>JASDDO010000004.1:248794768-250064869 GCA_030015575.1 Agapanthus africanus | reverse complement strand
AAATGATAAGAATCACTTGGATTTTCTTTTTGAAAATAATTCTTTTTCTTTCATCTTCTTCTTCTTCTTCATGGAGAAAAAGAAAAGCTTGCTTGAAAATGTCTAAGTGATGATTCCAAGTGAGAAATCCAAATCCAAAGTGAACCCACTTCCTATTTCTTCATCCTCTACCAGTTTCCATGTAGTATAAGGTGTTTTCTTCACAAGTTTCATGACTTGGTGAAGTTGGAGCTTGATCTTGAGTTGCCTCGACGTAGATCATCTTCGGCATCGAAGTCGACGACCTAGCCCGCCCATTTCTCCGATGAAGCCGACGCTAGAGTCCGGGATCCGATGATTGCAGCGAGGGGACATCTTCACGGAGATAAAGAAGTGGAGGACCGGATCTACAAAGGTTGTAGTCACTTCCCTTTTAGTTAAAGTTGTTAACTTGCAATCTTTTTCGCCTATCCTCTAGTTACGATCTTGCTTAGGGTCACTTGGCACATAGAAATTTTTTGATTTTGGCATGTTTGATCTGTTGTGGAACCTCATGTGTGTGCCTAGGAACCCTACAGTGGTATCAGAGCCTAGCTAGAGCCTTAGGCGATGCGTAGACGGAGTTAGAAACCCGATCGAACCCGAAACCCTAATCTATGACCCCTCTCTGTACATTTTTGAAAATTGTGGATTTTTCTGAATTAAAAATACCTGAAAAATTAAGCAGGGAAATATAAGAATTGTAGTGAAAAACGACCCCCTAAATCGTACATTCCACCGCGGAACCGTGGCAATAGCCTGCTTGGGCCGCGGTTCCGCGGCCGTACAGAGGAGTTAGGCCATCGTTTTTCCACCATAATTCATATTTCTGTGATTTATATTTTATGGGTATTTTTATTATGACTCAAGAGTTGAGTGTTCTGGGGTTGTATTGGGACTCGAAGATTCGATCGGATTATCAAACTTTGTCTATGTGTTTTTTCCGGATAATTTTGGAATATGTTAAAAAGTTCGACCGGATATAAATACCCACTTTTTCCCCTGCCGGGAAATTTCCAATTGTTGGATTTTTCCATAGTTTAACGACGTTCTAAGTAGTGCAAGTAACGCGATGGTCCCTCTAGAAGACAACAAACCTTAACTCGATTATGTGACCGTCTTGAACTGCCCTTTGAACCTTAGGGTTTGGGGCAGTACGGCGTGCCACATGTGAGGCGTTGGCTTGATCCTTATACGGCTGGACCGTTGGTACTGAGGCATGAAGTGAATGTTTTTAAACTTATTTCATGTGTTGAGCCGTTTCGGAAAAACTTGGGTGTTCGATTGTTCGATCGGAAAGTTTAACATTTTCTATTTTATCTGGAATGTGATACAATATTTGGAATCCACAAGTAGTTATGAGATAACTGATTTGAATGTTATAAACATAGCACTTTAGTCTCACTTGATTGGTTGCCACGGAATTTTGATGTGATCAAAAATCCGTCGCAATCACGTAGCGTACATGGATACTCGCCGGTAAACTTAATAGACAGCTACACCCCATAGCCCCGACCAAGTGACTGTAGCAGAACCCCGTCGCCAAAAAGCATCCGTTCGGGTGCTCGCGGCAGCGGTGTTCCGCCTTGGTGCACTTCGTCGACGGTATCGGGGGTGCGGCCGTCTACTGAAGTTTGCGACAAACATTTGTTCTGGATGCCAGGAATCCTGTTGAATTGCCCGACTTTATATTAAAAAGAGTTTTCGATATTGAGACTAAAATGCGGGGTTTATAATTGTTAGGCATGTGATGTCTAAGGAATTCATTTGGTTAGGCATGCGATGTCTAAGTAGATTGCGGATTCCAACTGTTGTAGTTTACACTTTCTTTTCTGTGACCGTAAGTGTAATATGTGATATCGCCGGTTTCGTTGCTATATGTCAACGACAATTGGGATGCGCATATTTACTTACGTTGATGACATGCGATGTTATGTGTTGCTGGATATGTTATATTGGATCGTCGTGTTTGAATAGCCGGGTTTTTTTTATGTGAGACGAGTGTTTTTCATTTTCATTCATGTAAAATAAAACTTGTATGTAATATTATTTTATTGGGGCACTTCCAGGTTGCGGAAGATGTCACCGTTGATGTATATTATTTACTTTTCCGCATTAGGATAGACCCAAGGCGGGGAGCACAAGTAACCGGGTTCTAGGGTTCAGAGGGAGACCATCTCGAGGAGTCGAGTCCGGGTCTCCTAACTCTAGAATTGGTAGGGTTGCTTGCCGCTCTCGTAGGGGTCTAGGGGTGTGGGATTGGCTGTTCATCATGACCATGGAATCCGTGTTTTATACTGGCTCGTATTAAAAACACGGACGTCCTAGTATATCCAATATTTCATATGATATTTTCTGCTGCGTTATCTGTGATGTGATCATGTGATATGTTCAGATAGATATAGTATATAGTATATATGATATATTATATAGACGTTGCTTATGTTTTACACCCGCGCTAGCCCTGCCCCGCTCTGCCGTTAGTTACCTAACCTAACGGTGCAGACAGGACATCGAGGCGAATGCGGATGGCATAAGCGTACGTTATATTTATCTGTGATGTTTAGGTGGACTTAAATGATGGGATATTCATTAATGAGATTAATGAAAGAAAATAAACCTAAAAGATGTTGTGGAATCGAATTTTAAAATAAAACAGGTAGCTACAGTTCTTGCTTTGCATCGCGATGTTCCTTGAAGAACATCCTGCACCTTATTTGATAAGGAAAGGACCGAGATCTCTTCACCGGGAGTGACTCCTTTAGCAATAACTGGCAGATGCTACAACCCTCGGTTTGTCTTTTGATTGCTTCTATAGTTTTGCTTTGCACAGCGGTATATATGATATATCCTGCACCTTATTCGATGAGGAAAGGGCCGACGATCCCTTCACCGGGAGTGACCCCTTTAGCAAAACTAGAAAAGCCTCAAAAACACTCCATTTAAAATCCATTTGATTCCGCAACGAGATCAAGTTCAAAGCGTTAAAGGTTTTCATAAAAACCATTCGCAACCCTCCGTCATTTTAGGAAGTAGAGTACTTAGTATTCGTGCTGTGTTTGTTGACCATAGTCAAGGCACAGTGTACGGTAGCTAAGTGATGTCTTCCTATACCGCATATGATGTGATTAGTTAGGACAGTCGCGTGACTTTGTTGACCTTAGTTAAGGGTCATATGAGTGGGTCTAATTAATCACGAAATGACGGGTAGAACTTGACTAGTGCTTATGATTTATTGACCATAGTTAAGGTCATAGGTGCTAGGGGTAAAAATCTTTATCGGGAGTTTCAAGTGTTGAAATTTGCAATGAGATTGCATACCTTCTATGTGATAGTTGAATCCCGATACCCACTGCGAGTAATTGTTACTCCTGGGAGAGTTTTGCACTTTGCAATTAGCCGATCAAGTAGGTGTCTAGAAAGGTGTCAATGGGGTTACGCCTCTAGGAAAACGAGGTTTACTGTAATTAGGTCCGTGCGAAAGCACGGGGAACCTCCCTCAAAGTACCGACACTGGCCTGGCTGAAAGATTGGCGAACTTGTAGAGTGTAATTAATCCGGCTAGTCTTTCCTTTTAAGGTTTGAAGGAAGATTTGATAAAAACAGTGGGAGCCATCCTGATTAGATAAAATAAATAACCAATCTAATCTTGCAAGAGCGCACGCAGAGTGTTTTCTTCTCTCTCTCTCCAGGTAGCGACCATATCATGCCTTAATCAAGATAATAATATGGATGTATTGACCGAACCCGCTTGTTATACTGAGCTGGGGGAACGTTGGTCCCGCTCCAACTTATAATTGTTATAAGACATAGCAGGAAATAGGGGAATACCAGAATTCCTATGCCGCCCAAACGAAGAAAGTGCATATGATGCATCTCCTTCGGGTGTGTTCATTATACAGAACTGTTTCTCAGTATCCTCTGCATCCTGGGTATTTGATACCGGATCAGGATCCCAGATATATAATCCGTTACATGGGCTACAGAAAGGTAGAGAACTGAGAACGAGTGATAAGTTTCATGAGACAGAAAACGGGGCAAGTGTTGCAGCCAAGTCTGTTGGTCACTGTCACCCTGTATTACTAATACATTGATTCTGAAGGAATGTTATTAGATACCGAACCTGATATACAAAATCATATCAGTCTTTTTACAAGTAAAGAAATGATAAAATTTTGTATTGTTGGATAATGTTTTGAACATTTCCTATTTCAAAAGTTGATCAGTTCAGGCACGTTATCTAAAAGCATTGACGTTCTAAATCAAACTACAGTTCATAGTATACAAAACACACACAAGAGAAAGAGTTCAGAAATGAACAAATTCTTCTTGAGGTATTGTAGACTAGGTCATATCAATGCGACCCGACTAGCTGAAGTTACATTTAGATGCATATTTAAATCAGTTTGAATTTACATCTTGTGAAACTTGCCAGTCATGTCGCAAAGATTATATGACCATAGCTCTGTTTATTGGAAACAGAGAAAGAGTTAGTATACTCTTGGGACTGATACATGATGATGTATGTAAGGTCCCCTGTCTACACATGCCAGGACCGGTTCTTTGTACTTCATTACATTCTCTGATGATCTCTCAAGATTCAGCCATATGTTCCTGTTGAAACATAAGTCCGAAGTTTTTGAGATATTCACAGAATATAAGTTAGAAGTAGAGAACCAAAAACCGGGTATAAGTATTATGTCCTATGATAAGATTAGGGAGGAGAATACTTGTGCATGGAATTCTGGGACTATTCTAAAGGAGAATGAGATTCTCTCTCCGTATTACTCCTCTGAATATACCACAGCACAACGGTGTATCGGGGCGGAGCAATCACACCACATTAGATATGGTGTGCTCTATGATGAGTACTACTGAGTTACCTATTTCCTTTTAGGGGGTTATGCACTTGAGAAGTTGCATACCTATTGAATTGGGTTCGAATCAAATCAGTGCCTACCACTCCATATAAGATATGGTATGGGAAGAGCCTATCTCTTAAGTAAGTTAAGATTTGGGATTGTCCGGCCTATGTCAAAAGCAAAATCCGGACAAGATCGAGGCAATGTCAGTTCTGTAGAACTGGAAAGGTTCCAGCTATACAAACTGCAGCTGATGATTTGGTAGAACCAAAGTATTCAATAGCAACCGACGAACCTCAGCCTCTCCGCCGATCTAGCAGGGTTCCTCACCTGCCTGAGAGATACTTCGGTTTCTCGATGACAGTTGGAGCGAGGATTGCATCATGAGATGATGACCCAACTAGATTCGAGCAGGTCATCGAGAGTACGGACTCTGTAAGAATGGCTGGATGCTTAGCGATCTGAGATGGAATCCATATACACCAACAAAGTATGGACTTTGGTTGCGATATCTGAAGGGTTAAATCCCCATCAGGAGCAAGTATATCTTGAGAAGATTGCTTGGTGTAGATGGAAAAGTTGAGACTTTCAAAGCTAGACTTGTTAAAGGTTTTCGTCATCGACCAAGCGTGGATAATGATGAAACCTTTTCCAGGGACAATGCTTAAGTCCATCCAGATCCTACTTGCCATTGCTACACACCATGACTACGATATCTGGCGGTTGGGTGCCATGACTACTTATCTAAATAATGATTTAGAAGAGAACGTCTATAAGAACACAGCCAGAGGGCTTCGTAAACAGTCGGAGCAGCGGAAACATGTGCAAGTTGCTTTACAGGATAAAGCAGGCATCGCGGAGTTGGAACATCTGTTTTGATGTGGTAGTCAAAGAGTTTGACTTCATCAAAATGGTAGATGAACCTTGTATATACAAAACGGTAGTAGAGAGTAAGGTGGTGATCCTCGTATTGTACGTGGACAACATACTCTTGATAAGAAAAGAGTTTCCTATGCTACGCACGGTCAATCTCCTCTTATCACATGGATTCTCCATATAGGATAAAGTTGATACCTCCTAAATCCTGTGATTCGGGTCTATGAGATAGATCTAAATGGATGTTAGGATTCTCACTAGCTGTAGTAAGATAGTATCAATCGATCCTGGGGAGAATAACTGGAAAGGTTACAGGGTGATAAAAACGACTGAATGTCAGTCGCATGCATTGTCTTTACCCTCAGTGAAGGGACGGTATGTTGGAAGAGTTCCAAGCTAGATACCGTGGCAAACTAGACGATAAAGGCTGGTAACATCGCTATTAAAGATACTACCAAAGAGGAAGTTTGGGTGTATATTGGTTCATGAGATGAACTAGGTTCCCACCATTGTGTGACAATGGAAGTGTGGCTTTGGCCAAGGAACCATGATCCCATCAGTGACCCAGACATATTCTGAGGCAGCATCACCTGATCAAGGAGATAGATGATCTCCGAGGTGATCGAGGTTAGGAGAGTAGACTTAGAGGACAACACGGAGGATCCACTCACAAAGGCCTTTTCCCAGAGAGAGACTTTTATGGGATGGTTGAGTATTAGATACTGCAACCACTGCTACAGATGGCTCTAGTGCAAGTGGGAGATTGTTAGTTATATGTATGCCCTAGAGGCCATTACTGTACATTGGATGTATATTGTAGTGGATGCTGGGACGTATATAGGTAGGACTTTCTTGCTCGGCATGATAGTACGCTATCTGGTTGCTCTTTATCTTAACATGTATACTTTCTGTCTCTCTGTTACATGTTGATAAAGCCCTTAGGATGTGTACTCGACTTCCAGAACTATGATGTAGATCATACTAGTGGGGCCTGTGTAGTCCATGAGTACATCCTTCAATGTTCCTAGTCGTGGGAATATCGAGACGGGGCATCGATATTCTAGTGTAGACTAGCGTATATCTTCTCGACCCATGTGATGGGCGATGGTTGATCCCATATCCATTAGTGTTTGACATCAGAGATGGTATGCGGGTGCTCAGTGATGACTGGGTATACTGAACGGACTCGCCGAGAACTCCCAGATGGTATTATACCTCACGTCAGATGGCAGTTCTCTGGTGACACTGGTACAGCTTAGTCTGTTGACCCGAGATCGTCATAGAGTCTTGTGTGTCTCCCACTGTGCTTTGATTTCCACCCTACCACGGCTCTACTGAGTCGTGTAAACAGGTGGTTTTTGGGTACAGTCCCGATTCACATGGAGGCAATGAGCGATAGGAGGGGATTCGTCTCTCCGGTATTGGGGGTTGATGTTGTGCGCTCGACTGGCCATAACTGGAAATCCCTGGCCAGGGTTGTAGTGATATACTGGTAAGAGTTATCAGTAGTTTCACGCTTGTTATGGACCTTACATCGGCATGACTTATCGAGCTACTAGGGTCTGACGTTTACCACCCCTAGGCGAGATATGCGACATATCAGACGAACAGACCAGACTGTACGGTAAGTGTTACTGGTTGGATTCACAGGAGTGTGAGAGGGCTTGCTCGTCGATCTTCTGATCGCTCAATACCCGGGTGGCCGTTACGTTTGGCAGAACGCTTGCGGCCTGTGGGTGTTTGATATGATCATCACCTACTGCCGGCGTATTGACGAGTCTTTAGAGTCCTACACAGAGGTTTCCTGGCTCAAGCGAAACGAAATAGGAGCGCATATGAGATATGTGCGGGACCGAGAATAATGCGTGTATGTGATACCGTATTCTATTCTCGCGATGAATGTATCGATTGGTTGTATGCGATATAACCTAGTTATCGAATCAAGGATTGATTCGATAAGTCGATACATTGGATATTAGTCGGTCATATGCGATATGACCGGATCGTTAAATCAAGTGTTGATTTAATGATTTAATGTATAATTATATATTTGATATATTACTTTGCATTAACTAGTATTTGTTCACTTAAGATGGATTTTCTCACTTGAATGTGCACATTGTATATATGATATAGTTTTGTGCACTAGTTTGTATCATGTTTGATGATACATGCAAACTTGGGTGTGTGTTTAGTTAAACCATATTTAGTTTAATGGTTAGGTTTTATATTTGTTTTATTTATTTTCTTTAATTCATTTTTGGAAGGATAAATGAAATGGTGGCTTTCTTTGTTCTTTTGTTGAAACTTCATGAAGCTTTGAAAGCTTGACCATTTTGTTTCTTTCCTAAACCTAACCATTTAACTAAACCCTAGTTTATTCTCTACACTCAACCATGGTTGCAAAATGATAAGAATCACTTGGATTTTCTTTTTGAAAATAATTCTTTTTCTTTCATCTTCTTCTTCTTCTTCATGGAGAAAAAGAAAAGCTTGCTTGAAAATGTCTAAGTGATGATTCCAAGTGAGAAATCCAAATCCAAAGTGAACCCACCTCCTATTTCTTCATCCTCTACCACTTGCCATGTAGTATAGGGTGTTTTCTTCACAAGTTTCATGACTTGGTGAAGTTGGAGCTTGATCTTGAGTTGCCTCGACGTAGATCATCTTCGGCATCGAAGTCGACGACCTAGCCCACCCATTTCTCCGATGAAGCCGACGCTAGAGTCCGGGATCGATGATCGCAGCGAGGGGACATCTTCACGGAGCTAAGGAAGTGGAGGACCGGATCTACAAAGGTTGTAGTCACTTCCCTTTTAGTTAAAGTTTTTAACTTGCAATCTTTTTTGCCTATCCTCTAGTTACGATCTTGCTTCGGGTCACTTGGCACATAGAAATTTTTTGATTTTGGCATGTTTGATCTATTGTGGAACCTCATGTGTGTGCCTAGGAACCCTACAGGAGCTGGTTGCAGTTCTCAGTAGAGTGGCCCTGCGACCTGTGGAAATCACGGTAGGGGCCCCGGGTGCGCTTTGCCGCCCTATTCGAGACTGGGGGGAGTTTGAAGAACCTCTCGCCCTTAGCCTCCTCCAACAGTACTGTCTGGGAGACATTGGGCGGGGTGTACTCCTGAAACTTCGGGGAGTAGGGCTTTGGCCGCTCAATATTTTTTTTCTCCTCCCGGGCCTTTTTCTTCTGATCAGCTTGTTCTGTCCGGGGCAGGTTGGCGTTCACCTTGGACTCAAGCTGGATCTCACGTTCGGTCCAGGCCTTTACCTCGGCCATGGTCTTAGGTTGCGCTAATGTAAAGGAGCGTAGCCACTCCTTGTGCCTAAGACCCGACCTAAGGGCCGCAATGACCGTCTCGTCCCGGTGTTCTGGGACCTCAAGGAGGGCGTTGTAGAAGTGGGTGACGTATCCTTTGAAGGACTCTTTGTCCCCTCTATTTATGGTGAAGAGATGTCCAACGGTCCGCTTCTGCCGTTTGTTCCAGACGAAGTTGCTGAGGAATTGGGTGGCCAGCTCATCGAAGGCAGAGATTGATCCTGGCGCGAGTCCTCGGAACTAGTCTCGTCCGGAGCAGATGAGAGTCGCGGGGAAAGCGTGGCATTGAGAGGCATCGGAACAGTCCTGGAAACTCATCCCGGTTATGAACGCGTCCAAATGGTCCTTCGGGTCAGACTTCCTGTCGAAGAGTGAGACTTTCGGGGGCTTGTTCCGGGAGGATACGTGGACGACGAGTAGCTCTTTGGTGAAGGGATTCCTGAGCGATTCAGCGGCATATTTAGCCCCGTCACTTGAAGGAAGATTTTCCCAATGCATGCTTTCGATTTTCATTTTGAGGGCGTCGAGTCGGCCGTGGTATCCCGATGATTCGGTGTATTCTGATTTTTGGCCTCTGCTGCTGGAGACCTACGCCTGGCCACGGCCCCGGTTCCGTTCAATGAAGTTCCTTAGGTCCCCTAGCGAGTTCGTCTTCGAGTTACCATGGTGAGTCCCGTCCACGCGACCCCGTCGAGGGAGAGGGTGCCGGTCATGCCTGGGTGCAGGCAAGATGGCCGACACCTCCTCGGGAGGGACAGGGGCGTGATGGGCCTCGGGGCGAGGTGCTCCGGCGAAAGACCTAGGTGTTGAGCTGTGCGGCGCCCAGCAGGTCATTGAATACGTTAGCCCGGGGGATCTGCGGCCGCTGGAGACAGCGAGGTGGTGTCCGGTCGTGCCGACGTGGGCAGAGTCTTCTCTCCCTTTGTAGGGGTCCCGATCCCAAGGTGGGGGAGCGGCGACCTGGGGAGCTTGCCCGACCGTTTGGAAACGGACGAGTGCATCCACGATGGGCGCGAGCCGATCTATCCGAGCAGATAGGGTGTGAATGGCGTTCGGGGGAGTAGGGGATTCTCCCTTATCTCCACTGCGGGGAGGGCGACGGCTGGTGCTTGGATCGTAATGGTGGGCGCTCGCCATGAAGTCGAGATCAGAAGATGAACTCGTTGAGTGGAACTGTTCGTTTCCCACAGACGGTGCCAACTGATGGATCTCTGGATCTCCTTCAGATGTTACCTTCCGTTGATCTGCAGCGAGCGCTGATGGATGGTTGAGATTGAGTTTGGAGGGTTGACTCCTGAAGCGTGTGGATCTCAATGGGTTTTATGTGGTTGAGTCCGAGCTACCTGTAAGGAAGTCCCAGGGTGGTTGTGCCACCGAGGACCTTCCGACGATCAAGTTAGACGGGGTATTTTGGCAGAGTAATGGCCTATTAGGGTAAAAAATGGCTTACCTGAGTCATCTGGGAGATAGGTTTATATAGTGGCAGCCATGGGCAGACCGGCGCGAGATTCACTCCAGCCGTTACGGCCCTAGCGTTATGCCCGTGTGATAGGCGGGATTCCCCATTAATGACGAGATATGCTCGTTAATAGGGGATCGTGATGGCGTGGAATGTGGGATCATGGGCGGCGGATATCTCGCACCTGGCGAGATTTGCGGATCCGTGGCGGAGACTTCTGTGATCGGTGCTGTGGGTCGGTCGGTGAGACCGAGGAAGATAAGCTCGGCGTGAGGCTCGGGAATGAGCGGGAGGCCGAGGCATCTTGGTTCTGTGATAGCTTGGAGGTGAGCTGGGGGTGGTCTGGAAGGCCATCGAAGGTCGGTAATATCCTCGGGCCGCAGGCCCAAGGTATGCTTCCAATGTACCATTCTTGATCCTTTCTTGTAAGCTTTAGGACACGTCAACTGCCACGTGTCATGATCTGGGGAGTCACCGATATCGAGCATCATCAGTAGTTTTTGCGTAGTTTATGAAATTTTTGTTATAAATTGATAGACTTAATAAGAAAGTAGAGCAAGCAAAGAGCACACGACACACACAATATATTTTACGTGGAAAACCCACTCAATATGAGGGGGAAACCCACGGAACCTAGTCCAGAAAGTTTATCATCCACTATGAGAATAATGGGATTACAAAGTTTGTTTCTAGCACACTAGAGGATCATCAACATAGAGTTCTTCACTACAAGAGTGTATTACAACAAGAACGAACTCACCGACACACCGCCAATGGTACGCCTTTGACACCTCAGTCTTTCTCTCAACGCCTTAAGTGGATAGCTTCATTTAGATGAACTTCAAATGGATGGTATTGGATTGATACTTGGATGTGTTGGATATTGGATGATTTCAGGATGCACCAAGGAGCCCCTATTAATAGGTGGGAGGAAGCCTCCTTGGTCAAGCAATACAATTACTCCCTTCTCTTCCCAAAACCAACAAACTCCAATTTCCAAGGTTCATTATCCATATTTCCCAAGAGTAATACCAACTCTGAAGAAGCTCACATTTCATCTTCCAAGAAGCATTAACTCCAAGAGAAGACAATCATGCACACCATACATGCAACTTTGACTAGAACACATTCACCCATAATGAGTGAATTCCCAACAAACTCCCCCTTACGACTTATGAGGAGAACACTATGCCTACAACCAGTCGACAAATCTCATGTTTGTCTTTGGTCAACAGCTTCATCATTATATCTGAACCATTTTTGTTAGTATGTTTTTTCTGTAACTTTAACATATTCATCTCAAGCACATCTCGGATCTAGTGATACCGAACATCGATGTGTTTGGACTTCGAGTGGAAACTTGGATTCTTTGCTAGATGGATGGCACTCTGAATATCACACTCAGAAAGCATAACATATTCATGGCTAGAGTATCTTGTTGATGGCCGACGTTCTCTTGTTGATCGCCTTAGTGTTGGAACTTCAGGCGGCTGGACTGGACTTGGCCCCTCCTCTTCCTGGTCATTCGGACCGATATCGACCTCATCATTTCTGACCTCGGTTACATCATCTCCCCATCATCATGCACCTCGGGAGGAGGCGGTGGTTCTACATCTTCGATCACTTCTGGAGAGGATTGCGACATCGGTCCCTGTGACATTGGTATATCTTCTTTCTTGATGTCTTTGAGGGTTTGGTCTTCAAAGAAAACCACATCTCGGCTTCTAACAAGCTTATTGCTTTCTAGGTCCCACAACCTGTATACAAATTCATCATGTAAGTATCCTAAGAAAATACACTGTTTTACCTTAGCATCGAGCTTCGCCCTTTCATCTTTGGGTATGTGTACAAATACACGACAACCGATCACTCTTAGATGCTTGTAAGATACTCCCTTTCCTCTCCAAACTTTCTCAGCAGCATCATCTCCCAAAAGAACTGACGGAGAGAGATTCAACACATTGACCGATGTCTTCATTGCCTCGGCCCAAAATGCATTTGGCAGCTTTGCATGTGATAACATACTCCTGATTCTTTCCACAATGGTACGGTTCATACAATCAGCGATACCGTTCTATGGAGATGATTTCGGACATTTCCTTTTGTGCCTTAGGCCATGACTCTTGCAGTATTCATCAAATGCCCCAATATTCTCCCCACCATTATCCGTGAGAATGCACTTGAGAGACCTTTCCATCTCCCGCTCAACCATTGGATGAAACTGCTTGAAGACGTCCACAACTTGACTCTTTTGCTTCAGCGTATATGCCCATGTTTTCCTGGACAAGTCATCTATGAAGGTAACAAAATAGATGGCACAACCGAGTGATATATCCCTCATTTCATAGATGTCAGAGTAAATCTTCTCCAAAACACAACTCTTTTTATAAGATACACGCTTCACAAATGGAATACGAGTTTGCTTGTCAGCTAAACAATGTACATAAGGACTCAAATGCGTAACTTTCCAAACAGGTAGGAGATTTCTCTTGGCAAGTGCTAGTAAGCCCTTCTCGCTCAAATGTCCAAGACGTCGATACCATATCTCTATAGCCGAGCCTTGCTCAATAGTATTCACCTAGGAATTACATATCTTGGTCGGCGTCTTATAGAGAGTACAATATTTCTTTTCACGTGCCATGATAAGAGATTCCTTGGTAAGCTTCCACTGTCTTTTACCAAAGGTGTTGATGTAACCTTCCTCGTCTAACTTGCCCGTAGAGATTAGATTTAGGCGAAGGCCTGGAACATGTTTCACCTCCCTGAGAATAGCTTTGCATCCCAAACTGGTCTTGATCTCAATGTCGTTAATCCCTACAATTTTTTACGTACCCTCGTTTCCCATCCTAACAACGCTAAAGTTGTTGGCTTTGTAAGTTGAAAAGAACTCTCTCTGTGGGGTCATATGATAGGATGCTCCAGTGTCCACCACCCAATCCATATCTGTACATGTGAGACACATGCAATCATCTTTACAGGCCGATATCATCGGAAACTGACCGACCTCGGCTGTAGCTGTCGTCGCTTCTTCGGATTTGTTCTCGGCTTTTCCTTTTTGCTGCTTCTGGTCCTTCTTGAACTTATGACCCTCCTTCTTCAGATGTCCCATCTTCTTATAGTAGAAACACTCGACATCCTTCCTCGTCCTTGACTTGCTTCGGGACCGACCTCGATCTTGAGGTTGCCTTTTCTGACATATCCTCCGGTTCTCTGTGAAAAGAGCTTCCGATGATTATGAGTCCCCCGAGGCTTTCCTTCTCGTTTCATCATTTAGCAAACTCCCGGTTACGAGGTTCATGCTAACCACATCGTCGGGTCTCGAGTTGCTCAGAGATACACCAATGCATCCCAACTGTCCGGTAAAGAGCTGAGCAATAACAAGGCTGCAACTCATCATCAATAGTTATTTTCATAGAGGAGAGTTGATTAATAATACTTTTCATTTTATTCAAGTGCTCTGGAATAGAACTTCCTTCTTCAACTTTTGGATCAAGAAAGCCTTGTTACCCGCCGTCTTTCTTTCATAAAGAACTTCTAACTTCTTCCAAAGAGAGTGGGTTGAACTTTCTATGGATACATGATGGAATACACTATTATACAACTATTGTCGGATAGTATTGATGGCTTTGCGATCAAGCTCCTTCCAATCTTGGACATCTCACCAGGCTTGGCAACGTCGCTTAGCAAGGGTGTAGCTAGATCCTAGCAAAATAGTAAGTCCTCCATTCAAGATTTCCAGATCATCCAATTGTTACCATTGAGACCGATCATTCGTGTTGTGCTTGGCTCCATGCTATTCAACCTGGCTTTGATACCACTTTTTATAAATTGTTAGATTTAATAAGAAAGTAGAGCAAGTAAAAAACACACGAGACACACAATATTTTTTACGTGGAAAACCCCACGCAATATGAGGGGAAAAACCACAGGACCTAGTCTAAAAAGTTTATCATCCATTATAAGAATAATGAGATTACAAAGTTCATCTGTAGCATACTAGAAGATCATCAACATAGAGTTCTTTACTACAAGAGTGGATTAACGAACTCACTGATACACCACCGATGGTACACTTTTGACACATAGGTCTTCATTCGTCTTCTTGAATGGATAACTTCACTTGGATGAACTTCAAGTGGATGGTATTGAATTGATACTTGAATGTGTTGGATGTTGGATGATTTCAGGATACACCAAGGAGCCCCTATTTATAGGTGGGAGCAAGCTCCCTTGGTCAAGCAATACAATTACTCCATTCTCTTCCCAAAACCAACAAACTCTAATTTCCAAGGTTCATTATTCACATTTCCCAAGAGTAAAACCAACTTTCAAGAAGCCCACATTTCATCTTCCAAGAAGTATTAACTCCAAGAAAGGATAACCATGCACCTTTTATCTTCCAAGAAGTATTAACTCCAAGAAAGAATAACCATGCGCACCATGCATGCAACTTTGATTAGAACAAATTCACCCATAAAGAGTGAGATTCCCAACAATTTTTGTGGTAGTTTCATATAGATTTTGAAAGTTTAGTGGCAGTTATTTGTGTATTTAACAAGATTTTGGTTGTTTATCATAATTAGACCAAAGTATATAATAGTTTCTTGGAATTAAGCCTAGATTCTATAAGGCTGAAAATATTAATGACGTTACCTGAGTGTAGTCTTGCTAAATTAGGGAATGCAGATGGTCGATTATTGACTGGAGCATGATAAGAAATATGACTTGAACCTGGATGTGTAACATATATAGATATGCAGCAGAACACTAAAGATATGCAGCAGGACTAGCATATTGAAGATCGTAGGTTTTTTTTTAACTCACGTCTTCCTTAACCTGAGATATTTTCCTGACTCCCTCCTAATCGGACTATTTACCCCACATCCTTCCTAATATATTAAGTTTCTCTTCCAACTCCTTCTAACCGTCAGAAACAGTATCTTAAAGGAATATTCCTTTAAGTATGTTAAGGGGGTAAAAGCCGGTTCGGTAGTGTAACGACCCGCAAAGTACGGAACGCGACCGGCACTTAAATTACGAAACGTCTCAAGACGTCCATAAAATAAGTAAGCCGAAGCCCAGAATACTAAACCCAATTAAGAATTTTAGAGTGAAGGAAAAACCAATTAATTAAGCATTTACCTCATTACCTAATCAACTTACCCTTATTCCCAAATTCCAACAGAATATAGAAGAAATCAGTGCATGAGGAATAACATGTCGACTCAAGTGAGCTCGACCCAAATACATCATAAATAAATCCTCAAGTCTCACAATCTCACATCTAGGTCAATATACAGTCATCCGAATAAAACAGGTACAACTGAACTGATAGTAGCAACAGTAGATACAGTAGCATTAGTAGAAACAGTAGAAACGGTAACGACAGTAGATACCGTAGATAGTAGTAGATGGAGTACTCTAGATACAATGAGCATATATAAGGTGGTACAAACTGATAACAACCCACCTATGAGCAAAAGCCTCTAGTCCAGGCAAGAAGTACAAATGAAGCAAAGGTATCCGCCGCTACAGTGCTGACGGAATGGGCCTGCAGAAAAGCTGTGGCACAACGGGGGTGAGTTGCCAGCTCGTGAGTAATAGATAACATTTACTAAGGCTATCGTATGCATGCACACAAGTGTTCCGACATCCCTAAAACAGGTATAGCTACATGTACTAGCAGGTGTGTATGCATCAACAGTATACTAGCAAGTATATATGTCACATGGAGGTGATAACAGGTATGTATGCCACATGAAAATACAATCAAGTGTGTATGAGAATTATTCTTCCTTTGTTTTGAAACTCCCCTTTTTAAACATCAATAATAATATCCAGGAAAACAGTAAAATCCGTGTCTAGCAACGACACCTCAAAACCGTCCAAATCTCATATATCCATGTCCAGTATCTCTGGCCTCAGCTATCCGGCTGATCCACATCAAAATCCATATCTCAATCCAGCGACCACGGTCGGTATCCTCTGGATATCCGCCGTGCCAAATGAAATCACCGGTAGGTAATCCGTCCCCTGCCAGGCTCAACGCCATCACCTGCGATCTTCTTGCCCCGAGGTACCGTACCGGGCCCACCATGTACCCGAGACGGTTCATCCACCTCCTCGAAACGGGTCTCAAAAACCACAGCAAACTCATGGTGGACGACACTTTACATCACTGGAAAACCGCAGCTTTTATATTTTTAACAATTATCAGTTGAAATCTTGCGGCTTTCCCCCGAAATCCAGAAATATCATAAATCTCGCAAAATTATCATAAATGCATATGCCGATGATTATGAATGCTTATGGTATCAATTTAAATACTTGTTTCAATGTCACATTTCTAGGCAGTTAACATGTTCCAGATTTAAAGTTATTTAGTGTCGTGACATGGCAATTACCAGGGTGTGTGTGTCCATATGAATAGTGCTCGTGCAACATATAAAACCTGGTAATGGTGCATGTGTCCTATAATGAATCTACGTATAGGGAACATCATATAGATACTGACTACAGCAATTATCATGCAAGTTTTATCATTATTACTCCAATGTTTCCAGTAATACCAAGTCTACTAAATCTATCGGGCGACTTGCGCCATCCAAACGATTATCCCCCGTAGATGTTAAATCTACTCACCGTGGTCCCGTGCTAAGTGTGTCCGACCACCTGTTTTCCCTTTTCAGCCGCGGTTGAAATTCCTGCCGGCGAACCTAGAATTCACATGAGTCACCATATAAGGAAAAGTCATGCAAAACGCAATATATCGACAAAAGGAAACGTGTGCGTGAAACCAAACGCGTGTGCACACGACGCGACGCGACGCGACGCGCACAAACCTACCAGAATCAGAACTGACGCGCTGTGTCGCGCAGCGCGCCATAGAACCACGCGTATCACGCGCGTGTCGCACAAGTCTTAAAACATCGAAAACACGTAACTAGTTCCAGATTTTGCCTCAGGGCCAAACTTGAAAAGTTAGAGATACCAAAAACCCTAACTATCAAGACCAAACCCACACCCCAAAACCCAACACCCCCACCCCCTTCCTGGCCGCAATTTGCGGCCAGAACTCAATAATTGGCGGCCAAGTTGGGGAGGTGGGTCCCCGTACTCTGGGTGTGTGTTCCTACTCATCTCACCATGCTGCAGTCTTCTCAAAATTATTCTGAAGTGATCGGGTCAACAGCAGATTTCGGAAAGGCTAAAAGTCGCTAAAACTGCCAAATACGCCAAGTCGGGTAAATCGGGTGTTGACATGAAATCTGGGGGATTTCTCTGGTTGACTGGCCTCACTAGGACCTAAGAGGTTTATTCTAACTAACGTAACTCTCACTTTGCTCAAAATCTCCATAAAACACCCAATATCACTTTTAAGCATGAAATGGACACCGATTAAGCTAGATATTCGAAATTTTAGCAAATTAGGCTAACCATCCAATTTTAATGATACTACTAGGCTTTAACAGGTTAGTTAACACCAAAGATAGCTCATGAAACCACGAGCACTCCAAAAATGGCTAAATCTAGCATTACTACCCATTCTAGCAATAAAATTCTGTTTATCGCAACAACTAGCTAATCAAGCACCTAATCTACATAATATACGAAAAGTTCAAGAGTTATACCCTCTAAGAACCTTGCAACAAGGGAGAAGGAGAAGAAGAAGAGGGTAGGTGCTGCTGTAGTGAGCTGGAGCTGCTGGAATCCAAGCTGGTGCACTGCTAATGCTGATGCTGATTGTTTGCTGATGCTGTTGCTGTTAGGTGTTGATGGTGTTGTTGTTGTTGCTGTATGGTGTTGCTGTTGTTGTTGTTGGTATTGTATGGAGTTGTGTGGTGTGATATGGAGTTGTGTGGTGTGGTATAGGGTATGAAGCTGGTGCTGCAAACTTGTTGGAGCTGATGTGCAACTGCTGTTGCAAAGACTGATGCTATTTCTGAACTTGTTGTTGCTGTTGTATGGTGTAGATATGGTGTGGTATGGGCTGATATGGTGTGGTGTGGAGTTGTGTGTGGTGTGGTATAGAGTTGTGTGTGTGTGGTATGGGTTTTGAGGACATGAAGCAGCTGTTGCTGCTGCTGCAGTTCACGTTCTGGCTGATGGAAAAATGCTTGCTGGTGTTGTTTCTTACTTGGTGAAGTATGGGCTGAAGTAGCAGCTGGTGTGCTGTTTGGAGCAGCCTAAGTAGACTTTTGGTGTTAGGGTAGATGATGTAGCTGCATAGGGTTGGGGGTAGCTAAAAAGCTGATGTTAATGGGCTGATTTTGTGCTGCTGAAGTTTGAAGATTGGTGGCTGATTGGAGCAGCCATAGCTGACCATCAAGGCTGGAATTGGGCAGAAATTTGAGGCTGATGTGACTTGGTGCTGTTTTGATGTAATTACGGCTGATGTGAGGTGTGAGTGATGATGGATAAGGGTGTTGTGGTGCTGATGTGATGGTTTAGTAGCTGTATAGGGTGGGGGGCTGATGCTATGAGATTTGGTAGCTGAATTTGAGCAGGAGATTGCGCTGTGATAATGATGGGAGCTGCTGGTGCTGATTCTGGCTGGCTGAAATCAGCTGAAAATTGCTGATGTATGTGTATACAAGATGAGTTTTGAGAGGCAAACGTGATTTTGAAAAGAAGGAAGTGTGAAACAATCAAGGCCCATCATAACCTCCTCTTAAGACAACCCCAGCCTTAAACCAAATTAAGACTAAAACCCCTCAATCAACACCAAACAAAACAAGGAAGTTTAGACCACCATGGTTAACTTAGCACAACGACTCACAAGCTCAAGATAGGGCATATCCTAATCTTACCCCTGGCTATCATGCACAAGTGTGGGTGGTTGAGATAAAATTTCACAAAATAACCACAAAACCAGATAGTCTATAAGAAACCCGTTTTTGGTAAAGTTTTTGCCAAAAACCCCACATTAACACTTAATCACTACTAACCCTGACCTCAGGTGTTACAGTCTTCCCCCCTTAAGAAAATTCGTCCCCGAATTTTAAAATATGTAACTACGCATACCTTCAAAAAGATGAGGGAATTTCTTCCGCATCTCTCCCTCGGCCTCCCAAATGATCTCCTCATTGCTCGGGCTGCGCCAAAGAACTTTTACGGACGGCAGGACCTTTGATCGGAGTTTCTTCACTTGCCGATCTAAAATTTCAACTGGCTGCACGGTGAACGAAAGGTCGGGTTCGAGCTGAACTGTCTGATGCTGAATCGCGTGAGAAGGGTCATGAAGATAACGGCGTAGCATCGATACGTGGAAAACGAGATGAACATCTGAAAAACTAGGTGGAAGAGCTAAACGATACGCAACAGCGCCGACACGCTCGAGAATCTCGAAGGGACCAACGAACCTAGGGCTAAGCTTCCCCTTTCGCCCGAATCGCATCACGCCCTTCATCGGAGAGATTCTCAGAAAAACATGGTCGCCAACTGCGAACTCTAATCTGCGACGGCGCCTGTCTGCATACGATTTCTGCCTGCACTGGGCTGCCCTCATTCGGTCTCGGATCAGCTGTACTTTTTCGGTCGTCTCCTGCACGATCTGTGGCCCGAAGATACTGCTCTCGCTCAACTCGGTCCAACAAACGGGCGATCTACATCTTCTTCCATACAACGCCTCGAAAGGTGCCATCTGAATAGTATCCTGGAAACTGTTGTTATATGAGAACTCTACTAGAGGTAAATGACGATCCCATCTACCTCCGAAGTCTAAAACACACGCTCGAAGCATGTCCTCGAGAGTCTGAATGGTCCGCTCTGATTGTCCGTCGGTCTGCGGATGAAATGCTGTGCTAAAACTCAAACGAGTGCCCAATGCCTTCTGAAGTTTCTGCCAAAGTCGGCTGGTGAACTGAGTGCCTCGATCTGACACGATACAAGTCGGTACGCCATGCAATCGTACGATTTCGTCGATGTAAAGCTGGGCATACTGAGCGAAGCTAAAAGTGGTCTTCACTGGCAGGAAGTGAGCCGCTTTCGTCAATCGATCTACGATCACCCAAATGGAGTCGTACCCTAGACTGGTCCTGGGTAGACCCACAACGAAATCCATCGAAATCTGCTCCCATTTCCACTCTGGAATGGGTAACGGTTGTAGTTCTCCTGCGGGCCTCTGGTGCTCGGCCTTGACTTGCTGACAAGTCAGGCATCTTGATACGAACTCTGCGATGTCCCTCTTCATTCCGTCCCACCAGTAGGCCTCTCTCAAATCATGGTACATCTTGGTGGAACCGGGGTGGACACTATAC
Organism: Agapanthus africanus; assembly: GCA_030015575.1. Classification (NCBI taxonomy): domain Eukaryota; kingdom Viridiplantae; phylum Streptophyta; class Magnoliopsida; order Asparagales; family Amaryllidaceae; genus Agapanthus; species Agapanthus africanus. Next base: position 250,044,071 of record JASDDO010000004.1, on the reverse strand, counting down.
GCCGATCGGTGTGCTTCCTCCAGAATATCGCGCCGCAATCCCTCTGCATCTGGTACGCACAGTCTGGATCCAAATCGTAAAATTCCCTGTTCATCAACCACGAACTCGGAAAATCTGTCCTGTCCCATCTGTGCTATGATCTCTGCACAACGGTCATCGCTGCGCTGTGCCTCATATATTCGGTCAAGCAACTGTGGGCGCGCACGAACATGCGCGAGCTGTCCCCCTGTTGGAGGGAACTCGAACTCAACTCGGCTGTCGCATAAAATCTGCCAATCTGCTGATGACTGCCTCTGCATTGCGCACATATAAGATAGACTACCCCCGGGCCTCCTGCTCAGAGCATCTGCCACTACATTTGCCTTGCCCGGGTGGTACAAGATTTCACAGTCATAGTCCTTCACCAACTCCATCCAACGACGCTGTCTGATGTTCAGATCTCGCTGCTGAAATATGTATTTTAAGCTTTTGTGGTCTGTGAATATTTGGCACGACTCGCCGTATAGGTAATGTCGCCAAATCTTCAGTGCAAAGACCACTGCAGCCATCTCCAGATCATGAGTAGGGTAGTTCTGCTCATTCTTCTTCAATTGCCGAGAAGCATACGCGATCACCCTGTCATGCTGCATCAATACACATCCTAGCCCTACTCGCGAAGCGTCACAATAAATCACGAATCCGCCTGATCCCGAAGGCAAAGATAATATTGGCGCCGTAGTCAAACATGTCCGCAGCTGCTGAAAACTGCGCTCGCATTCCTCCGTCCAAACGAAAGGAACTCTCTTCCTGGTCAAACCTGTTAAAGGTGCAGCAATACGGGAGAAATCCTGTACAAATCTCCTGTAGTAGCCTGCAAGGCCTAGAAAACTACGGATCTCCGTAACCGATGTCGGTCTGGGCCACTGCTGGACGGCCTCGATCTTCTTCGGGTCCACACATATGCCGTCTCTCGTAATCACATGACCCAAGAATCCGACGCTGTCCAACCAGAAGGCACACTTGGAAAATTTTGCGAAAAGCTGGTGCTCCCTCAAGGTCTGCAAAGTAATCCGCAAATGCTGCTCGTGCTCCTCTCGGCTCCGGGAATACACCAAAATATCGTCGATGAACACGATGATGAACAAGTCAAGATACGGTCTGAATGTACGGTTCATCAAATCCATGAATGCTGCGGGGGCGTTGGTGAGTCCGAACGACATCACCAAAAATTCATAGTGGCCATAGCGTGTACGGAAGGCTGTCTTCGGTACATCCTCCTGTCGGACTCGCAGCTGGTAATATCCTGATCGTAAGTCGATCCTTGAAAAATAACCCGCACCCTGTAGCTGGTCGAATAAATCATCTATGCGTGGCAACGGATATCTGTTCCGAACGGTCACCTTTTTCAGCTGGCGGTAGTCGATGCATAGGCGTAAACTTCCGTCCTTCTTCTTGACAAACAGGACCGGAGCACCCCATGGTGAAACGCTAGGTCGAATAAGTCCCTTATCTAACAATTCTTGCAGCTGAACCTTCAATTCACTAAGTTCCGCCGGGGCCATTCGATAAGGCGGTATAGAAATAGGTCCCAAGCCAGGAATTAAATCAATACAGAACTCGACATCGCGCTCAGGCGGTAGTCCAGGAAGCTCATCAGGGAAAACATCAGGGAACTCACAAACAACCGGGACCTGGTCCAACGGAACATCTGTAGCTCTAGTATCACTGACATAAGCCAAGAATCCCTGACATCCCTTCCTCAATAGCTGGTTAGCGCGAAGAGAAGAAATCAACATGTGAGGGGCGGCACCATGGTCCCCCTTCACAACAAAAACTGACTCGCCGGGAAAACAAAATCTAACTGTCTTCTCACGGTAGTCCATAGACGAATAGCACGTGGCTAACCAATCCATGCCCAAAAGAATGTCGAAGTCCAACATCTCCAGAAGGATCAAGTCGACAGGCAGCTCTCGCTCGCCAATACGAACGGTACAGGATCGGAACACGTGCCTAGCAACAAAGGACTCTCCCATAGGAGTGGTCACAACAAGTGGCTGATCAAGCAAACCGGACTCTCTACCCAAACTCGATACAAAGTGTGTGGAAACATAAGAGTGCGTGGATCCGGGATCAAATAACACGTGTGCATCAACAGAACAAACTGATAGAGTACCTGTAACGACGGCATTGGATGCCTGTGCATCCTGGGGTGTTAATGCAAAAACTCGGGCCTGACCTCCTCCGATAGCGGGCTGACCTCGGCCTCGGCCTCTGCCTCCTCGTCCTCTCTGTATCGGTGCGCCACGTCCACGGCCTCTGGGTACACCTAACTGGCGTGGAGCATTGCCTGTGGCATGAAGTAGGGCTCTCTGAGGAGGGGGCGGTGATGGAGGTAGAGTCACATGCGGAACGGTCGTCGCTCCCTGTCGCCTCGCTGGACAGTCTCTAACACGATGGTGCAGACTCCCGCACCCAAAGCATCCTGGCGACGACTGCTGTCCCTGTGTATACGATCCATATAGATGACCTCATCCAAATCCTCTGCCGGTCCTATCTCTTGGAAGGAATCTGGCATGATGCCTCTGATCTGGCATGCCAGTACGAATCTTCTTCGGCCCGGTAACAGCCGAAGTTGCTGAAATACGTGCCTCCATCCGCAATGCTGTATTCATAGCTGCCGAATAGGTATCGAAATGCTGGGCGCCAATGGCAAGATATAACTGGGCATCCAGTCCCTGTATAAACCTCTTCACTCTCTTTGCTTCGGTATCCACCAGATACGGAGCATATCGGGACAACTGTGTGAACTGAACGTCATACTCAGACACCGTCATCCCTGGTGTCTTGACCAAGGCCTCGAAACTACGAGCTCTGACGTCGCGAACGCTCTCCGGGAGGAAACGGGCTAGAAAAACTGCTGTGAACTCGGTCCAGGTCATGGGCGATAGACCTGCAGCTCGACCTCTCAGAACTGACTCCCACCATATCTGTGCGAGACCCTCTAGTCGGAAACTCGCAAGCTCTACCCAGCGATCATCGGAACATCTCAGCGAACGGCAGATCCTGGCCAAGCTGTCAAGGAACGTTTGCGGGTCCTCCGCTACATCGGTACCCGTAAAAACTGGAGGTCTCAGCCTCATGAACTCCTGTAGCGAAACCGGGATGGTCACGGTGGTAGTAGTAGGAGCAGGTATCATAGTGGTCTGGGATGTAGCAGGTACGCCCTCCGGCCTCGGTGCACGACCGGCTGCAACTAGGGTTCCTACCATCTGACGTAGCTCCTGCATACTCCCCATCATCTGTCGCAACTCCTCCATACCAGTCTCCAGCCTATCCACACGGCCAGGGAAAGGCAGATCGGTTTGTTCCTGCGGTGTAGGCATACTACCCTGCTCAGTCCTAGTCTCGGATGAGCCAGCTCGAATCTCGTCTCGGGCGGCAGCCCTCTGTGCTCTGGTAGTCTTTGGCGGCATAGTAGCTGGTACAGGAACAAGAATAAGATCGTAGGATACACGGGATTGAAGAAGGAATTTCAAGCAAGTATATCCTAAAGTCACCTAGGCGGAGTATCGCAATGCAAGTATGCCGCGGACATACGTACGCTACGCTACCCTGCTTAAGTCACTTACTCCATCTACTAAGGGTCATCCTACACTCAGAAAGGTGAAACCTATCGCTCTGATACCAACTTTGTCACGACCCGCAAAGTACGGAACGCGACCGGCACTTAAATTACGAAACGTCTCAAGACGTCCATAAAATAAGTAAGCCGAAGCCCAGAATACTAAACCCAATTAAGAATTTTAGAGTGAAGGAAAAACCAATTAATTAAGCATTTACCTCATTACCTAATCAACTTACCCTTATTCCCAAATTCCAACAGAATATAGAAGAAATCAGTGCATGAGGAATAACATGTCGACTCAAATGAGCTCGACCCAAATACATCATAAATAAATCCTCAAGTCTCACAATCTCACATCTAGGTCAATATACAGTCATCCGAATAAAACAGGTACAACTGAACTGATAGTAGCAACAGTAGATACAGTAGCATTAGTAGAAACAGTAGAAACGGTAACGACAGTAGATACCGTAGATAGTAGTAGATGGAGTACTCTAGATACAATGAGCATATATAAGGTGGTACAAACTGATAACAACCCACCTATGAGCAAAAGCCTCTAGTCCAGGCAAGAAGTACAAATGAAGCAAAGGTATCCGCCGCTACAGTGCTGACGGAATGGGCCTGCAGAAAAGCTGTGGCACAACGGGGGTGAGTTGCCAGCTCGTGAGTAATAGATAACATTTACTAAGGCTATCATATGCATGCACACAAGTGTTCCGACATCCCTAAAACAGGTATAGCTACATGTACTAGCAGGTGTGTATGCATCAACAGTATACTAGCAAGTATATATGTCACATGGAGGTGATAACAGGTATGTATGCCACATGAAAATACAATCAAGTGTGTATGAGAATTATTCTTCCTTTGTTTTGAAACTCCCCTTTTTAAACATCAATAATAATATCCAGGAAAACAGTAAAATCCGTGTCTAGCAACGACACCTCAAAACCGTCCAAATCTCATATATCCATGTCCAGTATCTCTGGCCTCAGCTATCCGGCTGATCCACATCAAAATCCATATCTCAATCCAGCGACCACGGTCGGTATCCTCTGGATATCCGCCGTGCCAAATGAAATCACCGGTAGGTAATCCGTCCCCTGCCAGGCTCAACGCCATCATCTGCGATCTTCTTGCCCCGAGGTACCGTACCGGGCCCACCATGTACCCGAGACGGTTCATCCACCTCCTCGAAACGGGTCTCAAAAACCACAGCAAACTCATGGTGGACGACACTTTACATCACTGGAAAACCGCAGCTTTTATATTTTTAACAATTATCAGTTGAAATCTTGCGGCTTTCCCCCGAAATCCAGAAATATCATAAATCTCGCAAAATTATCAAAAATGCATATGCCGATGATTATGAATGCTTATGGTATCAATTTAAATACTTGTTTCAATGTCACATTTCTAGGCAGTTAACATGTTCCAGATTTAAAGTTATTTAGTGTCGTGACATGGCAATTACCAGGGTATGTGTGTCCACATGAATAGTGCTCGTGCAACATATAAAACCTGGTAATGGTGCATGTGTCCTATAATGAATCTACGTATAGGGAACATCATATAGATACTGACTACATCAATTATCATGCGAGTTTTATCATTATTACTCCAATGTTACCAGTAATACCAAGTCTACTAAATCTATCGGGCGACTTGCGCCATCCAAACGATTGTCCCCCGTAGATGTTAAATCTACTCACCGTGGTCCTGTGCTAAGTGTGTCCGACCACCTGTTTTCCCTTTTCAGCCGCGCTTGAAGTTCCTGCCGGCGAACCTAGAATTCACATGAGTCACCATATAAGGAAAAGTCATGCAAAACGCAATATATCGACAAAAGGAAACGCGTGCGTGAAACTAAACGCGTGTGCACACGACGCGACGCGACGCGACGCGCACAAACCTACCAGAATCAGAACTGACGCGCTGTGTCGCGCAGCGCGCCATAGAACCACGCGTATCACGCGCGTGTCGCACAAGTCTTAAAACATCGAAAACACGTAACTAGTTCCAGATTTTGCCTCAGGGCCAAACTTGAAAAGTTAGGGATACCAAAAACCCTAACTATCAAGACCAAACCCACACCCCAAAACCCAACACCCCCACCCCCTTCCTGGCCGCAATTTGCGGCCAGAACTCAATAATTGGCGGCCAAGTTGGGGAGGTGGGTCCCCGTACTCTGGGTGTGTGTTCCTACTCATCTCACCATGCTGCAGTTTCTCAAAATTAATCTGAAGTGATCGGGTCAACTGCAGATTTCGGAAAGGCTAAAAGTCGCTAAAACTGCCAAATACGCCAAGTCGGGTAAATCGGGTGTTGACATGAAATCTGGGGGATTTCTCTGGTTGACTGGTCTCACTAGGACCTAAGAGGTTTATTCTATGTAACGTAACTCTCACTTTGCTCAAAATCTCCATAAAACACCCAATATCACTTTTAAGCATGAAATGGACACCGATTAAGCTAGATATTCGAAATTTTAGCAAATTAGGCTAACCATCCAATTTTAATGATACTACTAGGCTTTAACAGGTTAGTTAACACCAAAGATGGCTCATGAAACCACGAGCACTCCAAAAATGGCTAAATCTAGCATTACTACCCATTCTAGCAATAAAATTCTGTTTATCGCAACAACTAGCTAATCAAGCACCTAATCTACATAATATACGAAAAGTTCAAGAGTTATACCCTCTAAGAACCTTGCAACAAGGGAGAAGGAGAAGAAGAAGAGGGTAGGTGCTGCTGTAGTGAGCTGGAGCTGCTGGAATCCAAGCTGGTGCACTGCAAATGCTGATGCTGATTGTTTGCTGATGCTGTTGCTGTTAGGTGTTGATGGTGGTGTTGTTGTTGCTGTATAGTGTTGCTGCTGTTGTTGTTGGTATTGTATGGAGTTGTGTGGTGTGATATGGAGTTGTGTGGTGTGGTATAGGGTATGAAGCTGGTGCTGCAAACTTGTTGGAGCTGATGTGCAACTGCTGTTGCAAAGGCAGATGCTATTTCTGAACTTGTTGTTGCTGTTGTATGGTGTAGATATGGTGTGGTATGGGCTGATATGGTGTGGTGTGGAGTTGTGTGTGGTGTGGTATAGAGTTGTGTGTGTGTGGTATGGGTTTTGAGGACATGAAGCAGCTGTTGCTGCTGCTGCAGTTCACGTTCTGGCTGATGGAAAAATGCTTGCTGGTGTTGTTTCTTACTTGGTGAAGTATGGGCTGAAGTAGCAGCTGGTGTGCTGTTTGGAGCAGCCTAAGTAGACTTTTGGTGTTAGGGTAGACGATGTAGCTGCATAGGGTTGGGGGTAGCTAAAAAGCTGATGTTAATGGGCTGATTTTGTGCTGCTGAAGTTTGAAGATTGGTGGCTGATTGGAGCAGCCATAGCTGACCATCAAGGCTGGAATTGGGCAGAAATTTGAGGCTGATGTGACTTGGTGCTGTTTTGATGTAATTACGGCTGATGTGAGGTGTGAGTGATGATGGATAAGGGTGTTGTGGTGCTGATGTGATGGTTTAGTAGCTGTATAGGGTGGGGGGCTGATGCTATGAGATTTGGTAGCTGAATTTGAGCAGGAGATTGCGCTGTGATAATGATGGGAGCTGCTGGTGCTGATTCTGGCTGGCTGAAATCAGCTGAAAATTGCTGGTGTATGTGTATACAAGATGAGTTTTGAGAGGCAAACGTGATTTTGAAAAGAAGGAAGTGTGAAACAATCAAGGCCCATCATAACCTCCCCTTAAGACAACCCCAGCCTTAAACCAAATTAAGACTAAAACCCCTCAATCAACACCAAACAAAACAAGGAAGTTTAGACCACCATGGTTAACTTAGCACAACGACTCACAAGCTCAAGATAGGGCATATCCTAATCTTACCCCTGGCTATCATGCACAAGTGTGGGTGGTTGAGATAAAATTTCACAAAATAACCACAAAACCAGATAGTCTATAAGAAACCCGTTTTTGGTAAACTTTTTGCCAAAAACCCCACATTAACACTTAATCACTACTAACCCTGACCTCAGGCGTTACAGTCTTCCCCCCTTAAGAAAATTCATCCCCGAATTTTAAAATATGTAACTACGCATACATTCAAAAAGATGAGGGAATTTCTTCCGCATCTCTCCCTCGGCCTCCCAAATGATCTCCTCATTGCTCGGGCTGCGCCAAAGAACTTTTACGGACGGCAGGACCTTTGATCGGAGTTTCTTCACTTGCCGATCTAAAATTTCAACTGGCTGCACGGTGAACGAAAGGTCGGGTTCGAGCTGAACTGTCTGATGCTGAATCGCGTGAGAAGGGTCATGAAGATAACGGCGTAGCATCGATACGTGGAAAATGGGATGAACATCTGAAAAACTAGGTGGAAGAGCTAAACGATACGCAACAGCACCGACACGCTCGAGAATCTCGAAGGGACCAACGAACCTAGGGCTAAGCTTCCCCTTTCGCCCAAATCGCATCACGCCCTTCATCGGAGAGATTCTCAGAAAAACATGGTCGCCAACTGCGAACTCTAATCTGCGACGGCGCCTGTCTGCATACGATTTCTGCCTGCACTGGGCTGCCCTCATTCGGTCTCGGATCAGCTGTACTTTTTCGGTCGTCTCCTGCACGATCTGTGGCCCGAAGATACTGCTCTCGCTCAACTCAGTCCAACAAACGGGCGATCTACATCTTCTTCCATACAACGCCTCGAAAGGTGCCATCTGAATAGTATCCTGGATACTGTTGTTATATGAGAACTCTACTAGAGGTAAATGACGATCCCAGCTACCTCCGAAGTCTAAAACAGACGCTCGAAGCATGTCCTCGAGAGTCTGAATGGTCCGCTCTGATTGTCCGTCGGTCTGCGGATGAAATGCTGTGCTAAAACTCAAACGAGTGCCCAATGCCTTCTGAAGTTTCTGCCAAAGTCGGCTGGTGAACTGAGTGCCTCGATCTGACACGATACAAGTCGGTACGCCATGCAATCGTACGATTTCGTCGATGTAAAGCTGGGCATACTGAGCGAAGCTAAAAGTGGTCTTCACTGGCAGGAAGTGAGCCGCTTTCGTCAATCGATCTATGATCACCCAAATGGAGTCATACCCTCGACTGGTCCTGGGTAGAACCACAACGAAATCCATCGAAATCTGCTCCCATTTCCACTCTGGAATGGGTAACGGTTGTAGTTCTCCTGCGGGCCTCTGGTGCTCGGCCTTGACTTGCTGACAAGTCAGGCATCTTGATACGAACTCTGCGATGTCCCTCTTCATTCCGTCCCAACAGTAGGTCTCTCTCAAATCATGGTACATCTTGGTGGAACCGGGGTGGACACTATACGCCGATCGGTGTGCTTCCTCCAGAATATCGCGCCGCAATCCCTCTGCATCTGGTACGCACAGTATGGATCCAAATCGTAAAATTCCCTGTTCATCAACCACGAACTCGGAAAATCTGTCCTGTCCCATCTGTGCTATGATCTCTGCACAACGGTCATCGCTGCGCTGTGCCTCATATATTCGGTCAAGCAACTGTGGGCGCGCACGAACATGCGCGAGCTGTCCCCCTGTTGGAGGGAACTCGAACTCAACTCGGCTGTCGCATAAAATCTGCCAATCTGCTGATGACTGCCTCTGCATTGCGCACATATAAGATAGACTACCCCCGGGCCTCCTGCTCAGAGCATCTGCCACTACATTTGCCTTGCCCGGGTGGTACAAGATTTCGCAGTCATAGTCCTTCACCAACTCCATCCAACGACGCTGTCTGAGGTTCAGATCTCGCTGCTGAAATATGTATTTTAAGCTTTTGTGGTCTGTGAATATTTGGCACGACTCGCCGTATAGGTAATGTCGCCAAATCTTCAGTGCAAAGACCACTGCAGCCATCTCCAGATCATGAGTAGGGTAGTTCTGCTCATGCTTCTTCAATTGCCGAGAAGCATACGCGATCACCCTGTCATGCTGCATCAATACACATCCTAGCCCTACTCGCGAAGCGTCACAATAAACCACGAATCCGCCTGATCCCGAAGGCAAAGATAATACTGGCGCCGTAGTCAAACATGTCCGCAGCTGCTGAAAACTGCGCTCGCATTCCTCCGTCCAAACGAAAGGAACTCCCTTCCGGGTCAAACCTGTCAAAGGTGCAGCAATACGGGAGAAATCCTGTACAAATCTCCTGTAGTAGCCTGCAAGGCCTAGAAAACTACGGATCTCCGTAACCGATGTCGGTCTGGGCCACTGCTGGATGGCCTCGATCTTCTTCGGGTCCACACATATGCCGTCTCTCGTAATCACATGACCCAAGAATCCGACGCTGTCCAACCAGAAGGCACACTTGGAAAATTTTGCGAAAAGCTGGTGCTCCCTCAAGGTCTGCAAAGTAATCCGCAAATGCTGCTCGTGCTCCTCTCGGCTCCGGGAATACACCAAAATATCGTCGATGAACACGATGATGAACAAGTCAAGATACGGTCTGAATGTACGGTTCATCAAATCCATGAATGCTGCGGGGGCGTTGGTGAGTCCGAACGACATCACCAAAAATTCATAGTGGCCATAGCGTGTACGGAAGGCTGTCTTCGGTACATCCTCCTGTCGGACTCGCAGCTGGTGATATCCTGATCGTAAGTCGATCCTTGAAAAATAACCCGCACCCTGTAGCTGGTCGAATAAATCATCTATGCGTGGCAACGGATATCTGTTCCGAACGGTCACCTTGTTCAGCTGGCGGTAGTCGATGCATAGGCGTAAACTTCCGTCCTTCTTCTTGACAAACAGGACCGGAGCACCCCATGGTGAAACGCTAGGTCGAATAAGTCCCTTATCTAACAATTCTTGCAGCTGAACCTTCAATTCACTAAGTTCCGTCGGGGCCATTCGATAAGGCGGTATAGAAATAGGTCCCGATCCAGGAATTAAATCAATACAGAACTCGACATCGCGCTCAGGCGGTAGTCCAGGAAGCTCATCAGGGAAAACATCAGGGAACTCACAAACAACCGGGACCTGGTCCAACGGAACATCTGTAGCTCTAGTATCACTGACATAAGCCAAGAATCCCAGACATCCCTTCCTCAATAGCTGGTTAGCGCGAAGAGAAGAAATCAACATGTGAGGGGCGGCACCACGGTCCCCCTTCACAACAAAAACTGACTCGCCGGGAAAACAAAATCTAACTGTCTTCTCACGGCAGTCCACAGACGCATAGCACGTGGTTAACCAATCCATGCCCAAAAGAATGTCGAAGTCCAACATCTCCAGAAGGATCAAGTCGACAGGCAGCTCTCGCTCGCCAATACGAACGGTACAGGATCGGAACACGTGCCTAGCAACAAAGGACTCTCCCATAGGAGTGGTCACAACAAGTGGCTGATCAAGCAAACCGGACTCTCTACCCAAACTCGATACAAAGTGTGTGGAAACATAAGAGTGCGTGGATCCGGGATCAAATAACACGTGTGCATCAACAGAACAAACTGATAGAGTACCTGTAACGACGGCATTGGATGCCTGCGCATCCTGGGGTGTTAATGCAAAAACTCGGGCCTGACCTCCTCCAATAGCGGGCTGACCTCGGCCTCGGCCTCTGCCTCCTCGTCCTCTCTGTATCGGTGCGCCACGTCCACGGCCTCTGGGTACACCTAACTGGCGTGGAGCATTGCCTGTGGCAGGAAGTAGGGATCTCTGAGGAGGGGGCGGTGATGGAGGTAGAGTCACATGCGGAACGGTCGTCGCTCCCTGTCGCCTCGCTGGACAGTCTCTAACACGATGGTGCAGACTCCCGCACCCAAAGCATCCTGGCGACGACTGCTGTCCCTGTGTATACGATCCATATAGATGACCTCGTCCAAATCCTCTGCCGGTCCTATCTCTTGGAAGGAATCTGGCATGATGCCTCTGATCTGGCATGCCAGTACGAATCCTCTTCGGCCCGGTAACAGCCGAAGTTGCTGAAATACGTGCCTCCATCCGCAATGCTGTATTCATAGCTGCCGAATAGGTATCGAAATGCTGGGCGCCAATGGCAAGATATAACTGGGCATCCAGTCCCTGTATAAACCTATTCACTCTCTTTGCTTCGGTATCCACCAGATACGGAGCATATCGGGACAACTGTGTAAACTGAACGTCATACTCAGACACCGTCATCCCTGGTGTCTTGACCAAGGCCTCGAAACTACGAGCTCTGACGTCGCGAACGCTCTCCGGGAGGAAACGGGCTAGAAAAACTGCTGTGAACTCGGTCCAGGTCATGGGCGATAGACCTGCAGCTCGACCTCTCAGAACTGACTCCCACCATATCTGTGCGAGACCCTCTAGTCGGAAACTCGCAAGCTCTACCCAGCGATCATCGGAACATCTCAGCGAACGGCAGATCCTGGCCAAGCTGTCAAGGAACGTTTGCGGGTACTCCGCTACATCGGTACCCGTAAAAACTGGAGGTCTCAGCCTCATGAACTCTTGTAGCGAAACCGGGATGGTCACGGTGGTAGTAGTAGGAGCAGGTATCATAGTGGTCTGGGATGTAGCAGGTACGTCCTCCGACCTCGGTGCACGACCGGCTGCAACTAGGGTTCCTACCATCTGACGTAGCTCCTGCATACTCCCCATCATCTGTCGCAACTCCTCCATACCAGTCTCCAGCCTATCCACACGGCCAGGGAAAGGAAGATCGGTTTGTTCCTGCGGTGTAGGCATACTACCCTGCTCAGTCCTAGTCTCGGATGAGCCAGCTCGAATCTCGTCTCGGGCGGCAGCCCTCTGTGCTCTGGTAGTCTTTGGCGGCATAGTAGCTGGTACAGGAACAAGAATAAGATCGTAGGATACACGGGATTGAAGAAGGAATTTCAAGCAAGTATATCCTAAAGTCACCTAGGCGGAGTATCGCAATGCAAGTATGCCGCGGACATACGTACGCTACGCTACCCTGCTTAAGTCACTTACTCCATCTACTAAGGGTCATCCTACACTCAGAAAGGTGAAACCTATCGCTCTGATACCAACTTTGTCACGACCCGCAAAGTACGGAACGCGACCGGCACTTAAATTACGAAACGTCTCAAGACGTCCATAAAATAAGTAAGCCGAAGCCCAGAATACTAAACCCAATTAAGAATTTTAGAGTGAAGGAAAAACCAATTAATTAAGCATTTACCTCATTACCTAATCAACTTACCCTTATTCCCAAATTCCAACAGAATATAGAAGAAATCAGTGCATGAGGAATAACATGTCGACTCAAGTGAGCTCGACCCAAATACATCATAAATAAATCCTCAAGTCTCACAATCTCACATCTAGGTCAATATACAGTCATCCGAATAAAACAGGTACAACTGAACTGATAGTAGCAACAGTAGATACAGTAGCATTAGTAGAAACAGTAGAAACGGTAACGACAGTAGATACCGTAGATAGTAGTAGATGGAGTACTCTAGATACAATGAGCATATATAAGGTGGTACAAACTGATAACAACCCACCTATGAGCAAAAGCCTCTAGTCCAGGCAAGAAGTACAAATGAAGCAAAGGTATCTGCCGCTACAGTGCTGACGGAATGGGCCTGCAGAAAAGCTGTGGCACAACGGGGGTGAGTTGCCAGCTCGTGAGTAATAGATAACATTTACTAAGGCTATCGTATGCATGCACACAAGTGTTCCGACATCCCTAAAACAGGTATAGCTACATGTACTAGCAGGTGTGTATGCATCAACAGTATACTAGCAAGTATATATGTCACATGGAGGTGATAACAGGTATGTATGCCACATGAAAATACAATCAAGTGTGTATGAGAATTATTCTTCCTTTGTTTTGAAACTCCCCTTTTTAAACATCAATAATAATATCCAGGAAAACAGTAAAATCCGTGTCTAGCAACGACACCTCAAAACCGTCCAAATCTCATATATCCATGTCCAGTATCTCTGGCCTCAGCTATCCGGCTGATCCACATCAAAATCCATATCTCAATCCAGCGACCACGGTCGGTATACTCTGGATATCCGCCGTGCCAAATGAAATCACCGGTAGGTAATCCGTCCCCTGCCAGGCTCAACGCCATCATCTGCGATCTTCTTGCCCCGAGGTACCGTACCGGGCCCACCATGTACCCGAGACGGTTCATCCACCTCCTCGAAACGGGTCTCAAAAACCACAGCAAACTCATGGTGGACGACACTTTACATCACTGGAAAACCGCAGCTTTTATATTTTTAACAATTATCAGTTGAAATCTTGCGGCTTTCCCCCGAAATCCAGAAATATCATAAATCTCGCAAAATTATCATAAATGCATATGCCGATGATTATGAATGCTTATGGTATCAATTTAAATACTTGTTTCAATATCACATTTCTAGGCAGTTAACATGTTCCAGATTTAAAGTTATTTAGTGTCGTGACATGGCAATTACCAGGGTGTGTGTGTCCACATGAATAGTGCTCGTGCAACATATAAAACCTGGTAATGGTGCATGTGTCCTATAATGAATCTACGTATAGGGAACATCATATAGATACTGACTATAGCAATTATCATGCAAGTTTTATCATTATTACTCCAATGTTACCAGTAATACCAAGTCTACTAAATCTATCGGGCGACTTGCGCCATCCAAACGATTATCCCCCGTAGATGTTAAATCTACTCACCGTGGTCCTGTGCTAAGTGTGTCCGACCACCTGTTTTCCCTTTTCAGCCGCGCTTGAAGTTCCTGCCGGCGAACCTAGAATTCACATGAGTCACCATATAAGGAAAAGTCATGCAAAACGCAATATATCGACAAAAGGAAACGCGTGCGTGAAACCAAACGCGTGTGCACACGACGCGACGCGACGCGACGCGCACAAACCTACCAGAATCAGATTTGACGCGCTGTGTCGCGCAGCGCGCCATAGAACCACGCGTATCACGCGCGTGTCGCACAAGTCTTAAAACATCGAAAACACGTAACTAGTTCCAGATTTTGCCTCAGGGCCAAACTTGAAAAATTAGAGATACCAAAAACCCTAACTATCAAGACCAAACCCACACCCCAAAACCTAACACCCCCACCCCCTTCCTGGCCGCAATTTGCGGCCAGAACTCAATAATTGGCGGCCAAGTTGGGGAGGTGGGTCCCCGTACTCTGGGTGTGTGTTCCTACTCATCTCACCATGCTGCAGTCTTCTCAAAATTATTCTGAAGTGATCGGGTCAACAGCAGATTTCGGAAAGGCTAAAAGTCGCTAAAACTGCCAAATACGCCAAGTCGGGTAAATCGGGTGTTGACATGAAATCTGGGGGATTTCTCTGGTTGACTGGCCTCACTAGGACCTAAGAGGTTTATTCTAACTAACGTAACTCTCACTTTGCTCAAAATCTCCATAAAACACCCAATATCACTTTTAAGCATGAAATGGACACCGATTAAGCTAGATATTCGAAATTTTAGCAAATTAGGCTAACCATCCAATTTTAATGATACTACTAGGCTTTAACAGGTTAGTTAACACCAAAGATGGCTCATGAAACCACGAGCACTCCAAAAATGGCTAAATCTAGCATTACTACCCATTCTAGCAATAAAATTCTGTTTATCGCAACAACTAGCTAATCAAGCACCTAATCTACATAATATACGAAAAGTTCAAGAGTTATACCCTCTAAGAACCTTGCAACAAGGGAGAAGGAGAAGAAGAAGAGGGTAGGTGCTGCTGTAGTGAGCTGGAGCTGCTGGAATCCAAGCTGGTGCACTGCTAATGCTGATGCTGATTGTTTGCTGATGCTGTTGCTGTTAGGTATTGATGGTGTTGTTGTTGTTGCTGTATGGTGTTGCTGCTGTTGTTGTTGGTATTGTATGGAGTTGTGTGGTGTGATATGGAGTTGTGTGGTGTGGTATACGGTATGAAGCTGGTGCTGCAAACTTGTTGGAGCTGATGTGCAACTGCTGTTGCAAAGGCTGATGCTATTTCTGAACTTGTTGTTGCTGTTGTATGGTGTAGATATGGTGTGGTATGGGCTGATATGGTGTGGTGTGGAGTTGTGTGTGGTGTGGTATAGAGTTGTGTGTGTGTGGTATGGGTTTTGAGGACATGAAGCAGCTGTTGCTGCTGCTGCAGTTCACGTTCTGGCTGATGGAAAAATGCTTGCTGGTGTTGTTTCTTACTTGGTGAAGTATGGGCTGAAGTAGCAGCTGGTGTGCTGTTTGGAGCAGCCTAAGTAGACTTTTGGTGTTAGGGTAGATGATGTAGCTGCATAGGGTTGGGGGTAGCTAAAAAGTTGATGTTAATGGGCTGATTTTGTGCTGCTGAAGTTTGAAGATTGGTGGCTGATTGGAGCAGCCATAGCTGACCATCAAGGCTGGAATTGGGCAGAAATTTGAAGCTGATGTGACTTGGTGCTGTTTTGATGTAATTACGGCTGATGTGAGGTGTGAGTGATGATGGATAAGGGTGTTGTGGTGCTGATGTGATGGTTTAGTAGCTGTATAGGGTGGGGGGCTGATGCTATGAGATTTGGTAGCTGAATTTGAGCAGGAGATTGCGCTGTGATAATGATGGGAGCTGCTGGTGCTGATTCTGGCTGGCTGAAATCAGCTGAAAATTGCTGGTGTATGTGTATACAAGATGAGTTTTGAGAGGCAAACGTGATTTTGAAAAGAAGGAAGTGTGAAACAATCAAGGCCCATCATAACCTCCCCTTAAGACAACCCCAGCCTTAAACCAAATTAAGACTAAAACCCCTCAATCAACACCAAACAAAACAAGGAAGTTTAGACCACCATGGTTAACTTAGCACAACGACTCACAAGCTCAAGATAGGGCATATCCTAATTTTACCCCTGGCTATCATGCACAAGTGTGGGTGGTTGAGATAAAATTTCACAAAATAACCACAAAACCAGATAGTTTATAAGAAACCCGTTTTTGGTAAACTTTTTGCCAAAAACCCCACATTAACACTTAATCACTACTAACCCTGACCTCAGGTGTTACAGGTAGGGGCCTTATTTTAAACCCAATTAGTCCTTAAATACAATTTAGAATTTTAAATCGAGTTCCCTCTCCCAAATTGAAATCTAAGTATGAAGAATTGAGTTGATTTTTATGAATTCACCTTAGATTCCTCTTTAAGCTCCCCATCTCTATAACATTCATAGTCATCCTAAAATTGGTGAAAAAACAAGCAAAAAATCAAAACTTTACCATCACATTCAACAAAAATTCAAAACCCTAAACCTAACCCTAAAATTATGCAAAATTGCTAACTTGATGGAAAAAACAAGCTAACCCAACCCCAAACCCTAGAGTATAAGATTTCTCAAACATTTTAAAAGAATGGAAAAAATCCCTACGATTATAGGGAGCAAAGACTTGCTTATCTTCATATCTTGTTGCCGATGCCTTCTTCTTGAAGATCCGAGCCTTAGATAATAATGATATCTACTATGAATTTGAGAGAGATGAGCGAAAATGGTAAGAGAACAAGAGATTATAGAGATGGAGAGAATTCTCGAGTTGAAACCGACAGAGAACTCTTGGGGATGAGGAGAGTAATGGTGGAGTTTAAGAGAGACGGAAAACGTTAAAGGATGGAGAGGCTGAAGGAGTAACTTAAGGGATTATAAGGGACATAATGAGTCAAGAAAATATCTCAGTTTAGGAGGGACGTGAGTGAGGTAAAGAACCCAAGATTGTAATCCTATATACTTATCCTACATTTATTACACAAGTTCCAAGAAGGAATATAATTCCTGTGGATTGAGTGATCACATAGCATTTTGATTTGTAAAAATTGTGCATTATATGTAAGCTTAACATTTTGTGAAGTGTAATAGAAGTTAATAGAGATTGACTAATGAGGAAATGGGTTATTAGCTACCAGCTGATATTAAACCGTCAGCTAGTATCTTGAGGTGGTCCAATCTGAATGTCAAATTGATAATCCTCTCTGACTATCTTGTTTTACACAAGGAGTGATCTATATGTGTGATAATTTGATTGATTTGACACCTTCTATGTCTTCAATCAGGTGTCCCCGATAAATGACATTTTTATTGTGTTTAAGAGCCAATCATTTTTTAAATGCTTGATCCATTACTTGTAATGCATTATATTAATCAAAATTTCACATATAAAATTTGAACGTGTTTCGGAACGCCTAAATCCATTTAATAAGAAATTTCGAGTCGTCCATTCCAGCATGTAAAAATTTGGTATCGCCGAAACGCATAAATTTTTCACCTACGTGTTGTACTCGTGATGCTCTACGAGCCCAGTGAATCAAATTCGAAAATCTGAACATGTTTCGGAATAGTGATGCTTTACGAGCCCAATTGATTCTAAATCAAAAATTTGAACAGTTTCGAAACGCGAAAATCCAAATAATAAGAAATTACGAGTTTTCCATTCCTGCACGTTAAAATTTAGTATTGCCGAAACACGTCGATTTTTCACCTACGTGATGTACTCGTGATGGCCTACGAGCCCGCATGATTCAAAATCGAAAATTTGAACGTGTTTCGGAATGCGGAAATTTGAGCAATAAGAAATTACGAGTCTGCCATTCCTCCACGTTAAAATTTAGTATCGCCTAAACACGTCAATCTTTCACCCACTTGATGTGCTCGTGATGTGCTACGAGCCCAAGCAATTAAAATTTGAAAGTTTGAAAGTTTGAAAGTGTTTCGGAACGCGGAAATCCACACAAAAAGAAGTTACGAGTCTGCCATTTCTACAAGTAAAAATTTGGTATCCCCAAAACGGGTCGATTTTTCACCTACGTGATGTACTCATGATGCCCTACGAGTCCAAGTGATTAAAAATAGAAAATTTGAATGTGTTTCGGAACGTCTAAATCCATGCAACAAGAAATAACGAGTCGGCCATTCCAGCACGTAAAAATTTGGTATCGCCGAAACGCATAGATTTTTCTCCTACATGATGTACTCATGATGCTCTATAAGCCCTAGTGAATAAAAAAACGAAAATCTGAACGTGTTTCGGAACGGTGATGCTTTACGAGCCCAAGTGATTAAAAATTGAAAATTTGAACGTTTTCGTGAAAATCCAAGCAATAAGAAATTATGAGTCTGTCATTTCTACCGGTAAATATTTGGTATCTCAAAAACGTGTTGATTTTCTACCTACGTGATGTAATCGTGATGCTCTATGAGCCAAAGTGATTCAAAATCGAAATTTTGAACGTGTTTCGGAACGTGAAAATCTAAACAATAAGAAATTACGAGTCCGTCATTCCTACACGTTAAACTTTGGTATCGCCTAATTACATCAATTTTTCACATACGTGATGTACTTATGATGCTCGACGTGCCGAAGTGATTAAAAATAAAAAATTTGAACGTGTTTCGAAACGTAAAAATCCAAGCAATAAGATGTTATGTGTCTGAAAATCCAACACGAAAAAATTTGGTATCCCCAAAGTGCATCAAATTTTCACCTACGTAATGTACTCGTGATGCCCTATGAGCCTAAGTGATTCAAAATCGAAAATTTGAACGTGTTTCGGAACACGAAAATCCAAGAAACAAGAAATTACGATTCTTCCATTCCTACAAGTTAATGTTTGGTATCGTCAAAGCGCATCGATCTTTCACCCACTTGATGTACTCGTGATGTGCTACGAGCCCAAGTGATTAAAAATCAAAAATTTGAACATGTTTCGAAATGCGAAAATCCAAGCAACAAGAAGTTAAGAGTTTGCCATTTCTACACGTAAAAATTTGGTATCCCCAAAACGCGTCGATTTTTCACATACGTGATAAACTCATGATGCCCTACAAGCCCAAGTGATTCAAAATTGAAAATTTAAATGTGTTTTGGAACGTGAAAAACCAAACAACAAGAAATTACAAGTCTACCATTCCTGCACGTTAAAATTTGGTATCACCTAAACACGTCGATTTTTGACCTACGTGATGTACTCGTGGTGCTCTACAAGCCCAAATGATTAAAAATAGAAAATTTAACGTGTTTCGGAACGTGAAAATCTATGCAACAAGAAGTTACGAGTTTGCCATTTCTACACGTAAAAATTTTGTATAACCAAAACTCATTGATTTTTCAACAACGTGATGTACTCGTGATGTTCTACAAGCCCAAGTGATTAAAATTCAAAAATTTGAACGTGTTTCAGAACGCTTAAATCCATGCAACAAGAAATTACGAGTCGGCCATTCCAGCACTTAAAAATTTGGTATCACGGAAACACGTAGATTTTTCACCTACATGATGTACATGTGATGCTTTATGAGCCCTTATGAATCAAAATCGAAAATTTGAACGTGTTTTGGAACGGTGATGCTTTACAAGCCTAATTGATTCTAAATTGAAAATTTGAACGTGTTTCGGAACGCGAAAATCCAAATAACAAGAAATTGTGAGTTTGTCATTCCTGCACGTTAAAATTTGGTATCGCCGAAACGAAATGATTTTTCACCTATGTGATATACTTGTGATGCCTTACGAGCCCGAGTGATTAAAAATCGAAAATTTGAACGTGTTTCGAAACGCGAAAATCCAAGCAATATGAAATTACAAGTCTACCATTCCTCCACGTTAAAATTTGGAATTGCCTAAACACGTCGATCTTTCACCCGCTGGATGTACTCGTGATGTGCTATGAGCCTGGGCGATTAAAAATTGAAAATTTAAACGTGTTTCGGAACACGAAAATCTATGCAACAAGAAGTTATGAGTCTTCCATTTCTACACGTAAAAATTTGGTATCCCAAAAACGGGTCGATTTACGTGATGTACTCATGATGCCCTATGAGCCCAAGTGATTAAAAATAAAAAATTTGAACGCGTTTCGGAACGGCTAAATGCATGAAACAAGAAGTAATGAGTCGGCCATTCTAGCACGTAAAAATTTAGTATCACCGAAACATATAGAATTTTCACCTACGTGATGTACTCGTGATGCTCTATGAGCCCAAATGAATAAAAAACGAAAATCTGAACGTGTTTCCGAACGGTGATGCTTTACGAGCCCAAGTGATTAAAAATCGAAAATTTGAACGTGTTTCAGAATGTGAAAATCCAAGCAACAAGAAATTACGAGTCTTCCATTTTTGCGCGTAAAAATTTGGTATTCCAAAAACACGTCGATTTTTCACTTACGTGAAGTACTCGTGATGCCCTACGATCATAAGTGATTAAAAATCGAAAATTTGAACGTGTTTCGTAACGCGAAAATTCAAGCAACAAAAAATCACGAGTCCGCCATTCCTTCACTTTAAAGTTTGGTAACACCTAAACATGTCGAATTTTCACCTACGTGATATACTCATGATGCTCTATGTGCTGAAGTAATTAAAAATCGAAAATTTGAACATATTTCATAAATTAAAAATCCAAGTAATAAGAAGCTACGAGCCTGAAAATTCAACATGTAAAAATTTGGTATCCCCAAAACACGTTGAATTTTCATCTACATGATGTACTCGTGAAGCCCTACAAGTCCAAGTGATTCAAAATCGAAAATTTTAATGTGTTTCGGAACGTGAAAATCCAAGAAATAAGAAATTACGAGTCTGTCATTCCTACACGTTAAAGTTTGGTATTGTCGAAGTGCATCGGTCTTTCACCCACTTGATGTACTCGTGATGTAATACGAGCCCAAGTGATTAAAACTAAAAAATTCAAACTTGTTTCGGAATGCGAAAATATAAGCAACAAGAATTTACGAGTCTGCCATTTCTACACGTAAAAATTTGGTATCCTGAAACGTGTCCATTTTCACCTACGTGATGTCTTACGAGCCCAAGTGATTCAAAATCTAAAATTTGAACGTATTTTGGACGTGAAAATCCATACAACAAGAAATTACGAGTCTTCCATTCCTACACGTTAAAGTTTGGTATCACCTAAACATGTCGATTTTTCACCTACGTTGTTCCCGTAAAAAATTTCTGTGCAAAAAATCCCAAGGTATCAAATGACAATAATATGATTAAGAAATTGCAAATCAGTATTTTCCAGACTGTATTTTTCCAAACTCCCCAATGAGAGTCAGGTAAATTCTGATGGTATCGAAAGTGTTTCGAAAAATCCTTCGATTTGATATATTACGGGACTCATAACTCTTCCGGAATCAAAAGTTATGAGCAAATATACTATGCACGTATAGTCTAAGTAATACTCTACCACATGGGGGATACATTTTTAGTCCCACATCGGGAAAAAGAGAGATCTCTTCTCTCCCACTCCTCTATAAATAAGAGGGGATACCTCTTACAAAAAATAGGATTCAATTCTCAAAGGAGCTTAGTTCTCCAAGTTAGGGCTTTAGCTGTCCCCCATAATGCGCATATGCACTAGAGCCATGTGCGCACCACATGCAACGCACGTGCGCCCGTCACGTGTGCACTACGTGTGAGGATTCAATTCTCAAAGGAGCTTAATTCTCCATAGGAGCTTAGTTCTCCAAGTTAGGGCCTTAACTGCCCCCATAATGCACATATGCGCAAGCGCACGTGCGGCCGACACGTGCATACCACGTGCGTCCACTACGTGCACACCACGTGCGAGGATTCAATCCTTAAAAGAGCTTATTTCTCCATAAGAGCTTAGTTCTCTAAGTTAGGGCATTAGCTGTCCCCCATGAAATGCAAGCGCCACGTGCGACGCAGTGCGCCCGCCACGTGCGACGCACGTGCGCCCGCCACGTGCGCACCATGTGCGACTCACATGCGCCCGCTACGTGCGACTCACGTGCGCCCGCCATGTGCGCACCACGTGCGACGCATGTGCGCCCTCCAAGTATGCAACATGTGCGACGCACGTGATCCCACGCCGTGCGTCCTCTACGTGCGACGCATGTGCACCCACGCCGTGCGTCCCCCACGTGTGCCCACGCACGTGCATCCTCCACGTGCAATGCACGTGTGCCCAACATGTGCGATGCACGTGCGCGAACGCAAAGAAACCTTTTTTAAGAAGCTATAAGTTTAAGCTCCAACCTGTTCTTCCCCTAATTAATGTGATATGGTTCAAAGAGTACATCTCTCCACACCTTCGATATATGGCGCTATAATCTCTCAGCGTCGTCGGAGAGATGGTGGGTCCCAACGACCAATGATCTTTCTTTCCAAATAAGAAAGAGACCACCTCATAAAATTCTGTAAAAATACAGAAAGCTCTCAAAACAACAGAGAATTTAATTCTCAATAAAGAATAAGATCTTCCTCATCTCAAACCCTAGGTAAACAAATCACAGAGATCAAACCATCTCCTTTACCTATCATAGCATATCTAAGCGCATAATTCTTCTCAAGAACTTAATTCTTTTTCTGGATCTGAGATCCAAAAGACAAGTCTCCCACAGGTTAAGAATTTAACTCTCATCGGGAAGATCTTTTTCTTGAGAATCAGTGATTCAGAGAAGAACAAAGTTGAAAGGAAAGAAGATGGAGTCCATAATACTGCAGGAATATAGTTCCTTCAAATCAAGAACTTAGTTCTTTAAGAACTCGATCCAAGATCCTCAAAATAGTGATCTTGGTGATCGTTAATGGCCAAAATACCATTAACAGAGGTTCAACCTCTTTGAAAACATGAACAGAAAAACATGGATAAAAGAACATGGAGAATATAGAGTTCATAATACTCTAGGAACTTAGTTCCTTCAAATTAAGAACTTAGTTCTTAAAGAACCTGACACTAGATCATCAAAATAGTGATCTTAGTGATTGTTAATGGTCAAAATACTATTAACAGAGATTTAAGTTCTCTAAGAATATCAACAGAGATTAAATCTCCAAAGAATTCAGCACTTCACGTGAAAAGCACGTGGGCACCCAAGGCCAAGTTACATAGCGCCTCACGTGAAACACACGTGAGCGCCAGAAAACAGAAAAGTTTAGTGCTTAGCACTAGTGCAGCGTCTCACGTGAAACACACGTGAGTGCCAGACGCTCAGCGCCTCACTTGAAACACACGTGAACGCTATATGCAATTGAGTGCTTAGCACTGCTGGGTAATACAGAAACCCAATCTTAACCTAAATTGGCTAATCTTACATTCATGATATCCAAACTGATCTTAGTCCCATATATGACTAACGATCTTCATCCCATACCTTCTAAGTTAATCTCAGTCTCAAATAAGGCTAATGATTCTTAGATGATCCATCATGATCTTTCCCTCAAATAAGGGATTTGGTTCAAGGGCACATCTCTCCATACCTCTGATATATGTCGTTGTAATTCCTCAGCGTTTTCAGAGAGGTGGCGGGTGCCGACAACCAACAACTCCTTTGATCCCACATTGATGCACTTCCTAATTGACGTGCACACCTCAAATTGGATTGCACCCCAAATTAGGCGCATTTCATGTCACCATTGTTCACTCCGCCACGTAACAAATACACGTGCGCCCAAGATAGATAATGGACCGAAATGTCCTTAAACCAACATTCGTCCCCAAAATGGGAATAATGGACCGAACTGTCCTTAAACTAACATTCGTCTCCAAAATGGGAATGTTGGACCGAAATGTATTTAAACTAGCATTCGTCCCTAAAATGGGAATGTTGGACGGAAATGTCCTTAAACTAACATTCGTCCCCAACATGGGAATAATGGACCGAAATGTCCTTAAACTAACATTCGTCCCCAAAACGGGAATGTTGGACCGAAATGTACGTAAACTAATATTCACCTCAAACATGGCAATGTTGGACCAAAATGTCCTTAAACTAACATTCGTCCCAAACAGGAAATGTTGGACCGCGACGTCCTTAAATTAATATGTTTTGCCCTGCGGACTGTCTCCATAATGACTACCGTATACTTTCCATAGGCTATTCATATATGATCCAATGATCAGTTGAGCCCATAGGCTCACTGTCCATAAGTCAATCTTAGTCTCAAATATGACTAACGATCATTAGATCAAACCCAAATTTCATATGAACCGATGTACCTAATTTATATGAGATATGTGTCCTAAGTTCACTCCTGTTGGAAAAACAAGCTACTAACGTGGACCCCGTCAAGCAAATCCTTGACCTAAACCCAAAATAAAACAAACAACACACGACACGAAGTGAACTGCCGGAGCAGGAGAAAGTGGTTATCAAAATGCGGTAACGTAATTAACTGCAGGGGCTTGCACCTGCAGGAAAGAGCGTCCCCACAATCAAAAACCCCTCACAAATGAGGGGGAATATGATAAAGTCATGCTACAACGGCCGCGTCTATCCAAACCTCCGATATACAGTGCTATAAATCAACTTGGTATCTTCGGAGAGCTGGGTAGATAAGTCCAAATAGTATCTGCCCCCAAATTCAGGCAAGACGATCCATCCCAGTTCGTCCCTATTTTCGGCGGTGAACAGATTCTGGGACGCTCGGTGGGACCTCTTCCTTTTTCCACTCCACATTTCGTGTGTCGTGTTTTTCCGCGATCAAATTATCACGGTATATATATGTTTGTAGTTTTCCTTGGGTGATGAGATACTGAAGCTGGTGTTTCATTTCTTCCTAGAATGGCGTTTGCTTCCACTCACAGCAACTCAGGCTCTGTCACATCTGGTGGAGTCAAATATGGGCCACTTGCAGTCTTAAATCTCTGCAATCCAGTTCTTCAAGAAATCAATGGGCTTACCTTCGGGTCTATGCTCCCACCTCCCACCCTCGCTACCTCAACACCGAAGGAGGAAGCACAGAAGAAATCTGTCTTCCATAGACCGGATCTTCTAACTTCAGCTTTGCCGATGGAATCAGTCCTCAAACAACTGGCAGCTGCCAAAGACCAAGATCGATGCAGGGGCAGAATATTCAAGCTCTCAAAGGTAGCAGGGGGAAAGCTCAGCAAAATCTTGAGGCTAATCAAATTATGGCCATAAGAAACGGTCAACGTCGATATCGGTATCATACAAAACAAGCTGGGGGCAGTTTTCCATCCGTGTTGACTCCACCTGCCTCATCTCCGATGGCAAATGCTATTGTTCCAACCAGGAACAGCTTCGAATTGCTGCGAAGGGTCAGATAAAATTCTCCCACTGCAATACTGAAGTATTCTCCATAACCCGTGGAGATCCAACGAGAGCAGAAACCGGTTTGCTCCCTAAAAGAACTTTCTCATCTATATGTACGGTGTGGAAGCAAGTGAAGGCCTCGGTCGTTATATGTGGCCCTTCGCCTAAACTTTAGCTAAACTCTAACAACCCCCCTTCCAAATACAAGGGGAATCATCCCAAGGCGGTTCCTGCTACAACGGTTCCTCCTAAAGCCAAAGCGGCTTCTCATAAAAAAGAGGCCTGATAAAGCCCAAGTGCCTGAGTCAAACTCCGAGGGTCAAAGCTCCAAATGCCCCAAGCCTGGGGGCACAGTTGTTCACACAATTTACATGGTGAACTCTATAGACGATGGTCACACTTATACTAGTCACGAACCTCAAACTCGGTCCCTGACAAAGGTTCAACCGCAACGTGAAAAGCTACAGGAGATGCTTGCTCAGGCGGCAACACTCGCTAATCTATCTTCTAAGGCAAATCCCGAAGGTACGCCTCGAGAAAGAACATGGCAGGAGTCAGATATTGACTTCCTAAAGTGCGCTCTCAAAAAGAGAGATGAAGAAGCGGCAAAAATGTCCGTTAAAATGAACCAGATGGCCCTTCTGATCCAGAATATGGCTGGAATGATGGTTCAATCGGAACCACTGGAAGATGAACCACCGATAATCGCTCTTAAAGATAAGGGTGACATTTCAAATTCTCTGCAAGTCTTATCAACTACCGAAGAGGAAATGATTCCAAAAGCAAAGGTGGACACATATATCGCTCAGTAAATCAAAGTCCACTATGCAAGTAAGCATCAAATAGGTCAATCAAGACTGGTCAACCGTATCCGGCATACTACGATCAAATATAGCACCCGCCAAATTATATACTTCCGATGTTGCGCATATACAAAGGAACCGGGAATCCTCGCCAGCATATCGCGGGATTTAAATTCATGTGCGGCAACACAGGAGGAAGTGATATATTGCTCCTCCAACAGTTCGTCAGTAGTCTGGCAGGCATCGCGTTCGAATGGTATGCAGAACTACCAAATGATTCCGTGAATACCTTCGATGAGATGGAGATGCTCTTCTGTTAGAGATTCGCCAGTGTGAATAAACACACTTCCGTGGCGGCGTTGGTCAATGAAAGGGTTGGACCGAATAAGACCTGAGTTCAATATGTTACCCGATGGCGAAATCTCTGGTCAAAATGCAAGCAACACATCGAAGAAGCTGCAGCCATGGGAATGTTCATAGCCACTCTTGACCCAAATTCAAAGGTGTTCCCATATATGGCCATTTTCAAGCCGACAACCTTCTAAGAACTCATGGATAACATGGCTTGATTGGATCAAATGGGTCAAGACTCTTCCTCATCCGATGAAGATAAATGAAAAGCAAAGGCAATGTGGCGTTTGTCGCCAACGCTCAACAAAAATAAGTGGTTCTGAAGCAATCTGTCGCCAAAATAGCGACAACGTAGATACTCGCTCCCCCTGAAATATACATAGAGGTATATTCCTCACTGGGGAAAGAATCTCTACGTGGGATGGTCCTTTCTTCTCAAAGAATATAAAGAATATCAAGGGACCTACAAGCGGGTCCTGCAATCAAGTGGAATATCCCACTTGAACCAAAAACCATGGGAGGGATGTGAAATCTATGTCCCACTTCGAATCAGTTCATTTTTCCAAGAAGTAGGAAGACTCGGCAGAAGAAATGATGTGATATCTCGCTCCTTTATATATGAAGAAGACGTTCCATCAATATAGGAAAACGACATTGATGAGCAGGGGGCAGGTGCCGTTTAAAACACCCGGTATTTCCTGCAAAACAACCCGATTGCTACGATGGTAAAATAAGCAGTCCAAGAGGGTGAAGACAGCCTAAGACGTGAAGTGACATGCAGTAGCGCCTCAGCAAGAAAGCATTGGAAGAAATGCGTTATGTAACGTCCCGACCGAATGAAAAAGAACGTACCGAGAAGTGCTTAAACTAAAATTTTGCCTCAAACATGGCGATAACGGACCGAGATGTCCTTAAACTAACAACGGACCGAGAAGTCTTTAAACTAAAATTTTGCCTCAAATATGGCAATAACGGACCGAGATGTCCTTAACCTAACAACGGACCGAGAAGTCCTTAAACTAACGATCCGCCTCAAACATGGCGATAATGGACCGAAACGTCCCTAAACTAACGCGTTCTCCCAAAAAACGGGAATGTTGGACCGTCCTTAAATAAATATTCATTCCAAATATGGGAATGTTGGACCGAAACGTCCTTAAACTAATATTCGTCCCAAAACGGGAATAATGGACCGAAACGTCCTTAAACTAATATTCATCCCCAAAATGTGAATGCTGGACTGAAAAGTCCTTAAATAAAAATTCGTCTCAAACATGACGATAATGGACCAGAACGTCCCTAAACTAGCGCATCGCCCCAAATACAACGATATGCTCCCTTGAGATCTATGTTGCAACCAAAGTCTTAGCGGAAAAGGTTACAACTCAAGTACTATCGGCTAGACAACTACTCCAGCAGTGAAGCCACCCCCAAGTCCCACCGACAATCATATGGTTCACCTGCGACGAAGCTACTTTCGAGAGTTTCACCGTTTGTAAAAAAAGGTACGTCCACAAGCAAAATGAGCACGGATGAAAACCCGAATGGTCGTCGTGATTAAAAACAGCAGGACTACCGGTGAGCTTGTGAAAACCCGGAAAGGCGCAAACTCTTTAAAAAACCGAAAGAAGGAAAAAAAGGTACGTCCACAAGCGAAATGGACACGGATGAAAACCCGAAGGGGCGCCGTGAGTAAAAACAGCAGGACTACCGGCGAGCTTGTGAAAACCCGTAAGGGCATAATCTCGTAAAAATAAAATAAAATACACTTGTAGGGTCCTTTCGAGCTTGTGAGGAGAAAATACCTGCGTGAGATCCTTACGACTCACAAAAGAGCAACACACGTAGGAATCCCCACGATTCCTAAGGAGAAAGTACACTTACGAGATCCTCACGACTCGTAAGGAGAATTCCTCCCTATGAGACCTTCATGGCTCATAGGATTCAAAAGCCTTCGGTTAAAGGGATCTAAACCTGTTCTTAAGCCATCATATCCTCCAAGCTACTCTGCAAGTGGTCCAATATCGACTCTTGTAAACAATCCGTGGACATAAATAAATATCCCCCACCAAGTTCCACCTATGATAAGAAATGTCCCCATATGGTGAACGACACTTGTAAGTCCTCTCGACTTATAAAGAGAAAACACTCTTATAAGATCCTTACGACTTACGAGAGAAAGTATCACTTAGGAATCCCTATGATTCCTAAGGAAAAAATTCACCTACTAGATCCTCACGACTAATAGGGAGAAATACTTTTATGAGACCCTTACGGCTCATAAAGTCAAAAAGCTTTAGCCGATAGGATCTTAACCCTGTTTGCTAAGCCAACTTTGTCCAAATTAACAAAGGCAAATGATGATTCGCTCATGGCAATATCCCAGTTGAAGCGATATTGATGCCTAAATAGGTATCAAATTTCAAGTCCTCGCAAGGGCAAATGATGATTCGCTCCTGGCAATATTCCAGTTGCAGCGATGCTGTTTCCAAGATTGGTATCGGATTTCAAGTTCCTGACTCATAATAAAACTTAGAGTCGCAAAAAAATACATATGAAATAACCGAAATGATGGGGAAACTCGCAACAAAAATCAGCGAGCAAAAAAAATATTCATATGAAATAGCCGAAATGATGGGGCAACTCGCAAAAAAAATCGATGAGCAAAAAATATGCATATGAAATAGCCGAAATGATGGGGGAACTCGCAACAAAAATCAGCGAGCAAAAAATATGCATATGAAACAGCCGAAATGTTTGGGCAACTCGCAATAAGAAATAGTGAGTAAAAATTAAAAAATGAAATAGCCAAAATGATTGGGCACCGCGAAAAATAGCCGAAATGATTGGGCAATCGCGACTTTCACGATATAAAAAGCTGAAATGATAGAGGATCGTGGAAAAATAAAAAAATATATATAATAAAAAAATGAAAATGAAACTTTTATGCCCTGCAAGTACGTCCATATTGACTCTTGTATACGTTTCATGGGCGCAAATGAAAGAAAGGGAACCATATTTTCCCATCACGCTTCATCAAAAGGTGCTCTGAGTCTTGACGGTTCATATAAAACCTAGAGACTATCTCGACGTTTCTTCTCAACGCAGACTCGACATCATAAAAAACCTAAGGGTTAAATAAAAAAGGAGTAATGGCAAAATCCTAGCTCCAACTCGACGTTCCTTCTCAATGCAGACTCAACGTAATCATAGACCTAAGGGTCAAATAAAAAAGGAGCGATGGCAAAATCCCAACTCCAGCACGACGTGCTTCTCATGCCAACAGGATGCAGACGCAACGTCAACAAAGACCTAAGGGTCAATAAAAATGGAGTAATGGTAAAATCCTAGCTCCAAGTCTTGACGGTTCATATACAACCTAGAGGCTATATCGGCGTTCCTCCTCATTTCAGCAGGATGCAGACGCAACTATCAAATGAAATTGGAGCAATGGCATATCCCTAGCTCCAGATCTCGATTGCAATACATATAGCATAGAGATCACACAGATATTTTCCCGACTTCAGCAAAGAATCGACGCGACATCGTCAAAACAAACCGAAGTGATGGAATATTCCTACCTTCGGGTCTTGACGACAACTCATATAAAGCCTAAATTACCATTGGAGATCATCCCACCCTAAAAGAGTTCGGTTATGACTCATCGGGGCTCTAAATTGAGCCTAACCTCAAGTAAAAAGTGTCATGGAAAATTCCTAACGCTTGCTCTTCCGACGGTAATATGACCTTAGGAGATTACTTGAAGACATCTTGTCCAGCCTTAGAAGGGATCAGAGACATGACAGTCGTGGGGCTACTCGAACAGCGGCTTAAAAATTGCATATCGAGGAATACATCAGCCAATGCGATGGTACCACGGACTTAAACCTTAGTACCACAAAACCTAACAGACCTTTATCAAAAAAGGGGTTATCTATATTTCACGTTAGGATACACCTGCGAGATCCTCTCGACTTGTCTCGACTCGTAGGGAAAACATCTTTATGAAACCCTCACGGTTCATGAAGGTGAAAAGCCTTAGGTGACGGGGATATCAACCTATTTCCTAAGCACTGTAGCCCAACAAGTAGGTCCAAACTGACTCTTGTATACGATCCATGGGCCACATTCTCCAAAGTCGCATATCGACGAGGAGAAGAAGCCATTTATGAGTTCTCTCGACTCGTAAGGGGAAAATACTCTTGTGAGATCCTTACGACTCTCAAGAGAAAACACACTTGGGGTTTCTCATGACTTCTAGGGAGAAAATACATCTACGAGATCCTCTCGACTCGTAGGGAGAAAAATCTTTATGAGACCCTCATGGCTCATAAAGTTGAAAAGCCTTGGGCAACAGATCTAAACCTATTTCCTAAGCCATCGCTGCCCTAAAAGAATGTCCAAACAGACTCTTGTACACTATCCACGGGCCACATTCGCCAATAAAGTGAAGAAACCACTTGTTGGTCCCCTTGAATCGTAAAGAGAAAATACTTGCGTGAGATCCTTATGACTCACGAAGGTGAAAGACACTTAGGAATCCTCACAATTTCTAAGGAAAATACGCACCTATGAGATCCTCACAAGTCATAGTGAGAAAAACCTTCTTGAGACCCTTACGGCTCAAGAAGATGAAAAAGTCTTAGGCGATAGGGACCTAAACATGTCTCCTGAGCCATCAATTCTATGGAGATGCATAACTTTGCACTACTTAACTCACGTACATATCTACTTGGGCAAAGTAGTGGGGGGCATTTGTTCCCGCCAAAAATTTCTGTGCAAAAAAGCCCAAGGTATCAAATGGCAGCAATACGCTTAAGAAAATGCAAACCAGTATTTTCCAGGCTGTATTTTGCTAAACTCCTAAATGATAATTAGGTAAATTCTGATGGCATCGAAAGCGTCTCGAAAAATCCTTCAATTTGATATATTACAGGATTTATAACTCTTCCGGAATCAAAAGTTATGAGCAAATGTGTTATGCTCATATAGTCTAAGTAATGCTCTACCATATGGGGGATACATTTTTAGTCCCACATCGCGAAAAGAAAGATCCCTTCTTTACCACTCCGCTATAAATAAAAGGGGATATCTCTTAGAAAAAATAGGATTCAATCCTCAAAGAAGCTTAGTTCTCTAAGTTAGGGCCTAACCTACCCCCATAATGCGCATATGCGCTAGCGCTATGTGCCTACCACGTGCAACGCACGTGCGCACAATGTGCAACTCACGTGCGCCCGCCATGTGAGCACCACGTGCGAGGATTCAATCTTCAAAGGAGCTTAGTTCTCCAAGTTAGGGCCTTAGCTGCCCCTCATAATGCACATATGCGCACAACGTGTGAGGATTCAATCCTCAAAGGAGTTTAGTTCTACATAGGAGCTTAGTTCTCCAAGTTAGGGCCTTAGCTGCCCCCCATGATGTGCAAGCGCCACATGCAACGCAGTGCGCCCGCTACGTGCGCACCATGTGCAACGCACGTGCGCCCATCAACTGCGCAACACATGCGACGCATATGCGCTCACGCCGTGCGTCCGCCACATGTGACGCACGTGCGCGAACGCAAAGAAACCTTGTTCAAGCAGCTAGAAATTTAAGCTCCAACCTGTTCTTCCCACTGATGAATGGGACATAGTTCAAAGGGTACATCCCTCCACACCTTCGATATATGGCGCTGTAATCTCTCAGCGTCGTCGGAGAGGTGGTGGATCCCAACAACCAATGATCTATCTTTCCAAATAAGGAAGAGACCACCCCATAAGATTCTGTAAAAATACAGAAAGCTCTCAAAACAGCAGAGAATTTGTAACACCCGAGCCCAATGCTACTGGTTTCTGTTACCGTATGAATGGTGTATGGTATTTATTTCATTGATCGTACTGGACTATTGTTAATTATAAATTTTACCCGACAATTCATTTCTGCATATAACAATTTAAGGCATCTAAAATAAAATTAAAAATATTTGTCATGGCCTTCTTGACACCCCTAACCCTGTTGTAGCGTCCGTGCATCGTGTTCTCGTCCCGTTCAGTGAAACGGGCGAGTTTGGACGGCTACGCGCACGTACGTGTGTCCGTTTTGGGGGTATGCTTTTTGATTGAAAAATACTTCATTTTAAATTTTGGATCCCGCCTAAAATTTTCTTATTTCAATTTCAAATTTTTGGACCCGACCCGGGCGCAATTTGGAAATATTTTACTTTGCGCCGAATCCCAATTTCTAATATATTTTTAAACCGTCGAGTATATTTGTTTTAACCATATAATTTTTACTAATACTAAAATCTTTAATAAAATTTCCCTTAACAACTTCCCCAACCAATCAGAGAATCCTCTTCTTTAGCCCCGAGCCCCACGTCTCTCTCTCTCTCTCTCCTCCCCGTTTCTCTCTTTCCACAGAAAATACAAAAGTCTCTCTCCTCACAGTTCCTTCCTTCCTCTCTCTCTCCTCTCGATCTCACTTCTCTCTCCTCTCGATCTCTCTCTCCTCTCGCTAACTTTCTCCCTCTCTCTCTCCCTATATCTCTCTCTCTCTCCTCTATATATAAGCTTCCTTCCCCCCTCAATTTCTTTTTTCAGCAAACCCAACGTCGAGAAACCCTAGCCGCCTCACCCCTTCGCCGCAGCCCCAACGCCGACGACACCATCACTGGTCTCCTCGCCCTCGTCGCCTCCACATCCATCTCTTCTCCCTCCTTCATCAACTTCCCGTGCACCCTGCACCGGCAACTGCGGCCAGCTGCAGCCGCAACTCGTCGTAGGATCGCCGCCGGCGATCTCCATACGTTCCCTAGCCTCTTAAGCACCCTCCTCGGTGAGTTTCACATCCCCTCATCTTCTCCTTTCTTCTTCCTTCTCCGATCCAGGTTTCTTGATCTGAAAATTTTTCCGCCGTCGTCGTAGGCTGGCCGCCGGAGCTCCGTCGATGTGGTCGGCGATCACAACCCCTCCACGGATCATCGTGAGCACCCTCTTCTCAGATCCTCTTTTCCCTCTTCTTTATTTTCTTTTCCCTTCTTGTTGCATGTCTTGATTGTTCACTGGTTTTGCGTCTCGCCGGAATCCGGCCGTGCCGACGACGTGTCCCGACGTTCCAGCGTGGTACCCCGACCCGTGTGGTTCCACTGTTCGTCGTTTGGGTTCATTCCGTGAACCGTGCGCCCGTCGCGAGTTTCCCCGCCGACGTTTTACGTTCCGTATTCCCGGTTCGCGACCCGTCGAGGCAAGTACCCCTTGCTACATGCTAAACAATATTTACATATACATTGATGACACCCTAAAACCTGCAATTTAACTTTAGTACTATAATTTCCCATTTTACGTGTTCAATTTCATGTTATATCATTTTATCTTCCACACTTGAAACCTGCCGTTTGCAATTACTGTATTACACCTAATAATCACATTTGCATGTTTTAATCACACTTTCACTATTGACGTAGCCTATGGCATTCTCTCTATAGCTTTACTCCATTCGGACACCTGTGCGCATTTAATCTGTATGAGCTGTGATTCCGTCCATTGAACCTATATATAAATCATTGCACCTAAAAGGTTCTTAAAACTTGTTAACATGATTTAACGGCAAAAGTTGTCATACTGTATTCTTATGGTGTTGAAATCATCTCTGAAAACACAACTGATAACTGTACTACTAATTAATTGAATCTGCTTATGGTTTAATTCATTGTTTAGATTATGTTATTGATAACCGTGCTTGATTTTGTAACTGATTATGAGCACACCCTTGATATCATTTACATCTTGACATGACTTGCTACAAACATATTGATTGACCCGGCATGGTACCGTATACTGCTTGACTTGACCGGATGTACCATGACCTGACCCGTTACCTGATCTTGTGTCTAATGCCAACAAACCTGACATGTAGTCCTCATGGACCGTTCCTGTTGTCTATCCAGACAAACCTGTTTACCTGATCCTGTGTTGGCATTAGTTTCTTGATTACGGGATACCTGACTTGACATACACATATAACTTGGGGGTATGGGGAAATCAAAGGTGAAACCTGACTTGTAACTCAACAGTTCGCTACCTGTTCTGATCAGTTTTAGAGAATAGGCCAGCCTTGGAATGATGCTGCTGACATCATTCATCTGTACACATTCCTGTTTGGTGCCTAGCGGCATGTCTCGGTTTCAGCCCGAGAATCTGGGGCCGTGGTCCCGGGTATGTACGAGATACTATTGAGTTACATCGATGATTCATC
The DNA here is from genome assembly GCA_030015575.1 of Agapanthus africanus. Lineage (NCBI taxonomy): Eukaryota > Viridiplantae > Streptophyta > Magnoliopsida > Asparagales > Amaryllidaceae > Agapanthus > Agapanthus africanus. The sequence goes on along the minus strand of JASDDO010000004.1, from coordinate 250,009,097 downwards.
AATTTGGTTTCAAAGACTTTAGAACAGGAAACCTGATAAAACAGTTTAGTTTACCCACTGCACATTACCCTGCACTGCTCTGATTTATATTATTGTTACCCTTGCTTTACTCATGTTTATATTCGCATTGCCTGTTACCCTGTTTATTATGTTATTACTTGATGACTTGACGCGCTGACGTCTGGGTTTTGCATGGCCCAGATTCTGTACCGCTGTCGCAGTCCGAGCAGGAGTACTTCTGCCGACAGGCTGAGCTGTGAATGTCAGCAGTAGTTAGCTTTTCTTTCCTGCATTTTATTCCTGATGTGAGCTCGCATTATGGGACATACATTCCAGTTATTTTGTATTGGATCTTTCGCTTCCGCATTTTATTATCCTTGACTCATGTTATCTTAGATTATGGACATGTTTAGATAGTTTTATTTTGTTCTTGATATCTCTACAGCCGTAATGTGACTGTGGATGGATACTTCCTACCCACAGGTAGCATGGTTGGCTATGTCACGTGCCTATTTTAGCGTACTCTGGGAAGCGGGGCATGACATGGTTCTTTTGGTATCAGAGACATAGGTTAGTCGGGTTGATTCTTTTTGTAGTTGGGTATCGTACCCAATACACGAATCAGAATACCCGTGTTTAGGAAACATGTCCTGCCACCTTGCCGTTTTACCATTCTTGAATCAAATTCTTCCTGATTATATCTTCTACGATGTGCAAACTTCCTTTGCATATCGACTCGAAACCTGATTCCTTGTTATCTCTAGGACTTAAGCGACTTGGGTGGAGTTATGTAATTGTGGCTATGATACTGCGGCATAGTTATAATGCGGCACTCTATTTATGTAACTTGGAGTTCTAGCCTTGATCAATATTTTTAATCTATCATCATGCTAATGTTGGGTGTTTTTGATTTCAGGAGTATGGCAGGTAACAATTTGAAGACGTACCAAAGGCGTGTGGACGAAGCCGCCATGCTTGGAGTGATAAGGGGAATGCTGGAGAATCAAAAGAGACAGACCGAGCTGATCCAGCAGCAAGCGGAATCATTTCAGGAAGGTTTGCAGATCGTTCAGCAGTCTGTGAACAATGTTGGAGCTAAACCAGTTGACCGAGTAGGGACCGTAGCAGATTTCAGGCGTTTGGGTCCGTCTACATTTACTGGTTTGGAGGAGCCGTTGCCAGCAGAGCAGTGGCTAGTTGACACAGAGAACTTGCTTATTGCGGCACAGATTCCAGATGAGAAAAGAGTTGATGTGGTACGCATTCAGTTAGTGGACTATGCCCGAGAATGGCGGCTTGTAGAGGAGAACCGTTTGCCCAAACCGATCAAGTGGGCGGATTTTTCGAAGAGTTTCCTAGAGAAGTTCTTCCCGCGGACTGCACGGGAGGAAATGGAGGAGAAATTCATCGGGCTAAAGCAGAATGGAGCACCCGTAGATGTGCATGCAGCAGAATGGACAAGACTCAGCAGATTCGCTGGACCTTTAGTTGCCAACGATGCAGACAGGGCACGGAGGTTCATGCGCAGCTTGGACGTGGACATCCAGAGGCAGATTATCTCCCTGGGTTTGACCACTTTCTCACAAGTTCTTGCGGCAGCCCGAGAGCAGCAGAGTTTATCTGGGATGAAGGGGAGTTTGCAGCAGACAGCAGTTGCGGTAAGGAAGCCAGCATTTGTACCAAACCGAGCTCATGGTCGCAGAGGTATTCCAGTGGACCGTCGAGGTGTAGCACCCATGAAGAAGCCTGTTGTCATCAATCGAAGAAAGAGCATGACTTGTAACTACTGCAATTTACCTGGCCACATGCAAAAGGATTGTCGAAGGAGGCTGGGACTCTGTTTGGTTTGTGGAGCGGCAGATCACGCCGTTAATGCTTGTCCGTCGAAGCTTCGTACGAGGGATGATATTCAGAAGCCTCCGCAGAGACCGTTCCAGGGACAGAAACAGCTGACTCAAGGACCTAATCAGGCTCGAGCTTTTACCTTAACAGCTGAAGAAGCTAAGGCGTCAGGAGAAGTTGTTTCAGGTACTCTACTCGTTCATGGTTTTCCCGCATTAGCGTTATTTGATTCTGGTGCATCCCATTGTTTTATGTCATCCAAGTTTTTAACTACACACTCGATTGACTACACGACCCTGTCTAGTTTCTGGGACATACACACTGGGAATGGGAAAATCATAGCTAGTAGGGAATGTAAAGATTGTACAGTTGTTGTGTGCGGACGGGAGATTTTTGCGGATTTCTTGGTGATTGATACGGGCAGCTATGAGGTCGTCTTGGGAATGGATTTTCTTGGCACTTTTCACGGTCACATTGATTGTAGGGCAAGGAAGGTAATTTTCCAGATTCCCGGACATCCCGAGTTTAGCTTCACTGGAGGAAGCAGTTCTGTCGGGCCAGTCGAGTTTAGGGCTAGGCCGACAAACAATATTCTTGCATCAATGGAAGTTGATAAAAGTGAAGAGCCGGCTGTTGTTCGTGATTTTATGGACGTGTTTGAAGATATATCGGGTTTACCGCCGAAGCGAGACGTGGAGTTCGCAATTGATCTTATTCCTGGTGCAGCGCCAGTATCCAAAGCGTATTATCTAATGTCACCAGTGGAGTTGGAAGAAGTCAAGAAACAGGTCGCTGAACTGCTTGAGAAGGGTTGGATTCGAAGCAGTAACTCGCCTTGGGGAGCTCCAGTTCTTCTAGTGAAGAAGAAGGATGGCACAAGAAGGATGTGCATCGACTATCGAGAATTAAACCGGGTGACTATTAAGAACAAGTACCCGATCCCTCGCATTGGCGAACTTTTTGAGCAACTTAGTGGCGCGAGGGTATTCTCGAAGCTGGATTTGCGATCCGGATATCATCAGGTCCGAGTGAAAGCAGAAGATATTTGCAAGACGGCGTTCCGAACTCGGTATGGACATTACGAATACTTAGTGATGCCCTTCGGAGTAACGAATGCGCCGGCAGTATTCATGGACTTGATGAACCGAATCTTTTCACCATTCTTGGATTAGTTTATTGTGGTGTTCATTGACGATATTCTGGTTTACTCGAAGAGTTTTGAAGAGCATGCTGAACATTTGAAGATCGCACTGCAGACGTTGAGACAGGAGAAGTTATATGCGAAGATGAGTAAGTGCGAGTTTTGGCTGGAGGAAGTAAAGTTTTTGGGGCATGTTGTGTCTGGCGATGGAATTGCCGTCGATCCAGGAAAGATTTCAGCAGTTCGAGATTGGCCGATTCCAAAGAATGTTGCGGAGATAAGAAGTTTTCTTGGACTCGCCGGGTATTAAAGAAGATTTGTGGAGAACTTTGCTCGTTTGGCGGAGCCGCTAACGAAGCTTACGCGCAAGGAGGTACCTTTTGTATGTACGGACAAATGTGTGTTAGCTTTTGAGACGTTGAAGCAGAAGTTGATAACCTCCCCTATTCTGACCATGCCAGACAATTCCGGAGGATTGGTGATTCACAGCGACGCATCTGGGAAAGGACTGGGATGTGTTTTGATGCAGCATGGGAAGGTTGTAGCGTACGCATCGAGACAATTGAAGACCCATGAGATGAATTACCCAACTCATGACTTGGAACTTGCGGCTGTGATTTTCGCTTTGAAGATTTGGAGACACTACCTTTTGGGCGAAAGGGTCGAAGTGTTTACTGATCATAAAAGCTTGAAGTATGTATTCACGCAGAAGGAGCTTAATATGAGGCAGCGTAGATGGTTGGAGCTGATGGCTGACTACGATCTTGATTTTAAGTACCATCCGGGGAAGGTTAATGTCGTGCCGGATGCGCTAAGTCGGTTACCAGCAATTCAGGTATTAACTACGCAGAAGGAGCTCGTTGAAGATTTTCGAAGATTTGACTTGGAGGTTGTGCTACCGCATTCTTCAGGACAGTTGATGCAGCTGCAAGTACATTCATCGTTGATCGAGAATATTAAAGCAGCACAATCGCAGGATCCTAGACTGCAAAAGTTTCGAGAACAGGTTGAAGCCGGACTACGAACAGATTTATTGATCCACGAAGATGGTTCGTTGAGGTATGGTAGCCGTTTGTGTGTGCCAAAGGGAGATAGTCGTGAAGAGCTTATGAAAGAAGCACACAGTTCAGCTTATTCTGTACATCCTGGAGGCACAAAGATGTACCGAGATATTTGACAGCATTTCTGGTGGGAAGGCATGAAACGGGAGATTGCTCGCTTTGTGGCAAAGTGCTTGGTGTGTCAGCAAGTTAAGGCTGAACATCAAAGGGTTGCTGGTTTATTGCAACCACTTCCGATTCCTCAGTGGAAGTGGGAACATATAACCATGAATTTCGTGACGGCTTTACCGCGGAGTCCAAAAGGCAACAATGCTGTATGGGTGATTGTTGATCGTTTGACCAAGGCAGCTCACTTTATCCCTTTTCGGGTTGGTCAATCAACAGAGGCTTTGGCAGAGCGGTACATGCAAGAGATTGTAAGATTGCATGGAGTACCGGTGAGCATTGTGTCCGATCGGGACACTCGGTTCTTATCACACTTTTGGCGGAGTTTACAGGAAAGTTTGGGGACTCGATTGAAGTTTAGCACAGCTTATCATCCTCAAACTGATGGTCAGTCCGAGAGAACAATCCAAACTCTTGAAGATATGTTGAGAGCATGCATGTTGGACTTCAAGGGGTTTTGGGAGGATCATCTACATTTGGTGGAGTTTTCTTACAACAACAGTTTTCAGGCAACTGTCCAGATGGCTCCATTTGAAGCTTTGTATGGTCGTAAATACCGTTCACCTGTTTGTTGAGACGATGTCGGTGAACGAAGATTGTTGGGACCAGATTTGGTTGTGCAGACAGTTGAGAAAGTTAACACTATCAGAAGTCATATGAAAGCAGCTCAAGACCGACAGAAGAGTTGGGCGGATACGTCGAGAAGACCTCTAGAGTTCGCCGTGGGTGATTTGGTATTCTTGAAGATATCACCGACTAGAGGGGTGATTCGTTTTGGAAGTCGAGGAAAACTTAGTTCTCGATTCGTTGGACCCTTTGAGATCTTGGAGTGTGTTGGTGAGGTCGCATATCGTTTGGCGTTACCGCAGTCCTTAGCGAATGTGCACGATATGTTTCACGTATCTCAACTCCGTAGGTATGTTCGAGATGAAACGCACGCATTGGATCATTCGGAGCTAACTGTACGAGAAGACTTGACTTTTGAAGAGCGACCGATTGAAATCGTGGATCGAAGGGAAAATGTCCTTAAGAACAAGGTGATCCCTCTTGTGCTTGTTTCTTGGGGTAATCGCTCACATGGAGAGTCCACTTGGGAACGAGAAGATGAAATCCGACAGAAGTTTCCTCATCTTTTCTTGTAGTTATTTTGTCATCTATCTTTGTATTTTTGGAATTTCGAGGACGAAATTCTTTTTGTAGTTGGGTATAATGTAACACCCGAGCCCAATGCTACTGGTTTCTGTTACCGTATGAATAGTGTATGGTATTTATTTCATTGATCCTACTGGACTATTGTTGATTATAAATTTTACCCGACAATTCATTTATGCATATAACAATTTAAGGCATTTAAAATAAAATTAAAAATATTTGTCATGGCCTGCTTGACACCCTTAACCCTGTTGTAGCGTCCGTGCATCGTGTTCTCGTCCCGTTCAGTGAAACGGGCGAGTTTGGACGGCTACGTGTACGTACGTGTGTCCGTTTTGGGGGTATGCTTTTTGATTGAAAAATACTTCATTTTAAATTTTGGATCCCGCCTAAAATTTTCTTATTTCAATTTCAAATTTTTGGACCCGACCCGGGCGCAATTTGGAAATATTTTACTTTGCGCCAAATCCCAATTTCTAATATATTTTTAAACCGTCGAGTATATTTGTTTTAACCATATAATTTTTACTAATACTAAAATCTTTAATAAAATTTCCCTTAACAACTTCCCCAACCAATCAGAGAATCCTCTTCTTTAGCCCCGGGCCCCACGTCTCTCTCTCCTCCCCGTTTCTCTCTTTCCACAGAAAATACAAAAGTCTCTCTCCTCACTGTTCCTTCCTTCCTCTCTCTCTCCTCTCGATCTCACTTCTCTCTCCTCTCGATCTCTCTCTCGTCTCGCTAACTTTCTCTCTCCCTTTCTCCCCGTCTCTCTCTCTCTCTCCCTATATCTCTTTCTCTCTCTCCTCTATATATAAGCTTCCTTCCCCCCTCAATTTCTTTTTTCAGCAAACCCAACGTCGAGAAACCCTAGCCACCTCACCCCTTCGCCACAGCCCCAACGCCGACGACACCATCACCGGCCTCCTCGCCCTCGTCGCCTCCACATCCATCTTTTCTCCCTCCTTCATCAACTTCCCGTGCACCCTGCACCGGCAACCGCGGCCACCTGCAGACGCAACTCGTCGTAGGATCGCCGCCGGCGATCTCCATACATTCCCTAGCCTCTTAAGCACCCTCCTCGGTGAGTTTCACATCCCCTCATCTTCTCCTTTCTTCTTCTTCCTTCTCTGATCCAGGTTTCTTGATCTGAAAATTTTTCCGCCGTCGTCGTAGGCTGGCCGCCGGAGCTCCGTCGACCTGGTCGGCGATCACAACCCCTCCACGGATCATCGTGAGCACCCTCTTCTCAGATCCTCTTTTCCCTCTTCTTTATTTTCTTTTCCCTTCTTGTTGCATGTCTTGATTGTTCACTGGTTTTGTGTCTCGCCGGAATCCGGCCGTGCTGACGACGTGTCCCGACGTTCCAGCGTGGTACCCCGACCCGTGTGGTTCCACTGTTCGTCGTTTGGGTTCATTCCGTGAACCGTGCACCCGTCACGAGTTTCCCCGCTGACGTTTTACGTTCCGTATTCCCGGTTCGCGACCCGTCGAGGCAAGTACCCCTTGCTACATGCTAAACAATATTTACATATGCATTGATGACACCCTAAAACCTGCAATTTAACTTTAGTACTATAATTTCCCATTTTACGTGTTCAATTTCATGTTATATCATTTTATCTTCCACACTTGAAACCTGCCGTTTGCAATTACTGTATTACACCTAATAATCACATTTGCATGTTTTAATCACACTTTCACTATTGATGTAGCCTATGGCATTCTCTCTATAACTTTACTCCATTCGGACACCTATGCGCATTTAATCTGTATTAGCTGTGATTCCGTCCAATGAACCTATATATAAATCATTGCACCTAAAAGGTTCTTAAAACTTGTTAATATGATTTAACGGCCAAAGTTGTCATACTGTATTCTTATGGTGTTGAAATCATCTCTGAAAACACAACTGATAACTGTACTACTAATTAATTGAATCTGCTTATGGTTTAATTCATTGTTTAGATTATGTTATTGATAACCGTGCTTGATTTTGTAACTGATTATGAGCACACCCTTGATATCATTTACATCTTGACATGACTTGCTACAAACATATTGATTGACCCGACATGGTACCGTATACTGCTTGACTTGACCGGATATACCATGACCTGACCCGTTACCTGATCTTGTGTCTAATGCCAACAAACCTGACATGTAGTCCTCATGGACCGTTCCTGTTGTCTATCCAGAAAAACCTGTTTACCTGATCCTGTGTTGGCATTAGTTTCTTGATTACGGGATACCTGACTTGACATACACATATAACTTGGGGGTATGGGGAAATCAAAGGTGAAACCTGACTTGTAACTCAACAGTTCGCTACTTGTTCTGATCAGTTTTAGAGAATAGGCCAGCCTTGGAATGATGCTGCTGACATCATTCATCTGTACACATTCCTGTTTGGTGCCTAGCGGCATGTCTCGGTTTCAGCCCGAGAATCTGGGGCCGTGGTCCCGGGTATGTACGGGATACTATTGAGTTACAACGATGATTCATCAATTTGGTTTCAAAGACTTTAGAACAGGAAACCTGATAAAACAGTTTAGTTTACCCACTGCACACTACCCTGCACTGCTCTGATTTATATTATTGTTACCCTTGCTTTTCTCATGTTTATATTCGCATTGCCTGTTATCCTATTTATTATGTTATTACTTGATGACTTGACGCACTGACGTCTGGGTTTTGCATGGCCCAGATTCTGTACCGCTGTCGCAGTCCGAGCAGGAGTACTTCAGCCGACAGGCTGAGCTGTGAGTGTCAGCAGTAGTTAGCTTTTCTTTCCTGCATTTTATTCCTGATGTGAGCCCGCATTATGGGACATACATTCCAGTTATTTTGTATTGGATCTTTCGCTTCCGCATTTTATTATTCTTGACTCATGTTATTTTGGATTATGGACATGTTTAGATAGTTTTATTTTGTTCTTGATATCTCTACAGCCATAATGTGACTGTGGATGGATACTTCCTACCCACAGGTAGCATGGTTGGCTATGTCACGTGCCCATTTTAGCGTACTCTGGGAAGCGGGGCGTGACAGAATTTAATTCTCAATAAAGAAGAAGTTCTTCCTCCTCTCAAACCCAAAGTAAAGAAACCACAGAGATCAAAATATCTCCTTTACCTATCATAACATATCTAAGGGTATAACCCTTCTCAAGAACTTAGTTTTTTTTCCTGGATCTGAGATTTACAAGACAAATCTCCCACAGGTTGAGAATTTAATTCTCATCGGGAAGATTTTGTTCTTGAGAATCAAGGATTCAGGGAAGAACAAAGTTGAAAGGAAAGAAGATGGAGTCCATAATACTTCAGGAACTTAGTTTCTTCAAATCAAGAACTTAGTTCTTTAAGAACCTGATCCAAGATCCTCAAAATAGTGATCTTGGTGATCGTTAATGGTCAAAATACCATTAACAGATGTTTAACCTCTTTTAAAACATGAACAGCAAAACATGGATAAAAGAACAAAGAGAATATGTGTTGGGATACCTACAACGGCAGCAAGGTTTCGGGAGGCATCACCCATGCCAAGTTTAAAAATTTGCCGTTTTAAGTAATCCTAACCCTAGATCTTTAACTAGAGAATCAAACAAAACTTGCAAGTAAACATCTTTACTTCTAAGAGTTTGGGATTACAACCTTTGTAGTCTGTTCCTTCGCTTCATAAGCTCCGAGTTGAGCTCCCTTCGCTGCGATCATCAAGTACCCGGACTCTAGAGAGACTCCATGAGGTGAATGATGTATCTTGCTTGAAGTCTTCACTTTCTAAGATGATCTACCTTGAAGAAACGCTAACGCAAGCTCACACTTCTCTAATGAGATATTAGTGAAGTGAACACCCTAATCTAAGTGGCTAGAATAGATGAGGATAACGAAGTAGGAATTTTGCTATCTTTTGTTTTCTATTTCTCACAATATATCATCATAAATAAAAAGCTAGAAAAGATTTTGGAGAGAGGAAGAAGGAGATGATGTTCTGTGATGAATAATGAATTATAGTTAAGGTTAGAATTGCAACCTAGGGTTAAGCATGTCATGCTTAACCCTTGTAAAGACTAAACCATAGGTTAGGGTTAGCGTTGGGTTAATAAATATCAAGTAAATATCAAAAAGGTTTGACAAAGTCAACAAAAGAAAATATCTCCACAATTTGGTATAAACCCTAAACAAAACATTAACCCTAATCCAAACCCTAGCATGGTTTAATCTCAAAACCCTAGTTGCATTTGTAACCCTAACATGTTACAATATTATATATTACATATATAATATATAATGTAACAAAAGAAAAAATACAATTAACTTATATCACATATATATCAATGTATTACCAAGTGAGAAAAAGAATCATTTAAGTGAGCTTATATTAGTTAATGTAATGTAATATATCACATATATAATTATACATTAAATTATCGAATCAACACTTGATCCGATAATCCGGCTATATAACATATAACCGACTAATATAACATGTATCATTTTATTGAATCAACCCTTGATCTGATAACCCGGCTATATTACATATACCCGGCCGATATCACATATCGCGAGAATAAAATACGGTATCTCATATCGTATTAATCTCGGTCCCGTACATATCACATATGTGCCCCTACTCCGTTTTGCCTGAGCCAGGAAACCTCTATGTAGGACTCTAAAGAATCGTCAATACGCCGGCAGTAGGTGATGATCATATCAAACACCCACAAGCTGCAAGCGGTCAGCTAAACGTAACAGCCACCCATGTATTGAGCGATCAGAAAATCAACAAGCAAGCCTGTACATTCTCTTGTGAATCCAATCAGTAACACTACCGTACAGTCCGGTCTCTTCGTCTGATATGTCGCATATCCAGTCTAGGAGTGGTAAACGTCAGACCCCAGTAATCGATAATTCGTGTCGATGTGAGGCTCATAACGGGTCAAGAAACTACTGATAACACTTACCAGTAGGTATCCATATCAGTTCTGGCCAGGGACTTCCAGTTATAGCCAATCGAACATAGCGCAACATCAACTCCCAATACCGGGAGAGACGAAACCCCTCCTATCGTTCATTGCCTCCATGTGATTCGGGACTATACCCAAAATCCACCGTTTTGCACGTTCTCATGAACGCGGTAAGGTGGAAATCAAAGCATAGTGGGAATTACACAAGTCTCTTTGACGATCTCGGGTCTACAGACTAACCTGTACCAGTGTCACCTGAGAACTGCTATCTGACGATAGGTATAATACCATCTAGGAGTTCTCGGTGAGTCCGTTCAGTATACCCAGTCTCCACTGAGCACCCGTATACCTTCTCTGATGTCAAACACCAATGGATATGGGATCATCCATCGCCCATCATATAGGTCGAGAAGCGTATACGCTAGTATACTCTGGAGTATCGATGCCCTGTCTCGATACTCCCTCGACTAGGAACAGTTATAGGATGTACTCTTGGACTACCCTGGCCCCACTAGTATGATCTGCATCATAGTCCCAGTAATCGAGTACATATCCTAAGGGCTTTATCAACATGTGAGAGCAAGACAGTAAACTAATACGAGTCAACATGTTAAGACAAAGTGAAACCAAATAGCAGAATATCATGTCGAGCAAGAAAGTCCTCTCTATATTATCCATGCATCCACTATAATATACATCATATGTACAACAATGGCCTTTAGGGCATATATATAACTAACAATCTCCCACTTGCACTAAGGCCAGCTATTGTAGTATCTCATACCCAACATCCCGAAGTGTCTCTCAAATTGTATCTGGGGTATGGCCTTCGTGAGTGGATCCGCAGTGTTGTCCTTCGTGTCAACTCTCCTGACCTCGATCTCACGGCGATCAACTATCTCCCGGATCAGGTGATACCGCCTCAGAATATGTCTGGATCTCTGATGGGACCTGGGTTCCTTGGCCAAATCTACAGCTCCATTGTTATCACAATACAAAGGTATTGGATGCTCAATGGACGGAACCACACCAAGTTCAGTTATGAACTTCTTCATCCAGACAGCCTTTTTGGCAGCATCGTTGGCAGCGATGTATTCAGCCTCCATCGTCTAGTCTGCCATGGTTTCTTGCTTGGAACTCTTCCAACAAACCGCCCCTCCATTTAGGGTAAAGACAAATCCCGAGTGCGACTTAGAGTCATCCTTATCACTTTAGAAGCTCAAATCGGTAAAGGACTCCACCTGGAGTTCTCCGTTACCGTACACCAAGAACATCTCTTTAGTCCTTCTTAAGTACTTAAGAATGTTCTTCACAGCTGTCCAGTGACTCTCTCCTGGATCTGCTTGATACCTACTCACTACACTTAGTGAGTATGCTACATCGGGTTTGTTACATAGCATCGCGTACATATTAGAGCCTACTGCCGAAGCATAGGGTATCCCTTGCATGCGAGCTCTCTCCAAATCAGTCTTAGAAGACATCTCTTTGGAGAGAATGAGTCCATAGATCGTGGGTTGGTTCCCACGCTTGGATTCTTCCATACTAAACCTCTTTAGTATGGTGTCAATATACCTGGATTGGGACAATCCCAGTATCCGTTTAGATCTATTTCTATAGATTTTAATTCCCAAAATGCAGGAGGCATCACCTAGATCTTTCTTTGAGAATCTATGTGATAAGAAGAGCTTGACCGAGTGCAGCATAGGAATATCATTTCCTATCAAGAGTATGTCATCCACGTACAATACGAGGAAGACAAAATTACTCTCTGCAACCTTTTTGTAGATACAAAGTTCATCTACATTTTTGATGAAGTCAAACTCTTTGACTACAACATCAAAACAGATGTTCCAACTCCGCGATACCTGCATTAACCCATAGATGGATTTAAGTAGCTTGCACACCTTTCCACTGCTCCCACTATCTACGAAGCCCTCTGGCTGAGTCATGTACACGCACTCCTCTAAATCACCATTTAGAAAGGCGAACTTAACATCCATTTGCCAGATTACGTAGTCATGGTATGAAGCAATGGCAAGTAGGATCCGGATGGACTTAAGCATAGCCGCTGGAGAAAAGGTTTCGTCATAATCCACACCTGGTCGTTGACGAAAACCCTTTGCAACAAGTCTAGCTTTGAAAGTCTAAACTTTTCTATCTACACCAAGTTTCTTCTTAAAGATCCATTTGCTCCCAATGGGTTTTACCCCTTCAGGAGCAACTTCCAAAGTCCATACTTTGTTGGTGTACATGGATTCCATCTCAGATCGTATTGCATCTAGCCATTTCACAGAGTCCCCACTCGTGATAGCCTGCTCGAAGCTAGTTAGGTCATCATCTTCCATGATGCAATCCTCGCTCCCACCATCGATGAGAAAACCGTAGTATCTCGCAGGTGGATGAGGAACCCTACTAGTTCGGCGGAGGGGCTGGGGTTCATCGGGAACTACTGAATCCTTTGGTTCCACTAAATCTTCAGTTGCAGTTTGTGCTGCTGGAACTTCTTCCAGCTCTACCTCTTCGCCACTAATTTCTTTTGAAAGAAATTCCTTTTCAAAAATGGTGGCATGTTGAGCAACAAACACCTTTTGCTCCTCACTGTGGTAGAAAAAATATCCATAAGAATTCTTTGGATATCCCACAAACTTGCAGAGAACTGATCGTGCCTCGAGTTTGTCCGGATTTTGCCTTTCGACATAGGCCGGACAACCCCATATCTTAACTCGTTTAAGATATGGTCTCTTCCCACTCCATATCTCATATGGTGTGGTAGGTACAGATTTAGATGGAACTTGATTCAATAGGTATGCTGCTATCTCAAGCGCATAACCCCAAAAGGAAATAGGTAACTCAGCGGTGCTCATCATAGAGCGCACCATATCTAATAGGGTGCGATTCCTCCACTCCGATACACCGTTTTGCTGTGGTGTATAGGTAGGATTAAGCTAAGAGAGAATCCCATTCTCTTTTAGATAGTCCAGAAACTCATTGCTCAAGTATTCTCCTTCTCGATCAGATCGAAGGATCTTAGTACTTTTACCTGTTTGGTTCTCTACTTCGTGTTTATATTCCCTGAATTTCTCAAAAGCTTCAGACTTTTGTTTCAACAGGAACATATGTCGGTATCTTGAGAGATCGTCAGTGAATGTAATAAAGTACGAAGAACCATTCCTGGCATGTGTAGACATGGGACCGCATACATCACTATGTATCAGTCCCAAGGGTTCTGTAACTCTTTCTCCATGTCCACTAAATGGAGTTTTGGTCATCTTGCCTTTGAGGCATGATTGGCAAGTGTCATAAGATGAAAATTCAAATGGATTCAAATATCCATCTTTATGTAACTTAGCTAGTCGTGTCTCATTGATATGACCTAGTCTACAATGCCACAAGAAGAATTCGTTCATTTCTGAACTCTTCCTCTTGTGTGTGTTTTGCACATTAAGTACTGTAGTTTGATTGAGAACGTATATGCCAATATTTAACGAGCCTGATCCAATCAACTTTTGATTCAGGAAGATGTTCATAACATTATCCTGTATTACAAAATTATATCCTTTTTTACTCAATAAAGAAACTGATATAAGATTGCATATCAGGGTCGGAATGTAATAGCATTCGTTCAGAATCATTGTATTACCATTTGGTAATACAAGGTGATATTCGCCAACAGCCTTGGCTGCAACATTTGCACCATTCCCTACTCTTATGGAATGATCACCCTCTCCCAGTTCTCTACCTTTACGTAGCCCATGTAACATGTTACATATATGGGATCCCGATCCGGTATCTAATACCCAGGACATAGAGTGAACTGAGAAACAGTTCTCGATAACTAACACACCCGAAGAAGATGCATTCAACATGCTTATTCTTCATTTGAGCGGTGTGAGAATCTGGATATTCTCTTATTTCCTGCTCGGGCTTATAACAATTATAAGTTGGAGCGGGACCAACGTTCCCCTGCTCAATATAATAAGCGGGTTCGGTCAATACATCCATATTTGTAACGTTTTGAAAATCGTTTCGGTGAAATTTCGAAAAAAAAAATCGGTAAAATAAGGGGGTTTTCTGTAAAAAGTCAAAATACAAATATAAAATTAAATATACATATTCTAGCTATGTAATTGCTATTATTTGGTGTTTATTGAGCCGCTGGTAAAATTTCAAATTTTCTGAAAAAATATTATTTTATTATTATTTAAGCCGTCACTAATACATTTAATTAGGGAAAATTACAAATTGGAATGAGTTGAAACAAATTTTGTGCATCATAAAACATTAAATAAAATTTTATCATATGGTTTTTGGAACGAAATCATTTGCCAAAACGGTTTAGAAATTATTGAAGAAAAAAAGGTTTTTTTTAGCGTAAATGGATGTTTGGGGTATTATATTTATCATTTTTCATCACCCCACACCCGTACCCACATCCACACACTCCCATTTACTTCTTCCCTTGAAGAATTCAGCAGCCCCCATTTTTTTTCCCCACTTGAATTTCAAGGGAAAGAAATGAAAGAAAAGAAAAGAAAATAGAGAAATGAGGTGGACCTTTGACCTTGAATTGACTTTGACTTCTCCCCCCACTTTCTCTACCTCCCTCTCTCTCCTCTCCCCCTCCCATTCCAGCCGAAATCTCCTCCTACAGCAGCAGCCCCCCTCCATTTTCCCTTCTCTTTTCTCTTCAAGACTTCATCAAAAATTGCCTCAAAATCCTTCAAAAAAATCCCAAAACCCAAATCCGACTCCTACCCATTTTAGCTTAGCCCGTATAGCATGGATCTCTGTGAAAAGAGAGCATTTTGGGAGGCCATGGATGCTTGTGGATCTTCAAATGTTTTTGGGTATAATTCTAAAACATTTTTGCTTAATTTGTTACAAATTTCTTAAAGCTAAACTACTTAAGTGTTAATTAGGCTTAAGTTGCAAGTTTTGGAATTCAAGTTAGGAATTTGAATGCAAGTTAGGGTTTTATAAAATTGGTGTATGGTTGTGTGTTATATTTAGGCTTTTTGTCATGTTAATACAAGATTAGTAGCTTGTGCTAATGGTTAGTTTAAAAATTGTGTTAATTTGCTAATTTGCTTACTAGGTTTTCGAAATTTTCAGTAAATTTTTGATGTTTTAAAAACCGCATAATTCGGCCTATGCTATTGAAATTACTTGCTTTAAGTTGGTTTTTCCTGCACTCTACTACTTTTCTTGGTTTGGATTTCTGGGTTTTCGGTTTACTTAGATTACGTACGCCTCGAGACGTTCGTAGTTTAAGTGCCGGTCATGTTCCGTACTTTCGGGTCGTGACAAAGTTGGTATCAGAGCGTTAGGTTTTAACCTTCGGAGCGTAGGATGACCCTTGGTTGATGGAATAGGTGACTAAAGTAGAGTGACGTATCGTTGGTATGTTCCGCGGCATATTTACGACACGCCACTCCACTTATGAAGCCTTAGGATGTACATTTCCTTGTTCAGTATTATATTCCTTCCTGATCTAACCTCATCGGTACCAGTTTGGTTTTGCTGCTACGGTTACGGGCAGGGAGAGCTACGGCTAGAGTTGCTGTCAGCACAAGCTCGTCACGAACGAGGACTGACCAGGGCAAAATTCCGGCGACACACGATTGCAGAGATGTGTCTTTTTACTGTGTTTCCGCGCTACGATCGTTTGGCGGATCGCCTTTATGAGGTTACTCGGAGGTGCGGATCGACACTAGAGAATTGAGCCAATGATGGAGGCCAGCCAGATTTTGATGACCGTTGGTGTGTTGCTTACTCATGATGTTTGAGGCACTGTTCAGCGTGCAGACGAGTGAGCTAGTTATTGCTGCGAACGACTATATATCGCCCCAGATGTTGGAGCTATTACAGTACGAGTTGTACTAAGAGATGATAGAAGGTCGCTAGTCATCTGACGATGAATGACTAGGACAGGTGGTTCGTTCGCTACCCCGATGCGGGGCCATCAGATAGATTGATTCCAGCTAGAGACGACTTCACGCGGAGACGTTGGGAGTCGACAGAGACGATCGAATGTCAGAAACCTATTATTCCAAGTTTAAAGTAGTCGGAAAGACATGCAGGCAATTCTATGGTCCCTCTAGAAGAATGAAACCCTAACTCGACTTAATGACCGTGTGAAAGCCTTTGAACCTTCGGATTTGCGGCAGTTCTACGGCGCCATTAGTGAGGCTTGGGTTTGCCCTTCTACGGCTAGACCACCGATGTTGTGGTATGTACTCGATACTATTAAACTGTGCCCAAGATGTTGAGCTCTTGGGGGATTATGAGGTTTTGACGACTCGATCGGATGGCTCGACTTAATTCGGATGCTAGGTGGTGAGATGCATTCTTGGGAGACTCCAGATACGAGGATAGTCGTTGGAGCTCAATCCATGCAGCCGCGACGAGACGAGTCCAAAGCAGACGACATTAGAGAAAAGTGGAGTAAGAGGTTCGTACCAGATCTAGATGAGACGACGTTCCACTCCGCCGACATCAGAGATGCGATGCGCATACCGAGGCATGGTACTTGGATTTACCTTCCAGAAGGAGTCGCGATGAGTATGCAGTCGTTCCGGAGCAAGATGCAGATATAGGAAAGGACGATGACTTCCGGACAGTTGGCAGAGACGAGACATGGAAGAGACCGTGAGCAGGATTCCTTCCAGGACACTGCTGCAATGATACTTGCACCCAGGATCAGATGGGTCACGTACATTCAGAGAGCCAGAGGCCGACGCCAGTGATATGCTGTCTTACGAGTGGTCGCGATGATTGACCGAGAGATGACCAGAGAAGTGCCAGAACGGGATCATCCCCGTTAGCACACCTGACATGGCCGATGAGCCGATGGACTGAAAGATTGGTAATTCACAGTGAAGACCTTGACCCAGGAGTGGTCATGGTTACGCACACCAGCAGGACAGAGTTCATGATCATCGACGAGACGTCCCACTAGTGACCGCGACAGTTGGCCGAGATTCTTAGAGGATGCACTTGAGCGGTACTATTCCGCCATTATTGATTACGATGTTTTGGGTGATTTATTCGTATGATTTGATTTTGATGATTGAGGATTTACGATCTTTGCACAGTGTTGCACTTGATATCGTTTTCGTGCTTTAGTTTCACATGTTTGTGATTTTACGGTTTTAAACAGTTGAGTTGGTTTTGTGCGTATGCATGCACACGAATTGGTTCCTGCACTCTGTATAGTTATTATATGCTTGCAGTGCAGTGATACACCTTTTGTGCACTTAGATGCACTGGACTTCGATTTCGATTGTGATACTCGATATTTGTTTTGTGCACCTTGTGCACCTGATTGATTTTGCGCACGTTCGGCGCTTGATATTGGATTTCATGATTTCGTGCACGATGGATGCACATGATTTGGATTTTCGCGCATGTTGGGCGCATGTTTTGAAGGGTGATTTTGGTGCACACCAGAGGCACTAAATTGAGAATTTTTCGTGCATGTCTGATGCACCTGATTTTGCTGTCAGGCACACATGTTGCCTACGACAGATATTTCGTGCACATCCGATGCACTTAGATGTTGTTTCTGTGCGCATGTATGGCACATTCATGGATTTTGATTTCCGTGCGCACCAGACGCACGTAGCATTCATGTGCATATTTTGGGATTGATTTCGTATAGAGCAGTACGTTTTTATGATATTGCTATGTGTTTTCGTACTGAGCAGGACTAGTCAGAGGACAGTACCTGAATATATTTTTTTTGCATGCATTGATAGTTATTGAAGGGATTTCCAAAAAGCGAGCTATAGCCTCAGTATTTACCTACGTGTCTGATATGACACGAAATGTTTAAAACAAGGAGACCCTTCTAAATTGTTTCCAAAACGGCGGAACGTACATTTCAAACAAAGGTATATATGTATATAGTTATTTTCTTATGATAGACGTCCACCACTGTGCAGTGTTATACGCGTTGCACAACGACTTAAAGAGATTTGGCATTGACGTATTCTCCATGACTCCGATGATTGCGGGATGCTTGACAGAGTTTTGATTTGAGTTATATACCCATTTTTCAAGCGCATGCGCTGCGCTACGATTTGTTTTATGTATTTACAATTTCGGAGCCCCGACGACTTGATGGTTTTCTTAGATGTTTTAGTATTTGGGATAGTTTGAATTTAAATTCGGGGACCGAATTTCTTTAAGGGGGGAAGATTGTAATATTTTGAAAATCGTTTCGGTGAAATTTCGAAAAAAAAAATCGGTAAAATAAGGGGGTTTTCTGTAAAAAGTCAAAATACAAATATCTTATTATAAAAATTAAATATACATATTCTAGCTATGTAATTGCTATTATTTGGTGTTTATTGAGCCGCTGGTGAAATTTCAAATTTTCTGAAAAAAATATTATTTTATTATTATTTAAGCCGTCACTAATACATTTAATTAGGGAAAATTACAAATTGGAATGAGTTGAAACAAATTTTGTGCATCATAAAACATTAAATAAAATTTTATCATGTGGTTTTTGGAACGAAATCATTTGCCAAAACGGTTTAGAAATTATTGAAGAAAAAAAGGTTTTTTCTTAGCGTAAATAGATGTTTGGGGTATTATATTTATCATTTTTCATCACCCCACACCCGTACCCGTACCCACATCCACACACTCCCATTTAATTCTTCCCTTGAAGAATTCAGCAGCCCCCATTTTTTCCCCCACTTGAATTTCAAGGGAAAGAAATGAAAGAAAAGAAAAGAAAATGGAGAAATGAGGTGGACCTTTGACCTTGAATTGACTTTGACTTCTCCCCCCACTTTCTCTACCTCCCTCTCTCTCCTCTCCCCCTCCCATTCCAGCCGAAATCTCCTCCTACAGCAGCATCCCCCCCTCCATTTTCCCTTCTCTTTTCTCTTCAAGACTTCATCAAAAATTGCCTCAAAATCCATCAAAAAAATCCCCAAACCCAAATCCGACTCCTACCCATTTTAGCTTAGCCCGTATAGCATGGATATTTGTGAAAAGAGAGCATTTTGGGAGGCCATGGATGCTTGTGGATCTTCAAATGTTTTTGGGTATAATTCTAAAACATTTTTGCTTAATTTGTTACAAATTTCTTAAAGCTAAACTACTTAAGTGTTAATTAGGCTTAAGTTGCAAGTTTTGGAATTCAAGTCAGGAATTTGAATGCAAGTTAGAGTTTTATAAATTTTGTGTATGGTTGTGTTATATATTTAGGCTTTTTGTCATGTTAATACAAGATTAGTAGCTTGTGCTAATGGTTAGTTTAAAAATTGTGTTAATTTGCTAATTTGCTTACTAGGTTTTTGAAATTGGTTAAATATTTGGGATTAAAAATGTGTTTAGGTTTTTCATGACTTCATTAACTTTATTAAGTGTGGTTTAATGCTTTAGATCATGCAAATCTAAGCTAGATTGTAGTTTGTGCATTTTTGCTTTGAAATTGTTAAAAAGGGTATTTTGTAAACTAGAATATTAGGGTTTTTGGAATTTAATGAGATTAAATTCCGGAATTTGTTTCTATGACTTATTTAAGATATATAATAAGTATATTGGCCGCTACATTCATTTAAACATCATGTTTTGTACAAAAACGGCGAATTGTGCTTGCTAGATTTACGGAAAAATGACTTTTTAAGTGAAATTGGGGTTTTTGTGAGTTTTAACCTAGTTTATATTAAAATTAGTATTCGTGAATGTGCAAATGAGTGTGATTGGATTTTTCTCGATGGTTTGGCGTTTGTACGCCGACATCGAGGGTTTTTGGGTCGATTTGTGAAGGAACCATAGGTTTTGACCTATGTGGGATTCGTGCATCGTTTTGCTCATGAGTCGGATTTTAATGCGATACGGTGCGTTATGATATGTAGGTACCCCATGTGGACTTCGGGATGACAAGCAAGCGCGTGGCGGCGTCGGCACCGGCAAGCGAGGACCAGGTGAGTAGATTTATATCTACGGGGAGAAGTCGGGTGGATGGCGTATAGCACCCCCGCAGTTCGTGGTGATGTATACGAATACGTATGCACACATATATATATATATTGTTTATATATTATTTGAGATTATTGATGATAGAGATGGATCCTTGGTGTGATTGGATTGGTTTAGTGTTGCGAAATCCTAGAGTAGTGGTTGCACCACACATACACACACACCCATATTTGCATACATTCTTCTTTCATATGTGCGTACATGGGATTATATATTGATGTGTATATTTACACATGGGTATGGGACTATGTGTTTATATACTGGATTTGAGGATAGTAATTGGGATTTGAGATGAGTCGATGATATTGGGCTTGAGGCCAGAAGATCCGTGATGTGTTTTGGTTCGTATTGAGATACGACATGATGTTTTAGCGGGTCTTTTTGACGTAGTGATTCTTATACATGCATGCATACATAGATGGTATCAATATTGTACTAGACGTAGATCAGTACCCCGATCATGATATTTGATAAAGAGGATATCAGATGAATAGTATGATGAATGTGATATTGACCCGTACCCAGATTTGGGATGCCGTACGACGGATTTACATACGAGCTATATTTTGATGATTGATCCGCACTCTTGACTTGGGATGTCTGATTATAGATATGATATCGGATATGATATTATTGAGGTGGGATCACCGACTAATATATATACAGGTATGTATATGTATCGACTCAGATGTTAGGAGGTTTCCTTACCTGTAGCTTAGCTTGTTAGTTCAGCCGTATAGTTTAGTGTAGTTGTTAGATTAGATTAGACTCCCACCTATTTCAAACTAGAGGGTCGTGGGTATTTTAAAAGACAGGTCAAGGGATCCTACGGATATTTCAAAGGACGTATCTTTTCATAAAAACACCATAGCCCCTATTTTCAAAACCCCATGATTCGTGTTATTTCAAAAGGCACCATTTGTAGGACTTATATTAGATTAATGCAGATTAGTTATAGTTGCGTCTAGTTTTCAGCTCCCGCTCCTTATTGTGGTTCGCTTCGCATCGCATGCTTATATTATGCTTCATACTCCATTATTGATATCATGCTGTTAGGACACCAGCACCATTACCGATGATGCGTATGTACCACGTACACTTACTTGCCGGCTCACACACATCTTCATCGGTAATTGCCATGTCACGTACACCTTAGAAAATATTATTGCTTGACATAGCATGTTAACTAATAGTTTAGACATTGTAGTTATTACCAGCTACTTCATGCATATTGTTATTCATTGTTATGCCGTATTCATGGATTCTCATGCTTATATTCATGGTTTTACATGCTATTGATGATTCGGATTCCCATGATATTTTATGGATTTGGAGGAAAACCGCAAAACATATATAAACTGCTTTCTTTCTTTTTAAATAAAAATGCGGTTTTCCTATGATGTATGAGTCGTCCACCATGAGTTTGCTGATGGATTTCGAGACCCGATTCGAGGAGATGGATGAACCGTTTCGGGTACATGGTGGGCCCGGTGCGGTACCCCGGGGCAAGAGGAATGTGTTGTTGACGTTGAGCCTGGCAGGGGAGCACTACCGACCGGTGATATTACCGACGCGTCGGATATCCGGAGGATACCGTCGTGGTCTTGAGATGGATGGTAGGGGCTGTTCTGGATTAACGGCACCCTAGATATTGATTTTGAGATATTGAGGTACAGAGATTGTGATACAGAGATATCGAGATATTTGGACACTTGTTTTGTGTCGATGCTGGGCACTGTTTTATGCTGATTTCATTTATGGTACCTCACTTTAAAATACAAAAATCTCACTTATTTATGAAAGAAGTTTTCGTCAGTACATGCATTCTGTTCCGTGCATTCATACCTCATTCATATGATATATTTCTACCTGAGGCACTGACACAGGCACATGAGATTACACTCGGGTTAGATATTTACCCTAGCCTTGTTATAGGCTGCATGTTATTGGAGGATTATATATTATGATCGTATGACCTAGGATTGCGTCATACATGCGATTTTTTATTCGTAGATGTTTTTCTATTCACGAGTTGGCAACTCACCCCCGTTGTGCCCCAGTTTCTTGCAGGTTTTGCCGTACATGTTTCTTTACGGCTTGCGGGCTCAGTTTCATTCGGGTGACTTGCTAGTAGGTGGGTTTTTCTTGTATCGCACCCATCATATTACCTTGTATAATATTATTCCGTTGTATCTAGTAAATTCCATCAACCAAACATGTATTTATTGAGATAGAGACCAGTGTTGTTTATTCTTTCGACCTTAGTGTCGCTCGTTATACTTCTGGTGGTTTTGAGTTTCCTTTTGAGTTTTGATCCTCGCTGTTGGTGTTGTATATTATATTGCTTGTGTGGTTGTGACCGTCGATTGACGAAGAGCTAGCTCCCGCTTGGGGATGCCTTTTTCTTGATTTCGTATACTATTCATGTTGTATCCCGTTTGGGGGCCAGTATTTACAAAGGAGACTCTGCCGAAATTTTCAGTAAATTTTTGATGTTTTAAAAACCGTATAATTCGGCTTATGCTATTGAAATTACTTGCTTTAAGTTGGTTTTTCCTGCACTCTACTACTTTTCTTGGTTTGGATTTCTGGGTTTTCGGTTTACTTAGATTACGTACGCCTCGAGACGATCGTAGTTTAAGTGCCGGTCATGTTCCGTACTTTCGGGTCGTGACAATATTATTATCTTGATTAAGGACTGACATTGTCGCTACCTGGAGAGAGAGAGAAGAAAACACTTTAGCATATGCTCTTGCAAGATTAGATTGGTTATTATCTTATCTAATCAGAATAGCTCCCACTGGTTTTATCAAATCTTCCTTAAAACCGTAAAAGGTAAGACTAGCCGGGATTAATTACACCTTACAAGTTCGCCAATCTTTCATCCAGGTCAGTGTTGGTACTTTGAGGGAGGTTCCCTGTGCTTTCACACAGACCTAATTAAAATAAACCTCGTTTTCCCAGAGGCATAACCCCGTTAACACCTTTCTAGTCACCTACTTGATTGGCTAATTGTCCTGTGTAAAACTCTCCCAGGAGTATCTCTTACTCACAGTGGGTATCAGGATCCAACTATCTCATAGAAGGTATGCAATCTCATTGTAAATTTCAACACTTGAAATTCCCGATAATGTTTTGCCCCTAGCGATCTATGACCTTGACAAGGTCAACAAACCATAAATCGCAAGTCAAGTTCAACTCGTCATTTCCCGATTGAATTAAACCCACCCGCACGACCCTTGACAAGGTCAACAAGGCCGTAAGCCTACCCTAATCCAATCGCATCTCATGCTTTAGCAGATAAATGTTGGAGATAGTGCCCTCAAAGTCAATTATTGGATCGCAGGTACGTGATTGCAATGATTGAGGCAGGACCTATACCGATATGACAGTCTTGCTCGAGATGATAGTATGCTATCTGGTTTTTCTTTATCATCGTATACATGCTTTAGTTCGCTATTGCATGTTTATAGAGCCCATAGGATTCTGCTTGACAGCCAGCAGTATGATGATGATTATATACGTGGGAGCTGGGGTCTATAAGCACATCCTTAAAGTGTCCCTAGTCGTGGGAGTTTCGAGACAGGGTATCGATACTCCAGAGTAGACTAGTGTATACAGTCGAGACCCCGACGAGGGGCAATGGCCGGTCTCACAAGCCATTGGTGTCAGTTGATTCACCTAAGATGTATACATGTGCTCATTGGGTTATGAGTACACCGGACAGGACTCGCCGGGAACATGCTAGTTGGTATTATACATATCGTCAGATAGCAGTTCCCTGGTGACATGTGTACAGGTTAGTTCATCGACCTGAGGTCGTCATTTGTCTCGTGTGAGTTCCCACTGTGCTTTGATTTCTACCCTACCATGGCTCAAAGGAGTCGTGCAAACAGGTCTTTTTTTGGTACAGTCCCGAGCCATATGGAGGCAAGTGAGCGGATCGGCAGGGGATTCGTCTCTCCCAGTATTGGGGGTGAGATCGCGCTGTGTCAAGGAGAGCCATTACACAAAGCCCTCGGCCGAGGCAGGAGATTTACTTGTAGGTACTCCAGTAGTATCTCAGGGTGTTCTGGGCCACTCTCCGACACGACTTATACTGCTATTGGGGGTCTGACGTTACCAGCCCCTAGGCCGATATGCGATACTCATAGACGAACGGACCGGACTGTATGTATATTGTCACTGTTAGGCTCAGTAGGGTTTATAGATGAGTTCGCTCATCAGCTTCCCTTCCAATCAATACATAGGCAACCGTTACGTACAACTTGTACCTCTAACGTGCTAGAGGTTATACCCAGTGCCAGAGTGTTGATGAGTTATTAGAGTCCCCCACAGATCGTTTCCCAAGTTCGGGCGAAACGTTGTAGAGGCCGTATGGTTTTATGGCAGGGTTCGGA
Source organism: Agapanthus africanus (assembly GCA_030015575.1). NCBI lineage: Eukaryota > Viridiplantae > Streptophyta > Magnoliopsida > Asparagales > Amaryllidaceae > Agapanthus > Agapanthus africanus. The sequence goes on along the minus strand of JASDDO010000004.1, from coordinate 249,984,371 downwards.
AAATGCACGTGCGTTTTTGCACGTGTCATTTTTCGGGCAGATAATACTGGTAGGCTTTGGTTTAAGCCGGATCCCAGTATTATACTGTGTAGATATAATATCTTTATCTCAGTAACATTTGTATTCGGTCGTAATACAAATGCGGGTATGTTTATACTGATACGGGGTTATCCTGAAATTCGTTTCAGGATCACTTTTGGAAGTTGCCAGTTTCCAGTTTTCTATCAGCCGTATTTAACATCTGGTTAAATGCGGATTTATCTTTTCTTCTTGAGGGTGAGTCATAGGGTGAGTCATGTGTGTGGATTCTTCTAGTAGGTGACTAGGATGGTGAGGTGGCTTAGTGCATTAATGGAGCATTTATGTGTTGATGACTATGTGTTATGAACCATTGTTTCATTTAATGTTAATGTGCAAGGTGTTATGATAAGTATCATATTGTTATGGTCACCCTCTCCACTCCTACACTCACCCCTCCTCCTTAAATTGGACGGCCCCCTCTTGCAATGAAGGCATGGTTGTTCATTTGGAAAAAGATTAGGGTTTTGGCTTCATGGAAATTTCATATATTCATTTCACATTTCCACCCGATCCAAAAGGCAACTTCATTAACCGTTCGTCCATAGCTTTGGACGTAAGGAGAAAAAGTGTTCTACTCATTCTCTACATCAATCTTGGTCATCTCTTTTAGCAAACTTGATGATCGAGTTGCTTCGGTTCAGAGGCGGGAGCCCGTTTAAAGATCCGTCGACGTGGTGCCACCTGGACGAGAAGACTGGAGATTCAGGAGATCGGAGCATATGCAACAAAGCGTGGGATGATGGTTGAAGACCGAAGGACTCGGATCATTCGGTATAACATTTCTACCCACTTTGTAGTTTGTTAGTTTAGCTTTAATGGCAAATCCGGGTTATAGTACGCGATAGCGCCAGTTGTAAAAGTTTTTGTTCCGCATTTGGCGTCTGTTAGACGGCCAGGGCGCTACCGTGGACTTACAGTGGTATCAGAGCCTCACCATTAAGCTTTACTAACTTGTGCTAACGCGTTTAAAAGATCGATCGAACGGAATTTCCGAAATCACAATTTTCAGCACACAAGTTTCTGTCGATTTTTTAAAGGGCCTAAAAATAATTTTGCATATTACAGAAAAGCGTGCAGGGTTTTCTAAGCATTCTGGGAAATTTTGGGCACATGACCACCGCGGATCCGCGGTCAAACCTAGGTTTTGACCGCGGAACCGCGGCGACTTTGTGGGAACAGTGCTCCAAGTTTTCCAGAGAGCTTCAAATTGGGAAATTGTGATTTTTGGTATATATCTTTTAGGCCCAGATTTTGTTAATGTACAGCAGATGTTTGTGGGGCCCACTTCGGGAAATTTTGTCGATCGAAATTTTAAATTTGTTAGTATGCAGTATTTACATTATATCTCCGACCGGGAATGTCATTTGAGCGGTAAACCGCGTCTAATTGCTATAGTTCTTTTAGACGGGTTTGCGAACGTGACATTCACGTTGATGTTCTGTGTTGTGCTGTGATGTTGAGGATTTGTCGTGGTGGATAGCAGTGTGCAATGGTAGTGCAGTTTGGATGTATTTGTACATTTGATATTGCGGGGCGAGCGTCTAACATGTGGACTGCCGTCACTGCCTGTTTGTATAATATTCTTTTGGGGCACGACCGGGCTGAGGTCGATGTACCCGTTGTATATATTTTATTTTCTGTACTAGGTTTACCCCGCGACGGGGTGCACGGATAGCCGGGTTCTGGAGGGCAACGGGTCCGTATCTCATGGCTTTGAGAGGCAGAAGGGCCTCACTCTAGAATTGGCAGACTATTCGCCGCACTCGTAGGGGGTACATATTGACCCAAGGAGGGGTGCTCAAGTTACCGGATTCCGTGAAGTGCCGGGTGGTCCATTCATTTTGATGTAGGGGGCTGCCTCGCTTCAGGTTTTGGCGGGTAACTTGCCGCACCCGTAGGGGTCTAGGTTTCATTGCACAGGCTATCCACACGACCAAGGGAACGTCGGGTTTCAGCAGCGGCTCTATGAAACCCGGGGATCCCAGATTATCTGTATTGTTCTGTGATGCTTATTACTTTTCTGTAATGTTACATATTATCACGCCTGGAGCGATTATTGTATATTGGTATATATACTATTAGATGTTGTATATGTTTTACACCCGCGCTAGTCCAGCCCCCGCTCTGTCGTTAGTTAGTAACCTAACGGGTGATGACGGGACCCAGAGGCGAATGCGGATGGCATATACGTATATTATATTTTCGTTCTTTTCTGGTGTGATTGATTGATGGGACTGCATTGATTCTTATCAATGTAAGGATAAAACAAACATATATTTGATGTTGTTGGAACAAATTTTAAAAGTGTTATTACAAAGACGTTTCTTTTTGTTTTGCATAGCGATATTCAGTTTAGAATATCCTGCACCTCATTCGACGAGGTAAGGGCCGAGATCCCTTCAACGGGAGTGACCCCTTGGGCAGAAGTTTGCGTCAGGGTAATAACTTTACTATAGTCGATTACAAGTTGCTTTGCATAGTGATATTCAGTTGGAATATCTTGCACCTCATTCCATGAGGAAAGAGCCGAGATCCCTTCACCGGGAGTGACCTCTTTAGCAAAGGTTTTCATCACTATATTTTTATAAAAAGCTATCAGGTTCCTTCAACGAGATCAAGTTCATTACGTTAAAGGTTTTTCTCCAAAATTCAGCTGTAGCCCTCCGTCGTATCTTATGGATGGTCAGTAGTATTCAAGCTATGTTTGTTGGCCTTCGTCAAGTCATAGTGTTTGGTAGTTGCTGGGTATTCATTTGTTGCATAGATAGATGTGTTGGTTTAGGACAGTCGTATAGCCTTGTTGGCCTTCGTCAAGGGCTTGAACGGGTGGGTTCAAATTGACCTGGACAATGACAGGTAGAACTTGACATGTGACTTATGATTTGTTGGCCTTCGTCAAGGTCATAAGAGCATGAGGCAAAAAATTCTTATTGGGAGTTTCAAACATACAGGAAACTAGCCAAGCATGCGCATACCTTCTGAAGTGTGATAACTTGAGTGGCTTCCATCAAGTTATCATGCGATGATAGTTGGATCCCGATTCTCACTGATGAGTTGGTTTACTCTTCGGGTGATCCTGACTAATTCTTCTTTCAGGTTTGGAGGAGAATTTGAGAAAACAGTGGGAGGTTTCCTGATTAGATAAAGTGATAACCATTCTGATCTAGGTTAGAGTGCACGCAGAGTGTTTTCTTTTCTCTCTCTCTCTCTTTGGCAGCAACCTTTGACCGACCCTAGACTATGACTCAGTGACCAAGTTGACCGAACCTTCTTAAAATACTGGATTTTGGATTGTCTGAGTTGCATAAGTCACTGCCGCTCCTTCTTTAACCCTTTGTATTTCTCAGAACACCCCGTATTACTACGGATATCCACTTCCATTGGATAGATCCATCGTATGGTTATATACGAACTCGAAAGGACTTCTTCGAGGATGGATCCAGGTTCAGGAGAAATAGAATTGGTTTATTCAGTTGTCTTTTATTATCACCTTCTCTCAGGTTGCGAGGGCTCCTTGGTTTAGGAGAGTACACCTATTATGCTTATTGTATAGTCTAAATTCTAAACCATAGGCTGGTGCCGAAAGGTAGGGAATGAAGAAAACCAATTAGCCTAAGTAGGGTGTACAGAAGGTAATATGTAAAGACAAAAATAAAGGGATTAGAAAGAGGGCAAAGTAAATTGCGACTGCTATAATTCACGACCAAACCGCGTACTTCATCGCCACTCTTATTTCACCTTTTCTTTTTTCCCCAGTTCGGGAGAAATAGAATAAGGTATTATTCAGTTGTCTTTAATCACCACCTTCTCTCAAGTTGCGAGTACTCCTAGGATTAGGAGAGTACACCTATTATGCTTACTGGATAGTCTTCTTCCAAACCATAGGCTGATGCCGAACGGTAGGGAAGGAAGAAAACCATTTAGCCTAATGATGGTGTACAGAAGGTAACGACTAAAGACAAATAAAGGGATTTGGAGAGAAGACAAATAAATATACGGTTAAAGTCATGAATTGGATTATGGAAGAGGCATTACTAGGAATACCAGGATACCCCTACGAAACATTTTCATGTTTCAGTACATTGTTAAAGGAAAACTGATTTCCCGATTAGATACTTACTCCAGGGTATGTATTTACCAGGTTTTATTCTCATATCTGTATGGTTTTACAGATGATGAGCGGGAGTAAGTTATTGGAAATAAGGTGATCATCCTCATTATATCGGAATTCGTTGTAATTGGTGATATTTGAGGAAATCGCCTGGGTACAGTTTTCAACCTACGATGCACAGGTTTTGAGTTATTCAAACTCAGCGGACTTATACACAGTATTGTATGTTGTCTAGTGTCCGTAAGGACAAAGGGGTAGGTCCTCGTACTATATTATGTTTACTTGTGACTTCTCTAGTTTTTAGACAAGTGTTTCGTAGAAATACAATGTCTAAGTTTTGAGAAGTTGTGGGTATAAGAATAAAGTAGAGAACCAGGTATCGCAAGTATCGGGATTCTTCAAAGAGATCGAAGATGTAGATTCTTGTGATAGGTATTCAGTTAATAGTAATGGTTTTGAGAAACTTGTTTCTCTTTCAGGTTACTCATAATTGGATGTATTCCTAAGTTGAGTAATACCGATTAGCCTTTCTCCATTGAGGTAATATGCACTGGAGACAGCTGCATGATTTGAATCTGGTTCCAATTAAATTAGTGCCTCTATTTCTATATTGTATATAGAATGGTTCATATCTTAACGATGTTAAGATACGGGGAGTTGTCCAGCTTATGCTTAAAACCAGATACTGGATAACTCAAGGCACGTTTCTGTAATGGCAGTTTGTGGGTTGACTCTGGCTTTGACGAGGGTTGATTTTCTACCATCTGGAAGATCAATAGTGATATTGTTCTTGACTCGCCAAAGTTTTAGTAAAAATGGATTTTTTCAGAAAACAGTAGTGGGAGTATGGTAGAACTGGAAGTGATTCCAGAACCGCAAACGATTACGGGAAATTTAATAGGACTTATATATTCAATCAGGTTTGACATTCCAATAGCCACTCCGCAGATATGGTGGGTAACCTCAGACACCCGAGAAGTACTCCGGTAGCCTCAACGACGGTGACAGGGAGGTTCTTGTTTACCCAGACTTGACACTACTGTTGTTCCAGACTATGGGACCCGGCAGGAGGATAAGTATAGTGTCGTTCTAAACTAGCTTTAGAAGTGTACGTATATATTATTCTGCCAGAGGGTTGTCGTAGTCAGTGGGAGCAGCGGAAGCATAGTGGGCAAGTAGCTTATGTCTATTTATAGGCTTGAGCAGATATAGCGGAGATAAGATCATCTAATTTTGATGTAACAGTCATGGCTTTGCCTTCATCAGAATAGGGGATGGATCTGTTAAGAAGGTAGTAGGGTGTGATGTCCTGGTATTTGGATGACATACACAGAGTAGGAAGTAAACTTCCTATACTACGATCGGTTGTACTGTGGTAGTCATACAGTTGTTTCTCCACAAAGGATATGGATATAATATCTGACATTATGGTTACTAGATCTATGGTTTTAGATCTAGATTTGGGTAGTTTCCCAATGAGGGTACTTTGACAGTATTCTAATGGTATTTAGAATAGATGACTCCAGGCATGGTGGTGTACCTGCAAGTGATGGAGTCGTCCTCTCTAAAGGTGTCTTACAGACTAAAGGAGAGAGGGATGTGCATGATTGGCAGATCACTTGTTTAGGCAATTGAGTCAATCATGGGATGTCAAGTACCACACCAGATGTTGTTTTTGCACTAGTTGCGATAAGTTTATATTAATCCAATCCTGAAGAAACATAAGTAAGCAGTTTTAGAACATAAGTGTATGTTCTGCGGATTCGATGACGGTAGCCTCCTTCGGGAGACAAGTATCATTCCAGGCTTCAAAGGTGACATGGATGACAAAGTGATTGTCAGAGTTAGAGTTTTCCTTCTGACGAGGGACAATATTATGGACAGGTGGTCCAAGAGGATACTGTGGGAGGCATGGTGCTGGATACTGATTAGGTTCAGTTATCAATAAAGTCTAAGATGTTTGGATTTGGAGTTCATTTATGAACTAGGTCCCATCAGATATCCAGACATATTCTAAGACATGTATTACTCGATTCGGGAGAAGGCTTTCTCCGCGAACTTAAGATTAAGAGAGACATAGAAAGAAACATCAGGGCGGATCCACTCACTGAGGCTATTTCTCGAACACAAGAGTTTTACAAACTAGCTTTGTGAAACTGATTAGTAGAGGAGTTGGATGTTCGGTATCACACGGGCTGTGAGTATGCGACATCGCAATAATTATCCTTAAGTGCAAGTGGGAGATTGTTGGAGATAGTGCCCTCAAAGTCAATTATTGGATCGCAGGTACGTGATTGCAATGATTGAGGCATGACCTATACCGATATGACAGTCTTGCTCGAGATGATAGTATACTATCTGGTTTGTCTTTATCATCGTATACATGCTTTAGTTCGCTATTGTATGTTGATAGAGCCCATAAAATTCTGCTTGACAGCCAGCAGTATGATGGTGATCATATACGTGGGAGCTGGGGTCTATAAGCACATCCTTAATGTGTCCCTAGTCGTGGGAGTTTCGAGACAGGGCATCGATACTCAAGAGTAGACAAGTGTATACAGTCGAGACCCCGACGAGGGGCAATGGCCGGTCTCACAAGCCATTAGTGTCAGTTGATTCACCTAAGATGTATACAAGTGCTCATTGGGTTATGAGTACACCGGACAGGACACGCCGTGAACATGCTAGTTGGTATTATACATATCGTCAGATAGCAGTTCCCTGGTGACATGTGTACAGGTTAGTTCATCGACCTGAGGTCGTCATTTATCTCGTGTGAGTTCCCACCGTGCTTTGATTTCTACCCTACCACGGCTCAAAGGAGTCGTGCAAACAGGTCTTTTTTAGGTACAGTCCCGAGCCACATGGAGGCAAGTGAGCGGATCGGCAGGGGATTCGTCTCTCCCGGTATTGGGGGTGAGATCGCACTGTGTCAAGGAGAGCCATTACACAAAGCCCTCGGCCGAGGCAGGAGATTTACTGGTAGGTACTCCAGTAGTATCTCAGGGTGTTCTGGGCCACTCTCTGACACGACTTATACTGCTATTGGGGGTCTGACGTTACCAGCCCCTAGGCCGATATGCGATACTCATAGACGAACGTACCAGACTGTATGTATATTGTCACTGTTAGGCTTAGTATGGTTTATAGATGAGTTCGCTCGTCAGCTTCCCTTCCAATCAATACATAGGCAACCGTTACGTACAGCTTGTACCTCTGACGTGCTAGAGGTTATACCCAGTGCCAGTGTGTTGATGAGTAATTAGAGTCTCCAACAGATCGTTTCCCAAGTTCGGGCGAAACGTCGTAGAGGCCGTATGGTTTTATGGCAGGGTTCGGAAAATGCACGTGCGTTTTCGCACGTGTCATTTTTCGGGCAGATAATACTGGTAGGCTTTGGTTTAAGCCAGATCCCAGTATTATACTGTGTAGATATAATATCTTTGTCTCAGTAGCATTTGTATTCGGTCGTAATACAAATGCGGGTATGTTTATACTGATATGGGGTTATCCTGAAATTCGTTTCAGGATCACTTTTGGCAGTTGCCAGTTTCCAGTTTTCTATCAGCCGTATTTAACATTTGGTTAAATGCAGATTTATCTTTTCTTCTTGAGGGTGAGTCATAGGGTGAGTCATGTGTGTGGATGCTTCTAGTAGGTGACTAGGATGGTGAGGTGGCTTAGTGCATTAATGGAGCATTTATGTGTTGATGACTATGTGTTATGAATCATTGTTTCATTAAATGTTAATGTGCAAGGTGTTATGATAAGCATCATATTGTTATGGTCACCCTCTCCACTCCTACACTCACCCCTCCTCCTTAAATTGGCCGGCCCCCTCTTGCAATGAAGGCATGGTTGTTCATTTGGAAAAAGATTAGGGTTTTGGCTTTATGGAAATTTCATATATTCATTTCACATTTCCACCCGATCCAAAAGGCAACTTCATTAACCGTTCGTCTATAGCTTTGGACGTAACGAGACAAAGTGTTCTACTCATTCTCTACATCAATCTTGGTCATCTCTTTTAGCAAACTTGATGATCGAGTTGCTTCGGTTCAGAGGCGGGAGCCCGTTTAAAGATCCGTCGACGTGGTGCCACCTGGACGAGAAGACTGGAGATTCAGGAGATCGGAGCAGCCGCAACAAAGCGTGGGATGATGGTTGAAGACCGAAGGACTCGGATCATTAGGTATAACATTTCTACCTACTTTGTAGTTTGTTAGTTTAGCTTTAATGGCAGATCCGGGTTATAATACGCGATCGTGCCAGTTGTAAAAGTTTTTGTTCCGCATTTGGCGTCTGTTAGACGGCCGGGGCGCTACCGTGGACTTACAATAAATACTAATTAGCTACCGTACACTATGCCTTGATAAGGTCAACAAACGCAGCACGAATACCAAGTAGAACTTATCTGAAATGACGGAGGGCTACGACAGGTTTTTCAGAAAACCTTTTGCGTAATGAACTTGATATCGTTGTAGAAACAAGTGATTTTGAAAAAGGAGTGTTTTTTAGGCTTTTACTTGTTTCGCTAAAGAGGTCACTCCCGGTGAAGGGATCTCGGCTCTTTCCTTATCGAATAAGGTGCATGATATTTCACAAATACCACTATGCAAAGCAAGAACCATAGAAGCAATCAAAAACAAAACTGAGTGAGTTGTAGCATCTTCTAGTATTGCTAAAGAGGTCACTCCCGGTGAAGGGATCTCGGCTCTTTCCTTATCGAATAAGGTGCTGGATATTCTACAAGGAATACCGCTATGCAAAGCAAGAACTAGAGCTACCCTTTTTATAAATTTGATTCTACAACATATTTTAGGTTTCTTTTCTTTAATACAACATACTCTTACGCCATCCGCATTCGCTACTGTGTCCCGTTATGCACCGTTATGTTACTTAACTAACGGCATACCAGGGAGGGACTGGCGCGGGTGCAAAACATAAGCAACGTTTATTATATATCATATGTACAATAATAAAGCATTCGTCTCACGCATATAATATGATCACATCACAGTATATCTACAGCAGAAGAAACATATGAAATATTGGATATACTAGGAGGTCCGTGTTTTATTTTGAGCCTGTATAAAACACGGATTCCACAGTCGCGATGAATAGCCAAACCCACATCCCAAGACCCCTACGAGAGCGGCAAGTAACCCTCCCAATTCTAGGGTTAGGAGACCCGGTCTCGACTCCTCGAGATGGCCTCCCACTGGACCCTAGAACCCGGTTGCTTGTGCTCCCCTCCTTGGGTCTATCCTAATGCGGAAAAGTAAATAATATACAATGGTGGCATCATCCTCAACCCGGAAGTACCCCAATAAAAGAATATTACATACAATGAATTTTACATGAATGAAAATAAAAACTCTCATCTCACATAAAACCCCCGGCTATTCAGAACACGACGATCCAATATAACATATCACAGCAACACATAATATCACATGTCATCAACATAAGTAAATATGCCTATCACAATTGTCGTTGACATATAGCAACGAAAACGGTGATATACCACATATTACACTTACGGTCGGAGAAAAGAAAGTGAAAAACTACAACATTTGGAATCCACAATCATCTTAGATATCGTAAACCCGAAATATCACATATTACGGATTTCATGCCTAACTATATGAATTCCACATATTGTATCACATTACAGAAAAAGCTAGACGATGTTAAACATTCCGATCGAATCAACAAACACCCAAAATTTTCAAAAAGCTCAACACTTGAGCATAGTTTAGAAGTATTCATCACATGCCACAGTTGTAATGAACCAGCCGTAGAAGGGTCAACCAATGCCTCACTTGTGGCACCGCTAAACTACCAAAAACCCTAGGGTTTAGTGGCGGTTTGACGGTCAAAAAATCGAGTTAAGGTTTCGTTCTTCTAGAGGGTCCACCGAATCACTTGCACGATATTTGAATGTTCTTTAACTTTGAAAAAATATCCAACTCTTGAAAAAATTTCAGCAAGGGAAAAAGTGGGTATTTGATATCCGTTCGAACTTTTTAACACCGTCTAAAACAACAGAAACAAAAGCTAGAATTACGAATACGAAACACTCCGAATTGCCTTTGCTAAAAGATAACATCACATGCAAAATTAGCAAACACAAACAACACCAAAAGTATCAAAACCCAGAGCTTTAAACACAGTGTAAATTCCAGCCCAATTGGATCCGAGGTGGCCGGTTTTGGGGTAGGTGTGGCCGACCATTTTTTTAGGGAATGGGATGAAATTTGTACGTTGCTCATATTGTATCACATACATCACTCTTCAACTGTTTGGAACATTTTTTGACACTCTGAAAAAATTTACAGAAACTAGGGTTTTTCGTCGGGTGTTTCGGAGTTGTTTTGGTTTCGTAATCCTACATATATCCGTTTAATTCTCTAGCTAGGCTCTGATACCATTTTTGGGATACCTACAATGGCAGCAAGGTTTCGGGAGGCATCACCCATGCCAAGTTTAAAAATTTGGCGTTTTAAGTAACCCTAACCCTAAATATTTAACTAGAGAATCAAACAAAACTTGCAAGTAAACATCTTTACTTCTAAGAGTTTGGGATTACAACCTTTGTAGTCCTTTCCTTCACTTCATAAGCTCCGAGTTGAGGTCACTTCGCTGCGATCATCAAGTACCCGGACTCTAGAGAGGCTCCATGAGGTGAATGAGGCATTTTGCTTGAAGTCTTCACTTTCTAAGATGATGTACCTTGAAGAAACACTAACTCAAGCTCACACTTCTCTAATGAGGTATTAGTGAAGTGAATACCTTAATCTAAGTGGCTAGAATAGATGAGGATGATGAAGTAGGAATTTTGCTCTCTTTTTTTTCTATTTCTCACAATATATCATCATAAATAAAAATCTAGAAATGCTTTTGGAGAGAGGAAGAAGAAGATGATGTTTTGTGATGAATAATGAATTATGGTTAAGTTTAGAATTGTAACCTAGGGTTAAGCATGTCATGCTTAACCCTTGTAGAGACTAAACCATAGGTTAGGGTTTGGGTTGGATTAATAAATATCAAGTAAATATCAAGAAGGTTTGACAAAGTCAACAAAAGAAAATATCTCCACAATTTGGTATAAACCCTAAACAAAACATTAAACCCTAATCCAAACCCTAGCATGGTTTAATCTCAAAACCCTAGTTGTATTTGTAACCCTAACATGTTACAATATTATATATCACATATATAATATATAATGTAACAAAAGAAAATAATACAATTAACATATATCACACATATCTCAATGTATTACCAAGTGAGAAAAAGAATCATTTAAGTGAGCTTATATTAGTTAATGTAATGTAATATATCACATATATAATTATACATTAAATTATCGAATCAACACTTGATCCGATAATCCGGTTATATAATATATAACCGACTAATATAACATGTATCATTTTATCAAATCAACCCTTGATCCGATAACACGGCTATATCACATATACCCGGCCGATATCACATATCGCGGGAATAGAATACGGTATCTCATATCGTATTAATCTCGGTCCCGCGCATATCACATATGTGCTCCTACTCCGTTTTGCCTGAGCCAGGAAACCTCTGTGTAAGACTCTAAAGAATCGACAATACGCTGGCAGTAGGTGATGATCATATCAAACACCCACAAGCTGCAAGCGGTCAGCTAAACGTAACAGCCACCCGGGTATTGAGCGATTAGAAGATCAACAAGCAAGCCTATACATTCTTCTGTGAATCCAATCAGTAACACTACCGTACAGTCCGGTCTCTTCGTCTGATATGCTGCATATCCTGTTTAGGGGTGGTAAATGTCAGACCCTAGTAACCGATAATTCGTGTCTATCTGAGGCTCATAACGGGTCAAGAAACTACTGATAACACTTACCAGTAGGTCTCCATATCAGCCCTGGCCAGGGACTTCCAGTTATAGCCAATTGAACACAGCGCAACATCAACTCCCAATACCGGGAGAGATGAAACCCCTCCTATCGCTCATTGCCTCCATGTGATTCAGGACTGTACCCAAAAGCCACCGTTTTGCACGTTCTCATGAACGTGGTAAGGTGGAAATCAAAGCACGGTGGGAATTACACAAGACTCTATGACGATCTCGGGTCTACAGACTAACCTGTACCAGTGTCACCTGAGAACTGCTATTTGACGATAGGTATAATACCATCTAGGAGTTCTCGGCGAGTCCGTTCAGTGTACCCTGTCTCCACTGAGCACCCGTATACCTTCTTTGATGTCAAACACCAATGGATATGGGATCATGCATCGCCCATCATATAGGTCGAGAAGCGTATACGCTAGTCTACTCTGGAGTATCGATGCCCTGTCTCGATACTCCCTCGACTAGGAACCGTTATAGGATGTACTCTTGGACTACCCTGGCCCCACTAGTATGATCTGCATCATAGTCCCAATAGTCGAGTACATATCCTAAGGGCTTTATCAACATGTGAGAGTAAGACAGTAAACTAAAACGAGTCAACATGTTAAGACAATGTAAAACCAAATAGCATAATATCATGTCGAGCAAGAAAGTCCTCTCTATATATATCCAAGCATCCACTATAATATACATCATATGTACAACAATGGCCTCTAGGGCATATATATAATTAACAATATGGTGTTCATAATACTCCAAGAACTTAGTTCGTTCAAATCAAGAACTTAGTTCTTAAAGAATCTAACCCTAGATCATCAAAATAGTGATCTTGGTGATCGTTAATGGTCAAAATACCATTAACAGAGATTTAAGTTTTCTAAGAATATCAACAGAGATTAAATCTCCAAAGAATTTAGCGCCTCATGTGAAAAGCACGTGAGCACCTAAGTCCAGCGCCTCACGTGAAACACACGTGAGCATGGGAAAACAGAAAAGTTTAGTGCTTAGCATTAGTGCAGCGCCTCACGTGAAACACACGTGAGCACCAGACACTCAGTGCCTCACGTGAAACACACGTGAGCGCTATATGCAACTAAGTGGTAATATAGAAATCCAATCTTAGCCCAAATTGGCTAAGCTTACATTCATGATATTTGATTGGTAGAGTTTTTGCATGCTAAGTTTATTACTGCAATCAAGACGGTTTCGCTTGTAGCTAGCCGGTTGAGTACGGGTCGTCCGCAGGGAGATGGGAATCTTTTTCTATGTGCTTTAACGAGTTAAGTCCAAATATCCAGGTTTGTTTTGAGATTAACTATGTGCTAAAATGATATATAAAGAGAGCTTGTTAGGGTTAGGATTAGGTTAGTTTGAGTTAGGAGTCGCTCACTTCTTTCGTTGCCACTCTTAATATCGGTGTTATGGTAATCGGCAACAACGGGGATTAGCACGACTAGGAAGGAACTTGCGAGTATAAGCTAGGCTTTCCAACGCATAAGTTCTTCCTTTTGGTGCTTGTCCGTCCGTTCTTGGCTCTTAGCCTTAACCTCCGGTTAATTCAACCACAACCGGTCTCACTAAGGAATCACCGCTATCATGTAGGATAGGGTGCCGTAGGGAGCGGATTATGGTTCAATTAACGGGAGTCCGAATTAAGATGTTGGGCAAGAAAAGAGTGAGAGAGATTTCCTTCTCTCAAACTTTCCTTATCCTACCCTAACAACTATGAAAACTACTCACCCATTATAAGAAAAAGAAAATAAAACAAATGAGGAAGATAGAAAGAAAGAGGTTAGAAGATTACAACTAGCTATTTGAGACCTCACCTTGGCAAGGATCAAGCTTAAGCATCATTGTTTTTTAAGGATAAAGAAAAAGAGAACAAGAAAGAAACAAACAACAAATAACAACAACTAGATTAGCAAATGAAAATTACAAGCAATTATAATTAACAAAAGAACAAGACAAGCATGATAACAAAGAGAACTCTTTTATTCATTCTTCACTCACAAAAGCTCACTACAAGTTTTTAATGGAGAAGAGATGAGAATAGGAAGAAGAATAACAACATGTATTATAAAATCTAAATACAAGAATAAGCCCCCTTGGCTTTGGCATGTTCTGGACTATTTATAGACAGGAAACAGAAATTCTAGGGCAACATTCTGGACCATCATGAAAAGACAAAACAACCCCTGAAATTTCATCAGCCGACAAGCCTGTACGGCCGCGGATCCGCTGCCTAAGCATGCTTATGCCGCGGTTCCGCGGCCTTACTTGGGAATTGGGTTGATGAATTTTCAGGGTTTCCTTGGTTTGTAGTCCTCTTGAGTTTGGTATAGTACTTTTCTCAGAATCCCTTCATATTTCTTCCAGATTTTCAGCAGATCAAAAGGTGATGTGATGTGGACTTTTGCCATGATTTTCTTGAGCTCCGCGTAGATATGTTGGATCTTGTGTTGACATTGAGCTTTGTGCATGAAAATGACATTGATTTGCCATTTTGTCCCTTAAACTGGTGTGCGGAAACATACGGATAGAGAGCGGAGACCCGTGTTTTATCTGTGGTTGGCAGTAATCCGGAATTTGTCGTGCTTTTCTATGAATTTCACTATTTAGAGCTGAGAACCTGTATCCTGCAATTCACTAGTAAACACGGCTCAGGAGTACCTACCGATAAGCAATGTGATAAAAATTGGGCGGTATAAAAATGCAAAAATCTGATATGAACAAATACCCCCAAACTTATCATTTGCTCGTCCCGAGCAAAGCCAATTTATTCACAAAAAATTCCTAACCTCACTTTCGCAGGGAACGCGATTGCACTGAGCATGTGCAACAAGCCGTTAAATCTCTAGGTGTCCCTAGTAGGAGGAGTGTTGTCTCCTGAGGGTTTTCAGCGGATACTACCCACAAAATCCGGTCAACCTAGTTTTGCAAAATAACTATGATTCAAACCCTAAAGTTTTGTTTCAGAAAATAACAATTCTATTATCCTAAGTCTAGACTATCGAACCTTTATTTTTCACATCTCGCTTCTTATTTAACTTAAGATTTTATATGTCTTTACGTGCAGTGCAAATAGTGTCGTTAAGTTCCAGAAGGGTCGAATAAAGTCATCATGTCATACAATAAAGCCCAGATAAAAATTTTAAAAGGATCACATAAGTTTTATAAAGAGTTAAGCATTTTTCAAGTTTCGTTTTCCAGTAAGGTTTCAACTTCAGAATTTCTATCTTCCTTAACAGGAAACTAGGTCTTATATCCACCTTTTTCTTGTTCATTTCATACACACCTCTGTGAACGTGCAATAGTCTTTATCATAGAATAAAACCTTCATATCTCCGCTAGAAATATTTTTTTATAAAAGCCTGTCTTTTGTCAAGATTATTCTCACACAAAGAACCGTTAGGAATTTTAACTCGGAGAGAACACTTGCTTGACTTTGTTTTAATCTGGACTTTCTAGGCTTCTTAACGAGCTTTGGGCCAATGCACCCAAACCAGTTGGCTTTAGGGCATTAGGTGTAGAAACACCCCAGCGGACTTAATTACTCAAGTTACCTAGGTCCAAAAACAAAAGACAATTCAGCGTGAAAATCATGATGATTCAATACGAACGGAGATATAACCGGCGGTTCAGTTATTTTTTTGGATAAAAGACGTGTTTAGTGAGTTAGGTGTGTAATCATTCCAATCAAGTTCCAGACGGGTTATTTTTCAGACTTAGTTCCAATTAAGGCATCAATAACATTCCTTCATATTCACTTCACTTCATAAACTATTCTTGATATTACTTATTTCAGAACAAACCTATTTGATCCTCAAAAAATCATTTATCTATTTAAAAGTTTTTAGACATAATAGACTTATCATCTAATTTCCAAAACTCACGACACGTGTAGTGTGATGTAAAGACGTATATCAGCTATAGTTAACTTCAAAGGAGAGTTATCTTTCAGGTTTTCAAAATCTAAAAATAAGATTTAGTTATTCTTATCTTATCAAACAAAACCGTCGAAATGTTGAATCTGAGTTCTCCCACTAGCTAACTTGACAGAAAAGTTTTTATGTTTTTAGAAAATTTTCTGATTTTTTTGGATTTTATGGATTTTAGTATGCAGATGTAGAATATACATATGAATGTGGAGGTTAGAAATGCATACCGAGCGTACCCCCAAACTTAAACTGGACAGTGTCCTCACTGTCATTGCATGAAGAGATCATTGAAGGGTCAAAATTGTCGGTTAGATATACACATTTTTTTTTGTTTTTAAAGAAAAGAAAAATAGTAAAAATGGAAAAGAATATCCACAAATATATACAAAAAGGTATATACATACCCCCAAACTTATTTGGAACAATGTCTACTGCTCTTGGCTGGATAACCGAAGTTTGGTGGTAGGCAGAGGAAGATTATGCAGGGCAAACCGGCTCCTGTAAGACCAGGAGCTCCTCTGTTGGTTCGGCGCTAAGGTACGGTTTTAGTCGGTGTCCGTTTACTTTGAAAAATGAACCGTCCTTTGGATTCTCCAAATCCACAGCGCCATGCGGATACACATTCCGCACAAAATACGGCCCTTTCCAGCGAGATCTGAGCTTTCCTGGATGGAAGTGTATCCGGGTGTCGTAAAGCAGTACATGTTGACCCGGTACGAAAGTTTTGCGCAAAAGGTGTTTATCGTGAAACACCTTCATTCGGTTCTTAATGACAACCGCGTTATCGTAAGCCTCATCCCTAAGCTCGCTCAATTCGTTCAACTGCAGCTTCCGATGGCTGCCCTCATCTTCGAGAGACAGATTCAGCTCCTTTATCGCCCAAAATGCGCGATGCTCTATTTCGACAGGGAGGTGGCAAGCCTTTCCGTACACAAGCTGATAGGGAGACATGCCAAGATCGGTCTTATAAGCCGTTCGAAATGCCCAAAGGGCATCAGTGAGTTTCAGCGACCAATCCTTACGGTTCTTGGAAACCGTCTTCTCCAGTATCTGCTTGATTTGCCGATTTGAAACTTCGGCTTGCCCACAGGTTTGGGGATGGTAGGGCGTAGATAGTTTATGATTAATGGAATATTTCCGCATCAAGGCCTCAAAAGTCTTATTGCAGAAATGAGTTCCATTGTCGCTAATGATCGCTCGGGGGTGCCCAAACCGGGAGAAAATGTTTTCTTTAAGAAACCTAACGACAACCTTGTTGTCGTTAGTCTGGCTGGGCACAGCCACGACCCACTTAGAGACGTAATCAACAGCGAGAAGGATGTACAAGTTCCCGAAAGAGCTGGGAAACAGCCCCATGAAATCTATCCCCCAAACGTCGAAAATCTCCACAACCAAGATTGGTTGGAGCGGCATCTCGTTCCTCCGGGATATCCGGCCCAAGTGTTGGCACCGGGAGCAAGTCTTGCAATAGTCATGAGCGTCTTTGAAGAGTTGTGGCCAGTAGAAATCACATTGCAAGATCTTCTCAGCTGTCTTTCTGGGGCCAAAATGTCCGCTACATGCTTGATCGTGGCAAAATGACAGCACACTCTTGAATTCATCGTCAGGGACACACCGACGAATAATCTGGTCGGGACAGTACTTGAACAGATAGGGTTCGTCCCAGAAAAAGTGTTTTACTTGGGATAAGAATCGAAGTCTGTCCTGACTTGACCATTCAGTCGGGAGTAACCCTGTGGCCAAATAGTTCACAATATCTGCGAACCAGGGTTCGCGAGATACTGTCAAGAGTTGTTCATCCGGAAAAACGTCATTGATCGGAAGTTGAGGCGATGGCGAAGAAGGAAGTCGTGAGAGATGGTCGGCGACTACGTTTTCACATCCTCTTTTGTCCCTGATGACAAGGTCAAACTCTTGAAGCAAGAGGATCCAACGTATTAGCCGAGATTTTGCATCTTTCTTCGCAAAAAGATGGCGCAGAGCAGAATGGTCTGTGTAGACAATGACTGGAGAGCCGATGAGGTAGGGCCTGAACTTTTCTAAAGCAAATACAACAGCTAAGAATTCCTTCTCGGTTGTTGTATAATTAAGTTGGGCATCGTTCAGGGTTCGGCTAGCATAATAGATTACGTGCGGCATCTTGTTGATGTGTTGTCCAAGGACAACACCAATGGCAAAGTCGGATGCATCACACATAATCTCAAATGGGTGCGTCCAGTCAGGTGAAGAAAGAACGGGAGCAGAAGTGAGTGAGCTTTTTAATGACTCGAACGCAGTCACACAGCTCGAGTTGAAGTCGAATGGCATGTCCTTGGCCAGCAAAAGAGTCATGGGCCTAGCAATCTTGCTAAAGTCCTTGATGAACCGTCTATAGAAACCGGTATGTCCAAGGAAGGCTCGGATGTCTCTGACACATCTGGGAGGACGGAGATTGGAAATGACCTCAATCTTCGCTTTGTCAACCTCTATGCCATTTTGCGAAATGATATGTCCTAAGACAATACCTTCGCGCACCATGAAGTGGCACTTCTCCCAATTCAAAGTGAGGTTCTTGTCCTTACATCGGGTAAGGACAGCGTCAAGATGCAGCAAACACTCGTTAAAGGAATCGCCGAAGATGGAGAAATCGTCCATGAAGATCTCCAAGAATTTCTCCACCATGTCTGAGAAGATTCCCATCATACACCGCTGGAAGGTAGCGGGCGCATTGCATAACCCAAAGGGCATGCGACGATATGCGAACGTGCCGAAAGGACAAGTGAATGTGGTCTTGTCCTGGTCTTTTTCGGCAATGGGAATCTGATTATAGCCGGAGTAGCCATCAAGAAAGCAGCAGTACTCGTGTCCGGCCAATCGTTCAAGCATTTGGTCAATGAAAAGTAGCGGAAAGTGGTCCTTCCGCGTTGCGGCATTGAGTTTTCTGTAATCAATGCATACTCGTCACCCAGTTTGGGTGCGAGTAGGGATTAACTCGTTCGCCTCGTTAGTGATGACCGTTATGCCTGATTTCTTAGGGACAACGTGAATGAGGCTAACCCACTGGCTATCAGAGATAGGGTAAATGATACCACTATCCAGACACTTTACGATTTCCTTTTTCACAGCCTCCTTCATGACTGGGTTGAGTCCCCTTTGTGGATCCCTGGCTGGTTTGGCATCATCCATCAGATGAATGTGATGTTCAACGATCAGGGGACTAATCCCTTTGATGTCCGCCATGGACCAGCCAAAAGCTTGCCTATTGCTGTGCAAGACCGCAAGAAGGGCTTTCTCTTGCTCTGGAGCTAGAGAAGCCGAGATGATAATAGGGAGGGTCTCGTTCTCACCCAAGTAAGCGTACTTAAGGTGAGACGGCAAAGGCTTGAGTTCGAGCATTGGAGGTGAAACGATTGAAGGCAAGATTGGTGAATAGGTCTCGAACTCAAAGGATTCCAGCAAAGGTTCAAAACGAGTGTAAGCGACCGAGTTGGATGGTTCAGGTAACTCATCCGGAAATTCGAAGGATTCAAATTCGGGTGGTGAGTGGCTAAGATCGTTCGAGAAAGTGAAGCACTCGTAGTCATTGTCGGGTGCAGAAACAGCAGCAGGTTCGAAGAGGAACACACTAGTGGCGTTAAGGTTATCGTGATCGAACAAAAACTCCTCGAATTCACACACTTCTGGGGTGATCTCCTGGATTGAGCAAACGTCTAGTATATGAGCATTAGGTTCGGTGGGCTGATTCCCCAACCTAAAAATGTTGAGTTCAATTGTCATATTTCCAAAAGATAGGTTCATCGAACCATTTCGACAATTGATCACAGCATTTGAGGTTACAAGGAATGGGCGACCGAGTATCACCGGAATTTGATTCCGGGGGTTAGCTATACGCTGTGTGTCTAATACAATGAAGTCAACGGGGAATATGAAGTCCCCAACCTTGATTAACACATCCTCTAGTTCACCCCTAGGATGGGTGATTGATCGGTCGGCCATTTGGAGAGTACAGTGTGTGGGTTTCAGCTCTCCTACACCTAATTGCTCATATACTGAGTACGGAAGCAGGTTAACACTGGCACCAAGATTTAATAGTGCGCGGTTGATGTTCTTATCCCCAATGGTAATAGAAATCGTAGGACAGCCAGGGTCCTTCCGTTTTTGCGGTAAAGATTGAGTAAGAGCATCACTCACAGCACTAGCCAAGAAAACTTTCTTGGGTACCTGAGGCTTCCTCTTTTTCGTACACAAGTCCTTTAAGATTTTCGCGTAGGACGGGACTTGTTGGACAGCATCTAAAAGGGGAATGTTGATGTTAACCTGCTTATACAACTCCAGAATCTTCTCCATTTGTGGATTTTGTTTATTGGACCTCAACCGGTTTGGAAATGGAGCGTTTTTAAAATTGGTTGAGTCTAATGCTTGTGGAGGAGATTGTGGAGTTGGAACGGATCCCAGAGCTGGTGTTTTCGTGGAGTGAGAAGTGGGTCCGTTCAGAGCAGAAGAAGAAGAAGAAGAGCCTTTTGACGAATGGAGAATAGGCTCAGCAGACGAAGAAGAAGAAGAAGCGGTCGGGGTGTCATTATCCTCAATTGTTGTGCCGATGTTGTTGTGCAGCATCCTTCCCGATCTCAATGTAGTCACGGCACTCACATTATGGTTCTGTTGTTCAAGAGCAACATGTACATTATGTGGGTGACCGGGATTTGGGAGTGGTTGAGATGGAAGCTTCCCCTTTTCTCGCTCGCTTAACGCCGCATTCAGCTGTGCAATCTGGTCTTCGATGGTCTTGATGCTTTGCCCGTGTGCAGCAGTGTGTTGCGCCAAAGACTGAATAGACGACTGGATGTTGGCGGTGGATTGTGTCGATTGTTTAACGAACGCCTCCAGACTTCGTTCTAGCGAGGAAACCTTATCGTTGTTTGACGGAATAAAGTTGTTTTGTGGAAAAGAATTGTTGGGTGCAAAGTTGTTCGTCTGATTTTGAAAAGGTTGGGGTTGGAAGGGCTGCTGAAACTGATGTTGAGTTTGTTGTTGCGCTTGTTGTTGCGAAGGAGGGGCCTCTGGAAATTGTTGCCTTGGAATTGTTGCTGATTCTGATTCCAGGAGAAATTGGGGTGGTTCCTCCAACCGGGATTGTAGGTGGAAGAGTATGGATCATTTCTCGGTCTTTGCTGAAATGCAGTATTAACCTGATCCTGTCCTTTAGATGGTGGATTGTAAGGACACTCTTCGGTTAAGTGAGAAGGATCGGAACAACAAGCACAAATGGTACGAAGGGGAAGAACAGGGGCAGGAGCAGGAGAAGCAAATTTGCTCTCTATCGCTTCAAGTTTTCTCGTTATTGCAGCCATTTCAGCTTTCATCGCAATACAGACATCAAGTTGGTGAATTACTACCCTAGACTGACCAGTAGAAGTGGAGGAAGAAGAAGAAGAAGTTGGTCTGGTGCTCTCCCATTGAAGCGTTTGTTCCGCAAGGTCGTCGAAGAATTGCCACGCTTCCTCGTCAGATTTCGATAGGAAGTGGCCCTGACAAATGGTTTCCAACAACTGCTTGGTTGCTGGGTTCAGGCCCTCGTATAAGGTTTGGCAAAGTTGCCATTTCTCAATACCGTGGTGAGGGCACTGAACAAGAAGGTCTTTATACCGGTCAAAGCACTTCCAGAAGGGTTCAGAAGGAAGCTGAGAGAATTGGTTGATTTCGTTACGGATCCTTGCAGTTTTATGATTCGGATAGAATTTCTTGAGAAACGCTTTCACAAACTCGTCCCAACTGGTTATGGAGTGGGAAGCGGTGCTATACAGCCATTTTTCAGCAAGATCGCACAAAGTGAATGGAATGACCCGTAGCCGTATAACATCGTCCGACAGTTGGGTAGCTTTCATCATGGCACAAACATTTTTGAACTTGTTGATGAAGATATAGGCATCTTCAGATTCAAGCCCATGAAATTTCGGAAGCATGTTAATGAAGTGGGGCTTAATTTCAAAATTATCCCCATTGGCCGGTGGAAGGGAAAGACGAGTGGGAAGTGCAGAACGGGTGGGATAGAAACGATCCTGGAGCGCGATTCGCTGCGGCGCTACAACAGGCGGTGGTGGTGGGTTATTTGCATCCGTAGGAGGTGGCGTCAATCCCGGGGGAGTCAAAGAGATGTTTGGATTAAATCCTGACATCGCGGAAGAAGAGGTTGGTGATGGTGAAGGTGAGGATGTACGAACAGAATTTGGGTCAACGTCGGAGTTGGCCGACAAAGGTAAGGGTGAAAGAGGCGCGGACGGAGTTTCGACGTCTGAGTCGATCGCGTAGTCGGTAGCGACTAACGTAACGCGGACTAGACGGGCGCTAGTGTCCCGAGTCCAAGCGGACATACACTAAACGAGTTTAGTATAGTCAAAGCGGAGAAGGTGAGGGTAAGAAAACGTCAATGGAGAAATACGATGGGAGGTGGGTGAAAAAATGGATTCTGGCAACAAAGGGCAAGTTTTTATAAAAGTTTTTGGTTTTGTGTTTTTTTTAGAAAGAGCTTTACAGAAATATGTACGGACTTACGGTTTCAAGCAATCACAAACAAGATATGCACAATCACACCTAGATCTAGGGTCACCTAGGTCAGCTAGACAGCTCCTAACTGTTCCAAAGGGCTAGAAATAGGACCTCAAACCGCCTCTTCTCCGCCAATTGCGGCCAGGTAAGTGCCAGGTAAGTGGGAGGCTCCCCACTACGTAAGTAGTGGTCCTAATTAAGTAACCACTTGCCTTGGACACACTTGCCTAGACACCGCAAAGTCAGGATAGGATAAACGACCGATGCATGTAACTAGTCCTCTGTCCTATTGAGCGCGAAGTCCTTAGGGCTGAGTCTAGTATTTTTTAATTAAACAATGGTCAATGCATATGCTTTTTGTGATTTCTGGGGTCCTGGGAAGGGTGATGAAATCCCCACCCAATCTGGATTGGTTTCAAGCCCCTTAAAGTCCGTGTTAATAAATGCAAAGCAGTAACAATCAACTGCAATCAATTTTTTATTTTTTAGCGCGACGCAAAGAATCCTGCACAAAAACAATTTATTGGAAGGGGAAGAGAGTTTGCGCAAAGAATGCTGCAGAAAACACAGTTCAGTGGAGTTCTGAGGAGTGGGGAAGGAGAAAGAGACTCACCAAAAAAAACTGAAGCCCTGATACCTTCAGAGAACCGCGGTTCCGCGGCCAAACAAGCACTATGGCCGCGGTTCCGCGGCTATAATGGGGAGTTGAACCTTCATTTTTCTGTGATGTGTTTCTCTGGGTGTCCTCTTCTTGTTTGGAGCCCCTGAATCTTGATTTGCTTACAAGGTTTGCTCCAGAATTATACAGTAGACCGTTGGTTCTTGTCTTGATCCGTCGCGGTGTATCCGCGAGATATGGGTCTAACTTCCCACGTCTTTGGCACTGAACTCGACCGTCTTTTTATCCTGCACACTTGCACAAAAACTAATCAAAAATAACAAGATGGTTTTTTTTTACAATGTATATTTTTTTGTTTTGTTTTTCGGTTATATTTATATTCACAAATTAACCCGAAATTACACAAAGAAATAAACTACCGTCTCCCCGACAATGGCGCCATTTGATTGGTAGAGTTTTTGCGTGCTAAGTTTATTACCGCAATCAAGACGGTTTTGCTTGTAGCTAGCCGGTTGAGTACGGGTCATCCGCAGGGAGATGTGAATCTTTTTCTATGTGCTTTAACGAGTTAAGTCCAAATGTCCAGGTTTGTTTTGAGATTAACTATGTGCTAAAATGATATATAAAGAGAGCTTGTTAGGGTTAGGATTAGGTTAGTTTGAGTTAGGAGTCGCTCACTTCTTTCGTTGCAACTCTTAATATCGGTGTTATGGTAATCGGCAACAACGGGAATTAGCACGACTAGGAAGGAACTTGCGAGTATAAGCTAGGCTTTCCAACGCATAAGTTCTTCCTTTTGGTGCTTGTCCGTCCGTTCTTGGCTCTTAGCCTTAACCTCCGGTTAATTCAACCACAACCGATCTCACTAAGGAATCACCGCTATCATGTAGGATAGGATGCCGTAGGGAGCGGATTGTGGTTCAATTAACGGGAGTCCGAATTAAGATGTTGGGCAAGAAAAGAGTGAGAGAGATTTCCTTCTCTCAAACTTTCCTTATCCTACCCTAACAAGTATGAAAACTACTCACCCATTATAAGAAAAAGAAAATAAAACAAAGGAGGAAGATAGAAAGAGGTTAGAAGAATACAACTAGCTATTTGAGACCTCACCTTGGCAAGGATCAAGCTTAAGCATCATTGTTGTTTAAGGATAAAGAAAAAGAGAACAAGAAAGAAACAAACAACAAATACCAATAACTAGATTAGCAAATGAAAATTACAAGCAATTATAATTAACAAAAGAACAAGACACGCATGATAACAAAGAGAACTCTTTTATTCATTCTTCACTCATAAAAGCTCACTATAAGTTTTTAATGGAGAAGAGATGAGAAGAGGAAGAAGAATAACAACATGTATTCTAAAATCTAAATACAAGAATAAGCCCCCTTGGCTTTGGCATGTTCTGGACTATTTATAGGCAGGAAACAGAAATTCTAGGGCAACATTCTGGACCATCATGAAAAGACAAAACAGCCCCTGAAATTTCATCAGCCGACAAGCCTGTACGGCCGCGGATCCGCGGCCTAAGCATGCTTATGCCGCGGTTCTGCGGCCTTACTCGGGAATTGGGCTGATGAATTTTCAGGGTTTCCTTGGTTTGTAGTCCTCTTGAGTTTGGTATAGTACTTTTCTCAGAATCCCTTCACATTTCTTCCAGATTTTCAGCAGATCAAAAGGTGATGTGATGTGGATCTTTTGCCATGATTTTCTTGAGCTCCGCGTAGATATGTTGGATCTTGTGTTGACATTGAGCTTTGTGCATGAAAATGACATTGATTTGCCATTTTGTCCCTTAAACTGGTGTGCGGCAACATACGGATAGAGAGCGGAGACCCGTGTTTTATCTGTGGTTGGCAGTAATCCGGAATTTGTCGTGCTTTTCCATGAATTTCACTGTTTAGAGCTGAGAACCTGTATCCAGCAATTGACTAGCAAACACGGCTCAAGAGTACCCACCGATAAGCAATGTGATAAAAATTGGGCGGTATAAAAATGCAAAAATCTGATATGAACAATATCCAAACTGATCTTAGTTCCATACATGACTAAAGATCTTCCTCCCATACTTTCTAAGTTAATCTCAGTCTCAAATAAGGCTAATGATTCTTAGATGATCTATCATGATCTTTCCCTCAAATAAAGGATTTAGTTCAAGGGTACATCTCTCCACACCTTTGATATATGTCGTTGTAATTCCTCAGCGTCTTCAGAGAGGTGGCGGGTCCCGACAACCAACAACTCCTTTGATCCCACATTGATGCACTTCATAATTGACGTGCAAACCTCAAATCGGATTGCACCCCAAATTGGACGCATTTCTTGTCACCATCGTTCACTCCGCCACGTAAAAAATACACGTGCGCGTCCCCAAAACGGGAATGTTGGACCGAAATGTTCGTAAACTAATATTCGCCTCAAACATGGCAATGTTGGACCGAAATGTCCTTAAACTAACATTCGTCCCAAACAGGGAATGTTGGACCGCGACATCCTTAAACTAATATGTTTTGCCCTGTGGATTGTCTCCATAATGACTACTGTATACTATCCATGGGCTATTCATATACGATCTAATAATCAGTTGAGCCCATAGGCTCACTGTTCATAAGTCAATCTTAGTCTCAAATATGACTAACGATCATTAGATCAATCCAAAATTTCATATGAACCGATGGACCTCATTTATATGAGATCTGCGTCCTAAGTTCACTCCCGTTGGAAAACCAAGCTACCAACGTGGACCCCGTCAAGAAAATCCTTGACCCAAACCCAAAATAAAATAAACAACACACGACCCGAAGTGAACTGTTGGAGAAGGAGAAAGTGGTTATCGCAATGCTGTAACGTAATTAACTGCATGGGCTTGCGCCTGTAGGGAAGAGCGTTCCCACAATCAAAAACCCATCACAAATGAAGGGGAATCTGATAAAGTCACATTACAATGGCCGCGTCTATCCAAATCTCTGATATACGATGCCATAAATCAACTTGGTATTTTCGGAGAGGTGGGTAGATAAGTCCAAATAGCATATGCCCCCAAATTCAGGCAAGATGTTCTATCCCAGTTCGTCTCTGTTTTCGGCGGTGAACATATGTGATATTCTCATTGTGCAGTACTAGCCCAAGTGATTAAAAATAAAAAATTTAATATGTTTCGGAATGTAAAAATCCACGCAGCAAGAAGTTAGGAGTCTGCCATTTCTACATGAAAAAATTTAGTATCACCAAAACACATTGATTTTTCTACAACGTGATGTACTCGTAATGCTCTATAAGCCCAAGTGATTAAAAATCAAAAATTTGAACGTGTTTCGAAATGCCTAAATCCATGCAATTAGAAATTACGAGTCGGCCATTCCCACACGTAAAATTTGGTATCGCCGAAACACATAGATTTTTAACCTATATGATATACTCGTGATGCTCTACGAGTCCTAGTGAATCGAAATCGAAAAAAATCTGAACGTGTTTTGGAACGATAATGCTTTACGAGCCCAATTGATTTTAAATCGAAAATTTGAACGTGTTTCGGAATAAGAAAATCCAAATAACAAGAAATTATGAGTTTGCCATTCCTGCATGCTAAAATTTTGGATCGCTGAAATGCATCGATTTTTCACCTACGTGATGTACTCATAAGCCCCTACGAGTCTGAGTGATTCAAAATCGAATATTTGAACGTGTTTCGGAACGCGAAAATCTTAGCAACAATAAATTACGAGTCTATCATTCCTCCACGTTAAAGTTTTGTAACGCCTAAACACGTCGATTTTTCACTTACGTGATGTACTCGTGATGCGCTATGATCCCAAGTAATTAAAAATCGAAATTTTGAACGTGTTTTGGAACGTGAAAATCTATGCTACAAGAAGTTACTAGTCTGCCATTTCTACATGTAAAAATTTGGTATCCCTAAATCGCGTCGATTTTTCACCTACGTGATGTACTCGTAATGCCCTATGAGCCCAAGTGATTCAAAATCGATAATTTGAGTGTGCTTCGGAATGCGAAAATCTAAGCAACAAGAAATTACGAGTCTGCCATTCCTACACGTTAAAGTTTGGTATCATCTAAACACCATTTTTTGACATACGTGATATACTTGTGGTGCTCTATAAGCCAAACTGATTAAAAACTGAAATTTTGAATGTGTTTCGGAATGTGAAAATCCAAACAACAAGAAGTTACAAGAATGCCATTTCTACATCTAAAATATTTTTATCTTAAAACATGTCGATTTTACACCTACATGATGTACTCGGGATGCCTTACAAGCCCAAGTGATTCAAAATTAAAAATTTAAACGTGTTTCGGAACACAAAAATCCAAGTAACAAGAAATTACGAGTCTGTCATTCTTGCACGTTATAGTTTGGTATTACCTAAACACATCGATTTTCGACTTGCGTGATGTACTCATGGTGCTCTACGAGCCCAAGTGATTAAAAAAAAAAATTTAACATGTTTCGGAACGTCAAAATCCATGCAACAAGAAGTTACGAGTCTGTCATTTGTAAGCGTAAAAATTTGGTATCCCTAAAATGTGTCTATTTTTCACCTACGTGATGAACTCGTGATGCCCTACGAGCCTAAGTGATTGAAAATCGAAAATTTGAACGTGTTTCAGAATGTCTAAATCCATGCAATAAGAAATTACGAGTCGGCCATTCCAGCGCGTAAAAATTTGGTATCGCCAAAATGCATAGAGTTTTCACCTACATGATTTACTCATGATGCCCTATGAGCCCTAGTGATTCAAAATCGAAAATATGAACGTGTTTCAAAACAGTGATGCTTTACGAGCACAATTGATTCTAAATCGAAAATTTAAACGTGTTTCGGAACGTGAAAATCCAAAAAACAAGAAATTACGAGTTTGCCATTCGTGCACGTTAAAATTTGGTATCGCCGAAACGCATCGATTTTTCACCAACGTAATGTACTCTTGATGCTCTATGAGCCTGTGTAATCCAAAATCAAAAATTTGAACGTGTTTCGGAATGTGAAAATCCAATCAATAAGAAATTACGAGTCTTTCATTCGTATATGTTAAAATTTGGTATCGTCTAAATACATCGATTTTTGACCTACGTGATGTACTCGTGGTGCTCTACGAGCCTAAATGATTAAAAATAGGAAGTTTAAATGTGTTTCGAAATGTGAAAATCCAAACAACTAGAAGTTAAGAGAATGCCATTTCTACACGTAAAATTTTTTTATCCCCAAAACGTGTCGATTTTACAGCTACATGATGTACTCGTGATGCCCAACGAGCCTAACTGATTCAAAATTCAAAATTAAAAATTTGAACATGTTTTGAAACGCGAAAATCAAAGCAATAAGTAATTACGAGTTTGTCATTTTTACACGTTAAACTATGGTATTGCCTAAACATGTCGATATTTGACCTACATGATGTACTCATGGTGCTCTACGAGACCAAGTAATTAAAAATCAAAAATTAACGTGTTTCGGAACGTGAAAATCCACGCAACAAGAAATTACGAGTCTTCCATTTCTACATGTAAAAATTTGGTATCACCAAAACGCGTCGATATTCCAACATCGTGATGTACTTGTGATGCTCTATGAGCCAACGTGTTTCGGAACACCTAAATCCATACAATAAGAAATTACGAGTCGACCATTCTAGCACGTAAAAATTTTTTATCGCCGAAACACATAGACTTTTAAACTACGTGACGAACTCGTGATGATCTATGAGTCATAGTGAATCAAAATCGAAAATTTGAACGTATTTCGAAACAGTGATGCTTTACGTGCCCAATTGATTCTAAATAAAAAATTTGAACGTGTTTCCAAACGCGAAAATCCAATTAAAAAGAAATTACGAGTTTACCATTCCTGCACGTTAAAATTTAGTATTGCTGAAACTTGTCGATTTTTCTCCTACGTGATGTACTCGTGATGCCCTATGAGCTCAAGTAATTAAAAGTAAAAAATTTGAACGAGTTTTGGAATGCGAAAATGTAACTACTCTAAAATCTTGTATGGAAATTTTACTGTTAATATACAAGAAATGAGTTTTACAACCTGAGTTTGAGTTATAAGTCAATTTTGTGAAATAACAGTAAGAACAAGCTTGTAGCTCACTGGTAAAGCCTTTGCACTGCTGTGACGTAGCCCCCGTGTTCGATTCCCATCAGACACAATTATTTTTTCTGAATTTTTTTTAAGTTTTTGGAAGCCCAAAAGATTACACGTGCATTACACGTGGAAATGATCAAATATGTGGAAAATAGAGTAAACAGGGATTTAATCAAGTGGCATGAATCTCGATGACAGATATCACAAATTGATCGGCCAAACATGCCTACAGACCGGAGGGGACGGCTGAGATGAGCCCAATGAGCTCCGTGCTCTGTACACATGGCTCTTCAACTATCCCTAACCCCTCTGCACTGTTTGATTTCCCTGCAATCAAACAGAGACCTTTCATTTCACAATTTAACACAATTTTAATGCTTTTTAATTCACAATTTTAATTCCCAAACCCTAATTCTCCATTATAAATACCACTCCACACTTTGGCTCAACGCCATTCTGAAAATTCTAGCCAAAATTCTCTAAAAAGTTCCTAAGTTTAAGTGGAGTAAAGTGGAGTTAGCGAGAAAGTGTTAGTTATATGTATGCCCTAGAGGCCATTACTGTACATTGGATGTATATTGTAGTGGGTGCTGGGACATATATAGGTAGGACTTTCTTGCTCGACATGATAGTACGCTATCTGGTTGCTCTTTATCTTAACATGTATACTTTCTGTCTCTCTGTCACATGTTGATAAAGCCCTTAGGATGTGTACTCGACTTCCAGGACTATGATGTAGATCATACTAGTGGGGCCTGGGTAGTCCATGAGTACATCCTTCAATGTTCCTAGTCGTGGGAATATCGAGACGGGGCATCGATATTCCAGAGTAGACTAGCGTATATCTTCTCGACCCATGTGATGGGCGATGGATGATCCCATATCTATTGGTGTTTGACATCAGAGATGGTATGCGGGTGCTCAGTGGAGACTGGGTACACTGAACGGACTCGCCGAGAACTCCCAGATGGTATTATACCTCACGTCAGATGGCAGTTCTCTGGTGACACTGGTACAGCTTAGTCTGTTGACCCGATATCGTCATAGAGTCTTATGTGTCTCCCACTGTGCTTTGATTTCCACCTCACCACGGCTCTACTGAGTCGTGCAAACAGGTGGTTTTTGGATACAGTCCCGATTCACATGGAGGCAATAAGCGATAGGAGGGGATTCGTCTCTCCCGGTATTGGGGGTTGATGTTGCGCTATGCTCGACTGGCCATAACTGGAAATCCCTGGACAGGGTTGCAGTGATCTACTGGTAAGTGTTATCAGTAGTTTCATGCTATGTTATGGACCTTATATCGGCATGACTTATCGAGCTACTGGGGTCTAACGTTTACCACCCCTAGGCGAGATATGCGACATATCAGACGAACAGACCGGACTGTACGGTAAGTGTTACTGGTTGGATTCACAGGAGTGTGAGCGGGCTTGCTCGTCGATCTTCTGATCGCTCAATACCCGGGTGGCCGTTACGTTTAGCAGACCGCTTGCGGCTTGTGGGTGTTTGATATGATCATCACCTGCTGCCGGCGTATTGACGAGTCTTTAGAGTCCTACACAGAGGTTTCCTGGCTCAAGCGAAACGAACTAGGAGAGCATATGAGATATGTACGGGACCGAGAATAATGCGTGAATGTGATACCGTATTCTATTCTCGCGATGAATGTATCGATTGGTTGTATGCGATATAACCTAGTTATCGAATCGAAGATTGATTCGATAAGTCGATACATTGGATACTAGTCGGTTAAATGCGATATGACCGGATCATTGAATCAAGTGTTGATTTAATGATTTAATGTATAATTATATATTTGATATATTACTTTACATTAACTAGTATTTGTTCACTCAAGATTGATTTTCTCACTTGAAATGCACAAGTTTTATATGTGATATATTTTTGTGCACTTGTTTGTATCATGTTTGATGATACATGCAAACTTGGGTTTGTGTAAGACTTAAACCATGTTTAGTGAATGGCTAGGGTTTCATTTCACTTAATTATTTATTCATTTGTTTTTGGCAAATAGAAATGGTGACTTTCTTTTGTTGTTTTGCTTGAAGCTTCATGAAGCTTTTCTAGCATCTTTGAAAAGTCTACCATTTTTGTTTTGTCCTTAACCCTAACCATTCAACTAAACCCTAGTTCATTCTCTACACTAAACCATGGTTGCAAATATGATAAGTATCATTTTATTTTCTATTTTCAAAAGGCTTATCATATTCCTTTTCTTCTTCTTCTTCAACAAGAAGAGAGCTTGCTACCATTAATGGCAACATGAGAAAAAGAGTGAGAAATCCAATTCTAAAGTGAACCCACTTCCTATTTCTTCATCCTCTACCACTTGCCAAGTAGTATAGGGTGTTTTCTTCACAAGTTTCATGACTTGGTGAAGTTGGAGTTTGATCTTGAGTTGCCTCGACGTAGATCATCTTCGGCATCGAAGTCGACGACCTAGCCCGATCATTTCTCCGACGAAACCTTCGCCAGAGTCCGGATTCCGATAGGTACAGCGGAGGGACGTCATCACGGAGCATAAGAAGTGGAGGACCGGATCTACAAAGGTTGTAGTCACTTTCCTTTAGCAATAAAGTCGTTTACTTGCTTGCATCGCCTTATCATCTAGTTAACGATCCGTATTAGGGTTTGTAGGCACATGAAAAAATTTGAATTGGGCATGTTTGATCTGTTGTGAGACCTCATTAGTGTGCCTAGGAACCCTACAGAAAGTTAGTTCCGACGAAGATCGAAGCCAATTCTGGAGCTCTCGCGACGCCACGATGACACACTTCCCTTCCTCACCCTCTTCCTAAGCTTTCTAAACTGTAAGTCTCTTCCGATTCTCCTCCTTTTTGTTGATACTTATTTTAAATCAAATATCGGTAAAAGTGGAGTTATTACCAATATCATCTTTTCTAAAACCTATAACTCCATTTTCTTTTATCATTTGGTCAAACCAATTTTACCACTTCACTTGTAATCTTAATACCAATATTTAGAATCTTATGTGAAACAATCATAATTGAACTTTTACATTAAAATACCTTGAACTTTATTATCACATATTTTCGACAAAATTGCTTAACAATACCTTTAGGAAAACTTCATGGGGTAACGACCTATCCCACAGACACACTTGGTTTCATAGCATGATGCCTAGTTGTATGTGTTTTTGGTTCAAAAATAGTATTTAGAATAAAATACCACATGATTCTAAAAACGGATTTGTTTTAAAGCGGTATTTCATTTCTTTTGCGATTATGCATCTACAACCCTCTTTAGGGGACTCGCTAATGGATGGTGCGGATTATCGCACATCCTGGGGATAGTAGAGCGAGATGCAGATCTCCTCACAGAGCATTCGATCTCGAAAGGATATAAATACGGTTTTTAAGAAAAAAAGAATTTCTAAATTAAAAAAAAGTAATTTTTAAATTATATAAAATTATAAATACTTATTTTCAAAATATAATGAACCTATATTTTTTAATAAAAAACCCGAAAGATTAACAAATGCCAATAAAATACCATCAAGATACCAAAAAGACAAGTTTTTTCAATAAAATACCATAAACTTTCCAAAGTTAAGTATTTATCACTAAAATATCCCAATACTTAAAATCCATGCTCATGAAAACCCTAAGTAATACTAATCACCCTCGAGGTTAGCTTTTAAACTATATTAAAAATATTTTCATAAAACCCCCTTGAGATATATAAAAACAATATTTTAAGGATTCTAGTAAATATGGGTTTAAGCGGGATCAATTCTCTTGAGCCCCAGAGAGCCGGAGAAAGTGAGTGCTTCCCTATTTAAGGTAGACAACTTAACATGAGTTATCAATGGTAATTGTCTTGGAAAAAGACACAAATCCCGCTGTCCATGTGCAGCAGTTGCCGATAATTCCCGAACCTAAGAATTCCAGAGTTAAATCAGTACAAGTGTCTGACTCAGTTTGAGTCCAATTCAAACCTAAATCCAAAAAAAAATCAAACACGAATACTTGATCATGAACATGAATACTCGAATCCAAACGTCAATATCAAACAAGTATACTTGACTTGACTTGACCGAACCATGGTTATATTTTGACTTGACTACTTGAATACTTGATTACATCCTGAACATGAATACCTGAACATTTTGTATCCATGGTTTTAGCAAGACTTGTAAACATAATCTATACAATATATTACGTGGGGATAAAGGGTTATATTGGTACGGAACGCATATCGTGGCACGAGAGATCACTTAAAAGACACCTACATCAATTCTCGTGCTGTTGTCTCATGGGTTATGACGGGGCCTTGTACTACATGTTACCATAGTCCACGGGGTAATATGGACTCCTCTCGTATACATGAATACCTTCTTTACCAAACCACAAATAACCACATTATAATAACCATCATATACCAGTAATCAATCATACACAACTTACATGTTCATTTCATATTACTTGTTATAATCTCTTTCTTCTTTTGGGGCTTACTGAGTTCTAGTTCGCTGACGAAAATCCTTTTTATTTCTTTCTTTGGAATGATCGTCAGGAGAACCAGACTCTAATGAGATCGAGCTTAACCAGGAGGACTTAGACTAGTTCATGACTCAGCCTGACTACTAGTTCACCTGCACTTTCATTTTGTATGCCATTGTTTAGGCACTGCTTTACTCATTGTATCTTTTCTTTTCAAACAATTGTATGTAAAGTTGAATGTAAATAAAATTGCTGTTTATTTTATATTACTTGTCATTCCAGTTCATTATATATATTGCTATATTACGCTTAACGTATTTATTTCATAGTAAATACGTTGCAGCCTGCCACATCACCGTTTCCGTCTACTGGGAAGCGAGGCGTGACAGGTTTTGTTGGCAGCCCATGCAGGTTAGTTCTGCATGAAGTCTTAAGCAATATATCATAAGAATTATAAGAATCAGCAACTATACATTCATTACATTTCAAATTTATTGAATCTATCATAACCATTCATTTTCTATCAAGGTCATGGATTCTCTTATTAACACCAATACCAATGTCAATGGCAATACCCACCGCCTACTCTACCACCGCCGCCTACCGTTGCAGCTCCCATCAATGAGCAAACGGTACTACTTAAGACTATTAAAATCCTATTAGAGGGTCAGCAGAAGCAGACTGCTATCCTCATGCATCGCCCCGAAGCCGAGGCACCCGGAGTCAAACAATTTCGGGCACTGCATCCAAAACACTTCTCGGGGAAAGAAAACCTACTGGAGGCAGAAGAATGGGCTTAATCGATCGAAGATGATCTTGTAGCAGTTCAAGTTCCAGATATTGCCTGGGTGAGAGTTGCTAAGTTGCAACCGACAGACAATACCAGAATCTGGTGGAAGGCTGAAGAAAGCCGTCTCACCCAACCTATCAAGTGGAAGACGTTTCGTGATCAGTTCGATGCGAAGTACTTCCCTAAGACTGCTCGTTTCAACATGGACCAGCAGTTCATTCATCTACAACAAGGCTCGATGTGGGTCAAGTCTATGGATGAATACGATGTTGAGTTTATCATGCTCAGTAGGTAAGATATTGTCTCAATATTCAAATTCCTGATCTCACTCATTACACTGCTACACAAGGTCGTAACAGGTTCGCTGCACACCTGATTCCTACTGCTTGATCCGGGCACAACGATTTCAGCAAGGGTTGGACCCGTAAATCCAAGTTGCACTCACTACAGAGGATTTCCCAACCTATGAATTTTCTTTGAAGGCTGCCCGATGCTATGAGGCAGTTGTGAAGAAGAAGGGCAGACCAAAGACTGCCAATGTGAAATGCCCTGCCACACAGATGGCAGGAGGAGCCTCTTCTAGGCCGACCTTTGCACCCAGGAGACATGGAGGATCATTTAACCGGTCTAGTCCAGACTTTTGTTTCTACTGCAAGATGACTGCAGGCATGCAAATGGCCTATGTTTGGTTTGTGGCGCATCAAATCATGCCATAGGAGCATGTCCATACCGTTTTAACACAGCTCCAGCTTCCAGACCCACAATCACAGTTCCGCAGCGGCCAGCCATTCAGACTCCTGCACCTCGCCTGGCTCTCCCTGCATCATCTCCACGTGGACCTCCTGCATAGCCTCAACGTCAATTCCATAAGGCACAGAGAAATATGCCTCAAGGGCACAGAAACATGCCCCAAGGACAAAAGAATATGCCTCCAGCAAGGAGGAATGTACCACGACGTCAAGCTTTCATAATGACGGTCGAGGAGGCCGAAGCCACAGGCCAAGTCATCACTGGTAACTTCTCAATCCTTTCAATTTTTCAATTCTGGTGTATCACTGAATTTTTCCTATATCTAAACCCAAACTCACACAGCTTAGGTATAATCTTAGTAGCCTCCCTACCTGCTCAGCTCTCTTCAACACTGGAGCATCACATTGCTTTATGTCACAACGGTTCGTCCGAACTCATGCGATTCCAGTTAACCCACTCGTATCCAGCTGGAATGTCAGTTCAGGGAACATCGTTCTAAAAGTAACTTTGGGATACGATCTGTGTCCAGTGGTCCTCTGCAGTAGAGAATTTTATGCGGACTTCAAGATGCTGGACATACCGAATTTTGACGTAGTCCTGGGAATGGACTGGCTGTGAACTTTCTTCGTTACCATCGACTGTTGCCAATGTAAGTGTACGCTAGCGCCCCGGCAGTCTACAGACGCCAAATGCGGAACAAAAACTTTTAAACTTGGCGCTATCGTATACTTTAACCCGGATCTGCCATTATTGCTAAACTAACAAACTGTAAAGAGTGTAAAAAGGTTATACCGAACGATCCGAGTCCTTCGTTCTTCAACCATCATCCCACGCTCCGTTGCGGCTGCTCCGATCTCGTCGATCTCCGAAATCCTTGTCGAGGTGGCACCACGTTGACGATTCTTTAAACGGGCTCCCGCCTATGACTCTAGGCAACTCGATCGTCAAGTTTGCTAAAAGAGACGACCAAGATTGATGTAGAGAATGAGTAGATGACTTTGTCTCACTTCGTCCAAGTCCGTGGACGATCGGTTAATGAAGTTTCCATTTTAATCGGGTGATGGAAATGAAAGAAGCAATGAAATTTCCATGCACACAAAACCATAATCTTTTCTCTCCCAAAAATGAAAATCAATCCCTCTCTCACTCAAATAGTGTCCGTCCATATATAAATCATGAGGGAGGTGATGGTAGGAGGATGGAGGTGACCATAACAAATAATATCATGTGAAAAGATCTTAAGCAAAACAAAAAGCTTTAATGAAAATGATGACTCAAATCCTTAGTCATCATTTCATTAAAAGCAACCAATAAGAACACAACACCAAATAGCCTAGTCATCTCATCTAGAATCTTCTAAAACACTGACTCACCTCATCAGAAGAAAAGATAAATCCGTCTTTAACAGAATGTTAAAAGATGGCTGATACAAAACTGGAAACTGGCAACTTCCAAAAGTGATCCTGAAACGACTTTCAGGATAACCCCGAAACTGTATAAATATACCCGCATTTGTATTACGACCGAATACAAATGCAACTGAGACAAAGATATTATACCTACTCAATATAATACTCGGATCCGGCTTAAACCAAAGCCGACCAGTATCATCTGTCCGAAAATCGACACGTGCGTAAACGCACGTGCATTTTCCGAACCCTGCCATAAAACCATACGGCCTCTACAACGTTTCGCCCGAACTTGGGAAACTGTCTGTGGGGAACTCTAATGACTCGTCAGTACCCTGGCAGTGGGTTTAACCACAAACCGTCAGCGGCACTAGCAATGCGTAACGGCTGCCCACGGACTGACCTCAAGGGAGACCGATGAGCACACTCAAGGGAGGCCGATGAGCGAACTCATCCAGAAACCCTACTGAGCCTAACAGTGACAATGTATATACAGTCCGGTCCGTTCGTCAATGAGTATCGCATATCCGCCTAGGGGGCTAGTAACGTCAGACCCCCAATAGCAGTATAAGTCGTGTCGGAGTGAAGCCCAATAACACCCTGAGATACTACTGGAGTACCTACCAGTAAATCACCTGCCACGGCCGTGGGCTTTGTGTAATGGCTCTCCTAGACACAGCACGATCTCGCCCCCAATACCGGGAGAGACGAATCCCCTGCCGATCCGCTCACGTGCCTCCATATGGCTCGGGACTGTACCCAAAAACTACCTGTTTGCATGACTCCTTTGAGCCGTGGTAGGGTAGAAATCAAAGCACAGTGGGAACTCACACGAGACAAATGACGACCTCAGGTCGATGAACTAACCTGTACACATGTCACCAGGGAACTGCTATCTGACGGTAGATATAATACTAACTAGCAGATTCCCGGCGAGTCCTGTCCAGTGTACTCATAACCCAATGAGCACCTGTATACATCTTAGGTGATCCAACTGACACCAGTGGCTTGTGAGACCGGCCACCGCCCCTCGTCGGGGTCTCGACTGTACACACTAGTCTACTCCGGAGTATCGATGCCCTGTCTCGAAACTCCCACGACTAGGGACTACAATTAAGGATATGCATATAAACTACCCAACTCTCACGTATATGATCGCCATCATACTGTTGGTAGTAAAGCAAGATCCTAAGGGCTCTATCAAAGTGTAACATGCAATCAGTCACCTGAACATGTACACGACTGATAAAGGCAAACCAGATAGCATACTATCATTTCGAGTAAGACTGTCCTACCGGGATAGGTCCTCCGCAATCATTGCAATCACGTACCTGCGATCGAATAATTGACTATGAGGGCACTATCTCCAACAATCTCCCACTTGCACTCAAGGCTAATATTGCGATGTCGACTACTCACAGCCCGTGTGAAACCGAACATCCAACTCCTCTACTAATCAGTTTCACAAAGCCCGTTTGTAAAACTATTGTGTTCGAGAAATAGCCTCAGTGAGTGGATCCGCCTAGAAGTATCTTTCAATATCTCTCTAAATCTCAAGTTCGCGGAGAAAGCCATCTCCCGAATTGAGTAGTACCTGTCTTAGAATATGTTTGGATATCTGATGGGACCTTAGTTCATAAATGAACTCCATATCCAAACTTCTTAGACTGTATGGATCACTGAACCTAATCAGTATCCGGCACCATGCCACCCACAGTATCCTCTGGAACCACCTGTCCATAATACTGTCCCTCGTCAGAGGGAAAACTAAAACTCTGACAATCACTCTGTCATCCATGTCACCTTTGAAGCCTGGAATGATAACCGTCTCCCGAAAGAGGCTGCCGTTATCAAATCCGTAGAACATGTACTATTGTTCTAAAACTGCTTCCTTATGTTTCTCCAGGATTGGATTAATACAAACTTATTGCATCTAGTACAAAAACAACATTTGGTGCGGTACTTGACATCTCATGATTGACTCAATTGCCTAAGCAAGTGATCTGCCAATCATGCATATCCCTCTCTCCTTTAGTCTGTACGACACCTTTAGAGAGGGTGACTCCATCACCTGCAGGTACACCACCATGCTAGGAGTCAACTATTCCAAAAACCATTAGAATATCTGTCAAAGTACCCACATTGGGAAACTACCCAAATCCAGATCTAAAACCATGGATCTAGAAACCAGAATGTCAAATATTATATCCATATCCTGTCTGGAGAAACAACTGTGTGACGACCACAGTACAACCGATCGTAGTATAGGAATTTTACTTCCTATTCTGTGTATGTCATCCAGATACCATGACATCACACCCTACTACCTCCTTAACTGATCCATCCCTATTCTGATTGAAGTCAAACCCATGACTGTCACATCAAAATTAGATGATCTATCTCCGTTATAACTGCTCAAGTCTATAAATAGATATTAGCATCTTGCCCACTATGCTTCCGCTGCTCCCACTGACTACGACAACCCTCCTACCGGGTCTCATAACCTGGAACAACAGTAGTGTCAAGTCTGGGTAGATAAGAACCTCCCTGTCACCGTCCTTGAGGCTACCGAAGTACCTCTCGGGTGTCTGAGGTTACCTACCATACCTGCGGAGTGGCTATTGGAATGTCAAACCTGATTGAATATATAGGTCCTATTAAATTTTCCGTAATCGTTCGCGGTTCTGTAATCACTTCCAGTTCTACCATACTCCCACTACTGTTTTCTGAAAAAGATCCATTTTACTAAAACTGTGGCGAGTCAAGAACAATATCACTATTGATCTTCGAAATGGTAGAATATCAACCCTCGTCATAGCCAGGGTCAACCCACAAACAGCCACTACAGAAACGTGCCATGAGTTATCCAGAGTCTGGTTTTAAGCATAAGCTGGACAACTCCCCATACCTTAATTTCTTTTAAGGTACGATCCATTCTATATCCAATACAGAAACTTTGGCACTTATTTAATTGGAACCATATTCAAATCATGCAGCTGTCTCCAGTGCATATCAACTTAATGGAAAGAGGCTAATCAGCATTACTCAACTTAGGAATCCATCCAATTATGAGTAACCTGAAAGAGAAAACTCGTTTCTCAAAACCATCACTATCATCTGAATACCAATCACAAGAATCTACATCTTCGATCTCTTTGAAGAATCCCGATACTTGTGACACCTGGTTCTCTACTTTATTCTTATACCCACAACTTCTCAAAACTTAGACCTTGTATTTCTACGAAACACTTGTCTAAATACTAGAGAAGTTATAAGTAAACAGAACATAGTACGAGGACCTACCCCTTTGTCCTGATGGACACTGGACAACATACAATACTCTGTATAAGTCCGCTGAGTTGAACAACTCAAAACCTGTGCGTCGTAGGTAGAAAACTGTACCCTGGCGATTTCCTCAAATATCACCAATTACAACGAATTCCGATATAATGAGGATGATCACCTAATTCCCAATATCTTACTCCCACTCATCATCTGTAAAACCATACAGATATGAGAATGAAACCTGGTAAATACATACCCTTGGAGTAAGTGTCTAATCGGGAAAACAGTTTTTCTTTAACAATGCACTGAAACATGAAAATGTTTCGTAGGGGTATCCTGGTATTCATAGCAATGCCTCTTCCATAATCTAACTCATGACTTCAACCGTATATTTTATTGCCGTCTCTCCAAATCCCTTTATTTGTCTTTAGTCGTTACCTTCTGTACACCATCGTTAGGCTAAATGGTTTTCTTCCTTCCCTACCGTTCGGCACCAGCCTATGGTTTGGAAGAAGACTATCCAGTAAGCATAATAGGTGTACCCTCCTAAACCAAGGAGTACTCGTATCTTGAGAGAAGGTGATGATAAAAGACAACTGAATAATACCTTATTCTTTTAAAGGTGAAATAGGAGTGGCGATGAAGTACGCGGTTTTGGTCGTGAATGATATCAGTCGCAATTTACTTTGCCCTCTTTCTAATCCCTTTATTTTGTCTTTACATATTACCTTCTGCACACCCTACTTAGGCTAATTGGTTTTCTTCATTCCCTACCTTTCGGCACCAGCCTATGGTTTGGAATAAGACTATCCAATAAGCGTAATAGGTGTACTCTCCTAAACCAAGGAGCTCTCGCAACCTGAGAGAAGGTGATAATAAAAGACAACTGAATAAACCAATTCTATTTCTCCTGAACCTGGATCCATCCTCGAAGAAGTCCCTTTGAGTTCGTATATAACCATACGATGGATCTATCCAATGGAAGTGGATATCCGTAGTAATACGGGTGTTCTGAGAAATGCAAAGGGTAAAAGAAGGAGTGGCAATGACTTATGCAACTCAGACAATCCAAAAGCCAGTATTTTAAGAAGGTTCGGTCAACCTGGTCACTGAGTCATAGTCTAGGGTCGGTCAAAGGTCGCTGCCAAAGAGAGAGAGAGAAAAGAAACACTCTGCGTGCACTCTAACCTAGATCAGAACGGTCATTA
The DNA here is from genome assembly GCA_030015575.1 of Agapanthus africanus. NCBI lineage: Eukaryota > Viridiplantae > Streptophyta > Magnoliopsida > Asparagales > Amaryllidaceae > Agapanthus > Agapanthus africanus. Next base: position 249,943,143 of record JASDDO010000004.1, on the reverse strand, counting down.
CTTTATCTAATCCGGAAACCTCCCACTGTCCTGTCAAATTCTCCTCCAAACCTAAAGAAGAATCAATCGGGATCACCCGAAGAGTAAACCAACTCATCAGTGGGAATCGGGATCCAACTCTCATCGCATGATAACGTGATGGAATGCATCCACGTTACTCATACTCCAGAAGGTATGCGCATACTTGGCAAGTTTCAATTTCTTTAGAAACTCCCGATCTGATTTTTGCCCCATGCTCTTATAACCTTGGCTTTGGTCAAAATGTCATAAGTCACATGCCAAGTTCTACCCGTCACTATCTTGTCAATTTGAACCCACCCGCACATGCCCCTGACTTTGGCCAATCGGCAGAACGACTGTCCCAAACTAACTCATCTATCTATGCAACAATTGAATACCCAGCAGCTACCAAACACTATGCCTTAACTTTGGCTAAAATACATAGCTTGAATACTACTGAATACTCAAAAGAAGTGACGGAGGGCTACGGCTGGTTTTTGGCGAAAAACCTTTAGCGTAGTGAACTTGATATCGCTGAAGGAACCTGATAGCTTTTTAAAATATAGTGGCGAAAACCTTTTGCTAAAGAGGTCACTCCCGGTAAAGGGATCTCGGCTCTTTCCTCGTGGAATGAGGTGCAGGATATTCCACTGAATACCGCTATGCAAAGCAACTTGTAATCGACTATAGTGAAGTTATTACGCTGACGCAAACTTCTGCCCAAGGGGTCAGTCCCGGTGAAGGGATATCAGCCCTTGCCCCGTCGAATGAGGTGCAGGATATTCCACTGAATACCGCTATGCATAACAAAAGGAAACGTCTTTGCAATAACACTTTTTAAATTTGTTCTAACAACTGTAAACAGGTTTGTTTTAATTTTGCATTGATCAGAATCAACGCAGTCCCATCAATCAATCACACCAGAAAAGAACGAAAATAAAATGTACGTATATGCCATCCGCATTCATCACTGGGTCCCGTCATCACCCGTTAGGTTACTTAACTAACGACAGAGCGGGGACTGGACTAGCGCGGGTGTAAAACATATACAACATCTAATAGTATATAAGCCAATATACAATAATCGCTCCAGGCGTGATAATATGCAACATTACAGAAAAGTAATAAGCATCACAGAACAATACAGATAATCTGGGATCCCCGAGTTTCACAGAGCCGCTGCTGAAACTCGACGTTCCCCTGTCGTGTGGATAGCCTGTGCAATGAAACCTAGACCCCTACGGGTGCGGCAAGTTACCCGCCAAAACCTGAAGCGAGGTAGTCCCCACTGCATAGTGAATGGTACACCCGACACTTCACGGAATCCGGTAAATTGAGCACCCCTCCTTGGGTCAACCTGTACCCCCTACGAGTGCGGCGAATAGTCTGCCAATTCTGAAGTGGGGCCCCTCTGCCTCTCAAAGCCATGAGATGCGGACCCGTTGCTTTCCTGAACCCGGCTATCCGTGCACTCCGTCTCGGGGCAAAACCTAGTACAGTAATGAAAAATAGTACAACAGGTACATTAACCGCAACCTGGTCGTGCCCCAAAAGAATATTATACAACAGGCAGTGACGGCAGTCCACAGGTTGGACGCTCGCCCCGCAATATCAAATGTATAAATAAACTCAAACTGTACTACCATTGCACACTGCTATCCACCACGACAAATCCGCAACATCACAGCACAACACAGAACATCAACGCGAATGTCACGTTCGCAAACCCGTCTAAAAGAACTATAGCAATCAGACGCGGTTTACCGATCAAATGACATTCCCGGTCGGAGATATAATGTAAGCACTGTAAACTAACGTGTTTAAATTTCGATCGACCAAAGACCAAATATCAAAAAGTGGGCCCCACTGCTTACTGGTGAACAGTAACAAAACCTGGGCCAAAACGATATTTACCAAAAACCCCAAAATCCCACAGAGAACCAACTGACAAAATTTGGGAGCACGTGCTCCCCACGTGGCCGCGGATGCGCGGCCAAACCATGGGTATGGCCGCCCTTCCGCGGCAGCTTGGAGGGATCACGACCCCAAATTTTGTCGTGGCTCTTAAAAACTCCTGCACGGATTTTTAAGATATACAGAAATGAATTTTGAGACCATTTAAAATTAACAGAAACTGTCAAGTTGGAATTTTGCAATTTTTGTTTTTTGGTCCGATCGATATTTTAAACGCGTTAGCACAAGTTAGTATAGCAAAATGGTTAGGCTCTGATACCACTGTAAGTGTACGCTAGCGCCCCGGCAGTCTACAGACGCCAAATGCGGAACAAAAACTTTTAAACTTGGCGCTATCGTATACTTTAACCCGGATCTGCCATTATTGCTAAACTAACAAACTGTAAAGAGTGTAGAAAGGTTATACCGAACGATCCGAGTCCTTCGTTCTTCAACCATCATCCCACGCTCAGTTGCGGCTGCTCCGATCTCGTCGATCTCCGAAATCCTTGTCGAGGTGGCACCACGTTGACGATTCTTTAAACGGGCTCCCGCCTCTGACTCGAGACAACTCGATCGTCAAGTTTGCTAAAAGAGACGACCAAGATTGATGTAGAGAATGAGTAGATGACTTTGTCTCACTTCGTCCAAGTCCGTGGACGATCGGTTAATGAAGTTGCCATTTTAATCGGGTGATGGAAATGAAAGAAGCAATGAAATTTCCATGCACACAAAACCATAATCTTTTCTCTCCCAAAAATGAAAATCAATCCCTCTCTCACTCAAATAGTGGCCGTCCATATATAAATCATGAGGGAGGTGATGGTAGGAGGAGGGAGGTGACCATAACAAATAATATCATGTGAAAAGATCTTAAGCAAAACAAAAACCTTTAATGAAAATGATGACTCAAATCCTTAGTCATCATTTCATTAAAAGCAACCAATAAGAACATAACACCAAATAGCCTAGTCACCTCATCTAGAATTTTCTAGAACACTGACTCACCTCATCAGAAGAAAAGATAAATCCGTCTTTAACAGAATGTTAAAAGACGGCTGATAGAAAACTGGAAACTGGCAACTTCCAAAAGTGATCCTGAAACGACTTTCAGGATAACCCCGAAACTGTATAAATATACCCGCATTTGTATTACGACCGAATACAAATGCAACTGAGACAAAGATATTATACCTACTCAATATAATACTCGGATCCGGCTTAAACTAAAGCAGACCAGTATCATCTGTCCGAAAATCGACACGTGCGTAAACGCACGTGCATTTTCCGAACCCTACCATAAAACCATACGGCCTCTACAACGTTTCGCCCGAACTTGGGAAACTGTCTGTGGGGAACTCTAATGACTCGTCAGTACCCTGGCAGTGGGTTTAACCACAAACCGTCAGCGGCACTAGCAATGCGTAACGACTGCCCACGGACTGACCTCAAGGGAGACCGATGAGCACACTCAAGGGAGGCCGATGAGCGAACTCATCCAGAAACCCTACTGAGCCTAACAGTGACAATGTATATACAGTCCGGTCCGTTCGTCAATGAGTATCGCATATCCGCCTAGGGGGCTAGTAACGTCAGACCCCCAATAGCAGTATAAGTCGTGTCGGAGTGAAGCCCAATAACACTCTGAGATACTACTGGAGTACCTACCAGTAAATCTCCTGCCACGGCCGTGGGCTTTATGTAATGGCTCTCCTAGACACAGCACGATCTCGCCCCCAATACCGGGAGAGACGAATCCCCTGCCGATCCGCTCACGTGCCTCCATATGGCTCGGGACTGTACCCAAAAACTACCTGTTTGCACGACTCCTTTGAGCCGTGGTAGGGTAGAAATCAAAGCACAGTGGGAACTCACACGAGACAAATGACGACCTCAGGTCGATGAACTAACCTGTACACATGTCACCAAGGAACTGCTATCTGACGGTAGATATAATACTAACTAGCAGATTCCCGGCGAGTCCTGTCCGGTGTACTCATAACCCAATGAGCACCTGTATACATCTTAGGTGATCCAACTGACACCAGTGGCTTGTGAGACCGGCCACCGCCCCTCGTCGGGGTCTCGACTGTACACACTAGTCTACTCCGGAGTATCGATTCCCTGTCTCGAAACTCCCACGACTAGGGACTACAATTAAGGATATGCATATAAACTACCCAACTCTCACGTATATGATCGCCATCATACTGTTGGTAGTAAAGCAAGATCCTAAGGGCTCTATCAAAGTGTAACATGCAATCAGTCACCTGAACATGTACACGACTGATAAAGGCAAACCAGATAGCATACTATCATTTCGAGTAAGACTGTCCTACCGGGATAGGTCCTCCGCAATCATTGCAATCACGTACCTGCGATCCAATAATTGACTATGAGGGCACTATCTCCAACAGCCAATGGAGGGCAGCGTTCGAAATACCAGATCATCCAGTGTTCTATTTCAAGAGTGGAGACCGTACCTTGGAAATTAGCATCTATAAAGAAAAACCAAAGAAGACAGTGGTTGCAGTATTGCAAGCGGAAGAATCGAAGCCAGAGGTAGTTCGAGAGTTCGAGGATGTATTCCCGGAAGATATATCAGGTTTGCCTCCCAATCGAGCTCTTGAATTCAGCATCGATTTACAACCTGGTGCGCAACCGGTAATCAAAGCTCTGTACCGGCTAAGTCCAGAAGGATTGAAGGTAATCCGCATTCAGTTGGACGAACTCCTGAATAAATGTTGGATTCGTCCCAGTACTTCAAGCTGGGGATCTCTAGTATTACTCGTGAAGAAGAAAGAAGGTTCATACAGGATGTGTGTGGATTATTGAGCTCTGAACGAAGTGAAAATTAAGAACAAGTATCCACTACCGCGCATCGATGATCTTTTCGATCAGCTAAGTGGGTCTTGTGTATTTTCGAACCTAGATCTTCTTTCGGGTTATCATCAAGTGAAGTTCAAAGAGTCCGACATTCCGAAGACGGCGTTTAGGACTCGATATGGTCATTATGAGTATCTCATAATTCCATTTGGAGTGACCAATGCACCTTCCATATTTATGAACCCGATGAACCAAGTTTTCCGAGAGTACTTAGACAGGTTCATTGTCATCTTCACGACGACATCCTGGTGTATTCAGAGAATCGGAAAGAACATGCCGAGCACTTACAGATTGTCCTGGAGACATTGCGACAACATCAGCTCTATGCCAAGTACAACAAGAGTGAATTTTGGCTAGATCAAGTTGGATTTCTCGGGCATATCATTTCAAGTGAAGGAATCTCAATAGATCCAGTTAAGGTGTCAACTGTCAGCGAGTTGCCGACACCAAAGAGGGTGAAAGATATTAGAAGTTTCTTGGGATTAGCAGGATACTACGGAAGATTCATTGAAGGCTTCTCAAAGATTGCAGCACCCCTGACCAAGCTCACATGTAAAGATGAAACATTCGTGTGGTCAGAAGCATGTGAAAAAGCTTTTGTAGAACTCAAGTCAAGATTAACTTCTGCTCCTATTCTTGAAATACCGGATCAATCTGGAGGATTCGTTGTGCATTGTGATGTGTCCGGTAAAGGATTAGGATATGTTCTACACCAGTATGGAAAAGTTGTGGCTTTTGCATGAAGACAGCTGAAGGTTCATGAGCGTAACTATCCAACACATGATCTGGAGTCGGCAGCCGTCATCTTCGCACTTAAGATTTGGCGCCACTATCTTCTGGGAGAACAAGTGGATATATACACTGACCACAAGAGTCTGAAGTATGTATTTACTCAGAAGGAATTAAACATGTGGCAGAGAAGCTGGCTAGAACTCATGGCGGATTTTGACATCAACCGCAGTATCATCCTGGGAAGGTGAATGTAGTTCCTGATGCACTTAGTCGCCAACCATTAGCAATGAACCTCACCGCTCAGTAAAACCTACAGCAAGAATTGCACGGATTGGAGATCGAAGTAATATACCAGGTAACGCTTCGTATTTGATGAACTTACAAGTCCAGTCCACTCTTGTCAATCAGATCAAGGCAGCTCAAGCAAATGATGCCAAGCTACAAAAGATCCGAGAACAAGTAGAAAGTGGACTTCGAACTGATTTCATCATCCATGAAGATGGATCCTTGAGATATGGAAGTCGATTATGTGTACCAAACGGACCTATTCGAGAAGAGTTGATGAAAGAAGCTCACAGCTCTCCTTATTCTATACACCCCGGTGGTACAAAGATGTACAAGGATCTACGGCAACACTACTAGTGGCATGGAATGAAGTGCAAAGTAGCTAGAAGCGTAGCCAAGTGTTTGGTGTGTCAGCAAGTGAAGGCTGCACATCACAGAACTGCTGGTCTACTTCAGCCGTTACCAATCCCAGAATGAAAATGGCATCACATTACCATAGACTTTATGACTGCCCTTCCTCGCAGCACGAAGGGTAACGACGTAGTATGGGTTATTGTGGATCGACTCATCAAGTCGGCTCACTTTGTTCCATTTCGAGTTGGCCAATCTACCGAGACGTTAGCAAAGAAATACATGTATGTAAGCATAAATCTAAAGTAAGATTTAAACCTTCAAGATGTATCCTATTTGATACCCATGAACTCATGCAGAAGATCATAAGATTACATGGAGTACCTGTTTGCATCGTCTCCGATCGTGATACAAGATTCTGATCACAATTTTGGTAGAGTCTGCAAGCTAGCCTAGGAACGAGTCTGAATTTCAGCACATCTTATCATCTACAAACGGACGGACAGTCCGAGCGAACAATTTAGATTCTGGAGTACATGCTAAGAGCTTGTATGTTAGACTTCGGAGGTTCGTGGGAAGATCACCTACACCTTGTGGAGTTTTCATACAACAACAGTTATCAGGAAAGCATTGGAATGACACCATTTGCAACACTCTACGGACGGAAGTGTCGTTCACCACTAAGTTGGGACGACATCGAAGATCATGAACTCCTTGGACCAGAGATGATCGTGGCAACCGTGGACGTAGTTCGCACGATCAGGGAAATAATGCGTATAGCCCAAGACCGACAAAAGCATTGGGCAGATACAAAGCGTTGACATTTGGAGTTCCAACCTGGAGACCATGTTTTTCTAAAGATATCTCCAAACCGAGGAGTGATCCAATTTAGCAAGAGGGGTAAACTAAGTACAAGATACATAAGACCGTTCGACATACTTGAACGAGTTGGAGAAGTGGCATACCGTTTAGCACTTACACCATCATTGGAAGGAGTGTACAATGTGTTCCATATATCCCAGCTACGACGATATGTGGGTGACCCCAGCCACATACTTGATCAATCAGAACCTACAGTACAAACGGACCTAACTTGCGAGCAATCACCAGTTGAGATTCTGGACCAAAAAGTGAAGACACTACGGAACAAGGAAGTAAACTTGGTTCGAGTGATGTGGAGAAGGATTCGCCAGGAGAATCAACATGGGAACGAGAAGAAGACATGCGTGCAAGATACCTTATCTATTTGAAAATTAGTGCCCATGTAAATGTAAATTTCGAGGACAAAATTTTTATAAGGAGAGTAGAATGTAACGACCCTAAAATCTTGTACGGAAATTTTACTGTTAATATACAAGAAATGAGTTTTACAGCTTGAGTTTGAGTTATAAGTCAATTTTGTGAAATAACAGCAAGAACAAGCTTGTAGCTCACTGGTAAAGCCTTTGCACTGCTGTGACGTAGCCCTTGTGTTCGATTCCCATTAGACACAGTTATTTTTTCTGAATTTTTTTAACCTTTTGAAAGCCCAAAAGATTGTACGTGCAATACACGGAGAAATGAAAAGTTCAGAAAAATCAAACATGTGGAAAATGGAGTAAACAGGGATTTAATCAAGTGGCACGAATCTCGAGGACAGATATCACAAATTGACTGGCCAAACATGCCTACAGATCGACGGGGACGGCTGAGATGAGCGCAATGAGCTCCATGCTCTGCACACATGACTCTTCAGCCACTCCTAACCCCTCTGCACTGTTTGATTTCCCTGCAATCAAACAGAGACCTTTCATTTCACAATTTAACACAAGTTTAATGCTTTTTAATCCACAATTTTAATTCCCAAACCCCAAGTCTCCACTATAAACTCCACCCCACATTTTGGCTCAGCACCATTCTGAAAATTCTAGCCAAAACTCTCTAAAAAGTTCCTAAGTGCAAGTGAAGTAAAGTGGAGTAAGCGAGCAAGTTAGTTCCGGCGAAGATCAAACCCAATTCCGGAGCTTCCGCGATGCCTCGATGACACTCTTCTCTTCCTCACCCTCTTCTCAAGCTTTCTAAACCGTAAGTCCCATCCAATTCTCCTCCTTTTTCTTGATACTCATTTTAAATCAAATATCAGTAAAAGTGGAGTTATTTCTGATATCATCTTTTCTAAAACCTATAACTCCATTTTTTAAAATCATTTTATCAAACCAATTTTATCACTTCACTTGTAATCTTAATACCAATATTTAGAATCTCATGTGAAACAATCATAATTGAACTATTAAATTAAAATACATTGAACTTTGTTATCACATCTTTTCGACAAAATTGCTTTAAAATACCTTTAGGAAAACATCACAGGTTAACGACCGATCCCACTGTTTCCCCAATATTTAACCTAATAAAGAGCAAAGCTCTATTGGAACTCAATGAGGCAACGCCCCACGTGCTCTCCACGAGGGCGCCAGCGCTAAAGCCAATCTTATAGGAATAAAATCCTATGATGGAGCCTCACATGCTTCTCATGCGGGCGCCAATGTGCAAAGCACAGAAGTGCCCATCTTAAGAATTAAATTCTTAAGCGGCACCCACGTGCACAACACAAGAGCGCTAGCGCCCAAGTTTATGTAGAATTAAATTCTACATTTCTCCAATAAAGATTGGGATATTATCTGTTAAACAGAGTCGTTGGATCAAAAATTCAATGGAGAAAACATCTCCCAAATCATTCTAAATAAGAAGGATACTCTCGGTTGGATTAATGATCCAACAATAGAATAAAGTTCTATTTCTTGGGAATATATTCCCTCAACCTTTCAACATAAGAAAAATGCTTTCTGTAAAACAGAGAATCGGTGGATTAAAAAATCAAACGGTGATTATGTAGGGTTCCTGGGCATTCATACAAGGGTTTATAAGGCATCAACCATGCCCGGAAAAAAATTTAGACGTGCCGAACAACCCAAAGCCGGGATCTTTGCTAGATTATTAGGGTTTCACATGCAAGTAAACATCTTTACAACTAAGTAAAATCGAAATACAACCTTTGTAGATCGGTCCTTCACTTCATAAGCTCCTTGTAGTAGTCCCTTTGCTGCGATCATGGTGCTTCCGGACTCTCGGACGACTCTATGAGAAGATGGCAACGGTTTTTCTTGAAGTCTTCGAGGCCGAAGATGATCTACGTCGAGGGAATACGAACTCAATCTACCACTTCACTAAAGTGAAGCAAACACCCTATACTAAAGTGCTAATCTAGTAGAGGATGGAGAAATAGGAAATGGGTACACTTTAGAATTTCTTTTCTCACTATATTTCTCTCTCTTTATCAAACCCTAGCAAGCTTTTGAAGGAGGAAGAAGATGAGCTCAAGAAAAATGAGAATGAATAACTAATCAAGAGAGAGAGTGAACCATGGGTGAGTTTATATCATATATTAACTCATGTAGAGACATAACCATGGCTACATTATAATGGTTAGGTTAATTAATATCTCAAGTAAAACAAAACTAGTAGTCCAAGTCAATGCAACCCTAAGCTTCATGAAGCTTCATGCATGTGAGCTCATCATCCACTAATTTTAGAATTACTTTAAATATAAAAAACTAACACTATAATTAGTATGGTATAAGTCTTATACACCCATGTAAGTTGTATCAGCAACCATGATACAAAATGAACACAAATAAATATATATCACATATATATTAAGTTGTGCACAAGTGAGAAAAAAAAATGCTTAAGTGAACCAATGTTAGTTAATGTAAATTAGTATATCACATATACAATTATACACTAAATTATTAAATAAACACTTGACTTAATAATCCGGTTATATCACATATAACCGACTAACATCCAACGTATCGACTTATCGAATCAACCCTTGATTCGATAACCTGGTTATATCGCATATAACCGATCGATACAAACATCGCGAGAATAGAATACGGTATCACATACTCGCATTATTCTCGGTTCCGCACATATCACATATGCGCTCCAATTTCGTTTTGCCTGAGCCAGTAAAACCTCTATGTAGGACTCTAAAGACTCGTCAATATGCCGGCAGTAGGTGATAATCATATCAAGCACCCACAAGACGTCAGCGGAACTAGCTGGATATAACGGCTACCCGGGTATTGAGCGATCAGAAGATCAGCAAGCAAGCCCGCTCCAACTCCTGCAAAAAGCCTGACAGTGACACTACCGTACAGTCCGGTCTCCTCGTCTGATATGTCGCATATCAAGTCTAGGGGTGGTATGTAAGCCGATGTACAACACCCCACGTCTTGCGGGGAGGCGGAAATTTGAAAAACGATCTTGTTCTTTGCTTAAACATCGACTAACCGCATGAATCGAAGCTAAACGATAACTAACATGAAACATAGAAGTTCTATACTACTATGTTTAGGGATTATACCTAACGAATCGTGTCCTTCGTCTTTGTGAACTCCTCCTCCTCCTCAGCCTTCTCGAAGTAGTAGATGATCCACCCGAGAGCTTTACTCCAAGCTTAACCTCTAAACTTGAGGCAACTAACCTTCTTTAAGTGCTAATCAAAGAAGCTAGGTGATATAGAGTGAGGGTTATGGTTTAATTAGTCTAACTAATCCTTGTACTCAACACATGAGAGGGGAGGATTAGGGTTTGAAGAGGGAGAGCTTGAGGAGAGAGAATGTGAGAATAATAATGAAGTGAGAATAATGAGTTATGATAATATATATCAAGCATTTCTTTTTATCAAGAAAAGAAAATAAATCATTTAACAACCATGCTTGATAATATCTAGTAATGATTCACATCCATGAGTCATTAAGCAATTATGAAGCATTAATGACATGGATGAATCATCCATATGACTCACTAATCACATTCATTGTATATGCCACCTAAACCTCCTTAGTCACCACCTTCTAGAAGCTTCTCGCGCAATTACGAGAACGCCCCTCCTTTCCGCAAAAATACGGAAAAACTTTAGACTGTATAAATCCAATAACCGGATACCAGTAACTGGCTTAAACCAAAGCCGACTGGTAAAAACTGTCCGAAAGTCGTACGTGCGTAAACACACGTATGCGTCCGAACCCTTGTCGTAAAACCATACGACCTCTATATCGTTTCGCCCGGAGTAGGGAAACTCTCTGTGTAGGACTCTAGAGACTCGACTACTACGCTGGCAGTGGGTTTAACCACAGACCGCAAGCGGCACTAGCTGTACGTAACGGTCCCCAGGTAGATGTCGATAAGAAGGCCGATGAGGGAACCCATCCGAACTCCTACTGAGCCTGCTGTGACAATCTCCATACATTCCGGTCCGTTCGTCTAAGACTATCGCATATCGGGCCTAGGGGGGCGGCAAGCGTCAGTCCCCTAAAAGCGGTATAAGTCGTGTCGGAGCGAAGTCCATTACACCCTGAGAAACTACTGGAACTTACCAGTAAATCTCGCTTGCCCTGGCCAGGGACTTTGCGTAATGGCTCTCTGACACAGCGCGATATCAACCCCCAATACCGGGAGAGACGAATACTGTCTAACTGCCACTGCCTCCAAGTGCTCGGGACTGCACCTAACTGCTACCTGTTTGCACGACTCCTTTGAGCCGTGGTAGGGTAGCAATCTAAGAACAGTGGGACACACTCGAGGCGAAGTAGCAGTGTCAAGTCTGCGGACTATGTTGTACTCATGTCACCTGGGAACTGTTCACTGACGACTGGTATAAAACCAACCAACAGTTCCCTGTGAGTCCTGTCCGGTGTACCCATAACCTAACGAGCACCTGCATACTATCTCCAGTACGACGTACTGACAGCTGTGGGACAGACCATCTCCCCAACTGGTTTGAGAAGCGTACACACTAGTCTACTCCGGAGTATCGATGCCCTGTCTCGATAATCCAACGACTAGGGACCTGAATAAGAATGTGCTTGTAGACTACCCAGCCCCCACTAGTGTGATTGCCATCACAACGCTGGTAGTCAAGCAAGATCCTAAGAGCTCTATCAATACGTATACTCACATATTAAGATAGAAAAACCAAGTAGCATACTACCATGTTTAGCAAGACTGTTATATACATGTGAATATCCCAAGCTTCCATTAAGTAATATACAAACTAGTATGATACAGTAATGGCCTTCTAGGGCATAAACACTAACAATCTCCCACTTGCACTAGGGCCATGTACTGGCGTATCGAAGACCGATGATCTCGAGTAGCCTCTCGAACTGAATCTGAGGTAGGGCCTTAGTGAATGGATCAGCAATGTTATCCTCTGTATTTACTCTCTTTACCTCGATCTCCCGACGATCTACGATCTCCCTGATCAGGTGATACCGCCTTAAGATGTGTCTGGACTTCTGATGGGACCTGGGTTCCTTCGCTAAAGCTATAGCGCCGTTGTTGTCGCAATACAGAGGTATTGGACCAACACTGGTAGGAACCACCTGAAGTTCTGTGAGGAACTTCTTCATCCAGACAGCTTCTTTTGCGGCATCGCAAGCAGCTATGTACTCCGCTTCCATCGTTGAGTCAGCAACGGTGTCCTGCTTGGAACTCTTCCAACAGACCGCCCCTCCATTGAGGGTGAAGACATAACCCGACATGGACTTGGAGTCATCCTTGTCACTCTGGAAGCCGGAATCAGCATAGGCCTCCATCTTGAGGTCCTTTCCGCCGTAAACCAAGAACATCTCCTTAGTCCTTCTTAGGTACTTGAGAATGTTCTTTACTGCTATCCAGTGATTCTCCCCTGGGTTTGCCTGATACCGGCTTACAACGCTCAATGCGTATGCTACATCTGGTCTGGTACATAACATCGCATACATTATAGAGCCTACCGCAGAAGCGTAGGGTATAATCGACATGCGTTCCCTTTCCAAATCAGTCTTGGGAGACATCTCTTTGGAGAGGGTGATTCCGTGACAAGCCGGTAGGTTACCGCGCTTTGAATCTTCCATACTGAATCTTTTCAATATGGTGTTTATGTACCTGGACTGTGAAAGTCCTAACATCCTCTTTGATCTATCACGATAGATCTGGATCCCCAGAATGTAGGTGGCATCACCTAGGTCCTTCATGGAGAATTTCTGTGACAAGAATCTTTTGACTGACTGTAGCATAGGAATATCATTTCCTATTAGGAGAATGTCATCCACGTACAAGACGAGGAATACAACTACTCTCCCTACAATCTTACTGTATATGCATGGTTCATCTGGATTTTTGATAAAGTCGAATTCTTTGACAGTATCATCAAAACAGATGTTCCAACTCCGCGATGCCTGCTTTAGTCCATAAATGGATTTAAGCAGCTTGCATAATTTACCGCTGCTCCCACTCTGAATGAATCCCTCTGGCTGATCCATATAGACGCTCTCTTCTAAATTTCCATTTAGAAAGGCCGTCTTTACGTCCATCTGCCAGATTTCATAATCGTGGAAGGCAGCAATAGCAAGAAAGACTCGAATGGATTTCAGCATAGCCACTGGAGAAAAGGTTTCGTCATAGTCCAAACCAGGTCTTTGACGGAAACCCTTTGCAACAAGTCTAGCCTTATAGGTTTCAACCTGTCCATCTACACCAATCTTCTTTCTGAAGATCCACTTGCATCATACGGGTTTCACCCCATCTGGAGCAGTGTCCAAAGTCCATACTTTGTTAGTGTGCATGGACTCCATTTCGGTCCGCATTGCATCCAACCATTTTACCGAGTCACCGCTCTGAATGGCTTGCTGGAAGCTAGTAGGGTCGTCATTATCAATGACGCAATCTTCTCTATCCCCGTCTATAAGAAAACCGTAGTATCTCTCGGGCGGATGAGACTGCCTACTACTTCTGCGGATAGGCGCTGGTATGTCCCTTTCTTCTGAAACTTCTTGTTCCACCAAACTTTCAGTAACAGCTTGTGGTTCTGGAATTTCTTCCAGTTCTACTGCGCTCCCACTCTTCTGATTTTCTAAAAATTCAGTTTCTAAGAAGCGGGCATGACGAGAAACAAAAACCTTTTGTTCCTCTGCGTAGTAGAAGCAATATCCCATGGAATTCTTTGGATATCCCACAAACTTACACTCTACTGAGCGTGCCTCGAGCTTGTCCGGATGCTGCTTTTTTACAAAAGCTGGACATCCCCATGTCTTCAGGTACTGAAGATAGGGTTTCTTCCCACTCCATATCTGATATGGCGTGGTAGGCACAGTCTTGGTTGGAACCTTGTTCAAAAGATATGCCGCTGATTCTAGCGCATAACCCCAGAATGATCGCAGTAACTTAGCCTTACTCATCATGGAACGAACCATATCTAATAGGGTTTGATTCCTCCTTTCCGATACACCGTTGTGTTGTGGTGTGTATGGAGGAGTAAGCTGAGAGAGAATTCCTTTCTCTTTTAAGTAACCCAGGAACTCGGCACTTAAGTATTCACCACCTCGATCAGATCTCAGTGTCTTAATACTTTTGCCTGTTTGGTTTTCCACTTCATTCTTGTATTCTTAGAATTTTTCAAAGGCCTCGGATTTATGCTTCATCAAGAAGACATGTCCATACCTAGAGAAATCATCCGTAAAAGTAATGAAGTAGGAATAACCACCTCGCGCATGTGTAGACATCGGACCGCACACGTCACTGTGTACGAGTCCTAAGAGCTCGCTCGCTCTTACTCCGTGTCCAGTAAACGGAGTCTTTGTCATCTTTCCCATGAGACAAGATTCACAAGTGGCATAAGATTGATATTCGAACGGATTCAAATATCCTTCTCTATGTAACTTCGTTAACCGTGTTTCATTGATGTGACCTAGTCTACAATGCCATAAGAAAGCTTGATTCATTTCTGGAGACTTTCTTTTAAGTGTGTTCTGGACATTGAAAACCTGAGCTTGATTCAATACGTATATACCGTCATCTAATGTACCGGACCCAATCAGAACTTGATTTAGGTGGATGTGAACTACATCGCTTACAAATGTAAAGTCATATCCCTCTCTTGAAAGTGAGGACACTGATATGATATTACAAGTCAAACTAGGTACATACAGACAGTTACGTAGAATCAATATCTGCCCACTTGTCAAACCTAGGCGATATTCTCCCACGGATTCAGCGTCCACGCTCATTCCGTTTGCAACTCTGAGAGACAAATCACCTATCCTTATAACTTTATGGTTTCTCAAAGCATGTAACGAATTACAGATATGAGATCCTGCTCCGGTATTTAGTACCCAGGAAGTAGAGTTAATTGACAAACAGTTCTCAATTACAAACACACTTGAGGCTGAAGCCACAACATGCTTCGTATCCTGGCTACTGGCTTCCAAAGCCATGCAATCCTTCTGCCAATGTCCATTCCCATAACAATAGGAATATCCCTCCTTACCTATACCAAGTCCCGAAACTTTTTCTCTTCCCTTTCCTCCTACTTTGCTGACACCGTATATCGGCTTTGTAGAGGTCTTCTTCTTTTCATCCTTTGCTTTCGCCCTGGATGTAAAAGAAGAAGGTCCCCTATTAAGCAGAGCTTGTGTCTCCCTGGTTTCTTTCAGGGTATAAGTAGAGGGTAGGGACTGTGGAAATAAGTCAGCATATGACTTGTTTCCTAACGTGGTCTCCAGGTTCTTGAGCTCATCAATATAGCTAGTCATTGTAAGGACGTCGTCCCTTACAGATGACCCGTCAGCCGACCTCGCTTGAATTAATTCGTTCGAGGCCTCATATCTTGCGATATGAGATTGCTCTCCATATAAATCTTTGTTATGGAGAAAGATGGAGACAGAGTCCATCTTCTGGTGCTGCTTCTGGTTTATACCATCAACTGAAGCCAACACGAGGCACTTGGCTTTCGTTTTATCCTTTTCCTTTGTCTGACGGATATCCATATCCGCGACGGTGGAAACTGGACCTGGGACGGTGGGATCTTGAGTAGTAATAGGGTGGTCCAGCTTGTCATAGGCAATGGTCATCTGGACAGACCTTTGCCAGTCATATAAGTTAGATTCAGTCAACTTGTTATCTAGATGTAACCTAGTCATGGTCACAAGGTCGCTGCAATGAGAGAGAGAGAAGAAAAACACTTTAGCATGATGCTCTTGCAAATTTAGATTGGTTTTTAATTTATCTAAACTGGATGGCTCCCACTGTTTTTCGAATCCTTCCTCAAACCATAAAAGAAAAATTAGCCAGGACTATTCTCATTGTACAATTCTTGCTTAACCGTTCAGCCAGGCTAGTGTCGATACTTCGAGGGAGGTTTTCCAATGCTTTCGCGAAGTTCCTTAATTAAAGAACCTCTTTTCTCTGGGGGCGTAACCCCGCTGACACCTTTCTGGACACCTACTTGGTTTATAGCATTGATCGTTAAGTGACGAATATCCTGATAAGTAGCATATACTCTCAGTAGGATCGGGATCCAAATATCATCGTATGATAATGTTGAAGGAATCCTACCAACATTCATCAAACTCCAAATGGTATGCATCTCTTTGCAAATTTCAGTTTCTTTAGAAATTCCCGATATATATTTTTGCCCCATGTTCTTATGACCTTGACGAAAGCCAACAAATCATAAAACACATGTCAAGTTCTGCCCATCATTATCTTGTTAATTTGAACCCACCCGTATATACCCTTGACGAAAGCCAACAAGGTTATACGACTGTCCCAAACCAACTCATCTATCTATGCAACAAATGAATACCCCAACAGCTACCAAACACTATGCCTTGACGAAAGCCAACAAGCATAGCTTGAATACTACTGACCATCCATAAGAAATGACAGAGGGCTACGACTGGTTTTGGCGAAACCGTGAACGTAGTGAACTTGATATAACCGAAGGAACCTGATAGCTTTTAAAAAGAGTGGTTAAAGCTCCGCATTTAAAAATATCTGTTTTTAAAATTAACCGAGTGGTTTCTTTTAAATTGTTCCAACGATTAAAACTTTGGTTTATTTTCTTTGCATTATAAATAATGCGTCCCATCATTAACCTATCATTGCAGAGAACAACGAAAATATGACGTCCTCTTATGCCATCCGTATTCGCCACTAGGTCCCGTCATTACCCGTTAGGTTACTTAACTAACGACAGAGCGGGGACTGGGCTAGCGCGGGTGTAAAACATAAGTGACGTCTAAAATAGCTATCATATATATAGATATTTTACATTCGTCTGACGCAATGATATTCATTCCAGATCATAGATGAACTTAATTGGATTTGCAAGCAATCCGTGTTTGTTTTGAGCCTGCAACAAAAGACGGATTACACAGTTGTGATGAATAGCCATTACCCCATCCAAGACCCCTACGGGTGCGGCAAACTACCCGCCCGGCAGTTTGTGCACCCCTCCTTGGGTCTGTCCTAGGAGCAAAAACAGTAAAATGAAATAATACAACGGTGGCTACAACCGCAACCTGGATGTGCCCCGTGAAATAATATTACAACAAATTACATTTACATCAAATGAATTAAATAATAACCCAACACATAACCCAGGCTATACATCACAACAGTCCAACACAGTTCATATGCACAAACAGATAAAATCCATTACAGAAATGTGCAACCCCCTGCCAACCGACATACTAGCAGTTAGGGGAGGTTTACGAACACATTATACAAACACAGATATAATCCAACAAGCAAATACTGTATAATTTCGATCGATTAAACACTTTTAATTTTGCTCCAATACTTCTCTGTAAATCTGAAACCTGAGCAAAAAATTAAAAACTTCCAGAAAATACCAAATATCCTATAGAACCAACACAGGAAAATTGGGTTCCTGAATCGCCAACTCGGCGGCGGAATCGCGGCGGATCGGTAGGATCCGCCGCGGTTCTGCGGCTCTTTAGGCGATTCAGGGGCCCAAATTTCTTGGGTGTTCTTCTACTGTCTTTTCAAGCTTTCTGAACATCCCTGAAAAATTTTTGGACTTCATTTAAAAAACGACAGAAACTATGATTTCGGGCTTTTCCGGTTTCATTTTTTTCGTTCGAAATTCATACAAATTTGCAAGTAAGTTAATTATTGTTTAGCGAGACTCTGATACCACTGTAAGTCGATGTACAACACCCCACGTCTTGCAGGGAGGCAAAAATTTGAAAAACGATCTTGTTCTTTGCTTAAACATCGACTAACCGCATGAATCGAAGCTAAACGATAACTAACATGAAACATAGAAGTTCTATACTACTATATTTAGGGATTATACCTAACGAATCGTGTCCTTCGTCTTTGCGAACTCCTCCTCCTCCTCCTCGGCCTTCTCGAAGTAGTAGATGATCCACCCGAGAGCTTTACTCCAAGCTTAGCCTCTAAACTTGAGGCAACTAACCTTCTTTAAGTGCTAATCAAAGAAGCTAGGTGATATAGAGTGATGGTTATGGTTTAATTAGTCTAACTAATCCTTGTACTCAACACATGAGAGGGGAGGATTAGGGTTTGAAGAGGGAGAGCTTGAGGAGAGAGAAGGTGAGAATAATAATGAAGTGAGAATAATGAGTTATGATAATATATATCAAGCATTTCTTTTTATCAAGAAAAGAAAATAAATCATTTAACAACCATGCTTGATAATATCTAGTGATGATTCACATCCATGAGTCATTAAGCAATTATGAAGCATTAATGACATGGATGAATCATCCATATGACTCACTAATCACATTCATTGTGTATGCCACCTAAACCTCCTTAGTCACCACCTTCTAGAAGCTTCTCGCGCAATTACGAGAACGCCCCTCCTTTCCGCAAAAATACGGAAAAACTTTAGACTGTATAAATCCAATAACCGGATACCAGTAACTGGCTTAAACCAAAGCCGACTGGTAAAAACTGTCTGAAAGTCGTACGTGCGTAAACACACGTATGCGTCCGAACCCTTGTCGTAAAACCATACGACCTCTATATCGTTTCGCCCGGAGTAGGGAAACTCTCTGTGTGGGACTCTAGAGACTCGACTACTACGCTGGCAGTGGGTTTAACCACAGACCGCAAGCGGCACTAGCTGTACGTAACGGTCCCCAGGTAGATGTCGATAAGAAGGCCGATGAGGGAACCCATCCGAACTCCTACTGAGCCTGCTGTGACAATCTCCATACAGTCCGGTCCGTTCGTCTGAGACTATCGCATATCGGGCCTAGGGGGCGGCAAGCGTCAGTCCCCTAATAGCGGTATAAGTCGTGTCGGAGCGAAGCCCATTACACCATGAGAAACTACTGGAACCTACCAGTAAATCTCGCTTGCCCTGGCCAGGGACTTTGCGTAATGGCTCTCTGACACAGCGCGATATCAACCCCCAATACCGGGAGAGACGAATCCTGTCTAACTGCCACTGCCTCCAAGTGCTCGGGACTGCACCCAACTGCTACCTGTTTGCACGACTCCTTTGAGCCGTGGTAGGGTAGCAATCTAAGAACAGTGGGACACACTCGAGGCGAAGTAGCAGCGTCAAGTCTGCGGACTATGCTGTACTCATGTCACCTGGGAACTGTTCACTGACGACTGGTATAAAACCAACCAACAGTTCCCTGTGAGTCATGTCCGGTGTACCCGTAACCTAACGAGCACCTGCATACTATCTCCAGTACGACGTACTAACGGCTGTGGGACAGACCATCTCCCAAACTGGGATGAGAAGCGTACACACTAGTCTACTCCGGAGTATCGATGCCCTGTTTCGATAATCCAACGACTAGGGACCTGAATAAGGATGTGCTTATAGACTACCCAGCCCCCACTAGTGTGATTGCCATCACAACGCTGGTAGTCAAGCAAGATCCTAAGAGCTCTATCAATACGTATACTCACATATTAAGATAGAAAAACCAAGTAGCATACTACCATGTTTAGCAAGACTGTTATATACATGTGAATATCCCAAGCTTCCATTAAGTAATATACAAACTAGTATGATACAGTAATGGCCTTCTAGGGCATAAACACTAACATGGTAAACGTCAGACCCCAATAACCGATAAGTCATGCCGATGCGAGGCTCATAACGGGTCGAGAAACTACTGGTAACACTTACCAGTAAATCTCTAAACCAGCCCTGGCCAAGGACTTCCCTGTTATGGCCAATCGAGCATAGCGCAACATCAACCCGCCAATACCGAGAGAGACGAAACCCCTCCTATCGCTCATTGCCTCTATGTGACTCGGGACTGTACCCAAAAACCACCGTTTTTCACGCCCCCTTGGACGTGGTAAGGTGGAAATCAAAGCACAGTGGGAATTACACAAGACTCTATGACGATCTCGGGTCTACAAACTAACCTGTACCAGTGTCACCAGAGAACTGCCATCTGACGTGATGTATAATACCATCTGGGAGTTCTCGGCGAGTCCATCCAGTGTACCCAGTATCTACTGAGCACCCGTATATCATCTCTGATGTCAAACACCAATGGATATGGGATCATCCATCGCCCATCTATATGGATCGAGAAGGTATACGCTAGTCTACTCTGGTATATCGATGCCCTGTCTCGATACACCCACGACTAGGGACATTAAAGGATGTACTTATGGACTACTCTGTCCCCACTAGTATGATCTGCATCATAGTCCAGGTAGTCAAGTACACATCCTAAGGGCTTTACCAACATGTAACAGAGAGACAATCAGTGTACACGTTAAGGTAAAGAGTAACAAGATAGCAAAGTATCTTGTTGAGCAAGAAAGTCCTCCCTATATATGTCCAAGTATCCACTAGAATATACATCTCATGTATAGTAATGGCCTCTAGGGCATACATATAACTAACAATCTCCCACTTGCACTAGGGCCATCTGATAACAGTGGTTGTTGTGTCTCATACTCAACCATCCCATAAAAGTCTCTCTCTGGGAAAAGGCCTTTGTGAGTGGATCCGCCGTGTTGTCCTCTGAGTCTACTCTCCTGATCTCGATCCCCTGGAGATCAACCATCTCCATGATCAGGTGACACTGCCTTAGAATATGTCTGGATCACTGATGGAACGGGCGTTCCTAGGCATAAGCCACAACTCCATTGTCACACAATGGTAGGAACGAAGTTCATCTCATGAACTAATATACACCCAGACTGCCTCTTTGGTAGCATCTTTGGCAGCGATGTATCCAGCCTTTATCGTCTAGTATGCCACGGTATCTAGCTTGGAACTCTTCCAACATACCGTCCCTTTACAGAGGGTAAAGACAATGCCTGTGACTGACATTCAGTCGACCTTATCACCTTGGAAGCTATCCAGTGATTCTCCCCAGGATCGATTGATACCATCTCACTACATCTAGTGAGAACCCTAACATCCACTTTGATCTATCTTATAGATCCAAAATCCGGGATTTAGGAGGTATCATCTTGATCCTATATGGAGAATCATTGTGATAAGAGGAGATTGAGTGAGCGTAGTATAGGAAACTCCTTCCCTATCAAGAGCATGTCATCTACGTACTATACGAGGATCACTACCATACTCACTACTTCCCTTTTGTATATACAAGGTTTATCTACCATTTTGATGAAGTCAAACTCTTTGACTACCACATCAAAACAGATGTTCCAACTCCGCGATGCCTGCTTTAACCTGTAAAGAAACTTGCATACGTTTCCGCTTCTCCCACTGTCTACGAAGCCCTCTGGCTATGTACTTATAGACGCTCTCTTCTAAATCACTATTTAGAACAGTAGTCATGACACCCAATCGCTAGATATTGTAGTCATGGTATGTAGCAATGGCAAGTAGGATCTGGATGGACTTAAGCATAGGCATTAGAAAAGGTTTCATCATTATCCACACCCGGTTTATAACGACAACCTTTTGCATCAAGTCTTAGCTTTGAAAGTCTCAACTCTTCTATGTACACCAAGTAATCTTCTCAAGATATACTTGCTCCTAATGGGGATTCAACCCTTTAGATATAGCAACCAAAGTCCATACTTTGTTGGTGTACATAGATTCCATTTCAGATCGCATAGCATCCAGCCATTCTTACAGAGTCCCCACTCTTGATGGCCTGCTCAAAACTAGTTGGGTTATCATCTCATGATGCAGTCCTTGCTCCCACTGTCATAGAGAAACCAAAGTATCTCTCAGGTGGGTGAGGAACCCTACCAGATCGGCGGAGAGGCTGACGTTCGTTGGGAACTATTGAAACCTCCGGTTCTACCAAATCATCAGTTGCAGTTTGTATAGCTGAAACTCCTTCCAGTTCTACCTTATGACCACTAATTTCTTCATAAGAAATCCTTTTTCTCAAAAAGGTGGCATGCCGAGAAATAAAACAATTTTGTTCCTCGGTGCGGTAGAAGATATTCCCTTGCGAATGCTTGAGATATCCAACAAATTTCTACAGAACTGACCTTGCCTTGAGCTTGTCCGTATTTTGCTTTTAGACATAGGCCGGACAACCCCAAATCTTAACTGACTTAAGAGATGGGCTCTTCCCATACCATATCTCATATGGAGTGGTAGGCATCTGATTTGGTTGGAACGTCATTCAATAGGCATGCAGCTTCTCAAGTGCATAACCCCCAAAAGGAAATAGGCAACTCAGTAATACTCATCATAGAGCGCACCATATCTCATAGGGTTCAATTGCTCCGTCCCGATACACCGACGTGCTGTGGTGTATGCGGAGGAGTAATGCTGAGAGAGAATCTCATTCTACTTTAGAATAGTCTAGGAATTCCGCGCTCAAGTATTCTCCTCTTTGATCTCATCAAAGGACATAATATTTATACCTGTTTTGGTTCTCTACTTCTAACTTACATTCCTTGAATATCTCAAAAGGTTCAGACTTGTGTTTTAACAGGAAGATATGTCCGAATCTTGAGAGATCATCAGTGAATGTAATGAAGTACAGAGAACCGGTCCTGGCATATATAGACAGGGGACTCACATACATCATCATGTATCAATCCCAAGAGTTCACTAACTCTTTCTCTGTTTCCAATAAACGGAGCTATGGTCATCTTATCTTTGTGACATGATTGGCATGTTTCACAGGATGTAAATTCAAACTGATTTAAATATGCATCTTAATGTAACTTCAGCTAGTCGGGTCGCTTTGATATGACCTAGTCTATAATGCCTCAGGAAGGATTCGTTCATTTCTGAACTCTTCCTCTTGTGTGTGTTCCATACGTTAAGAACTGTGGTTTGATTTAGAACGTATATGCTTTTAGATAGCGTGCCTGAACCGATCAACTCTTGATATAGGAAGTGTTCAAAACATTATCCAACAATACAAAATTATATCATTCTTTACTAAATAAAGAGACCGATATGATGTTGTACATTAGGTTCGGTATCTAATAACATTCGTTCAGAATCAATGTATTTCGGTAATACAGGGTGATAACTGCCAACTTCTTGGCTGCAACAATTGCACTGTTTCCAACTCTTGAAATTTTATCACCCGTTCTCAGTTCTCTACCTATCTGTAGCCTATGTAACATATTACATATGTGGGATCCTGATCCGGTATCTCATACCCAGGACGTAGAGGTTACTGAGAAACAGTTCTCGGTAATGAATACCCCCGAAGAAGATGCATCAGTATGCACTTTCTTCGTTTGGGCGGCATGGGAATCCTGTTAATCCCCTATTTCCTGCTCGGTCTTATAACAATTATAAGTTGGAGCGGGACCAACGTTCCCCAGCATAGTATAACAAGCGGGTTCGGTCAATACATCCATATTATTATCTTTGATTAAGGCGTGACATGGTCGCTACCTGGAGAGAGAGAGAAGAAAACACTCTGCGTGCGCTCTTGTAAGATCAGATTGGTTATGATTTTATCTAATCAGGATGGCTCCTACTGTTTTTATCAAATCTTCCTTCAAACCCTAAAAGGAAAGACTAGCTGGGATTAATTACACCCTACAATTTCGCCAATCTTTAAGCCAGGCCAGTGTCGGTACTTTGAGGGAGGTTCCCCGTGCTTTCGCACGGACCTAATTAAAATAAACCTCGTTTTCCCAAAGGCGTAACCCCGTTGACACCTTTCTAGACACCTACTTGATCGGCTAATTGTCCTGTGTAAAACTCTCCCAGGAGTAACAATTACTCGCAGTAGGTATCGGGATCCAACTATCTCATAGAAGGTATGCAATCTCATTGCAAATTTCAACGCTTGAAATTCCCGATAATATTTTTCCCCTAACCCCTATGACCTTGACAAAGGCCAACAAATCATAGGATGCTAGTCAAGTTCAACCCATCATTTCTTGATTGAATCAAACCCACCCACACGACTCTTGACAAAAGCCAACAAGGTCGTACGACTACCCCAAAACAATCTACATCATATGCATAAACAGATAAGCACCATTCAGCTACCGCACTCTACGCCTTGACAAAGGTCAACAAACGCAGCACGAATACTAAACAGTTCTTATCTGAAATGACGGAGGGCTACGACAGGTTTTTCTGAAAACCTATTGCGTAATGAACTTGACATCGTTGTAGAATCGAGTGTATTTTGAAAAGGAGTGTTTTTGAGGCTTTCACTAGTTTTGCTAAAGAGGTCATTCCCGGTGAAGGAATCTCGGCTCTTTCCTCATCGAATAAGGTGCATGACATATCATATATATCATTATGCAAAGCAAAACTCTAAAAGCAATCAAAAGACAAACCGAGTGCTGTAGCATCTGCCAGTTTTACTAAAGAGGTCACTCCCGGTGAAGGGATCTCGGCTCTTTCCTCATCGAATAAGGTGTAGGATATATCATATATATCGCTATGCAAAGAAAAAAACTGTAGCTACCCTTTTTTAAAAATTTGATTCTACAACATCTTTTAGGTTCCTTTTGTTTCATTAATCATATTAATGAAGTCCCATCATTTAAGTCACCTAAACATTACAGATAAATACGAACGTACACTTATGCCATCCGCATTCACCTCGATATCCCATCGTGCACGTTAGGTTAGGTAACTAACGGCAGAGCAGGGCAGGGCTAGCGCGGGTGTAAAACATAAGTAACGTCTATATAATATATCATATATACTATATACAGTATCCATCTCAACATATCAAATGATCACATCACAGATATCGCAGCAGAAGAATCATATGAAATAATGGATATACTAGGAGGTCCGTGTTTTATTTTGAGCCTGTATAAAACACGGATTCCACGGTCGCGATGAATAGCCAAACCCACACCCCTAGACCCCTACGAGGGCTGCAAGCAACCCTACCAATTCTAGAGTTAGGAGACCCGGACTCGACTCCTCGAGTTGGTCTCCTGCTGTACCCTAGAATCCGGTTACTTGTGCTCTCCTCCTTAGGTCTACCTAATGTGGAAAAGTAAATAATATAAAATGGTGACATCATCCTCATCCCGGAAGTGCCCCAATAAAAGAATATTACATACAATGAATTTTACATGAATGAAAATAAAAACCCTCATCTCATATAAAACCCCCGGCTATTCAGAACACGACGATCCAATATAACATATCACAGCAACACATAATATCTCATATTATCAACGTAAGCAAGCATGAGTATCCCGACTGTCGTTGATGTATAGCAACGAAGCTGGCATACACCACATACTACGCTTACGGTCACAGAAAAGAAAGTGTAAAACTACAACATTTGGAATCCACAATCCCTTTAGACATCGTAAATCCGAAATATCACATACTTCGCATTTCATGCCTAACTATATGAATTCCACATATTGTATCACATTCCAGATAAATAGACATTATTAAACTTTCCGATCGAATAATCAAATACCCAAGATTTCCTTATTAGCTCAACACTTGAGCGGAGTTTAAAAATTCCAGAATACGTCACAGTACCAATGGTCCAGCCGTAGAAGGATCAAGCCAACGCCTCACATGTGGCAACGCCGTACTGCCCCAAACCCTAAGGTTTAGAGGCGGTTCAGACGGTCACATAATCGAGTTAAGGTTTGTGTTCTTCTAGAGGGTCCATCGCGTTGCTTGCACGTTTTTCCGAAAGATTTAAACTCAAGAAAAATTCAACACTTGAAAGTCTTTCGTGCCTGGAAAAAATGAGTTAATGATATCCGTTCGAACATTTTAACAGTTTCTATATTATCCAGCAAAAAAGAACGAAATTAAACTTTCCGATCGAATCAACGAATTCAAAATAATCCGCAGAACACTCAACACTTGAGTCAGATTAAAAATACCCAGAAATATGTTCTAATAGCTACGGATATTACTGTGCCAAAACCAAAGCACAATTCGACTATATAGTCGCGGATCCGCGGCGGTCCGTACGAATTACCTGCTCGTTTTCCACAGTAATACTTATAATTCCCTGTAGAATTTTTTGAGTATTTTTAATACAGAAAAAATCACATTTTAAAAAATTTTCCAGAGAGGGGGTCTATTTTGTCATATCGGGGTTCGATCGGAGTTTTAACTTCGTAAACACGTCGCCTAATGCTCTAGCTTGGCTCTGATACCACTGTAGGGTTCCTGGACACTCATACAAGGGTTTATAAGGCATCAACCATGCCCGGAAAAAAATTTAGACGTGCCGAACAACCCAAAGCCGGGATCTTTGCTAGATTATTAGGGTTTCACATGCAAGTAAACATCTTTACAACTAAGTGAAATCGAAATAAAACCTTTGTAGATCGGTCCTTCACTTCATAAGCTCCTTGTAGTAGTCCCTTCGCTGCGATCATGGTGCTTCCGGACTCTCGGACGACTCCATAAGAAGATGACAACGGTTTTGCTTGAAGTCTTCGAGGCTGAAAATGATCTACGTCGAGGGAATACGAACTCAAGCTACCACTTCACTAAAGTGAAGGAAACACCCTATACTAAAGTGCTAATCTAGTAGAGGATGGAGAAATAGGAAATGGGTACACTTTAGAATTTCTTTTCTCACTGTATTTCTCTCTCTTTATCAAACCCTAGCAAGCTTTTGAAGGAGGAAGAAGATGAGCTCAAGAAAAATGAGAATGAATAACTAATCAAGAGAGAGAGTGAACCATGGGTGAGTTTATATCATATATTAACTCATGTAGAGACATAACCATGGCTACATTATAATGGTTAGGTTAATTAATATCTCAAGTAAAACAAAACTAGTAGACTAAGTTAATGCAACCCTAAGCTTCATGAAGCTTCATGCATGTGAGCTCATCATCCACTAATTTTAGAATTAATTTAAATATAAAAACCTAACACTATAATTAGTATGGTATAAGTCTTATACACCCATGTAAGTTGTATCAACAACCATGATACAAAACGAACACAAATAAATATATATCACATATATATTAAGTTGTACACAAGTGAGAAAAACAAATGCTTAAGTGAACCAATGTTAGTTAATGTAAATTAGTATATCACATATACAATTATACACTAAATTATTAAATCAACACTTGACTTAATAATCCGGTTATATCACATATAACCGACTAACATCCAACGTATCGACTTATCGAATCAACCCTTGATTCGATAACCTGGTTAGATCGCATATAACCGATCGATACAAACATCGCGAGAATAGAATACGGTATCACATACTCGCATTATTCTCGGTCCCGCACATATCACATATGCGCTCCAATTTCGTTTTGCCTGAGCCAGTAAAACCTCTATGTAGGACTCTAAAGACTCGTCAATACGCCGGCGGTAGGTGATGATCATATCAAGCACCCACAAGCCGTCAGCAATACTAGCTGGACGTAACGGCTACCCGGGTATTGAGCGATCAGAAGATCAGCAAGCAAGCCCGCTCCAACTCCTGCAAAAAGCTTGACAGTGACACTACCTTACAGTCCGGTCTCCTCGTCTGATATGTCGCATATCAAGTCTAGGGGTGGTAAACGTCAGACCCCAATAACCGATAAGTCATGCCGATGCGAGGCTCATAACGGGTCGAGAAACTACCGGTAACACTTACCAGTAAATCTCTAAACCAGCCCTGGCCAGGGACTTCCCTGTTATGGCCAATCGAGCATAGCGCAACATCAACCCCCAATACCGGGAGAGACGAAACCCCTCCTATCAATCATTGCCTCCATGTGACTCGGGACTGTACCCAAAAACCACCGTTTTGCACGCCCTCTTGGACGTGGTAAGGTGGAAATCAAATCACAGTGGGAATCACACAAGACTCTATGACGATCTCGGGTCTTCAGACTAACCTGTACCAGTGTCACCAGAGAACTGCCATCTGACGTGAGGTATAATACCATCTGGGAGTTATCGGCTTGTCCATCCAGTGTACCCAGTATCTACTGAGCACCTATATATCATCTCTGATGTCAAACACCAATGGATATGGGATCATCCATCGCCTATCTATATGGATCGAGAAGGTATACGCTAGTCTACTCTGGTATATCGATGCCCTGTCTCGATACACCCACGACTAGGGACATTAATGGATGTACTTATGGACTACTCTGTCCCCACTAGTATGATCTGCATCATAGTCCAGGTAGTCAAGTACACATCCTAAGGGCTTTACCAACATGTAACAGAGAGACAATCAGTGTACACGTTAAGGTAAAGAGTAACCAGATAGAAAAGTATCTTGTCGAGCAAGAAAGTCCTCCCTATATATGTCCAAGCATCCACTAGAATATACATCTCATGTATAGTAATGGCCTCTAGGGCATACATATAACTAACAGATTAAAAATCACCGTTTTACAGAATAAATTCTGGATAAGGGAAAAATATTTCCCCAATCTTGTTAAAAAAATAACAAGAAAATATGTTCTGTAAAATAGTAATCCTTGGATCAAAGATCCAACGGTGGATAAAATTTTCCAAATCAATTGGAATCTCTCAATGAAAGATTTCCTCAAAGCTAATTAACAAATTGCCTTTACTATATAAAGGACCCAAGATTTCAAGTTTGAGATAGAGGATCCCCCCATAAGCTTCTAAAAAAAAAGAGACAGAAAGACTTAAAAGGAACAAAGAATTAAATTCTCAAGGAAGAAGATCTCCCTCCTTAAAACTCTAGATAAATAAAAAAGAGTAGAGATCAAAACATCTCATTTACCTATTGAAGGGTTTATCCCTTTTAAAAGAACTTAGTTCTTTTTCTGGATCTGAGATCCGCGAGGCAAGTCTCCTATAAGTTGAGAATTTAATTCTCATCAGGAAGAACTTGTTCTCGAGAATCAAAAATTCAGAAAAGAACCAGTAATTGAGCAAAAGCATACAAGAGAAACCTAGTTCTTATAAAAGAATTTAGTTCTTAAAAATGAAGATTGACCCTAGATCTTCAAAACAAGGATCTTGGTGATGATTAATGGGCAAAAATGCCATCAACGGAGGAGAAAAGAATTCAGCGCCTTACGTGCTTCCCAAATGGGCGCCTCTAAAGGTACCTAGCGCCTCATATGCTCCTCAAGTGGGCGCCACAAAGAGAAGAGTGCTTAGCACTCATTGGGCAGCGCCCGGCGCCGAGTGCCATACTTGAAAATCACGAGGGCGCTATAAAGTGCTCAACACTCCATAAAAAAAGAGAGAGCCAAAAGGCTGAGTGTTCAACACTTATTGGGCAGCACCCAGCGCTTCACGTGTTCCCCACGTGGGCACCACAAAAGAGAAGAAAAAAGTGCTTAGCGCTCCACAGGCAGCCTAAAATGGCTGAATGTTCAACACTCATTAGGCAACGCCCAACGCCTCATATGTTCCCCATGTGGACACCATAAAAAGTGCCTAGCACTCCATATAAAGACAAAATGGCTGAGTGTTCAACACTTATTGGGCAGCACCCAGTGCCGAGCGCCTCACGTGTTCCCTACGTGGATGCCATAAAAAGTACATAGCACTCCATATAAAGACAAAATGAGTAAAGTGTTCAACACTTATTGGGAAATGCCTATAACTGAAAGCTCCACATGATTATATATAGGCGTTAGAACTCATATAAGTGCTCAGCACTTTTTGCATAAAAAAGAGAGACTGAATAAACAGAGCCCAAACAAGTGCTTAGCACTTTTTCAGGAAAAAGGGAGACTAAGCAGACTAAAGCCCAAATTGGCTAAGTTGCTAAAGTCTTGCAACTGAGTCCAAATTCTCTGTTGATGGGTATTAAACAAAGAAGATCTTAAAATGTTGTTAAGTGGATCTTAGTCTCAAATTGGACTAACGTATTCTTAACAAAGAAATCAATCGAGACCATATGCTCTCGATTTCCAAAGTCTCAAATATGACCAAAAATTCTTAAGCCCACAACAAACCCTTTTCCCTCAAATACGGAATTTGGTTCAAGGGTACATCTCTTCACACCTTTGATACATGTCGTTGTAATTCTCCAACGTCTTCAGAGATGTGGCGGGTCCTTATGACCAATAGCGTCTTCATGCATTTCCAAATTGACGTGCATGCCTAAATCGGATTGTACCTTAAATTGGGCACATTCCATATCTCCATTGTTCACTCTGCCACGTAAAAAATACACGTACACTTAGGGCGAATGATGGACTGAAATGTCCTTAAACTAATATTCGCACCTAAATACGGCGACAATGGATCGAAACGTCCTTAAACTAAC
The DNA here is from genome assembly GCA_030015575.1 of Agapanthus africanus. Taxonomy (NCBI): domain Eukaryota; kingdom Viridiplantae; phylum Streptophyta; class Magnoliopsida; order Asparagales; family Amaryllidaceae; genus Agapanthus; species Agapanthus africanus. The sequence continues at coordinate 249,912,439 of JASDDO010000004.1, read as the reverse complement.
ATTTCGCCTCAAACATGGCGATAATGGACCGCGATGTCCTTAAACTAAAATAATCGAGCCCAAATGCTCATATGTTTAAGTTGATCTTAATCTCAAACCAGATTAACGATTATTAAATCAAACCAAATCCAAATCTAAAAATATACGGATTTGGACTAATCCACGCCCTATGGGCGACAACATAAACTAGTCTCTGTATACAATCCACGGGCAACCAAAACAAACAAAAACACACACGACATGAAGTGATCTTCCAGAGCAAGAGAAAGTGGTTATCTCAATGCGGTAATATAATTAACTGCAGGGGCTTGCGCCTTTAGGGAAGAGCGTCCTTATAATCAAAACCCCCTCATAAACGAGGGGAAATCTGATAAAGTGTGCTACAACGGCCGCATCCGTCCAAACCTCCGATATATGGTGCCATAAATCAACTTGGTATCTTCAGAGAGGTGGAAGGATAAATCCAAATAGCATCTGCCCTTAGAATTCAGGCCAGACGTCCCAACGTTCCGATCCGTCTTCCGACGGTGAACAAATTCTGGCACGCCCGGTGGGACCTTTTACTCTTTCCACTCCACACTTTGTATGTCGTGTTCGTGAACAAAATCGCAGTTCGCTATGGTTGCCCTTTGATTCGAGGTACTAAGATTTGGTGTCTTGTTCCTGTGCAGAAGAAGAGAATATCGACGACTTCCAGCTGCACAACTTGCAGCAGCAACTCCCGCTCCGCCCCAACTGGAAGAGTGACTTATGGGCCCAACACGACCTCTATCTTTTTGTTGGGTTTCCTTAGTACGACCACTAGGTTTTAGCAAGTATCGAGTATGCAATTTTAAAAATCTAGAGTGCTAACCAACACCATCCAAGAATCGAACTAGAGAATTAGGGTTTTATAAAGCATGTAAACAAATTTTACACTAAGTGAACAAGGAATACAACTTTTGTAGACCGGTCCTTCACTTCTAAAGCTCCATGTAGTAGTCCCTTGGCTCCAAGTAGTGGTCCCCGAACTCTTCTTAGACTCCACTAGGCGAAAGGAATGAGCTTGCTTAAGGATCTTCGAGGCCAAAGATGATCTACGTCGAAGATTTTTTTTTTAAAAATAACAAATTATGTGAATCTCTAACTCAAGCTATCTCTTCATTAATTAAGGAATTGGTGAAGTAAACAACTTATACTAAAGGGATAGTTTGGTATAGATTGATGAAATATGAATTTTGCTCACTTTAGAATTATTTTTCTCTTTTTTCTTTCTCACCTCACTCAAAGCTAGAGAGCAAAGAAGGAGATGAAGAAGATGAACTAATGTGAATCCTTGGGTGAAAAAATATCTCAAATCATATTTGTAGAGACTTAACCATGGCTAAAGATAATGGTTGCGTTAATAAATATCTAGAGTAAAACAAAATTAGTGGACTAAGTCAAGGCTTCTGTTAGTTATATGTATGCCCTAGAGGCCATTACTGTACATACGACGTATATTGTATTGGATGCTTGGACATATATAGGGAGGACTTTCTTGCTCGACATGATAGTATGCTATCTGGTTGTACTTTATCTTAACATGTACTCTGATTGTCTCTATGTTACATGTTGATAAAGCCCTTAGGATATGTACTCGACTACTGGGACTATGATGAGATCATACTAGTGGGGCCACGGTAGTCGATGAGTACATCCTATAACTGTTCCTAGTCGATGGTGTATCGAGACAGGGCATCGATACACCAGAGTAGACTAGCGTATACGCATCTTGACCCATATGATGGGCGATGGATGATCCCATATCCATCGGTGTTTGACATCAAGGATGGTGTACGGGTGCTTAGTGGAGACTGGGTAGACTGGACGGACTCGCTGAGAACTCCCAGATGGTATTATACCTTACGTCAGATGGCAGTTCTCCGGTGACACTGGTACAGAGTAGTCTGTTGACCCGAGATCGTCATAGAGTCTTGTGTGATTCCCACTATGCTTTGATTTCCATCATACCACGTCCAAGAGGGCGTGCAAAAAGGTGGCTTTTGGGTACAGTCCCGAATCACATGGAGGTAATGAGCGATAGGAGGGGATTCGTCTCTCCCAGTATAGGGAGTTGATGTTGCGCTGTGTTCGATTGGCTATAACCTGAAATCCCTGGCCAGGGTTACTGAGATTTACTGGTAAGTGTTATCAGTAGTTTCTCGAACTGTTATGGACCTCAAATCGACACGACTTATCAAGCTACTGGGGTCTGACGTTTACCACCCCTAGGCGAGATATGCGACATATCAGACGACGAGACCGGACTGTATGGGAGTGTTACTGTTTGGATTCACAGGAGAATGTACAGGCTTGCTTGTTGATCTTCTGAGTGCTCAATACCTGGGTGACTGTTACGTTTAGCTGACCGCTTGCAGCTTGTAGGTGTTTGATATGATCATCACCTACTGCCGGCGTATTGACGATTCTTTAGAGTCCTACACAGAGGTTTCTTGGCTCAGGCAAAACGGAGTAGGGGCACATATGTGATATGTGCGGGACCGAGGATAATGTGATATGAGATACCGTATTCTATTCTCGCGATATATGATATCAGCCGGGTCATCGGATCAAATGTTGATTCGATGAATCGGTACGGATAAATATTAGTCGGTTACATGCGATATAGCCGGATTGTCGGATCAAGTGTTGATTCGATAATTTAATGTATAATAATATATCTGATATATTAAATTACATTAACTAATATTAGCTCATTAAAAAATTCTTTTTCTCACTCGGGTAATACATTGATATATATGGGATATATGTTAATTGTATTATTTTATTTTGTTACGATAAATATTATATATGTGATATATAATATTGTAACATAATATGATAACTAATGCAACATGTTTAGTGGAGTTTAAACATGATTAAGGTTTGGATTAGGGTTAAGACTTCTAGTATATTCTAGAAGGTTTCTTTTTGTCATGATAAAGATATTTGTCTTGATATTTTTGTGTGACTCACTCTTAACCCAACCCAAACCCTTGGTTAATTCTCTACAATGGTTTAGTCAACCATGGTTGCATTATTCATCATATTAATCTTTTCATTATTCATCACAAATGAAATGGATCACTATTCTTCTTCTTCCTCCTCCTTTTGCAAAGCTTTCTTGCTTTTTATTTGTGATGGAAAATGAGTGAGAAATAGAAAAAAAATGAGAGAAATAATCCCACTTTATCATCCTCATCTATCCTTGCCATTTAGATGAGGGTGTTCACTTCATATTATGAGTGTTAGCTTGTGTTAACGAAACTTCAAGGTAGATCATCTTTGTATCGAAGATCGGAAGCAAGACTGCATTTTTCTCTTCGTGGAACCTCTCGAGAATCCGGAACATGATGATCGCAGCGAAGGGACCTCAACACGGAGCTTAAGAAGTGAAGGACCGGATCTACAAAGGTTGTAATCCCTCTCACTTAGTGTTAAACAGTTTAACATACTTGTTTTCGCCTAAACTCTAGTTTAAAGATCCGATTCGGGTTGTTCGGCACGGCTAAAATTTTAATCGGGCATGGTCGATGCCTCGTAGACCCTTGTGCGCGTGCATAGCAACCCTACAACTTCTACATGCTTCCACAAGTATCTTAAGCCATTACATTTTCCACCTAATTTTGATTTATCTCTTAATTATTAATCACCCAAATTATCTTTAGTTTGGTATGAGTCTCATACACCCATGTCCAATGTATCATCTAGCATGACACAAAAATAAACACATTAATATATATCCCATATATATTTATATGTATTTGTAGAAAACAAATTCTTAAGTGAGCTAATATTAGTTAATATATATTAATATATCAAATATATAATTATATATTAAATTATTAAATTAACACTTGATTTAATAATCCGGCTATATCACATACAACCGACTAATATCATTTATATGTATATCAAATATACATATAACAAATTATTGAATCAACACTTGATTCAATAATCATGTTATATCACAAATAATGTATATCGCGAGATTAGAATACTGTATCACATACACGTATTAATTTCGGTCCTGCACATATCACATATGTGCCCTACTTCGTTTCACTTGAGTTAGGAAACCTCTGTGTAAGACTCTAAAGACTCGTCAATACGCAAGCAGTAGGTAATGATCATATCAGTCATATAGGGTTACCTAGCACGACAGCAAGGTTTCGGGAGATATCGTCCATACCATTTTCAAAAATTGCCATGCTACATAACCCTAACCCTAAAATCTTAACTTGAGAATTATACAAAACAACATGTAAACATCTTTACATCTAAGTGAATAGGGAATACAACCTTTGTAGACCGGTCCATCACTTTAAATGCTCCGTATAGAAGTCCCTTCGCTCCAAGTAGTGGTGATCCGGACTCTCCGTAGGCTCTACTAGTCGAAATGAACGAGCTTACTCAATGATCTTCGAGGCCGAAGATGATCTACTTTGAGTAGACACCAACTCAAGCTAGCTCTTCACTAATTAGGAATTAGTGAAGCTAACACCCTAAACTAAATGGCTAATCTAGTAGAGGATGATGAAGTAGGATTTTTGCTCACTTTAGAATTAATTTTCTCACTCTATTTCTTTTTCTTGAGAAAGCTAGAGAGCTCAATGAAGAAGATGAAGCAAATAATGGATGAGAGAGTGAATGGCAACCATGGGTGAGTTCATATCACATATAACTCATGTAGAGAATAAACCATGGCTAAATATTATGGTTAGGTTAATAAATATCTAATGCAAGACAAATTTAGTGGATTAAGTCAATGGTTTCCACAAGCTTCCAAAACTTGCAACCATGCTTAATTCCCACCAATTTATATTTGCATTAAATAAAAAAAACCTAATTATCTAATGGCATGGTATGAGTCTCATACACCCATGTAGTGTGTATCATCAAGCATGACACAAAAAAGAAAAAAAAATAATATATATATCACATATATATTAAGTGTGCATATGTGAGAAAAGAAATGTATAAGTAAGAAAATATTAGTTAATGTAAATTAATATATCAAATATATAATTATACATTAAATTATCAAATCAACATTTGATTTAATAATCCGGCAATATCATATATAACCGACTAATATTATATGTATCAACTTATCGAATCAACACTTGATTCGATAACCCGGCTATATCACATATAATCGACCGATATCACATATCGCGAGAATAGAATACGGTATCACATACTTGTATTATTCTCGGTCCCGCACATATCACATTTGTGCTCCTACTTTGTTTTGCCTGAGCTAATAAACCTCTGTGTAAGACTCTAAAGACTCGTCAATATGCCGGCAGTAGGTGATGATCATATCAGTCACCCACAAGCCGTCATTGGTACTAGCTGGACGTAATGGCTACCCGGGTATTGAGCGATCAGAAGATCAACAAGAAAACCTGCTCATACTCCTGTAAAGACTGTCAATAACACTACCGTACAGTCCGGTCTCTTCATCTGATATGTCGCATATCCAGTCTAGGGGTGGTAAACGTCAGACCCCAGTAACCGATAAGTCGTGCCAATGTGAGGCTCATAACGGGTCGAGAAATTACTGATAACACTTACCAGTAGATCTCCGTATCGACCCTACCCAGGGACTTCCTGTTATAGCCAATCAAGCACAACGCAACATCAACCCCCAATACCGGGAGAGACGAAACCCCTCCTATCGCTCATTGCCTCCATGTGATTCGGGACTGTACCCAAAAGCCACCGTTTTGCACATTCTCTTGAACGTGGTAAGGTGGAAGTCAAAACGCAGTGGGAATCACACAAGACTCTATAACGATCTTGGGTCTATAGACTAACCCGTACCAGTGTCACCAGAGAACTGCTGTTTGACGATAGGTATAATACCAACTAGGAGTTCTTGGTGAGTCCGTTCAGTGTACCCAGTCTCCACTGAGCACCCGTATACCATCTTTGATGTCAAACACCAATGGATGCAGGATCATCCATCGCCCATCATATGGGTCAAGAAGCGTATACGCTAGTCTATTCTGGAATATCGATGCCCTGTCTCGATACACCCTCAACTAGGAAAAATTAAAGGATGTACTTATGGACTATCCTGGCCCTACTAGTATGATCTACATCATAGTCCTAGTAGTCAAGTACTCATCCTAAGGGCTTTATCAACATGTGAGAGCAAGACAGTATCACAATACAAGTCCACATGTTAAGACAAAGAGCAACCGGATAGCATACTATCATGTCGAGCAAGAAAATCCTCTCTATATATTTCCAAGCATCCACTATAATATACATCATATGTACAATAATGGCCTCTAGGACATACACATAACAAACAATCTCCCACTTGCACTAAGGCCAGTTGTTGTAGTATCTCATACCCAACATCCCGAAGAGTCTCTTAAATTGTATCTGGGGTATGACCTTCATGAGTGGATCCGCAATATTGTTCTTTGTGTTAACTCTCCTGACCTCAATCTCCCGGCGACCAATTATCTCCCGGATCAGGTGATACCGCCTCAGAATATACCTGGATCACTGATGGGACCTGGGTTCCTTGGCCAAAGCCAATGCTCCATTGTTATCGCAATACAAATGTATTGGATGCTCGATAGACGGAACCACTCCAAGTTCGTTTATGAACTTCTTCATCCAGACAGCCTCTTTGGCATATCGTTGGCAGCGATGTATTCAGCCTCCATCGTCGAGTCTGCCACGGTTTCTTGCTTAGAAATCTTCCAAAAAACCGCCCCTCCATCGAGGGTGAATACAAATCCCGAGACCGACTTAGAGTCGTACTTATCACTTTGGAAGCTCGAATCGGTAAAGGACTCCATTTGGAGTTCACCATTACCATACACCAAGAATATCTCTTTAGTCATTCTCAAGTACTTGAGAATGTTCTTCACAGCTGTCCAGTGATTCTCTCTTAGATCTGTTTGATAAATACTCACTACACTTAGTGAGTATGCTACATCGGGTTTGGTACATAGCACCGCGTACATGATAGAGCCTACTTCCGAAGCATAGGGTATCCCTTGCATGTGAGCTCTCTCCAAATCAGTCTTAGGAGACATCACTTTGGAAAGAGAGAGTCCTGAGATCGTGGGTAAATTCCCACGCTTGGATTTTTCCATACTAAGCCTCTTTAGTATGGTGTCAATGTACCTGGATTGGGACAATCCCAGTATCCATTTAGATCTATCTTTATAGATCTTAATTCCTAAGATGTAGGAGGCATCACCTAGATCTTTCATTGTGATAAGAAGAGCTTGACCGAGTGTAGCATAGAAACATCATTTCCTATCTAGAGTATGCCATCCATGTACAATACGAGGAAGACAACCTTACTCTCTGCCACCTTCTTGTATATACAAGGTTCATCTACGTTTTTGATGAAGTCAAACTCTTTGACTACCACATCAAAACAGATGTTCCAACTCCGCGATACTTACTTTAATCCGTAGATTGATTTAAGAAGCTTGCACATCTTTCCGCTGCTCCCACTATCTACGAAGTCTTCTGGTTATGTCATGTATACGCTCTATTCTAAATCACCATTTAGAAAAGCGGTCTTGACATCCATCTGCCAGATTTCGTAGTCATGGTATGCAGCGATGGCAAGTAGGATCCGGATGGACTTAAGCATAGTCATTGGAGAAAAAGTTTCATCATAATCCATACCTGGTCGTTGACGAAAACTTTTTGCTACAAGTCTAGCTTTGAAAGTCTCAACTTTTCCATCTACACCAATTTTCTTCTTAAAGATTCACTTGCTCCTGAAGGGTTTTACCGCTTCAGGAGCAACTTCCAAATTCCATACTTTGTTGGTGTACATGGATTCCATCTTAGATCGCATTGCATCCAGCCATTTCATAGAGTCCCCACTCGTGATAGCCTGCTCGAAACTAGTTGGGTCATCATCTTCCATGATGCAATCCTCGCTCCCACCATCTATGAGAAAACCGTAGTATCTCTCAGGCGGATGAGGGACCTTACTAGATCTGCGGAGTGGCTGAGGTTCATCGGGGACTATTGAATCCTCTGGATTCACCAATTCATCAGTTGTAGTTTGTGTAGCTGGAACTTCTTCCAGTTCTACCTCATGACCACTAATTTCTTTCATAAGAAATTCCTTTGTCTAAAAAGGTGGCATGTTGAGCAACAAACACCTTTTGTTCCTCACTGTGGTAGAATATATATCCATATGAATGTTAGTTATGTATATGCCCTAGAGGCCATTGTTGTACATATGATGTATATTATGATGGATGCTTGGATATATACACAGAGGACTTTCTTGCTCGTCATGATAGTATGCTATTTGGTTTCACTTTATCTTAATATGTTGACTTGTATTGGTTTACTGTCTTACTCTCACATGTTGATAAAGCCCTTAGGATCTGTACTCGACTACTGGGACTATGATGAGATCATACAAGTGGGGCCATAGTAGTCGATGAGTACATCCTATAACTGTTCCTAGTCGAGGGTATATCGAGACAGGGCATCGATACACCAGAGTAGACTAGCGTATACGCATCTTGACCCATATGATGGACGATGGATGATCCCATATCCATCGGTGTTTGACATCAGAGATGGTGTATGGGTGCTCATTGGAGACTGGGTACACTGGACAGACTCGCCGAGAACTCCCAGATGGTGATATACCACACGTCAGATGGCAGTTCTCTGGTGACACTGGTTCACGGTAGTCTGTAGACCCGAGATCGTCATAGAGTCTTGTGTGATTCCCACTGTGCTTTGATTTCCACCTTACCACGTCCAAGAGGGCGTGCAAAACGGTGGCTTTTGGGTACAGTCCCGAATCACATGGAGGCAATGAGCGATAGGAGGGGATTCGTCTCTCCCGGTATAGGGAGTTGATGTTGTGCTGTGTTCGATTGGCTATAACTGGAAGTCCCTGGCCAGGGCTGATATAGAGATATACTGGTAAGTGTTACCAGTAGTTTCTCGACCTGTTGTGAGCCTCGCATCGACACGACTTATCGGTTACTGGGGTCTGACGTATACCACCCCTAGACTTGATATGCGACATATCAGACGAACAGACCGAACTGTACTGGAGTGTTACTGATTGGATTCACAGAAGAACGGACAGGCTAGCTTGTTGATCTTCTGATCGCTCAATACCTGGGTGGCAGTTACGTTTAGCTGACCGCTTGCAGCTTGTGGGTGTTTGATATGATCATCACCTGCTACCGGCGTATTGACGATTCTTTAGAGTCCTATACAGAGGTTTCTTGGCTCAGGCAAAACGGAGTAGAGGCACATATGTGATATGTGTAGGACCGAGGATATTGCGATATGAGATACCGTATTATATTCTTGCGATATTTAGATATGAACCGGGTCATCGGATCAAGTGTTGATTCGATGAATCGGTACATGATATATTAGTCGGTTATATTCGATATAGCCGGATCGTTGGATCAAGTGTTGATTCGATGATTTAATGTATAATGATATATATATGATATATTGTATTACATTATCTAATATTGGCTCGCTTTATTATTTCAATTTCTCACCGGATTAATACATTGATATATATGCGATATATGTTAATTGTATTATTTTCTTTTGTTGCAAATATATAATATATATGTGATATATATTATTGTGACATGATATGATTTATTATAAAACATGTTTAAGGATGATAAAAAGGGATTAGGGTTTGATTAGGGTTAGCTCTTTCTTGCACTTTCTAGAAAGATTCTCTTTTGTCTTGGTTAAGATATTATGGTTGATCCTTATCCTTAAGCTAACCAAACCCTAACTCTAGTTTATTCTCTACAAAGTTTAAGCCTTTCATCCTTGACCATGGTTTGATAATCAATCATATATTCTTGACTACTATTCATCACAAAAGGATTATTCTTTTCATTCTTCATCTTCTTCTCTCTTGAGTTTGAGAGAAAGCTCACTAGAAATTCCTTTTATGATGATTTATTGTGAGAAAGTGAATTAAAAGGATATCATAAACACTACTCCATCATCCTCATCTAATCTAGCCCATTAGATTAGGGTGTTCATCTCTTTAGAGTGAGAAAGCTTGGGTTATAGCAATTTCGACGTAGATCATCGGAGAAGCGGAACACTTCAAGCTAGCATGGATCGTTCGAGTCGTGGAGCCTCTCTTGAGTCCGGGAGATCATGGATCGCGGCGAAGGGACTTCTACTCGGAGCTTGTGAAGCGAAGGAGCGGACTACAAAGGTTGTAATCCCTCACACTTAGGTTTAAAGATGCTATCTTGCATGTTAAACCCTAATAATCTAGCAAAGATCCCGTCTTTGGGTTGTTCGGCACATGTAAAATTTTATTCGGGCATGTTTGATGCTTTATGAATCTTCACAAGAGTGCCTGGGAACCCTACAGTGGTATCAGAGCCTAGCTAGAGCATTAGGCGATGTGTTAACGAAGTTAAAACCCCGATCGAACCCGAATACGACATTTCAAACCCCTCTCTGTACATTTTTAAAAATCTGGGTTTTTCCAGAATTAAAAATACCTAAAAAATTCAGCAGGCTAATATAAGAATTATGGTGAAAAACCTGCCCCCAATTCCTCAACATGGCCGCGGAACCGCGGCAATTAGCCACTTTTGGGGGCGGTTCCGCGGCAGGGTAAGGGTATTAGGGACGGAATTTTGCACAGTAATTCTTGTCTCTGTGGCTACTATTTTATGGGTATTTTTAATCTGACTCAAGTGTTGAGTATTCTGGGGTTTATTTTGTAATCGTCGATTCGATCGGGAATTTTAAATTCGTTATTGTTTTTCCGGATATTTATAAACTGTTAAAAAGTTCGAACGGATATCATTAACTCACTTTTTCCCGACACGAAAAATTTTCAAGTGTTGAATCTTTTCTGGAGTTTAAATCTTTCGGAAATGCATGCAAGTTTGGTGGTGGACCCTCTAGAAGACAACAAACCTTAAGTCGATTATGTGACCGTCTTGAACTGCCTTTTGAACCTTCGGGTTTTGGGCAGTACGGCGTGTCACATGTGAGGCGTTAGCTTGACCCTTCCACGGCTGGACCGCTACTACCGTGACACATTCCGGATTATTTGAACTTCGCTCAAGTGTTCAGCAATTTGGGAAATTTTGGGTATTTGATTATCTGTTCGAAAAGTTTAATACTGTCTATTTATCTGGAATGTGATACAATATGTGGAATTCATAGAATTAGGCATGAAATGCGAAGTATGTGATATTTCGGATTTACGATGTCTAAAGTGATTGTGGATTCCAAATATTATAGTTTTACAATTTCTTTTCTGTGACCGTAAGTGTAGTATGTAGTTGTATTGCCGGTTGTCGTTGCTATACATCGACGACGATCGGTGTATGCATACTTACTTACGTTGATGATATGAGATATTATGTGTTGCTGAGATATGATGTGCAGGATTGTCGCGACTGAATAGCCGAGGGTTTTATGTGAGATGAGAGTTTTATATTTTCATTCATGTAAATTCAAATGTAATGTAATATTCTTTTATTTGGGTCACTTCCGGGTTGAGGTTGATGCCACCAGTGTTGTATATTATTTACTTTTTTGCATTAGGATGAACCCAAGGAGGGGAGCACAGGTGACCGGGTTCTGGGGTTCAGTGGGAGGCCATCTCGAGGAGTCGAGACCAGGTCTCCTAAACTCCAGAATTGGTAGGGTCGCTTGCCGCTCTCGTAGGGGTCCAGGGTGTGGGCTTGGATATTCATCGCGACTGTGGAATCCGTATTTTCTATTGTTGGCTAAATACTAAATACGGACGTCCTAGTATATCCCACATTATATTTATGTTTCTGCTGCGATATCTGTGATGTGATCATTTGATATGTTGTGATGGATACAGTATATAGTATATATGATATATTATATAGGCGTTACTTATGTTTTACACCCGCACTAGCCCTGCCCGGCTCTGTCGTTAGTTACCTAACCTAACGGTGCATGAGGGGACATCGAGGCGAATGCGGATGGCATAAGTGTACGTCGTATTTATCTGTGATGCTTAGGAAGCATAAGCTGATAGGATTTTTTATTAATGAGATTAATAAAAAGAAAAGAAACCTAAAAGATGTTGTAGAATTAAAACTTTATAAAAAGGGTAGCTACAGTTTTGCTTTGCATAGCGGTATATATGATATACCCTGCACCTTATTCGATGAGGAAAGAGCCGAGATCCCTTCACCGGGAGTGACCTCTTTAGAGAAACCGGCAGATGCTACAAAACGCGGTTTGTCTTTTGATTGCTTTTAGAGTTTTGCTATGCACAGTGATATATATGATATGTCCTGCACCTTATTCAATGAGGAAAGTGCCGAGATCCCTTCACCGGGAGTGACCTCTTTAGAAAAACTAGTGAAAGCCTAAAAAACACTCCATTTTAAAATTTCACTTGATTCTACGACGATATCAAGTTCATTACGCAATAGGTTTTCAGAAAAACCTGTCGTAGCCCTCCGTCATTTCAGATAAAGACTATTTAGTATTCGTGTTGCGTTTGTTGACCACTGTCAAGGCGTAGTGTGCGGTAGCTGACTAGTAATTATCTGTAAAGCATGTGATGTGATTGGATTAGGGTAGTCGTACGACCTTGTTGACCTCTGTCAAGGGTCGTGCGAGTGGGTTTGATTCAATCAAGAAATGACGGGTTGAACTTGACTAGTGCACTATGGTTTGTTGACCTCTGTCAAGGTCATAGCACACTAGGGGCAAAATATTATCGGGAATTTCAAGTGTTGAAATTTGCAATGAGATTGCATACCTCCTATGAGATAGTTGGATCCCGATACCCACTGCGAGTAAGTGTTACTCCTGGGAGAGTTTTACACAGGACAATTAGCCGATCAAGTAGGTGTCTAGAAAAGTGTTAACGGGGTTACGCCTCTGGGAAAATGAGGTTTACTTTAATTAGGTCCGTGCGAAAGCACGGGGAACCTCCCTCAAAGTACCGACACTGATCTGGCTGAAAGATTGACGAAATTGTAGGGTGTAATTAATCCCGGCTAATCTTACCTTTTAGGGTTTGAAGGTAGATTTGATAAAAACAGTGGGAGACATCCTGATTAGATAAGATAATAACCAATCTAATCTTGCAAGAGCATACGCTAAAGTGTTTTCTTCTCTCTCTCTCTAGGTAGCGACCATGTCAGGCCATAATCAAGATAATAATATGGATGTATTGACTGAACCCGCTTATTATACTGAGCAGGGGAACGTTGGACCCGTTCTTTCTTATAAGAGTTATAAGACTGAACAGAAAACAAGAGAATATCTGGATTCTCACGCCGCCTAAAAGAACATGCATGTTGATGCATCTTCTTCAGGTGTGTTAGTTATTGAGAATTGTTTCTCAGTTCACCCTACGTCCTGGGTATTAGATACCGGATCTGGATCCCACATATGTAAAATGTTACATGGGCTACGAAAAGGTAGAGAACTGGGAAAAAGGTGATCATTCCGTTCAAGTAGGAAACGGTGCAAGTATTGCAGCCAAAGCAGTTGGCGAATATCACCTAGTATTGCCAAGTCGTAATACACTGATTCTAAATGAGTGCTATTATATACCGAACATGATGTGCAACATTATATCAGTTTCTTTACTAAGAAAAAAGGATATAATTTTGTAGTAAAGGATAATGTTATGAACATATTCCTAGATCAAAAGTTGATTGCATCAGGCTCGTTACATAATGGCATATTCATTCTAAATCAGAATACAGTCCTCAATATACAAAACACACACAAGAGGAAAAGTTCAGAAATGAACGAATCCTTCTTGTGGTATTGTAGACTTGGTCATATCAATACGACACGACTGGCTAAGTTACATAAGAATGGTTATTTGAATCCGTTCGAATTATCATCTTATGATACTTGCCATTCATGTCTCAAAGGAAAAATGACCAAATCTCCGTTTAGTGGACACGGAGAAAGAGTTACGGAACTCTTAGGACTGATACATAGTGATGTACGCGGTCCCATGTCTACGCATGCCAGGAACGGTTCTTCCTACTTCATTACATTCACTGACGATCTCTCTAGATTCGGACATGTGTTCCTGATGAAACACAAGTTTGAAGCTTTTGAGAAATTCAGAGAATATAAGCACGAAGTAGAAAAACAAATGGGCAAAAGTATTAAGATCCTTCGATCTGATCGAGGAGGAGGATACTTAAGCAATGAGTTCCTAGAATATCTAAAAGAGAATGGGATTCTCTCTCAGCTTACTCCTCCTTATACACCACAGCACAACGGTGTATCGGAGCGGAGGAATCGCACCCTATTAGATATGGTGCGCTCTATGATGAGTACAGCTGAGTTGCCTATTTCCTTCTGGGGGTGTGCGCTTGAGACAGCAGCATACCTATTGAATCAAGTTCCAACTAAATCTGTACCTACCACACCATATGAGATATGGAGTGGGAAGAGACCATGTCTTAAACGAGTTAAGATATGGGGTTGTCTGGCCTATGTCAAAAGGCAAAATCCAGACAAACTCGAGGCACGGTCAGTTCTATGTAAGTTTGTGGGATATCCTAAACATTCAAATGGATATTTTTTCTACCACAATGAACAACAAAAAGTGTTTATTGCTCAACATGCCACCTTTTTAGAAAAGGAATTTCTTGCAAAAGAGATTAGTGGCTCTGAGGTAGAACTGGAAGAAGTTCCAGAAACACAAACTGTAACTGAAGATTTAGTGGAACCAGAGAATTCAATAGTACCCGACGAACCCCAGCCTCTCCGCCGATCTAGTAGGGTTTCTCGTCCACCTGAGAGATACTACGGTTTTCTCATTGATGGTGGAAGCGAGGATTGCATCATGGAAGATGATGACCCGACTAGTTTCGAGCAGGCCATCACAAGTGGTGACTCTGTGAAATGGCTGGATGCAATGCGATCTGAGATGGAATCCATGTACACCAATAAAGTATGGATTTTGGAAAATGCTCCTGAAGGGGTAAAACCCATTGGGAGCAAGTGGATTTTTAAAAGGAAATTTGGTGTAGATGGAAAAGTTGAGACTTTCAAAGCTAGACTTGTAGCAAAGGGTTTTCATCAACGACCAGGTGTGGATTATGACGAAACCTTTTCTCCAGTAGCTATGCTTAAGTCCATCCGGATCTTACTTTCCATTGCTGCATACCATGACTACGAAATCTGGCAAATGGATGTTAAGACCGCCTTTCTAAACGGTGATTTAGAAGAGTGCATGTACATGACTCAGCCAGAGGGCTTCGTAGATAGTGGGAGCAGCGGAAAGGTGTGCAAGCTGCTTAAATCCATTTATGGGTTAAAGCAAGCATCGCGGAGTTGGAATATCTGTTTTGATGTAGTAGTCAAAGAGTTTGACTTCATCAAAAACATAGATGAACCTTGTATCTATAAGAAGGTAGCAGAGAGTAAGGTTGTCTTCCTCGTATTGTATGTGGATGACATACTCTTGATAGGAAATGATATTCCTATGCTGCAATCAGTCAAGCTCTTCTTATCACAAAGATTCTCAATGAAAGATCTAGGTGATGCCTCATGCATATTGGGGATTTGGATCTATAGAGATAGATCCAAATGGATACTGGGATTGTCCCAATCCAGGTACATTGACACCATACTAAAGAGGTTTAGTATGGAAGAATCCAAGCGTGGGAACCAACCCATGATCTCTGGACTCACTCTCTCCAAAGAGATGTCTCCCAAGACTGATTTGGAAAGAGCTCGCATGCAAGGGATACCCTATGCTTCGGCAGTAGGCTCTATCATGTATGCGATGCTATGTACCAGACCCGATGTAGCATACTCACTAAGTGTAGTGAGTCGGTATCAAGCAGATCCTGGAGAGAGTCACTGGACAGCTGTGAAGAACATTCTCAAGTACTTGCGAAAGACTAGAGACATGTTCTTGGTGTATGGTAACGGAGAACTCCGGGTGGAGTCCTTTACCGATTCCAGCTTCCAAAGTGACAAGGACGACTCTAAGTCGCACTCGGGATTTGTCTTTACCCTCAATGGAGGGGCGGTATGTTGGAAGAGTTCCAAAGAGGATACCGTTGCAGACTCGACGATGGAGGCTGAATACATCGCTGCCAACGATGCTGCCAAAGAGGCTGTCTGGATGAAGAAGTTCATTAGTGAACTCAGTGTGGTTCCATCCATTGAACATCCAATACCTCTGTATTGCGATAACAATGGAGCTGTGGCTTTGGCCAAGGAACCCAGATCCCATCAGAAATCCAGACATATTCTGAGGCGGTATCACCTGATCAGGGAGATAGTTGATCGCCGGGAGATCGAGGTCAGGAGAGTAGATACGAAGGACAACACTGCGGATCCACTCACGAAGGCCATTCCCCAGATACAGTTTGAGAGATTATTCGGGATGCTAGGTATGAGATACTACAGCAGCTGGCCTTAGTGCAAGTGGGAGATTGTTAGTTATGTATATGCCCTAGAGGCCATTGTTGTACATATGATGTATATTATGATGGATGCTTGGATATATACACAGAGGACTTTCTTGCTCGTCATGATAGTATGCTATTTGGTTTCACTTTATCTTAACATGTTGACTTGTATTGGTTTACTGTCTTACTCTCACATGTTGATAAAGCCCTTAGGATCTATACTCGACTACTGGGACTATGATAAGATCATACTAGTGGGGCCATAGTAGTCGATGAGTACATCCTATAACTGTTCCTAGTCGAGGGTATATCGAGACAGGGCATCGATACACCAGAGTAGATTAGCGTATACGCATCTTGACTCATATGATGGGCGATGGATGATCTCATATCCATCGGTGTTTGACATCAGAGATGGTGTACGGGTGCTCAGTGGAGACTGGGTACACTGGACGGACTCGCCGAGAACTCCCAGATGGTGATATACCACACGTCAGATGGTAGTTCTCTGGTGACACTGGTTCAGGGTAGTCTGTAGACCCGAGATCGTCATAGAGTCTTGTATGATTCCCACGGTGCTTTGATTTCCACCTTACCACGTCCAAGAGGGCATGCAAAACGGTGGCTTTTGGGTACAGTCCCGAATCACATGGAAGCAATGAGCGATAGGAGGGGATTCGTCTCTCCCGGTATAGGGAGTTAATGTTGTGCTGTGTTCGATTGGCTATAACTGGAAGTCCCTGGCCAGGGCTGATATAGAGATATACTGGTAAGTGTTACCAGTAGTTTCTCGACCTGTTATGAGCCTCGCATCGACACGAATTATCGGTTACTGGGGTCTGACGTATACCACCCCTAGAATTGATATGCGACATATCAGACGAACAGACCGGACTGTACGGGAGTGTTACTGATTGGATTCACAGGAGAACGGACAGGCTAGCTTGTTGATCTTCTGATCGCTCAATACCTGGGTGGCTGTTACGTTTAGTTGACCGCTTGCAGCTTGTGGGTGTTTGATATGATCATCACCTGCTACCGGCGTATTGACGATTCTTTAGAGTCCTACACAGAGGTTTCTTGGCTCAGGAAAAACGGAGTAGAGACACATATGTGATATGTGCAGGACCGAGGATAATGCGATATGAGATACCGTATTATATTCGTGCGATATTTAGATATGAACCGGGTCATCGGATCAAGTGTTGATTCGATGAATCGGTATATGATATATTAGTCGGTTATATTCGATATAGCCGAATCGTTGGATCAAGTGTTGATTTGATGATTTAATGTATAATGATATATATTATATATTGTATTACATTATCTAATATTGGCTCGCTTTATTATTTCATTTTCTCACTGGATTAATACATTGATATATATGCGATATATGTTAATTGTATTATTTTCTTTTGTTGCAAATATATAATATATATGTGATATATATTATTGTGACATGATATGATTTATTATAAAACATGTTTAAGGATGATAAAAAGGGATTAGGGTTTGATTAGGGTTAGCACTTTCTTGCACTTTCTAGAAAGATTCTCTTTTGTCTTGGTTAAGATATTATGGTTGATCCTTATCCTTAACCTAACCAAACCCTAACTCTAGTTTATTCTCTACAAAGTTTAAGCCTCTCATCCTTGACCATGGTTTGATAATCAATCATATATTCTTAACTACTATTCATCACAAAAGGATTATTCTTTTCATTCTGCATCTTCTTCTCTCTTGAGTTTGAGAGATAGAGCTCACTAGAAATTCCTTTTATGATGATTTATTGTGAGAAAGTGAATTAAAAAGATAGCATAAATACTACTCCATCATTCTCATCTAATCTAGCCCATTAGATTAGGGTGTTCATCTCTTTAGAGTGAGAAAGCTTGGGTTATAGCAACTTCGACGCAGATCATCGGAGAAGCGGAACACTTCAAGCTAGCATGGATCGTTCGAGTCGTGGAGCCTCTCTTGAGTCCGGGAGATCATGGATCGCGGTGAAGGGACTTCTATTCGGAGCTTGTGAAGCGAAGGAGCGGACTACAAAGGTTTTAATCCCTCACAGTTAGGTTTAAAGATGTTATCTTGCATGTTAAACCCTAATAATCTAGCAAAGATCCCGTCTTCTGGTTGTTCGGCACATGTAAAATTTTATTCGGGCATGTTTGATGCTTTATGAACCTTCACAAGAGTGCCTAGGAACCCTACAATGAATTCTTTGGATATCCCACAAACTTGCAAAGAACTGATCTTGCCTCGAGTTTGTCCGGATTTTGCTCTTTGACATAGGCCGGACAACTCCATATCTTAACTCGTTTAAGATATGGTTTCTTTCCACTCCATATCTCATATGGCGTTTTAGGCACCGATTTTGATGGAACTTGATTCAATAGGTATGCTTTTGTCTCAAGCGCATAACCCCAAAAGGAAATAGGTAACTCAGCAGTACTCATCATAGAGCGCACCATATCTAATAAGGTGCGATTCCTCCGCTTCGATACACCGTTGTGCTGTGGTGTATACGGAGGAGTAAGCTGAGAGAGAATCACATTCTCTTTTAAATAATCCAGGAACTCCATGCTAAAGTATTCTCCTCCCCGATCAGATTGAAAGATTTTGATATTTTTTCCCGTTTGGTTCTCAACTTCGCACTTATATTCCTTGAATTTCTCAAAAGCTTCAGACTTGTGTTTCAACAAGAACACATGTCCGAACCTTGAGAGATTATCGGTGAATGTAATAAAGTATGTGAAACCATTCCTGGCATGTGTAGACATGGGAACACATACATCACTATGTATCAGTCCTAAGAGTTCAGTAGCTCTTTCTCTGTGTCCTGTAAACGGAGTTTTAGTCATTTTTCCTTTGAGACATGACTGGCAAGTTTCATAAGATGTAAATTCTAACTGGATCAAATATCCATCTTTATGTAACTTGGCTAGTCGTGTCGCATTGATATGACCTAGTCTACAATGCCATAAGAAAGATTCGTTCATTTCTGAACTTTTCCTTTTGTGTGTGTTCTGTATACTTAGAAGTGTGGTTTGATTTAGAACGTATATGCCATTACATAACATGCCTGATCCAATCAACTTTTGATTTAGGAAAATGTTCATAACATTATCCTGTAATACAAAATTATATCCTTCTTTACTTAATAAAAAGACTGATATAATATTAAGAATCAATGTATTACCATTTGGTAATATAAGGTGATATTCACCAACTGCTTTGGCTGCAACATTTGCATCATTTCCTATTTTGAGAGAATGATCACCTACTCCCAGTTGTCTACCTTTCTTTAGCCCATGCAACATATTATATATGTGAGATCTTGATCCGGTATCTAATACCCATGACATAGAGTGTACTTAGAAACAGTTCTCGGTAATGAACACACCCGAAGAAGATGCATCAACATTCTTATTCCTCGTTCGGGTCACGTGGGAATCTGGATATTCCCCTATTTCCTGCTAAGACTTATAACAGTTATAAGGGAGAGGGAACCAACTGTAGGGTTGCTAGGCACACGCACAAGGGTCTACGAGGCATCAACCATGCCTGATTTAAAATTTAGCCGTGTCGAACAACCCAAAGCCGGATCATTAAACTAGAGTTTATGCGAAAACAAGTATGTTAAACAGTTTAACACTAAGTGAGAGGGATTACAACCTTTGTAGATCCGGTCCTTCACTTCAATAGCTTCGTGTAGATGTCCCCTTCGCTGCTGCGATCGTGAACTTCGGACTCTAGAGAAGAACGAACGTGCTTGCTTCGTTGACTTCGAGACCGAAGATGGTCTACGTCGGGGAGACACTAACTCAAGCTATTCTTTCACTAGGTCATGAACTTTATGAAGAGAACACACTCTACTACATGGAAAGTGGTAGAGGATGAAGAAGTAGGAGGTGGGGTCACTTTAGAATTGATTTTCTCACACTTTTTCTCATGGCACCATTAGAGCTAGTAAGCTTTTCATGGAGCTTGATGAAGAAGAAGAAGAAAGAATAATATCATCATATGAATTAATCCTCTCAATAATGTAACCATGGGTGAGTTAAGCTATCATGCTTAACTCA
Source organism: Agapanthus africanus (assembly GCA_030015575.1). Classification (NCBI taxonomy): domain Eukaryota; kingdom Viridiplantae; phylum Streptophyta; class Magnoliopsida; order Asparagales; family Amaryllidaceae; genus Agapanthus; species Agapanthus africanus. The sequence goes on along the minus strand of JASDDO010000004.1, from coordinate 249,891,900 downwards.
TGTAGAGAATTAACCAAAGCATGAGGTTAAGGGTTGGGTTAACTAAATATCCTTAAGAAAGACAAAAGAGTTGACTTTGTCAATGTTTCCACAAGCTTCATGAAAGCTTGAGAACTTTGACAAAGTCTTTCTCTTTTGTTATTCTTAAGATATAAACAAAACCCTAATCTTTACCCTAATCTTGGTATAAGTCTCATACACCCATCTTTGGTGTATCATCAAGCATGACACAATCATATGTACACGAATATATATCACATATACACTTATGCACAATCAAGTGAGAAAATAAATCTTAAGTGAGCTAATACTAGTTAATATAATGTAATATATCAAATATATAATTATACATTAAATTATTAAATCAACTCTTGATTTAATAACCCGGCTGTAACCGACTAATATCATGTATAACAACTTATCGAATCAACACTTGATCCGATAACCCTGCTATATCGTATACAACCGATCAATGTTACAAATCGCGAGAATAGAATACGGTATCTCATATCGTATCAATCTCGGTCCCGCACATATCACATATGTGCTCCTACTCCGTTTCGTTTGAGCCAGGAAACCCCTGTGTAGGACTCTAAAGACTCGTCAATACGCCGGCAGTAGGTGATGATCATATCAAACACCCACAAGCCGCAAGCGGTCTGCTAAACGTAACAGCCACCCGGGTATTGAGCGATCAGAAGATCAACAAGCAAGCCTGTACATTCTCCTGTGAATCCAATCAGTAACACTCCCGTACAGTCCGGTCTCGTCGTCTGATATGTCGCATATCTCGTCTAGGGGTGGTAAACGTCAGACCCCAGTAGCTTGATAAGTCGTGTCGATATAAGGTCTATTACAGTTCAAGAAACTACTGATAATACTTACCAGTAAATCTCAGCAACCCTGGCCAGGGATTTCCGGTTATAGCCAATCGAACACAGCACAACATCAACTCCCTATACAGGGAGAGACGAATCCCCTCCTATCGCTCATTGCCTCCATGTGATTCGGGACTGTACCCAAAAGCCACCTTTTTGCACGCCCTCTTGGACGTGGTATGATGGAAATCAAAGCACAGTGGGAATCACACAAGACTCTATGCGATCTCGGGTCAACAGACTACTCTGTACCAGTGTCACCGGAGAAAAGCCATCTGACGTGAGTTATAATACCATCTGGAAGTTCTCGGCGAGTCCGTTCAGTGTACCCAGTTTCCACTGAGCACCCATACACCATCCTTGATGTCAAACACTGATGGATATGGGATCATCCGTTGTCCATCATATGGGTCAAGATGCGTATACGCTAGTCTACTCTGGTGTATCGATGCCCTGTCTCGATACACCCTCGACTAAGAACAGTTATAGGATGTACTCATCGACTACCGTGGCCCCACTAGTATGATCTCATCATAGTCCCAGTAGTCGAGTACATATCCTAAGGGCTTTATCAACATGTAACATAGAGACAATCAGAGTACATGTTAAGCTAAAGTACAACCAGATAGCATACTATCATGTCGAGCAAGAAAGTCCTCCCTATATATGTCCAAGCATCCATTACAATATACATCATATGTACAGTAATGGCCTCTAGGGCATACATATAACTAACAATCTCCCACTTGCACTAGGGCCATCTGTTGTGGTATCACATACCCAACAATTAGTTGTGGTTGAAGTATCTCATACTCAACCATCCCATAAAAGTCTCTACTGGGAAAAAGGCCTTTGTGAGTAGATCCGCGCTATTGTATCTGTGTCAACTCTCCTAACCTCGATCTCCCTGGAGATCAACCATCTCCATGATCAGGTGATACTGCATAAGAATTATATCTGGATTTCTGATGGGACGGGGGGTTCCTTGGAAAAAGCCACAATTCCATTGTCACACAATGGTAGGAACGAAGTTCATCTCATGAACTTATATGTATCCAGACTGCCTCTTTGGTAGCATCTTTGGTAACGATGTATCTTGCCTTTAATCGTCTGGTAAGTCACGGTATCTAGCTTGGAACTCTTCCAACATACCGTCCATCCACTGAGGGTAAAGACAATGCCTGCGACTGACATTCAGTTGTCCTTATCACCCTGGAACCTTTCCAGTGATTCTCCCCAGGATCGATTGATACCATCTCACTACAACTAGTGAGTATCCTAACATCCAATTAGATCTATCTCATAAATCCAAAACCCAGGATATAGGAGGTATCACTTTGATCCTATATGGAGAATCCTTGTGATAAGCGGAGATTGATAGATCGTAGCATAGGAAACTCCTTCCCTATCAAGAGTATGTCATCCACGTACTCTACGAGGATCACCACCATACTCTCTACTACCTTTTTGTATATACAAGGTTCATCTAGCATTTTGATGAAGTCAAACTCTTTGACTACTACATCAAAACAGATGTTCCAACTCCGCGATGCCTGTTTTATCACATAAATATCTTGCACACGTTTCCGCTGCTCCCACTGTCTACGAAGCCCTCTGGCTGTGTACTTATGGATGCTCCCTTCTAAAACATCATTTAGAAAAGCGGTCATGATACCAAACCACCATATATCGCAGTCATGGTATGTTGCCGTGGCAAGTAGGATCTGGATGGACTTAAGCATAGATTTGAAAGTCTCAACTTTTCCATGTACACCTAGTAATCTTCTTAAGATATACTTGCTCCTGATGGGGATTTAACCCTTCAGATAAAGCAACCAAAGTCCATACTTTGTTGGTGTATAAAGATTCCATCTCAGATCGCTAAGCATCCAGCCATTCTTACAGAGTCTCACTCCTGATGTCCAACTCGAAACTAGTTGGGTTATCATCTCATGATGCAATCCTCGCTCCCACTATCATAGAGAAACCAAAGTATCTCTCAGGTGGGTGAGGAACCCTACTGGATCGGCGGAGAGGCTGAGGTTCGTTGGTTACTATTGAATCCTTCGGTTCTACCAAATCATCTGCTGTAGTTTGTATAGCTAGAACTCCTTCCAGTTCTACCTCATGAACACTAATTTCTTCACAAGAAATTCCCTTTCACAAAGGTGGCATGCATCTTTTGTTCCTCTATTTGGTAGAAGATATTCCCTTGCGAATGCTTGGGATATCCAAAAAACTTCCACAGAACTGACTTTGCCTCGAGCTTGTCCGGATTATGCTTTTAGAGATAGGCTGGACAACCCAAAATCTTAACAAACTTAAGATATGGGCTCTTCCCATTCCATATCACATATGAAGAGGTAGGTAACTGATTTGATTTGAACCCTATTCAATAGGTATGCAACTTCTCAAGTGCATAACTCCCAAAAGGAAATAGGAAACTCAGTAGTACTCATCATAGAGCACACCATAACAAATAGGGTGCTATTGCTCCGCCCCGATATACCTTCGTGCTATGGTGTATACGGAGGAGTAATGCTGAGAGAGAATCTCATTCTCCTTTAGAATAGTCCAGAAATTCCGTGCTCAAGTATTCTCCTCCTTGATCTCATCAAAGGACATAATACTTATACCTGTTTTTGGTTCTCTACTTCTAACTTATATTCTGTGATTATCTCAAAAATTTCGGACTTGTGTTTCAACTGGAACATATGTCTGAATCTTGAGAGATCATCAGTGAATATAATGAAGTACAAAGAACCGATCCTGACATGTGTAGACAGGGGACTTTCATACATCAACATGTATCAATCCCAAGAGTTCACTAACTCTTTCTCTGTTTCCAATAAACGGAGCTGCGGTCAACTTATCTCTATGACATGACCGGCAAGTTTCATAAGATGTAAATTCAAACTAATTTAAATATGCATCTTCATGTAACTTCAGCTAGTCGGGTCGCATTGATTTGACCTAGTCTACAATGCCTCAAGAATGATTCTTTCATTTCTGAACTCTTTCTCTTGTGTGTGTTCTGTATACTAAGAACTATAGTTTGATTTAGAACGTCAATGCTTTTAGATAACGTGCCTGAACCGATCAACTCTTGATATAGGTAATGTTCAAAACATTATCCAACAATACAAAATTATATCCTTTCTTTACTAATAAAGAGACTGATATGATGTTGTATATCAGGTTCGGCATCTAATAACATTCGTTCAGAATCAATGTATTCTGGTAATACAGGGTGACAGTGACCAACAGACTTGGCTGCAACACTTGCACCGTTTTCTGTCTCATGAAACTTATCACCCGTTCTCAGTTCTCTACCTTTCTGTAACCCATGTAACAGATTACATATGCGGGATCCTGATCCAGTATCTCATACCCAGGATGTAAAGGACACTGAGAAACAGTTCTCTGTAATGAACACACCCGAAGAAGATGCATCCGCATGCACTTTCTTCGTTTGGCCGGCACGAGAATTCTGGTAATCCCCTATTTCCTGCTCTGTCTTATAACAATTATAAGTTGGAGCGGGACCAACATTCCCCAGCTCAGCATAACAAGCGGGTTCGGTCAAAATATCCGTATTATTATCTTGATTAAGGCGTGATATGGTCACTACCTGGAGAGAGAGAGAAGAAAACACTCAGCGTATGCTCTTGCAAGATTAGATTGGTTATCTAATATATCTAATTAGGATGTCTCCCACTGTTTTAGTCAAATCTTCCTTCTAACCCTAAAAGGAAAGACTAGCCAGGATTAATTACACGCTACAAGTTCGTCAATCTTTCAGCCAGGCCAGTGCCGGTACTTTGAGGGAGGTCCCCCGTGCTTTCACGCGAACCTAATTAAAGTAAACCTCGTTTTCCCAGGGGTGTAACCCCGTTGACACCTTTCTAGACACCTACTTGATCGGTTAATTGTAATGTGTAAAACTCTCCCAGGAGTAACTCTTACTCGCAGCGGGTATCGGGATCCAACTATCTCATAGAAGGTATGAAATCTTATTGCAAATTTCAACACTTGAAATTCCCAATAATATTTTAACCCTAGCGTCCTATGACCTTGACGGAGGTCAACAAACCATAGGCCGCTAGTCAAGTTCTACCCGTCATTTCCTGATTGAATTAAACCCACCCGCACGACCCTTGACGGAGGTCAACAAGGCCGCACGACTACCCTAAAACAATCTGCATCATATGCATAAACAGATAAATACTAGTTAGCTACCGCACACTACGCCTTGACGGAGGTCAACAAACGTAGCACGAATACTAAGAAGGACTTATCTGAAATGACGGAGGGCTACGACAGGTTTTTAAGAAAACCTTTTGCGTAATGAACTTGATATCGTTGTAGAATCGAGTGATTTTTAAATGGAGTGTTTTTTAGGCTTTTCTAGTTTTGCTAAAGGGGTCACTCCCGGTGAAGGGATCGTCGGCCCTTTCCTCATCGAATAAGGTGCAGGATATTTCACAAATATCACTATGCAAAGCAAGAACTATAGAAGTAATCAAAAGACAAACCGAGTTTTTAGCATCTGCTAGTTTCACTAAAGAGGTCACTCCCGGTGAAGGGATCTCGGCTCTTTCCTTATCGAATAAGGTGCTGTATGTTCTACAAGGAACACCGCTATGCAAAGCAAGAACTAGAGCTACCAGTTTTTAAACAAGTTTCTACAACATCTTTAGGTTTCTTTTATTTCATTAATCTCATTAATGAAATCCCATTTTATTATGCTTCACAAGCATCTCATTTGAAACGAAATCTGCAATATAACATATATCTCATATATATAATATAAACATTCGTCTCAGGCAGTAATATGATCTCATCACAGAACATTGCAGCAGAAGAACATATATGAAATATTGGATATACTAGGACGTCTGTGTTTTCAATACGAGCCTATATAAAACACGGATTCCACGGTCGCGTTGAATAGCCAAACCCACATCCCTAGACCCCTACGAGAGCGGCAAGCAACTCTGCCAATTCCAGGGTTAGGAGACCCGGTCTCGACTCCTCGAGATGGTCTCCCACTGGACCTCAGAACCCGGTTACTTGTGCTCCCCGCCTTGGGTCTACCTAATGTGGAAAAGTAAATAATATACAATGGTGACATCATCCTCAGCCCGGAAGTGCCCCAATAAAAGAATATTACATACAAATGAATTTTACATGAATGAAAAAGAAAAAGTCTCATCTCACATAAAACCCCCGGCCATTCAAAAAATGCGACGATCCAATATAACATATCACAGCAACACATAATATCTCATATCATCAACGTAAGCAAGTATGCGTATCCCGATTGTCGTTGATGTATAGCAACGAAGCCGGCGATACACCACATAATATGCTTACGGTCACAGAAAAGAAAGTGTAAAATTACAACAGTTGGAATCCACAACCTCCTTAGACATCACATGCCTAACCAAATAAATTCCTTAGACATCGCATGCCTAACAATTATAAACCCCGCATTTTAGTCTCATTATTGAAAACTCTTTTCAATATCAAGTCAGGCAATTCAACAAGATTCCCGACATCCTGATCGAATGCTCGTCTCAAACTTTAGTAGACCGCCGCACCCCCGGATGCCGTCGACGAAGTGCACTAAGGCGGAACACCGCTGCCGCGAGCACCCAAACGGATGCTTTTGGCGACGGGGTTCTCCTACAGTCACTTGGTCGGGGCTATCGGGCGTGTCTATCTAATAAGTTTACCCGGCGAGTATTCGCGTATGCTACGTGATTGCGACGGACTTTTGATCACATCAAAATTCCGTGGCAACCGATCATCTGAGACTAAACTGCTATGTTTATAATATTCAAATAAGTTATCGCATAACTATTTGTGGATTCCAAATATTGTATCACATTCCAGATAAAAAGACAGTGTTAAACTTTCCGATCGAATAATCAAACACCCAAGTTTTCCCAAATAGCTCAACACTTGAGCAGAGTTCAAAAAATATTCATCACATGCCACAGTACCGATGGTCCAGCCGTAGAAGGGTCAAACCAACGCCTCACATGTGGCACGCCGTACTGCCCCAAACCCTAAGGTTCAGAGGCAGTTCAAGACGGTCACATAATCGAGTTAAGGTTTGTTGTCTTCTAGAGGGTCCACCGCGTTTCTTGCACGACTTAGAAAGTTTCAAACTCGAGAAAAAATCCAACTTTTGAAAAATTTTCCGACTGGGGAAAAAGTGAGTTACTGATATCCGTTCGAACTTTTTAACACGTTCTAAAAATTACCCGGAAAAAACTAAACAGACAATGCAAATCAATCGCTAGGTTTCAATATGAATGATCACTATGCAGCAAGTATAAAGCAAACATGAAAAATAAGCAGAAATGCACTGAACAGATATTCCCTATTTCAATGACGACCAATGCCATATAACTTGAAAAATTTACGATAAATCACAAATATAGAATCGACCAAAATAATATAAAAATAGTACGAATTACACTTTATCATCTAAACAGTTAAATTAATTTCATGTCAATCGGGATTCAGGTTAGGGAATTATCATCATTTTAAGGTAGCGATCAATTGCTGGAATTCCAGTTTCAGAACTGGAAGCCCAATTTCGTGCGCATTTTACCAGTAATTATGTTCAGATTCAGGTATTTCCCCTGTTGAATAAGATATATTTCTATCCGTTATCTTTCCAACGCATCAAACGGATTATCCATAACAGTTCTGTATTAAAATTTATGTCCTGTCTAGTGTAGCTATGCAAAAAGAGTCACTGCAGAAACTGCAGAACACCTAGATACGCTAAAATGCAAATTAAATATCAAACGACGGTAAAACGGCAAGGGACCAGATTAATGTGTTAGCTAACTAAATTATCTACACGACCATATGGGGCTCAGCGCATTTTCATTTTAAAACAGGGGTGTACATGTGTTCAAATTCAGGCATCCAAGCGAAATGCTGCCCCGGATTGCAGTCCAATGCCGCATTCGCAACCAATTATCTTTACAGAAATCTATAAACGTCCAGAATTAAACTATAGAGGGATTTAGGTTATCGAGTCATCTTCGATATGAGCTGTAGAATGTTACGTTCCAACCAGTATTTAATTTACAATGATTTTTAACACGTCAGCATGCGCGGTAAGATTCCGATTTTGTGTCGCCTTTAGGGGCGGCTCTACATAGTTACGCACACGATATTTTGCATCTAGTAACGGAATCGAGCTATCGCAATTTCCGCCATCACAAAGTACAATCGGTTTAGTTCGCATCAACCACTCAGGTCGCATTTGGTACCGGTCGAAAACACAAGATTTTCTTAACCCACAAGTGATGATTTATTCCTGAGGTTCTAAATGTCATCAATACGGCTAACTAACCGGGTCGAGCTCAGTTCAATACCATCAGCGCGATGGCTCACGCACGAATGTTCACACCATGTCGATGTCTATATTTATTTTCGCATGCACCCATATAAATTATGGAAATAAATTCACATTGTTATTAACCTAGCATTAAAATTTAACATGAATAACAAGAGTTGGTCTTTCTCTTGCCTGGAGATGGTGGCAGCACTGCGACGGTGACGATGGCGGTGGAAACGATCTCGACGACAGTGACGTGTTTGAATGCGGCCAGGCTTGTCGACGATGGCACGGGCAGCGACCTGCAGTGGCGCGGGGGATGTGGCACGGAGGCATAGGGTGCTACGGTTTGCAGAGGGCTCGGCTCGTCGGCGACGAAGTCAGGTGAAGGGGTGGCGATGCTCTGGCGGCAACGAGGCGCAGGCGATGGGATGTGCAGGGAACACAGGATGGTTTTCAGCGGGTTCTCGGGTGAAGTCGAGGTCGGGGATCTTCTCGTCGGGAAGAAGGGGAGACGCGGAAGAAGAGGTGGTGGTGAGGGCGCAGAGGAGATGATGATGACGGCGACGTGGTGAGAAGGTCGATGGCAAAGAAGAGGCGAGGTCGGGTTCTTTGGGGTTTGTTGTGGTGGGTCTCATCATCAGGGATGGAGCTCGGGGAAAAGATGAGAGAGAGGTGAGCGGGGAGATTGGGTGTCGATGAGGGTAGAGGCGGCGAGGGTCACGCGAGGGAGTGGGTTCGGCTTCGCGAGGAGGATGGCGAAGGCGGGAGAAGTAGGGAAGATGAGGACGTGGGATTTTGGGGAACGTGGGATTTATTTTGGGGATGAAAAAATATATATAGTATTATAGAGAGAGAGAGAGAGGAGAAAGTGGGGGTGTTATGGGTTTTAAATTTTAAAAGGAGTAATAATAAAAGTGAATGACAGAATGGGTAATGGGTGTGAGTAGTATGGGTTTTAGATTATGAATATAAATAATTAATTAAAGAAAATAGTAAGAGAGAGAAAGAATCTCTTAGATTAGGATTTATTTATAAAGATATGGAATATACTTTCTTAGGCAGTTTAATATGGAAGGCATATAATATTAGTTAAATTTGAGTTATCTGGCTAATATAAACTTACTCCAAAATACGTCCGGATTGGGTCTAAAATTCTAGTTTTAAAATACGGATACTATATGTATCAACCAAAGCCATATAATGATGTCCGGTTAAAGAAAATGCATATCCCCAAGAACGGATACACATAGCGATCCAAACGAGTCTGTTTCACAAAACGAAACGAGAACGCGATGTACGGATACTACCACAGGATCAGGGGTATGATGCAGGCCCTGCTAGATATTTTTAAAATATATTATTTGATTATAATTATATTATTAAAAAATGCAGATGCAAGATAAAATGCAGGTAAACGGAACATATGTGCACGAAACCTAAGATCTAGCAGGGATAACATGTAGACAGGAACCCAGAAGGGTTTCAAGCATGCGGGTCGGATCGGATACCAAACATAGATACCAATTACACTATTCGCACCCATAAACTAATAAAGAAGGAAAATAGCCATGGAATAAATAAAATAATTGAATCAACATGGTATAACTGAACTAGGGTGTTACAATGCCTCAAATTGGATTGTGCCCCAAATTGGGCACATTCCGTATCTCCATTGTTCACTCTGCCACATAACAAATACACATGCGCATAGGGCGAATGATGGACCGAAATGTCCTTAAACTAATATTCTCTCCCAAATACGGCGACAAAGGATCGAAACGTTCTTAAACTAATATTTCTCCTCAAACACGGCGATAATGGACCGCGATGTCCTTAAACAAAAATAATCGAGCCCAAATGCTCATATGTTTAAGTTGATCTTAATCTCAAACCAGATTAACGATCCTTAAATCAAACTAAACCTGACGGATCTCTGGATCTCCTTCAGATGTTACCTTCCGCTGATCTGCATCGAGTGAAGGCGAGGGGCTGAGATTGGGTTTGAGGGTTGCCTCTCAATGCGTGTAGATCTCAGTGGGCTTGATGTCGATAAGGCCGAGCTACCTGCAAGGAAGTCCCGGGATGGTTGTACCACCGAGGACCCTCCGACGATCAAGTTAGTCGAGATATTTGGGCAGAGTAACAGCCTATTGGGGGAAAATTGGCTTACCTGAGTTGTTTGAGAGAGGGGTTTATATAGTGGCAGCCATGAGTAGGTGGGCGTGAGATTTACGTCGGCCGTTGCGCCCCTGGCGTTACGCCAGCATGAAAGGCGGGATTCTCCATTAATGATGAGATATGCACGTTAATAGGGAAACGTGGTGGCGTGGAACGAGGGATCATGGGCGGCGGATATCTCACGTCTAGCGAGATTCGCGGAGCCATGGCGGAGATTCCTGTGATCAGTGTTGTAGGTCAATCGATGAGACCGAGGAAGCTAAGCTCGGCGGGAGGCTCGGGAACGAGCGGGAGGCTGAGGGAGCTTGGTCATGAGTGTAGGGATACGACAGCGCCCAGGCCATCAATCCATGGCCAAACACGGAACAAAAACTTTAAAAAACCGGCGCTAATGGAACCCTAATCGACAGATCGTACCATTAACCCTATACTAGTTCTATATAAAGGAGTTTAAGAGATTATATCGATCGATCCATGTCCTTCAATTTCTGTCCTTAGCTCATCATGGCTGCCTCGACGAAGTTCGATCTCCGGTCTCCCTCGTCGAAGAGGATCCATGTCAAGGATTAGTAATACGGGCTCCCGCTTCAAAACCGAAGCAACTCGGGCATCTAGTTTGCTATCCTAGATACCCAAGATGAAGTAGAGAGTATGTGTGAATACTTTGTCTCAAAACACCCATGGTTTCTCAACTCATGAAAAGGTATGGGTGGAGGTGAAGAAGTTGCCATGGGTGAAGAAGTGAGCTCAAGTTTTGGCTTTTGGCAAGTGAAGAAAAAACTCTCTGTTCATTTCTTGTGTTGGTTTTGTCTTGGATTGATATTGTGTTATATATTGTTGTGAGCACAAGAGCAACCAAAGAAAACTCACACACTCACAAAAAAGATCTGTCACTCTCATGCTCACCACAAATATCCTCACCAAAACAAAAACAAGTGCACATGCTACATCAATGCACCATAACAAAACTTGCACTCATGTGTCATGCCACAATCAATGCCAAATGTCAAGACTTAACCTCAAAAATTCCACACAATTAAACATTAAACTAAATATTTAAATCCAAGAAAAAGAAATGGAAACTTCAAAAGTAAACTCGTAACAAATTACAAGAATACCCCTCATCCGTATATACATACCTGCATCTGTATTCCGACTGAATACGAATACAACGAGACAAAAATAATCCAACAATATAATACTAGGATCCGGTTTAAACCAAAGCCCACTAGTATTATCTGTCCGATCATGATCCGTGCTCAAGTGCACGAATATGATTAAACCCTGCCATAAAACCATACGACCTCTACAACGTTTCACCCGAACCAGGGAAACCCTCTGTGTGGGACTCTAAAGACTCATCAATACACTGGCAGTGGGTTTAACCACAAGCACGTTAGTGGAACTAGCTGTACGTAACGACCGCCCAGGTATTGAGCGAAAGGGAGGCCGACGAGCGAACTTATCCTGAAACCCTACTGAGCCTGACAGTGAAAATATCCACACAGTCCGGTCCGTTCATCTATGAGTATCGCATATCTTGTCTAGGGGGATGGATAAAGTCAGAACCCTAATAACGCGACATTTAGTGTCGGTATGAAGCCTATCACCAACCGAGAAACTACTGATCCGAATCAGTAATTCTCGTCTACCCCGGCCGAGGATTTCTGGTGATGGCCACCCGTGTACACCACGACATCAACCCCCAATATACCGGGAGAGACGAATCCCTTAACGATCCGCTCACCGCCTCCATATGGCTCGGGACTATACCCAACTAAAACCAGTTTGCACGACTCCTTTGAGCCGTGGTAGGGTAGTAATCAAAGCACAGTAGGAACTCACACGAGACAAATAATGATCTCAGGTCGATAAACTAACCTGTACACATGTCACTTGGGAACTGCTATCTGGCATAGGTATAATACCAACTAGTATGTTCCCGGCGAGTCCGTCCGGTGTACTCATAACCCAATGAGCACCTGTATACATTTTAGGTGAACCAACTGACACCAATGGCTTGTGAGACCGGCCACCGCCCCTCGTCGGGGTCTCGATCCGTATACACTAGTCTACTCTCGGAGTATCGATGCCCAGTCTCGAAGCTCCCACAACTATGGACACTTTAAGGATGTGCTTATAGACCACCCAACTCTCACATATATGATCACCATCATACTGCTGGTAGTCAAGCAAGAATCCTATGGGCTCTATCAACATGTAATAGTGATCTGTAATGTCACCTGAAGTATGTACACGATGATAAAGACAAACCAGATAGTATACTATCATCTCGAGTAAGACTGTCCTACCGGTATAGGTCCTCCCTCAATCATTGCAATCACGTGCCTGCGATCCAATAATTGACTTGAGGGAACTATAGCCAACAATCTCCCACTTGCACTTAAGGCTAATTATTGCGGTGTTGCATACTCATAGCCCGTGCGATACCGAACACCTAACTTCTCTACTAATCAGTTTCACAAAGCTCGTTTGTAAAACTATTGCGTTCGAGAAATAGCCTCGGTGAGTGGATCCGCTCTGATGTTTCTTTCTGTCTCTCTTTATCTCAAGTTCGCGGAGAAAGCCATCTCCCGAAATGAGCAATACCTGTCTTAGAATATGTCTGGATGTCTGATGGGATCCAGTTCACAAATGAACTCCAAATCCAATAAACTTCTTAGACTGTATCGTCAACTGAATTTAATCAGTATCCTGCGCCATGCCTCCCTCAGTATCCGCTTGGACCATCTGTCCAAACTACTGCCCCTCAAAAGAGGGAAAACTATAACTCTGACAGTCACTCTGTCAACCAGGTCACCTTGGAAGCCTGGAATGATAACCGTCTCCCGAAGGAGGCTATTGTCACCATATCCCTAGAACAATCACTTATATTCTAAAACTGCTTCCGAACGTTTCTTCAGGATTGGATTAATATATCAACTTATTGCATCTAGTGCAAAAACAACATCTGGTGTAGTACTTGACATCTCATGATTGACTCAATTGCCTAAGCATGTGATATGCCAATCATGCACATCCCTCTCCCCTTTAGTCTGTAAGACACCTTTAGAGAGGGTGACTTCATCACCTGCAGGTACACCACCATGCCAGGAGTCGTCCATTCTAAAATACCTTTAGAATATTTTCTTAGTACCCAGATTAGGAAATTACCCAAATCTAGATCTAAAACCATAGATCTAGTAACCAGAATGCCTGATATAATATCAAAATCCTATGTGGAGAAACCATTGTTTGACAACCACAGTATAACCGTTCGTAGTGTAGGAATTTCACTTCCTACAAAATGTATGTCATCCAAATACCAGGACATGCCACCCTACTACCTTCTTAACAGATCCATCTCCTATTTTGATGAAGTAAAAGCCTATGACTGTCACATCAAAAATAGATGATCTATCTCCTCTATACCTGCTTTAGTCTATAAATAGACATAAGCAACTTGTCCACTATGCTTCCGCTGCTCCCACCGACTACAACAACCCTATGGCAGAGTCATATACACGTGAACTTCTAAAGCTAGTTTAGAACGATGCTATACTCCTCATGCCGGGTCTCATAGTCTAGAACAACAGTAGTGTCAGGTTTGGGTAAACAAGAACCTCCCTGTCACCATCTTTGAGGATACCGGAGTACCTCTCGGGTGGCTGAGGTTACCCACCATTTCTGCGGAGTGGCTAATGGAATGTCAAACCCAATTGAATCTTTAGGTTCTATTTAAATTTTCAGTAATCGTCTGTGGTTCTGGAATCACTTCCAGTTCTACCATACCCCCACTACTATTTTCTGAAAAAATCCATTTTACTAAAACTGTGGCGAGTCAAGAACAATATCACTATTGATCTTCCAGATGGTAGAAAGTTACCCCTCGTCATAGCCCGAGATAACCCAAAAACCACCATTACAGAAACGTGTCTTGAGTTATCCAGAGTCTGGTTTTAAGCATAAGCCGGACAACTCCATATACCTTAACATCGTTAAGACATGAACCATTCTATATACAATATAGAAACAGAGGCACTGATTTAATTGGAACCAGATTCAAATCATGCAGTTGTATCCAGTGCATGTCAACTAAATGGAGAGAGGCCGATTAGCATTACTCAACTTAGGAGTGCATCCAGATATGAGTAACAAGAAAGAGAATCAAGTTCTCAAAACTATTACTATCAACAGAATACCAAACACAAGTATCTTCATCTTCGATCACCTTGAAGAATCCTGATACTTGCAACACGTGGTTCTCTACTTTATTCTTATACCTATAACTTCTCAAAACTTGGACCTTGTATTTCTACGAAACACTTGTCTAAGACTGGAGAAGTCACAAGTAAATAAAATATAGTACGAGGACCAACCCTTTTATCCTAATGGACACTGGACAACATACAATACTTTATATAAGTCCTCTGAGTTGAATAACTCATACCCTGTGCGTTGTAGGTTGAAAACTGTACTATGGTTAAGAAGAATTACACCGCTGTTGAAATTAGTGCATAACAACGGATATTCAAAACCAAATATTTGTCGCAAGCAAACCCCCGGGTGATTTTCTCAAATATCACCAATTACGACGAATTCCGATATAATGAGGATATGATCACCTAATTCCTAATAACTTACTCCCACTCATCATCTGTAAAACCATATAGATGTGAGAATCAAACCTGGTAAATACATACCCTGGAGCAAGGATCTAATTGGGAAATCAGTTTTCATTTAACAACGCATAGTGAAAATGAAACATGAAAATGTTTTGAAGGGGTATCCGGGTATTCCTAGTAATGCCTTTTCCATTATCCAGATTCATGACTATGACCGTATATTTCCTTGCCATCTCTCTAAATCCCTTTATTTGTCTTTACTTATTACCTTCTGTACACCACCCTTAGGCTAAATGGTTTTCTTTCTTCCCTACCGTTCGACACCAGCCTATGGTTTGGAAGAAGACTATCCAATAAGCGTAATAGGTGTACTCTCCTAATCCTAGGAGTACTCGCAACTTGAGAGAAGGTAAAGATAAAAGACAACTGAATAAACCTTATTTTATTTCTCCTGAACCAGAATCCATCCTCGAACTGGAACAAGTTCCTTTGAGTTCGTATATACCTATACGATGGATTATCCAATAAATGTAGATCTTCGTAGTGATACGGCGTGTTCTGGAGAAATGCAAAGGTGAAGTAGGAGTGGCGATAATATACGCGGTTTATTCGTGAATGATAGCAGTCGCAATTTACTTTGCTCTCTTTATAATCCCTTTATTTGTCTTTACTTATTACTTTCTGTACACCACACTTAGGCTAATTGGTTTTCTTCCTTCCCCACCTTTTGGCACCTGCCTATGGTTTGGAAGAAGACTATCCAATAAGCGCAATAGGTGTACCCACTCCTAATCCTAGGAGCCCTCACAACCTGAGAGAAGGTAAAAAGAAAAGACAACTGAATAGTCCTATTCAATTTCTCCAGACCCGGAAATCATCCTCGAATCTGAAATAAGTTTTTTCGAGTTCGTATGTAACTATACGATGGTCATATCCAATAAATGTGGATCTTCGTAGTGATACGGAATGTTCCGGAGAAAAGCAAAGGGTAAACGTAGAAGTGGCAATGAAGTATGCAACTCTGACAATCCAAAAGTCAATGTGTTTTAAGAAGGTTCAGTTAACTTGGTTTCTGAGTTATAGTCTTGGGTCGGGACATGGTCGCTACTAAAGAGAGAAAGAAAACAAACACTCAGCGTGCATTCTAACCTAGATTAGAATGGTCAATCACTTTATCTAATCAGGATGTCTCCCACTGTATCCTCAAATTCTCCTCCAAACCTGAAAGAAGAATTAGTCGGGATCATCTAAAATCACCCGAGGAGTAAACCAACTCATCAGTGGGTATCGGGATCCAACTATCATCGCATGATAACCTGATGGAATCAACTCACTTTATCACACTCCAGAAGGTATGCGCATGCCTGGAAAGTTTCCTGTATGTTTGAAACTCCCGATGTAATTTTTACCCCATGCTCTTATGATCTTGACAAAGGCCAACATATCATAAGTCACATGTCAAGCTCCACTCGTCATTATCCAGGTTAATTTGAACCCACCCGTACATACCCTTGACAAAGGCCAAAATAGTATTACGACTGTCCCAAACTAATGCATCTATCTATGCTACAGAAAAGTAACAAATAGCTACCATACACTATGCCTTGACGAAGGCCAACATACATAGCATGAATACTAAGTGCTACCCATCTGGAATGACAGAGGGCTACGAATGGTTTTTAGCAAAAAAAACCTTTAACGTAATTAACTTTATATCGCTGAAGGAACCGGATAGCTTTTTATAAACATATAGTGGCGAAAACCTTTGCTAATGAGGTCACTCCCGGTGAAGAGATCTCGGCTCTTTCCTCGTAAAATGAAGTGCAGGGTATTCCAACTGAATACCTCGACGCAAAGCAAAAAGTAATTGACTATAGTGAAGTTATTACCCTGACGCAAACTTCTACCCAAGAGGTCACTCCCGGTGCGGGGATCTCGGCTCTTGCCTCGTCGAATGAGGTGCTGGATAGTCATAACCGAATACCACTATGCAAAACAAAAGAAAATGTCTTTGTAATAATAGTTTTTGAAAATTGTTCCAACAACATCGAATAGGTCTATTTTACTTGCATTGATCTGAATCAACGCAGTCCCATCAATTAATCACACCAGAAAAGAACGAAAATATGATGTATGTGTATGCCATCCGCATTTGCCACTGGGTTCCATCATCACCCGTTAGGTTACTTAACTAACGACAGAGCAGGGACTGTACTAGCGCGGGTGTAAAACATATACAACATCTAGTGGTATATATAATAATATATAATAATCGCTCCATGCGTGATAAAAGCAACATCATAGAAAAGCGATAAGAATCACAGAACAATACAGATAATCTGGAAGCCCCGGGTTTCCTTTGAGCCACAAGTGAAACCCGACGTTCCTCTGGTGTCACGACCCGAAATTTAGTTCGTGACCGGCACTTAAATCACGCCACGTCTAAAGGCGTAACGTAAATTAAGTAGGCTGAAGCCCAGAAATCTAAACCTTTTTAAAGAAAATAAAAGAGGTGAAGTGTTGAAATAAAGGTATGATGAAATCAAATGTTTTCTTAAATGCAAAAATAATGGAACATGGAAAATGCAAGTGGATTTTACTAGTTGAAAAACATGTTTCATCTTTTAAAAATTTGGGCAGCACCTCCCTTGTATATTTTGATCCAAAACCACATATACATGATAATATAAAAGGCATCCCTAAGCGGGAGCTAGCTCTTCGCCAATCGGCAGAATCACAACCACGCAAGACAGAAATATATGTATACGATGCCCAACGACGAAGATCAACACAAAAGGATAATGTAAAGCAAGACATCAAACCCACCAAGCGAACATATAACCTCTCGCTCTAAGTCTCGCAACCACAAGTCTTGCTAAGTATTACTACTTATACAAATACTAGTTTCTGATTGATTGAGTTGACTAGATACAAAAGGAATAATAAATACAAGAGTGGCACGATCCAATATGTACCACCTACCAAAGCAAATCACCCAAAAGCAAGCTGTGTGCCAACAATAGCGCTACTGATCCATACGGTCAAACCGGCAAGAACTGTGGCACAACGAGGGTGAGTTGCCAACTCGTGAATAGAAAACATCAACATGTAGAAATCGAATAAAACAACGACTCCTAGGTCAACTATATCATAAAGGTAATACTATGATATCTAGGGTGACTGTATCTGCATATATGCCAACAATATAATCAATGCCTGTATGCATGTGGATATCATCCATGTGTCCATCAATGACACAACAACATGAAAATATATGTATGTAAATATGAGGATATCAACCAACATGTGTCTATCAACGACACAAACCATATCATGAAAACGTATATCTGTATGTATGAGGATATCAACCATGTGTGTCTATCAACGACACATCAAAATCATGGAACCTAAGTATCCAACACCGACACTCGAAACATCATGAAAACCCATGTCCAGCATCGACACGTAAATCCTCATACCTCAGACGCAGCATCCTTAGATCGGCATTCATATCTATCTCATCTCAGGCGTTGCATACTCTGATCGGCCCTCATATCCATCTCATGACTCCGGCCAGTATCCTCCGGACAACCGCTGGGTCCAACCAATCACCGGTAGGTAGTGCTCCCTCTCCCAAGCTCATTGTCTATACTACGAAAATCATTTCTTGTCCTGGGGTACCATACCGGGTCCACCATGTACCCACAAACGGTGCCTACCGCTCCTCGAATCGGGTTTCTAACAAAAGTCTCAGAACCGAGAAAACTCATGGTGGACGTCTCGAAATATCATATCGATAGAAACCAGTTTTTTAAAACAATACATATATTCTTTTGAAATATAACCATGGTTCCCAAATCCAGAATCTCACGAAAATAGCATCTCAATGCGTATAATCATAAAAGCATGATGTATGAAAACATAGAACAGAAATGTGAGCATATCAAGTATATCATGCGACATAGTATAGTGATGTGAACATAGCAAGTATATCAAGCAATATAACATAATGATGTGAGCATAGCAATATATCATGCAACATAGCATAGTGTTGTGAGCATAGCAATATATCAAGCAACATAGCATAGTGATGTGAGCATAGCAATATATCATGGAGCATAGCATAGTGATGTAAGCATAGCAATATATCATGAAACATAGCATAGTGATGTGAGCATAGCAATATATCATAGTATGATATAGCAACTCTACTGTGTAAGTAACATAGCAATTATCGATGAAGAAAACGTGTGAGCCGTTAAATCTTTGTAAGTGTAACATACGCAGTATCGATAATGGTGTAAGTATACTAGCACAGGTATATATATAATGAAATGAGAATATCATGAACGTAGCAGAAAGTAAATTGTGGGCACAATGCTATAAGGAATACGTAAAGGCTAAACGAAATGGAGTAAACCGGGTTTTTACGTCTATAACATATCCGAGTCGATGAATCTGTCAATTGGCATTCAGCCTCACAACATCAAGTACGGTACAATCCATCATATGACATCCTCTAATCAAGGGTATGGATCAATCATCAGGTAAAACTCATCACGTACGGTAATCCATCGTACGGTGGAAATAAACAATTAGGGATTTTATCAACCTATATAATAATGAGGGTACGGATCTAAATCTCGTACGGCATATCACTCATTATTATCATAATTATATATAAATATCTCATTTTTCCGATTTCATAACACATCCATCTCAATCTTATCATACTCACCGATCTCATGTCATATCCTTATACATCTCATTTTGTATCTCATCGTGTACTCTTTTCATCACATCAACATCTCACATCAAGTCATCTTACATATACATTCTATCTTATTAATCTCATGTCGTAATTATCGATCTCAATCATGCTACTCTAAATCTCATACTTATTCTCTTTCATTATATATATATATATCATGATTCACATTCATATATATTAATTTGAGACATCATTTCTATCATATCATGTCATACTGAACCATACACCATAACCTTAAGTCGTGGTATATCTTGTCTCCTACTAATTCTTTAATCATATACATAAGTTCCTAACATGGTTTCCTTAACCATATTCTATATATATCAGTTTCCATTATAATTGCGGGGGTGCTATACGCCATCCACCCGACTTCCCCTGTAGATATAAATCTACTCACCTGCGGAACTCCTTGTTCAGCCATAGTCGATGTGCTTCGCATTCTCGGAATCCACGCGAAGATACCTACAAATCAACACATATCGCCACGTTATGAAAACCAAATCCGGAAAACTGATACGGCACACGGTGCGCTCATAGGTTAGAACCCATAGCCTACACATTCAAAAACAACCAAACAACCCTCGTCATTGACGTGCAAACATAAAACGACCAAATCTCAAAACTAATATCAAAACCAAGAATTCCAAAATACGGAAAACATAACCCAAAACCATCCTAATATGCTCCCAGATTTTGGGTCAGATAATCCGGGACAAAAAGAAAAATATAGTGGCTATGTTATAAGGTATGTGAGCTACTGCCAAAACCCCAACACCAAATCTGCTACAGTAACCGACCTAATGGCTACAGTAACCGGTCAGGCCGGTCGCACCTTGGAATTTGGGCATCGTCTTCTCGTGGTGGTCTCCTATTGGTCTAACTAGGGTAATGTATATTTTTAAATTTTTTATAAAGGTCCCAGGTTGCTCCAGATTTGTAATATTTTGAAAATTTGGAAATAAATAAAATTAATTAATTAAATAATAAAATGCCAATTTAAAAAGTTATTAAAACAAAATAGGACATTTTCACAAGTAGTATGTGAAACAAATTAAATTGAAATTTTAATATGTAACATAAATAAATTATAAGGGTTTTAATGAGAAATTTAGCTTCATTTTTTATTAAAATAATGTTATATAATAACATAGTGAGGGGTCTTTTTGTAAAGTTTAGGAAAAATGTGCAAACTTGAGATTCTGAGGATGCAAGTGGAAAAGGGGTAGATAATGTTTTAGCTCAGAAATTATATCAAGATAAATCAAATTTGGAGTGATAATGCATTGCCGCCACCTACTTGCATGCACATTTCATTTCACAACACCTCCTCCTTGCATGAGGATGGCACACCTTGATCATTGACACCTCCTCCTACACATCAATCTTACCTTTGTCATATATATATCATTTGTTCAGATCACTTAGCTAATTTAAAAATCTGAAAATTCAAAAGAAAGAAAAAGAAAACTAGAATAAACAAAGAAGAACAAGAGAAAGGAGAAGAGAAGAGCCAAGTTCTAGGATTTCCACCATCAAGCTAGGAACTAGAAACTTGTACATCTTGGAGGGAGTTCTTCAAGAAATCCTTTGTAGGTAAAGTCTTTAATCACTGTAGGATTTAGTTCTGTAATTGGTTTAATTTAGAAATCTTATATCTATAATATCGTATTTTAGGAAAAACTGAGCTCTGTAGTAATCTGCTATTAGTCAGAGTAAAATCAACTTAACAAAACAATGCCTAAATATTGTATGTTGGACCTAGAACAAACCCTAGAAGAACGAACCAAGGGGCTCGGATTTGGGCCAGCGACCTATAGGAGAATTCCGGCGTCGCTGTATTTTTGATGGACTTTGGGGTTTTGGGTTTTGGGGTGGGTCTCTGTATCATTGTTAGGATATTTTGGTATTGTTTAATTAAGTTGGTTTAACTGTATATGAAATCTGGAAACTAATATCGGGAAAAGGTATCTAAAATCTAAAATACGACACAAGTAATTCGTAACACGTTCTGTTTTCTGTTACGAAACAGCGTTGGGTTAAATTCCAGTTAAAATGAGTGTTAGATCGTTTGCAATAGTCGTACGTAGTATAATTAGAACGTACAACTTGTGTTTTCATGATTTTGTCGTAGCGGAGTTAGCCGTTTCTTATACAAGTTAATTTCGATATTAGATTCAAATACGGAAACTTCGGAGGCCGCAAGGAAAGGAAAATGATTAGTGATCTGAGTTGATTCAATGTATTCCGGTGAGTAGACTAAACATCTACCGGGGGATTTTGTATGGATGGCGTGATACGCCCGTGGTTTAAGTTTAAAATTTCAATCGTTCCTTCGTTTATAGAGTTGATCGTATGCATTCATATATATATATAAATATTATCATGTTAATAGATGTTAGAACACTGCATAAATTATTGATGATTTATGATGCACATGCACATATCTACATATTACAGTACACCTCGTCGATATTAACATGTCACATATACACTTAGTACTTATTATACTAAGTATGATTCCCATCATACCTTAAACATCTTTAATGGTAGTTATTTTTTTAAACGTTATCATGTTTTATCTCCAAGTATTTGTAGTTCTGATATAAGATGCATTGGATTACTACGGATTTATGGTTTTGAGTTTTTATACACTATCGAAAGGATTCAATGATTTTCATGATTGATATGACATGTCCACCATGAAATGTCGTTTTTTGATTTGGTTTTGTTCCGAACCGGGTGTGGTAGCTATACGGTTTTGTAATTTCTTACGTATATCCAGGCTGGGTGGGGTAGCTATACAGCCGGATTCATAGTGGACCCGGTCGGGGCCGAGGGGCAGGAGCCGCACTTTAGGCGGGGAGCCTAACGAGGATACTCGATACAGGAGTCAGTGGTAAATGATTGGTTGATAGATTTAGCGTGCGTGAGCTTTTAAAAAGACAAATCAAAGAATAGTTAACCGCAATCAATAATGGTGTCGTTTGGTAGCTGGCCGGTTGAGTACGGGTCAGTCCACAGGGAGATGGATTTCTTTCCTTTATATTTTAACGAGTTAAATCCAAAAGATTTTGGGTTTTATTTTAAGATCTAAAAATGAGATAAAATTTTATAAAAAGCTTGCTAGGGTTAAGATTAGGTTAGTCTGGAAAATCAATTATTCTCACCGCTTTATATGCCCTAATTAAGAAATTTTAGGTGTTAAGGTTAACAAAGGGGATTAGCACGATCGGGAAGAATAGGTTTCTTCCCTTTGGTCCTTGTCCGTCCTTTCTTAACACTTATCCCTAACCTCTATGGAAAACAATCACAACCGGTCTTTAACTATGGTATCACCGCTACCTCGTGGGATAGGGTGCCGTAGTGAACGGTGTGTGCTTGTATGCACAGAGTCCTACTTTGAAATGTTGAACGGGAAAGTAAAGGATAAGAGATTTTCATCTCTCAAACCTTCCCTAAACCTAACCCTAACAAGTGAGGAACTACACACTCATTAGGGAATTGATAAACGAGTTCATTTTTTTATGGTTTTAATTTAATAACTATGGCAGATAAATTTTTTTTATAACTACGGCAGATAAAATATTTATAACTACGGCAGAAAAGAAATTCAAGATAAAAAAACTTACTTCTTTATTGATGCACTCTTTAACAGATTACATGGAATTGAAAATCTAAGATCTAGAAATTAAAAGAGGCATCTCAAAAGGGGCACCCAAAAAGAGGCACGAGAATTATTGGCCTTTTGCTCTCCTATTTATAGATACAGGAAACCCTAGGTTACATTATGATCCGTTCATAAATTTACAAATCTACCCTAAGAAGACCCGGTCAACGCACCGTCTTATCCACCGACACGAGCATTGCACGGCCGCGGATCCGCGGCCAAAAGCCTTGTTTGGCCGCGGTTCCGCGGCCGTTTGATGGGCTATTAGGCTCATTTTTTAGGGCTGCTTCATGTTTCATTTTACTTCTGGTTTCTTCACTTGGTTTCTCAGAATATCTTCTATTTTCTTCCAGATTTCCATAGTGCAGAATGTTGTGGATTTTTACCGTTAGGTTCGTGTTGAAGTCTTGAATCTTGTGCTGCCCTCATACGTTGTGCAATCGAACTGTTCATTGATCTTCATTTGTTTCTTAAACTTGTAGGCGGCATCATACAGATTCATCTATTTATTGGTCGTAATCTCACATTTATAGCGTCTTTTCACCATTTTCACTGTATTTGTTCTGAGAACCTGTAACCTGCAACTATTTAGCAGACATGGATCAAAAGCACCTATTTATTTGCAATATGATTAAGAATGGGGAATATAATAATGCAAAATTCTAATATGAACAAATACCCCCAAACTTATGTTTTGCTCGTCCCGAGCAAAGCCATTTTTATTCTCAACAAAATCCTAACCTCACTTTCACAGGGAATCGCGATTGCACCGAGCTCGTGCAACAAGCCGTTAAACCTCTAGGTGTCCCTAGTAGGAGGAGTGTTGTCTCCTGAGGGTTTTCAGTGGATACTACCCACAAAATCTGATCAATTTGTCCTATAGACTTTCATTCTTCAATTCGGTTTTCTAGCAAGAAATTCTATTATTTTCAACTCATAAATTATCAACCCGTATTTTTCATGCTTCCTTATGATTTAACTTAAGATTGTATATGTTCTGTAAATTTATTTAGCTTTTAGCATCTTTTGAGTTTTCCTTCTAAGGTTCCATCTCAACTTTGGAATTTTTAGCATCTCTACTAAAGATATAAGTCCTACTTTTCATTCCTATCTCTCATCCAAACCCCAATCATATACCCCTACGTGTGTGTATGTATCACCCCTACACTTAGAAATTCAATTCAAGCTCTTATACTCTTGTCTATCGTCCAAAGTACTTTTAGTTGGTGAATTTTAGATGAAATTGCTCACACATCCTTCATGCGACCGTTAATACTTCTTGAGGTACTAACGACCGATTACAAAATATGTTCGCGCATTTAGACGTAATTTCTCGACTTGTAACACCTAAGGCTTTAGCAGTGACTCCCAAACCAGTTGGTCTAAGGCACTAGGTGATAAAGCACCCTCGCTATATATATATATATATATATATATATTTTACGCAGCCTTAAGTAATTACAAAACCAGTGTTCATTTTTTTTCCTCTTTATTCACACTTATACTTTTATTTTATTTTCCTTCATACTAAGGATTTTAGACAAGAGCATTTCAAGGTATCATCTACTATTCCAAGTTTCAAGGTTCGTGTATGTGCTAATTGTAGGGTATATATTTTTCAGAATTTAGACTTAAGATTCAGAATTATTTTTCAGACTTACACTTTAATAAAAATTCCAATACTCTTCCTTTATTTTGACTTAGCCTAAGAACTGAACTCAAAATTTGCCTATTTCTAAATAAACTACAAGGACATATATTTTCTACTGTTAAATTTTAAGAAAGGTTATTTTTAGGGTTTTTAATTTACTAAGTTTAGGATCTAGTTTTTCCCTACTATTCAACCGTCATGTTGAACTTAAGTCAAATATGGCCAAAATTGAACTTTTCAATTTTTATAATTTTTTTTTAATTTTTTTTTGATTTTTATAGGTTTTAAAATAAGTATGCAAATGCAAAATTATACATATGAATGCGAAGGAAGAAAGCTTACCGAGCACACCCCCAAACTTAAACTTGACAGTGCCCTCACTATCAGGCTACACCAAGAGGGTCAAAATTGTCGGTACTCCCCTGTTTATTTTTTTATAATTTTTTTTTAAAATATTAACAGAAAAGGAAAACAAAATATATATACACAAAAGGTTCTCCCTAAACTTAAGTGAAACAGTGTTTCCACTGCTGAAGTATTAAAGTTCAGAGTTAGGGAGGAGAAAAACACAGTATCAAGCTATACAAGGCCTTATACAGGCCAAAGATTAGCACCAACCATTCAAAAATTTTATCGTGATAATGGTATGGTTGGTGAAAGAATGGAGTGCAGAGAAATGAAATGAGAAGCGCACGAGACCGTGTGGAGATAGAAGCAGTATACGGTCTCGGTGGAGGAGAAGAATGGCGGAAGGGAAAAAGAAATGGTGGTGGTGGTTCGACTTCTTCAGGTGGAGGTTGAGTAATCACAAAATCCGTGTCGTTTAGGAATGCGAGTTCGTCGGCGAAAATATCTTCGAAACTTTCATCGAAGGTTCGATTGAACGTTTCAATGTCACTAAGTGTCGCGCCAGAATTCAACACACTTGAGTTTTCAAAAATTATGAAGGTGGGATAGTCGTAAGGCTCATTTACCATATTTTCTAAATCAAGTTGTTTTCCTAGAATTATCGAACTCAAAATATCGGATTGTGATTCATTAACACTCGGTATCATTAAAGGAAGATTAGAAGAAGAACCAGAGAAAGTGGGAGAAAGAAGTTGAATACGAACTCGAGGGTGGAGATAGAGTGTATAAATTAGCACATTTTGTAATGACCGATGTGTAAAGAGCGATTGTGCTAATCTATCAACCCACTGAGAAATGAGGTCAAATCCGTCAAGATTCATGAGAAAACATGGGTACGTCGAACTTGGTAAACCAGACATTGAAAATGAAAGGGATACAGTCTCTTGCGCGGTCGGAACAAGGATAGAGGGAAGTGATTGAGGAAGGGTAATAATTAAAGGTTCAGGAGGGTGTACACAGTCAGTCGAAGGGACATGATGAATTGGAAAATCCGACTCATCAAACAAAAATGGTTTATCCTCAATAATTTCCTCAATATTCTCCTCAAAATTTAGCTTATCCATGCCATTCTCATCAAAATCAAGACGCATATGAAGTTCGGGAAAAACATTTAATGATTCGGGATGATGAATTTGAGAGAAAAACTCGGCCAAATATGCGGGTTCATCATCCAAATTATTCCCTGCGTCAATATCCTCAATCAAGTGAAAATCATTTTTTTCGGATACCTCATCAAAAGCATGGATATTTATCAATTCAGGTTCTAGAGTGGAGGTGTGGATTGGTGATGGTTTCACTCGAAAGGGACCCTTCACAATCTGGCAAATCAAGCACTACAAAGTCGCTCAACTCATTAAACGTTTTATTTTCAACTGGTGAATCATTTGGAACACTTGATAGACCTTCAAAACCGGAGTTGTGGGATTCAATTGGGGATGGGTAGGTTTGATTTGGAAGGGCGTATAGCTCACTCTCTCCACTCAAATTCTCGATCTTTCCAACCGCCTCATCATACATTGGAATTTTTGGAGCTAGTTGGAAACTAACTACCGGGTCACTAGGTTGTATAAGGGCGGCCATGGACGCATTCAAATCCTTCATCTGTTGGTTGGATACGTGACTACCATATGTCGCTACCATATAAGCTTCCAACGACTGTTCCAGACTAGACATGGGTTGTGAAGGGGTTTCAGTAAAAGATTAAAATTTTTTTGGATTCCGGAAACTCCCAAATGGCCGTGTAGAAGCAGTGTCTAGAGAAGGTGCGAAAGTCGGGTAGGGCTGGTAGGAATTGAATGGTTGGACAGGAGTATGGTCAACATTTGGATAAAAAGGTGAATGGACTTGTTGATCCCAAGAACTGGAAGTGTTGAAAGGAATGAAAGATCGGTTACGAGATTGTTCAATATGTTCAGCAATAGACATGGGTTTCGGAGTTACAACAGGACTCGAAAAAGGAGTATCAACGTAAGAAGGTGGTGAAGGTTGAAATGGTTGATACAAATTGGATTGCGGAGTCCAACAATTTCTCCTAGACGCTTCTATTCGATCTTTCAAAGAAATTTTGGGCATGGAGGGATCATAACCAATGCGCATAGGAAGCAATGTTTGGATGAGGGTACCAAAGTTCGGCAAGAGTTTTGCGAGGTGGGGTACCAATGATGTAAGAAAGGAGAAGAAAAAGAATGTGATGATTTTTTTTGATTTTTTGATTTTTATTTTTTTAAAAGAATTTGTTTGTTTTGGGGTTTTTGAAATTTTTGAAAGTTTTTTTTTAGAAAAAGTTTTTGCACAATTTGTACGGACTACTACACACTTTCAAACAGTCACAATATAAGCATGCACAATCAAGCCTAGAGCTAGGGTCTCCTAAGTCAACTAGACTGTTCCTAACTATTCCAAAGGGCAAGTTGTGAGATCCTCAAATCGCCTCTTCACCTCCAATTGTGGCCAGGTAAGCACAAGTAAAGAAAGGAGGGATCCACTCACGAATCACCGTGAGACGTGCCTTTTAAAATTACCTTTCCTACTTGTCTAGCATAGACACCACAAAGTCTGGTTTAGATAAACGACCGATGCCTAAAACTTTTCCTTTGTCCTATTGAGCGCGACAGTCCTTATTGGCTGAGTCTAATATTTTTTATTAATTCGAAGGTTGATGCAAATGCTTTTTGTGATTTTTTGGGTCTTAGGAAGGGTAATGAAATCCCCACCCAATCTTGATTGGTGTTATAGCCCCTTAAAAGTCCGTTTTAAATATGCAAAGCAATTACCACACCAAAAATCTAAAACACTTTCAAAAAAAAAATATTTATTTTGCAGCGCAGAGAATCCTGCACAAAAACAATTTATTGGAGAGGGAGAAAGATTTTTGCGCAAAGAACCTTGCAAGAAAAAATTTTAGTTGAGTTCAGAGGGTAGAAGAGAGGATAAAATACTCAAAGAGAAGTTTTGGGATGCTGACGTCACTAGTTGACCGCGTTTCCGTGGTCAACTGCATATATCCGCCGCGGTTCCGCGGTGGTTCTGTTAGTTTGGATCTCCAAAAATTTTCTGTTTGTTGTTGTGATTCTCCTCTGTCTGTTCAGATTTTCTGTTTGTTGTTGTGATTCTCCTCTGTCTGTTCAGATTTTCTGTTTGTTGATTTGTTCACTGGCTTTTTCCAGATCTGAATCAGTCCATCTTCTTTTCCTGCGCAATTCACACAATACCTCTCGAAAAGAACAAGATGAATTTATTTTATTTTATTATTTTTTTTGTTTTTAAAATTTTTCAATTTTTATAATTTTTAAAAAAATTATTTTTTATTTTTTTTAACCCGAAATTACATAAAGAAAGAGACTACCATCTCCCGAGTAACGGCGCCATTTGATTGGTTGATAGATTTAGCGTGCGTGCGCTTTTAAAAAGATAAATCAAAGAATAGTTAACCACAATCAATAACGGTGTCACTTGGTAGCTAGCTGGTTGAGTACGGGTCGGTCCACAGGGAGATGGATTCTTTTTCTTTGTCTTTTAACGAGTTAAATCCAAAAGATTTTGGGTTTTATTTTAATATCTAAGAATGAGATAAAAGTTTATAAAAAGCTTGCTAGGGTTAAGATTAGGTTAGTCTGGAAAATCAATTATTCTCACCGCTTTCTATGCCGTGATTAATAACTTTTAGGTGTTAAGGTAATAGTTTACAAAGGGGATTAGCACGATCGGGAAGAAACTAGGTTTCTTCCCTTTGGTCCTTGTCCATCCTTTCTTAACTCTTATCCCTAACCTCTATGGAAAACAATCACAACCGGTCTTTAACTATGGTATCACCGCAACCTCGTGGGATAAGGTGCCGTAGTGAGCAGTGTGTGTTTGTATGCATAGAGTCCTACTTTAAAATGTTGAACGGGCAAGAAAGGGATGAGAGATTTTCATCTCTCAAACCTTCCCTAAACCTAACCCTAACAAGTGAGGAACTACTCACTCATTAGGGAATTGATAAACGAGTTCAATTTTTTATGGTTCTAATTTAATAACTATGTGTCACGACCCGAAATTGGCACGTGACGGCCCTAATACTACGCAACGTCTACAGGCGTAACGTAGTAAAAGAAAGCCAAAACCCAGAAATCTAAACCATCAAAAGTAATAAGAAAGTGATAATAGTATTTTCAAAACCATTGAAATCACAACCCAAATTCTTTAAAGTCTCACTTTTATTCCTTAAAATTTTGGCAGCACCTCCTTTGTAAAACAAGCCCCCAAAATGAGAAATATAAAGTAAAGCATCCCAAACGGGAGCAAAATCCATGCCCAACGGCGGAAAACAATCACCAAAACAGATATACGACGCCGTAGCGAAGAAAGAGACGATATAAATAAAACTGCATAAAAACCTCCAAGTCACAAAATAATATACAATATCGTCCTCACACCAAGTCACTAAGTCAAACATAATACTGGTAGATGGAGAGTACATGGATACAACGAATATACAATACAACATCGGATAACCACAAAACCCACCTGGGCAAAACTGCACACTGTCAGGCGAAGTGGTATCCGCAGCAAAAGATGATACGAAGGATGAAAATAGCCTGCCTCTGATTATCCTGAGGAACACCTGCAAACACTGTGGCACAACGGGTGTGAGTTGCCAACTCGTGAATAGTAAATAACATATGCAGGTAATCACGAGTATGCACGTACAACGCGAATCTAACATAAGCATTTAATATCAATGAATAGTCATATGTGATGTAATAATCATGAAAAGTACACTAGCAGGTACAATTAATACATGAAGCCATAATATGACGATCAGTATGCAATAATCATGTAAGGTACTCTATCAGATACTACTAATACAAGAAGCAGTGCATAAATAATGAATGTGGAGTATGGAATAAAACATGTCATTTCCACGGAAATCCTAACCTTGCAGTAGGACCAAAATCCAACAAGACAATCAAGTAGTGAATATTTATGAATGCATGAATCAATACACATATATTAGCGTCCCATTCCACTAATATTGGTGTAAAGGCATATATAACAGCGTCCCACTCCATTGTTATATATACATAGTAATAAAAATATCAGAGAACATCATATGACATCTATGAATGTAGTATATGCAATATGAAACAGTAATATGAGCATATAAAGGAAAAACCACTATTTAACTGCAACCAGTTAAATAAATATATCACACGGAGCCTGATTTCCCCGAAATCAGATGCAACAATATAGACAGGTGAACATGTAGCTATAACAAGGTATGTGCAACCATGTCGGTATAGCAAGATATGTGTGTCCATATGTAAGTATGTATGATGTCAAAGTAGCTGTAGCAAGGTATGTGTCTATACCTATCCATAATACCCTCCAGGTATATGTATGTATGTATGTCAGATGTACAGGTAGCTATATCTCATATGTGTATATACCTATCACAATGGTACAATACCATATAGGTATATGGGTAACTAGCATGTAAGTGTACAGGTATGCTATATGTCATAAGCACAATAAAAATATGAATCAATGTCTCAATGTCCCTAACCAGACAATATCATTTCTATATATGGATTGTGCGTGACATGGCAATTATTGACGGTGTGTGTGGCATACAATCAGTGCTCGTGCAACATGAGCCGTCAATAATAGTGCAGTGTCCTAAGGATACTAGTCCAAGCACAACAATTACTAAGCAGTAGGGTAAATGTGCAATTCTAAATCTGACATAGAATATGCGACAAAAGTAATATCTCTAGCCCAGACGCATAACGTCATGCAGACGATTCCCCTATAGATGTTAAATCTACTCATCAACACTCCTGGCTAAGTGTAGCCAACCACCTGTTTTCCCTTTGTAGCTTTGTCCGTAGTTCCCGCCTGCGAACCTTCAATATTAAGACAATAAAACAAGTGTATATTAATAATAACCTTAAAACACGTACACACTACATTAGACCGACGCAACAACACAAAACATACTCTCAAGTGTTCGTATTGTGGCTAACGTGCATAGCGACACGACGAAAACAACTCAAGAGCAAAACCACACAAAGTGCACGATCTATGTCGTATAACATATCGCGCGAACACAAAACACTACAACCTACGTAAGTGATCCCAGATTTTGCATACAGTAAAAACTAAACAAACAAACAAGACCAAATACACCCAAACCCCAGAATAGACCTACCCTCAAAAACCCACACCCCAACTCTACAGAAAATTCGACGTCGCCGGAATTGGGCTTCTCGTCGTCGGCCCTGGCCGGTAGGGTGGTCCTCGTGTCTCAGGTGGTGCTCCAGGGTCACTAGTACAACACAACTAAAATGTTTGGTTTTCTAGTATTTTCTCGGGATCATAGGAGGTCACAGATATCGCAAATCGACACTAAAATACGATATATGCACAAAACTTAACTTTAAACACTTAAAACTAAAACTAACTAGCTATATACCACAAAAACTATAAAAAGAACAGATAAGGATCATTACCTATCCTCAAGAACACCAAGGTCCAAGCTTTCCTAGCTCCAAGAGGCAAAAGTGATCAAAGATGTGATTTTTGTGATATATTTTGTGATTTTGGGGATTTAAAGATCTTTGAATTGATGCAAATGGAGAAAGAAATGGTCAAGGGCAGAAGAGAGAGGGAGGGCTCGGCCAAGGAGGAGAGGGTGAGGAATTGTGTGGATGATTCTAGCAAGAAAAGAATAAATGCACAAATAATGCCTTCACACCTACATTCATGCACATGCCACCTCATTCATTTCATTTCCTTTTCTTTAAAAAAAAAAACTTAATCCATATGCACTAACAAATATCTAGATGCTATGTGAAGGGTTTTATTAACTCAAACTTAATTTTTGAAAAGAAGACTAAAGAGAAAATTTCCCAAAATGTGAATACCGCATTAAAATAATATTAAAATTGGGAAAAAATTCAAATTGGACCAAAACGTCCCATATACCCCCAAAGCTTGCGCACTAGTTTTAATTTAGCTAAACTAGGTGCTGAAAAGTCTCTATGATCGTTTGATCGCAATCGGTTTAAAACAGAAAATACCGACAATTTTACCCAAAAACGGAAAAATTCACATAACGATTTTCTAAAACGTTACAATCTCCCCCCCCCCCTTATAAAAATTCGTCCCCGAATTTAAAATTCTCACTAAGCGTACCTTCAAAGAAAAGATTACAAAGTCTCATATCTTGCTCGCAGCCTCCCAAGTGACCATCTCACTATATGGCTACGTCCAAGAAAACTCTCCACAGATGGCAAGACCTTTGACCGAAGTTTCTCCACCTGTCGAGCCACTAACATAAATGGCTGCCGGTGAACGAAAAGATCGAGTCCAACTAAATGGTCTGGTGCTGAATCATGTGGGAAAGTCATGAAGGTATTTGCAAAGTAACGACACAAGGAATACAGGATGAATACTCAATAATCTGGGCGGAAGTGCCAAGTTATAGGCAACAGAACCAACTCGCTTTAAGGATCTCAAAAGGACCTATGATCCTGGGATAAGCTTCCCAAAACTCAACACGTCATTCATCAGAAAGTCTGTAGGAATACACGATCTCCCACTACGAACCCAAGTCTGCGACCACCATGGTCGGCATAAGACCTTTGTCTGCACTGTTTGTCATCATCCTAACCTGAACCAACTGGATCATCTCCGAAGTCTTTAGACTAGCTGGGGTCCAAAAATCCTACTCATGCAGAGTCAGAAAAACAGACTGGTGATCGACACAACCAAACAATAAATTAAAGGCTGCCAATTGGAGTGTCTCCTGATAACAGCTATCGAAGGAGAACTCTAACACTCGAGTGACGATACCAACTGTCGACAACAACAAGTACGTACGCACAAGCATAACCTCTAGAGTCAGTATAGCCCGCTCTCAAAAAAACATAATCCTGCGGATGGAAAGATGGAGCTAAAGCTCAACCAGTACCCAAGGCTTTCTGAAGAACCTGCCCAAGACGGCAAGCGAACAGGGTGCCTTATTGGATACGACCCATGAAGGAACTCCATGCAACGCACAAAATTAACAAAGAACAACTGAGCAAACTGAGCAAAACCGGACAACAAACACCTGAATGGAGTCATACCCTTACTAAACTTGGGTAGACACCATAACGAAATTCGTGGAGATCTGCTCCCATTCCCACTTCGGAACGGTTAAAGGTTGCAACTCTCCAGCCGGTCTCAGATGCTCAACCCAAAACACACAACAAGACAGACACCTTGAAACGAAATCCAAAACTTCACTCTTCATCCCGGTACACCAGTAACTATCTCACAAGTCACGCCAAATGTTGGTGGAACTTGAATGAACACCGAAGCTGACTGATGTGCCTGTGCTAGGATTTCGCGTCTCTGCCCATCAGCAACAGGTACACAAAGCGTCTCTAAACGTAGCACACCCTGGTCACAAATCAAGGACTCTAAATCATTAACCAGCCGAGTATGCTCAAGTATCTCTAACGGACGAGCGTCGGCGGGCTGTGCCTCACGAAAACAATTAAGTAAAAGTGGTCGGGCGCGGACATAAGCAAGCTGTCTCCTCAGAAGAGGCGAATCTAAGCTGTACTCCACGATCGACAAGAACTGTAAATCTGCAGAAGACTATCTCAACAATCAAAATCCGCTGCAGGAAGATATATATTAAGCTCTGGTGGTCCGTGAAAATCTGACACGACTCTCCGAACAGGTAGTGTTTCCAATCCTCCAATGCAAGACCACCGCGGCCATCTCCAGGTCATGAGTGAGATATCCTGCTAGTACTTCCTCCAACTGTCGGGAAGTAAAAGCGATAATTCTATAGTGTCACCTCAGTACACCGTCGAGCCCCGCTCATGAAACATCACAGTTAAACAACAAGGTCGCCCGAACCAGAAAGCAAGGAAAGAACCGATGCAGTTGTTAACCGAATCTCCAACTGCAGGAAAACTCTGCACGCATGCCTCAGTCCAAAGAAAAGAACCTCCTTTCAGGTCAGTCCAGTCAACGGTGCAGCACTATACTAGCAATCCTGCACGAAACGGCGGTAAAATACCTGCTAAGCCTAAAATCTGCGGACCTCTGTCCCGGATATAAGTATGGGTCAAAGCTGTACGGCCTCGATCCTCCTCGAAACCATACGAAAACCGTCTCCCATAACTACAAGACCTAGGAGTCAACACAAATAAGCCTGAAGGAACACTCCGAGAATCTAACAAACAGCTAGCACTCTCCCAATGTCTGCAGAACAAATCCTCAAGTGCTATTCCTGTTCCTCACGACTCTTGGAATTGACCAGGATGTCATCAATGACACAACAAAAACTGGTCGAGGAACGGCCTGAAGAAATCAGGTTTATCACATACACGATTGCTGCTAGGGCACTGGTGAGTCCAACGACAACACCAAAACACAAAAAGCCCGTAGCACGCACAAAAGACGACTTCGGAATGACATCACTCCGAACCCGCAACAATGATGACCTGATCCCAACCAAAAACCAACCTACGAAACAAAAGAACATGCAGATTTAGAATACCTGCAAACTCAGCATTGGACGCCCGCGCGTCCCGATGAGTAGAAGCAAACTCCCGGGTCTGTCCCCTACCCGCAACAGGCTGAAATCCTCCTCTCTGCGGTAAAGTTTCCTCGCGACTACGTGGCTCAGTACAAACTCGAACCAGATGATCCAAACTCCTGCACCGATAACATTCGGAAGAAAACTGCTGACCATCCTGGGGATAAGATCTAGACGACTGTCCTCGCCTCAAGCCCCTTGTACTCCCATGACGTGCACGAAACCTGTCACGACGACTGAACCTCTGTCTATGGGCTGGCACACCTGCATGAGCCCTCCTCTGATCCAAAACTCCCAAAGTCTCCGGAAGACGTGTCTCGTCAACTGGGGCTGCATCCACTGGTGCTGTGTAGATGACGGAAAGCTGTGTGCTGATCGCAAGGAACAACTTGGTAACAGGGGTGACAACCTCCTGTCGCTACGCTCGAATGGCCTCAACCAATGAACTCATCGTCTGGCGCAAGTCCTGAATCTCTGTCACAAGCCTAACGATACTATCAGTCGAAGGCGAAACCGTCTGCACCTGTGCAACGAGCGTGCCATCCTGGTCAGTCCTCGCTCTCCCCTAGTCAATACTGACCTCGGCCCTCGCTGCACCTCTCTGAGTCCCCATAGTCGTTGGCGGCAAAGGCTATAAATAGAATATAAGATTCAATAAGAACACGGAAATCGAATCACAAGAATATGTATCATCAAGAAAGGAATTTCAAGCAATTTGTACTTAGGTCACTTTAGGCGGAGTACTGCATCGTGAGTATGCTGCAGACATACACACACTACGTTACTCTGCTTAAGCTACCTACTCCATCATACCAAGGTCATCCTACACTCCGAAAGGTAAAACCTAGCGCTCCGATACCAACTTTGTCAGGACCTGAAATTAGCACGTGACGGCCCTAATACTACGCAACGTCTACAGGCGTAACGTAGTAAAAGAAAGCCAAAACCCAGAAATCTAAACCATCAAAAGTAATAAGAAAGTGATAATAGTATTTTCAAAATCTTTGAAATATCAACCCGAATTCTTTAAAGTCTCACTTTTATTCCTTAAAATTTTGGCAGCACCTCCTTTGTAAAACAAGCCCCCAAAATGGGTACAACATAAATATAAAGTAAAGCATCCCAAACGGGAGCAAAATCCATGCCCAACGGCGGAAAACAATCACCACAACAGATATACGACGCTGTAGCGAAGAAAGAGACAATATAAATAAAACTGCATAATAACCTCCAAGTCACAAAATAATATACAATATCGTCCTCACGCCAAGTCACTAAGTCATACATAATACTGGTAGATGGAGAGTACATGGATACAACGAATATACAATACAACATCGGATAACCACAAAACCCATCTGGGCAAAACTGCACACTGTCAGGAGAAGTGGTATCCGCAGCAAAAGATGATACGAAGGATGAAAATAGCCTGCCTCTGACTATCCTGAGGAACACCTGCAAACACTGTGCCACAACGGGGGTGAGTTGCCAACTCGTGAATAGTAAATAACATATGTAGGTAATCGCGAGTATGCACGTACAACATGAATCTAACATAAGCATTTAATATCAATGAATAGTCATATGTAATGCAATAATCATGAAAAGTACACTAGCAGGTACAATTAATACATGGAGCCATAATATGACGATCAGTATGCAATAATCATGTAAAGTACTCTATCAAATACTATTAATACATGAAGCAGTGCATAAATAATGATTGTGGAGTATGGAATAAAACATGTCATTTCCACGAAAATCATAACCTCGTGGTAGGACCAAAATCCAACAAGACAATCAAGTAGTGAATATGTATGAATGCATGAATCAATACACATATATTAGCGTCCCATTCCACTAATATTGGTGTAAAGGCATATATAACAACGTCCCATTCCACTAATATTGGTGTAAAGGCAAATATAACAGCGTCCCACTCCACTGTTATATATACATAGTAGTAAAAATATCAAAGAACATCATATGACATCTATGAATGTAGTATATGCAATATAAAACAGTAATATGAGCATATAAAGAAAAAACCACTATTTTACCGCAACCAGTTAAATAAATATATCATACGGTTCCTGATTTCCCCGAAATCAGATGCAACAATATAGACAGGTGAACATGTAGCTATAACAAGGTATGCGCAACCATGTCGGTATAGCAAGATATGTGTGTCCATATGTAAGTATGTATGATGTCAAAGTAGCTGTAGCAAGATATGTGTCTATACCTATCCATAATACCCTCCAGGTATATGTATGTATGTATGCCAGATGTACAGGTAGCTATGTCTCATATGTGTATATACCTATCACAATGGTACAATACCATATAGGTATATGGGTAACTAGCATGTAAGTGTACAGGTATGCTATATGTCATAAGCACAATAAAAATATGAATCAATGTCTCAATGTCTCTAACCAGACACTATCATTTCTATATATGGATTGTACGTGACATGCCAATTATTGACGGTGTGTGTGGCATACAATCAGTGCTCGTGCAACATGAGTCGTCAATAATAGTGCAGTGTCCTAAGGATACTAGTCCAAGCACAACAATTACTAAGCAGTAGGGTAAATGTGCAATTCTAAATCTGACATAGAATATGCGACAAAAGTAACATCTCTAGCCCAGACGCATAACGCCATGCGGGCGATTCCCCTGTAGATGTTAAATCTACTCACCAACACTCCTGGCTAAGTGTAGCCAACCACCTGTTTTCCCTTTGTAGCTGTGTCCGTAGTCCCCGCCTGCGAACCTACAATATTAAGACAATAAAACAAGTGTATATTAATAATAACCCTAAAACACGTACACACTACATTAGACCGACGCAACAACACAAAACATACTCTCAAGTGTTCGTATTGTGGCTAACGTGCGTAGTGACACGACGAAAATAACTCAAGAGCAAAACCACACAAAGTGCACGATCCGTGTCGTATAACGTATCGCGCGAACACAAAACACTACAACCTACCTAAGTGATACCAGATTTTGCATACAGTGAAAACTAAACAAACAAACAAGACCAAATACACCCAAACCCCAGCATAGACCTACCCTCAAAAACCCACACCCCAACTCTCCAGAAAATCCGACATCGCCGGAATTAGGCTTCTCGTCGCCGGCCCTGGCCGGTGGGGTGGTCCTCGTATCTCAGGTGGTGCTCCAGGGTCACTAGTACAACATAACTAATATGTTTGGTTTTCTAGTATTTTCTCGGGATCACAGCAGGTCACAGATATCGCAAATCGACACTAAAATACGATATATGCACAAAACTTAACTTTAAACACTTAAAACTGAAACTAACTAGCTATATACCACAAAAACTATAAAAAGAACAGATAAGGATCATTACCTATCCTCAAGAACACCAAGGTCCAAGCTTTCCTAGCTCCAAGAGGCAAAAGTGATCAAAGATGTGATTTTTGTGATATATTTTGTGATTTTGGGGATTTAAAGAGCTTTGAATTGATGCAAATGGAGAAAGAAATGGTCAAGGGCAGAAGAGAGAGGGAGGGCTCGGCCAAAGAGGAGAGGGTGAGGAATTGTGTGGATGATTCTAGCAAGAAAAGAATAATGCACAATAAATGCCTTCACACCTACATGCATGCACATGCCACCTCATTCATTTCATTTCCTTTTCTTTAAAAAAAAACTTAATCCATATGCGCAAACAAATATCGAGATGCTATGTGAAGGGTTTTATTAACTCAAACTTAATTTTTGAAAAGAAGACTAAAGAGAAAATTTCCCAAAATGTGAATACCACATTAAAATAATATTAAAATTGAGAAAAAAATTCAAATTGGACCAAAACGTCCCATATACCCCCAAAGCTTGCACACTAGCTTTAATTTAGCTAAACTAGATACTGACAAGTCTATATGGTCGTTTGATCACAGTCGGTTTAAAATAGAAAATATCGACAATTTTACCTAAAAACGGAAAAATTCACATAACGATTTTCTTAAACGTTACACTATGGCAGATAAAAAAAATTTATAAGTACGGCAGATAAAAAATTTATATCTACGGCAGATAAAAAATTTATAACTACGGCAGAAAAGAAATTCAAGATAAAAAAAAACTTACTTCTTTATTAATGCACTCTTTGACAGATTGCATGGAATTGAAAATCTAAGATCTAGAAATTAAAAGTGGCATCTCAAAAGAGGCACGAGAATTATTGGCATTTTGCTCTCCTATTTATAGATACAGGAAACCCTAGGTTACATTCTGATCCATTCATAAATTTAAAAATCTACCCTAAGAAGACTCGGTCAACGCACCGTCTTATCCACTGACACGGGCATTGCACGGCCGCGGATCCGCGGCCAAAAGCCTTGTTTGGCCGCGGTTCCGCAGCCGTTTGATGGGTTATTGGGCTCATTTCTTTAGGGCTGCTTCATGTTTCATTTTCCTTCTGGTTTCTTCACTTGGTTTATCAGAATATCTTCTATTTTCTTCCAGATTTCCACAGTGCAGAATGTTGTGGACTTTTACCGTTAGCTTCGTGTTGAAGTCTTGAACCTTGTGCTGCCCTCATACGTTGTGCAATCGAACTGTTCATTGATCTTCATTTGTTCCTTAAACTGGTAGGCGGCATCATACAGATTCATCTATTTATTGGCCGTAGTCTCACATTTATAGCTTCTTTTCACCATTTTCACTGTATTTGTTCTGAGAACCTGTAACCTGCAACTATTTAGCAGACATGGATCAAAAGCACCTATTTATTTGCAATATGATTAAGAATGGGGAATATAATAATGCAAAATTCTGATATGAACGGTAAACACGGCGGATATCTAGGTGATATCGACCGGTGTTATTTGATTGACAGGATCGTTCGAGGAATGATGCCTGATGAAACACCGAAGATTTGTGTCGATGTTGGACACGGGAAGAAAATAAACCTTATTTGGATAATAATTGATGAGATTTCAGTTTTGATTTATACATTGAGTAGTACAAATTCATGCTTCCACCTGTTATTATGCATCACATTCATCATTGTTGATATTAGTTCTAGGTCGGCATACTTACATTATCAGCCGATATATGTTAGTTTTATTCACCGAGTTGGAAACTCACCCCCGTTGTGCCACAGTTCTTTGCAAGAGTAGAGTGGACGCATAGCAGCAGACAGATCCACTTATCGGTTTATCGCTCTTTTTGCTAGGTGGGTTACCTATGCAGTAACCTCCTCTTTTGGTATTGTATATTGAATCTAGAGTTTCTCCATCAGACCCTATATAATGACTTAGAATGATATATGGTTATATGTATATTATTTCGACAGATGAGATCGTTTAGTTGTATTAAATGATAATTCTTTTATTTATGTCTTAGATTCTTCTTTGATGTCGTATTATGAGTATGTATTGATTTCCACTGTTAGTATCATTGCTCCCAACTTGGGATGCAACCAAATTATACACTTTATAACTTCTTTTATTATAAATGGAATAGGAAATTACTGTTAAGATCTTAAATACTTAAAATCTGTGTTTTTTACTTAAAAACTATTTTTTTCTAAAATTCCGCAAAAAGGGTTTTTGATCTTGGTTTTTGGCTTACACGGATTGTGTCGATATCTTTAGATATTTTACAATCCAAGTGCCGGTCACATCCAAACTGTGGGTCCTGACAAGATTCCCAGTAGACCTCCAAAAATGCCACAAAACCGACTAAGTTCGTATTTTGGTTTCTATTCCGTGTCCTAGGCTATAAAATCATCACTAGGGTCTTGTAAACAGCCACTAAACATTACAAGTCCACACAATCACCCAAAACCTCTCTTGAAATTTCCAAACATTGCTAATCTATATCGATTTAACTCTAAACTACTATAGGGTGCTAGGAAACTAAAAATCTAAACTAGAAGTGTAGGAATTATCTCGTTTGGAAACTCAAGAATTTTCTTGAGTTGCTGAAAGTCTTCAAAATTCAATTTTGAAAGGTCCAAAATATTGAGGATGAAGTTGTGCAACTTTTTAATGAAGGAAGTATATGGTTTTGGTGAAGGGTTGAAGATGGAACATGAGGGTAGAGGTGGAGGAAGCAAGTGGATGAAGGAGATGAAGATAGTGAAGGGAAAATAATGAGGTCAAAGTCTCTCTCTCTCTCTCACCCTCACTCTCTTATGTGGCATGCCATGCCACATGGGTCCCCCCCCCTCTCTCCTCAATTATACTCTCTTATCTTATCTTTTACTTTTCTTTTTCCCTCACTCAATTAAAACCAAACACATAGCACAAATAAAATGAAATAACATGCAACAAAATGCAACATGTCATGGTTCACTAGTCATGACAAATTAAAAATACGGATTTGGTCTAATCGTGATTAGTAGTGCTGTCACGACCCGAAAGAGCACGTGACTGGCCCTTGAACCATATGAAGTCTATAGGACCCCATCTGATCCAAGTAAGCCAAAAGCCCAGAAATCTAAAACCATTTAAAGAGTAAATAAGGAAAACTGGTTTTAAGAAGTAAAGAAATCACGTTTCGAAAATCAAGTTTTTAAATAACTAAGCCGAATATGCATTTTAAATTGTGTAACCTTTTCTGAAAATTTCGGCAGAGTTTCCTTTGTAAAAACTGGCCCCAAACGGGGTACAACAAGAATAATATATATGAAATGATAAAAGGCATCCCCAAGCGGGAGCTAGCTCTTCGTCAATCGACGGTCACAACCACGCAAGCAATAATAATATACAACGCCAAAGGGCGAGGATCAAAATCCAAAAAGAAACTCAAACAGCCAGAAAATCGTAATACTACAAGCGCGACTCTAAGGTCGAAATAATACAACACTGTTTTCTAAGTCTGAAACAATATACAAGTTTTGGTTGATGGAATCTCTAGATACAATGAATAATACATGAACAATGGCGGTTCTGAAACAAAAGAACCCACCGACCAACGCAAGTCACCCATATGGAAGCAGTGTGCCAGAAATGCCGCTATGGAATCTGTACGGCAAAAACCTGCAAGGACTGTGGCACAACGGGGGTGAGTTGCCAACTCGTGAATAGAAAAATATCTATAAGCAGAGATCGAATGCATGACCCATCCTAGGTCAATACGATCAGATATATATAAACCTCAATATGAATAAGTCTGAAACATGCTAAACTGGCAATGTAATCTCTATACATGAGTGTAGTGCCAAGTACTCGTGCCAGTGCCTCAGGTAATAGCATAACATAAATGTGATGTACAATCAATGAAATCAATCTGCATGTACGTGGATCCCGTCCACTCGTCACCCAATGACAATAACCATCATGCATGTAAATATCATCAGCATATGCATGGAAATATGAGGATATAAACCACCTGTGTCCCTCGTGACACGTCAAAATCATGGAACCGGAGTGCCCAGCATTGGCACTCGAAAACATCATGAAAACTGTGTCCAGCATCGGCACGTAAATCCTCATATATCGGGCTCCGTCAGTCCGGATCGGCCCACGGGCTCTGTCTGCGGTATCGGCCCTCAGCCCCGGCAGTACGCCCATATCCATCTATCGACTCTGGTCAGTATCCTCCGGATAACCGCCAGGTCCAACCAATCACCAGTAGGTACTTGCCACCCTACCAGGCTCATCGTCTACTCCACGAAAAACATTTCTTGCCCCGGGGAACCATACCGGGTCCACCATGTACCCGCAATCGACCTCATCCGCCTCCTCGAATCGGGTTTCACATGTCGCTCTCAGCACCGAGAAAACACATGGTGGACGCACTGAAATATCATATCAAGGGTAACCGGGTTTTAAAACAGTTACATATTCCCTTTTTAAACACCCACGGTTCCCAAAACCAGAAATATCATGGAATCAACATATCTCAATGCGTATAATCAGCAAGCATGATGTGTGTGACATGTAAAAGAAATGTAAGCACATCAGTCTGTCATGCAAGACTCATATCCTGAATGCAACAGTACTACAGTGTAGTGACATGGCAATTATCGATGACGAAGTGTGTGAGTCAGCAACAGTGTACGTGGAACATACGCATCATCGATAATGGTGCTGGTGTCCTAGCAGCATGACTGAAATATATCAACAATACAAGCGATGCAATGCAAATAGAAAGAATATGCGGAAATCGAATAATCAGCGCAACAGTAAAGAACCTGCCCCAATAAATATATCATGCAACCTTGCCTTTTGAAATAAGACGAATCAGGGCTTTTGGTAAAATAAGGGCTACAGTGTTTTAAGAAAAGATGCGTCGTTTGAAAATATCCGTATAAACCCTTTTGCTTATCTTTAAAATATCCCCGATTCGTTAGTTTTGAAATAGGTATGACTCGAGTCTAGCCTAACGCCTACTATGCGAACTACGGACCCAACAATCAAGTCAATCGAGAGGGGTAAGGAAACCACCTAAATCTGAGTCGATATCACACTATCTCATCGCATGACAGGTATCACTACCATCATATCACATCTCCAATACGAACTCTGTCATGTCGCCAAATCTCACGGCCTCAATCGAATCTCATCGACTCATCTCAATCCCACGTATCATCCTCAAAACCCGTATATGAACACATAGTCCCATACCCATGTGTAGATATACACACCATCATATGCGCACAGATAAATGAAAGAATGTATGCAAGTATGTGTGTATGTGTGAGTGTGGGTGCAACCACTACTCTAGGGTTTCGCACTATACTCAACCAATACATCCTTATCACCAATAATCCATTATTACCATCAATAATCCTAAACAACACATAATAAATATATGTGTGTATACGTATTCGTATACATCACCACGGACTGCGGGGGGGCTATACGCCATCCACCCGACTTCTCCCCGTAGATATAAATCTACTCACCTTGCTTCTTATGT
Organism: Agapanthus africanus; assembly: GCA_030015575.1. Classification (NCBI taxonomy): domain Eukaryota; kingdom Viridiplantae; phylum Streptophyta; class Magnoliopsida; order Asparagales; family Amaryllidaceae; genus Agapanthus; species Agapanthus africanus. The sequence continues at coordinate 249,847,863 of JASDDO010000004.1, read as the reverse complement.
GTCGGTGCCGATGTCGCCATCTTCATCATCTTTGCATCAACATCACGTAGGGTACCTACAAGTATATCACAACGCTAAAGCACATGAAAATCACATCGGAAACCAAAATAGCACACGCTACTCGCATAGGTAAAAACCTATCGTCTCGCATGTAAACACGTTCAATATCCACTCGTCGTTGACGTCCAAACGCCACCCGACAGAAACGAATCACCAAATACCAAAATCCATGCTAAAACAAGTCATATATCATACGCCAACTCAAGCAAATCAACCCAGATTTCACCCTAGATGGAATCAGTCAAAACTAGACATACCCAGGGTCAAGACTAGAGGAAATAGGGCCATGCACAAAAATCGAGACAGTTCCCTCCTGCTCTGGCCGCAATTTGCGGCCAGAAGGAATAAAATGGCGGTCGTACTTTGGAGTTGGGGGCTAGGGTTTGGTGTGGTGGTTCCATGGTGCCTGCACATCTCACTGTCAACTCAGTTTTATTTTTGGGGTCTCGGGGTGATAGCAGATTCCAAAAAACACTCCCAGATTTACAGTTTTTCTCCGACATCGTCTCATAAATCCGTATTCTGGTTTCAAGTTCAGGTTTGGGTCCAAATTAGCATCACACAAGGGGTTCTAAGGTCACAACAAGCCTCAATTCCACTTTGATTTCAGGTCTAACCCTAAACCCTAACTTGAATTTTCCAAAGTCCACAAAACGACACAATATCGATATGAAACTAGAATTGATGCACAAGAAATGAGATACTACTCTAATAGGTGCAGAAATTACCTCCTTTGGCAACTCAAGAAAATTCTTGTGTTGCTCAAAGTCCTCCAAATCCAATCTTGCTAGGTTCAATGTGTAGCTAGTGAGCTTGGGAGTAAGTTTTGTGAAGTGGGAATGGGGTTTTGGGGTTGATTTCATGGTGGATCTAAGGTTTCATGAAGAGGGAGAGAGAGGGAGAGAGAGAGCAGGAGCCCAAGTGGAAGAGGGGAGAGAAAATGAGAAGGGAAATGATGGGGGGGCATGGGTCAAAAGAGGTTTGACCTAGACATTCTCTCTCATCATCATACTACTTTTTCCTTTTCTTTTCTTTTCCTTCTCACTCCAATAGTGAACCCAAAAGAACAACCATGGCAATAGAAATGTAACACAAGTGTAACAAGTGTGGAAAATGATATGTGCACATTTTTGCACAAAAATGCTAAAAATCCAATTAGCGATTTTTAATCGCGATTAACACTAACTTAGCATATAACTAGTCTTAAAAACATTAAAATGGCATAATTCCATAAAATACCCTATTTTAGAATTTTCCATAATTTTTCCCCATTTATTTGTATTTAATTATACCAGAATATTAAAATATTCATTAAAATAATATTAAATTATAAAATTTCCCAAAAATCATATTTTATTATTTTGAAAACGTTACAATTGCACTAATCGAGTTTAGTTTAAACTAGCATATAATTAATTGTAAAAATTCCGAAATCCAATAAATATATTTTTAAATGAATAAATCATTTTAATCTCCAATTATTTCATAAATATTGGTATATATTTATACCATTTTACGAAAACCCCAAATTCGCAAATCGGGTAGTTTTCGCGAAATATATTATTTTAATATTAAATTCCAAAAATAATATTTTATATTTTCTGAAATATTTCAATCTTCCCCCCTTAAATAAATTCGGTCCCCAAATTTAAATTTAAACTCCCAAATACTAAAACATTTCAAAAATCAGCTCAAATCAGCGGGGCTCCGAAATCACGGAAGGTACAGAAATACCACAGCGCATCGTGTGCGCCTGAAAACGAGTATGAAACTCAAAATCAAACTCCATCAAGCGTCACGCAATCATCGGAGTTACAATTGGGATACATATCTCGAAATCCACTACTGAAATCCAATATACACTAGTCGAATACCATAATACGTATATAGTACGCATCCTTGGAAAATCTCCTAAAACTGAATAAAATACATGAAAAATCTTTTCTGAATCGCCATGTGATGCGTAACTCACAGCACAAGTGACGGACGCTCATTTGTAAAGTAATAAATATACGTTCATATGTGTTTTGCTCAAATATACGTCTCGCCGTTTTGAAATATCCCAAAAGATTTTCCTTTATAAACATTCGTGTCGCTCGCGGACACATAGGAAATAGCGAGACTATAGCTCTTTTTTTTTTTGAAAACCTCTTGTTAAACTTTTAATACATGCAAAGTACTCAGGTACTGTCTTCAGATTAGTCATGTTCGGAAACTACATAATATAGTTCCCATCACGAAAACAAGTGCTCAAGAGCAAAATCAGCCTTAAAAGGCGTATCCAACAATCACGTGAGTATGGTGTGCACAGAAATCAAAGCCAAATACAAGTGCTGCAAATATGCACAAAACCAAACTAAGTGCAACGAGTGTGCACTAAAGCATCTGTCCAGTGCAACGGATGTGCACGACAATAATATCAAGTGCATCTATAGTGCACGAAAATCTCAACTCAGTGCAACTAACATGCACGAATGAAAATCACAATCGAGTGCATACGGTGTGCACAAAATCATATCTCATATCATGCGCCCAACATGCGCGAAAATCCAAATCAAGTGCATCCGTCAGGTCCGTATAAAACATCTAGTGCAGTAGCATGCACGAAAATGAACGTTAAGTGCGAACGCGCACAAAACACAAATCTGGTGGAACAAATGCTCAAAGACATAAATCGGGTGCAATAAGTGCACGAAAACTCATCCATAACTCAAATGCATATAAAAACAACACCGAGTGTACCAAGGTGTATAAAAACCATAAGTGTGTGCAACTATGTACACAGAATCCATCACAATGCACTGCAAGCACATATAAGCTATACCGAGTGCAAAAACCAAATCGATCACGTATTACATGCACAAAATCAAATCAATAGTATTGAAATCCATAATCATAAATACGTGCATCCAAGGCACAAAATCAATATCAAGTGCAATAGATATGCACAAATCGCAAACCGATGTAGCGGTGTATAAACATAAATCAAGTGAAATAACTGTGCACAAGAGAATTATCCAATGGTGCAGCCATGGTGCACGAACCCATAAATCACGAAACCTAGTCATCGAAACTCAATCCAAGCAATAAAAGTGTGATACTCGGATCACAAAACACAAATTGCAACTAATGACATTGAGGTACACCTCCTAAAAGGTCGAAAAATATGTCGGTGCGCCCAAAACTGGCAGAGCAAGAACATCCGCTTGCCTCCTACTCATAGTCTGGCATCTTGTGTCTCCGGGTCCTCATTTTCTCTATAGATTACCAATCTCGCAATCCATCGGCTCGTCGACCCGGTCAGGTGTGATAACGAAAACGATTCCGCTCTGTCACTCGTCTGGTCATCTCTCGGCCAATTAGTATGACCGCTCGTAAAGTAGCGCGTCACTGGCGTCGGCCTCTGACCCTCTGAATATACGTGACACAATTGATCCTCGGTGCAACTCTTATCGCAGCCGTATCCTGGGAGGCACCTGCTCATGGTCTCTTCCAATATCACCTATGCCGAACTGTACGGAGGCTGGTACTCTTACAAATCTTTTCTCGTTTTCTGGATATCTGCATTCTCAGCACAGCATTTCCTTAGGAACTGGCCGTATCCCAATGTCTCTGTATACATATCATATCTCTAATCTCAACGGGAAGTAACAACAGCTCGTTAAAATCTCGCACGAACCTCTTGTTCCACTCGTCTTTATTATCGTCCACTTCGACGTCACGTCTTGCTATCTGTGTACTGCAATTGTTCTCGGCTACAGTCAATCCAGAGTCTCTCATACGGACTCAAAACTACGAACTCGGTATCTTCATCACTCTGTAGAAGACATCTAGCCGAACAAGTCCTCGGGAACTCATCCCAACCATCGGAGGTATATACTTTATTCATTCGCTCTCGATCAACTCACAACACATATGGGTGAGGTCTTCTATCCGAATCTGGTCAACTTACTGATCTCCTATCGGATCATCCAACGAACAACGTCATCTCTGGATCGATCTACTCTAGATCTGAATAAGATTCTCTACACTGGAAATCTTCAACTCAAATGACCATGCGTCGGCGCATCAAATTAGACGAATCATCTCAGTCGCTCAACTCAACTCAAAATAGGCTAGCTATCATCTGTCGCATCTCTGCTTGAAATCTCCAGCGATCTCATCCCATAAGTTCTGGAAGCGACATCCCATCAATCTCAGAAACAGCTGGGTCGTCTGTCGGCAAGGTAGATGACATCACGATCTCTGAGGTAGGCTATACATCAACAGACAGCCGCTAACAATGGCCCGATCCGGTGCAAAACCGAACACTCGCCTCAAATGAGAGGTCATAACACAAATACTAAATCGATACGTTCCCATGCACCAAAAAACACAATGGTCGGTCCTCGTCCATGACGAGCTCGCCCTGACCGCATCATTAGCAGCAGCTCAATCTGTGCTCAAACCATGGTGACAGGAACCTCATGCATGTATTGATGAAGATTGATCAAAGGGATGAAAAGAATCAACAGATCCCAAAATGGATACATGATCATAAGGAGGAACAGAATCAATGAGAATATGATCATTGGAACGAATAGAATCAAGGGTCTCAAATGGATGTGTGATCATAAGAACAAAGAGAACCACATATCTCAAGATATGTACATCCTAAGGTCACTTAAGCGGAGTATCGTATCTTAAGTATGTCACGGAACATACGCACGGGGCGTCACTCTACTTGAGTTACATACTCCATCAATCAGGGTGAACCTATGTAACGAAAGTTTGGGTCTAATACCCCCATGTTCAAGTCTAAGTTCCGTTCCGAAATATTTACGCCCCAAACTCCACATAGTCAAACCTAGACTCGAACCAAGGTTAAACCTAACGCTCTGATACCAACTTTGTAACGACCCAAAATTTAGTTCGTGACCGGTACTTAAATCCCGCCACGTCTAAAGGCGTAACGTAAATTAAGTAAGCCGAAGCCCAGAAATCTAAACCTTTTTAAAGAAAATAAAAAGAAGTGAAGTTTTGAAATAAAGGTATGATGAAATCAAATGTTTTCTTAAATGCATAGATAATGGAACATGGAAAATGCAAGTGGATTTTACTAGTTGAAAAACACGTTTCGTCTTTTAAAAATTTGGGCAGCACCTCCCTTGTATATTTTGATCCAAAACCACATATACATGATAATATAAAAGGCATCCCCAAGCGGGAGCTAGCTCTTCGCCAATCGGTGGAATCACAACCACGCAAGACAGAAATATATGTATACGACGCCCAACGGCGAATATCAACACAAAAGGATAATGTAAAGAAAGACATCAAACCCACCAAGCGAACATATAATCTCTCGCTCTAAGTCTCGCAACCACAAGTCTTGCTAAGTCTTACTACTTATACAAATACTAGTTTCTGATTGATTGAGTTGACTAGATACAACAGGAATAATAAATACAAGAGTGGCACGATCCAATATGTACCACCTACCAAAGAAAATCACCCGAAAGCAAGCTGTGTGCCAACAATACCGCTACTGATCCATGCGGTCAAACCGGCAAGAACAGTGGCACAACGGGGGTGAGTTGCCAACTCGTGAATAGAAAACATCAGCAGGTAGAAATAGAATAAAACAAAGATTCCTACGTCAACTATATCATAAAGGTAATAGGGAGACCGTATCTGCATATATGCCAACAATATAATCAATGCCTGTATGCTTGTGGATATCATCCACGTGTCCATCAATGACACAACAACATGAAAACATATGTATGTAAATATGAGGATATCAACCAATGTTTGTCTATCAACGACACAAACCATATCATGAAAACATATATCTGTATGTATGAGGATATCAACCACGTGTGTCTATCAACGACACATCAAAATCATAGAACCTGAGTGTCCAACACCGACACTCGAAACATCATGAAAACCTGTGTCTAGCATCGACACGTAAATCCTTATACCTCAAGCGCCGCATCCTCAGATCAGCCCTCATATCTATCTCTTCTCAGGCGCCGCATACTCTGATCAGCCCTCATATCCATCTTATGACTCCTGACGGTATCCTCCGGACAACCGCTGAGTCCAACCAATCACCGGTAGGTAGTGCTCCCTCTGCCTGGCTCATCGTCTACATCATGAAAATCATTTTTCCCCCGGGGTACCATACCGGGTCTACCATGTACCCGCAGACAGTACCTACCGCTCCTCGAATCGGGTTTCTAACACAAGTCTCAGAATGGAGAAAACTTATGGTGGACGTATCGAAATATCATATCAAGAGAAACCGGGTTTTTAAAACAATACATACATTCTTTTGAAATATGACCACGTTCCCAAATCCAGAATCTCATGAAAACAACATCTCAATGCGTATAATCATAAAGCATGATGTATGCAGACATAGAACAGAAATATGAGCATATCAAGTATATCATGCGACATAGTATAGTGATGTGAACATAGCAAGTATATCATGCAACATAGCATAATGATGTGAGCATAGCAATATATCATGCAACATAGCATAGTGATGCGAGCATAGCAATATATCATGCAACATAGCATAGTGATGTGAGCATAGCAATATATCATGCAACATACCATAGTGATCTGAGCATAGCAATATATCATAGCATGATGTAGCAACTCTACTAAGTAAGTAGCATAGCAATTATCGATGAAGAAAGTGTGTGAGCCGGCAAATCTGTGTAAGTGTAGCATACGCATCATCAATAATTATGTAGGTGTACTAGCACAGGTATATATAATGAAATGAGAATATCATGAACGTAGCATAAATTAAATTGTGAGCACAATGCTATAAGGCATACGTAAAGGCTAAACTAAGAGGTGTAAACTGGGTTTTTACATCTATAACATATCCGAGTCGATTAATCTGTCAATCGACATTCAGCCTCACAACATCATGTACGGTACAATCCATCGTATGACATCCTCTAATCAAGGGTATGGATCAATCATCAGGTAAAACTCATCACGTACGATAATCCATCATACGACGGTATTAAACAATTAGGGATTCTATCAACCTATACAACAATCAGGGTATGAATCTATGTCTCGTACGGCATATCACTCATTATTATCATAATTATATATAAATATCTCGTTTTACCGATCTCATAATACATCCATATCAATCTTATCATATTCATTGATTTCATGTCATATCCTTATACATCTCATTTCATATCTCATCGTGTACTCTTTTCATCACATCAATATCTCACATCAAGTCATCTTATATATACATTCTATCTTATTAATCTCATGTCGTAATTATCGATCTCAATCATGATACTCTAAATCCCATACTTATTCTCTTTCATTATATATATATATATATATATATATATATATATATATATATCGTGATTCACATTCATATATATCAATTCGAGACATCCTTTCTATCATATCATGTCACACTGAATCATACACTATAACCTTAAGTCGTGGTATATCTTATCTCCTACTAATTCTTTAACCATATCCATAAGTTCTTAACATGGTTTCCTTAACCATATTCTATATATATCGGTTTCCATTATAATTGCGGGGGTGCTATACGCCATCCATCCGACTTCCCCCATAGATATAAATCTACTCACCTGCGGAACTTCTTGTTCAGCCGTAGTCGATGTGCTTCGTCGTCTCGGAATCCACGCAAAGGTACCTACAAATCAACACATATCGCCATGTTATGAAAACCAAATCCGGAAAACCGATACGTTACACGGTGCACTCATAGTTTAGGACCCATAGCCTACGCATTTAAAAACAACCAAACAACTCTCGTCGTTGACGTACAAATATCAAACGACCAAATCTCAAAACTAATATCAAAACTAAGAATTCCAAAATACAGAAAACATAACCCAAAACCATCCCAATATGCTCCCAGATTTTGGCTCAGATAATCCGGGACAAAAAGAAAAATACAGTGGCTATGTTATAAGGTATGTGAGCTACTGCCAAAACCCCAACACCAAATCTGCTACAGTAACCGACCTAATGGCTACAGTAACCGGCCAGGCCAGCCCTACATTGGAATTTAGGCATCGTCTTCTCGTGGTGGTCGCCTACTGGTCTAACTAGGGTAATGTATATTTTTGATTTTTTTATAAAGGTCCTGGGTTGCTCCAGATTCCCTGTAGACCTCCAAAAATGTCACAAAACCGACACGGGAAGTTTCTAAGTTCGTATTTTGGTTTCTATTCCGTGTCCTAAGCCATAAAATCATCACTAGGATCTTGTAAACAGCCATTAAACATCACAAGTCCACACAATCACCCAAACCCTCTCTTGAAATTTCCAAACATCGCTAATCTATATCGATTTAACTCTAAACTACTATAGGGTGGTAGGAAACTAAAAATCTAAACTAGAAGTGTAGGAATTATCTCGTTTGGCAACCTAAGAATTTTCTTGAGTTGCTCAAAGTCTTCAAAATCCAATTTTGAAAGGTCCAAAGTGTTGTGGATGAAGTTGTGCGTCTTTTTAATGAAGGGAGTATATGGTTTTGGTGAAGGGTTGGAGATGGAACATGAGGGTAGAGGTGGAGGAAGCAAGAGGATGAAGGAGATGAAAATGGTGAAGGGAAAATAATGAGGTCAAAGTCTCTCTCTCTCTCTCTCACCCTCACTCTCTTATGTGACATGCCATGCCACATGGGCCCCCCCTCTCTCTCCTCAATTATACTCTCTTATCTTTTCTTTTTCTTTTCTTTTCCCCTCACTCAATTAAAACCAAACACATAACACAAATAAAATGAAACAACATGTAACAAAATGCAACATGTCATGGTGCACTAGCCATGACTAATCGTGATTAGTAGTGTGCTAATCGAGTTTAGTTTAAACTAGCATATAATTAATTGTAAAAATGCCGAAATCCAATAAATATTTTTTTAAATGAATAAATCATTTTAATCTCCAATTATTTCACAAATATTGGTATATATTTATATCATTTTACGAAAACCCCAAATTCGCAAATCGGGTAGTTTTCGCGAAATATATTATTTTAATATTAAATTCCAAAAATAATATTTTATATTTTCTGAAATATTACACCTAGTCGTGTGGATAGCCTGTGCAATAAAAACCTAGACCTCTACGAGCGTGGAAAGTTACCCGCCAAAACCAGAAGCAAGGAAGCTCCCTTCATCAATGTGAATGGGCCACCCGACACTTCACGGAATCCGGTAACTTGAGCACCCCTCCTTGGACCAACCTGTATCCCATACGAGTGCGGTGAATAGTCCGCCAATTCTAGAGTGAGGCCCCCTCCTTCTCAACGTCATGAGATGCGGACATGTTGCCTTCCAGAACCCATATATCCGTGCACTCCACCGTGGGGTAATCCTAGTATAGAAAAGAAAATAAGTATAACGGTGACATCGACCTCAACCCGGTCGTGCCCCAAACAAATAATATATAAGCAGGCAGTGACGACAGTCCACATGTCGGACGCTCGTCCCCTGATATCAAATGTACAAATAAAACTAAACTGTACTAACATTGCACCCAAGCTATCCACAACGACGAATCCACAACAAACACAGCACAACACAGAACTTCAACGTGAATGTCACGTTCACAAACCCGTCTAAAAGAACTATAGTAATTAGACAAGTTGTACCGATCTAATGACATTCACGGTCGCAGATAGAAATGTATGTATTGTAAACTTTAAACAATGTTAGAAATATCGACTTCGAAACACCCCGAACAACTAGATAAATCCATATCAAAAATAGGCTAAACAAGCAATACCAATAAACCAATATTCCAGAGACTAAAACACACCCAAAACACGAAATCCAGAATTATTAGAATGGCCGGCCAGCTCGGTTTTTTAGGAAATATGGCCGGGCCTAAAAAGGTGGAATTGGCTCGTATTCGGGATGCAGTCTAGTGGTCATACAAGTAGTCTTCTGCAGTTGCTAAAATAATTTTAGAAGACACTGAAAAAAATGACAGAAACTAGAATATATCGGGTATTGTTTCGGAGTTGTTTCGGTTTTGATGCTTTAACATTGTCTAAACAAATTAGTATGCGGTTAATGGGTTGGCTCTGATACTATGTAGGACTACGGAAGCGCCCAGTCCATCAATCCGTGTCCAAACACGAAACAAAAACTTTAAAAAACCGGCGCTAACGGAACCCTAATCGACGGATCGTACCATTAACCCTATACTAGTTCTATATAAAGGAGTTTAAGAGATTATACTGATCGATCCGTGTCCTTCGGTCTTCAATCTTTGTCCTTAGATCATCGCGGCTACCTCGACGAAGTTCGATCTCCAGTCTCCCTCGTCGAAGAGGATCCACATCGAGGATTAGTAATACGGGCTCCCGCTTCAAAACCGAAGTATCTCGGGCATCCAGTTTGCTAGCCTAGATACCCAAGATGAAGTAGAGAGTATGTGTGAATACTTTGTCTCAAAACACCCATGGATTCTTAACTCATGAGAGCGTATGGGTGGAGGTGAAGAAGTTGCCATGGGTGAAGAAGTGAGCTCATGATTTGGCTTTTGGCAAGTGAAAAAAAAACTCTCTGTTCTTTTCTTGTATTGGTTTTGTCTTGGATTGATATTGTGTTATATATTGTTGTGAGCACAAAAGCAACCAAAGAAAACTCACACACTCACACAAAAGATCGGCCACTTTCATGCTCACCACAAATATCCTCACCAAAAAAAACAAGTGAACATGCTACATCAATGCACCATAACAAAACTTGCGCTCATGTGTCATGCCACAATCAATGCCAAATGCCAAGACTTAACCTCACAAATTCCACACAATTAAACATTAACAAATTTTTAAATCCAAGAAAAAGAAATGGCAACTTCAAAAGTAAACTCGTAACGAATTACAAGAATACCCATCATCCTATATACATACCTGCATCCGTATTCCGGCTGAATACGAATACAACGAGACGAAAATAATCCAACAATATAATACTAGGATCCGGCGTAAACCAAAGCCCACTAGTATTATCCGTCCGATCATGATCCGTGCACAAGTGCACGAATATGATCGAACCCTGCCATAAAACCATATGGCCTCTACAACGTTTCGCCCGAACCAGGGAAACCCTCTGTGTGGGACTCTAAAGACTCGTCAATACACTAGCAGTGTGTTTAACTACAAGCACATCAGTAGCATTAGCTGTACGTAATGGCCGCCCAGATATTGAGCGAAAGGGAGGCCGACGAGCGAACTCATCCTGAAACCCTACTGAGCCTGACTGTGACAATATCCGTACAGCCCAATCCGTTCGTCTATGAGTATCGCATATCGAGTCTAGGGGGGTGAATAAAGTTAGACCCCTAATAACGCAACATTTAGTGTCGGTATGAAGCCTATCACCAACTGAGAAACTACTGACCCGAATCAGTAATTCTCGTCTACCCCGGCCGAGGATTTCTGGTGATGGTCACCCGTGCACACCACGACATCAACCCCCAATATACCGGGAGAGACGAATCCCTTGACGATCCGCTCACTGCCTCCATGTGGCTCGAGACTGTACCCAACTAAAACCTGTTTGCACAACTCCTTTGAGCCGTGGTAAGGTAGTAATCAAAGAATAGTGGGAACTCACACGAGACAAATGACAATCTCAGGTCAATAGACTAACATGTACACATGTCACCTGGGAACTGCTATCTGACAATGGATATAATACCAACTAGCATGTTCCCGGCGAGTCCGTCCGGTGTACTCATAACCCAATGAGCACTTGTATACATCTTAGGTGAACCAACTAACACAAATGGCTTGTGAGACGGGCCACCGCCCCTCGTCGGGGTCTCAATCCATATACACTAGTCTACTCTCGGAGTATCGATGCCCAGTCTCGAAACTCCCACGACAAGGGATATTTTAAGGATGTGCTTATAAACCACCCAACTCTCATGTATATGATCGCCATCATATTGCTGGTAGTCAAGAAAGAATCCTATGGACTCTATCAACATGTAATAGTGATCTGTATGTTAGTTATATGTATGCCCTAGAGGCCATTACTGTACATGAGATGTATATTGTAGCGGATGCTGGGACATATATATGGAGGACTTTCTTGCTCGACATGATAGTACGCTATCTGGTTGCTCTTTATTTTAACATGTATACTATTGTCTCTCTGTTACATGTTGATAAAGCCCTTAGGATGTGTACTCGACTTACAGGACTGTGATGCAGATCATACTAGTGGGGCCTGGGTAGTCCATGAGTATATCCTTCAATATTCCTAGTCGTGGGAATATCGAGACGGGGCATCGATATTCCAGAGTAGACTAGCGTATATCTTCTCGAACCATGTGATGGGCGATGGATGATCCCATATCCATTGGTGTTTGACATTAAAGACGGTATGCGGGTGCTCAGTGGAGACTGGGTATACTGAATGGACTCGCCGAGAACTCCCAGATGGTATTATACCTCACGTCAGATGGCAGTTCTCTGGTGACACTGGTACAGCTTAGTCTGTTGACCCGAAATTGTCATAGAGTCTTGTGTGTCTCCCACTGTGCTTTGATTTCCACCCTACCACGGCTCTACTGAGTCGTGCAAACAGGTGGTTTTTGGGTACAGTCCCGATTCACATGGAGGAAATGAGCGATAGGAGGGGATTCGTCTCTCCCGGGATTGGGGGTTGATGTTGCGCTATGCTCGACTGGCCATAACTGGAAATCCCTGGCCAGATTTGCAGTGATTTACTTGTAAGTGTTATCAGTAGTTTCATGCTTGTTATGGACCTTACATCGGCATGACTTATCAAGCTACTGGGGTCTGACGTTTACCACCCCTAGGCGAGATATGCGACATATCAGACGAACAGACCGGACTGTGCGGCAAGTGTTACTGATTGGATTCGCGGGAGCGTGAGCAGGCTTGCTCATTGATCTTCTGATCTCTCAATACCCGGGTGGCCGTTACGTTTAGCAGACCGCTTGCGGCTTGTGGGTGACTGATATGATCACCACCTACTGCCGGCGTATTGATGAGTTTTTAGAGTCCTACACAGAGGTTTCCTGGCTCAAGCGAAACGAAATAGGAGTGTATATTCGATATGTGCGGGACCGAAAATAATACCAGTATGTGATACTGTATTCTATTCTCGCGATTTGTATCATCGCTCGGTTATATGAGATATAACCGGGTTACCGAATCAAGTGTTGATCCGATATATTGATACACTAGATATTAGTCGGTTATATTTGATATGACCGGATCATTAAATCAAGTGTTGATTTAATGATTTAATGTATAATTATATATTTGATATATTACTTTACATTAACTAGTATTGGTTCACTTAAGATTGATTTTCTCACTTGATGTGCACAAGTTGTATATGTGATATATGTTTGTGCACTAGTTTGTATCATGATTGATGATACATGCAAACTTGGGTGTGTGTATGACTTACACCATATTTATGTTAGTGGATATGGTTTATATTTATTTTGTAATTCAAAATTAGTGTGCACTTTATCATGATTAAAGCTTCATGAAGCTTTTAGCATTGTTTGACCAAGTCCACTAACTTTGTCTCACTAAAGATATTTATTAACCAAACCACTAACTTAAACTATGGTTTAGTCTCTACAAAGGTAACTCACCCATGGTTGCATTATGATAGACTTCACTTGATTATTCTTTTTAGATAATTCTTATTCTTTTCTTTCATCTTCTTCTTCTTCATCGAGAAGAAAAGCTCTCTAGAAATTTTAAAGTGAAGAAATAAAGTGAGAAATCAAAATATAAAGTGAACCCATTTCCTATTTCATCATCCTCTACTACTTTCCATTTAGTTTAGGGTGTTCTTTTCACAAAGTTCTTGACCTGGTGAAGATGGAGCTTGAGTTTGAGTCTCCTCGACGTAGATCATCTTCGGCCTCGAAGTCTATGAGCTAGCCCGTTCATTTCTCCGAGGAAACCATCACTAGAGTCCGGGATCTCGATGATCGCAGCGAAGGGACATCAACACGGAGCTTTAGAAGTGAAGGAACGGACTACAAAGGTTATAATCCATAACTCTTAGAAGTAAAGTTGTTTACTTGCTATTTGTTTTACCTAATCTCTAGTCTAAGATATTGGTTAGGGTTGTTCGGCACATCTAAATTTTTAATCGGGCATGGTTTATGCCTTGTAGAACCTTGTGAGAGTGTCTAGTAACCCTACAGTGGTATCAGAGCCAAGCTAGAGCTTTAGGCGATGTCTAGACGAAGTTTAAAGTTTGATCAAACCCGAAAACCCCGATTTATACCCTTCTCTTGAAATTTTTCAAAAATGTTGATTTTTTCGTATTAAAAATGCTCAGAAATATAAGCAAGGAATTATAAGGATATCTGTGAAAAACGATCCAGTAAGCCCATTAAAGGGCCGCGAAACCGCGGCAAAGACATGCCTTGCGCAGCGGTTCCGCGGCGCTACAGTAGACTTAGGGTATCATTTTTCCACAGTTACATCCGTATGTGTTTCCTGATTGTTCTGGGAATTTTTATTCTACTCAAGTGTTGAGTTCTCTGGGTTGTATTGGGAACTCGTTGATTCGATCGGATAATTTAACTTCGTTTAGTTGGTCCGGGTAATTTTTAGAACATGTTAAAAAGTTCGACCAGATCTCAATAACTCACTTTTTCCCCTGCCGGAAAATTTCCAAGTGTTGGATTTTTCCGTAGTTTAAAAACGTTCTAAGTCGTGCAAGTAACGCGGTGGACCCTCTAGAAGACAACAAACCTTAACTCGATTATGTGACCGTCTTGAACTGCCTATGAACTTTAGGGTTTAGGGCAGTACGGCGTTGCCACATGTGAGGCGTTGGCTTGACCCTTCTACGGCTGGACCATTGGTACCGTGGCATGTGATGGATATTTTTTGAACTCCGCTCAAGTGTTGAGCTATTTGGGAAATCTTGGGTGTTTGTTTATTCGATCGGAAAGTTTAACATTGTCTATTTATCTGGAATGTGATACAATATTTAGAATCCACAAGTAGTTATAAGATAACTAATTTGAATGTTATAAATCTAGCAGTTTAGTCTCAGATGATCGGTTGCCACAGAATTTTGATGTGATCAAAAGTCCGTCGCAATCACGTAGCGTAAGCGGATACTCGCCGGGTAAACTTAATAGATAGCCACGCCCCATAGCCCCGACCAAGTGACTGTAGGAGAACCCCGTCGCCAAAAGCATCCGTTCGGGTGCTCGCGGCAGCGGTGTTCCGCCTTAGTGCACTTCGTCGACGGCATCTGGGGGTGCGGCCGTCTACTAAAGTTTGCGACGCATTCGATCAGGTTGTCGGGAATCTTGTTGAATTGCCCGACTTGATATTGAAAAGAGTTTTCGATAATGAGACTAAAATGCAGGGTTTATAATTGTTAGGCATGAGATGTCTAAGGAATTCATTTGGTTAGGCATGAGATGTCTAAGGAGGTTGCGGATTCCAACTGTTGTAGTTTTACACTTTCTTTTCTGCGACCGTAAGTGTAATATGTGGTGTATCGCCGGTTTCGTTGCTATACATCAACGACAATTGGGATACGCATATTTACTTACGTTGATGATATATGATATTATGTGTTGCTGTGATATGTTATATTGGATCGTCGTGTTCTGAATAGCCGGGGTTTTTTGTGAGATGAGGGTTTTTCTTTTTCATTCATGTAAAATTCATTGTATGTAATATTCTTTTATTTGGGGCACTTCCGGGTTGAGGAAGATGTCACCGTTGATGTATATTATTTAATTTTCCGCATTAGGATAGACCCAGGAGGGGAGCACAAGTAACCGGGTTCTAGGGTCCAGTGGGAGACCATCTCAAGGAATCGAGTCTGGGTCTCCTAACTCTAGAATTGGTAGGGTTGCTTGCCGCTCTCGTAGGGGTCTAGGGATGTGGGATTGGCTATTCATCACAACCGTGGAATCCATGTTTTATACAGGCTTAAAATAAAATACGGACGTCCTAGTATATCCAATATTTCATATGTTGTTTTCTGCTGCGTTATCTGTGATGTGATCATGTGATATATTCAGATAGATACTGTATATAGTATATATGATATATTATATAGACGTTGCTTATGTTTTACACCCGCACTAGCCCTGCCCCGCTATGCCGTTAGTTACCTAACCTAACGGTGCATGACGGGACATCGAGGTGAATGCGGATGGCATAAGCGTACGTTGTATTTATCTGTGATGATTAGGTGACTTAAATGATGGGACTTCATTAATGAGATTAATGAAATAAAATAAACCTAAAAGATGTTGTGGAATCGAATTTCAAAAAATTAGGTAGCTCTAGTTGTTGCTTTGCATAGCGATGTTCCTTGTAGAACATCCAGCACCTTATTCGATAAGGAAAGAGCCGAGATCCCTTCACCGGGAGTGACCTCTTTAGCAATAACTAGCAGATGCTACAACCTTCGATTTTTCTTTTGATTGCTTTTCTAGTTCTTGCTTTGCATAGTGGTATTGTGAATATCCTACACCTCATTCGACGAGGAAAGAGCCGAGATCCCTTCACCGGGAGTGACCTCTTTAGCGAAACTAGCAGAAGCCTAAAAAACACTCCATTTAAAAACCATTTGATTCTGCAACGAGATCAAGTTCAAAGCGTTAAAAGTTTTTCTTAAAAATCTGTCGTAACCCTCCGTCATTTTAAGAAGTAGAGTACTTAGTATTCGTGCTGTGTTTGTTGACCTTAGTTAAGGCACAGTGTACGGTAGCTAAGTGATGTCTTCCTACATAGCATATGATGCGATTAGTTAGGACAGTCATGTGACTTTGTTGACCTTAGTTAAGGGTCATGTGGGTGGGTCTAATTAATCAAGAAATGATGGGTAGAACTCAACTAGTGCTTATGATTTGTTGACCATAGTTAAGGTCATAAGTTACTAGGGGTAAAATATTATCGGGAGTTTCAAGTGTTGAAATTTGCAATGAGATTGCATGCCTTCTATATGATAGTTGGATCCTGATACCCACTGCGAGTAATTGTTACTCCTGGGAGAGTTTTGCACTTTACAATTAGCCGATCAAGTAGGTGTCTAGAAAGGTGTCAACGGGGTCACGCCCCTGGGAAAACGAGGTTTATTTTAATTAGGTCCGTGCGAAAGCACGGGGAACCTCCCTCAAAGTACCGGCACTGGCCTGGCTGAAAGATTGGCGAACTTGTAGAGTGTAATTAATCCCGGCTAGTCTTTCCTTTTAAGATTTGAAGGAAGATTTGATAGAAACAGTGGGAGCCATCCTGATCAGATAAAATATATAACCAATCTAATCTTGCAAGAGTGCACACAGAGTGTTTTCTTCTCTCTCTCCAGGTAG
Organism: Agapanthus africanus; assembly: GCA_030015575.1. Taxonomy (NCBI): domain Eukaryota; kingdom Viridiplantae; phylum Streptophyta; class Magnoliopsida; order Asparagales; family Amaryllidaceae; genus Agapanthus; species Agapanthus africanus. Next base: position 249,830,422 of record JASDDO010000004.1, on the reverse strand, counting down.
CGACCATGTTACGCCTTAATCAAGATAATAATATGGATGTATTGACCGAACCCGCTTGTTATACTGAGCTGGAGAATGTTGGTCCCGCTCCAACTTATAATTGTTATAAGACCGAGCAGAAATTAGGGGAATACCAGGATTCTCATGCCGTCCAAACGAAGAAAGTGCATGCTGATGCATCTTCTTCGGGTGTGTTCATTACATAGAACTGTTTCTCAGTATCCTCTACGTCCTGGGTATTTGATACCGGATCAGGATCCCAGATATGTAATAAGTTACATGGGCTAAAGATAGGTAGAGAACTGAGAACGGGTGATAAGTTTCATGAGTTGGAAACGGTGCAATTTTTACAGCCAAGGTGTTGGCAGTTATCACCCTGTATTACTAAATACATTGATTCTGAACGAATGTTATTAGATATCGAACCTGATATACAACATCATATCAGTCTCTTTATTTATTAAAGAAGCATATAATTTTGTAGTGTTGGATAATGTTTTGAACATTTCCTATATCAAGGGTTGATCGGTTCAGGCGCGTTATCTAAAAGCATATATATTCTAAATCAAACCACAGTTCCTAACGTACAGAACGCACACAAGAGCAAGAGTTCAGAAATGAACGAATCCTTCTTGAGGCATTGTAAACTGGGTCATATCTATGCGACCCGACTAGCTAAGTTACATTTAGATGCATATTTAAATCAGTTTGAATTTACATCTTGTGAAACTTGCCAGTCATGTCACAAAGATAAGATGACCATAGCTCCGTTTACTGGAAACAGAGAAAGAGTTAGTGAACTCTTGGGACTGATACATAGTGATGTATGAAGGTCCCCAGTCTACATATGCCAGGACTGGTTCATTGTACTTCCTTACATTCACTGATGATCTCTCAAGATTCGGACACATGTTCCTGTTGAAACACATGTCTGAAGCTTTTGAGAAATTCAAAGAATATAAGTTAGAAGTAGAGAACCAAAACGGGTATAAGTATTATGTCCTATGATGAGATCAGGGAGGAGAATACTTGTGCATGGATTTCTTGGACTATTCTAAAGGAGAATGAGATTCTCTCTCAGTATTAATCCTCTGAATACACCACAACACAACGGTGTATCGGGGCAGAGCAATCGCACCATATGAGATATGGTGCGCTCTATGATGAGTACCACTGAGTTACCTATTTCCTTTTGGGGGTTGTGCACTTGAGAAACTGCATACCTATTGAATTGGGTTCCAATCAAATCAGTGCCTACTACTCCATATGAGATATGGTACGGGAAGAGCCCATGACTTAAGCAAGTTAAGATTTGGGGTTGTCCACCCTATGTCTAAAAGCAAAATACGGACAAGCTCGAGGCAAGGTCAGTTCTGTAGAACTAGAAAGAGTTCCAGCTAGACAAATACAGCTGATGATTTGGTAGAACCAAACGATTCAATAGTCCCCGACGAACCTCAGCCTCTCCGTCGATCTAGAAGGGTTTCTCATCCGCCTAAGAGATACTTCGGTTTCTCGACGACAGTGGGAGCGAGGATTGCATCATGAGATGATGACCCAACTAGTTTCGAGCAGGCCATCAAGAGTGGGGACTCTTCAAGAATGGCTGGATGCTAAGTGATCTGAGATGGAATCTATATACACCAACAAAGTATGGACTTTGGTTGCTATATCTGAAGGGTTAAATCCCCATCAGGAGCAAGTATATCTTGAGAAGATTACTTGGTGTAGATTGAAAAGTTGAGGCTTTCAAAGCTAGACTTGTTAAAGGTTCTTGTCATCGACCAGGCATGGATAATGATGAAACCTTTTTCCAGTAGCTATGCTTAAGTCCATCCAGATCCTACTTGCCATTGCTGCATACCATAACTGCGATATCTGGTGGTTGGATGTCATGACTGCTTTTCTAAATATTGATTTAGAAGAGAACGTCTATAAAAACACAGCCAGAGGGCTTCGTAAACAGTAGGAGCAGCGGAAACGTGTGCAAGTTGCTTTACAGATTAAAGCAGGCATCGCGAAGTTGGAACGTCTGTTTTGATGTGGTAGTCAAAGAGTTTGAATTCATCAAAATGGTAAATGAACCTTGTATATACAAAAAGGAAGTAGGGAGTATGGTGGTGATCCTCGTATTGTGCGTGGATGGAATACTCTTAATAGGAAAGGAGTCTCCTATGCTACACTCGGTCAATCTTCTCTTATCACAAGGATTCTCCATATAGGATCAAAGTGATACCTCCTAAATCCTTGGTTTTATATCTATGAGATAGATCTAATTGGATGTTAGGATTCTCACTAGTAGTAGTGAGAAGGTATCAATTGATCCTAGGGAGAATCACTAGAATGGTTCCAGGATGGTAAGGTTGACTGAATGTCAGTCACGGGCATTGTCTTTACCCTCAAAGCAGGGACGGTATGTTGGAAGAGTTCCAAGAAAGATATCGTGGCAAACTAGACGATAAAGGCTGGTGACATCGCTATCAAAGATACTACCAAAGCGGCAGTTTGGGTGTATATTAGTTCATGAGATGAACTAGGTTCCTACCATTGTGTGACAATGGAGGTGTGGCTTTGGCTCAGGAATCCTGGTCCCATCAGTGACCCAGACATATTCCAAGACAGTATCACCTGATCATGGAGATATTTGATCTACAGGGAGATCGAGGTCAGGAGAGCAGACTCAGAGGACAACACGGCGGATCCACTCACAAAGGCATTTTCCCAGAGAGAGACTTTTATAGGATGGTTGAGTATGAGATACTACAACCACTGCTACAGATGGCCCTAGTGCAAGTGGGAGATTGTTAGTTATATGTATGCCCTAGAGGCCATTACTGTACATGAGATGTATATTGTAGTGGATGCTGGGACATATATAGGAAGGACTTTCTTGCTCGACATGATAGTACGCTATCTGGTTGCTCTTTATCTTAACATGTATACTATTGTCTCTCTGTTACATGTTGACAAAGCCCTTAGGATGTGTACTCGACTTCCAGGACTGTGATGCAGATCATACTAGTGGGGCCTGGGTAGTCCATAAGTACATCCTTCAATGTTCCTAGTCGTGGGAATATCGAGCCGGGGCATCGATATTCTAGAGTAGACTAGCGTATATCTTCTCGACCCATGTGATGGGCGATGGATGATCCCATATCCATTGGTGTTTGACATCAGAGACGGTATGACGGTGCTCAGTGGAGACTGGGTACACTGAACGGACTCGCCGAGAACTCCCAGATGGTATTATACCTCACGTCAGATGGCAGTTCTCTGGTGACACTGATACAGCTTAGTCTGTTGACCCGAGATCGTCATAGAGTCTTGTGTGTCTCCTACTGTGCTTTGATTTCCACCCTACCACGGCTCAACTGAGTCGTGCAAACAAGTGGTTTTTGGGTACAGTCCCGATTCACATGGAGGCAATGAGCGATAGGAGGGGATTCGTCTCTCCCGGTATTGGGGGTTGATGTTGCGCTATGCTCGACTGGCCATAACTGGAAATCCCTGGCCAGGGTTGCAGTGATTTACTGGTAAGTGTTATCGGTAGTTTCATGCTTGTTATGAACCTTACATCGGCATGACTAATCAAGTTACTGGGGTCTGACGTTTACCACCCCTAGGCGAGATATGCGACATATCAGACGAACAGACCGGAATGTGCAGCAAGTGTTACTGATTGGATTCGCAGGAGCGTGAGCAGGCTTGCTCATTGATCTTCTGATCGCTCAATACCCGGGTGGCCATTACATTTAGCAGACCGCTTGCGACTTGTGGGTGACTGATATGATCACCACCTACTGCCGGCGTATTGACGAGTCTTTTGAGTCCTACACAGAGGTTTCCTGGCTCAAGCGAAACGAAATAGGAGTGCATATGAGATATGTGCGGGACCGAAAATAATACCAGTATGTGATACTGTATTCTATTCTCGCGATTTGTATCATCGCTCGGTTATATGAGATATAACCGGGTTACCGAATCAAGTGTTGATCCGATATATTGATACACTAGATATTAGTCGGTTATATTTGATATGACCGGATCATTAAATCAAGTGTTGATTTAATGATTTAATGTATAATTATATATTTGATATATTACTTTACATTAACTAGTATTGGTTCACTTAAGATTGATTTTCTCACTTGATGTGCACAAGTTGTATATGTGATATATGTTTGTGCACTAATTTCTATCATGATTGATGATACTTGCAAACTTGGGTGTGTGTATGACTTACACTATATTTATGTTAGTGGATATGGTTTATATTTATTTTGTAATTCAAAATTAGTGTGCACTTTGTCATGCTTAAAGCTTCATGAAGCTTTTAGCATTGTTTGACCAAGTCCACTAACTTTGTCTCACTAAAGATATTTATTAACCAACCACTAACTTAAACTATGGTTTAGTCTCTACAAAGGTTAACTCACCCATGGTTGCATTATGATAGACTTCACTTGATTATTCTTTTTAGATAATTCTTATTCTTTTCTTTCATCTTCTTCTTCTTCATCGAGAAGAAAAGCTCTCTAGAAATTTTAAAGTGAAGAAATAAAGTGAGAAATCAAAATATAAAGTGAACCCATTTCCTATTTCATCATCCTCTACTACTTGCCATTTAGTTTAGGGTGTTCTCTTCACAAAGTTCTTGATCTGGTGAAGATGGAGCTTGAGTTTGAGTCTCCTCGACGTAGATCCTCTTCGGCCTCGAAGTCTACGAGCTAGCCCGTTCATTTCTCCGAGGAAACCATTACTAGAGTCCGAGATCTCGATGATCGCAGCGAAGGGACGTCAACAAGGAGCTTTAGAAGTGAAGGAACGGACTACAAAGGTTGTAATCCCTAACTCTTAGAAGTAAAGCTGTTTACTTGCTATTTGTTTCACCTAATCTCTAGTCTAAGATCTTGGTTAGGGTTGTTCAGCACGTCTAAATTTTTAATCGGGCATGGTTGATGCCTTGTATAACCTTGTGAGAGTGCCTAGTAACCCTATACTGTAATGTCACCTGAAGCATGTACACGATGATAAAGACAAACCAGATAGCATACTATCATCTCGAGTAAGACTGTCCTGCCGATATAGGTCCTCCCTTAATCAATGCAATCATGTGTTTGCGATCCAATAATTGACATGAGGGCACTATAGCCAACAATAAGATAGCTCGGAGGCGAGTTGGAGGGCAGAGGGAACTCAGCGTGTGAGAGGGCTCGGAGGCGAGCCGAGGGTTGTTTATAAAGTGAGCGTAGGAGTGGTCTGGAAGGCCACCGAAGGTTGGGAATTTCCTCGGGTCGAAGTCCCGAGGTATGGTTCCAATGTACCATTCTTGATCCTCTCTTGTAAGCTCTGGGACACGTCATCTCCCACATGTCAAGATTTGGGGTATCCCCGGTATCGAGCATCATCATTAGCCCCCCACTCTCATCCCGACCCATTCATGGGTCGGGTCGAAAGTGGTCTGACCGGTCATCCGGGGTAAGGTTTTATTTGAAGATATCGTCGGTGCATATTCCCGGGCAATTAGTCGTATTTTCTTGATGACGTCTGCGGATCAGGGGGTAGATCTCGCATTAAAGAGGAAGCGCCGGTTTATGTGTACGTTCGTCGAAGTGCCAGCCTATGTGTCTGGCGCTGGTTGGCTGACGAGACGGGACGCAGGAGTTCCCGCGCCCGATGGGGCACGCCCAATATGCGTGCGATAGGTGGAGCGCCGATGGTCGTTGAATGTGAGGTGTTGTTTTGGTGGGAAACAATCGGCGCCGTAGGATGCGTACGCCGGCTACCATAAATAGGGATGGGATCATCTTCAGGGTACATACTTTGCCATAATCTCCTCGTCCCTTCACATGTTAGCTCGGTGTTCTTTCCTTTAGGTTGGATTCTTCGTCCGTTCAAGTGTTAGCTCGGCGCTCTTCCCCTTAGGTCGAGATCCTTGCATTTTCTCTTCCGAGATTTTCATCCTTTTGATCAGGTTAGATGTCTTCAAATGAGGAGTCTGTAGAAATAGTCCGGGAAGAGTCTAGGGAGTCTTCTGTAGCTTCGTCTTCTTCTTACTCTTCTGCTTCTTCCTCTTCTTCGTCTGAGTTGGAGTCCCCCCAGGAAGTTAGGGTTAGTCATGCTTCCTGAGGTCGTGCGACGGGGGAGGTCCCCAGAGCGCAGGTTAGGGGTGTTCTTGGCGCGTCATCCATGCTAAGGCATGCGGACGAGCTCGCCACCATCCAGACTCGTTTCCACATTCCTCCCGGCTACTCGCTTCGTCTGACCGAGGAGGGGGAGAGGGCAGACCAGGTACAGGGCAAGGGGATTGCCTTGTACGTGGAAGCCTTTTGGGCCGGGAAGCGCTCGCCCTTCTCCCCCGAGGTGAGTCCGGCGTTGAATTGTTTTGAGTTAGCCCCGTGCCGGTTAATGTCGAACTCTTAGAGGATTCTCCTTAGGTTCCTGGTCCGGTTGAAATTACACCAGATCCCTTTTAGCCGGAGCCTTCTCGTTTCTTCTCTCTGCTACAAAAACCACCCCGGCACTCGCAAAGGCGAGCCGAGCTAGGTATACATCTCTTTTAGAAAACACCGAGAAGATGTCGCCGGGTCGGGGGTCGTCGTAGTACCTTCTTCTATCCACGAATGGAAGAAGAGGTTGTGTTTGTCGAGCTACCCGAGGATGATGATTGGCCTGTGCCCATCTAGTGGCACAGGGCCAACTGCCCGCCGGTGAGGAGGTCGAATGATCCCGACACGGTGGCGGTGTCGGAGTGGGAGCCCCTCCCCCGGGCCAATGTGTTGATGTCCAATCAGGCCCTCAATTGGGCCGGGCTCAGCCCCGCTCAGTTAGCGGGTAAGTTAGGAGTTTTTGGGTGACCTAGACTTGTGCATTCTTCCACTTTTTCAGGCATTGCTAACTCCTCCTTTTTTTGTCTTATGCAGAAACCATGGATCTAGGTAAATTTTTGGGCAGCCCTGGTCGAGCAGAAGAAAAGGAAGAAGGCCGAAGGTGCCGACCCCTCTCGCTCGTCGTCGGCTCCGGCTCCACCAGCAGCCGCCCCAGCCAGGCGCTCGAGCGCGCACCGGGCCCCGGAGTCCAGCCAAGCACCGGGCCGAAAACGCGCTCGGGAGCAGGAGCCCTGGGTTCTAGAGGCGGGAGGCAAGACTAGTTCTCCTTCTTCTCTCCTCAAGAGGTACCATAGGACGGTGCCCCGCTCCCCGGCTTCCCTGATCATCGTGGATGAAGAGGAGCTCCGCTTTGAGGTTCCTTCAAGGCTTTCTGTCGCCGACAGCCTACTCTCAGATATGGAAAGGTCAGCCAGGGGCAGAATTCCTCGGGGGACCCTTAAGGCCCAAATGGCGGCCATAGCCAAGGAGGTCGTGCAGGTCAATGTTCTCACCTCACTTGGGTCTTTATTCGGTATTTTTTGTTCACAAGATTGGGTACCCCCTTCTCTTTTTAACCCCTCCTTTGTTTTTTCAGGTCCTCCAGCACGTCGCCCTCGTCGTCAACATAGAGGACGAGGAAATTGCCTCGGCAATGCAGGTCGCGGGCGAGTTCTCCTCACGGGAGGAGAGCTCAAGGCTGGAGCTGCAAGCAGCGATGGAGAGGGTCGCCGCCCTCGAATACCAGGCGGCGGCCGGGGATCGAGAGGTCGTCAAGTGCAGAGAGACCGCCCGAGCCGTCGAGGCTAAGTTGGAAGATTCCAGGGTGCTTGTCTCCACCCTGAAGAAGACGGCAAACACCTTCCGGAGGGAGAACGAGGTGGTGAAGGAAGGAGCGAGGCATGCCGAGCTCCGAGCGTCGAAGGCGGTGGAGAGCTACAAGAAGTCGGACAAGTACTACACCGACCTCGCTGGAGCCGCTGCCATCGCTTGGTATGACGCCCTCGACGCCGTCAAGGCCCTGATGCCGGGGTTTCCTGACAGCGAGCTCCGGGATGAGTACCCCCTTGGGGATGAGGCACAGGGGGATGCCCCCTGAAGCGCTGCAGGGAGAGAGGCCCCTGGTAGGAGCGTTGGGGAGAAGTCGGTCGCCCCGACCACCGGTGTCGAGGCTCCTGCGGTGGGTGCCGACCTTCAAGACGCCACCCCAGTTGTCATGGTGGAAGCGGAGCTCATTGAGGTTCTCTCCGACCCCAAGGCCTGAACCTCCTCACCTCCTTATTTTCTTTTTTCGCTGAAATTTTGTAAGCCCCCGGGAAATTTTGTAAGGCTGGGGAGCCCATAATACCTTTGTAAAGACCTCCGATTTTGTTGAATGAAATATTTTTGCAGTGTTCTTTGCGTCAATATTTTCCCTTTGTTTGTGGTTAAATCGCTATTTGCACGGTACTGCTTTCATGATGTGTTAGGTCGGAAATCGGTTTTTCATCTGGCGACCGCACATCTAGTTGAATTCAACCATTTTCCAAGTGTGAAAAGACCGGCACAAGGTCGGCATCTCCATGGACCTGAAGTCAAGGTAGGGATCGCTTAGTAAAGACGTGTAGGATTTCACCCTCTAAGGAAGGACCGAGCAGGGAAGCTGCTCAGCTGCCTCTTGGTGAGGGCTTAGATCCTTAGCACGGGAGGGCAATGAGAGACCAGCTAAGGAGGGACCGAGCATGGTTGCAACTCGGCTACCTCTTGGTGATTGCTTACATCCTTAGCACGGGAGGGCAGTGAGAGGCCTGCTAAAGATGGACCAAGCAGAGTTGCTGCTCGGCTGCCTCTTGATGAGGGCTTGGATCCTTAGCGCGGAGGGTAGTGAGTGTCCTGCTAAGGATGGACCGAGCAGGGTTGTTGCTCGGTGGCCTCTTGATGAGGGCTTTGATCCCTGACGTCATTGGATAAGAGATTACCGGCCAAGGATGGACCGAGCAGGGTATCTACTCGGTGGCCTCTTGATGAGGGCTTTGATCCTTGGCGTCGTTGGGTAAGAGATTACTAGCCAAGGATGGACCAAGCAGGGTAGCTGCTCGGTGGCTTTTTGATGAGGGCTTTGATCCTTGGCGTCGTTGGGTAAGAGATTACCAGCCAAGGATGGACTGTGAAGGGTAGCTTCTCGGTGGCCTCTTGATGAGGGCTTTGATCCTTGACGTCGTTGGGTAAGAGATTACCGGCCAGGGATGGACCGAGCAGGGTAGCTTCTCGGTGGCCTCTTGATGAGGGCTTTGATCCTTGGCATCGTTGGGTAAGAGATTACCAGCTAAGGATAGACCAAGCAGGGTAGATGCTCGGTGGCTTCTTGATGAGGGCTTTGATCCTTGGTGTCGTTGGGTAAGAGATTACCGACCAAGGATGGACCGAGTAGGGTAGCTGCTCGATGGCGTCTTGATGAGGGCTTTGATCCTTGGAGTCATTGGGTAAGAGATTACTGGCCAAGAATGGACCGAGCAGGGTAGCTGCTCGGTGGCCCCTTGATGAGGGCTTTGATCCTTGGCGTCATTAGGTAAGAAATTACCGGCCAAGAATGGACCGAGTAGGGTAGCTTCTCGTTAGCCTCTTGATGACGGCTTTGATCTTTAGCGTGGGAGGGAAGGGAGTGGCCTGCTAAGGATGGTCTGAGCAGGGTAGCTGCTCGGTAGCCTCATGAGGTTCTGTCTAACCTTTCTTGGTGTGTGAATATTGGGAAGAGCGATCGTCACGGATGGCACGTGTCAGGAATGCATGGGGGAGGTGTAACGTTTCGAAGAGCCGCATCAGTTCCGCCATGTGACGGTGCGGTATTGGAATAATTTGAGCGTATCCCAGGATTCGCGCCCATTCGTGCACAAATTTGGGCCCTCAGGGATTCTGTTTGAGGCTATAAATAGAGAAGGTGACGGCAACTTCTTCAGCATCACTTTTCGAGATGACTAGGCACATGTATTCGATCGAAGAGATCATCACCTTCGACGACGTCTTCATGTATGACCAGTCCATGGCTGAGGATAGGCACTGGGGGTGGTTCAGCGCCTCGAGGGCCACGTCGGCCGGCTTCTCCCTCAGCGGTCGCCCCTCCTATAGTTGCTGATGTACGTAATTTGGAGGAGGTCCCAGTGGTTGTACAATCACCTCTTCGAGGAGCTGCTGGATGAGGCGTTCGACAAGGTGCACTCGATCTATATGCTCGGCGTCATCTTGAAGGTCATGCACGAACGATCCTTGGCCCTCATTTTAGAGTGCTTGAGTGCTTCCAAAAGAGGTACATCAAGAGCTAGGGCGCATAGGGTGGAGCGCTGGGTGCTTCCGTGGCGTCCCGGGTTCGCGTGCAGCATCGTCCAGAGCGGGCTGCAGGGGCTTGGGCCCGGTTGGTGGAAATCTATTTCGAGTATCACCGGGAGTACTTCCTCGATCCCGTTCCCCCTCTGTTGTAAATTTTTCTTTTTGATGTAAGGCTGAGGAACCTACAAAATCTTTCGAATAAATAAAATTCTCCTTTTCGCGATGCTCTAATGTTTCCCTCTTATTATTGAATAGAAAGAACTTTAAAAAGATTTACATCGCTTTTGTGAGAGAAGAAATATACATCCGTAGATATTCTTTTCAGAGGTACAGCTTGAGGTTCTCAGCATTGTCAGGCCGTGGAAATTTGCAACCATTCGCATCTTGCAAACGATAGGCTCCGCCGGGTAGGACCTCGGAGACAAGGAAGGGACCGTCCCATCTCGGAGAAATCTTATGGAGCTTTCTTTGATCGACGAACTCGTTCCGCTTTAGGACGAAATCTCCGGTTTTGAAGAAGCGACGCTTGACTCGCGTGTTGTAGTAACGGGCGGTTTGCTGTTGATAAGCGGCAGCTCTAATCTGAGCCCGGTCCCGTTTATCTAACAACACGTCCAAATTAGTCCAGAGGGCCGATGAGTTCGCTTCGTCATCAAAGTGCTCGACCCGATGACTGGGGAGCCCGATCGCCGCTGGGACTATTGCCTTGGTACTGTAGCAGAGGCTGAAGGAGGTCTCCCCGGTGGGGGTCTTCTTCGACGTGCGCGGGGCCCATAAGACCCGAGGTAGTTCTTCGACCCAACTGCCCCATCATCCTTCTACGAGTGTCCAAAAACCTCGGAGGACATCCCAGTTAGCGACCTCGGCCTGCCTGTCGCATTGGGGATGCGCGACCGCTGCAAACTTCATAAGGATATGGTATTCACTGCAGAATTCCTTAACTTTTTCGTTCTCGAAATTTGTCCTATGGTCGGTGATGATACACCTCGGGATAGCGAATCGGAGTACCATGTTGTTATGTAGGAACTTCATAGTTGTGGTGGCGTCTGGTTTCCTGATGGGGACTGCCTCGATCCACTTAGTGAAGTAGTCCACATCGACGAGGACGTACTTGTGCCCACCCGTACCGGTAGGGAACTGGCCTATCATGTCCATTCCCCATTGGTAAAATAGCCAGGGGGAAGTTAGGGCTGTTAGCTCGGTCGCCGGAAGGCAAAGTATGCTGCCACGGAGTTGGCAGCTTTTGCACCGCCTGACGAGCTTCTGGGCGTCCTGATGAATTGTCGGCCAATAGTACCCTTGGATCAGTGCCATCTGGATTAAGGTGCAGGCCCCTTGATGTGCGCCGTTGACCCCTTCGTGGATCTCACGGAGTACGTAGTCGGCCTCATGTGGGTCGACGCACCGGAGCAAGGGTTGAGTGAAGGATTTCTTGTAGAGGTTCCCATTGCTCCAGACAAAGTGGCGAGCTTTGGCTCGGAGACGGCGGGCTTCCTTTTGATCTTCTGGGAGTGTACCTTCCCTCAGGAATTCCATGAGGGGCCTCCTCCAATCCCGGTCTCCTTCCCGGGCTATGTACACTTGAAGTAGCGTCGTCACGTCTTCCACGCTGGGCCGTGGCAAGACCTCGAAAAGGATGTTCCTCTTGTTGTTGGCCGTATAAGATGAAGCTAGCTTACTCAAGGCGTCGTCCTGGGCATTTAGCTATCTGGGGATCTGCTCTACTTGGACCTCGTCGAAGTCTTTTCGCAATCTTCTCACCTTGGCCAGATACTTCACCATCAGAGGCTCCCGTGCCTCAAATCGGCCAGTAACTTGGCCAACGACTAGGGCGGAGTCGCTGGGGATCCGTATCGTTTTCAGCCCTACTCCGGAAGATATTCGTAGCTCGGCCAGCAAGGCCTTATATTCCACTACATTGTTTAAAGATTTTAAACTGATCCTTAAAGAATACTCCATCTCTGCCTCGTTCGGGCCCCGAATGATGAGGCCGGCGCCACATCCTTCCTCGGTTGAGGACCCGTTGACGTAAAGGATCCAATCAGGGACAGAGTCAGGCTTCTCATCGACCGAGGGTTGAGCTCCGGAAGCCGGTGAGGATTCCGGCTCTTTACTGGGGATGGTACACTCGATGATGAAATCAGCTAGGGCTTGTGCCTTGATAGCCCGCCTCAGGCGGTATTTTATGTCAAACTGGGACAACTCCCGCCTCCATTTCTCCAGACGATCAGAGGACTCAGGGGAGGCAAGGATGGCCCCCAAAGGCCGTTCGGTAAGAACGAGGATGGTGTGCACCTGGAAATAGTGTCGTAGTTTCCTTGAGGCCACAATGAGTGCCAACACGATCTTCTCCATGGCTAGGTACATTCTTTCCTAGTCTTTGAAGACGTGGCTCACATAGTATACCGGCTTCTAGACTCCCTCGACCTCTCGGACAAGCACCGAACCTGCATCTTGGCCGGATACCGCTAGATATAGCGATAGCCCATCCCCTTCAACTGGCCGGGTGAGCAGCGGGGGAGTCGCAAGGTGTCTCTTTAATTGCTCAAATGCGGTCTGGAACTCCTCTGACCATTCGAACCTTGGTATCTTCCTTAAAGCTTTAAAGAACGGGAGGCACTTCTCCCCAGATTTTGACATGAAACGACTCAGCGCGGCTACCCGCCCCGTTAGCCGCATGATTTAGACGTTAGTCTTGGGCGCGGCCATGTTGAGGATGGCGCTGATTTTCTCCGGGTTAGCCTCGATTCCACGGTGGGTGACCATGAAGCAAAGGAACTTCCCGCTGGTAACACCGAATGCGCACTTGGCGGGGTTCAGTTTCATCTTGTATCGGCGGAGGACGTCGAAGGCCTTTCCCAGATCCTTGGCGAGCTCATCCGACGAGGTTGATTTGAAGAGCATGTCCTCGACGTAAACCTCCATATTCCTGCCAATCTTTAGATTGAACATCCGATTAACCAAGTGTTGGTACATAGCCCCGGCGTTTTTGAGGCCGAAGGGCATCACCTTATAGCAGTATACCCCCCGGTCTGTTGCGAATGCGGTGATATCCTCATCCGCCGGATTCATACGAATCTGGTTGTAGCCGGAGAACGCATCCATGAAGCTAAGTAGCTCGTGGCCTGCCGAACTATCGATGAGCTGATCTATTTGAGGGAGGGGATAGTTGTCTTTCGGGCAGGCCTTGTCAAGGTCAATGAAGTCGACGCACATGCGCCACTTCCCGCTAGGCTTTTTAACCATGACCACGTTTGCCAACCATTTCGAGTAAGGCACATTACAAATGAAGTTGACGGTGAGTAGCATGTCCACCTCGTCCTCGACCGCCTTTTGTTTAATCGTGGCGAAGCTTCATTTTTCTGCTTGACGGGTCGGATCGTAGGGTCTATCCTGAGCTTATGCGATATGATTTTGGGGTCGATCCTAGGCATGTCGGCAGGCGCCCAGAAGAGCACATCAGAGTTATTTCTGAGGAAGTGGACTAGGTCGTCTCGCTGAGTCCCTGTTAAGAGTGACCCTATCTGGACGGTTCGTTCATCGTCCCCTTCTATGAGGGGAACCTCTGTTAGTGGCTCTACCGAGGTCCCCCGGACCTCTTTCTGCTCGTCTCGAGTATCCAGGGAACCCTTGATATCGTCCTCGCACCCAAGGTCATTGTTTGGTCGCTCAGATGTAGATGTTGCAGTGAAGCAAACCTTTGCATTTTGTTGGTCCCCATAGGCCCAACCTATCCCGCCTTGGTCGAGCGGGAACTTCATCGCTAGGTGGTAGGTCGATATCTGGGCGCAGAGGGAGTTCAGTGTCGGGCGACCAAGAAGGACGTTGTAGGCCGATGGAATTCTCGCTACGATAAACTCCACGGGCATGGTGTGCATATGGCTAGCCTCCCCGATATTAAATTGGAGGGTGATTACCCCTTCTTCCGGGATGGAGTGATTAGTGAACCCCGATAAGATGTAGGCGGTCGGCCTTAGGTCCGACGGGGTGAGTCCCATACACAGAAAGCAGTCGTAAAAGAGAATGTCGGCCGAGATTCCCGAGTCGACCAATATCCTCTGCACTTCGTTGCGGTGGACCCGGGCTGTGATCACCAGTAAGTCGTTGTGAGGCAGGGATATCCCGTGGAGGTCCTCGGTAAATATGATCGGCTCGGCCACTTTAGCTTTCTTCCTTCGGTGGCTGCCAGTCCCCTCGACAGATAGGTGGCGCCGTGTTTCGTCGGTCCCTGTCGTACCCCCTGCTGACACGACCATGATTTGGCTAATTGTCAACTTTCCGGGAGGGGGATGGTGCTCTTGCTCTTGGTCGGCTTGCCGCTTTTCTCGTAAGTACTTCACTAGGTGCCCTGAGCGGATCAACTCCTCGATGTAATCTCGGAGCTGCTTGCAGTTCTTGGTGGAGTGGCCCTGTGATCTATGGAAAGAGTAGTATGCGCCCGGGATACATTTTGCCATCCTATTCGAGACTGAGGGGAGTTTGAAAAACCTCTCGCCCTTAGCCTCCTCCAACAGTACCGTCTGGGAGATGTTGAACAGGGTGTACTCCTGAAACTTCGGGGAGTAGGGCTTCGATCGCTCAATCTTCCTTTTCTCCTCCCTGGCCCTTTTCTTCTGATCGGCTTGCTCTGTCCAGGGCATATTAGCATTCACCTCGGACTTAAGCTGGATCTCACGTTCGGTCCAGGCCATTACCTTGGCCATGGTCTTAGGTTATGCTAAAGCAAAGGAGTGTAGCCACTCCTTGTGCCTAAGGCCCGACCTAAGGGCAGTAATGTCCATCTCGTCCCGGTGCTCGGGGACCTCAAGGAGGGCGTTGTAGGGGTGACGTATCGTTTGAAGGATTCTTTGTCCCCTCTCTTTATGGTGAAGAGATGATCAACGGTCCTCTTTTACCGTGTGTTCCCGACGAAATGACCGAGGAACTTGGTGGCGATCTCATCCAGTGTCGTCCAGAGCGGATGAGAGTGGCGGCGAATGCGCGGCATTGGGCGGCATCGAAATTTTCCTGGAAAATCCTGGCTGTGAACGTGTCCAAATGGTCTTTCGGGTCGAACTTCCCGTCGAAGAGTGAGACCTTCGGGGGCATGTTCTGGGAGGAGACGTGGACAGCGAGTAGTTCTTTGGTGAAGGGCTTCGTGAGCAAGTCGGCAGAATATTTAGCCTCGTCGTTCGAAGGACGATTTTCCCGATGCATGCCTTCGATCTTCTTTTCGAGGGCGTCGAATCGGCCGTGGTTGTTCATATCAGATTTTTGCATTTTTATATCGCCCATTCTTAATCACATTGCATATAAATAGGTGCATTTGATCCATGTCTGCTAAATAGTTGCAGGTTACAGATTCTCAGATCGTTACAGTGAAAAAAAATCGCTACAAATGTGAGACTATGACCAACAATAAATGAATCCATATGATACCGCCTACCAGTTCAAGGAAAAAATGAAAATCATTAGACAGTTCAATGCACAAAGCACAAGGGCAGCACAAGATTCAAGACTTCAACACGAAGCTCAAGGCAAAAGTCTATATCATTCTGCACTGTTGGAAATCTGGAAGGAAATAGAAGAAATTCTGAGAAACCAAGTAAAGAAAACAGAAGATAAAAGCAACACAGAGAAACTCTGAAGAGATGGGCCCAAGAACCCACCAAATGGCCGTGGAACCGCGGCCAAACAGGCTTTTCTGTCGCGGTTCAGCGGCCATAATATGCACGTGTCGGTGGGGGTGTCGGTGCTTTGACTCGGTCTTTAGGGTTGTTTTGTAATTTCATGTATGGATCAGAATGTAAACCTAGGGTTTTTCCTATCTATAAATAGGAGTGCTGGGGTGCCTCTTTGGAGGATGCCTCTTTTTATTTCTAGATCTAGAATTCTCCATTGTAATGAGCTTTTAAGAGGTATCAATAAAAATTAATTTCCTTTATTTTTCTCGCATTTTTCTTATCGTATTTTCTTATCTGCAATTATTATTTGTTAAGAATTTAATCTGCAATTTTTCTTATCTTGAATTTTATTGTTATCTTCCTAATGAGTGAGTAATTCCTCACTTGTTAGGGATAGGAGAGGGAAGGTTTGAGAGAAGGAAATATCTCTAATTCTTTTCTTTGCCCAAATAATTTTATTTAAAGGACTCCCTATAAATCAACCACACTCCGCTCACTACGGCACCCTATCCTACATGATGGCGGTGATTCCCTAGTTAGACCAGTTGTGGTTGAATTAACCGGAGGTTAGGGCTAAGAGCCAAGAACTGACGGACAAGGACCAAAAGGAAGAAACTCAGTTTCTTCCCAGTCGTGCTAATCCCCGTTGTTGCTGATTACCCTAACACCTTTATTCACAACTAAGGCATTGAAAGAAGTGAGAAGATCTCTATTTCGAACTAACCTAATCCTAACCCTAGCAAGTTTTTTATCAACTTTTACCTCATTCTTAGATCTTAAAACAAAACCACCAATTTTTTAGGACTTAACTCGTTAAAACATAAAGAAATGGAATCCTTCTCCCTGTGGATCGACCCGTACTCAACAGGCTAGCTACCAAGCGACACCGTTATTGATTACGGTATATTCTTAATTTTGATTTTAAAACGCACGTACGCAAAAGACAACCAATCAAATGGCATCGTTGCCGGGGAGACGGTAGTCTCTTTCTTTGTGTAATTTCGGGTTTAAAAATTATTTAAAAGATTGAAAAATTTTAAAAAACTAAAAATAAAAATCATCTTGTTATTTTTGAAAAAAATTTGTGCGAGTGTGTAGGAAAGGAAGACGGACTAATTCAGATCTGGAGCAAGCTCAGTAAACCAATCCAGAAACAGACGATCTGAACAGACAGAGTAGAACCACAACAGAACAGAGACAAATTTTGAAGATCTAAACCAACTAAACCACCGTGGAACCGCGGCCGATTCAAGCATTTGACCGCGGAACCGCGGTCAACCTGTGACGTCAGCACCTCATTTTTCTTCTGTGAGTATCTTTTTTTCTTCTCTCCTACCCCCTGAACTCCACTGACAAATTTTCGTGCAGGTATTCTTTGCACAAATTCTCTTTCTCCTATCCAATAAATTGTTTTTGTGCAAAATTCTTTGCGCTGCCAAATTAAAAAAATTTGCAAGTGTTTTAGATTTTTGGTGTGTTACTGCTTTGCATATTTAAAACGGAATCTATGGGGCTCTAACACCAATTAAGATTGGGTGGGGATTTCATTACCCTTCCTAAGACCCCAGAAATCACAAAAAGCATATGCATCACCCTTGAGCTAATTAAAAAATATCTAGACTCGGCAAATTAAGGACTGTCGCGCTCATTAGGACAAAGGAAGGTTGTGGGCATTCAGTCGTTTATCTATACCTGACTTTGTGGTGCCTAGGCTAGACAAGTGAGAAAGGTAACTTTAAAAGGCCCGTCTCACGGTGATTCATGGGCGGATCCCTCCTTTCTTCATTTGTGCTTACCTGGCCACAATTGACGGTGAAGAGGCGATTTGAGAGATATCTCATAACTTGTCGCTTTGGAAAAGTTAGGAGCGGTCTAGTTGACTTAGGAGACCCTAGCTCTAGGTTTGATTGTGCATGTTTAAACTGTGGTTGTTTGAAATTGTGCCGTAGTTCCGTACAAATTTTGCAAAAAATCTTTCTAAAAAAAACACTTTCAAATATTTCAAAACTCCAAAAATAGACAATTTAAAAAAAAAATCACATACTTTTTCTTCTCCTTTCTCTCATCAAATCATGGGTACCCCACCTCGCAAAACTCTTGCCGAACTTTGGTACCCTCAACCAAGCATTACATCCTACGCTTCTTGTTTTGGTCGAATTACGAACGACCCCTCCATGCCCAAAATTTTTTTGAAAGATCGAATAGACGCATCTAGGACAACCAGTTGGACTCCGCAATCCACCTTATATCAACCATTTCAACCTTCACCACCTTCTTACGTTGACACCCCTTTTTTGAGTCCTGTTGTAACTCCGAATCCCATGTCTATTGCTGAACAAATTGAACAATCTCGTAACCGATCTTTCACTCCTTTACCCACTACGAATTCTTTTGATCAACAATTCCATTCACCTTCTTATCCAAATATTGATCCTACGCATGTATAACCATTCAATTCCTACCAGTCCTACCCGACTTTTGCACCTTCCCTAGACATTGCTTCTACACAGCCATTTGGGAGTTTCACGTATCCAAACAACTTTGAATATTTTACTGAAACCCCGTCACAACCCATGTCTAGTCTGGAACAGTCGTTGGAAGACTTTATAGTAGAGCCATGCCAACAAATGAGGGATTTGAATGCGTCCATAGCCATCCTTATACAACCTAGTGACCCGGTAGCTAGTTTCCAACAAGCTCCAAATTTTCCAATGTATGATGAAGCGGTTGGAAAGATTGATAATTTGAGTGGGGAGACTGAGCTGTGCACCCTTCCAAATCAAACCTACCCATCCCCAATTGAATCACACAATTCCGATTTTAAATGTCTATCAAGTGTTCCAAATGATTCACCAGTTGAAAATAAAACGTTTAATGAGTTGTGCGACTTTGTAGTGTTTGATTTACCTGATTGTGAAAGGTCCCTTTCGTGTGAAACCATCACCAATCCTTTTGACCTCTACACCTCCACTCTAGAACCTGAATTGATTAATATCCATGCTTTTGATGAGGTGTCTGAAAAAATTGATTTTCACTTGATTGAGGATATAACGCTGGAAATATTTTGGATGATGAACCCACAGATTTGGATGAGTGTCTCTCTCCAATTCATCATCCGGAGTCATTAACTGTTTTCCAGAACTTCATATGCGTCTTGATTTTGATGAGAATTGCATGGATAAGCTAAATTTTGAGGAGAGTATTGAGGAAATTATTGAGGATGAAGCAGTTTTACTTGGGGAGTCGGATTTTCCAATTCATTCTATCCCTTTCATTGATTGCGCACACCCTCCTGAATCTTTAACCGATACCCTTCCTCAATCACTTCCCTCCATCCTCATTCTGACCATGCAAGAAACCGTTACTCTTTCATTTTTTATGTCTGGTTTACCAAGTTCGACGTACCCATGTTTTCTCACGAATCTTGAAGGATTTGACCTCATTTCTTAGTGGGTTGATAGATTAGCACAATCGCTTTTTACACATTGGTCATTACAAATTGTGCTAATTTAAACACTCCATCTCCACCCTCAAGTTCGTATTCAACTTCTTTCTCCCACTATCTCATGTTCTTCTTCCATTCTTCCTATAATTTCAGTGAGTGTTGATGAATCACAATCCGATAATTCAAGTTTGATCATTCCAGAAAGTCAACTTGATTTGGATACTTTTGAAAATGAGGTAGATGAGTTTTTCGAGTCTCCTACCTCCATAATTTTTGACAAATCAAGTATGATAAATTCTGGCACAAAACTTAATGACAGTAAAATGTTCAATTACATCGATGAGAGTTTTGAAGAACTTTTCGCTGACAAACTTGCATTCCTAAACAACAAGGATTTTGTGATTAATCAACCTTCACCTATAGAAGTTGAACCATCACCCTTTCTTCTTATAAAATACGAGAATGCCAATATTCCACTCATTTCTGATCATTCATATTCTCGTTTTTATTTATCATCACCTCTTATCTCCTCACATTCACGTTCACGCAAACCCTTTCCATACCACCAATTATCTCTTCCCCACTTCTTCTTGGCTCTATATAACATGTTCTTCCACCGACCTATACATTACATTGATAAATTCTTCAAATGGTTGGTGTTGACTTTTGGTCTTTGCAAAGCTTGGTATTGACCAATAACTTTGAACCCCCTCTTTAAAAGCTTAACATTGTTTAACTCAAGTTTGGGGGGGTGTATAATTTGGCTCTCGAAAATAATTTTTTCTAACTCAAAGTAGTGAGCCAAAAATAAGTTTGGGGGAGATTTTCATGATCGTATTTCATGTTCCCGTTAATAAATTTTTCCTCCCAAGTTTACAAGTTTATGAGATTTTAAAAATGGCAACAGTAAAAAAAATGTTTCACTTAAGTTTGGGAGGAACCTTTTTTTGTATATATATTTTGTTTTCTTTTTCTGTTAAAAAAAATAAAATAAAATAAAAAATTTATAAATAAACAGGAGAGTGCCGACAAATTTGACCCTCTTCGTGTAGCCTGACAGTGAGGACATTATCAAGTTTAAGTTTGGGGGTGTGCTAGGTAAGCTTTCCTCCTTCACATTCATGTGTATATTTTTGCATTTGCATACTTATTTCAAAACCCATAAAAATCAAAAATTAAAAAAAAATTGAAAATTTCAATTTTGACCATATTTGACTTAAGTTCAACATGATGGTTAAATAGTAGGGAAAAACTAGATCCTAAACTTAGTAAATTAAAACCCTAAAAATAACATTTCTTAAAGTTTAACTGTAGAAAATATATGTTCTTGTAGTTTATTTAGAAATAGGCAAATTTTGAGTTCAGTTCTTGGGCTAAGTCAAAATAAGGGAAGAGTATTGAAATTTTTATTTGAAATGTAAGTCTGAAAAATAATTCTGAACCTTAAGTCTAAATTCTGAAAATATATATCCTACAACTTGCACATACATGCACCTTGAGACTTGGGATAGTAGAGGATACCTTGAAATACTCTTGTCTAAAATCATTAGTATGAAGAAAAATAAAATAAAAGTACAAGTGTGAATAAAGAGATTAAAAAAAAATGAACACTGGTTTTTGTAATTACTTAAGGCTGCATAAATAAAAAAATATAGCGAGGATGCTTTATCACCTAGTGCCTTAGACCAACTGGTTTGGGAGTCACTGCTAAGCCTCGGGTATTACAAAACGAGGAATTACGCCTAAATGCGCAAGAACATTTTGTAATCGGTCGTTTAGTACCTCAAGAAGTATTAACGGTCGCATGAAGGATGTGTGAGAAATTTCATCTAAAATTCACCAACTAAAAGTACTTTGGACGATGGACAAGAGTATGATAGCTTGAATTGAATTTCCAAGCGTATGGGTGATAATTACACACATGTAGGGGTATATGATTGGGATTTGGATGAGAGATAGGAATGAAATATATGCCTTATATCTTCAATAAAGATGATAAAAAATTCTTGAGTTGAGATTGAACCTTAGAAGGAAAATTCAAAAGATACTAAAAGCTTAATAAATTTGCAGAGCATATACGATCTTAAGTTAAATGAAAAGTGTGTGTGAAAAATACGGGTTGATGATTTCTAAGTTGAAGGTAATAGAATTTCTTGCTAGAATACCGAATTGAAGAATGAAAGTCAATAGGCCAAATTGATCGGATTTTGTAGGTAGTATCCGCTGAAAACCCTCAGGAGACAACACTCCTCCTACTAGGGACACCTAGGGGTTTAACGGTTTGTTGCACGAGCTCAGTGCAATTGCGTTCCCAGCGAAAGTGAGGCTAGGTTTTTTCGAGAATAAAATTGGTTCTGCTCGGGACGAGCAAAAGATAAGTTTGGGGGTATTTATTCATATCAGATTTTTGCATTTTTATTCGCCCATTCTTAATCACATTTCATATAAATAGGTGCTTTTGATCCATGTCTGCTAAATAGTTGCAGGTTACAGGTTCTCAGATCGTTACAGTGAAATTCATGAAAAATCGCTATAAATGTGAGACTACGATCAACAATAGATGAATCCGTATGATGCCGCCTACCAGTTCAATGAACAAATGAAAATCATTAGACAGTTCAATACACAAAGCACAAGGGCAGCACAAGATTCAAGACTTCAACGCGAAGCTCAAGGCAAAAGTCAACATCATTCTGCACTGTTGGAAATCTGGAAGGAAATAGAAGAAATTCTGAGAAACCAAGTAAAGAAAACAGAAGATAAAAGCAACACAGAGAAACTCTGAAGAGATGGGCCCAAGAACCCACCAAATGGCCGCGGAACCGCGGCCAAAGAGACCTTTCTGCCGCGGTTCCGCGACCATAATATGCACGTGTCGGTGGGGTGTCAGTGCTTTGACTCGTCTTTAGGGTTGTTTTGTAATTTCATGTATTGATCAGAATGTAAACCTAGGGTTTTCCTATTTATAAATAGGAGGGCTAGGGTGTCTCTTTAGAGGATGCCACTTTTTATTTCTAGATCTAGAATTCTCTATTGTAATGAGCTTTTAAGAGGTATCAATAAAAAGTAAGTTTCTTTATTTTTCTCGCATTTTTCTTATCGTATTTTATTATCTGCAATTATTATTTGTTAATCTAGTTGTAGAATTTAATCTGCATTTTTTCTTATCTTGAATTTTATTGTTTACTTCCTAATGAGTGAGTAATTCTTCACTTGTTAGGGATAAGAGAGAGAAGGTTTGAGAGAAGGAAATCTCTCTCATTCTTTTCTCTGCCTAAATAATTTTATTTAAAGGACTCCCTTTAAATCAACCACACTCCGCTCACTATGGCACCCTATCCTACATGATAGCAGTGATTCACTAGTTAGACCGGTTGTGGTTGAATTAACCGGAGGTCAGGACTAAGAGCCAAGAACGGACGGACAAGGACCAAAAGGAAGAAACTCAGTTTCTTCCCAGTCGTGCTAATCCCCGTTGTTGCTGATTAGCCTAACACCTTTATTCACAACTAAGGCATTGAAAGAAGTGAGAAGATCTCTATTTCGAACTAACCTAATCCTAACCCTAGCAAGCTTTTTATCAACTTTTACCTCATACTTAGATCTTAAAACAAAACCACCAATTTTTTTGGACTTAACTCGTTAAAACATAAAGAAAATGAATCATTCTCCCTGTGGATCGACCCGTACTCAACTGGCTAGCTATCAAGCGACGCCGTTATTGATTGCAGCATATTCTTAATTTTGATTTTAAAATGCACGTACGCAAAAGACAACCATTCAAATGGCGTCGTTGCCGAAGAGACGGTAGTCTTTTTCTTTGTGTAATTTCGAGTTAAAAAAATTATTAAAACAATTGAAAAATTTTTATAAAAAAAAATCATCTTGTTATTTTTGAAAGGCTTTTGTGCGAGTGTGCAGGAAAGGAAGACGGACTAATTCAGATCTGGAGCAAGCTCAGTGAACCGATCCAGAAACAGACGATCTAAACAGACAGAGTAGAACCTCAACAGAGCAGAGAAAAATTTTGGAGATCTAAACCAACTAAACCACCGCGGAACCGCGTCCGATTCAAGCATTTGACCGCGGAACCGCGGTCAACCTGTGACGTCAGCACCTCATTTTTCTTCTGTGAGTATCTTTTTTTCTTCTCTCCTACCCCCTGAACTCCACTGACAAATTTTCCTGCAGGTATTCTTTGCACAGATTCTCTTTCTCCTATCCAATAAATTGTTTTTGTGCAAAATTCTTTGCGTTGTCAAATAAAAAAATTTTGCAAGTGTTTTAGCTTTTTGGTGTGATACTACTTTGCATATTTAAAACAGAATCTAAGGGGCTCTAACACCAATTAAGATTGGGTGGGGATTTCATTACCCTTCTTAAGACCCCAGAAATCACAAAAAGCATATGCATCACCCTTAAGCTAATTAAAAAATATCTAGACTCAGCCAATTAAGGACTGTCGTACTCATTAGGACAAAAGAAGGTTGTGGGCATTCGGTCGTTTATCTAAACTTGACTTTGTGGTGCCTAGGCTAGACAAGTGAGAAAGGTAACTTTAAAAGGCACGTCTCACGGTGATTCATGGGCGAATCCCTCCTTTCTTCATTTGTGCTTACCTGGCCACAATTGGCGGTGAAGAGGCGATTTGAGGGATATCTCACAACTTGTCGCTTTGGAACAGTTAGGAGCAGTCTAGTTGACTTAGGAGACCCTAGCTCTAGGTTTTATTGTGCATGTTTAAACTGTGGTTGTTTGAAATTGTACCGTAGTTCCGTACAAATTTTGCAAAAACTCTTTCTAAAAATAACACTTTCAAATATTTCAAAACTCCAAAAACAAACAATTTAAAAAAAAAACAAAAAAAACATTTAAAAAAATCGCATTCTTTTTCTTCTCCTTTCTCTCATCACATCATGGGTACCCCACCTCGAAAAACTCTTGCCGAACTTTGGTACCCTCAACCAGACATTACTTCTTATGCTTCTTGTTTTGGTCGAATTACGAACGACCCCTCCATGCCCAAAATTTCTTTGAAAGATCGAATAGACGCGTCTAGGACAACCAGTTGAACTCCGCAATCCACCTTATATCAACCATTTCAACCTTCACCACCTTCTTACGTTGATACCCCTTTTTCGAGTCCTGTTGTAACTCCGAAACCCATGTCTATTGCTGAACATATTGAACAATCTCGTAACCGATCTTTCACTGCTTTGCCCACTGCGAATTCTTTTGATCAACAATTCCATTCACCTTCTTATCCAAATATTGATCCTACTCCTGTCTAACCATTCAATTCCTACCAGTCCTACCTAACTTTTGCACCTTCTCTAGACATTGCTTCTACACAGCCATTTGGGAGTTTCACGTATCCAAACAACTTCGAATATTTTACTGAAACCCCATCACAACCAATGTCTAGTCTGGAACAGTCGTTGGAAGACTTTATGGTAGCGTCATGCCAACAGATGAGGGATTTGAATGCGTCCATGACCGCCCTTATACAACCTAGTGACCCGGTAGCTAGTTTCCAACTACCTCCAAATTTTCCAATGTATGATGAGACGGTTGGACAGATTGATAATTTGATTGGAGAGAGTGAGCTGTGCACCCTTCCAAATCAAACCTACCCATCCCCAATTGAATCCCACAATTCCGGTTTTGAATGTCTATCAAGTGTTCCAAATGATTCACCAGTTGAAAATAAAACATTTAATGAGTTGTGCGACTTTGTAGTGTTTGATTTACCTGATTTTGAAAGGTCCCTTTCGAGTGAAACCATCACCAATCCTTTTGACCTCTACACCTCCACTCTAGAACCTGAATTGATTAATATCCATGCTTTTGATGAGGTGTCTGAAAAAATTGATTTTCACTTGATTGAGGATATAGACGCTGGGAATATTTTGGATGATGAACCCATAGATTTGGATGAGTTTATCTCTCCAATTCATCATCCCGAGTCATTAACTGTTTTTCCCGAACTTCATATGCGTCTTGATTTTGATGAGAATTGCATGGATAAGCTAAATTTTGAGGAGAGTATTGAGGAAATTATTGAGGATGAAGCAGTTTTACTTGAGGAGTCGGATTTTCCAATTCATTCTATCCCTTTCATTGACTGCGCACACCCTCCTGAATCTTTAACCGATACCCTTCCTCGATCACTTCCCTCCATCCTCGTTCCGACCTTGCAAGAAACCGTTACACTTTCATTTTTTATGTCTGGTTTACCAAGTTCGACGTACCCATGTTTTCTTACGAATCTTGAGGGATTTGACATCATTTCTCAGTGGGTTGATAGATTAGCACAATCGCTTTTTACACATTGGTCAATACAAATTGTGCTAATTTATACACTCCATCTCCACCCTCAAGTTCGTATTCAACTTCTTTCTCCCACTTTCTTAGATTCTTCTTCTATTCTTCCTAAAATTTCAGTGAGTGTTGATAAATCACAATCCGATAATTCAAGTTTGATCATTCGAGAAAGCCAACTTGATTTGGATACTTTTGAAAATGAGGTAGATGAGTTTTTCGAGTCTCCTACCTCTATAATTTTTGACATATCAAGTATGTTAAATTCTGACACAAAACTTACTGACAGTAAAATGTTCAATTACATCGATGAGAGTTTTCAAGAACTTTTCGCTGAAGAACTTGCATTCTTAAACAACAAGGATTTTGTGATTAATCAACCTTCACCTATAGAAGTTGAACCACCGCCCTTTCTTCTTATAAAATACGAGAATGCCAATATTCCACTCATTTCTGATTATTCACGTTCTCGTTTTTATTTATTATCACCTCTTATCTCCTCACATTCACGTTCACGCAAACCATTTCCATACCACCACTTATCTCTTTCCCACTTCTTCTTGGCTCTATATAACATGTTCTTCCACCGACCTATACATTACATTGATAAATTCTTCAAATGGTTGGTGTTGACTTTTGGTCTTTGCAAAGCTTGGTATTGACCAATAATTTTGAACCCCCTCTTTAAAAGCTTAAAATTGTTTAACTTAAGTTTGGGGGGTTATAATTTGGCTCTCGAAAATAATTTTTTCTTACTCAAAGTGGTGAGCCAAAAATAAGTTTGGGGGAGATTTTCACGACCATATTCCATGTCCCCGTTAATAAATTTTTCCTCCCAAGTTTACAAGTTTATGAGATTTAAAAAATGGCAACAGTAAAAACAATGTTTCACTTAAGTTTGGGAGGAACCTTTTTGTGTATATATATTTTGTTTTCTTTTTCTGTTAAAAAAAATAAAATAAAATAAAAAATTTATAAATAAACAGGGGAGTGCCGACAACTTTGACCCTCTTGGTGTAGCCTGACAGTGAGGACACTATCAAGTTTAAGTTTGGGGGTGTGCTCGGTAAGCTTTCCTCCTTCGCATTCATGTGTATATTTTTGCATTTGCATACTTATTTCAAAACCCATAAAAATCAAAAATTAAAAAAAAATCAAAATTGAAAATTTCAATTTTGACCATATTTGACTTAAGTTCAACATGATGGTTGAATAGTAGGGAAAAACTAGATCCTAAACTTAGTAAATTAAAAACCCTAAAAATATCATTTCTTAAAGATTAACTGTAGAAAATATATGTTCTTGTAGCTTATTTAGAAATAGGCAAATTTTGAGTTCAGTTCTTAGGCTAAGTCAAAATAAGGGAAGAGTATTGAAATTTTTATTTGAAGTGTAAGTCTGAAAAATAATTCTGAACCTTAAGTCTAAATTCTGAAAATATATACCCTACAACTTGCACATACACGCACCTTGAGACTTTGGATAGTAGAGGATACATTGAAATGCTCTTGTCTAAAATCATTAGTATGAAGAAAAATAAAATAAAAGTACAAGTGTGAATAAAGAGATAAAAAAAATGAACACTGGTTTTTGTAATTACTTAAGGCTACATAAATAAAAAATATAGCGAGGGTGCTTTATCACCTAGTGCCTTAAACCAACTGGTTTGGGAGTCACTGCTAAGCCTCAGGTTTTACAAAACTAGGAATTACGCCTAAATACGCAAGCACATTTTGTAATCGGTCGTTTAGTACCTCAAGAAGTATTAACGGTCGCATGATGGATGTGTAAGCAATTTCATTTAAAATTCACCAACTAAAAGTACTTTGGACGATGGACAAGAGTATGATAGCTTGAATTGAATTTCCAAGTGTAGGGGTGATAATTATACACATGTAGGGGTATATGATTGGGATTTGGATGAGAGATAGGAATGAAATATATGCCTTATATCTTCAATAAAGATGATAAAAAATTCTTGAGTTGAGATTGAACCTTAGAAGGAAAATTCAAAAGATGCTGAAAGCTTAATAAATTTGCAGAACATGTACGATCTTAAGTTAAATGAAAAGTGAGTGTGAAAAATATGGGTTGATGATTTCTAAGTTGGAGATAATAGAATTTCTTTCTAGAATACCGACTGGCCAAATTGATCGGATTTTGTGGGTAGTATCCGCTGAAAACCCTCAGGAGACAACACTCATCCTACTAGGGACACCTAGGGGTTTAACGGCTTGTTGCACGAGCTCAGTGCAATCGCGTTCCCTGCGAAAGTGAGGCTAGGTTTTTTCGAGAATAAAATTGGCTTTGCTCGGGACGAGCAAAAGATAAGTTTGGGGGTATTTGTTCATATCAGATTTTTGCATTTTTATATCGCTCATTCTTAATCACATTGCATATAAATAGGTGCTTTTGATCCATATCTGCTAAATAGTTGCAGGTTACAGGTTCTCAGATCGTTACAGTGAAATTTATGAAAAATCGCTACAAATGTGAGACTACGACCAACAATAGATGAATCCGTATGATGCCGCCTACCAGTTCAAGGAACAAATGAAAATCATTAGACGGTTCAATGCACAAAGCATAAGGACAGCACAAGATTCAAGACTTCAACGCGTAGCTCAAGGCAAAAGTCTACATCATTCTGCACTGTTGGAAATCTGGAAGAAAATAGAAGAAATTCTGAGAAACCAAGTAAAGAAAACAGAAGATAAAAGCAACACAGAGAAACCCTGAAGAGATGGGCCCAAGAACCCACCAAATAGCCGTGGAACATCGGCCAAATAGACCTTCTGCCGCGGTTCCGCGACCATAATATGCACGTGTCGGTGGGGTGTCGGTGCTTTGACTCAGTCTTTAGGCTTGTTTTGTAATTTCATGTATGGATCAGAATGTAAACCTAGGGTTTTTCCTATTTATAAATAGGAGGGCTGGGGTGCCTCTTTGGAGGATGCCTCTTTTTATTTCTAGATCTAGAATTCTCCATTGTAATGAGCTTTTAAGAGGTATCAATAAAAAGTAAGTTCCTTTATTTTTCTCACATTTTTCTTATCGTATTTTATTATCTGAAATTATTATTTGTTAATCTAGTTGTAGAATTTAATCTGCATTTTTTCTTATCTTGAATTTTATTGTTTTCTTCCTAATGAGTGAGTAATTGCTCACTTGTTAGAGATAGGAGAAGGAAGGTTTGAGAGAAGGAAATCTCTCTCATTCTTTTCTTTGCCCAAATAATTTTATTTAAAGGACTCCTTTTAAATCAACCACACTCCTCTCACTACGGCACCCTATCCTACATGATAGCAGTGATTCCCTAGTTAGACCGGTTGTGGTTGAATTAACCGGAGGTTAGGGCTAAGAGCCAAGAACGGACGGACAAGGACCAAAAGGAAGAAACTCAGTTTCTTCCCAGTCGTGCTAATCCCCGTTGTTGCCGATTACCCTAACACCTTTATTCACAACTAAGGCATTGATAGAAGTGAGAAGATCCCTATTTCGAACTAACCTAATCCTAACCCTAGCAAGCTTTTTATCAACTTTTATCTCATTCTTAGATCTTAAAACAAAACCACCAAATTTTTTAGACTTAACTCGTTAAAACATAAAGAAAATGAATCCTTCTCCCTGTGGATCGACCCGTACTCAACCGGCTAGCTACCAAGCGACACCGTTATTGATTGCGGTATATTCTTAATTTTGATTTTAAAACGCACGTACGCAAAAGGCAACCAATCTGTGGTATCCCGACGATTCGGCATACTCTGATTTATTGACTCTGCTGCTAGCGACCTATGCCTGACCGCGGCTCTGATTCCGGTCGATGAGGTTCCTTAGGTCCCCTAGCGAGGTCCTCTTCGAGCTACCGTAAAGAGTCATGTCCGCACGACCCCATCGAGAGAGAGGGGGTGCCGGTCATGCCTGGGTGCAGGCGAGCTGACCAACACCTCCTCGAGAGGGACAGGGGCATGATGGGGCTTAGGGTGGGGTGCTCTGGCGAGAGACCTCAGTGTTGAGCTGTGTGGCACTCAGCGGGTCATTGAATCGGTCGTTACAGGGGATCTGCGTCCGCCGGAGACAGCGAGGTGGTGCTCGGTCGTGCCGTGGCAGGCAGCGTCTTCTCTCCCTCTGTAGTGGTCCCGGTCCCGAGGTGGGGGAGCGGCGACCTGGGGAGTTTGCCCGGCCGTTTGGACACGGACGAGCGCATCCACGACGGACGCGAGTCGATCTATCCAAGAAGATAGGGCGTGGATGGCATTTGGGGATGGAGGGGATTCTCCCGCGTCTCCATCGTGAGGAGGGCGGCGGCTGGTGCTTGGATCATCCGATAATCGCTCGCCATGAGGTTGAGATCAGAAGGTGAACTTTCGTTGAGTGGAGCTAGCGCTTCCTACAGACGGCGCCAACTAACGGATCTCTGGATCTCCTTCAGATGTTACCTTCCGTTGATCTGCAGCGAGTGGAGGCGAGCGACTGAGATTGGGTTTGAGGGTTGACTCTCAATGCGTATGGATCTCAGTAGGCTTGATGTGGATAAGGCAAAGCTACCTACAAGGAAGCCCCGGGGTGGTTGTACCACCGAGGACCCTCCGACGATCAAGTTAGTCGAGGTATTTGGTCAGAGTAATGGCCTATTTGGGGAAAATGGATTACCTGAGTCATCTGAGAGAGGGGTTTATATAGTGGCAGCCATGGGCAGGTGGGCGCGAGATTTACGCCAGCCATTGCGCCCCTGGCGTTACGCCAGCCTGAAAGGCGGGATTCCCCATTAATGACGAGATATGCATGTTAATAGGGGAACGTGGTGGCGTGGAACGCGGGATCATGGGCGGCGGATATCTCGCGTCTAGCAAGATTTGATGAGCCGTGGCGGAGACGCCTGTGATCAGTGTTGTAGGTCGGTCGATCTAAGCTCGGCGGGAGGCTCGGGAACGAGCGGGAGGCCGAGGGAGCTTGGTCATGAGATAGCTCGGAGGCGAGCTAGAGGGCTGAGGGAACTCAGCGTGTGGGAGGGCTATGAGGCGAACCGAGGGTTGTTTGTAAGGTGAGCATAGGAGTACTCTGGAAGGCCACCGAAGGTCGGGAATTTCCTCGGGTCAATGGCTTGGGGTATGCTTCCAATGTACCGTTCTTGATCTTCTCTTGTAAGCTCTGGGACACGTCATCTGCCATGTGTCAAGATCTGGGGTATCCCCGGTATCGAGCATCATCAAAACCCAAATCTAAAAATATACGGATTTGGACTAATCCACACCCTACGGGCGACAACATAAACTAGTCTCCGTATACAATCCATGGGCAACCAAAACAATCAAAAACACACACGACATGAAGTGAACTTCCAGAGCATGAGAAAGTGGTTATCGCAATGCGATAACATAATTAACTGCAGGGGCTTGCGCCTGCAGGGAAAAACGTCCCCACAATAAAAAAAACCCTCATAAATGAGGGGGAATCTGATAAAGTCTGCTACAACGGCCGCATTCTTCCAAACCTCCGATATACGGTGCCATAAATCCACTTGGCATCATCGGAGAGTTGGACGGATAAATCCAAAAAGCATCTGTCCCCAGAATTCAGGCCAAACGTTCCAACGTCCTGGTCCGTCTTCTGGAGGTGAACACCCACACGCACACTTAGTTTTATAGCACGATGCCTAGTTGTATGTGTTTTTGGTTCGAAAATAGTATTTACAATAAAATACCGCATAATTCTAAAACCGGATTTCTTTTAAAGCGGTATTTCATTTTCTCTGTGATTATGCATTTACAACCCTCTTTAGGGGACCTGCTAATGGATGGTGCAGATTATCACACATCCTGGGGATAGTAGAGCGAGATGCAGACCTTCTCACGGAGCATTCGATTTTGAAAGGATATAAATACGGTTTTTAAGAAAAACGAATTTCTAAATAAAAAAACTAATTTTTAAATTATATAAAATTATAAATACTTGTTTTCAAAATATAATGAACCTATATTTTTTCTTAAAAAATGAAAGATTAACAAATGCTAATAAAATACCATCAAGATACCAAAAATGCAAGTTTTTCAATAAAACACCATAAACTTTCCAAAGCTAAGTATTTATCACTAAATTACCCTAATACTTAAAATCCATGCTCATTAAAACCCTAAGTAATACTAATCACCCTCGAGATTTACTTTTTAACTATATTAAAAATATTTTTCATAAAACCCCCTCAAGATATATAAAATCAATATTTTAAGGATTCTAGTAAATATGGGTTTAAGCAGGATCAATTCTCTTGAGGCCCAAGGAGCCGGAGAAAGTGAGTGTTTGCCTATTTAAGGTAGATAACTTAACAGGAGTTATCAATGGAAATTGTCTTGGAAAAAAACACAAATCCTGCCGCCCATGTGCCGCAGTTGCCGATAATTCCCGAACCTAAGAATTCCAGAGTTAAATCAGTACAAGTGTCTGATTCAGTCTAAGTCCAATTCAAACATGAATCCAAAAAAAAATCAAACACGGATACTTGATCATGAACTTGAATACTCGAATCCAAACATCAATATCAAACATGTATACTTGAGTTGATTTGATCGAACCATGGTTATAACTTGACTTGACTACTTGAATACTTGATTACATCCTGAACATGAATACCTGAACATTTTGTATCCATGGTTTCGGCAAGACTTGTAAACATAATCTATATAATACATTATGCGGGGATAAAGGGGTAGATTGGTATGGAATGTATATCATAGCACGAGAGGTCACTTAAAAGACAGCTACATGAATTCTCGTGCCATTGTCCCGTGGGTTATGATGGGGCCTTGTAATACATGTTACCATCATCCACGGGGTAAAATAGACTCCTCTCGTATACATGAATACTTTCATTACCAAACTAAAATAACCATATTATAATAACCATCATATACCAGTAATCAATCATACACAACTTACCTGTTCATTTCATATTACTTGTTATAATCTCTTTCTTCTTTTGGGACTTACCGAGCGTTAGTTCGCTGACCACATTCCTTTCTATTTCTTTCTTTGGAATGTTCGTCAGGAGGACCAGACTTTGAGGAGATCGAGCCTAACCAGGAGGACTTGGACCAGCTCACCACTCAGCCTGCCTACTAGTTCACCTGCACTTTCATTTTGTATACCATTGTTTGGGCACTGCTTTACTCATTGTATCTTTTCTTTTCAAACAATTGTATGTAAAGTTGAATGTAAGTAAAGTTATTGTTTATTTTATATTACTTATCATTCTTGTTCATTATATATATTGCTAAATTATGCTTAACGTATTTATTTCATAGTAAATA
Source organism: Agapanthus africanus (assembly GCA_030015575.1). Lineage (NCBI taxonomy): Eukaryota > Viridiplantae > Streptophyta > Magnoliopsida > Asparagales > Amaryllidaceae > Agapanthus > Agapanthus africanus. Next base: position 249,797,517 of record JASDDO010000004.1, on the reverse strand, counting down.
CGTTGTGGCATGCCACGACACCGTTTCCGTCTACTGGAAAACGGGGCGTGACAGAAAATCTAAGCAACAAGAAATTACGAGTCTGCCATTCCTCCACGTTAAAATTTGGTATCACCTAAACATGTCAATTTTTCACATACATGATGTACTCGTGATGTTCTATGAGCTGAAATGATTAAAAATCGAAAATTTGAACGTGTTTCGGAACGTAAAAAACCAAGCAACAAGAAGTTACGAGTCTTCCATTTCTACGCGTAGAAATTTGGTATCCCCAAAACACGTTGATTTTTCACCTACGTGATGTACTTTTGATGCCATACGAGCCCAAGTGATTCAAAATTGAAAATTTGAATGTGTTTTGCAACGCGAAAATCCAAGCGACAAAAAATAATGAGTTTACCATTCTTACACGTTAAAGTTTGGTATCGCCTAAACATGACGATTTTTTACCTACGTGATGTACTCGTAGTGCTCTACGAACCCAAGAGATTAAAAATAAAAAATTTAACGTGTTTCGGAACATGAAAATCCACGCAACAAGAAGTTACGAGTCTCCCATTTCTACATGTAAAATTTGGTATCACCAAAACGCGTCGAGTTTTCAACAATGTGATTTACTCGTGATGCTCTATAAGCACAAGTGATTAAAAATTGACAATTTGAACATGTTTCGAAACGCCTAAATCCATGCAATAAGAAATTATGAGTCGACCATTCCAGCACATAAAAAATTGGTATCGCCAAAACAAATAGATTTTTCACCTACGTGATGTACTCGTGATGCTCTACGAGCCTTAAAGAATCAAAATCGAAAATCAGAACGTGTTTCGGAACAATGATGCTTTACGAACCCAAGTGATTAAAAATAAAAAATTTAAACGTGTTTCGGAACGTGAAAATCCAAGCAATAAGAAATTATGAATCTACCATTTCTACACGTAAAAATTTGGTATCCCAAAAACACGTCAATATTTCACCTATGTGATGTACTCGTGGTGCTTTACGAGCCCAAGTGATTCAAAATCGAAATTTTGAACGTGTTACAGAACGTGAAAATCTAAGAAACAACAAATTACGTGTTTTGTCATTCCTGCTTGTTAAAGTTTGGTGTCACCTAAACACGTCAATTTTTTACCTACATGATGTACTCGTGGTGTGCTACGAGCCCAAGTGATTAAAAATAAAAAATTTAATGTGCTTCGGAACGTGAAAATCCACGCAATAAGAAGTTAGGAGTCTTCCATTTCTACACGTAAAAATTTGGTATCACCAAAACGCGTCGATTTTTCAACAATGTGATGTACCCGTGATGCTCTACAAGCCCAAGTGATAAAAAAACGAAAAGTTGAACGTATTTCGAAATTCCTTAATCCATACAACAAGAAATTATGAGTCTGCCATTCTAGCACATAAAAATTTAGAATCATCGAAATGCATAGATTTTTCTCATACGTGATGTGCTCGTGATGCTCTACGATCCCTAGTGAATCAAAATCGAAAAGTTGAACGTGTTTTGGAACGATGATGCATTATGAGCCCAATTGATTCTAAATCGAAAGTTGAACGTGTTCCGGAACATGAAAATCTAAATGATAAGAAATTAGGAGTTTGTCATTCTTGCACGTTAAAATTTTGTATCCTCGAAACGCATAGATTTTTTACCTACGTGATGTACTCGTGATGCTCTGTGAGCCCAAGTGATTCAAAATCAAAAATTTGAATTAGTTTCAGCACACAAAATTCCAAGCAACAAAAAATTTTGAGTCTGCCATTCCTCCACGTTAAAGTTTGGTATCTTATAAACACGCGCGATTTTTGACCTACGTGATGTACCCGTGGTGCTCTACGAGCCCAACTGATAAAAAATCGAAAATTTGAATTTGTTTTAGAACGTGAAAATCTAAACAATAAGAAGTTACGATAATGCCATTTCTACACGTAAATTTTTTTACCTCTAAAACGCGTCGATTTTACACCTACGTGATATACTCGTGATGCCCTATGAGACCAAGTGATTCAAAATTGAAAATTTGAACATGTTTCAGAGTGCGAAAATCCAAACAACAAGAATTACGAGTATGACATTCCTAAACGTTAAAAATTGGTATCGCCTAAACACGTAGATTTTTTACCTACGCGATGTACCCGTGGTGCTATCGAGCCCAACTGATTAAAAATAAAAAATTTAACGTGTTTCGGAACGTGAAAATCCATGCAATAAGGAGTTACGAGTCTGACATTTCTGCATGTAAAAATTTGGTATCACAAAAACGCTTCGATATTTCAGCAACGTGATGTACTCATGATGGTCTATAAGCCTAAGTGATTAAAAATCGAAAATTTAAACGTGTTTCGGAACGCCTAAATCCATGCAATAAGAAATTAAGAGTCGGATGTTCCAGCACGTAAAAATTTGGTATCACTGAAACGCATAGATTTTTCACCCACGTAATGTACTCGTGAAGCTCTATGATCCCTTGTGAATCAAAATTGAAAATCAGAATGTGTTTCGGAATGGTAATGATTTACGAGTCCAATTGATTAAAATTCGAAAATTTGAACAAGTTTCGGAATGTGAAAATCCAAGCAACAAGAAGTTACGAGTTTGCCATTCCTGCACGTCAAATTTTGGAATCACTGAAACACGTCGATTTTTCACCTACGTGATGTACTCGTGAGGCCCTACAAGCCCGAGTGATTCAAAATAAAAAATTTGAACGTGTTTCGAAACGCGAAAATCCAAGCAATAAGAAATTACGAGTCTGCCGTTCCTCCATGTTAAAGTTTTGTATCACCTAAACACGTTGATTTTTCACATATGTGATGTACTTATGATGCTCTACGAGCCCAGGTGATTAAAAATCGAAAATTTGAACGTGTTTCGGAACGTGAAAATCCAGGCAACAAGAAGTTACGAGTGTGCCATTTCTATACGTAAAAATTTGATATCCTAAATCGCGTCAATTTTTCACCTACGTGATGTACTCGTGATGCCTTATGAGCTTATGTGATTCAAAATCGATAATTTGAATATGCTTCAGAATGCGAAAATCCAAGCAACAAGAAATTACGAGTCTGCCATTCTTACACGTTAAAGTTTGGTATCGTCTAAACACATCGATTTTTGACCTATATGATGTACTCTTGGTGCTCTAGGAGCCCAATAGATAATAAATCAAAAACTTGAACATGTTTTGGAACGTGAAAATCCAAACAACAAGAAGTACAAGGATTCCATTTCTACACATAAAATATTTTTATCCTAAAAACGTGTCGATTTTATACCAACATGATGTACTCATGATGCCCTGGGAGCCCAAGTGATTCAAAATTAAAAATTTGAACGTGTTTCGGAACGCGAAAATCCAAGTAACAAGAAATTACGAGTCTGTCATTCCTGCACGTTAAAGTTTGGCATCACCTAAACACGTCGATTTTCGACTTACGTGATGTACTCGTGGTTCTCTATAAGCCCAAGTGATTAAAAATCGAAAATTTAACGTGTTTCGGAACGTCAAAATCCACGCCACAAGAAGTTATGAGTCTGCCATTTCTACACGTAAAAATTTAGTATCCCAAAACGCGTCTCTTTTTCAACTACGTGATGTACTCGTGATGCCTTACGAACCCAAGTGATTGAAAATCGAAATTTTGAACGTGTTTCGAAATGTTTAAATCTATGCAACAAGAAATTACGAGTCCGTCATCCCAGCACATAAAAATTTGGTATCGTCGAAACGCATAGAGTTTTCACCAACGTGATGTTCTACGAGTCTTGGAGAATCAAAATCGAAACTCCAAAGGTGTTTCGGAACTGTGATGCTTTATAAGCCCAATTGATTCTAAATCGATAATTTGAATATGTTTCAGAACGCGAAAATCCAAAGTACAAGAAATTACGAGTTTGCCATTCCTGCATGTTAAAATTTGGTATCGCCGAAACGCGTCGATTTTTTACCCGCGTAATGTAACCATGATACCCCACGAGGCCAAGTGATTTAAAATCCAAAATTTGAACGTGATTCGAAATGCAACAATCCAACAACAAGAAATTATGGGTTTGTCATTCCTATACGTTAAAGTTTGGTATCGTCTAAACACATCGATTTTTGAACTATGTGATGTACTCGTGGTGATCTACAAGCCCAAATGATTAAAAATAGAAAATTTAAATGTGTTTCGGAACGTGAAAATCCAAACAACCAGAAAAGTTACGAGAATGCCATTTCTACACATAAATTTTTTTATCCCCAAAACGTGTCTATTTTACATCTACGTGATGTACCCATGATGCCCTATGAGCCCAAGTGATTCAAAATTCAAAAATTGAACGTGTTTCGTGTTGGATATGTATGCCTTAGAGGCCATTATTGTATATGTATACATGTGGATGATGGGGATATGTATGTACAGGACAATCTTACTCAGTTATATAGTATATTATTTCAGTTGTCTTTATCAGGATATGTGTATTTATTTTTATTGATGTTTTATCCAACTTGCACATATTGATAAAGACAAGATATAGTAGTATACTATTATGGTTTGACATTATCTTAACATGGCATATGTTATACACGTTATTACATATTGCGATTACATGTTGATAAAGCTCGTAGGATCTTGCTTGACTATCTGCGTTGTGATGGCAATCATACTTGTGGGAACAGGGTAATCTATAAGCACATCCTTAAATGTCCCAAGTCGCAGGAGTATCGAGATCGGGCATCGATACTCCATAGTAGACTTGCGTGTACATTTCTAGACCCCGACGAGGGGCGATGGTTGGTCCTACAACCATTGGTGTGATCACCTAAGATTGTATATGGGTGCTAACTGGGGATGAGTACACTGGACGGACTTGCTGAGAACCTCTGGGTGGTATTATATCTATCGTTAGATAGTGGTTCTCTTGTGACATGTGTATATGTTAGTCTTTGGACCTGAAATCGTCATTTGTCTTGTGTGAGTTCCCACTGTGCTTTGATCACTAACCTACCATGGCTCTACTGAGTCGTGCAAACAGGTTTTGGTTGGGTACAGTCCCGAGCCACATGGAGGCAGTGAGTGATTGTCAGGGATTCGTCTCTCTAGGTATTGAGAGTTGATATCGCACTGTGTTCGATTGGTCAAGACCATAAGACCTTGGCCAAGACAGTTGGGATTTACTGATAGGTTGATCAGTAGTTTCCCGGATTGGTCCTGAGCCGATCAGCATGAATTATCGGGTTATTAGGGTCTGACACTTACCACCCTCTATATCTGGTATGCAATACTCTTAGACGAAGAGACCGGACTGTACAGAGATTATCACGGATAGGCTCAGTAGGGATCCGGATGAGTTTCCTCGTCGGCTTTTCTTTTCGACAGGTACTCGGGTAGCCGTTACGTACAGCTAGTGCCGTTGACGTGCTTGTGGTTATGGATTTATCTAGTAATGCACTGTCGGCGTACTGTCGAGCCTTTAGAGTCCCACACAGAGGGTTTCTCTGCTTCGGGCGAAATGATGTAGAGGCCATATGGTTTTACGGCAGGGTTCGTGTAGGGTTTCCTTAGCACCTTGCCTAAGATTTTGCAAGCATCACACATGCCATATTAAAATTTTAGGAGGTGCTAAACAAACTAACGTAGGAATCGAACTAGAAAGTTAGAGTAACATCATATAGTATCACATGTTATCTAGTGTCTAACACTAAGTGAGAAGAAATACAACCTTTGTAGACCTCCCTTGTGACTCCTTGGATCTCTTAGAGTTTGAACCAACTTGCTTAAGCTCCTTCTAAGTCCACGACGATCCACCCGAAGTCCCTTTGCTCAGAACTCCTTGCTTCACATGATCAAGGATGAAGATGAAGAAAACACTCTACACTAGTGGGCTAGACTAAAGTAGAATGGTGATGTGGTTTGTTTTCTCACTTAAAAACCCTTTCTTTTTGTGTTCCTCACTCTAAACAAAAATCAAGAGAGCATGAAGGAGGAAGAAGAAGGAGATGGCTAGCATGAGCTCTTTTCTTTTGGATAATGATAATCATAAAAAGAGAAATGAAAATAAATATATATGAGTCACACTCATATACAAACCATGGTTAATAAATATCTAGATATTTTCATTTGTGAGTTAAAGAACAAATAAAATCAAACCATGGTCCAACTTAGGTCAAGTAATGAATAGTCAACCATGATTTAATCATTTTTATTTTTCTCAATATCAAATATATACAAAGATATTTATATACCATGTGAGTCTTGCATTGACATCTTCTAGTGTATCAACAACCATGACACACATGTATGCATGTATGTATGCATTCACATCAGCATGTGTATATGCATACATGCACACATCCAAATAGAAAAGGTTTATCTAAATAAGATAAAAGTCAATATTAAATCAACACTTGATTTAATAAACCGAACATATCTCATACGACCCGACCAATAGAGAACGCTCGATTAAAACACGGTATCATATACACGCATTTAATCGAGCTCCCGCGCATATCTCATATGCACACCACATCGTTTCGCCTGAGCTAAGAAACTCCTGTGTGGGACTCTAAGACTCGTCAATACACCGGCAGTAGGTGATGATCACATCAAACACCCACAAGCCGCAAGCGGTCAGCTAAACGTAACGGCCACCCGAGTATTGAGCGATCAGAAGAAGAACAAGTGAACCTGTCAAAACTCCCGTCGAGCCAACTGGCAACACTTACCGTACAGTCCGGTCTCTTCATCAGATATGCTGCATATCGAGTCTAGGGATGGTATCGTCGACCCCAATAATTCAATAAGTCATGTCGGTGTATGGCTCATAACAAATCGAGAAACTACTGATAACATTTATCAGTAAATTTCAGCAGCCCTGACCAGAGACTTCCTGTTATAGCCAATAGAGCATGGCGCAACATCAACCCCCAATACCGGGAGAGACGAAACCCCTCCTATCGCTCATTGCCTCCATGTGCCTTGGGACTGTACCCAAAATCCACCCGTTTGCACGACTCAGTAGAGCTTTGGTAGGGTAGAGATCAAAGTACAGTGGGAGGACAAACAAGACTCTATGACGATCTCGGGTCTACAGACTAACCTGTACCAGTGTCACCTGAGAACTGCTATCCGACGATAGATATAATACTACATAGGAGTTCTTGGAGAGTCCGCTTAGTGTACCCAGTCTCCACTGAGCACCCGTATACATTCTTTGGTGTCAGCACACCATATGGATATGGGATCATCCATCGCCTATCATATGGGACAAGAACCGTATACGCTAGTCTACTCTGGAATATCTATGCCCCATCTCGATACACCCACGACTAGAAACATTTCAAGGATATGCATATAAACTACATATGTCCTACTAGTATGATCCACATCATAATCCCAATAGTCAAGCAAATATCCTAAGGGCTTTATCAACATATACCAAATGAGTAAAAGCATGATCAAGTAAATATGTCAAGATAAAGAGTAACCAGATAGCATGCTATCATGTCGAGCAAGACTATCCTCTGAATAAACACACACACACACACACACACACACACACACACACACACACACACATACCGATACATACATTATCATATAATGGCCTCTAGGGCATACATATATCCAACAATCTTCTACTTGCACTAAAGCCAATTATTGGCGTATCTCATACCCAACATCTCAAAAAGTCGCTCATGCTGCGGCTGAGGGAGGGCCTTGGTGAGTGGATCCGTAGTGTTATCCTTTGTATCTACTCTCCTAATCTCGATCTCGTGGCGATCAACTATCTCCCGGATCAAATGATATCGCCTCAGGATGTGTCTGGACTTCTGATGGGACCTAGGCTCTTTGGCCAACGCCATAGCCCCATTATTGTCACAATACAATGGTATTGGATCAATAATGTTTAGAACTACTCCTAGCTCCAAGATGAACTTCTGCATCCAGACGGCTTCCTTGGCAGCATCATTTGCAGCAATGTACTCAGCTTCCATCGTAGATTCTGCAACGGTATCCTGTTTGGATCTCTTCCAACTCACCGTACCTCCGTTGAGCGTAAATGCAAACCCTGAGATAGACTTGTTGTCATCCTTATCACTCTGGAAGATCGAATCGGTAAAGGCCACCATTTGGAGATCCCCATTACCATACACCAAGAACAATTCTTTAGTCCTTCGCAAGAATATTCTTAACAACAGTCCAGTGATTCTCCCCTGGGTTTGACTGATATATGCTTACTATACCCAGTGCATAAGCTGCATCAGGGCGTCTACACAACATCGCATACATTATTGATCCTACAGCTGAAGCGTAGGTAATAATGATCATGCAAGCTCTCTCTTCATCAGACTTTGGGTAAGAGTCCTTGGAGAATGACTCAATGGAAAGCGGGTAAGGCACCCCGCTTGGAGTATTCCATACTAAACCTTTTTAGGATGGTGTTGATGTACTTGGTTTGGGACAATCCCAATAACCGTTTGGATCTATCCCTATAGATCCGTATGCCCAATATATACGTGGCATCACCCAGGTCCTTCATGGAGAACCTTTGTGATAAGAATGATTTGACCGACTGTAGCATAAGAATGTCATTTCTTATCAGAAGAATGTCATCTACGTATAATACGATGAATGCGACAGTTCTCCCTACAGTCTTCTTATAAACACAAGGTTCATCTGGATTTTTGACGAAATCAAACTCTTTGATAACATCATCAAAATAGATGTTCCAACTCCGTGATGCCTGCTTTAATCCATAAATAGATTTAAGCAACCTGCATATTTTCCCGCTGCTCCTACTGTCAATGAAGCCCTCTGGCTGATCCATATAAACGCATTCTTCTAAATTACCATTTAGAAATTCATTTTTAACGTCCATCTGATAGATTTCATAGTCGTAGTGAGCAGCAATAGCATGTAGGATCCGAATGGATTTAAGCATGGCTACCGGAGAGAAAGTCTCGCCATAGTCCAGCCCTGGTCTTTGACGAAAACCTTTCGCTACCAACCTTGCCTTATAGGTCTCCACCTGCCCATCTACACCGATCTTTCTTTTAAAGATCCATTTGCAACCTACGGGTTTTACCCCTAAGGGTACATCCTCCAAAGTCCATACTTTGTTGGTGTACATAGACTCCATTTCGGATCTCATGGCATCTAGCCACTTCACAGAGTCACCACTCGTGATAGCTTGCTGAAAACTGGCAGGGTCATCATCATCCATGATGCAATCTTCTCTATCACCATCAATGAGAAAACCGTAGTATCTCTCCGGTGGACGAGAAGTCCTACCAAATCTACGGAGTGGCTGAGGTTCATAAGATTTTGTTGCAACATCAGGTTCAATCATGTCGTCATTTGTAACTTGTGTCTTTAGAACCTCTTCTAGATCTACCAAATTGCTATCAGTATCATTTGGAAAAATCTCATTTTCTAGAAATGTGGCATGTTAAGAAACAAACACCTTTTGTTCCTCCTTGTGGTAGAAAAGATATCCAAATGAATGTTTTGGATATCCCATAAATATACATTTGACCGATCGTGTCTCGAGTTTGTCTGGATTCTGCTTTTTGACAAAAGCCGGACAACTTCAAATCTTAATTCGCTTAAGAGATGGTCTCATCCCATACCATATCTCATATGGAGTGGTAGACACGGTCTTGGTTGGAATTTTGTTCAACAAAAAAGTTGTAGTCTCCAATGCATGCCCCCAAAAGGAGAGAGGTAACTCGGTGTCACTCATCATGGATCGTACCATATCTAATAGGGTACGATTCCGCCGCTCTGACACACCGTTGTGTTGTGGTGTGTAAGGGGGAGTGAGCTGAGAGAGAATCTCATTCTCTTTTAGGAAGTTCAAGAACTCAGTACTAAGATACTCTTCACCTCGATCCGATCGAAGTATCTTGATGCTCATTCCTGTTTGTTTTCCTACTTCAAGTTTGTACTCCTTGAATTTCTCGAAAGCTTCAGACTTATGCTTTAGCAAAAACATATGACCGAATCTTGAGAAATCATCAGTAAAAGTTACAAAGTAAGAAAAACAGTCTCTTGCATGTGTAGACATTGGCCTACATAAATCACTATGCATGAGGCCCAAGAGTTCTGTAGCTCTTTCTCCGTGTCCAGTAAACGGAGTTTTGGTCATTTTCCCTTTGATACAAGACTGACAAGTCGCATAAGATTTATACTCAAAAGGATTTAAATATCCATCTTTATGAAGCTTGTTTAGTCTTATTTCATTAATATGAACAAGTCTACAATTCCCAAGAAAAACTTCATTTATATCTGAAAATTTTCTTTTACTTGTGTGTTGTATGTTGAAAACCGTGTGTTGATTAAGGACGTATATCCCGTTATTAAGTGTACCACAACTAATTAACTCTTGATTTAGTTTAATGTTCATAACATTGTGCTGCACAGCAAAATGATATCCTTCATTGTCTAACAAAGAAACGGATATAATATTACAAAGCATGCTTGGTACAAAATAACATGGGTTCAAAACCAATATACAACCCGACGGCAACCCTAGGTGATACTCTCCCACTGAAACTGCATGTACGTTGGAACCATTTCCAACTCGGAGAGTATGATCACCGGTCTTCAAAACTCTGCTATTTCTCAACGCCTACACAGAATTGCAAATATGAGAACCTGAACCGGTATCTAATACCCAGGAAGTAGAGTTTATAGAAAAACAGTTTTCAGTCATGAACACACCTGAAGCTGAAGCATCACCATGCTTCTTTTTCTTTAGATCAAGGTACTCAGTACAGTTCCGCTTCCAGTGTCCCGTCTTCTTACAGTAGAAACATACTCATTTCCCGACTCCGCAGCTTTGGATTTGTCTTTCCCCTTCGCCTTCTTGATTCCACCTCTCGGTTTGGTGGATTTCTTCTTATTCTTTCCCTTGGCCTTAGCTTTTAGGACTGAAGAGGAAGAATATGCAACAAGCAGAGAGGGAGACTTCTCCTTAAGCGTGCTCTCCGCACTTCTCAACATATTAAGAAGTTCGGGTAGTGACTTCTCCATGTCATGCATGTTGAAGTTCACTATGAATGGAGCAAAGGCGGAGGGAAGAGACTGTAGAACAATATCAGTATACTGTTTGTTATCCATTGTCCATCTGAGGTCCTCAAGCTCTTCTATAAGAGCTATCATCTTCAAAACGTGATCGCCTACTGGTGTACCAGGGGCCGTCCGCATCTGAAACAACATTCGAGATGCTTCGTATCTCATGGTCCGAGATTGCTCCCCATACATATCTTTTGTATGGAGAAAGATGGATTGTACATCCATGTGCTCGTGTTGCTTTTGATGTGTATTGTCCATCGATGCAAGCGCGAGGCATTTGGCAGTAACACAGCCAATATCCCACATTTTGCAGATCTCCTTATCCGCGGTAGAAGATTCAAGTCCTGGGCTGGGCAGGGCTTTGGTAGTTAGGACATATGATACCTTATCATATGTGAGAGCAATATTAATGTTCCTCAGCAAGTCTTTATAGTTTGGTCCGGTTAGCTTGTTTTTATCTAGTAAAAGCTTAAGGCATGTCATTGGTATCTACCATTAAGAGAGAGAAAAGAATACACTCAGAGAAAGCTCTTGCAAAGATCAGATTAGTTAATTATCTTATCGAATCGATATCTCCCACTGCTTTTATCAAATTTTCTTTCAAACCTTAAAAAGAAAACTAGCCAGGATTAATTACATTCTACAACTTCGCTAACCGTTCAGCCAGGCCAGTGCCGGTACTTTGAGGGAGGTTCCTCATGCTTTCGCACGGACCTAATTAAAATAAACCTCATTTTCCCAGAGGCGTAGCCCCGTTGACACCTTTCTAGACACTTAGTGGGTTAGCTAATTGTAAAGTGCAAAACTCTCCTGGGAGCAACTCTTGCTCACAGTGGGATCGGGATCCTACTATCACATAGAAGGTATGCAATCTCATTGCAAATTTCAACTCTTGAAACTCCCGATATTGTTTTTACCCCTAGCACTTATGACCTTGGCTATGGTCAACATATCATAAGCACTAGTCAAGTTCTACCCGTCATTTCATGATTAATTAGACCCACCCGCATGACCCTTGGCTATAGTCAACATAATCATGTGTTTGTCCTAATTAATCTCATGTTGTGTAGGAAGACATCACTTATGTAACACCTGAGGTCAGGGTTAGTAGTGATTTAGTGTTAATGTGGGGTTTTTGGCAAAAAGTTTACAAAAAATGGGTTTCTTATGAACTATCTGGTTTTGTGGTTATTTTTGTGGAATTTTATCTCAACCACCCACACTTGTACACGATAGCCAGGGGTAAGATTAGAGTATGCCATATCTTGAGCTTGTGAGTCGTCGTGCTAAGTTAACCATGGTGGTCTAAACTTCCTTGTTTTGTTTGGTGTTGATTGAAGGGTTTTAGTTTTAATTTGGTTTAAGGTTGGGGTTGTCTTAAGGGGAGGTTATGATGGGCCTTGATTGTTTCACACTTCCTTCTTTTCAAAATCTCATTTGCCTCTCAAACTCATCGTATATACACACACACACCAGCATTATTCAGCTGATTTCAGCCAGCCAGAAATCAGCACCAGCAGCTCCCATCATTATCACCAGCACAATCTCCTGCTCAATTTCAGCAACAAATCTGCATAGCATCAGCCCCCCCCAACCCTATGTAGCTGCTACAGCCACCCTAACACCAGAAAGTCTACTTAACCTGCTACAAATTCCACACCAGCCCCAAGACTTCAGCTATTTAATCATTTCAGCACTTCAGCCATCAAAATTCTGCAGACAACAAGCAGCAACAGCTGCTCCTTCAACCCTCAACCCCATACCACACTCACACCACCTCATACCACATCACACACCACCTCATACCACATCACACACCACCTTATACCACACCATACCAACAACAACAACAGCAACAGCAACAATAAAGATCAGCAACAGCAACAGCAAACACATTTGCATCAGCATCAGCTTCAGCAGTTGCACAGCAGCTCCGTTCCAGCCACGTTTTGATGCACCTACCCTCTTCTTCTTCTCCTTCTCCATTGTTGCAAGAGTCCTAGAGGGTATAACTCCTAAACTTTTCCCATATTGTGTAGATTAGGTGCTTGATTAGCTAGTTTTTGTGATAAATAGAATTTTCATGCTAGAATTGTGCAGTGATGTTAGATTTAGTCACTTTAGAGTACTTGTAGTTTTATGAGCCATTTTTGGTGTTAACTAATATGTTTAAGCCTAGTGGTGTCATTAAAATTCGAGGATTAACCTTAATTTGCTAAAATCTCGATAATCTAGCTTAATCGGTGTCCATATCCTGCTTAGTAGTGATATTGGGTGTTTTATGGAGATTTTGAGCAAAGTGAGAGTTACGTTAGTTATAATAACCTTCTTAGGTCCTAGTGAGGCCAGTCAACCAGGGAAAATCCCCAGATTTCATGTAAACACCCGATTTACCCGACTTGGCGTATTTGGCAGTTTTAGCGACTTTTTAGCCTTTCTGAAATCTGCTGTTGACCCGATCACTTCAGAAAAATTTTGAGAAGACTGTAGCATGGTAAGATGAGTAGGAACACACAACCAGAGCACGGGGACCCACCTCACAATGGAGGCCGCCGGTTTTCCCATTCTGGCCGCAAATTGCGGCCAGAGTAGGGGGTAGGGTGTTGAATTTTTGGGAGTAGGGTCATGCTGGGTAGGTTAGTCTGTTGGTATCTGTAACTTTTCAAGTTTGGCCCTGAGGCAAAATCTGGAACTAGTTACGTGTTTTCGATGTTTTAAGTCTTGTGCGACACGCGCGTGATACGCGTGATTCAGTGGCGCGCTGCTCGACACAGCGTGTCAGTTCTGTTTCTGGTGGTTTGTGCGCGTCGCGTCGCGTTGTGTGCTCACGCGTTTGGTTTCACACACGCGTATCCCTTTTATCGATATATTGCGTTTTGCATGACTTTTCCTTATATGGTGACTCTTGTGAATTCTAGGTTCGCCGGCAGGAACTTCAAGCGCGGCTGAGAAGGGAAAGCAGGTGGTCGGACACACTTAGCACAGGACCAGGGTGAGTAGATTTAACATCTACGGGGGACAATCGTTTGGATGGCGCGAGTCGCCCGATAGATTTAGTAGACTTAGTATTACTGGTAACATTGGAGTGATAATGATAAAACTTGCATGATAATTGCTGTAGTTAGTATCTATATGATGTTCCATATACGCAGATTCATTATAGGACACATGCACCATTACCAGGTTTTATATGTTGCACGAGCACTATTCATGTGAACACACACACCCTGGTAATTGCCATGTCACGACACTAAATAACTTTAAATCTGAAACATGTTAACTGCCTAGAAATGTGACATTGAAATAAGTATTTAAATTGATACCATAAGCATTCATAATCATCGGCATATGCATTTATTATAATTTCATGAGGTTTATGATATTTCTGGATTTCGGGGGAAAGCCGCAAGATTTCAACTGATAATTGTTAAAAATATAAAAGTTGTGGTTTACTAGTGATGTAAAGTGTCGTCCACCATGAGTTTGCTGTGGTTTTTGAGACCCGTTTCGAGGAGGTGGATGAACCGTCTCGGGTACATGGTGGGCCCGGTACGGTACCCCGGGGCAAGAAGATCGCAGATGATGGCGTTGAGCCTGGCAGGGGACGGATTACCTACCGGTGATTTCATTTGGCACGGCGGATATCCAGAGGATACCGACCGTGGCCGCTGGATTCAGATATGGATTTTGATGTGGATCAGCCGGATGGCTGAGGCCAGAGATACGGGACATGGATATATGAGATTTGGACGTTTTTGAAGTGTCGTTGCTAGACACGGATTTTACTGTTTTCCTGGATATTATTACTGATGTTTAAAAAAAGGGGAGTTTCAAAACAAAGGAAGAATAATTCTCATACAAACTTGATTGTATTTTCATGTGACATACATACCTGTTATCACCTCCATGTGATATATATACTTGCTAGTATACTGTTGATGCATACACGCCTGCTAGTACATGTAGCTATACCTGTTTTAGGGATGCCAGGACACTTGTGTGCATGCATACGATAGCCTTAGTAAATGTTATCTATTACTCACGAGCTGGCAACTCACCCCCGTTGTGCCACAGCTTTTCTGCAGGTCCATTCCGTCAGCACTGTAGCGGCGGATATCTTTGCTTCATTTGTACTTCTTGCCTGGACTAGAGGCTTTTGCTCATAGGTGGGTTATTATCAGTTTGTACCACCTTATATATGCTCATTGTATCTAGAGTACTCCATCTACAGTTTCTACCGTATCTACTGATGCTACTGTATCTACTGTTGCTACTATCAGTTCGGTTGTACCTGTTTTATTCGGATGATTGTATATTGACCTAGATGTGAGATTGTGAGACTTGAGGATTTATTTATGATGTATCTGGGTCGAGCTCACTTGAGTCGACATGTTATTCCTCATGCACTGATTTCTTTTATATTCTGCTGGAATTTTGGAATAAGGGCAAATTGATTAGGTAATGAGGTAAAAGCTTAAATTAATTGGTTTTTCTTTCACTCTAAAAATCTTATTTGGTTTTGTATTCTGGGCTTCGGCTTACTTATTTTACGGACGCCTTGAGACGTTTCGTAACTTAAGTGCTGGTCGCGTTCCGTACCTTACGGATCGTGACAAAGTTGGTATCAGAGCGATAGGTTTCACCTTTCTGAGTGTAGGATGACCCTTAGTAGATGGAGTAAGTGACTTAAGAAGGGTAGCGTAGCGTACGTATGTCCGCGGCATACTTGCGTTGCGGTACTCCGCCTATGTGACTTTAGGATATACTTGCTTGAAATTCCTTCTTCAATTCCGTGTATCCTACGATCTTATTCCTGTTCCTGTACCAGCTACTATGCCGCCAAAAACTACCAGAGCACAGAGGGATGCCGCCCGAAACGAGATTCGAGCTGGCTCATCCGAGACTAGGACTGAGCAGGGTAGTATGCCTACACCGCAGGAACAAACCGATCTGCCTTTCCCAGGCCGTGTGGATCGGCTGGAGACTGGTATGGAGGAGTTGCGACAGATGATGGGGAGTATGCAGGAGCTACGTCAGATGGTAGGATCCCTAGTTACAACCGGTCGTGCACCGAGGCCGGAGGACGTACCTGCTACATCCCAGACTACTATGATACCTGCTTCTACTACTACCACTACGACCATTCCGGTTTCACTACAGGAGTTCATGAGGCTGAGACCTCCAGTTTTTAGGGGTACCGATGCAGCGGAGGACCCGCAGACGTTCCTTGACAGCTTGGCCAGGATCTGCCGTTCGCTGAGATGTTCCGATGACCGCTGGGTAGAGCTTGCGAGTTTCCGACTAGAGGGTCTCGCACAGATATGGTGGGAGTCCGTTCTGAGAGGTCGAGCTGCAGGTCTATCGCCCATGACCTGGACCGAGTTCACAGCAGTTTTTCTTGCCCGATTCCTCCCGGAGAGCGTTCGCGACGCCAGAGCTCGTAGTTTCGAGGCCTTGGTCAAGACATCGGGGATGACGGTATCTGAGTATGATGTTCAGTTTACACAGTTGTCCCGATATGCTCCGTATCTGGTGGATACCGAAGCGAAGAGGGTGAAGAGGTTTATACAGGGACTGGATGTCCAGTTATATCTTGCCATTGGCGCCCAGCATTTCGATACCTATTCGGCAGCTATGAATACAGCATTGCGGATGGAGGCATGTATTTCAGCAACTTCGGCTGTTACCGGGCCGAAGAGGATTCGTACTGGCATGCCAGATCAGAGGCAGCATGCCAGATTCCTTCCAAGAGATAGGACCGGCAGAGGATTTGGACGAGGTCATCTATATGGATCGTATGCACAGGGACAGCAGTCGTCGCCAGGATGCTTTGGGTGCGGGAGTCTGCACCATCGTGTTAGAGACTGTCCAGCAAGGTAACAGGGAGCGACGACAGTTCCGCATGTGACTCTATCTCCATCACCGCCCCCTCCTCAGAGAGCCCTACTTCCTGCCACAGGCGATGCTCCACGCCAGTTAGGTATACCCAGAGGCCGTGGACGCGGCGCACCGATCCAGAGAGGACGAGGAGGCAGAGGCCGAGGCCGAGGTCAGCCCGCTATCGGAGGAGGTCAGGCCCGAGTTTTTGCATTGACACCCCAGGATGCGCAGGCATCCAATGCCGTCGTTACAGGTACTCTATCAGTTTGTTCTGTTGATGCACACGTGTTATTTGATCCCGGATCCACGCACTCTTATGTTTCCACACACTTTGTACCGAGTTTGGGTAGAGAGTCCGGTTTGCTTGGTCAGCCACTTGTTGTGACCACTCCTATGGGAGAGTCCTTTGTTGCTAGGCACGTGTTCCGATCCTGTACCGTTCGTATTGGCGAGCGAGAGCTGCCTGTCGACTTGATCCTTTTGGAGATGTTGGACTTCGACATTCTTTTAGGCATGGATTGGTTAGCCACGTGCTATGCGTCTGTGGACTGCCGTGAGAAGACAGTTAGATTTTGTTTTCCCGGCGAGTCGGTTTTTGTTGTGAAGGGGGACCGTGGTGCCGCCCCTCACCTGTTGATTTCTTCTCTTCGCGCTGACCGGCTATTGAGGAAGGGATGTCAGGGATTCTTGGCTTATGTCAGTGATACTAGAGCTACAGATGTTCCGTTGGACCAGGTCCCGGTTGTTTGTGAGTTCCCTGATGTTTTCCCTGATGAGCTTCCTGGACTGCCGCCTGAGCGTGATGTCGAGTTCTGTATTGATTTAATTCCTGGCTCGGGACCTATTTCTATACCGCCTTATCAAATGGCCCCGGCGGAACTTAGTGAATTGAAGGTTCAGCTGCAAGAATTGTTAGATAAGGGACTTATTCAACCTAGCGTTTCACCATGGGGTGCTCCGGTCCTGTTTGTCAAGAAGAAGGACGGAAGTTTGCGCCTATGCATCGACTACCGCCAGCTGAACAAGGTGACCGTTCGGAACAGATATCCGTTGCCACGCATAGATGATTTATTAGACCAGCTTCAGGATGCGGGTTATTTTTCAAGGATCGACTTACGATCAGGATATCACCAGCTGCGAGTCCGACAGGAGGATGTACCGAAGACAGCCTTCCGTACACGCTATGGCCACTATGAATTTTTGGTGATGTCGTTCGGACTCACCAACGCCCTAGCTGCATTCATGGATTTGATGAACCGTACATTCAGGTCGTATCTTGACTTGTTCATCATCGTGTTCATCGACGATATTTTGGTGTATTCCCGGAGCCGAGAGAAGCACGAGCAGCATTTGCGGATTACTTTGCAGACCTTGAGGGAACACCAGCTTTTCGCAAAATTTTCCAAGTGTGCCTTCTGGTTGGACAGCGTCGGATTCTTGGGTCACGTGATTACGAGAGACGGCATATGTGTGGACCCGAAGAAGATCGAGGCCGTCCAGCAGTGGCCCAGACCGACATCGGTTACGGAGATCCGTAGTTTTCTAGGCCTTGCAGGCTACTACAGGAGATTTGTACAGGATTTCTCCCGTATAGCTGCACCTTTGACCGGTTTGACCCGGAAGGGAGTTCCTTTCGTTTGGACGGAGGAGTGCGAGCAAAGTTTTCAACAACTACGGACCTGTTTGACTACGGCACCGGTATTATCTTTACCTTCAGGATCAGGCGGATTTGTGGTTTATTGTGACGCTTCGCGAGTAGGGCTAGGATGTGTATTGATGCAGCATGACAGGGTGATCGCGTATGCTTCTCGGCAATTGAAGAAACATGAACAGAACTACCCTACTCATGATCTGGAGATGGCTGCAGTGGTCTTTGCACTTAAGATTTGGCGACATTACCTATATGGCGAGTCGTGCCAAATATTCACAGACCACAAGAGCTTAAAATACATATTTCAGCAGCGAGATCTGAACCTCAGACAGCGTCGTTGGATGGAGTTGGTGAAAGACTATGACTGTGAAATCTTATACCACCCAGGCAAGGCAAATGTAGTAGCGGATGCTCTGAGCAGGAGGCCCGGGGGTAATCTATCTTATATATGCGCAGTGCAGATGCAGTCATCAGCAGATTGGCAGATTTTATGCGATAGCCGAGTTGAGTTTGAGTTCCCTCCAACAGGGGGACAGCTCACGCATGTTCGTGCGCACCCGCGGTTACTTGACCGTATTCGAGAGGCACAACCCAGTGATGACCGACTCTCAGAGATCATGGAACAGATTAGACAGGGCAGAGATTCCGAGTTCATGATCGACGATCAGGGAGTACTACGATTTAGGACTCGATTGTGCGTACCAGATTCCGAGGGGCTGCGGCGTGAGATTCTTGACGAAGCGCATAGATCTACATACAGCGTTCATCCAGGTTCCACCAAGATGTACCATGATTTGAGAGAGACCTACTGGTGGGACGGAATGAAGAGGGACATCGTGGAGTTCGTATCAAGATGCCTGACTTGTCAGCAAGTCAAGGCCGAGCACCAGAGGCCCGCAGGAGAACTACAGCCGTTACCCATTCCAGAGTGGAAATGGGAGCAGATTTTGATGGATTTCGTTGTGGGTCTACCCAGGACCAGTCGAGGGTACGACTCCATCTGGGTGATCGTAGATCGATTGACGAAAGCGGCTCACTTCCTGCCGGTGAGGACCACTTTTAGCTTCGCTCAGTATGCCCAGCTTTACATCGACGAGATCGTACGATTGCATGGCGTACCGACTTGTATCGTGTCAGATCGAGGCACTCAGTTCACCAGCCGACTTTGGCAGAAACTTCAGGAGGCTTTGGGCACTCGCTTAAACTTCAGCACGGCATTTCATCCGCAGTCCGACGGACAATCAGAGCGGACCATTCAGACTCTCGAGGACATGCTTCGAGCGTGTGTTTTAGACTTCGGAGGTAGCTGGGATCCTCATTTACCTCTAGTGGAGTTCTCCTATAACAACAGCTTCCAGGATACTATTCAGATGGCACCTTTCGAGGCGTTGTATGGAAGAAGATGTAGATCGCCCGTCTGTTGGACTGAGCTGAGCGAAAGCAGTATTTTTGGGCCACAGATCGTGCAGGAGACGACCGATAAAGTACAGCTGATCCGAGACCGGATGAGGGCAGCCCAGTGCAGGCAGAAATCGTATGCAGACAGGCACCGTCGCAAATTAGAGTTCGCAGTTGGCGACCTTGTTTTTCTGAGAATCTCTTCGATGAAGGGCGTGATGCGTTTTGGGCGAAAGGAGAAGCTTAGCCCTAGATTCGTAGGTCCCTTCGAGATTCCCGAGCGTGTCGGCGCTGTTGCGTATCGTTTAGCTCTTCCACCTAGTTTTTCAGATGTTCATCCCGTTTTCCACATATCGATGCTACGCCGTTATCTTCATGACCCTTCCCACGCGATTCAGCATCAGACAGTTCAGCTCGAGCCCGACCTTTCGTTCGCCGTGGAGCCAGTTGAGATATTAGATCGGCAAGTGAAGAAACTCCGATCAAAGGTCCTGCCGTCCGTAAAAGTTCTTTGGCGCAGCCCGAGCAGCGAAGAGATCAATTGGGAGGCCGAGGGAAAAATGCGGACGAAATTCCCTCATCTTTTTGAAGGTATGCGTAGCTGCATATTTAAAAATTCGGGGACGAATTTTCTTAAGGGGGGAAGACTGTAACACCTGAGGTCAGGGTTAGTAGTGATTTAGTGTTAATGTGGGGTTTTTGGCAAAAAGTTTACCAAAAACGGGTTTCTTATGAACTATCTGGTTTTGTGGTTATTTTTGTAGAATTTTATCTCAACCACCCACACTTGTGCACGATAGCCAGGGGTAAGATTAGAGTATGCCATATCTTGAGCTTGTGAGTCGTCGTGCTAAGTTAACCATGGTGGTCTAAACTTCCTTGTTTTGTTTGGTGTTGATTGAAGGGTTTTAGTTTTAATTTGGTTTAAGGTTGGGGTTGTCTTAAGGGGAGGTTATGATGGGCCTTGATTGTTTCACACTTCCTTCTTTTCAAAATCTCATTTTCCTCTCAAACTCATCGTATATACACACACACACCAGCATTATTCAGCTGATTTCAGCCAGCCAGAAATCAGCACCAGCAGCTCCCATCATTATCACCAGCACAATCTCCTGCTCAATTTCAGCAATAAATCTGCATAGCATCAGCCCCCCCAACCCTATGCAGCTGCTACAGCCACCCTAACACCAGAAAGTCCACTTAACCTGCTACAAATTCCACACCAGCCCCAAGACTTCAGCCATTTAATCATTTCAGCACTTCAGCCTTCAAAATTCTGCAGACAACAAGCAGCAACAGCTGCTCCTTCAACCCTCAACCCCATACCACACTCACACCACCTCATACCACATCACACACCACCTCATACCACATCACACACCACCTTATACCACACCATACCAACAACAACAACAGCAACAGCAACAATAAAGATCAGCAACAGCAACAGCAAACACATTTGCATCAGCATCAGCTTCAGCAGTTGCACAACAGCTCCGTTCCAGCCACGTTTTGATGCACCTACCCTCTTCTTCTTCTCCTTCTCCATTGTTGCAAGAGTCCTAGAGGGTGTAACTCCTAAACTTTTCCCATATTGTGTAGATTAGGTGCTTGATTAGCTAGTTTTTGTGATAAATAGAATTTTCATGCTAGAATTGTGCAGTGATATTAGATTTAGTCACTTTACAGTACTTGTAGTTTTATGAGCCATTTTTGGTGTTAACTAATATGTTTAAGCCTAGTGGTGTCATTAAAATTCGAGGATTAACCTTAATTTGCTAAAATCTCGATAATCTAGCTTAATCGGTGTCCATATCCTGCTTAGTAGTGATATTGGGTGTTTTATGGAGATTTTGAGCAAAGTGTTAACGTTAGTTATAATAACCTTCTTAGGTCCTAGTGAGGCCAGTCAACCAGGGAAAATCCCCAGATTTCATGTAAACACCCGATTTACCCGACTTGGCGTATTTGGCAGTTTTAGCGACTTTTTAGCCTTTCTGAAATCTGCTGTTGACCCGATCACTTCAGAAAAATTTTGAGAAGACTGTAGCATGGTAAGATGAGTAGGAACACACAACCAGAGCACGGGAACCCACCTCACAATGGAGGCCGCCGGTTTTCCCATTCTGGCCGCAAATTGCGGCCAGAGTAGGGGGTAGGGTGTTAAATTTTTGGGAGTAAGGTCATGCTGGGTAGGTTAGTCTGTTGGTATCTGTAACTTTTCAAGTTTGGCCCTGAGGCAAAATCTGGAACTAGTTACGTGTTTTCGATGTTTTAAGTCATGTGCGACACGCGCGTGATACGCGTGATTCAGTGGCGCGCTGCGCGACACAGCGTGTCAGTTCTGTTTCTGGTGGTTTGTGCGCGTCGCGTCGCGTCGTGTGCTCACGCGTTTGGTTTCACGCACGCGTATCCCTTTTATCGATATATTGCGTTTTGCATGACTTTTCCTTATATGGTGACTCTTGTGAATTCTAGGTTCGCCGGCAGGAACTTCAAGCGCGGCTGAGAAGGGAATGCAGGTGGTCGGACACACTTAGCACAGGACCACGGGTGAGTAGATTTAACATCTACGGGGGACAATCGTTTGGATGGCGCGAGTCGCCCGATAGATTTAGTAGACTTAGTATTACTGGTAACATTGGAGTGATAATGATAAAACTTGCATGATAATTGCTGTAGTTAGTATCTATATGATATTCCATATACGCAGATTCATTATAGGACACATGCACTATTACCAGGTTTTATATGTTGCACGAGCACTATTCATGTGAACACACACACCCTGGTAATTGCCATGTCACGACACTAAATAACTTTAAATCTGAAACATGTTAACTGCCTAGAAATGTGACATTGAAATAAGTATTTAAATTGATACCATAAGCATTCATAATCATCGGCATATGCATTTATTATAATTTCATGAGGTTTATGATATTTCTGGATTTCGGGGGAAAGCCGCAAGATTTCAACTGATAATTGTTAAAAATATAAAAGTTGTGGGTTTCTAGTGATGTAAAGTGTCGTCCACCATGAGTTTGCTGTGGTTTTTGAGACCCGTTTCGAGGAGGTGGATGAACCGTCTCGGGTACATGGTGGGCCCGGTACGGTACCCCGGGGCAAGAAGATCGCAGATGATGGCGTTGAGCCTGGCAGGGGACGGATTACTTACCGGTGATTTCATTTGGCACGGCGGATATCCAGAGGATACCGACCGTGGCCGCTGGATTGAGATATGGATTTTGATGTGGATCAGCCGGATGGCTGAGGCCAGAGATACGGGACATGGATATATGAGATTTGGACGTTTTTGAGGTGTCGTTGCTAGACACGGATTTTACTGTTTTCCTGGATATTATTACTGATGTTTAAAAAAAGGGGAGTTTCAAAACAAAGGAAGAATAATTCTCATACACACTTGATTGTATTTTCATGTGACATACATACCTGTTATCACCTCCATGTGATATATATACTTGCTAGTATACTGTTGATGCATACACGCCTGCTAGTACATGTAGCTATACCTGTTTTAGGGATGCCAGGACACTTGTGTGCATGCATACGATAGCCTTAGTAAATGTTATCTATTACTCACGAGCTGGAAACTCACCCCCGTTGTGCCACAGCTTTTCTGCAGGTCCATTCCGTCAGCACTGTAGCGGCGGATATCTTTGCTTCATTTGTACTTCTTGCCTGGACTAGAGGCTTTTGCTCATAGGTGGGTTATTATCAGTTTGTACCACCTTATATATGCTCATTGTATCTAGAGTACTCCATCTACAGTTTCTATCGTATCTACTGATTCTACTGTATCTACTGTTGCTACTATCAGTTCGGTTGTACCTGTTTTATTCGGATGATTGTATATTGACCTAGATGTGAGATTGTGAGACTTGAGGATTTATTTATGATGTATCTGGGTCGAGCTCACTTGAGTCGACATGTTATTCCTCATGCACTGATTTCTTTTATATTCTGCTGGAATTTTGGAATAAGGGCAAATTGATTAGGTAATGAGGTAAAAGCTTAAATTAATTGGTTTTTCCTTCACTCTAAAAATCTTATTTGGTTTTGTATTCTGGGCTTCGGCTTACTTATTTTACGGACGCCTTGAGACGTTTCGTAACTTAAGTGCCGGTCGCGTTCCGTACCTTGCGGGCCGTGACAACTTAGCTACCGTACACTACGCCTTGGCTAAAGTCAACATACGTAGCACGGATACTAAATACTCTACTTCCTAAAATGACGGAGGGCTGCGAATAGTTTTTAAGAAAACCTTTAACGCTTTAAACTTGATATCGTTGTAGAATCTAATGGTTTTAAAATGAGTGTCTTAAGCTCCACACTTTTGAAAACTTCCTTTTTCATAAATAAAAAAAAGGCCGAGTGGGTTTCAAATCCGATTCTACAACATCTTTTAGGTTCATTTTTCTTTACATTAATCTCATTAATGTAGTCCCATCATTTAAGTTCTTAAGCCATCACAGAAAAGAAACGAAAATAGAACGTACGCTTATGTCATTCGCATTTGCCATAATGTCCCGTTATGCATCGTTAGGTTACTTAACTAAGGCATAGCGCGGCGGGACTAGTGCGGATATAAAACATAAGCAACATTTATTATATATCATATATATAATACCATTCGTTTCATCATATAAAGTGATCACATCACAGAATATCAGCAGCAGAAGCACATATGAAAATATAGGATATTTAGGAGGTCCGTATTTTGTATTTAGCCATCAATAGAAAATACGGATTCCACGGTCGTGATGAATAGCCAATCCCACACCCCTAGATCCCTACGAGAGTGGCAAGTGACCCTACCAATTCTAAAGTTTAGGAGACCCGGTCTCGACTCCTCGAGATGGCCCCCACTGAACCCTAGAACCCGGTCACTTGTGCTTCCCTCCGTGGGTCTATCCTAATGCGGAAAAGTAAATAATATACAACAATGGTGACATCATCCTCAACCCGGAAGTGCCCCAACAAAAGAATATTATATACAATGAATTTTACCTGAATGAAAATAAAAACTCTCATCTCACATAAAACCCCCCATCCATTCATTCACGACGATCCTGCACATCATATCTCAGTAACACATAACATCTCATGTCATCAACGTAAGTAAGTATGCGTACCCCGATTGTCGTTGATGTATAGTAACGAAACCGGCGATACACCACATACTACACTTACGGTCGCAGAAAAGAAAGTGAAAAACAACAACACTTACAATCATCACTTTCATATATATCAAGGCGATGTTAAACGTTCAATCGAATCAACAAACACCCACAAATTACCCCGAAAGCTCAACACTTGAGCAAAGTTAAAATACCCAAAAAACGTGGCACAGTTTCTATGGACCAGCCGTAGAAGGGTCAACCTGTGCCTCACTTATGGCACCACAGGACTATGGCAAACCCTAAGGTTTAGCCGTGGTTCTCTGGTCATTGGATCGAGTTAGGGTTAAGTTCTTCTAGAGGGTCCATAGGGATACTTGCACAATCTTACGAATATATTCAACTTGGGAAATTCCAACACTTGAAAATTTCCAGCGAGCGTAATAAGGTGGTGTGTGATATTCGTTCGAACAATTAAACGTCGTCCAACTTACCAATACAATGTTTAAAATTATAACTATGAAACACTACGAAATTAGCCCCTAAGCACAATTATAATCACATGAAAATTTGGGCTAAACAAACAATACCTGAAACCCCAAAACCTACACACCAGAGCACAGAAAAAATTCGAGGCAATTCTGAACAAATCTGGACGGCCTCACGGATTTTTGGAGCGTATGCTCGGGTGAAATCTGAGGGAATTGCTTCAATTTTGTTTTGTGTTCTATATGTATCACATACATCCTTCTGCAGTTGTTTAAATAATTTTTTCAGATCGTTTTAAAATCAACAGAAAGCAGATTATTGGGTTCCAGAAATCCGTATTTTTCATAGTTGTTTCGGTTTCGTAATATTTAACGTCGTCTAAGTTTCTAGCTTGGCTCTGATACCACTGTAGGGTTTCCTTATCACCTTGCCTAGGGTTTTGCAAGCATCACACATGCCATATTAAAATTTTAGGAGGTGCTAAACAAACTAACCTAGGAATCGAACTAGAAAGTTAGAGTAACATCATATAGTATCGCATACTATCTAGTGTATAACACTAAGTGAGAAGAAATACAACCTTTGCAGACCTCCCTTGTGACTCCTTAGATCTCCTAGAGTTTGTACCGGCTTGCTTAAGCTCCTTCCAAGTCCACGACGATCCACCCGAAGTCCCTTTGCTCAAAACTCCTTGCTTCACTTGATCAAGGATGAAGATGAAGCAAACACTCTACACTTGTAAGTCGACGTTAGACACCCCACATGATGCGGGGAGGCGGAATAGGTAAAACAATCAATTTGTTTAAACTAACATCGACTAACTTTACGGATCTTTGCTAAACCCTAACTAACAACTATATAGAAGTGATTAGCTACTATGATAGATGATTATACCTAATGAATCAAGTCCTTCTTGTTCTTGTTGATCACCTCCTCGTCGGCCTCCTCGATGTGATAGAAGATCCACCCGAGAGTTGCTTCTCCAAGCTTTAACCTCTCACTTGAGGTAACTAAGTGACTATGAGTGCTAATCAAAGCAACCTAGAGGATATAGAAGAGGATTAGGGATCTATTAGTCTTGCTAACCCTTGGATCTCAACACATGAGAGGTTAGGGTTAGTTCTTTGAAGAGAGAGAGAGCTTGAGGAGAGAGGTGTGAGTGAGAAATGATAATGAATTATGTCTCATTTGTGAATATATGAAGCATGATAATTATTAAATGAATAACATAATAATAATATCAACCATGCTTCATTAACTCTCTTTGGGTGAATCGTCTCATGAGTCATTAAGCAATAAATGGTTCATTAACTCATTTAGATGAATCACACCATGAGTCACTAATCCATTTAATGCAAATTCCACCTAAGCCTCCAACTCATCAATCTTCTAGAAGCTTCTCGACTAATTACGAGAATGCCCCTCCCATCCGTGAAAACACGGAAATACTGAGACTGTATAAATCCAATAATCCAATACTAGAATCTGGCTTACACCAAAGCCTGCTAGTATAAACTGTCCGAACATCGTACGTGCGTAAAAACACGTATGTGTCCGAACCCTGTCGTAAAACCATACGACCTCTATATCGTTTCGCCTGAAGCAGGGAAACTCTCTGTGTGGGACTCTAAAGACTCGACACTACGCTGGCAGTGGGTTTAACCATAGGCCGCAAGCGGTATTAGCTGTACGTAACGGTCCCCAGGTAGATGTCGATAAGAAGGCCGATGAGGAAACCCATCTGAACTCCTACTGAGCCTGATGTGACAATCTCCGTACAGTCTGGTCTGTTCGTCTAAGACTATCGCATATCAGGCCTAGGGGGCGGCAAGCGTCAGTTCCCTAAAAGCTGTATAAGTCGTGTCGGAGTGAAGCCCATTACGCCTTGAGAAGCTACTAAAAAACCTACCAGTAAATCTCGTTTGCCCTGACCAGGGACTTTGCGTAATGTCTTTCCAAACACAGCGCGATATCAACTCCCAATACCGGGAGAGACGAATCCTATCTAACCGCCACTGCCTCCAAGTGTTTCGGGACTGCACCCAACTGCTACCTGTTTGCATGACGCTTTTGAGCCGTAGTAGGGTAGCAATCTAAGAACAGTGGGAACACACTCGAGACGAAGCAGTAGTGTCAAGTCTGCGGACTATGCTGTACTCATGTCACCTGGAAACTGTTAACTGACGACGGGTATAATACCAACCAACAGTTCCCTGCGAGTCCTGTCCGGTGTACCCGTAACCCAACGAGCACATGTATACTATCTCTAGTACAATGTACTAATGACTGCGGGACAGACCATTTCCCCTGCTGGGATGAGAAGCGTACACACTAGTCTACTCTGGAGTATCGATGCCCTGTCTCGATAATCCTACGACTAGAGACCTGAAAAAGAATGTGCTTGTAGACTACCCAACTCTCACTAGTGTGACTGCCATCACAACGCTGGCAATCAAGCAAAGATCCTAAGGGCTCTACTAATATGTATAAGCGACATGTTAAAAGAAACACATGCACATATTAAAGTAGAAACAAACCAAGTAGCATACTACCATTTTTAGCAAGGCTGTCAATACAACTGTGAATATCCCAAGCTTCCATTAAGTAATATACAAACTAGTATGATACAGTAATGGCCTCTAAGGCATAATCACTAACAATCTCCCACTTGCACTAGGGCCATGTACTGGCATATCGCAGACCTATCATCTCGAATAGCCTCTTGAACTGCGTCTGAGGAATGGCCTTAGTGAATGGATCAGCAGTGTTATTCTCCGTATCTACTCTCTTCACCTCGATCTCCCGGCGATCTACGATCTCCCTGATCAGGTGATACCGCCTTAAGATGTGTCTGGACTTCTGATGGGACCTGGGTTCCTTCGCTAAAGCTATAGCACCGTTGTTGTCACAATACATAGGTATTGGATTAACACTGGTAGGAACCACCTGATGATCTGTTAGGAACTTCTTCATCCAGACAGCTTCTTTTACGGCATCGCAAGCAGCTATATACTCCGCTTCCATCGTCGAGTCAGCAACGGTGTCCTGCTTGGAACTCTTCCAACAGACCGCCCCTCCATTGAGGGTAAAGACATAACCCGACATGGACTTGGAGTCATCCTTGTCACTCTGGAAGCTGGAGTTAGCAAAGGCCTCGATCTGGAGGTCCTTTCCGCCATACACCAAGAACATCTCCTTAGTCCTTCTCAGGTACTTGAGAATGTTCTTCACTGCTATCCAGTGCTTCTCCCCTGGGTTTGCCTGATACCGGCTTACAACGCTCAATGCGTATGCTACATCTGGTCCGGTACATAACATCGCATATATTATAGAGCCTACCGCAGAAGCATATGGTATAATTGACATGCGAGCCCTTTCCATATCAGTCTTGGGAGACATTTCTTTGGAGAGGGTGATTCCGTGACAAGCCGGTAGGTTACCGCGCTTAGAATCTTCCATACTGAATCTTTTCAATATGGTGTCTATGTACCTGGACTGTGAAAGTCCCAACATCATTTTTGATCTATCACGATAGATCTGGATCCCCAGAATATAGGTGGCATCACCCAGGTCCTTCATGGAGAACTTCTGTGACAAGAATCCTTTGACTGACTGTAGTATAGGAATATCATTTCCTATTAGGAGAATGTCATCCACGTATAAGACGAGAAATACTACAGCTCTCCCTACAATCTTACTATATATGCATGGTTCATCTGGATTCTTGATAAAGTCGAATTCTTTAACAGTATCATCAAAACAGATGTTCCAACTCCGCGATGCCTGCTTTAGTCTATAAATGGACTTAAGCAACTTGCACACTTTACCGCTGCTCCCACTCTGAATGAATCCCTCTGGCTGATCCATATAGACGCACTCTTCCAAATTTCCATTTAGAAAAGCCGTCTTTACGTCCATCTGCCAGATCTCATAATCGTGGAAGGTAGCAATGGAAAGAAGGACCCGAACGGATTTGAGCATAGCCATTGGAGAAAAGGTTTTGTCCTGGAGAGAGTCACTGGACAGCTGTGAAGAGCATTCTCAAGTACTTACGAAGGAATAAAGAGATGCTCTTGGTGTATGGTAACGGAGAACTCCAAGTGGAGTCCTTTACCGATTCGAGCTTCCAAAGTGATAAGGACGACTCTAAGTCGCAGTCGGGATTTGTCTTTACCCTTTACGGAGGAGCGGTTAGCTGGAAGAGTTCCAAGCAGGAAACCGTGGCAGACTCGACGATGGAGGCTGAATACATCGCTGCCAACGATGCTGCCAAAGAGGCTGTCTGGATCAAGAAGTTCATTACTGAACATGGAGTGGTTCCATCCATTGAGCATCCAATACCTTTGTATTGCGATAACAATGGAGCGGTGGCTTTGGCCAAGGAACCCAGGTCCCATCAGCGATCCAGGCATATTCTGAGGCGGTATCACCTAATCCGGGAGATAGTTGATCGCCGGGAGATCGAGGTCAGGAGGGTTGACACGAAGAATAACACAGCGGATCCACTCACGAAGGCCATTCCCCAGATACAGTTTGAGAGACTCTTCGGGATGCTCGGTATCGATACTACATGTAACATTTTCAAAAGTATAAAATATTAATTTTGGGAATTTTTATAATTTAATATTATTTTATTGATTATTTTAATATTAAATCTATATTAAATGCAAATAAATAGGAAAAATGTTAGAAAAATTATGGAAAATTCTAAAATAGGATAAATTAGTGAATTTTGACATTTTTAAGTTTAATTGATTAGTTTTATGCTAAATTAGTGCTAATCGCGATTAAAAATCGCTAATCGGTTTTTAACAAATTTGAACAAAACATGCACACACTATTTTTCCTACACTTGTGCACTTTCTACCATGGTTTCTCATTTTGGGTTTACTATTTAAGTGAGAAGGATTTGTTTTAGGAGAAAAAGAAAAGGAAAAGAAAAGAAAAGAATAAAGAAATGGAGGTTTGGTGAGAAAAGGGTATGGGCACCTTTGACAAACCCTTAGCCATTTGTTTTCCTCTCATTTTTCCCCTCCCTCTTCATGCTTGCTGCTGCTGCCTCTTCTTCATTCTCCCTCCCCCCTTCAAGCTCCAAAACACATCCAAAACAACACCAAAACCCCGATCTCCTTTCATAAAAAAGATGCACAAGATGGAGATCTACAAGATGGACCAAGAAAGCGTGGATTTTGGCCACTAGGGGCAACTCAAGAAAATTCTTGAATTACTAATGGAGGTAATTGCTGAACCCTTAGCTCAATTGTAGCCTTTCCTATAACCCCATGTTAAGATTATATCGATATTGTGTGATATTATGGACTTGAGGAAAACCTAGTTAGGGTTTGAGAGAAACTTGAGTTGTAATGTGAGATTGAGCTCAGTAGAGGACTTGTAAACACCCTAGTGCATGAATTGGAACCCAAAACCTGGAACCCAAACACAGAAATACGGATTTTAGAAACCGATATCGGGGAAATTGTGTAATCTGTGCAGGTTAACTTGAATCTGCTATCACCCCGAGGACCCTAAAATAATATTGAGTGGAAATCGAGATGTGCAGGCACCATAGAGGCAACACCCCAAACCCTAGCCCCCAACTCCCTTTCCCGGCCGCCAATTTTCCTCTTTTGGCCGCCAATTGCGGCCTGGGGCCCACCTTTTTGTCTCGTTTTCGTTCTGTAGCTCCTACATTGTTAGTTTAGGCCCCTGGTATATATAGATTTGTATAAAGTGACCTGGGGTAAAATCTGGGACATATATCCTAAGTTGCTATTTTGGATTCGTGTTTCCGTATTCCGTATTTTCATTTCTGAAATGGTGGTTTGTGTTTTGCCTCGACTATTGGGCGTTTATACGACGATATAGAGGATTTATATGTGGTTTTGAAGGCGTGTCATAGGTTCTCACCTATAGGCCCCCTTATCGTATCGTTTTGGATTTCATGCGCCGTTTTAGCTTGGATTTGGTTTTAATGCGCATATACGATATTTGATGTGTAGGTACCCATGAAGACTTCGAGACGACAAGCAAATGCGTGGTGATGTCCGCAAATGATGATACAGGTGAGTAGATTATATCTACAGGGGGAAGTCGGGTGGATGGCGTATAGCATCCCCGCAGTCCGTAGTTAGTATAATATATATAGTTGATGTGTGATAGTGTTAGTGTGTTGTAGCTTTGTGTTAGAAGTATTATGGATAGTGTAGGGTAGAAGTGACTAGTGTAGTTCATAGTCGCGAACCCTAGGATAGAATTACACCTACACACACACCCTTGCATATTACTTGTACTTACACGGTGTTTGATGATATGGATTGACGTTGGTAATGAGTCGATGATGTGGGCTTGAGGACGTGAGATCGGTGATTGGATACGATTCATTGTGGGATATGACTTGTGATTTCTTGCGGGCTTGGGATATGTGTTTACCCCGCATGCATACTTCACTGATGGTATCGTTTGGTGCTAGACATAGAGTAGTACCCCAGACTATGTGATCTGATGATAGTGATACCTGTTATGTGATGAGATAGTGAGATGTTGACCCGTACCCAGCTATTGGGATGCCGTACGATGATTACCGTACGAGCCGATATTGATGATAGATCCGCACTCATAACTCGAGGATATCTTATGATATGACATTGAGGCGAGATCACCGACTATATACCTTTATATATGTATCGACTCAGATTTAGGCGGTTTCCATACCCCTCTAGACTTGCTTGATACTTAGGTCAGTAGTTGCATAGTAGATGTTAGATTAGACCAGAGTCATACCTATTTTAAACTAACGAATCGGGAATATTGCAAGATAGGAAAAAGGGGATCCTACGGATATTTTCAAATGTGTAGAGTCTATTTTCTAAACACCGTAGCCCTTGTTTTACCAAAGACCCCGATTCGTCTTATTTCAAAGGCAAGGTTGCATGATATAGCTTTTGAGTTAGATTCTTCACTATTGCATTGATTATTCGATTGCACCTGTTCATACTATTTGCATGGCATTACTTGTGCTTATTGTTATATTGCCATCATGCTGTTAGGACACCAGCACCATTATCGATGATGCGTATGTTCCACGTACACTGATTGCCGGCTCACACACTTCATCATCGATAATTGCTATGCCACTACACTGTAGTACTGCTGCATTCATGGTATGATTTCCGCATAGCATATT
Organism: Agapanthus africanus; assembly: GCA_030015575.1. Classification (NCBI taxonomy): domain Eukaryota; kingdom Viridiplantae; phylum Streptophyta; class Magnoliopsida; order Asparagales; family Amaryllidaceae; genus Agapanthus; species Agapanthus africanus. The sequence continues at coordinate 249,764,705 of JASDDO010000004.1, read as the reverse complement.
GTACACATAGACCTGTACACAATTATATACGATTTTGACTTACATCATACCTGATACATATGTCACACCTGATCATTATATTATAGCTCATTTATATGTGACATGACTTGATACTCACATTTGATGCTTACATCATACCTGATACATATGTCACACCTGATCATTATATTATAGCTCATTTATATGTGACATGACTTGATACTCACATTTGATGCTTACATCATACCTGATACATATGTCACACCTGATCATTATATTATAGCTCATTTATATGTGACATGACTTGATACTCACATTTGATGCTTACATCATACCTGATACATATGTCACACCTGATCATTATATTATAGCTCATTTATATGTGACATGACTTGATACTCACATATGATGCTTACATCATACCTGATACATATGTCACACCTGATCATTATATTATAGCTCATTTATATGTGACATGACTTGATACTCACATTTGATGCTTACATCATACCTGATACATATGTCACACCTGATCATTATATTATAGCTCATTTATATGTGACATGACTTGATACTCACATTTGATGCTTACATCATACCTGATACATATGTCACACCTGATCATTATATTATAGCTCATTTATATGTGACATGACTTGATACTCACATTTGATGCTTACATCATACCTGATACATATGTCACACCTGATCATTATATTATAGCTCATTTATATGTGACATGACTTGATACTCACATTTGATGCTTATGTCACACCTGATCATTATATTGTAGCTCATCTATATGTGACTTGACATGATATTATGTTTGACGCACATATCATATCAGATTAGTGACTTACATTTTGGTTTGGATTATATGTGATTTCTGGATTTGGGAACCGTGGCTATTTCAAATAACTTTGTCACGACCCAAAGTTTGGCCCGTGACCGGCACTTAACCACGTAACGTCTACAGGCGTAACGCGACTAAGCCGAAAACGGGCCAAACTTTGGGTCGTGACAAAGTTGGTATCAGAGCGCTAGGTTGACCTTGGTTCGAGTCTGAGTTTGACTATGTGGAGCCTAGGGCGTTGTTTATATACGGAACTTAGGCTTGACCTTACGGAACTTAGACTTGGTCGAGGGGGTATTAGACCCGAACTTTCGTCGTATTAGGATGACCCTTGGTTGATGGAATAGGTGACTAAAGTAGAGTGACGTACCGTTGGTATGTTCCACGGCATACTTACGACACGCCACTCCGCTTGAGGAACCTTAGGATGTGCATATTTTTGAGATCAGTGATTCTCTTCATATCTAGGATTATACATCCATTTGAGATCCCCGATTCGATTAGTTTCATGATCATACCTTCATTGATGCTGTTCCTTCCTATGATCATGTATCCACTCTGGATCTGTTGTTTCCTTCTTGTCACTGATGTGCTCTCTTTGATACTCGATTGAGATTCCTGTCACCGTGTTTGAGCGCAGTTTGGGCTGCTGCTAGGGTTACGGCCGGTGTGAGCTCGTTTGGTACGAGGGCCGACCATTGTGTTTTCTGGTGACATGGGAATGTCTCGAGTTAGTGTTGGTGATTGTGACCTCTAGTGGAGGCGAGTGCTTGGTCTTGCACCGGATGATCGGGCCATTGTTAGAGCTGCCAGTTGAGAGAGGACTGTTGATGTACAGCATACCTCAGAGATTGTGATGTCGCCTACTGTACCGACAGATGGACCAGCTGTTGCTGAGATTGACAGGATGTCGCTTTCGGAGCTTACGAGCTGAGATTGCCGGAGCTTTCAGGCAGATATGAGACAGATGATAGCTAGTCTACCCGATTTGAGAGACGAAGGTGATTCGTCCGATTTTGCGCCAGAGCGGGCCCAGTTGAGTTGAAGATTTCCAGTGTGGAGAGTCTTACTCAGATCTAGAGCAGACCGATTCAGAGATGACCGCCTATGTGTTGCCTTTCCTGGAGGATTGAGGCGCTGTTCGGCGTACAGGCGTATGAACCAGTTGTTGCTGCAAATGATGAGATATCGCCCAGATGGATAGAGCTACTGCAGCATGAGCATGTACTCAAAGAGATGATAGAGAGTCGCTAGTCACCTGAGGATGAATGACTAGGACATGTGGTTCGTTCGTTACCGATGCGAGGTCATCAGATAGATTGTTTCCAGCTAGAGACGACTTCACGCAGGTTCGTTGAGAGTCGATAGAGACGATCGAATGTCAGGAGCCCATTTTCCAAGTTTAAAGTATACGGAAAGACATACAGGTGATTCTATGGACCCTCTAGAAGAATGAAACCCTAACTCGACTTAATGACCGTGTGACAGCCTTTGAACCTTAGGGTTTACAGCGGTTCCGCGGCGCCATTAGTGAGGCTTGGGTTTGCCCTTCTACGGCTGGACCACCGACGCTGTGGCATGTACTCGATACTATTAAACTGTACCCGAGATGTGAGCTCTTGGGGGATTATGAGGATCTGACGAGTCGATCGGATGGTTCGACATCTTTCGGATATCGTGATGGGATACTGCTTGGGAGACTCCAGATGCGAGCGTAGCCGTCGGAGCGCAGTTCGTGTAGCCACGATGAGTTATGTCCGAATCAGTCGACATTTGAGCAGAGTGAAGAAAAGAGTTCGTACGAGGTTTCGACGAGATGACGTCCCACTCCGCTGACATCAGAGATGTTATACACACCCAGAGGCGTGGTATATGGATATATCTTCCAGAAAGAAGCGCGATGAGCATGCAGCCGTTCCGGAATAAGATTTAGCTTCAGCATTGGATGATGACTTCCGGGCAATTCGGCAGGTATGAGATTTGAGAAAGGGACCTCGACAGGACCCTTCGGGAAACGATACGAGAAGACCTAGACCCGGGAGTGGTCGTATTGCGCGCACCCAGCAGGCCAGAGTTCGGCATTGTCGATGAGGTAGTTGACCAGGATCGGATAAAGGAACTTACCCAGATGCGTTGCAAATTGATCAAGGACGGACGAGTGACGGTATTCCTCCGATGGTTGAGGTGTGTTCCCGAGGATCTGTTCGGCCTGACACCTTCTACAAAATGGTGAAGCTATAGAGTACGCGATTTCGAGTCCGTGCAAGAGACTTCAGATTGGCCGTGGCCAAGAACAGTGCAGTGCATAGTAGTGTGGCGTGACGTCATAGTGGACGACGATGGAGACAAGTGGAACCAGAGGTTCGTGTGAGACGCTGACGAGCTGTCATTACTTCCCGTCGAGACTAGAGACCTGATATGCTTACAGAGACGTTGGGATGTGACCAAATTCCGGGAAAATGTTGTGCTGAGGACACAGATGTCTATCAAGCGAGAAGAGGTAGTACAAGAGAGCCATCCTCCGTACAGATTGGCATAGGCATGATTGGAAGAGACCTTGAGCAGGATTCCTTCCAGGACGTTGCTGCAATGATGTTGCACCCAGGATCAGATGTGTGACGCGCATTCAGAGAGCCAGAGGCCGACGCCAGTGATATGCTGCCTTACGAGTGGTCGTGAGGATTGACCGAGAGGTGACCAGAGAAGTGCCAGAACGGAATCGTCCCCGTTAGCACACCTGACAGGGCCGATGAGCCGATTGACTGCGAGATAGGAAATCCGCAGAGGAGATAAGGACCCAGAGTCAGAGGATGCCAGACCGCGAGCAAGAGCAAGTAGATATCCTGCGCTGCTAGCAGTGGATGCACTGACTCCTTCTCGACCTCGAAGGAGGAACTACCGACGACGGTATTTATGATTTGTGATTTTGTGATTCGATTATCACGTATCCGTCATTTTGGATTTCGGCATTTGGGCGTTCTGTTTGCATGATTTAGTTTTGATGACTGAGCTTTATGATATTGGTTTTATGCACCCACTGGATATTTATGTATTTTGCGCTGAGTTATTACATTTGAGATATTGATTGAGATTTCATGCCTATCGTATTCAGTGATTTGATTTGCACTTCCAGCGTAGTTTTCATGCACCTTTAGTGTTTTGATATACGATTTTGGTGCACGCCAGATGCACTAAATCGGAATTCTTCGTGCATTTCATATGCACCTAATTTTGCTGTCAGGCACATACGTTGCCTACGACAGATGTTTCGTGCACACCCGTTGCACCTAGTGTAGTTCATAGTCGCGAACCCTAGGATAGAATTACACCTACACACACACACCCTTGCATATTACTTGTACTTACACGGTGTTTGATGATATGGATTGACGTTGGTAATGAGTCGATGATGTGGGCTTGAGGACGTGAGATCGGTGATTGGATACGATTCATTGTGGGATATGACTTGTGATTTCTTGCGGGCTTGGGATATGTGTTTACCCCGCATGCATACTTCACTGATGGTATCGTTTGGTGCTAGACATAGAGTAGTACCCCAGACTATGTGATCTGATGATAGTGATACCTGTTATGTGATGAGATAGTGAGATGTTGACCCGTACCCAGCTATTGGGATGCCGTACGATGATTACCGTACGAGCCGATATTGATGATAGATCCGCACTCATAACTCGAGGATATCTTATGATATGACATTGAGGCGAGATCACCGACTATATACCTTTATATATGTATCGACTCAGATTTAGGCGGTTTCCATACCCCTCTAGACTTGCTTGATACTTAGATCAGTAGTTGCATAGTAGATGTTAGATTAGACCAGAGTCATACCTATTTTAAACTAACGAATCGGGAATATTGCAAGATAGGAAAAAGGGGATCCTACGGATATTTTCAAATGTGTAGAGTCTATTTTCTAAACACCGTAGCCCTTGTTTTACCAAAGACCCCGATTCGTCTTATTTCAAAGGCAAGGTTGCATGATATAGCTTTTGAGTTAGATTCTTCACTATTGCATTGATTATTCGATTGCACATGTTCATACTATTTGCATGGCATTACTTGTGCTTATTGTTATATTGCCATCATGCTGTTAGGACACCAGCACCATTATCGATGATGCGTATGTTCCACGTACACTGATTGCCGGCTCACACACTTCATCATCGATAATTGCTATGCCACTACACTGTAGTACTGCTGCATTCATGGTATGATTTCCGCATAGCATATTGTACACATAGACCTGTACACAATTATATACGATTTTGACTTACATCATACCTGATACATATGTCACACCTGATCATTATATTATAGCTCATTTATATGTGACATGACTTGATACTCACATTTGATGCTTACATCATACCTGATACATATGTCACACCTGATCATTATATTATAGCTCATTTATATGTGACATGACTTGATACTCACATTTGATGCTTACATCATACCTGATACATATGTCACACCTGATCATTATATTATAGCTCATTTATATGTGACATGACTTGATACTCACATTTGATGCTTACATCATACCTGATACATATGTCACACCTGATCATTATATTATAGCTCATTTATATGTGACATGACTTGATACTCACATTTGATGCTTACATCATACCTGATACATATGTCACACCTGATCATTATATTATAGCCCATTTATATGTGACATGACTTGATACTCACATTTGATGCTTACATCATACCTGATACATATGTCACACCTGATCATTATATTATAGCTCATTTATATGTGACATGACTTGATACTCACATTTGATGCTTACATCATACCTGATACATATGTCACACCTGATCATTATATTATAGCTCATTTATATGTGACATGACTTGATACTCACATTTGATGCTTACATCATACCTGATACATATGTCACACATGATCATTATATTATAGCTCATTTATATGTGACATGACTTGATACTCACATTTGATGCTTATGTCACACCTGATCATTATATTGTAGCTCATCTATATGTGACTTGACATGATATTATGTTTGACGCACATATCATATCAGATTAGTGACTTACATTTTGGTTTGGATTATATGTGATTTCTGGATTTGGGAACCGTGGCTATTTCAAATATGTAATCATTTAAAAACCCGGTTCCCTTGATATGATATTTCGGTGCGTCCACCATGTGTTTTCTCGGTGCTAGAGTGATATATAAAAACCCGAATCGAGGAGGCGGTTGAGGCCGATTACGGGTACATGGTGGACCCGGTATGGTACCCCGGGGCGATAACGGTTTTGCTGTGTGATAGACGGTGAGCCCGGCAGAGGGACTACTACCTACCGGTGATTGTATTTGAGCTCGGCGGATATCTGGAGGATTCCGACCGGAGTTGAGAGATGGATATGGGCTGACCCGTACTGCCGGGGCCGAGGGCCGATACCGCAGACGGAGCCCCATATGGATGAGGATTTACGTGTCGATGCTTGGCACGGGTTTCATGATGTTTTACCATGATGTTGTTTATATCCTCATATTGCATACATGATGCTTATTGTCATTGGGTGACGGGTGGACGGGTTCCACGTATATACAGACATAGATCATATACAGACATGGATCATATACAGATATGGATCATATACAGACTGGATTTACACTGATCATACCTCATTTGTATATATAACAGGGTATGAGGGCGCTGTTATATATACCCTTACACCAATATTAGTGGTATGGGACACTAATACATGTGTATTGATATCATTGATACTTCATCATATTTACTTCTTGCAGACATACCTTATACTGATGACATGTTATTACCTGAGTACTTGGCACCACATACATATTTAGATGTTACCTTGCCACCTTATCACACTCAGATGTACTCTTGTGGATTATATTACTGATTATTGACTTAGGTTTATGTCTTGCATTCGGTTTCTGCTTGTAGATGTTTCTATTCACGAGTTGGCAACTCACCCCCGTTGTGCCACAGTTCTTGCAGGTTCTGCCGTACAGGTTTCATTGCGGCATTTCTGGCACACTACTTTCTTGCGGGTGGCTTGCTTTTGGTAGGTGGATTCTTTCGCATCAAGAACCACCCTTGTTTTCATTTTACTCATTGTATCTAGAATTTCCATCAACCAAAAACTTGTATATTCTTTCAGACTTAGAGACAGTGTTGTATTATTCGACCTAGAGTCGCGCTTAGTAGTATTGCGGTTTTCTTGTTGCTTGAGCTTTCTTTTGGGTTTGATCCTCGCCACTTGGCGTTGTATATTATTGTTGCATGTGTGATTGTGACCGTCTATTGACGAAGAGCTAGCTCCCGCTTGGGGATGCCTTTATCACTGCATATATATATTGTTATCTTGTTGTACCCCATTCGGGGCCAGTTTTACAAAAGAAACTATGCCGAAATTTTTAGAAAAGACTGTACTGTTTTAAAATGCACATTCGGCTTGGTTATTTAAAAACATTGATTCTAAAACATGTAGTTCTATACTTATTCTTAAAAAGGGTTTTAGATTTCTGGATTTTCGGCTTACTTAGTCGCGTTACGCCTGTAGACGTTACGTGGTTAAGTGCCGGTCACGGGCCAAACTTTGGGTCGTGACACTACAGCAGCTGGCCCTAGTGCAAGTGGGAGATTGTTAGTTGTATGTATGCCCTAAAGGCCAGTATTGTACAGATAATGTATATTATATTGGATGCTTGGACATATATAGAGATGACTTTCTTGCTCGATATGATAGTATGCTATCTGGTTGCACTTTATCTTAACATGTATACTAGTCTCTTTATACTGTCTTATAGTTACATGTTGGTAAAGCCCTTAGGATGTGTACTTGACTACCTGGACTATGATGTAGATCATACTAGTGGGGACATGGTAGTCCATAAGTACATCCTTCAAGGTCCCTAGTCGTGGGTGTATCGAGACGGGGCATCGATATACCAGTGTAGACTAGCGTATATGCTTCTCGACCCATGAGATGGGCGATGGATGATCCCATATCCATTGGTGTTTGACATCAGAGATGGTATACGGGTGCTCAGTGGAGACTGGGTACACTGGACGGACTCGCCGAGAACTCCCAGATGGTATTATACCTCACGTCAGATGGCAGTTCTCAGGTGACACTTGTACAGGTTAGTCTGTAGACCCGAGATCGTCATAGAGTCTTGTGTGATTCCCACTGTGCTTTGATCTCCACCTTACCACGTCCATGAGGGCATGAAAAACGGTGGTTTTTGGGTACAGTCCCGAGTTACATGGAGGCAATGAGCGATAGGAGGGGTTTCGTCTCTCCCGGTATTGGGGGTTGATGTTGCGCTGTGCTCGATTGGCCGTAACAGGGAAGTCCCTGGCCAGGGCTGATCAGAGATTTGCTGGTAAGTGTTACCAGTAGTTTCTCGACCCGTTATGAGCCTCACATCGGCACGACTTATCGGTTATTGGGGTCTGACGTTTACCACCCCTAGACTTGATATGCGACATATCAGACGAGGAGACCGGACTGTACGGGAAGTGTTGCTGGTTGGCTCGACGGGAGTTGTAGCAGGTTCGCTTGTTTTCTTCTGATCGCTCAATACCCGGGTGGACGTTACGTTTAGCTGACCGCTTGCGGCTTGGGGGTACTTGATGTGATCATTACCCACTGCCGGCGTATTGACGAGTCTTAGAGTCCCACAAAGGAGTTACCTAGTCTAGGCGAAACGTTGTGGTGCGCGTATACGATGTGCGCTTGGACCCGATTAAGATGCGCGTATGGGATACCGTATATTAATTGGGCGGATTGCTTATGGTCGGGTCGTATGTGATATGACCGGATTAGTAAATCAAGTGTTGATTTATCATTAGCTTCTCACTACAAATCCTATCTTGTTTATTTTGGATGTATGCATGCATGTATGCATTCATTCTTGTTCATGCACATATGGATGTGCATGCACACATGCATACATACATCATTTTATCATGGTTGCTTACACATGGAAATGGTGGCAATATAAGAATCACACCATGGTTATTTTTATGGATTATTATTGCTTTTGAATTAAAACAAAAAGGAAATGAAAATGGGTTAAATCATAAAAGGTTTCTACACTCTTCTTAACCTTACCATGCTCACCTACCATTTAACCCATGGTTTATTTTCTTTTTGTGCTTTTAACTTCAATTCAATAATATCTTTAGAATTAACCATGGTTGGATATGAGAGATGAAAAATATATATATGATTATTTTTCATTTTTCTTTCAAGGGTTCTTTTTCTCCTCTTCACAAAAAGGCCATCATCTTCATCAACCTTGATCCTTTGCTTTCTAGTTCTTTCAAGAGAGCAAAATACTCATAAAAATAGGATTTTGAAGTGAGATTCTAAACCACAACATCATTCTACACAAGTTTAGCCAACTTGTTTAGAGTGTTCTCTTCGATTCTCGAAGTTGCGAGCTTGGACGGGGAACTCCGGGTGGATCGTCGTGGACGTGAGAGGACTTCAAGAGGACCTTCTTCCAACATCCAAGAGACCAAGGAGTTTAGCCAAAAGGGAGCTACAAAGGTTTTAGTCTCGAAACCCTAATTTAATTAGCTTTAAGTTCCATAACCCTAATTTTCTCGGATCGATTCCTTTGCATGCTTGTTTAGCACCATCAAAATTTAAACTTTGGAACATGTGATGCTTCAAAACTCAGTATAGGGTGCTAGGCAAACCTTTCATTGGTATCAGAGCTGACCTAGAACATTAGGCGATGCTTTAGCGAAGTAAAAACTCCGATCGAACCAAAATACGAAATTACGGGACACACTCTGGAAATTTTTTAAAAACTGACTTTTTTCAGAATTAAAAATACTCAAAAAATAAAGCAGGTAAATATAAGACAAACTGGAGAATTCGAGCCAATGAACGGTAAGTTTGGCCGGGGAACCGCGGCCCAAGAAGCCTTAGGCCACGGATCCGCGGCCATACAAGGGGATCTCTCATTAATTTTTGTACAGTGTTTTTCCTTACCTGCGTTTGTATATTTTGAGTATCTTTAATCTGAATCTACTGTTGAAAATTCTGGAGATGGTTTTAGACTCGTCGTTTCGATCGGAATTTTCATTTCGTTTTCTTTTCCGGGTAAACTAGAAAGTATTGAAGTGTTCGAACAACTATCATTTGCTCACTATTCACGGGGTTTAAATACTTTGGAGATACGTGCAAGTCTTTTTTGTGGTGGTCCCTCTAGAAGACAACAAACCTTAACTCGATTATGTGACCGTCTTGAACTGCCCCTTGAACCTTAGGGTTTGGGGCAGTACGGCGTGCCACATGTGAGGCGTTGGCTTGACCCTTCTACGGCTGGACCGCTACTACTGTGTCACACTTCGGATTTTTTAACCCTGCTCAAGTGTTGAGCTTTAGTGAATCTTGGGAACTTGATCGTTCGTTCGAAAACTTTAATACTGTCTGTTTATCTGGAATGTGATACAATATGTGGAATTCATATAGTTTAGGCATGAAATACGAAATATGTGATATTTCGCATTTATGATGTCTAAAGAGAATGTGGATTCCAAATATTGTAGTTTTACACTTTCTTTTTCTGTGACCGTAAGTGTAGTATGTTCAATATCGCCGGTTTCGTTGCTATACATCAACGACAATTGGGGTATGCATACTTACTTACGTTGATGATATGAGATATTATGTGTTGCTGAGATATGATGTGCAGGATTGTCGCGATTGAATAGCCGGGGGGTTTTATGTGAGATGAGAGTTTTATATTTTCATTCATGTAAATTCAAATATAATGTAATATTCTTTTATTTGGGGCACTTCCGGGTTGAGGTCGATGCCACCTGTGTTGTATATTATTTACTTTTCCGCATTAGGATGGACCCAAGGAGGGGAGCACAGGTGACCGGGTTCTGGGGTTTCAGTGGGAGGCCATCTCGAGGAGTCGAGACCGGGTCTCCTAAACTCCAGAATTAGTAGGGTCGCTTGCCGCTCTCGTAGGGGTCCAGGGTGTGGGCTTGGCTATTCATCGCGACTGTGGAATCCGTATTTTCTATTGTTGGCTAAATACTAAATACGGACGTCCTAGTATATCCCACATTATATCTATGTTTCTGCTGCGATATCTGTGATGTGATCATTAGATTTGTTCTGTGATAGATACAGTATATAGTATATATGATATATTATATAGGCGTTACTTATGTTTTACACCCGCGCTAGCCCTGCCCTGCTCTGCCGTTAGTTACCTAACCTAACGGTGCACGAGGGGACATCGAGGCGAATGCGGATGGCATAAGTCTATGTAGTATTTATCTGTGATGTTTAGGTGAATTAAATGATGGGACTTCATTAATGTGATTAATGAAAGAAAAGAAACCTAAAAGATGTTGTAGAATCAAATTTTCAAATAAAAGGGTAGCTACAGTTTTTTCTTTGCATAGCGGTATATATGATATACCCTGCACCTTATTCGATGAGGAAAGAGCCGAGATCGCTTCACCGGGAGTGACCTCTTTAGCGAAACTGGCAGATGCTACAACACTCGGTTTGCTTTTGATTGCTTTTAGTGTTTTTCTTTGCACAGTGATATATATGATGTATCCCGCACCTCATTCGACGAGGAAAGGGCCGACGATCCCTTCACCGGGAGTGACCCGTTTAGCAAAACTAGAAAAGCCTCAAGAACACTCCATTTCAAAAATTCATTCGATTCTACAACGATATCAAGTTTATTACGCAATAGGTTTTCAGAAAAACCTGTCGTAACCCTCCGTCATTTCAGATAAGTACTAGTTAGTATTCGTGCTACGTTTGTTGACTATGTTAAGGCGTAGTGTGCGGTAGCTGATGTGTGCTTATCTGTATATGCATATGATGCGATTGGATTAGGGTAGTCGTGCGACTTTGTTGACTATGTTAAGGGTAGTGCGGGTGGGTTTAATTCAATCGGGAAATGACGGGTTGAACTTGACTAGCACTTATGATTTGTTGACTATGTTAAGGTCATATAGCTGCTGGGGGCAAAATATTATCGGGAATTTCAAGTGTTGAAATTTGCAATGAGATTGCATACCTTCTATGAGATAGTTGGATCCCGATACCCACTGCGAGTAAGAGTTACTCCTGGGAGAGTTTTACACAGGACAATTAGCCGATCAAGTAGGTGTCTAGAAAGGTGTCAACGGGGTTACGCCTCTGAAAACGAGGTTTACTTTAATTAGGTCCGTGCGAAAGCACGGGGAACCTCCCTCAAAGTACCGACACTGGCCTGGCTGAAAGATCGGCGAAGTTGTAGGGTGTAATTAATCCCGGCTAGTCTTTCCTTTTAGGGTTTGAAGGAAGATTTGATAAAAACAGTGGGAGCCATCCTGATTAGATAAGATAATAACCAATCTGATCTTGCAAGAGCATACGCTAAAGTGTTTTTCTTCTCTCTCTCTCCAGGTAGCGACCATGTCATGCCCTAATAAAGATAAAAAAAATATGGATGTATTGACTGAACCCGCATGTTATACTGTGCTGGGGAACGTTGGTTCCGTTCTTTCTTATAAGAGTTACAGGAATGAACAGGACATAGGGGAATACCAGGATTCCCGAGCCACCCGAATGAAGAAAGTACATGTTGATGCATTTTCTTCGGGGGTGTTCGTTACAGAGAACTGTTTCTCCATCTGCCCTACGTCCTGGGTATTAGATACCGGGTCAGGATCCCATATATGTAATCAGTTACATGGGCTCAGGAGAGATAGAGAACTTGGAGAAGGTGATAAAGACATTAGAGTTGGAAATGGTGCAATTGTTGCAGCTAAGACTGTCGGGGAATATCACCTTGCATTACCAACAGGTAATACATTGGTTCTGAACGAATGCTATTACATGCCGAACCTGATATGCAACATTATATCGGTTTCTTTGTTGAGTAAAGAGGGATATAATTTTGTATTACAGGATAATGTTATGAACATTTTCCGTAACCAAAAGTTGGTTGGATCAGGCACATTGTGCAATGGCATTTATGTTCTAAATCAATCAACAGTTCTGAGCATAACAAACACACACAAGAGGAAGAGTTCAGAACTGAACGAATCCTTCTTGTGGCATTGTAGACTGGGTCACATCAATGCGACACGACTGGCTAAGTTGCATAAGGATGGATACTTGAAACCGTTCGAATTTTCATCTTATGGCACTTGCCAGTCATGTCTCAAAGGACCAAAACTCCGTTTACGGGACACGGAGAAAGAGTTACCGAACTCTTAGGACTGATACATAGTGATGTATGCGGTCCCATGTCTACACATGCCAGGGATGGTTCTTCGTACTTCATTACATTCACTAACGATCTCTCTAGATTCGGATATGTGTTCCTGATGAAACACAAATCAGAAACTTTTGAGAAATTTAGAGAATATAAACAAGAAGTCGAGAACCAAACCGGAAAAAGTATTAAAGTCCTTCGATCTAATCGAGGAGGTGAATACTTGAGCAATGAATTCCTGGACTTCCTAAAAGAGAATGGGATTCTCTCTCAGCTGACTCCTCCATATACACCACAGCACAACGGTGTATCAGAACGGAGGAACCGCACCCTATTAGATATGGTGCGCTCTATGATGAGCACAGCTGAGTTACCTATTTCCTTCTGGGGATATGCACTGGAAACAGCAGCATACCTATTGAATCAAGTTCCATCTAAATCTGTACCTACCACACCATATGAGATATGGAGTGGGAAGAGACCATATTTTAAACGAGTTAAGATATGGGGTTGTCCGGCCTATGTCAAAAGGCAAAATCCAGACAAACTCGAGGCACGGTCAGTTCTTTGCAAGTTTGTGGGATATCCTAAGAATTCCCAAGGATATTTTTTCTACCACACTGAAGAACAAAAAGTGTTTGTTTCTCAATATGCCACCTTTTTGGAAAAGGAATTTCTTGCAAAAGAAATTAGTGGCAAAGTGGTAGAGCTGGAAGAGGTTCCAGATACACAAACCGAAACTGAAGATTTAGTGGAACCAGAAGATTCAGTAGCTCCCAATGAACCTCAGCCTCTCCGCCGATCTAGTAGGGTTCCTCGCCAACCTGAGAGATACTACAGTTTTCTCATGGATGGTGGGAGCGAGGATTGCATCATGGAGGATGATGACCCAACTAGCTTCGAGCAGGCCATCACGAGTAGGGACTCAGTGAAATGGCTGGATGCAATGCGGTCCGAGATGGAATCCATGTACACCAACAAAGTATGGACTTTGGAAGTTGCTCCTGAAGGGGTAAAACCCATTGGCAGCAAGTGGATCTTCAAGAAAAAACTTGGTATAGATGGGAAAGTGGAGACTTTCAAAGCTAGACTTGTTGCAAAGGGTTTTCGTCAAAGACCAGGTGTGGAGTATGACGAAACCTTTTCTCCAGTGGCTATGCTTAAATCCATCCGGATCATGCTTGCCATCGCTGCATATCATGATTACGAAATCTGGCAAATGGATGTTAAGACCGCTTTTCTAAACGGTGATTTAGAAGAGTGCGTGTACATGACTCAGCCAGAGGGCTTCGTAGATAGTGGGAGCAGCGGGAAGGTGTGCAAGCTGCTTAAATCCATTTATGGATTAAAGCAAGCGTCGCGGAGTTGGAACAACTGCTTTGACGTCGTTATCAAAGAGTTTGATTTCGTCAAAAACGTAGATGAACCTTGTATCTACAAGAAGGTGGCAGAGAGAAAGATTGTCTTCCTCGTATTGTACGTAGACGACATACTCTTGATAGGAAATGACATTCTTATGCTGCAATCGGTAAAGCTCTTCTTGTTACAAAGATTCTGGATGAAAGATCTTGGTGATGCCTCCTGCATATTGGGAATTGTTGGGGTAAAAATTTACACCCCGGTTGACCAAGTCAAAATCAAAGTCAACCCCAAGCCAAGTGGGCCCAAGCCCAGATCCAGTGGGCCCATGCCCGGGTCGAGCCCGAACATGAAGCGGCCGGCCTCCCCCCATGTTAAGATAAAAATTTTGTAATAAATAATTTTGTTGCATTTTCTTTTATTTTGTTTTATGGATAAATGTAAGAAAAATAGGCATAAAGCCAAATTTTTGTAAAGCCCATGGCTTATGTGCAAAAAGAAATGGCACATGAGCCATGGGATAGGCAAAATGCCATTTTGTGAAGCCCAAGGGGCTATGTGTAAAGTGTATGGCCTATAAAGGCAAAGATAATGAAAAATCCCAACAACTTTTTTCTCTCTCCAAAAAAAAAAGTCACAGAGCTGAGCTTTTTCTTCCATCTTCAAGGTTCCAAAACCTTCTTCTTTCTCTTGAATTAAATCAAGAGTTTTACTCTTCCTTTTTCAAAACTAAATAGTTTTCCACCACAAAACCCATTAAGGGAAACTCAGATCTTCCATTAGATCTCAAAAAGAAGAGATTTTTAGATCTCACATCTCTTAAGCCGGCCAACAGAGGAGGAAGAAGAAGAACCCATTTCCCCAACCAAAATATTCTTCTTTTTTTTCAGGAGTTTAACTCCACTAATTTCTCTTCCGAGAGTTTTTGTGGCTAAAAGCCCTCTTTTCCTCTCCAGCACACTGCGCCCGTGCGCAAAGCGCCCACGTGCCGACACGTGGCGCGCGCGCTTGCGCTCCAGTGCGCTTGCGCTCCAGCGCGCAGCGTTCATGCGCAAAGCGACCACGTGCCGACACGTGGCGCGCACGCTTGCGCTCCAGTGTGCTTGCGCTCCAGCGCGCAGCGTTCATGCGCAAAGCGCCCATGTGCCGACACGTGGCGCGCGCTTGCGCACCAGCGCGCTTGGCTCATGCGCAAAGCGCCCATGCGCAAAGCGCCCACGTGCCGACACGTGGCGCGCAGCGCTTGCGCGCAGCGCTCATGCGCAAAGCGCCCACGTGCCGACACGTGGCGTGCGCGCTTGCGCTCCTACGCGCAGCGCTCATGCGCAAAGCGCTCACGTGCCGACACGTGGCGCGCTTGCGCCTGAGCGCACAGCACCTAAGCGCACAGCGCCCAAGGTGCTGCCCCACGCATCCTTTGGATGCCTTTTCCCCTTTATTTATATATATATGTATATATATACATATGTATACAAATGTACACATACACATAGTCCACGACACTGTCCCTGTTAGAAAAAAATTTCTAACGGGGCGCTGCCCCGCACCCCGCAAGGGGGCTGCTAGCCCCCTTGACCCCCAGCCTGCTATCCGGGTAGCGGGACCCCCGTAAAAACTCTGCGTGGCTCCCGATATACCCAAAACCCCCCTTTCAAAACAAAACACACGTACACTGCACATTGAGTTCGCATGACCATTTTAACCCGTTAATCGGAGGTTCCCTCGCCCCAAAGGCGAGGGGTAATTAACGGCAGGTTAGTCCGCGGCTGCCAGAGATTCGGATCCCCACAATAATTAAACCCCGGCCTACCCTAGGCAGGGGAAATCTGTAGTATGCCTGACTAGCGTGCGCGTATTCCCATCTTAATGGGGTGACGAAAAACACCCTACAGATTCTAGCACGCCCGGTGGGACCAATCTCTCCTCCCATATTTCGGGTTAAACGTTCATGCGAACTCAATCAATATACATATCGATTGCCTATACTGAAACGATGTTTTCTTTTCGTGCAGCAATCAACTTTCAACGACAATGTCTCCCAAGACGAATTCAGCTTCCAACGTGACCCCAATTCCATACGTGGTCAAGATCAATGCTCGTGTGGTTCTCCCCGCAAGCCTCAGTCGACAGTGGGAGGAACCGCCCCGCCAGTTCGGCTCCGTCATCATCTACCCTGCCGGGAGCGCTCATCTGGCAGAGATCCCGGCGGAACAGGTGGCCAAGCCGGTCTCAAGGGGTAAGAGGCCGAATGTCGTGATCGCCAAGGCACCACAACCGAAACTCAAGACGCTATCTGAACGATTCTCTGGGGCTCCAGCGGGGGGCAAGAAATTCGGTACAAAGGGCAACATCAAATGTTACGGACGAGCTCAGGCGATAACTCCAACAAATGCACAATCGAGCGTATCTCCAAGGCCCTCCATCAACCGGTCTGCGGCGTCTTCCCAAAGAGCCGAAGTCTGCCAGGTGGTTAGAACGGAAAAGTTAAGGCATAAGCGGCTCAGGTATCGAGCCAACAAAAGGGCCAAGGCTTCGGCCAAATGGAATCGTGTGAAGTTCCAAGTGCAGGGTTGCCCCGCGACGATGGCTGAGTCGGACGTAAGAATCAGCAATTCCTTCGAGCCTCTAAAGTGGGTTCAGAAAAACGCCATGACCGCCAGAATCAAGAAGACAGCGGTCCGAACAGTGCCACAAAGAGACGTGGCCCGGCCCCAACAGAAAAAGTAAGACACTGTCTCTTCAAGAGTCTATCAAGCACTCTGTGTCGCACGAAAGCAGCGGGGCAAACCCAGAAAAGAAGCGCCAGCACCATTCAAGAACCTGGTTAGGCCGGCCGCCTTCAATCGACTACCAGCTACCGAAACAAGGGGGTCAAGACAGCGATCCGTGAAATCAGCTGCCAATGATAGAAAGACGGCCGGATATATCATCCATATGGTCTATATGGCGGGCGGGCGCCCCAGCGACAACCTTCGCAGCAAAAGCAAGGACGGGGCCACCACATCCCAAGCCCAATCTAGCCTGAATGTGGTTGCCGCCGCCCAAGAACAGCCGCCCCCGCTGGATGAAGAAATCCCTCTCGATGAGGATGATAGGCAGATAGACCCCTCGGTCCATGTAGAGTCAAGCTCGGACAGCGAGGAAGAGCCGACTTTCCGCCCCAGGACTGCGGAGCAGGAGCTGCTTCAAGAGCTTCGAAAACAGGTCAGGAACAAAGATAAAGAGATGGCCAAGCTCTATTCGAAGATTGACGACTTAACGAACATGGTGATGCAGCTTACGGCTCAAATTGCTCGAGCGCCTCCCAATCAGGCACAAGCCGCTACTAATCAGCCGGGCGATGACAATCCGAGGCAGCCAATGCCTGTTCCTTTGGGACCAAGACTGGTCGAGCCAAATGAAAGCCGGCTACATTCCGCTTCTGGGGACGCTTTGGCCCCAGATAGCACTATCCCGCTAACACAGGATCGAATAATGGATTTGGTCACCAGCAAGGTTAAAACATTGGTGGCCGAAGCTGAAGCTCAGAAAGAAATCGGCAGTAGTGGGCGGCCATATCCCGCGCAGTTCGATCTGATTGAGTTCCCAAGTGGCTACGTCATTCCTAAGTTCGGAAGATTTGATGGAACGGGGAATGCAAACCAGCACGTCGCCCACTTCAAAGCATCGTGCGGAAATACAAGGGGCAATGACGCGCTCCTTCTTCGTCAGTTTGTCAACAGCCTGACCGGCGTCGCCTTCGACTGGTATGCGAGTATACCGGACGGGTCCGTCATTACCTTTGCCCAAATGGAGTCCCTGTTTCGGCAAAGGTTCATGAGTGTCAGTGATAAAATCTCCATTGCCGACCTTATGAGGACTAAGCCGGGGAAGAATGAAAGCAACACCGACTTTATCGCCCGATGGCGTAATCTCACAGTCAAGTGCGAACCGCCGCTGGAGCAGGACCAGTCCGTCAGCCTTCTCATTGGGAACCTCAGCAATTGGATGGTCCCATTCTTGTGTACAGCGGGCCTCAAGACATTTCAGGAGCTAACCAAGAAAGTTCAAATGCTGGAACGCTCGAAGCAAGAGTCCCCGCCGGACTCTCAGAGAGACAAAACCTGGAAAAGCAAGCGGGACGACAACCGTAGAAGCGGGAGTTCCAGCAGTACCAATGTCTTCAATGCCTCCGACAATGAAGAAAAGCGAAGGGCGGGTGAATCCAAAACCAACCGGTCTCGAAAGCCATTACTGGGAGGAGATGGGCCTTCCCTAAAGGAGAAAAAGAACAAGGTTTACTCTTTCAGAAGGGACAAGGTCCGCAAGATATTTAAAGATGTCTTGAACAATGGCCTACAATTGCCGGAGTCGAAAAGACCCCAAGAAGCAAAAATGACCGACAATCTCTGTATTGGCCGTACCACCGAGTAGTGAGCCATGCGATCGAGGATTGCTATATTTTCAAAGACTGGGTCGAGAAGCAGTACAAGGCTGGAGAGATCGAGCTATCCAAAAGCGTGTTGGTGAACAATCAAGTTGCAACCGCCAACTTTATACAGACAGAAGTTGAAGCCTTCTGGGAGCAGACAGCTGAACCAGCTGCCCTGAAAAAAGAAACTGACTCATCGCGGCCTCCGTGGAGTACGCACATATCTAATAAGACGAAAAAGATGATAAAGCTACTTCGGAAAGAACCCAGGACGGAATGGGAAGGGCAGAAGAAGCCTACCAGTCCAGCTGCCAATGCGGCTCCATCAGGCTCAAAATCCAAGAAGCTCAAGAAGAAGAAAAGTGCAGCTCGGCGCGAAAAAGAGTCTGCAGGGAGATCGACCATTCAAAAATATATCGGGTCCCTCGAAGAATATGAACAAAAGGAAAGAACATTGATTCAATTGAAGGAGTTCTTCCTTGTACAAGCGGCTGAAATTCTGGAGGAGTTAAAAGAAGACTCCAATGAAGAGATCCCAGTAGTGACCTGCTACGCCATCCATCTTGGCAGCGACTCTGAGGATGATCTCTGTTTTCCCGAAGAGGACGAGGAGCTCGCCACAACGGCCAATCAAATCCAGCTTAGAAGCGGCAGGGCTCTACCGCCAAATCAGGGCAATGCCCCAAAAGGGAAGGAAAAACAAGTCGCTAATGAAGAAGATGGCAGAGAACCGGCTAATGAAAACATAAGTCCTTCCTCGGTGGACTATAATGTCTTAGCGCATCTCCGGAAGCTTCCGTCTCTCCTGAGCATCTACGACGCCTTGGTCCTATCTAAGGAGCTTAGAGATGTTCTCATCCACGCTCTACAAAACCCCGAGCGGTATCAGGCTCACTTTGCGGAAATTAATATGAAAGAAGCCCAGCACTCTTTGCATGCCGCCGCAGTCACATTTAAGGATGAAGACTTGCTACTGGGAACGGCTGAGCATAATCGACCGCTTTACGTGACCGGGCACAGCGACGGAGATAGAATTAATTGCATATTGATTGATCCGGGGTCCTCAGTGAACATCATGAACTTGCGAACTCTGAAGAGTTTGTCAATGGACGTCCGACATCTGTCAAGGGAAAGGATTGTCATTCAAGGCTTCAATCAAAATTGCCAGCAAGTTCTGGGGTCCATAGCTTTGCCAATCAAATTTGGGGATCTGCAAACTGAAGCTAAGATATACGTAATCGACGCCGACGCGTCTTATAAGATTCTCTTGGGGCGGACGTGGCTCCACGATTACGGCATCATTCCATCAACTCTCCATCAATGCATGAAGTATACTAAAAATGGCGAAGAAAGACGTATTGACGGAGACATCCAGCCGTTCGGTGTGCATGAAGTCCGATATGAAGATTCTCGGTACTTTACGAACCACCAAAATGCTAAGCCACAACTGACTGAGGATAGACGGGCCCCAAAACTCAAAAGCAAATCTGCGCCGGCTGTGACTTTCAAAAGCAAAAATACCCAAGTGTGCCCGCATTTCGGCAGCGACACCGATGAGTCCGATGCTGGAAGCCCGTCCTTCCGCAAAACTCGCCCTCCTTTTGGCAGCGATACGGACGAATCTGTTACTGAAGGCCCGTCTAGCAGCAAAGTCCGCCCTCATCTTGGCAGTGACACTGAGGAGTCAGAAGAAGAGGACCTGCCGTGCAACAGCTGTGCAGATTGGCCCCCCATGCAGCAAGCGAAACTACGAGAGACCTTCGAAGTCGCAGAAGGGTCCCTGGCCATTACAAGGGTGCCGGAACGGATGTGCAAAGAGCTCGATGTGTTGTCAGTCTCTACCGTGGACCAGCTAAAAACTTTTTACGTGCCCGGGAGGAAAAATGGACAGAAGGGCATCCTGTTTTACAGGTCAAACCCCGTTGTGCACCCGGACGATCTCTCTGTCGTGTGCCTTCCCTATGAGAGAGGCATAAGAGCCGTCCTCAATCCCAGATACTATGCGCCCGAGATGTGGGAATACTTTAAGAAGTGCGGATACCGGTTATATCAAACGGAGTCCGAAGCAAAGTTTTACGATGGGCTATGGTATCCGCCCCAGGTCCGAGCACTCATCGATGGACGAATTCCAGATAGACGGGGCATAGGCTACATTCAACCTGATTCCAAAGCGTGCTACATGATCCATGTTGGTGAGGCCAGCGAAAGATCGAATGATGATGACGAGATAGCCGAGCCAGAAGAAGCTCCTCAAGAGCTCGAAGATGGCGGACAAGCAACCTTTGATGAGCTAACCGAGATTGACTTAGGAACGCCCGATAATCCAAGGCCGACCTACATCAGCTCACTCTTGTCGGAGGAAATGAAAGAGCAGATAATTGCCCTGCTGCGTGAGTTCGTCGACTGCTTCGCGTGGACGTACAAAGAAATGCCTGGTCTTTCCCCTGAGATAGCCATGCATAAGCTGGCTATATCTCCTGATGCTAAGCCAGTCAAACAAGCTCCTCGAAGAATGAGAAGGGAGTTGGAAGAAAAGGTCAACGAGGAAACCAAGAAACTCATCGATGCCGGCTTCATCAGGGAAGAGAAATATGCAGATTGGATCGCATGCATAGTCCCGGTGAAGAAGAAAAATGGGCAGATCCGAGTTTGTGTCGATTTCAGGGACCTCAACAAGGCATGTCCTAAAGACGACTTCCCGCTACCGGTCATGGAAATGATGGTCGATGACACCTCAAATTACGAACTGTTCACCTTTATGGACGGCTCGTCTGGATATAATCAGATCAAGATGTCGCCTGAGGATGAGAAGCACACAGCATTTCGAACCCCGATCGGAATATATTGCTACAAGGTAATGCCATTCGGACTGAAGAACGCAGGTGCTACATATCAAAGGGCAATGACTAATATCTTTGATGACCTAATCCATAAAGTCGTCGAATGCTATGTTGATAATCTGGTCGTCAAGACTAAAGCCAAGGCCGATCATATCCAAGATCTCAGGACCGTTCTCACCAGACTGAGGGAATACGATCTGAAGATGAATCCTCTGAAGTGCGCTTTTGGCGTGTCATCCGGAAAATTCCTGGGCTTCATAGTCCGACATCGAGGGATCGAAGTTGACCCATCAAAGATAAAGGCCATCATGGAGATGCCCCCTCCGAAGAGTCTGACGCAGCTAAGATCTTTTCAAGGCAAGCTTGCTTATATACGGAGGTTTATCTCAAATTTATCAGGGAGATGTAGGCCCTTCTCAAAGCTCATGAAGAAAGGAGCTCCATTTATCTGGGATGCCGAATGTCAAGCAGCGTTCGAAAGCATTAAACAATACTTGTTGCACCCTCCAGTGCTGGCCGCTCCCATTCCAAATAAACCGCTGGTTCTCTACACTGCCGCGCTGGACGAGTCACTCGGTGCGCTCCTTGCCCAGAATAACGAGGAAGGAAAAGAAAATGCCCTCTACTACCTCAGTCGAACTCTAGTCGGGGCGGAACACAACTACTCCCCAATCGAAAATCAATGCCTGGCTCTAATATTCGCTGTGAAAAAGCTGAGGCACTATTTGCTCGCTCATCGGGTTATGCTGATCTCGAAGGTCGACCCGCTCAAACACTTGATGACCAAAGCAAGCCTAGCCGGCAGAATGGCAAGATGGGCTGTCATGCTACTTGAGTTTGACATAGTTTACACTCCTCAGAAAGCGGTAAAAGGGCAAGCTCTTGCAGACTTTCTCGCTGCTCATCCCATACCAGAAGGGTCGCCGCTAAACTGTGAGTTACCAGATGAACAAGTGCTGCACCTCGAGGAAAATGAGCCATGTTGGGAGCTCTACTTCGATGGAGCCTCGTCAATAAGGACCTCCAGTAAATCAAGCGTCCCGGAGATAAAAGCAGGGATAGGATTGGTGTTCATCACGCCATCAATGGGAACCCTGCGGTGTTCTTTCGCTCTCACCGAGCCTCGGACAAACAATGAAGCTGAGTATGAAGCTCTGATAGCTGGTTTGGAGCTCGCCATAGAAATGGAAATCCGTCGGCTACGAGTTTACGGTGACTCCCAGCTCATCGTCAACCAAGTAAGCGGCGATTATAAGATATACAAACCCGAATTAGCTCGGTACAGAGGCCGAGTCGTGGAACTCATGAAACGGTTCACTCATATTAAACTAACGAGAGTCCCTAGAGCGTTGAACGGAAAAGCCGACATACTCGCTCGCCTAGCCAAGGAGCTGGCTGATCCTGACATGGACGAAATTCTGATCACAGTCAGGAGCGGACAAATTCTACCCCCAGTCTCTCTACGAGAAGAGGAAAGTGCGGAACAGAAGAGCAGTCCCGCCGGAGAAGCTTCGATCATCCAAGACGAGCCCGATTGGAGAGAACCCTTCATAGAGTACCTCCGATACGACAAGCTGCCCGAAGAAAAATCTGCGAGGATTCAGCTGAAGAAAAGAGCTCTCCGATACGTGTTTGTAAATGACACGTTATACCGCAGGTCATATGACCAACTCTGGCTCAGGTGTCTATCATTGGCCGAAGCCCAAAAGATCATGAAAGATGTTCACTCGGGCGTTTGCGGTGCTCACTAATCTGGCCCCAAGATGCGACTTCAAATCAAACGGCTTGGGTATTACTGGCCCACCATGATACGGGATTGCGGAGAGCATGCAAAGAAATGTTATATCTGCCAAATTCACGGTGATTTTATTCACAAGCATCCCAATCCATTGCATCCTACGGTGGCGCCATGGCCCTTCGAAGTCTAGGGCACCGACATTGTTGGCCCAATTGATCCTCCGTCATCCAAAGGCCATCGGTTTATACTGGCTGCGACAGACTACTTCTCCAGATGGGCTGAAGCTGTCCCGCTAAAAGAAGTCAAGACAAAAGATATTCTGACATTCTTCCAGCATAATATTCTATATCGCTTCGGTACACCAAGAAGAATCATTTCTGACAACGGGCCTTCTTTCAAGAGCTTCAATGTCTCAAGGTTCGCTACTCAGCACAAGATAGATTGGAGATATTCTTCCATCTATAATCCAAGAGCCAATGGGCTAGCCGAAGCCTTCAATAAGACTCTATACAATCTCCTGAGGAAAAATGCTTCAGCCAACAAGAGAGACTGGAATCTCAAGCTTCACGAGGCATTGGGGGCATATCGTACCACGCACTGTACTCCAACTCAGTCCACTCCATACTCATTGCTCTTCGGAGTGGAGGCGGTCCTCCCCCTCGAAGTCGAAGTTCCAAGCTTAAGAATGGTCGTTCAGCATGAGTTGACGGAGGAGGAAAACGTGCTCCTTCGACTTGAAGAACTCGATGCCCTCGAAGAAAAGAGGCTCGTGGTACAGCAAAGTCTGGAGCTATACCGAGCCCAAATGTCACGGGCCTATAATAAGATAACCCGTCTCCGCGCTTTCAAGAAAGGTGAATTGGTGTTGGTCCTCAAAAGACCGATCATCCCCAATCGACATGCCAAGGGAAAATTCGAGCCAAACTGGGAAGGACCATACGTCATCGAGAAAGTGTTTGACGGAGGATCCTACCAACTAATAAGTGCCGAGGGAGAAAGGCCCATGCCACCCATCAATGGCCGATATCTCAAGAAATACTACACGTGAATGTTCCAAGTCGCAGGCGAATTGAGCACATCAGCCCTACGGTCTGGATCATACATCCTGCAAAACCGTATACAATCCACGGGCATAAATGACCCATATCTCTCCCAAATCCTGCCGGTGAGACTACTTTTAAAGTCCCACCAGCGGCAAAAAAAAAAGAAAAAAAATAAAAAGTAATAAAAAATAAACGGTATGTCCACAAGCAAAACGGGCACGGATGAAAACCCGAAAGGGCTCCGTGAGTAAAAACAGCAGGACTACCGGCGAGTCTGTGAAAACCCGAAAGGGCGCAAACTCGTGAAAAAAAAATGAAATACACTCGCAAAGTCCTCTCGATCTTGTAAGAAGAAAACCCCTGCGTGAGATCCTTACGACTCACAAAGGAGCAACACACTTAGGAATCCTCACGATTCCTAAGGAGAAAATACACCTGCGGGATCCTTACGACTCGTAGGGAGAAAATGCTTTTATGGGACCCTCACGGCCCATAAAATTGAAAAGTCTTAGGTGACAGGGATCTAAACCTGTCTCCTAAGCCATCGCTCCCCAACCCCAAAATGGCGAATGATGAGTCGCTTCTGGTACCATATTCCAGTGTAGCGATGCAGACGCCAACCAAATTCCAAATCCCATACCCCAACGGCGAATGATGAGTCGCTCCTGGTACCACATTCCAGTGCAGCGATGCAGACGCCAACAAAGCCCCGAAATTTTTCCGGCCCTACGGTCTGGATGATACATCCTGCAAAACCGTATACAATCCACGGGCGTAAAACAATCCCGATCTCTCAAAAAAAAACAGAGAAAAAGAAGAAATAAAAAAATATAATAATAATAAACGGTATGTCCACAAGCAAAACGGGCACGGATGAAAACCCGAAAGGGCTCCGTGAGTAAAAATAGCAGGACTACCGGCGAATCTGTGAAAACCCGAAAGGGCGCAAACTCATGAAAAGAGATGAAATACACTCGCAAAGTCCTCTCGACCTTGTGAGGAGAAAACCCTGCGTGAGATCCTTACGACTCACAAAGGAGCAACACACTTAGGAATCCTCACGATTCCTAAGGAGAAAATACCCCTGCGGGATCCTTACGACTCGTAGGGAGAAAATGCTTTTATGGGACCCTCACGGCCCATAAAATTGAAAAGCCTTAGGTGATAGGGACCTAAACCTGCCTCCTAAGCCATCAATTCCCAAATTCTCTCGGGGCAAATAATGAGTTGCTCCTGGCATTATTCCACTGCAGCAATGCAGATGCCAAACAAAAACCAATTCCCAAACCCTGTCATGACAAATGATGATTCGCTCCTGGTACCATATTCCAGCATAGCGATACTGATGTCAACCCAAATCAAAATCAACAAGTCAACTTCCACTCCGACACCGCAGAAAGCGGAGCAAGTCAGAATCCAATCTCGACACCGCAAGAAGCGGAGCAAGTCAAGTCTACCCCTGACACTGCAAGGAGCAGAGCAAGTCAAATCAAGCACCGACCGTCCACGTCGCTAAAAGGGCAGCAACGACCGTACAAGTCGCTAAAATGGCAGCATCGACCGTCCAAGTTGCAAAAAGGGCAGCACCGACCGTCCACGTCGCTAAAAGGGCAGCAACGACCGTCAAAGTCGCTAAAATGGCAGCATCGACCTTCCAAGTCGCAAAAAGGGCAGCACCGACCGTCCACGTCGCTAAAAGGGCAGCTCCGACCGGCCAAGTCGCTAAAAGGGCAGCACCGACCGTCCACGTCGCTAAAATGGCAGCACCGACCGTCCACGTCGCTAAAATGGCAGCATCGACCGTCCAAGTCGCAAAAAGGGCAGCATCGACCGTCCACGTCGAAAAAAGGGCAGCACCGACCGTCCAAGTCTCAAAAAGGGCAGCACCGACCGTCCACGTCGCTAAAATGGCAGCAACGACCGTCCATGTCGTAAAAAGGGCAGTGCCAGCTTCCCAAAAAGCGGGAACCAAATCAAGTCACCTCCACGTGAAATAAGATCCATCAACTTCATGCACACGACCCACATATGTGGTGTGCATTTATTGATGGGGGGCAATTTGTTGGGGTAAAAATTTACACCCCGGTTGACCAACTCAAAATCAAAGTCAACCCCAAGCCAAGTGGGCCCATGCCCGGGTCGAGCCCGAACATGAAGCGGCCGGCCTCCCCCCATGTTAAGATAAAAATTTTGTAATAAATAATTTTGTTGCATTTTCTTTTATTTTGTTTTATGGATAAATGTAAGAAAAATAGGCATAAAGCCAAATTTTTGTAAAGCCCATGGCTTATGTGCAAAAAGAAATGGCACATGAGCCATGGGATAGGCAAAATGCCATTTTGTGAAGCCCAAGGGGCTATGTGTAAAGTGTATGGCCTATAAAGGCAAAGATAATGAAAAATCCCAACAACTTTTTTCTCTCTCCAAAAAAAAAAGTCTCAGAGCTGAGCTCTTTCTTCCATCTTCAAGGTTCCAAAACCTTCTTCTTTCTCTTGAATTAAATCAAGAGTTTTACTCTTCCTTTTTCAAAACTAAATAGTTTTCCACCACAAAACCCATTAAGGGGAACTCAGATCTTCCATTAGATCTCAAAAAGAAGAGATTTTTAGATCTCACATCTCTTGAGCCAGCCAACAGAGGAGGAAGAAGAAGAACCTATTTCCCCAACCAAAACATTCTTCTTTTTTTTCAGGAGTTTAACTCCACTAATTTCTCTTCCGAGAGTTTTTGGGGCTAAAAGCCCTCTTTTCCTCTCCAGCGCCCGTGCGCAAAGCGCCCACGTGCCGACACGTGGCGCGCGCGCTTGCGCTTCAGTGCGCTTGCGCTCCAGCGCGCAGCGTTCATGCGCAAAGCGACCACGTGCCGACACGTGGCGCGCGCGCTTGCGCTCCAGCGCGCTTGCGCTCCAGCGTGCAGCATTCATGCGCAAAGCGCCCACGTGCCGACACATGGCGCGCGCGCTTGCGCACCAGCGCGCAGTGCTCATGCGCAAAGCGCCCACGTGCCGACACGTGGCGCGCGCGCTTGCGCGCAGCGCTCATGCTCAAAGCGCCCACGTGCCGACACGTGGCGCGCGCGCTTGCGCTCCTGCGCGCAGCGCTCATGTGCAAAGCGCCCACGTGCCGACACGTGGCGCGCTTGCGCCTGAGCGCACAGCACCTAAGCGCACAGCGCCCAAGGTGCTGCCCCACGCATCCTTTGGATGCCTTTTCCCCTTTATTTATATATATATGTATATATATACATATGTATACAAATGTACACATACACATACTCTACGACACTGTCCCTGTTAGAACTCTGCCTGGCTCCCGATATACCCAAAACCCCCCTTTCAAAAAAAAACACACGTACACTGCACATTGAGTTCGCATGACCATTTTAACCCGTTAATCGGAGGTTCCCTCGCCCCAAAGGCGAGGGGTAATTAACGGCAGCTTAGTCCGCGGCTGCCGGAGATTCGGATCCCCACAATCATTAAACCCCGGCCTACCCTTGGCAGGGGAAATCTGTAGTACGCCTGACTAGCGTGCGCGTATTCCCATCTCAATGGGGTGACGAAAAACACCCTACAGGAATTAGGATCTATAGAGATAGATCCAAACGGATATTGGGATTGTCCCAATCCAGGTACATTGACACCATACTAAAGAGGTTTAGTATGGAAGAATCCAAGCGTGGGAACTTACCCACAATCTCTGGAGTCACGCTCTCCAAAGAGATGTCTCCCAAGACTGATTTGGAGAGAGCTCGCATGCAAGGGATACCCTATGCTTCGGCTGTAGGCTCTATCATGTACGCGATGCTGTGTATCAGACCCGATGTAGCATACTCACTAAGTGTAGTGAGCAGGTATCAAGCTGATCCTGGAGAGAGTCACTGGACAGCTGTGAAGAGCATTCTCAAGTACTTACGAAGGAATAAAGAGATGCTCTTGGTGTATGGTAACGGAGAACTCCAAGTGGAGTCCTTTACCGATTCGAGCTTCCAGAGTGATAAGGATGACTCTAAGTCGCAGTCG
Source organism: Agapanthus africanus (assembly GCA_030015575.1). Taxonomy (NCBI): domain Eukaryota; kingdom Viridiplantae; phylum Streptophyta; class Magnoliopsida; order Asparagales; family Amaryllidaceae; genus Agapanthus; species Agapanthus africanus. The sequence continues at coordinate 249,736,169 of JASDDO010000004.1, read as the reverse complement.
GGATTTGTCTTTACCCTTTACGGAGGGGCGGTTAGCTGGAAGAGTTCCAAGCAGGAAACCGTGGCAGACTCGACGATGGAGGCTGAATACATCGCTGCCAACGATGCTGCCAAAGAGGCTGTCTGGATCAAGAAGTTCATTACTGAACTTGGAGTGGTTCCATCCATTGAGCATCCAATACCTTTGTATTAAGATAACAATGGAGCGGTGGCTTTGGCCAAGGAACTCAGGTCCCATCAGCGATCCAGGCATATTCAGAGGCGGTATCACCTGATCCGGGAGATAGTTGATCGCCGGGAGATCGAGGTCAGGAGGGTTGACACGAAGAATAACACAGCGGATCCACTCACGAAGGCCATTCCCCAGATACAGTTTGAGAGACTCTTCGGGATGCTCGGTATGCGATACTACAGCAGCTGGCCCTAGTGCAAGTGGGAGATTGTTAGTTGTATGTATGCCCTAAAGGCCAGTATTGTACAGATAATGTATATTATATTGGATGCTTGGACATATATAGAGATGACTTTCTTGCTCGATATGATAGTATGCTATCTGGTTGCACTTTATCTTAACATGTATACTAGTCTCTTTATACTGTCTTATAGTTACATGTTGGTAAAGCCCTTAGGATGTGTACTTGACTACCTGGACTATGATGTAGATCATACTAGTGGGGACATGGTAGTCCATAAGTACATCCTTCAAGGTCCCTAGTCGTGGGTGTATCGAGACGGGGCATCGATATACCAGTGTAGACTAGCGTATATGCTTCTCGACCCATGAGATGGGCGATGGATGATCCCATATCTATTGGTGTTTGACATCAGAGATGGTATACGGGTGCTCAGTGGAGACTGGGTACACTGGACGGACTCGCCGAGAACTCCCAGATGGTATTATACCTCACGTCAGATGGCAGTTCTCAGGTGACACTTGTACAGGTTAGTCTGTAGACCCGAGATCGTCATAGAGTCTTGTGTGATTCCCACTGTGCTTTGATCTCCACCTTACCACGTCCATGAGGGCGTGCAAAACAGTGGTTTTTGGGTACAGTCCCGAGTCACATGGAGGCAATGAGCGATAGGAAGGGTTTCGTCTCTCCCGGTATTGGGGGTTGATGTTGCGCTGTGCTCGATTGGCCGTAACAGGGAAGTCCCTGGCCAGGGCTGATCAGAGATTTGCTGGTAAGTGTTACCAGTAGTTTCTCGACCCGTTATGAGCCTCACATCGGCACGACTTATCGGTTATTGGGGTCTGACGTTTACCACCCCTAGACTTGATATGCGACATATCAGACGAGGAGACCGGACTGTACGGGAAGTGTTGCCGGTTGGCTCGACGGGAGTTGTAGCAGGTTCGCTTGTTTTCTTCTGATCGCTCAATACCCGGGTGGCCGTTACGTTTAGCTGACCGCTTGCGGCTTGGGGGTACTTGATGTGATCATTACCCACTGCCGGCGTATTGACGAGTCTTAGAGTCCCACAAAGGAGTTACCTAGTCCAGACGAAACGTTGTGGTGCGCGTATACGATATGCGCTTGGACCCGATTAAGATGCGCGTATGGGATACCGTATATTAATTGGGCGGATTGCTTATGGTCGGGTCGTATGTGATATGACCGGATTAGTAAATCAAGTGTTGATTTATCATTAGCTTCTCACTACAAATCCTATCTTGTTTATTTTGGATGTATGCATGCATGTATGCATTCATTCTTGTTCATGCACATATGGATGTGCATGCACACATGCATACATACATCATTTTATCATGGTTGCTTACACATGGAAATGGTGGCAATATAAGAATCACACCATGGTTATTTTTATGGATTATTATTGCTTTTGAATTAAAACAAAAAGGAAATGAAAATGGGTTAAATCATAAAAGGTTTCTACACTCTTCTTAACCTTACCATGCTCACCTACCATTTAACCCATGGTTTATTTTCTTTTTGTGCTTTTAACTTCAATTCAATAATATCTTTAGAATTAACCATGGTTGGATATGAGAGATGAAAAATATATATATGATTATTTTTCATTTTTCTTTCAAGGGTTCTTTTTCTCCTCTTCACAAAAAGGCCATCATCTTCATCAACCTTGATCCTTTGCTTTCTAGTTCTTTCAAGAGAGCAAAATACTCATAAAAATAGGATTTTGAAGTGAGATTCTAAACCACAACATCATTCTACACAAGTTTAGCCAACTTGTTTAGAGTGTTCTCTTCGATTCTCGAAGTTGCGAGCTTGGACGGGGAACTCCGGGTGGATCGTCGTGGACATGAGAGGACTTCAAAAGGACCTTCTTCCAACATCCAAGAGACCAAGGAGTTTAGCAAAAAGGGAGCTACAAAGGTTGTAGTCTCGAAACCCTAATTTAATTAGCTTTAAGTTCCATAACCCTAATTTTCTAGGATCGATTCCTTTGCATGCTTGTTTAGCACCATCAAAATTTAAACTTTGGAACATGTGATGCTTCAAAACTCAGTATAGGGTGCTAGGCAAACCTTTCACCTTTCTTCTGAAACTTCTGGTTCTACCATACTTTCCGTAACAGCTTATGGTTCTGGAATTTCTTCCAGTTCCATTGCGCTCCCGCTCTTTTGATTTTCTAAAAATTCAGCTTCCAAGAAGTTCGCATGACGAGAAACAAAAACCTTTTGTTCCTCTGCGTAATAGAAATAATACCCCTTGGAGTTGTTTGGATATCCCACAAACTTACACTGTACTGAGCATGCCTCGAGCTTGTCCGCATGCTGCTTTTTAACAAAAGCTGGACATCCCCATGTCCTAAAGTGTTTAAGACAGGGTTTCTTCCCACTCCACATCTGATATGGTGTGGTAGGCTCAGTCTTGGTTGGAACCTGGTTCAAAAGATATGCAGCTGATTCTAGTGCATAACCCCAGAAAGATCGCGGTAACTCAGCCTTACTCATCATGGAACGAACCATATCCAATAGGGTTCGATTCTGCCTTTCCGATACACCATTGTGTTATGGTGTGTATGAAGGAGTAAGCTGAGAGATAATTCCATTCTCTTTTAAGTATCCCAGGAACTCGGCACTTAAGTATTCACCACCTCGATCAGATCTCAGTGTCTTGATACTTTTGTCTGTCTGTTTTTCCACTTCATTCTTGTATTCTCGGAATTTCTCAAATGCCTCGGATTTATGCTTCATCAAGAAGATGTGTTCATACCTAGAGAAATCATCCGTAAAAGTAATGAAGTAGGAATAACCACCTCTTGCATATGTAGACATTGGACCGCACACGTCACTGTGTACGAGTCCCAAGAGCTCACTCGCTCTTACTCTGTGTCCAGTAAACGGAGTCTTTGTCATCTTTCCCATGAGACAAGATTCACAAGTAGCATAAGATTAATATTCGAACGTATTCAAATATCCTTCTCTATATAACTTAGTTAATCGTGTTTCATTGATGTGACCTAGTCTACAATGCTATAAGAAAGCCTGATTTATTTCCGGAGACATTCTTTTAAGTGTGTTCTGGACATTGAAAACCTGAGCTTGATTTAATACGTATATACCGTCATCTAATGTACCGGACCCAATCAGAACTTGATTTAGGTAGATGTTTACTACATCGCTTACGAATGTAAAATCATATCCCTCTCTCGAAAGTGAGGACACTGATATGATATTACAAGTCAAACTAGGTACATACAAACAGTTACGTAGAATCAATATCTGCCCACTTGTCAAACCTAGGCGATATTCTCCCACGGATTCAGTGTCCACGCTCATTCTGTTCGCAACTCTGAGAGACAAATCGCCTACCCTAATAACTCTACGGTTTCTCAAAGCATGTAATGAATTACAGATATGAGATCCTGCTCCGGTAACTAGTACCCAGGAAGTAGAGTTAATTGACAAACAGTTCTCAATTACAAACACACCCGAGGCCGAAGCCATAACATGCTTTGAATCCTGGCTACTGGCTTCCAAAGCCCTGCAATCTTTCTGCCAATGTCTGTTCCTATAACAATAGGAATATCCCTCCTTCCCTACACCAAGTCCCGAAACTTTTTCTCTTCCCTTTCCTTCTACTTTACTGATACCGTATATCGGCTTTGTGGAGGTCTTCTTATTTTCACCCTTTGCTTTCGCCCTGGATGTAGAAGAAGAAGGTCCTCCATTAAGCAGAGCGGGTGTCTCCCTGGTTTCTTTCAGGGTGTAAGTAGAGGGTAGGGACTGTGGAAATAAGTCAGCATATGACATATTTCCCAACGTGGTCTCCAGGTCCGTGAGCTCATCAATATAGCTAGTCATTGTAAGGACGCCGTCCCCTACAGATGACCCGACAGCCAACCTCGCTTGAAGCAATTCGTTCGAGGTCTCATATCTTGCGATATGAGATTGTTCTCCATATAAATCTTTGTTATGGAGGAAGATGGAAACTAAGTCCATCTTCTCATGCTGCTTCTGGTATACACCATCAACTGAAATCAACACGAGGCACTTGGCACTCGCACTATCCTTTTCCCTTGTCTGACGGATATTCATATCCGCGACGGTGGGAACTGGACCTGGGACGGCGGGGGCTTGAATAGTAATAGGTCGGTCCAGCTTGTCATAGGCAATGGACATTTGGACAGACCTTTGCCATTCATAAAAGTCAGATTCAGTCAACTTGTTATCTAGATGTAACCTAGTCATGGTCATAAGGTCGCTGCAAAGAGAGAGAGAGGGAACACTTTATCATGATGCTCTTGCAAGTTTAAAGTGGTTTTAAGTTTATCTAAACAGGATGGCTCCCACTGTTTCTCGAATCCGTCCTCAAACCAAAAAGGAAGAACTAGTCAGAACTATTCTCACAGTACAATACTTGCTTAACCGTTCAGCCAGGCCGGTGTCGGTACTTCGAGGGAGGTTTTACGACGCTTTCGTAAAGTTCCTTAATTAAATAACCTCTTTTCTCTGGGGGCGTAGCCCCGCTGACACATTTCTCGACACCTACTTGGTTTATATCATTGATCGTTAAGTGACGAATCTCCTGATGAGTAGCGGATACTCACAGTAGGATCGGGATCCAAATATCATCGTGTGATATAGCTGAAGGAATCCTAACAAAAATTATCACACTCCAAATGGTATGCAACACTAGCAAGTTTCAGTTTCTTTAGAAACTCCCGATGTGGATTTTTTCCCCATGTTCTTATGACCTTGACTAAGGGCCCACAAATCATAAGTCACATGTCAAGTTCTACCCATCATTATCTTGTTAATTTGAACCCACCCGTATATACTCTTGACTAAGGGCTAAACAAAGTAATACGACTGTTCCAAACCAACGCATCTATCTATGCTACATGTGAACACCTCAGCAGCTACCAATCACTATGTCTTGACTAAGGGCCAAACAAATATAGCTTGAATACTACTGACCATTCATATGAAATGACGGAGGGTTACGACTGGTTTTGGTGAAACCGTGAACGTAGTGAACTTGATATAACCGAAGGAACCTGATAGCTTTTTAAAAGGAGTGGTTAAAGCTCCGCAATTAAAAAATTATCTTCTGTTTTAAAATAACCGAGTGGTTTCTTTTAAATTGTTCCAACGATTCAACTTTGGTTTATTTTCTTTGCATTAAGATAATGTGTCCCATCAATTAACCTATCATTGCAGAAAAAAAGGAAAATACAACGTCCTCTTATGCCATCCGCATTCGCCACTGGGTCCTGTCATTCACCCGTTAGGTTATTTAACTAACGACAGAGCGGGGGCTGGGCTAGCGCGGGTGCAAAACATAAGTGACGCCTACTAGATATCATATATAGATATTGTACATTCGTCAGACGCAATAATAGGCATTCCAGATCACAGATGAACATATTGGATTTTCTACGAATCCGCATTCCTTTTGAGCCTGCAAAGAAAGATGGATTACACAGTCGCGATGAATAGCCAAAACCCCGCCCTAAACCCCTACGGGTACGGCAAACTACCCGTCAAGTACCTGAAGTGAAGCGGTCTCCCTCAACAATGTGAGTAGGCCACTAAACACTTCAAAGTACCCGGTAGTTTGTGCACCCCATCTTGGGTCTATCCTAGGAGCAGAAAACAGTAAATGAAATAATACAATGGTGGCTACAAGCTCAACCCGGATGTGCCCCGCAAAAGAATATTACAACAATTTACAAATTACATTTGAATGAAAGAAACACTCGTCTCACATCCCCGGCTATCCATTCACGACAATCCAACAAGTCCACAATTACAAACCAGTAAAAACCATTACAGAAATGTGCAACCCCCTGCTAACCGACATACTAGCAGTTAGGGGAGGTTTACGAACACATTAAACACAACACAGATATAATCAAATTAGCCAAACATCTTAGAATTTCGATCAAGTAAACAAAAATGAATCTACTGCAAATAATTCTCTGTGCACCTGAAACCTGAGCAGAAACAAAACATCCCAGAAAACACAACATCAACACAGAAGAATAACTGAGCAAATTTGGGCTGACTCTGAGTCAACTCAGCCGCAGATCTGCGGCGGATCGCTAGGATCGGCGGCGGTTCCGCGGCGCTATGGTCGAATCACAATCCCAAATTTCTTCATAATTCTTAAAATTCTCTGCTTGCATTTTTAAGGGTCCCTGAAAAATTTTTAGACCCCGTTTAAAAATCGGCAGAAACTTGGTTAAAACGTCGTATTTTCGGGTTCGTTTTGCGATCGAATTTCTAACGACTTTGCTAACATGTTAGTTATGGTTTAGCTAGGCTCTGATAACACTGTAAGTCGACGTTAAACACCCCACATGATGCGGGGAGGCGGAATAGGTAAAACAATCATTTTGTTTAAACTAACATCGACTAACTTTACAGATCTTTGCTAAACCCTAACTAACAACTATATAGAAGTGATTAGCTACTATGATAGATGATTATACCTAATGAATCAAGTCCTTCTTGTTCTTGTTGATCACCTCCTCGTCGGCATCCTCCATGTGATAGAAGATCCACTCGAGAGTTGCTTCTCCAAGATTTAACCTCTCACTTGAGGTAACTACGTGACTTTGAGTGTTAATCAAAGCAACCTAGAGGATATAGAAGAGGATTAGGGATCTATTAGTCTTGCTAACCCTTGGATCTCAACACATGAGCCCTAGTGAATCAAAATTGAAAATCTGAACATGATTCAGAATAGTGATTCTTTACGAGTTTAAGTGATTAAAAATCGAAAATTTAAACGTGTTTCGGAACGTAAAAATCCAAGCAATAAGAAGTTACGAGTCTGCCATTTCTACACGTAAAAATTTGATATCCCCAAAACACATTGTTTTTTAACCTAAGTGATGTGCTCGTGATGCCTTACGAGCCCAAGCGAATCAAAAAAAAAAATTTGAACGTGTTTCAGAACGCGAAAATCCAAATAACAAGAAATTACGTGTCCGCCATTCCTGCAAGTTAAAATTTGGTATCACCTAAACACGTCGATTTTTGAACTACGTGATGTACTCGTGGTGCGCTACGAGCTTAAGTGATTAAAAATTGAAAATTTAACGTGTTTCGGAACATGAAAATCCACCCAACAAGAAGTTACGAGTCCGCCATTTCTATACGTAAAAATCTGGTATCACCAAAACACGTCGATTTTTCAACAACGTGATGTACTCGTGATGCTCTACAATCCCAAGTGATAAAAAATCGAAAATTCAAACGTGTTTCAGAACGCCTAAATCCATGCAATAAGAAATTACGAGTCGACCATTTTAGCACCTAAATATTTGGTATTGCCAAAATGCATAGATTTTCTCCTAGGTGATGTGCTCATGATGCTCTACGATCCCTGGTGAATCAAAATAAAAAATTTGAACGTGTTTCAGAACGATTATGCATTACGGGCCTAATTGATTCTAAATCGAAAATTTGAACGTGTTTCAGAACGCGAAAATCTAAAATACAAGAAATTACGATTTTGCCATTCCTGCACGTTAAAATTTTGTATCCCCAAAACGCGTTGATTTTTCACCTACGTGATGTACTCGTGATGCTCGACGAGCCCAAGTGATTCAAAATCAAAAATTTGAACGTGTTTTGGAACGCAAAAATCCAAGGAACAAGAAATTTCGAGTCTGTCATTCCTCCACGTTAAAGTTTGGAATCGCCTAAACATGTCGATTTTGGACCTACGTATGTACCCGTGTTGCTCTACAAGCCCGTCTGATTAAAAATAAAAAATTTGAACGTATTTCGGAATGTGAAAATCCAAACAACAAGAAGTTACGAGAATGCTATTTCTACACGTAAATTTTTTTAACCCCAAGACATATCAATTTTACACCTACGTGATGTACTTGTGATGCCCTATGAGCCTAAATGATTCAAAATTGAAACTTTGAACGTGTTTCGGAGCGTGAAAATCCAAGCAACAAGAATTACGAGTCTGTCATTCCTACACGTTAAAATTTGGTATCGCCTAAACATGTCGTTTTTTTACCTACGTGATGTACTCGTGATGCTCTATGAGTCTAAGTGAAATAAAAAATTTAACATGTTTTAGAACGTGAAAATCCACGCAACAAGAAGTTACGAGTCAGCAATTTCTACACGTAAAAATTTGGTATCACCAAAACGCTTCAATTTTCCAACAACGTGATGTACTCTTAATGGTCTACAAGCCCAAATGATTAAAAATAAAAAAAATTTGAACGTATTTCGGAATGCCTAAATCCATGCAACAAGAAATTAAGAGGCAGCCATTCCAACACGTAAAAATTTTGTATCGCTGAAACGCATAGATTTTTCACCTACGTGATGTACTCATGATTCTCTACGAGCCCTAGTGAATCAAAATCGAAAATCTGAACATGTTTCAGAACGGTGATGCTTTACGAACCCAAGTGATTAAAAATCGAAAATTTGAACGAGTTTCGGAACATGAAAATCCAAACAAAAAAAGTTATGAGTAGGCCTATCAATGGGTCGGGTCTAGACCCGGACTCAACCCAGGCCCGCTGATAAAATCTGGGTTTGTATAAGTTCTTCTAGACCCGGACCCAGACCTGACCCATACCCATTTAACTACTTAATAAATGGGTCATGTCTGGGTTTGTTTGGTTCGTACCCGTTTAGACCCCGTCCATATATCTTATATATAACTTGAAGCATCTTTCTCTCATATCTAATAATTCATAAATATTCCTTTAGTTTTACTTTTGGTATTGATTATATATATATATATATATATATATATATATTTCTTTCTTTTGTAGGTATATATATATATATATATATATTTCTTTCTTTTGTAGGCTACATGAATTGAAAAACTCCACAAAAACCGTAAGTTTGAAGTGGAGTGTATTTACTGTCATTTCTTAGTTGATTAGCTTAAGAAACACCGAGATAAATCTTAGTAGTTGGATATTAATTTTTCATTATAGATATGGATTAAGTTTTAAAGTTTTAAAGTTTTGTTAGCAGATGTGGATTATATATTCAATTTAGTTTATATGTTGTGGATTTTAGTTGTTAAGTTATAGTAGTTGTTGATTTTAGAAATAGAATTATTAATAGTTTGAGTTGATTTTTTATTTTGTGCTAACTTTTGAAAATTATTCGTAAACTTTTGAGTTATAGTAATGACTGATAAAAATTAAAGTTGATAAATGGGTCCGGGTAAATGGGTCTGACCTAATTAATAATGGGTCCGGATCTGGGTCCACTCAATATAGACTCGTCGGGTAAATGGGCGGGACTGGGTCCATAAAAAAATAAATGGATATAGGTTTATGACACGCTAGACCCGAAACAACCCCGCCCATTTACTGGCCTAGTTATGAGTCTGCCATTTCTACACGTAAAAATTTGGTATCCCAAAAACGTGTCGATTTTTCACCTACATGATGTACTCGTGATGCCCTACGAGCCTAAGTGATTCAAAATCGAAAATTTGAACGTGTTTAGGAACGTGAAAATCCAAGCAGTAAGAAATTATGAGTCTGTCATTTCTACATGTTAAAGTTTCGTATAGCCTAAACACGCCGATTTTTTACCTACGTGATGTACTCATGATGCTCTACGTGCCGAAGTGATTAAAAATCAAAAATTTGAACGTGTTTCAGAATGCTTCCAAGGTCCTCGGTTGAGGCTGAAAACATGTATAAGTTTTCATGATCCTCTTTGTGGTCAGAAAGAGGTGGAGAGAATGAGACAGAGAGAGATTAGAAGACTGAAGGAATGGGGGTATCCCATTCCGATATTTTGCCTTCTTCTTTTTCTTATTCTTCTTTTTCCTCTGCTTTTAAGAACTTTTACTAAAGTTCTAGGGTTTTGAGCCAAGCAATTTTGATCTTTTGATTAGTTGCTCATAGGGAATATTTATACCCTTCTATAAGTAGGGAGTAGTGCTCAACTACTCTTTAGATACCCGCGGAGGTGGAGGGATGAAAATCCCCCACTATCTCGATAAGAATAGGTCAATGCCTATTCTGTTAAAAGAAAAGGGGTCCTGACACTGCTTTGGGTCAGGACCTTCCCTTTTTGGGACCTCCCGATATCCCAAAGGGGTCTCCCGATATCGGGAGGGGCATCCTGATGAGGGATGCATCAAAACGACTCATTTTTTGAGTTATATCAAGGGTATTGCCCAAGGCAGGGGGTTCCACTTGCGATGAACAAGTATTTAACTTGTTCTTTTATGTGTTTTATGTCAATCTTAGGCATTGATGATCATTTTCTTGATCATTTGATCTATATTTGACTAAATACCAGTATAAGTATTTATATTCTTGTTTGATAAGGGTCCCGCTTCTTGTTTGATAAGTGGGAAACACTTCACTTTCAATGTTCAAATTTGTGTTGAAAGGAGATAGAATTCATTTTATGTTCAAGTTTTGTTTAAAAACATAATTTTAGAGTTTTTTTATACATGCATGGTCGCGTTTTGAAGCTTAATGAGATAGCTTTCATATGCTTCGAACGGATTGCAATTTGGTGCTTTCAGATAAGAGTTGTGGTCATTTTGCTCCGATATGTCGGAGCAGACAGATCTAACCCGAAAATCTGTTTTGAAAACATAGAACCTTTTTTATGTTTAAAGGTTTTGTTTGAGAAAATAGAGTTTCTTCTATTTTCAATTTGTAAAGAACATAGAATTACGTTTTACGTTCAAAGATATGAAGAAAATAGAGTTTTCTTATTTTCAAGTTTGTAAAGAACATAGGATGTCCCATGTTCCAAATATGAAAGAAAATAGGGTTTTTTCCTATTTTCAAGTTATTCAAGAGAAATAGGATGGTCTATTTCATTATATGCAGAACATGAGATAACCTAAGTTCTAGATTCTGTCCAAGAGATTAAGAATATGTGATTTCATGTTCTAGATCTTCACAGAAATATGAAATTTTCCATATTTCTAGGTCTTTGAACTCCATGTCCATGGCTGCCTACAAGACCCCATGGGTCTTCTTCTTGCTCCTTGTTCAGAAAGAGAAAGAGAGAGAAAGGGAGAGAAGGTAGAGAAATTGGGATTTCATTCCTATGATTCTTGCCTTCTTCTCATTCTTCTTATTCTTCTTATTTCTTCTATTCCTCTGCCAAAAAGGAGACCCCTTTTTCTTTCTCTTAATATATATATATAACCGCCTCTGAGCTGGCATACTGGTAAAAATCCTCTTTGGTCCAGAAACGATTGAAGTCTCAGAAATGCGCTCCTTCAACAATAAAGTTGCGTTCATAGCAGCGGCGTAAGTGTCAATATTCTGGGTGCCGATGGCATGAATTGACTGCATGTCCAATCTCCATACGAACCTCTTTATCCGTTTTTCTTCAGTGTCCACCAGATAAGGAACATATCGAACCACTGAGTAAACTAAATGTCGTACTCGGACACCATCATCCCTGAAGTCTTACGCAAAGGCTCGAAACTACGAGCTCAGCATCTCGAACGCTCTCCGGAAGGAAATGAGCAAGATTTACAGCTGTGCACTCATCTCAAGTCATAGGAAGTAAATCTGCAGCTCGGCCTCTCTCAATTGACTCGCATCACTTCTGAGCAAGACCATTCTAGACGAAAACTCACAAGCTCGACCCATCTCTCGTCAGAACATCTCTATGAACGATAAATCCTAGCCATCCCGTCGAGGATTGTCTATGGATCCTCTACTGCATCTATGCCGATAAAAACTAAAGGCTTCATCCTCAAAACTCTCCTAAGGATACGGAAAAATCTTGGTAACAACAGAAACGGTTGCCTGAGCAACAGGTACAAACACAGTCCCTGAAATAGGAGGGACATCATCGGCTCTCGGAGCTCAGCTAGCCACCACTAACAATCCAATCATCTGTCACACGTCCTGAATACTCAACTCCAGCCTAGCCATCCATCCTGGAAAAAGGCGGACCACTCTATCCCTGAGGGGTAGGCGTACCGCCAGATCGGTCCTCGTCTCAACGAGCATGCTCTAATCTCATCCCCGGAGGCAGGCCTCTATCCCTCGTAGTCTCCAGCGGCATAGTGTCTGGAGCAAGAACAGGATTGATAGGAACATTGCGATCAAATCAAAGGATTTCCGGAATCAAGAAAGGAAATACAAGCAAATATATATTCTAAGGTCACTTAGGCGGAGTACCGTATCGTAAATATGCCGCGGAATATACACACGCTACGTCACTCTGCTTAAGTCACCTACTCCATCTACCAAGGGTCATCCTACACTTAGAAAGGTAAAACCCTACGCTCTGATACCAAATTTGTCATGCTCCGAAAGTACGGAACGTGACTGGCACTTAAATTACGAAACGTCCCAAGACGCAACATAATCTAAGTAAGCTAAAGCCCAAAAATTTAAACCATTTAAAGCACTAGAGTGAAGGAAAACTTAGTTAAAGAAAACGATTTTAAACAAAATAAGTCGCACTAATCATTTTTAAAACATTATAATATTTCCCAAAAATTTCGGCAGAGTCTCCTTTGTAAATACTGGCCCCTAAACGGGTACAACACATAAAAATACATATATATCAAGAATAAAGGCATCTCCAAATGGGAGCTAGCTCTTCGCCTAAGGCGGAATCACAACCACAAGCAATATGTATCAAAAGCACGAAAATAAGCATCTGAAAGCAAGAAATAAGAAACACCACATCGGTTCAAATGAGCATCGACACCAAAAACCAAAAATACAAGTCTCACAAGTCTCACCGTCTAGTCCAATATACAAGGGTAGATGGAGTGTACTAGATACAAAGTAATATACAAAATGAAAACAAGATATCCTCGCAACCCACCTATGAGCAAGACGCAAGTCCAAGCAAACAAAGCAAAGGAAGAAGTACGTCCGCCACTACTATGCTAACGGGTCGGACCTGCAAGATACTGTGGCACAACGGGGGTGAGTTGCCAACTTGTGAGTAGTAAGTAACATCTAACAAGGCTATCGTAAGCAAGCACGCAAATGCGTCATAAGATACATATCTCGATATGATATGATGCACTAATATGTATGCAACATGAATGCATAATCAACACAAAACTTTTATATGATTAGTACGAGAAAATCTGTATCCTTACTTAGAAAAACTTTATAAAATAGCTGAGGTATCATCAATGAAATCATCAGAAAAGCTGTGTCAAGCATCGACACAAAATGTGAATATATCAATGTCTCGATATCTCGATATCTCAACATCTCAATGCCTCAATGTATCAATATCTCAATATCTCGGGCTCCGTCAGTCCGGATCGGCCCATATCATCAAATCTCACGACTACAATCGGTATCCTCCGGATATCCGCCACGCCAGACATCACCGGTAGGTAGTCTGCCCCTGCCAGGCTCATCGCCATCCCCACAAAAACACTCTCGCCCCGAGGTACAATACTGGACCCACCATGTACCCGAAACAGTTCATCCTACTCCTCGAATCGGGTCTCGAAAATCAACGGCAATCATGAAAACTCATGGTGGACGACACATGCATCACGAGAAAACCGCAACTTGCATTTTAAAATGATAATAAGTTTATAAAATCCTTGTGGTTTTCCCCAAAATCCAGAAATCTCATAAATACTGAAATCCTCAAGAAGAATCACAATATATAAACATGCCGGTGATGATGGAAATCTATGATACGGTAGTATATACCATACGAAATACGGCCAGAAGCTATGCATGAATCATGATGCAATGAGGTATGTATATATGACTAACAATCTTACGTATCCATTTTAAAGAAATGAATATACAAGTATAAATCCACGGATCATATATGATGCAAATGCACAACTACTGATTCTAATCCAGTTCTATAGTGTTCGTGACATAGCAATTACCGAAGGCGTATGTATTAGCATGAATAGTGCACGTGCAGTATGAACCAATGGTAATGGTGCAAGTGTCCTATGAAATGGTATCACACGTATATATATTCATCTATATAAGATGATGCGATGCAATGAGATGCATAACTAGAAACTACGCATATAATGCAAATACTACAAGTAATACTAAACCATCCGGCGCCTCGCGCCATCCAGATGATCCCCCCATAGATGTGTACATCCACTCACCGGGACGCCTCAGCTAATCTGATCCGATCTCCGCCTTGTCTTTTCCGCGCCACATCCGACGCCTCTGCACCCGATCCTAGAATCGCACACAAGCAATTAAGAGGATAAATATACGATTAATCGCGGACACAAACGACACAAGTCAATCCATGCGCACAACAAGACGCGCACATACTTGGTGCACGAAACACGCCGCGACAATGCCACAAATTACAACTATGGTCACTATACGTGAAAATCCCCAAACCTAAAACTCAAACGTACTAATCGTTGTTTTACAACACACTAAATACTATATGGAATAGGTTGTAAATTACCAAAACCTCAAACATAGTTCAAACGATTTTAATCCAAAAACCTAGTAAGCGACCCATTTACTATTTTAGTTCAAATCTTGATGTTCTATCAAAACTAGCGGCCATCATAATCACTTAATATCTTAATTAGATCACACACATATTAACTAGATTTTTATCTCACTTATTTTCATTAATCCTAAAATCTAGTTTGCAAATTATATAATTTGGACAATTTAGGAGCAACAATTTGTTAACTTAACAACTAGGTTAGATTTACATGCCTTAATATGTTAAATTACACATTGAATCATAATCAATTAATAAAAACCCTAACTTAATTCAAAACCCTCCCTTGAGATTTCAAACTTTAATTTAAAACCATATTTAAACATTAAAATAATTTAAATTGGAGTAATTAATCAACACTTGGCCATAGGGTTAAGATTTTACCTCAACAAACATGAGATCAAACTTGAATTTTTGGTCTTCCAAATTGCTCTCTTGCTCCAAAATTTATGCTAGATTAACCAAGGAATAATTGTTAAAGATTTAATTAGGAATTGGTAAGGTTTTGTATTGATTTTTTGATGAATTTTTTAGGATTTTTGAGGTCAAGAATGTGAGGATTTTTAGAGAGGGGAGGGGCTGTCCCTCGCTCGGCCCATGCAGGGAGAGAAAGAGTGAAGTGGGAGTGAGTGTGTAGACATGTGTAGAAACTTCCCAATTATTACCTCTTTTAGTTCTTTTCTTTAATTAATTAATTTCTTCTCATTTTTTGTTGCAAGGAAAGATGTTAGAGAGAGAGAGAGAGAAGTGATGGGCAGCAAGGTTTCGGGAGGAATCATCCAAGCCAATTTCAAAAAAATTCCGTTCTAGCTAACCCTAACCTTAGAATCGTTACTAGAAAATCCGACGAATAAACATGTAAACTACTTTACATCTAAGTGAATAAGGAATGCAACCTTTGTAGACCGGTCCTTCAATTCTAAAGCTCCGTTTAGTAGTCCCTTCGCAGCGAGTTGTGATCTTCCGAACTCTAGAAAGGGTTCTTCCGGAGAAATGAACAAGCTTGCTCGATGTCTTCGAGGACGAAGATGATCTACGTCGAGGAGACTCAAGCTCATGCTACCTCTTCACTAATTGTGAAATTAGTGAAGCAAACACCCTAAACTAAATGGAAAGTAGTAGAGGATGATGAACTAGGAAATGGGCTCACTTTAAATTTATTTTTCTCACAATATTTTCTCACTTTTCCAAAAGCTAGAAAGCTTTTTCTCAAGGATGAAGAAGATGAAGAGAAGAGATGAGAATGAACTCATGAGGTGAGAATAACAACCATGGGTGAGTTAGTGTCATATACTAACTCATGTAGAGAATAAATCATGGGTTAACAATAATGGTTGGGTTAATAAATATCTTCAAGTAAAACAAAATGAGTGGACTTGGTCTATGGTTCCACAAGCTTCTACAAGCTTCAACCATATGACTAATTACCACTAATTTTGATTTACTTTAAATAAACAAAACCCTCACATTATTATAAGTATGGTGTAAGTCTCATACAGCCATGTTGCATGTGGCATCAAGCATGACACAATAGTTGTACATTAATATATATCACACACACACATATATATATGCACACAAGTGAGAAAAAGAAATGTTTAAGTGAGCTAATATTAGTTAATGTAATCTAGTATATCAAATATACAATTATACATTAAATTATTAAATCAACACTTGATTTAATAATCCGGCTATATCACATACAACCGACTAATATCAAATGTAATAATCTATCGAATCAACACTTGATCCGATAACCCGGTTATATTACATATAACCGACCGATATCACAAATCGCGAGAATAGAATGCGGTATCACATATGCGCATTAATCTCGGTCCCGCACATATCACATATGTGCTCCTACTTCGTTTTGCATGAACCAGGAAACCTCTGTGTAGGACTCTAAAGACTTGTCAATACGCCGGCAGTAGGTGATGATCATATCAAACATCCACAAGCCGCAAGCGGTCTGCTAAACGTAACAACCACCCGGGTATTGAGCGATCAGAAGATCAACAAGAAAGCCTGCTCATACTCCTGCGAATCCAATCAGTAACACTACCGTACAGTCCGGTCTCTTCGTCTGATATGTCGCATATCTCGCCTGGGGGTGGTAAACGTCAGACCCCAATAGCTTGATAAGTCATGCCGATGTGAGGCTCATAACGGGTCGAGAAACTACTGATAACACTTACCAGTAAATCTCATAAACAGCCCTGGCCAGGGACTTCCTGTTATAACCAATCGAGCACAGCGCAACATCAACCCCCAATACCGGGAGAGACGAAATCCCCTCCTATCGCTCATTGCCTCCATGTGACTCGGGACTGTACCCAAAAACCACCGTTTTGCACGTTCTCTTGAACGTGGTAAGTTGGAAATCAAAGCACAGTGGGAATCACACAAGACTCTCTGACGATCTCGGATCGACTGACTAACCTGTACCAGTGTCACCAGAGAACTGACATCTGACATGAGGTATAATACCATTTAGGAGTTCTCAGCGAGTCTGTCCAGTGTACCCAGTCTCCACTGAGCACCTGTATATCATCTCTGATGTCAAACACCAATGGATATGGGGTCATCCATTGCCCATCTACATGGGTCGAGAAGGTATACGCTAGTCTACTCTGGTATATCGATACCCCGTCTCGATACACCCACGACTAGGGACATTACAGGATGTACTCACGGACTACCTTTGTCCCACTAGTATGATCCGCATCATAATCCAGGTAGTCAAGTAAATATCCTAAGGGCTTTATCAACATGTAACAGAGAGACAATCAGTGTACATGTTAAGATAAAGAGTAACCAGGTAGCATACTATCATGTCGAGCAAGAAAGTCCTCCCTATGTATGTCCAAGCATCCACTATAAGATACATCACATGTACAATAATGGCTTCTAGGGCAAACATATAACTAACAATCTCCCACTTGCACTAGGGCCATATGTTGTAGTTTTCAATACCTAACAATCAGCAGTGGTTGTAGTATCTCATACTCAACCAACCCATAAAAGTCTCTCTTAGGAAAAGGCCTTTGTGAGTGGATCCGCCATGTTGTTCTCTGAGTCTACTCTCCTAATCTCGATCTCCCTGGAGATCAACCATCTCCATGATCAGGTGATACCGCCGTAGAATATGTCTGGATCACTGATGGGACGGGGGTTCCTAGGCATAAGCCACAACTCCATTTTCACACAATGGTAGGAATGAAGTTCATCTCATGAACTAATATACACCCAGACTGCCTCTTTGGTAGCATCTTTGGTAGCGATATATCCAGCCTTTATCGTCTAGTCTGCCACGGTATCTAGCTTTTAACTCTTCCAACATACCGTCCCTCCACTGAGGGTAAAGACAATGTTTGTGACTGACATTCAGTCAACCTTACCACCCTGGAAACTATCCAGTGATTCTCCCTAGGATTGATTGATACCATCTCACTACACCTAGTGAGAATCCTAACATCCACTTAGATCTATCTCATAGATCCAAAATCCAGGATTTATAATGTATCACCTTGATCCTTTCACTACTACAAATAGGGGTTGCCCCTACGGATAAAACCGTAGGGGCAAAGCACTGCCCCTACGGATATATTCGTAGGGGCACAAAAATACACCGTAGGTGCAAAGACTGCAGGTGCAAGTCTTAGCCTTAAATATGCCCCTACGGTGAAATAATTGCCTCTATGGATTAATGCATAGGTCCATCGGTCCCTACGGAGTCCACCGTAGGGAAAAAATATTTATTTAATTTATCGGTTTATAAAATAAAATAGTTGCCCCTCCGGATAACTCCGTAGGGACAAATGCATGCCCCTACGGGTAAATGTGTAGGGGTAAAGCTAAGGCCCCTACGGATTACTCCGTAGGGACAATCCTAACCCTGTTACTGAGTCCATAAGGTCAAAATATCAAGTATCCTGATATTTTATCCCTACGGATAAATGTGTAGGGGCAAAGTGTATCCCTACGGATTAAACGGTAGGTGCAATATGTGTCCCTACGGATTAATCCGTAGGGACATATTATCGGGTTTTTTTTTTAAAAAAAGGTTGCATGTTTTGTCCTCGCCCTGTGCACAATATTATATACATCATATATGAAAGTAATCAACAAGCAGAATATATACCGCAGTATTCATAATCAACATCTCACGCATAATATATAAAAGAAATCAACAAGCAGAATACGATATCAATCTAAATCAATATGAACATGCAAACACCACTAATATCGTCCAAAATATATACAATATGTATCATATAAGTAAATACATGTTTAAAATATAAAAATCAAAAAGCTACCCTAGCTCGGTCCAGCTCCACTTCTGAAAATCACCGTAATCTGGCGCACCTGCTCCTCGGATAAACCCTGAGTCAACAACTCGAGCAATGCGGACGGTGCGGGATTCTGAGCGGTCTGTGGAGCTATAGGAGTGGTCTGCGCAACCGCAGTCTAGGTAGTGGCTTGCGGAGCAGCAGCTGCAGGAGTCTGAGCGGGCTGTGGAGTTGTAGGAGTGGTCTGCGCAACCGCAGCCGAAGTATTGGCTTGCGGAGCCGCAGCCGAAGGAGATGCATGTGGAGCCACAGCCGAAGTACCTTGTCGCGTCTGTTCAGTTTTGCGTGTAATAAACGAGTAAGAACTGTGTATTAGTCGAATTCGTATCATTATCAGGTTATTGTGAAACCCCAATCGATGAATACTTAGGGACTTAGGCCTCGTTTGGATATCTAGTTTAGAAAACCGTAGTTTATTTTAATTAGACAGTTCTATGTATGTATGATTAATCAAAGCTAAGTCTACAACCAAATAAGCTCAGGCTACGTACTAATATTGGATATGTTACTATCTATAATATGACATAATATTTTACTATTAAGTAGTATACATACCATCATCTCTTTCAACTCCTGGACGGTGGCCTTCAAGGTGTCAAGTTCTTTTTCTAGACGTCGCTCACGGGAGATAGAAGAAGTAACCGCCGGAGCGGAGTCCAATCTCATATAGGTCCTGCTAGGACCCAGTCCCCGGCCTCTCTCCCAAACTCTATGGTGCCCTCCGTGTGCGGCGTCTAGGACTAGGGTCAGCAGTATCGGATCGTTCTGTCTAGTAAAATCGATCCCCGATGCCTTCGCCTGCTCAACCACCCGCTCCTACAACCATATTAACCAGTAAAATATAAGTATATCATTTAAATTTGAACTTTTCAAAACAAAAATTTCAAATAGGGGTTGAATAAATATTAGCACTTACGCAATACTCCTGGGCAGCGGTGTCGGGGTATCAAAGCTCGCCCGTGGCGGGATCTGTCGAGGTGCCGTGGACGGCAAGATACGCGGACAGCACGCTCGGTGTACCACCCTGCGCCAAGGTCTGAGCTCTCTGCAATTCGCAAAAAATTTACATATATTATAAAATAACTCTTAATATTACATTATATCACAGTAGATCTATTGTAATTTTCCGATATCTCCATGGCACGAGTAATATTTCTCGAGCCACCTGTATAAGTGGGGCGACCCCTCTTCGCCGACTTCCTATTCTCTTTATTTTGATCCACCTATTTCTGCACAACACATTCAGATTTAGATTTCTAATTAGGCAACACAAAAAAATAAATTATATACTAAAAAATGAATTACATTTAAAATACATACTTGTTTGCGCTGAGAGTCGAAATATTGGAACAATAGAGGCCATGTATTTACGTCGACTCTCGCAAAGGCCGGAGTATGTAGGAGGGCCGCTCTCTCTGTCTCGGGGGTCGATATCCACAGGGAATAGCAGTCGATCTTCAGCTCATTCCTATTGTATCGGACCTTCGATTGCATGTTCTTTATCAGGCCATGGTACAGAGCGTGAAGATCGAGCACCCTCCCAGGGTGATCAGGGTCGGGTACAGGCTGAAAATCGTAATCCAACTGCAAATACAAAAAAAACAATGTTATTAAATTGCAAGTGTTAATAATAAATATATTGGATAAATCAAATGAAAATATATAATAATACCCGAGCCTGATCCCAGAAGAGGGCGAATGAGCGCCGGTGCTGGTCGCTCCACTCAACGTGAAGTGGATACTTCTTCATGAGGTGGCTCTCATCCCCCATATACCAACCGAACCTCTCGACATAATCTGCGGTATAGCGATAATCAGGGGTAAAGAAGAGGGGGAATGCTGCCTCCCCCTAGCTCTGTCGGGCCTCAGCCTGTGGGACTGATTCGGGCCTCGAGTCCCCCTCTCGGGATGGGGATGCCCTTCGTCTATAAGAAATATCAAGACAATCAATATTAAGACAAAGTGGTATTAAGAAATCAAGGTTTAACGAAAATTGAAGTGTGATATATACCTCCAGCGACAGAAGCACGAGCCTGGGCCCGGGCAGCAGCACGAGCGGGACGATAGTTCCTCTGGTGAGTAACAGCCGGTGACCCGGACGTGGACGCATCCCCTCCAACTAGAAAATAAATATCGATAAAATTACATGAAGTTCATGTTTATTCTTAAAGGATATGTAAAATGAATAAATATTTTATATTTATTCATACAAACCTGCAGACTGAGCGGAGGGTATGGAAGTGACGGGAGTGCCCCTGCACCAGATGTGAACGCACCACCTATAATTAAACAATCAAACATTGACTATATAAGTAATTGCAAAAAGAATGCGTATATCAATAATATAACATTCTAAATCAACATGTATACACTATAGGATATATAAACATACCCGCAAGTGCGGTGGTGGACTATGCCCCTGATGTAAGTACGTAAGAGCAAAAAGAATGTATGTATATTTATGATATAGCATTCTAAATCAATATACATGCACTATATGATATATAAACATACCTGGAGGTGCGGGAGTGGCCTTTGTCCCTGATGTGGACGCACCAACAGCTAGACATGAAAAATATTGACTATATAAGTAATTTTGACATGAATATGCATGTAGATATATAATATTACATTCAAAATGAATATGCGTGCAACATACCTAGAGGTGCGGGAGTGGCCTCTATCCCTGATGTGGACGCACCACCAACAACTAGACAATTAAACATTGACTATGTAAGTAATTTTTACATGAATATGTATGTATAGCTATAATATTACATTCAAAATGAATATGCGTGCAATATACCTGGAGGTGCGGCCAAGTCCACACGGAAGGAGGCATCCGAAGGGGTCTCCGATCGGGGTGCAAGACCGGCCTTCTGAAGCTCCCTACGCAGCTCTCCGGGTGGCAGAACCGCTCTGCCTCTGCCTCTGCCTCTGCCTCTGCCGGTGCCGCGGCTGGAGCTCTTGCCGCCCCTCGCTGCTCTCGTCGTCGTCATCAAATCTAGATAAAACGGTTCGTGGATGCATTAGACAATCATTACATGTGCATGCTATATATGTATAGATCGTAAAATGTGAAGTAATAATATAACATTACTGATAACCTTTTTCGTTTCGTGGACGCATTAAACATATCTACTTGGATTTCATCATCGATATCATTTCTAACCCACGTAACTTCATGATCAGCCGAAGACAACCCTTCTTTCGAAACAGACGGTCGAAGCACTCTAAGTCTTCTCTCTTCTTCATCCTCATCATTGTCCTCGAATTCTGGGACATCGTAAACATCCCTGGGTTTCCAACGGCATACGACACTCCATACCGGATGCTTCAAACACTGTGAGTAGTATACTTGGAACGCTTGGTTCAGAAAGATAAACGGATCTTCCTGACCGTAAAATCGAAGTGTGTTCACACTGGTCAATCCATATTCATATTTCCAACTCCCAAGATTGCTTCTCCACTTATCTGTATCGGTTCGTGTATCGTACCAAGTACACTGAAATATATAAAAAGGTTCTGATTGTCTGGGATATGGGTTGCCGAGTATACAATTTAAGTATCCATAATAAATCACACCATCCAATCCTACAGTCGTAATCCTACTATTCTGAGTGGTTCTAGATGTTTCTATGTCCTTAACTTCGAATTTGTATCCAAGGACACCGAATCCTTTATAATATGCAACCTCCATACTAGGAACTGAGCTAAAGATCTTGAATCACTCTCTAATGATGCAGACAAGTTCGGATCGTGGATCTAACAAAACAAATTTTACGACAAATACATAACGATATAAGTTTAGATTAAAACTGATAGCAATAACATGTTATTCGAATAACTTACATGATCTGCAACCCAATCGCAAAAATTATCCTGATGATATTTTTCCAATCGTTCATCGTTCCAATCAGGATGCCCCTCACGTACCTCGTTAAAATGAATTTTGTTCTCAACAATAAATTATGACATTAATATTATATAATTTCATACACACACAAACACAAATATAACAATTAATCCAAAAAACTTACTCTCTAATTTTTTCAAGACATGCGCTATTGAGGAGGATAAACCGGTATATCTTGTTAATAAACATAGTGTCTATCCTCTTATAATCGGCTTTACCATATGGCCCGTCCTGAATTCTTCGAGGCCAGTTAAGTCTCGTCTCAATGTTCTCGTCCAGATAGCGGGAACAAAATGTGGTTGCTTCATCTAGAAGATAACCTTGCATGATAGAACCATCTGGTCGATTTCTATTGCGTATATACTTTTTAAGAGTGTGGAGATACCTAAAGAAATATATGTTAAATAAATAAATATGAGCATACATGATAACAATAATTTTATAAATTGCGCGAAACAAAAAATTCCACGTACCTCTCGACAGGATACATCCATCGATATTGTACCGGTCTGGCTAACTTAGCCTTAGTTGCAAAATGAACCGTCAGATGTATTATGATATCGAAGAATGACGGTGGGAAAATACGCTCAAATTTGCAAAGTATCAACGCAATAGAATTTTCTAGATTATCCAGCGTCACAACATCCAGTATTTTAGTGCATAATTCTCTGAAAAAACAACTTAGGTCATTGATTACTAGACCAACCGATTCGGGGAGGGAAGTCCAGAGGGCTAATGGGAGAAGGTGCTCCATAATAACATGGTGATCATGACTTTTTAGCCCATCGATCTTGCCTTTCACAATTTTTATCTTCTTGCTGAATGATCCTGAGAAACCTGTGGGAACTTTCAAATCATGCAACACCTGCAGGAATCTTTTCTTCTCCGGTTGTGACATATGATAAGCGGCATTGGGAAGTACAAACTTTCCCGGTTTACCAGCTACCGGTTTAGGATGCAATTCACTTCTAATTTCCCAGTCCTGTAGATCTATCCGAGAATTGAGGTTGTCTTTCGATTTTCCGTCTTTATAAAGAAGCAAGTTGAGTACGTGCTCGGATACTCCCTCCTCTATGTGCATGACGTCCAGACAATGACGCACTAAATTTATCGACCAGTACAGAAGCTCGAAGAAAATGCTTAACTTGTTTCAGAATGGTGGTTTGACCTGTTTTGTCGGATCCATCCCGAAGGTCACATTATTGTAACCATCCCACTGAGCGGTCACGTCCTCTCCGGACAATGAGGCTGGAGGTCCAAGAAGCTCCTGATGACCATCAAAGTGAACAACGTCTAACCTGTAGGAGTGGTCTAGAGGCAGGAAACATCGATGGCCGCAATAACAAACCTTCCTTGGAGGAGCACGGTGAATCTCTTGGATGACTCATTTTTCCATCTTCACTTGGAGGAGCACGGTGATGCCAAATCATTGCCTCGGCAGTTTTCTTGCACCTGAATAGCCTCTGCAGCCTCTGTGTTATGAGAAAGTATCGTGCTATCTTGACAGGTATATCGGGTTTCTTATTAGAATCTTTCGTCTTATATCTAGCCTCTCCGCATGTTGGACACTCTTTCAAATCTGAATTCTCTTTCCGGTACAACATGCAATTTTTAGGACATGCTTGAATCTTCTAACACTTCAGACCCAAATCAGACATCATCTTATGGGCTCCGTACCAGTGTCGAGCACGTTATTTCCCGGGGCATAGAATCTTTCAAGAACTGTAACGTTTTAGAAATCGTATTGCGAATTTTCCCGTTTTAGGGCAAAATTGTCGGTTTTTCCCGTTTTAACCCGATTTCGATCAAACGTCCGTATAAGCTTGCCGGCACCTAGTTTAGCTAAAATAAAGCTTGTACGCGAACTTTAGGAGTATTTGGGAGGTTTTGGTTCAGATAGAATTTTTCCCAAATAAAATATTATTTTAAGCGGTATTTTGTGCACGTAAATCGGGAAAAATTTTCTCTTGTGAATAAATTAATTTTGTCACTAGAATTATTATAGAAGCTTCTTTTCAAATATCTAGACTTTTCTTTTGTGCAAAAGGAATTGAATTAAAAAAGAAAAGAAAAGAGAAAAAGGTGGCATTTTTCATTTAATGAGCATTTATTGCTTAAGACTAGAATTTTCTTCATTTTAATTACACAAACCCCCCCTCCCATCAACCCATGGCCGAGCCTCATCCCCAAATTTCTGCCCTTTCCATTTGTTTAGCTTATTTCTTCATTAATCCTTCAAAATTCTTCAAAAAAATTCCTAAAATAAATCCACAAAAATCCTAAATAAAATAAAACCATCATTTTCCTTCACTAATCCTTCTTGGATCTTCAACAAAGCATGGTTTTTGATGCTAAGATGATGGATTAAGTTTCAATTTGGTGTTCTTGGGAAGGTATAATTCTTACCTTAATCCTTATATATTTTCTTTAATATTAATCTAGCTATTTTAGTTAGCTAATTATGTGTTTAGTTTAGTTTTTAAATCATGATTAATTCATTTATAATTGTTTTAAGAAATTCATGTTAGGGTTAAAGTTTGTTTAAGTGATTAGTGTTCATTTAAAGTGTTAAATTGTGTTTTGGAAAAGATTAACCTAGTAGAAGATGTTAAATTTTGCTAATGAACACTTTGTCTAATTATGCAATTAGCTTACTAGGTTTTTGCTAAAACATAATTAGCGAGTGTTAAAAATATAGGAATGGTTTAGATAGCTTAGTTAAGCTATTTTAAGGTGTTTGTAATCGCTAGATATGTGTTAGCTTGAAACTAGTGCGAAATATTGCGATGGGTTGCTTACTAGGTTTCGGGGTTTTTCCGACGTGGGTTCGATTGGTCGTTGCGAGGTTATATCTATTATATTCCTCGTAATTATTTGTGTTGTGTTGCGTGATCGGGACGATCGGGGTCTAGACTTGGTGTTTCGTAGTTTAGCGACCACAGTTAGGGTTTTTGGCCGATGTCGTGCGCGATAGATGCGCTAAGCGCGCAGTGTAATTTTCCGGGCGTTTTCATCGCGTTTCGTTGTCTTTTCGTCATTATAGGATATTTAGCTTATGTGTTGTATTTATGAAATTTTAGGTTCGCAAGCAGGGACTTCGGGTGCTGCGGACAAGGGGAAGCAGGTGGTCGGATTTTCATAGCTCGAGACCATCGGTGAGTAGATTTAACATCTACGGGGAAATCGCCCGTATGGCATTATGCGTCGGGCGAATATGATATGATAACTGCATGTATTTGCATATTAGTTACTTTCATATGAATGTCATTGCATAGCATTATCTGTTGTACTTGACCCGTACCTTTAGATATAACACATTACTGACGGTTCATGTTGCACGAGCACTAAATTGTATGCTACACCCACACCGTCTGTAATTGCCATGACACGCACAAACACCTACATACATGATATGGTAGTGGATAGGAATGATTGGAGTAGTAACTCTTATTCTATTGTGCATATGAAATACTGTGGACACATACATACGTGACATTGCATTGGGCGGGAATAGTTGAGGTAGTGACCCTTATTCCACTTCACGTATATCTTGCTATAGCTACTTATACATCATGCATACATATTGACATGTACACCTACATACTTGATTACATATAGATACTTAAACCTTGCTACACTTACATGTACACTTCATATGATACTGCATTTGTTTTCGAAGGATTTGGGAACCGCATGATATGTTTTAAAGCTAGATTCAATTTAAAGAGCGGTTTTCCCTTTATATGCTCATATTAATGTTTTATGTTGCATATATCAGTTTTATATGGATTTTACGCATTGAGATATGGATTTCATATGATTTATGGATTTGAGAACCGTGGGGGTATTTTCAAGAAACTATGTATTGTTTGAAAACCCGGTTTCTCTTGATATGATATTTGATGCGTCCACCATGAGATTTCTCGGTTCTGAGATTTGTGATATATACCCGATGCGAGGAGTGAGTGGGCCGTGTGCGGGTACAGGTGGGGCCCGGTACGGTTCCCCTTGGCAAGATGTTCGTGGTACAGACGATGAGCCTGGAAGGTGGGCAAGTACCTACCGGTGATTGTATTTGGACTCGGCGGTTATCGTGGGGATACCGACCGGAGTGATGTACGACATATCGTTAGGGCCAGTCGTGGTGACAGCACCTGAGTTATGAGGATTTACGTGTCGATGCTAGACATGGGTTTCATGATGTTTCGAGTGTCGGTGTTAGACACTCAGGTTTCCATGATTTTTACGTATAGTCGGTGGACATACGGGGTTGATATCCTCATATATATATATATATATATATATATATATATATATATATATATATATATAGGTACATGTTTTCATGATGTTTCGGGTGTCGATGATAGACACTCAGGTTCCATGAGACTTACAGGATGTTGTAAGTCGATGTAGTACACCCCAGTACTTATGGGGAGGCGGAATTTACAAAAACTTATCAAGTTTAAACAACGAACATCGACTAACCGCTTGAATCGAAGCTAAACTCTAAATAACCGTATTCTATGAGTTTCTTTTCATAAGAGATTAGGGATTATACCTAATGAACCGGTCCTTCTTCTTTATGTCCTCCTTGGTTCTCCTCGGCCTTCTCTAGGTAGTAGACGATCCACCCGAGAGCAAAACTCCAAGCTAAACCTCTAACTTGAGGTAACTAATCAACTTTGATTGCCAATCAAAGATGAGAGAATGATAAAGAGTGTAGGTTATGGATTGTTTAGTCTAACTAAACCTTTGTTCTCAACACATGAGAATTAAGGTTAGTATCTTGAAGATGAGAGCTTGAGGAGAGAGAATGTGTGATATGATAATGAGAGAAGAGAGAGAGTGTATCATAATATTATGAAGCATTCTTATTTTCAACAAATGAATAAAAGAAATGAATAAGCATGCTTCACAAAATATCTTGTGATGATTCATTAACATGAGTCATTAAGCAATAAATGTGCATTAATGAAGTGAATGAATCACCACTATGACTCACTCTCTTTCCAAAACAAACCTCCTTAGTCACATCTTCTAGAAGCTTCTCGAGTAATTACGAGAACGCCCCTCCGATCCGTAAAAATACGGAAAAACTTTAGACTGTAAAAATCCAATAACCGGATACCAGTAACTGGCTTAAACCAAAGCCGACTGATAAAATCTGTCCGAAAGTCGTACGCGCGTAAACGCACGTATGCGTCCGAACCCTTTGTCGCAAAACCATGCAACCTCTATATCGTTTCGCCTGGAGTAGGAAACTCTCTGTGTGGGACTCTAGAGACTCGACTACTACGCTGGCAGTGGGTTTAACCACAGACCGCAAGCGGCACTAGCTGTACGTAACGGTCCCCAGGTAGTTGTCGATAAGAAGGCCGATGAGTAAACCCATCCGAACTCCTACTGAGTCTGATGTGACAATCTCCATACAGTCCGGTCCGTTCGTCCAAGACTATCGCATATCGGGCCTAGGGGGGCGGCAAGCGTCAGTCCCCTAATAGCGGTATAAGTCGTGTCGGAGTGAAGCCCATTACACCCTGAGAAACTACTGGAACCTACCAGCAAATCTCGCTTGCCCTGGCCAGGGACTTTGCGTAATGGCTCTCTGACACAGCACGATATCTACTCCCAATACCGGGAGGGACGAATCCTTTCTAACCGCCACTGCCTCCAAGTGCTCGGGACTGCACCCAACTGCTACCTGTTTGCACGACTCCTTTGAGCCGTGGTAGGGTAGCAATCTAAGAACAGTGGGACACACTCGAGGCGAAGTAGCAGTGTCAAGTCTGCGGACTACGCTGTACTCATGTCATCTGGGAACTGTTCACTGACGACTGGTATCAAACCAACCAACAGTTCCCTGTGAGTCCTGTCCGGTGTACCCGTAACCTAACGAGCACCTGTATACTATCTCCAGTACGACGTACTGACGGCTGTGGGACAGACCATCTCCCCAACTGGGATGAGAAGCGTACACACCAGTCTACTCCGGAGTATCGATGCTCTATCTCGATAATCCAACGACCGGGGACCTGAATAAGGATGTGCTTGTAGACTACCCAGCCCCCACTAGTGTGACTGCCATCACAACGCTGGTAGCCAAGCAAGATCCTAAGAGCTCTATCAATACGTATACTCACATATTAAGATAGAAAAACCAAGTAGCATACTACCATGTTTAGCAAGACTGTTATATACATGTGAATATCCCAAGCTTCCATTAAGTAATATACAAGCTAGTATGATACAGTAATGGCCTTCTAGGGCATAAACACTAACAATCTCCCACTTGCACTAGGGCCATGAACTGGCATATCGCAGACCAATGATCTCGAGCAGCCTCTCGAACTGAATCTGAGGAAGGGCCTTCGTGAATGGATCGGCAATGTTCTCTTCTGAAGCAACTCTCCGAACCTCGATCTCCTGACGATCAATGATCTCCCTGATCAGGTGATACCGCCTCAAGATGTGTCTGGACTTCTGATGGGACCTTGGTTCCTTCGCTAAAGCTATAGCTCCGTTGTTGTCGCAATACAGAGGTATTGGATCAACTATGGTAGGAACCACCTGAAGTTCTGTTAGGAACTTCTTCATCCAGACTGCTTCTTTTGCGGCATCGCAAGCAGCTATATACTCCGCTTCCATCGTCGAGTCAGCAACGGTGTCCTGCTTGGAGCTCCTCCAGCACACCGCCCCTCCATTGAGGGTAAAGACATAACCCGACATGGACTTGGAATCGTCCTTATCACTCTGGAAGCCGGAATCAGCAAAGGCCTCCAACCTGAGGTCTTTTCCGCCGTAAACCAAGAACATCTCCTTAGTCCTCCTCAGGTACTTGAGAATGTTCTTTACTGCTATCCAGTGTTTCTCCCCTGGGTCTGACTGATACCGGCTTACCACGCTTAGTGCGTAAGCTACATCTGGTCTGGTACACAACATCGCATACATTATAGAGCCTACCGCAGAAGCGTAGGGTATAATAGACATGCGTTCCCTTTCCAAATCAGTCTTGGGAGACATCTCTTTGGAGAGGGTGATTCCGTGACAAGCCGGTAGATTACCGCGCTTAGAATCTTCCATACTGAATCTTTTCAGTACAGTGTCGATATACCTGGACTGCGAAAGTCCCAACATCCTCTTGGATCTATCACGATAGATCCGGATCCCCAGAATGTAAGAGGCATCACCCAGGTCTTTCATGGAGAACCTGTGTGACAAGAATCCTTTGACAGATTGTAGCATAGGAATGTCATTTCCTATCAATAGAATGTCATCCACGTACAAGACGAGGAATACGACACTTCTGGCCACAACTTTACTATATATGCACGGTTCATCTGGATTTTTGATAAAGTCATATTCTTTGACTGTCTCATCAAAACAGATGTTCCAACTCCGCGATGCCTGCTTTAGTCCGTAAATGGATTTAAGCAGCTTGCATACTTTCCCGCTGCTCCCACTCTGATTGAAACCCTCTGGCTGATCCATATAGACGCTCTCTTCTAAATTTCCATTCAGAAAAGCCGTCTTTACGTCCATCTGCCAGATTTCATAATCATGGAAGGCAGCAATAGCAAGAAGGACCCGAATGGATTTGAGCATAGCCACTGGAGAAAAAGTTTCGTCATAGTCCAAACCAGGTCTTTGACGAAAACCCTTTGCAACAAGTCTAGCCTTATAGGTTTCCACCTGTCCATCTACACCAATCTTTTTCTTGAAGATCCATTTGCATCCTATGGGTTTTACCCCATCTGGAGCAAAGTCCAAAGTCCATACTTTGTTGGTGTACATGGACTCCATTTCGGTCCGCATTGCATCTAGCCATCGTACCGAGTCGCCGCTCTGGATGGCCTGCCTGAAGTCAGTAGGTTCATCATCTTCTATGATGCAATCCTCTCTATCCCCATCTATGAGAAAACCGTAGTATCTCTCAGGCGGACGAGACGGCCTACTACTCCTGCGGAGGGGTGCGGGAATGTTCTGTTCTTCTTGAACCTCTGGTTCTACCAAACTTTCAGCAGTAGTTTGTGGTTCTGGAATTTCTTCCAGTTCTATTTCGCTCCCACTTGATTCCTTTTCTAAAAACTGATGTTCTAGAAAATGGGCATTACGAGAAACAAATACCTTCTGTTCCTCTGCGTAATAGAATAGATATCCCCTGGAGTGCTTTGGATATCCCACAAACAAACATTTTACTGATCGTGCCTCGAGCTTGTCCACATGCTGCTTTTTAACAAAAGCTGGACATCCCCAAATCTTTACATACTGTAGATGGGGTTTCTTCCCACTCCACATCTGATATGGAGTGGTAGGCACAGTCTTGGTAGGTACCATGTTCAAAAGATATGCCGCTGATTCTAGCGCATAACCCCAGAAAGATCGCGGTAACTCAGCATTACTCATCATGGATCGTACCATATCCAATAGGGTTCGATTCCGTCTCTCCGATACACCGTTATGCTGTGGAGTGTATGGAGGAGTAAGCTGAGAGAGAATTCCTTTCTCTTTTAGGTAACCTAGGAACTCGGCACTCAAGTATTCACCACCTCGATCAGATCTAAGTGTCTTTATACTTTTGCCGGTTTGGTTTTCTACTTCATTCTTATACTCTTGGAATTTCTCAAAAGCCTCGGATTTATGTTTCATCAGATAAATGAATCCGTATCTTGAGTAATCATCCGTGAAAGTAATGAAATAGGAAAAACCACCTCTTGCATGTGTAGACATTGGACCGCATACATCACTGTGTATGAGTCCTAAGAGCTCGCTCGCTCTTACTCCTTGTCCAGTGAATGGAGTCTTTGTCATCTTTCCTTTGAGACAAGATTGACAAGTGTCATAAGTTTGATATTCGAACGTGTCCAAATATCCTTCTCTATGCAACTTAGTCAACCTTCTCTCATTGATGTGACCCAGTCTACAATGCCATAAGAAAGCTTTATTTAAATCTGGAGACTTTCTTTTTAGTGTGTTCTGGACATTGAAAATTTGGAGTTGGTTTAACACATATATGCCGTTATTTAGAGTACCTGACCCAATCAAACCATGATTAAGGTGGATGTTGACAACATCTCTTACAAACGTGAAATCATAACCTTTATTTGATAACAAGGAAACTGATATGATATTACACGTTAAGCTGGGTACAAAATAACAGTTATGTAAAACCAAAATGTGTCCACTCGTCAATCCTAGGTGATAATCCCCGACGGACGCAGCTCCCACGCTAGCTCCGTTAGCAACCCTGAGGATCATATCACCTTCCTTCAGCACTCTACGGTTTCTCAGTGCCTGCAATGAATTGCAAATATGAGATCCTGACCCGGTATCCAATACCCAGGAAGTAGAGTTGATTGACAGACAATTCTCAATTACAAACACACCTGAAGTCGAAGCCACAGCTTGCTTCGGTTCCTGGTTCTTGGCGTTCCACGCCTTGCAATCCTTCTTCCAGTGCCCTTTCCTGTGACAATGGAAGCACTCATCCAGGCCAACTACCGGTGCTGTAAACTTTTTCTTTCCCTTCTTTCCCACCTTACTAACACCTCCTCTAGGTCTGGGTGCGGCCTTCTTCTTCCTTCCTTTGGCCCTAGCCTTGGACCCGGAAGAAGATGATCCGCCAACAAACATAGCGGGTGTTTCCCTTGCCTTCTGCAAGGTGCCCTCTGCACTCCTTAACATGTTCAGGAGTTCCGCAAGTTCAACTTCTTTTCCTTGAAGATTGAAGTTGAGGATAAACTGGGCGTAGGTGGG
Organism: Agapanthus africanus; assembly: GCA_030015575.1. Classification (NCBI taxonomy): domain Eukaryota; kingdom Viridiplantae; phylum Streptophyta; class Magnoliopsida; order Asparagales; family Amaryllidaceae; genus Agapanthus; species Agapanthus africanus. The sequence continues at coordinate 249,703,232 of JASDDO010000004.1, read as the reverse complement.
AGGAAGGGACTGGAGAACGAGGTCTGTATAGAGCTCATTATCCAAAGTCGTCCCAAGGTCCGCGAGCTCTTCAATATAGCCGATCATCTGTAGGACATGTTCACCTACCGATGACCCGACAGCCAACCTCGCTCGAAACAGTTTCTTAGAGGTCTCGTATCTTGCTATACGAGATTGCTCTCCATAAAGTTCCTTTGTATGGAGAAATATGCCATCTAGGGACATATCCTCGTGCCTCCTCTGATGTTCATTGTTCATCGAGGCAAGCACGATGCACTTGGCTCTCGCGCAATCTAAATCCCAGGTTTTACGGATTTCCTTATCCGCATTGCTGGATTTGGGACCAAGGACAGCAGGTGCTGTAGCGGTGAGGACGTACCCCAGTTTGTCATAGGTCAAAGCCATCTTGACATTCCGCAGCCAATCTTTATAGTTTGGCCCTGTCAGTATATTTTTCTCTAAAAGTAACTTAAGTCCAGTCATTTTCAGGGTCGCTGCAATTAGGAGAGAGAGAAGAAAACTCTTTAGCATGATGCTCTTGCAAGTTTAGAGTGGTTTTTAGTTTATCTAAACTGGATGGCTCCCACTGTTTCTCGAATCCTTCCTCAAACCATAAAAGAAGAATTAGCCAAGACTATTCTCACCGTACAATACTTGCTTAACCGTTCAGCCAGGCCGGTGTCGATACTTCGAGGGAGGTTTTCCAACGCTTTCGCGAAGTTCCTTAATTAAAGAACCTCTTTTCTCTGGGGGCGTAACCCCGCTGACACTTTTCTGGACACCTACTAGGTTTATAGCATTGATCGTTAAGCGACGAATATCCTGATAAGTAGCATATACTCACAGTAGGATCGGGATCCAAATATCATCGTATGATAATGTTGAAGGAATCCTACCAACATTCATCAAACTCCAAATGGTATGCATCTCTTTGCAAATTTCAGTTTCTTTAGAAATTCCCGATATAAGTTTTTGCCCCATGCTCTTATGACCTTGGCGTTAGGTCAAAATGTCATAAGTCACATGTCAAGTTCTGCCCATCATTATCCTGTCAGTTTGAACCCATCCGTATATATCCTTGACGTTCGGCCAAAATGATAATACGACTGTCCCAAACTAACTCATCTATCTATGCAACAAATGAATATCCAGCAGCTACCAAACACTATGCCTTGGCGTTAGGTCAAAATACATAGCTTGAATACTACTGAAAACCCAGATGAAATGACGGAGGGCTACGAATGGTTTTGGCGAAACCGTGAACGTAGTGAACTTGATATAACCGAAGGAACCTGATAGCTTTTAAAAGGAGTGGTTAAATCTCCGCATTTAAAAATATCTGTTTTAAAAATAACCGAGTGGTTTCTTTTAAATTGTTCCAACGATTTAAACTTTGGTTTGTTTTACTTTGCATTATAGATAATGCGTCCCATCATTAACCTATCATTGCAGAAAACAACGAAAATATAACGTCCTCTTATGCCATCCGCATTCGCCACGGGGTCCCGTCATCACCCGTTAGGTTACTTAACTAACGACAGAGCGGGGGCTGGGCTAGCGCGGGTGTAAAACATAAGTGACGTCTAAATAGCTATAATAAATATAGATATTTTACATTCGTCTGACGCAATGATATTCATTCCAGAACACAGATAAACAATATTGGATTTGCAAGCAATCTGTATTTCTTTTGAGCCTGCAAGAAAAGACAGATTACACAGTTGTGATGAATAGCCGTTTACCCCACCCTCGACCCCTACGGGTACGGCAAACTGCCCACCCGGCAGTCTGTGTATCCCACCTTGGGTCAGTCCTAGGAGCAAAAACAGTAAAATGAAATAATACAACGGTGGCTACAACCGCAACCTGGAAGTGCCCCGCGAAAATAATATTACAACAAATTACATTTACAACAAATGAATTAAATCAATAAACCATTGTTAACCCCGGCTATACACCACAACAGTCCAATACAGTTTATATGCACAAACAGATATAACCATTTCAGAAATGTGCAACCCCCTGCCAACCGACATACTAGCAGTTGGGGGAGGTTTACGAACACATCAAACAATCACAGATATAATCCAATACGCAAATACTGTATTTTTCGATCGAATAAACAACTTCAATATTGCTCCAAAATCTGCTCTGTTAAACAGTAACCTGAGCAATAATTAAATATTCCAGAAAACCCCAAATGTCACAGGGGACCCACACAAGAAAGACGAGTCCATGACTCGGCCAAAGCGCCGCGGAAGCGCGGCAGATCCCACCGATCCGCCGCGGTTCCGCGGCCGAGTTGCCGATTCATGGGCTCGAATTTCTTGGGTGTTCTCCTGGACCCCTTTCTAGCTCTCTGAACACTCCAGAAAAATTTTAGGACTTCATTTTCAGTTCGACAGAAACTATACAGAATTAGGGTTTTCCGGGTTGGTTTTTTCGTTCGAAATTCGTACAAATTTGCGATTAAGTTATTTAGTGTTTAGCGAGGCTCTGATACCACTGTAAGTCGATGTAGTACACCCCAGTACTTATGGGGAGGCGGAATTTACAAAAACTTATCAAGTTTAAACAACGAACATCGACTAACCGCTTGAATCGAAGCTAAACTCTAAATAACCGTATTCTATGAGTTTCTTTTCATAAGAGATTAGGGATTATACCTAATGAACCGGTCCTTCTTCTTTATGTCCTCCTTGGTTCTCCTCGGCCTTCTCTAGGTAGTAGACGATCCACCCGAGAGCAAAACTCCAAGCTAAACCTCTAACTTGAGGTAACTAATCAACTTTGATTGCCAATCAAAGATGAGAGAATGATAAAGAGTGTAGGTTATGGATTGTTTAGTCTAACTAAACCTTTGTTCTCAACACATGAGGATTAAGGTTAGTATCTTGAAGATGAGAGCTTGAGGAGAGAGAATGTGTGATATGATAATGAGAGAAGAGAGAGAGTGTATCATAATATTATGAAGCATTCTTATTTTCAACAAATGAATAAAAGAAATGAATAAGCATGCTTCACAAAATATCTTGTGATGATTCATTAACATGAGTCATTAAGCAATAAATGTGCATTAATGAAGTGAATGAATCACCACTATGACTCACTCTCTTTCCAAAACAAACCTCCTTAGTCACATCTTCTAGAAGCTTCTCGAGTAATTACGAGAACGCCCCTCCGATCCGTAAAAATACGGAAAAACTTTAGACTGTAAAAATCCAATAACCGGATACCAGTAACTGGCTTAAACCAAAGCCGACTGATAAAATCTGTCCGAAAGTCGTACGCGCGTAAACGCACGTATGCGTCCGAACCCTTTGTCGCAAAACCATGCAACCTCTATATCGTTTCGCCTGGAGTAGGAAACTCTCTGTGTGGGACTCTAGAGACTCGACTACTACGCTGGCAGTGGGTTTAACCACAGACCGCAAGCGGCACTAGCTGTACGTAACGGTCCCCAGGTAGTTGTCGATAAGAAGGCCGATGAGTAAACCCATCCGAACTCCTACTGAGTCTGATGTGACAATCTCCATACAGTCCGGTCCGTTCGTCCAAGACTATCGCATATCGGGCCTAGGGGGGCGGCAAGCGTCAGTCCCCTAATAGCGGTATAAGTCGTGTCGGAGTGAAGCCCATTACACCCTGAGAAACTACTGGAACCTACCAGCAAATCTCGCTTGCCCTGGCCAGGGACTTTGCGTAATGGCTCTCTGACACAGCACGATATCTACTCCCAATACCGGGAGGGACGAATCCTTTCTAACCGCCACTGCCTCCAAGTGCTCGGGACTGCACCCAACTGCTACCTGTTTGCACGACTCCTTTGAGCCGTGGTAGGGTAGCAATCTAAGAACAGTGGGACACACTCGAGGCGAAGTAGCAGTGTCAAGTCTGCGGACTACGCTGTACTCATGTCATCTGGGAACTGTTCACTGACGACTGGTATCAAACCAACCAACAGTTCCCTGTGAGTCCTGTCCGGTGTACCCGTAACCTAACGAGCACCTGTATACTATCTCCAGTACGACGTACTGACGGCTGTGGGACAGACCATCTCCCCAACTGGGATGAGAAGCGTACACACCAGTCTACTCCGGAGTATCGATGCTCTATCTCGATAATCCAACGACCGGGGACCTGAATAAGGATGTGCTTGTAGACTACCCAGCCCCCACTAGTGTGACTGCCATCACAACGCTGGTAGCCAAGCAAGATCCTAAGAGCTCTATCAATACGTATACTCACATATTAAGATAGAAAAACCAAGTAGCATACTACCATGTTTAGCAAGACTGTTATATACATGTGAATATCCCAAGCTTCCATTAAGTAATATACAAGCTAGTATGATACAGTAATGGCCTTCTAGGGCATAAACACTAACAGATGTGAGGGCCGATCTGAGGATGCGGTGCCTGAGGATTTGGGATTTGACCTGTCAGTGAGGGACACTGGTGTTTTTCCATGCTGATGATTTTGCATGTGATTTTATATTATATCATCCCACACTCAGGATTATGTTGATATGCATTGCTTCATGTAGTTGTAGTACCCTGATGATGTACCTTTACATGATTGTTGCATATTCACTTATCAAACTTATGCTATCGGATTACATGTGATAGATAGATCGATGTTCGTGCATACTTGCGATTACTGTATAATGTTATTTACTATTCATGAGTTGGCAACTCACCCCCGTTGTGCCACAGTGTTTTGCAGGACTTACCCTCTGAGTAGTCGCGGCAGGGCGTCTTATCATCTCTACTTTTGTGGATATCGCTACGGTTGGCTGTGAGGCCTTGCTTTTAGGTGGGTTTGTGGTTATCTGTTTATTCCTTGTATATTTTTGTTGGATCTAGTATTCTCCATCTACCACTATGTTGTATATGACTTAGAGACGACTTGTGAGGATTCAGTGTTATATTTTGTGGTGACTTTGGGTGTCGTGCTCGTGGGAGCCGGTTTTGTTGAAAAGTTTTACTTCTTTATGCAGTTTTCTTTTATATTTCTTCACTTCGGCGTCGTATATATGTTGTGGTGGTTGTCTCCGCCGTTGGGCGTGATTTGCTCCCGTTTGGGATGCTTTTATTATTATCTATTTTGTACCCGTTTTTGGGGGTAGTTTTTACAAAGAAGGTGCTGCCGAAATTTTTAAGAACGAAAACTAAACTTAAAGATTTTTACTTGAAAATTTCTGAATGTTTAAAACTATGTTTTCTCCGTTGATCCAGTTTTGGGTGGTTTAGATTTCTGGATTTCGGCTTACTTAAGTTGCGTACGCCTGTAGACGTTACGTAGTTTAAGTGCCGGTTACAGGCCAATTATTGGGTCGTGACAAAGTTGGTATCAGAGCGTTAGGTTTTACCTTTCGGAGTGTAGGATGACCTTGGTATGATGGAGTAGGTAGCTTAAGCAGAGTGACGTAGCGTGTGTCTGTTCCGCGGCATACTTACGACACGGTACTCCGCCTAAGTGACCTTAGGACTTATTGATTGAAATTCCTTCCATGATTGATATACATCTTTGTGATTCGATTTCCATTTCCTTATCGAATCTTGTTTCAATTTCCAGCCTATATGCCGCCGAAGACTACGAGGGCACAGAGAGCGGCCGTGAGGGCCGACGTCAGAGTCGACTCGTCTGAGGCGAGGACTGACCAGGGCGATACGCCTGTGGTACCAGAGCACATTGCTATGATTAGGGCTGGTATGCAGGACCTGCGCCAGATTGTGAGGACTTTAGTAGAGGCCATTCGAGCACAGGGGCAGGCTGTTGTTCCACCCATTGCAGGGACCATGATGGTACCTACAGTTCCGGCAGTCGCAGTTACAGCTCCGGAAGTTATTACCGTGTCACTGACGGAGTTCATGAGGCTGAGGCCCCCGGTGTTTACTGGCACAGATGCTACTGAGGATCCGCAGTCGTTTATCGACCGGATGGCCAGGATTTGTCGTTCACTCCGATGCTCCGACAAGAGATGGGTAGAGTTTGCGAGTTTCCGGCTGGAGGGTCTGGCCCAGAAGTGGTGTGAGTCGTTGGAGAGGGGCAGAGCCGCTGGTCTTGCTCCTATGACCTGGGCTGAGTTTGTGACAGTAATTCTCGCCCGTTTTCTTCCACCGAGCATCATGGATGCGCGAGCGCGCAAATTTGAGTCGTTATGTCAGACTCCGGGGATGACGGTGTCTGAGTATGATGTACTGTTTACCGAGCTGTCTGTGTATGCTCCGTATTTGGTGGTGACTGAGGAGATGAGGGTGAAGAGGTTTGTTCGAGGCCTTCTTACCCAGTTGTTCATAGCCATCAGCATTCAGCATTGTGACACGTATGCGGCAGCTGTGGATGCAGCCCTATTGGTGGAGGAGCGTCTAGCTGAGTCATCGGTTGTTCCGGAACCGAAAAGGACTCGTACGGATGTACCAGCACGGAGGCAGAGGTTTAGATTCCGAGACAGGGCTCGATCAGACACTGGGAGTAGCAGAGACGTGGGACGTGGCCAGTTGTTCAGTACATTTTCCCATAAGGGTCAGCCGTCGACACGTGGGTGTTTTGGATGTGGCAGTTTACAGCACCTAGTGAGGGATTGTACCGTGGTGCTGTTAGTGTATATGCCCTAGAGGCCATTACTGTATCATACTAGTTTGTATATTACTTAATGGAAGCTTGGGATATTCACCTTGTATAAACAATCTTGCTCAATATAGTAGTATGCTACTTGGTTTGTTTCTACTTCAATGTGTACATGTGTTTATTTTAGTATATCACCTATACACATTAGTGGAGCCCTTAGGATCTTTGCTTGATTACCAGCGTTGTGATGGCAGTCACACTAGTGGGGGCTGGGTAATCTATAAGCATATCCTTATACAGGTCCCTAGTCGCAGGACTATCGAGACAGGGCATCGATACTACGGAGTAGACTAGCGTATGCGCTTCTCATCCCAGTATGGGAGATGGTATGTCCCACAGCCATCAGTACGTCGTACTGGAGATAGTATACGGGTGCTCGTTAGGTTACGAGTACACTAGACAGGACTCGTCGGGAACTGACCGGTTGGTATTATACCTATCGTCAGTTATCAGTTCCCAGGTGACATGAGTACAGCTTAGTCCGCTGACTTGACACTGTCACTTCGCCTCGAGTGTGTTCCTACTGTACTTTGATTACTACCCTACCACGGCTCAAAGGAGTCGTGCAAACAGGTGGTAGTTGGGTGCAGTCCCGAAGCACTTGGAGGCAGTGACGGTTAGACAGGATTCGTCTCTCCCGGTATTGGGGGTTGACATCGCGCTGTGTCTAGGAGAGCCATTATACGAGTAGTCCCTGGCCAGGGCAATCGAGATATACTGGTAGGCTTCCAGTGTTATCTCAAGGTGTTTTGGGCTTCACTCCGACACGACTTGTACCGCTATTAGGGGACTGACGTTTACCGCCCCCTAGGCCCGCCATGCGATGTATCAGACGAACAGACCGGACTGTACGGAGACTGTCACAGTCAGACTCAGTAGGAGTTCAGATGGGTTTCACCTCGTCGGTCTTCTTGTCGGCATCTACCTGAGGACCGTTACGCACAGCTAGTGCCGCTTGCGGTCTGTGGTTAAACCCACTGCCGGCGTAGTGTCGAGTCTTTAGAGTCCCACACAGAAAGCTATTCGCCTTTAGGTAAAAGAGTAGAGGTCGCATGGTTTTGCGACAGGTCGCATGGTTTTGCGACAGGGTCCGGTCACATCCGTGCACTTGTGCACGTACAGTGTCCGGACAGTTAACACTAGCGGGCTTTGGTTTAAGCCAGATCCTAGTGTAAGTTTTGGGATTGGTTTTATCCAGTATGTATTCGTGTTCCTCGGAACGCGGATGCGGGTGTGTATGCACAGTTGACGGAGAGACAGAGGCAGAGGATTCTCATTAGGGTTGTTGACCGTTGACTGTTGACTATTGGCTTTTTGCTCAACCCTAATGAGAATATGATATGTAATTAACAATAATATTAATTAAGTATTATAGTGACATGGTTGTTGAGGGGTTGACTTTGTTGACTTGTTGACTTTGTTGACCGGTTGACTAGGTTGGACTAGTTGACCATCATGATGACAATGGCTATCATTTCATGGCAAAGACTTTTGCTTGCTTGTTCTCTTGTGCAAAATGAGTGCATGAAATGATATGGCTATTGTAGCTTAAACCATCACAAATACTTGATTGCTATTATTGGTTATGATGGTTTTGGATTATGAGAGCCAAGAAAGAAAAGTTTTTCTCATTCTATCATTTTCATTCTCTCTCTTGTTCTTGAGCTCTCATCCTCTTCCTCTTGCTCTCCCTCTCTTTAGTCTATGGTTCACTTGTCTCATGTGTTGAGAAGCAAGAACCATAGAGTATAATCCCAACACACTCTTCTCTACTCACTCTAGTTCACAAGGTTTAGCAAACCGAGTGAACTAGTTTCTTCAAAGCTCGAAGAAGAAGCCAAAGGTAGAAGCTTTCGGGTGGATCGATCTTCGGCGCAAGGAGATGACTGGGTGAAGCCAATCTGTACACCATCGAGAGTCAAAGAAGAAGGAGTTCAAGAAAGAAAGGTATAACCCCCTAACCGAGTAGTTAACAACTCCTAGTTAGGTTGTTAGGTATATAGTTTAACAAAGATCCGGTTTTGAGTCCATGTTACCGCCTCTAGAAAATTATTTTTCACCAAATTCCGCATGCCCGAAAGTACCGGGAGAGGTAGCATGGACTTACAGTGGTATCAGAGACTAGTTAAACACTACCTAACATGTTAGCATAGTAACTAGAAATTCGATCAAAGAAAAAGTCCCGAAATGAACCCGGAATTCATGCTTGCTGTCGAATTTTTCCTCTGTTCCAAAAATGATAAATCATACTTTAAAATTCGGCACAGGGTTTTTATAGAAAACTGCAAAAATTTCATCCACTGATCCGATCAAAGCGCCGCGGAAACGCGGCGGGAGCGTGCTCCCGCTGCGGTTCCGCGGCCGAGTTGACTCGGCCGTGGGAAATTTTGGTTGCAGTTTGTTCAGTGGGGTATTTTGGGAATTTTGGTATATGTTTTTTTAGCCCAGATTTTCCAGAAAGAAAAATTTGTTTTTGGGGCTTTAAAAACCGTATTTTGATCGAGTTTCTTATGACTTAAGCTGACGGGTTTATTTCTGTGATGTGATATTTGTATTGAACGTCTGCTAATCGCTATATGTCGATTGGTGGGAGTTATACAAATCTGTGATCTGTAATGTTATTGGTTTGTGTATATGAATTCATTGGATTGTCGCGGGTGAATAGCCGGGGGTTGTAAGACGAGAGTTTTCTTTTCTTTCAATTCATGTAAATTTGTAAATTGATGTAATAATTATTTGTATGGCCGCACAACCGGGTCGGGGTTGTGTTAGTTATATGTATGCCCTAGAGGCCATTACTGTACATAGGATGTATATTGTAGTGGATGCTGGGACATATATAGGTAGGACTTTCTTGCTCGACATGATAGTACGCTATCTGGTTGCTCTTTATCTTAACATGTATAATTTCTGTCTCTCTGATTACATGTTGATAAAGCCCTTAGGATGTGTACTCGACTTCCAGGACTATGATGAAGATCATACTAGTGGGGCCTGGGTAGTCCATGAGTACATCCTTCATTGTTCCTAGTCGTGGGAATATCGAGACGGGGCATCGATATTCCAGGGTAGACTAGCGTATATCATCTCGACCCATGTGATGGGCGATGGATGATCCCATATCCATTGGTGTTTGACATCAGAGATGGTATGCGGGTGCTCAATGGAGACTGGGTACACTGAACGGACTCGCCGAGAACTTCCAGATGGTATTATACCTCACGTCAGATGGCAGTTCTCTGGTGACACTGGTACAGCTTAGTCTGTTGACCCGAGATCGTCATAGAGTCTTGTGTGTCTCCCACTGTGCTTTGATTTCCACCCTACCACGGCTCTACTGAGTCGTGCAAACAGGTGATTTTTGGGTACAGTCCCGATTCACATGGAGGCAATGAGCGATAGGAGGGGATTCTTCTCTCCCGGTATTGGGGGTGGATGTTGCGCTATGCTCGACTGGCCATAACAGGAAATCCCTGGCCAGGGTTGCAGTGGTATACTGGTAAGATTTATCAGTAGTTTCACGAATGTTATGGACCTTACGTCGGCATGACTTATCAAGCTACTGGGGGCTGACGTTTACCACGATATGCGACATATCAGACGAACAGACCGGACTATACGGTAAGTGTTACTGGTTGGATTCACAGGAGTGTGAGCGGGCTTGCTCGTCGATCTTCTGATCGCTCAATACCCGGGTGGCCGTTACGTTTAGCAAACCGCTTGCGGCTTGTGGGTGCTTGATATGATCATCATCTGCTGCCGGCGTATTGACGAGTCTTTAGAGTCCTACACAGAGGTTTCCTGGCTCAAGCGAAACGAAATAGGAGCGCATATGAGATATGTGCGGGACCGAGAATAATGCGTGTATGTGATACCGCATTCCATTCTCACGATGAATGTATCGATTGGTTGTATGCGATATAACCTAGTTATCGAATCGAAGATTGATTCGATAAGCCGATACATAGGATACTAGTCGGTTATATGCGATATGACCGGATCGTTAAATCGATTATTGATTTAATAATTTAATGCATAATTGTATATTTGATATATTACTTTGCATTAACTAGTATTTGTTCACTTTGAATGGATTTTCTCACTTGAAATACACAAGTTGTATATGTGATATACTTTTATGCACATGATTGTATCATGTTTGATGATACATGCTAACTTGGTTAAGTGTATGATTAAACCATGGTTGTGTAATGGTTAGGGTTTTGATTTTATTTATTTGTTTATTTATTTAATCATTTTTTGGCAAAATAAAATGGTGGATTTATTTGTTCTTTGCTAAAAGCTTCTTGAAGCTTCAAAGCATCTTTGAAAAGTCTTCCATTTTGTTTTTACCACTAAACCTAACCATTCACCTAACCCTAGTTTATTCTCTACACTTTACCATGGTTACATTATGATAACCATCACTTGATTATTCAATTAGAATTAATTCATTTTCCATTCTTTTCTTCTTCTTCTTCTTGATGAAGAAAGAAAAGCTTTCTTGAAATTTATCAAGTGTTGATTCCAAGTGAGAAATCCAAATCCAAAGTGAACCCACTTCCTATTTCTTCATCCTCTACCTCTTGCCAAGTAGTATAGGGTGTTTTCTTTACAAGTTTCATGACTTGGTGAAGTGAGAGCTTGATCTTGTGATGCCTCGACGTAGATCATCTTCGGCATCGAAGTCGACGACCTAGCCCGCCTATTTCTCCGATGAAGCCGATGCTAGAGTCCGGGATCCGATATGGACAGCGAGGGGACTTCATCACGGAGCTATGGAGGTGGAGGACCGGATCTACAAAGGTTGTAGCCCCTTCCCTTTAGCTATAAATTCGTTTACTTGCTTGCATCGCCTTGTTTTCTAGTTAACGATCCGTATTAGGGTTTGTAGGCACAAGGAAATTTTTGAATTGAGCATGTTTGATCACTTGTGAGACTTCATTAGTGTGCCTAGGAACCCTACAGTGGTATCAAAGCCTAGCTAGAGCCTTAGGCGATGCATAGACGGAGTTTGAAGTCCGATCGAACCGAAACCCTAAAATCAAAATGCTCTCTGGACTTTTTTCAAAAACTGGGTTTTTTCCCGATTAAAAATATGCAGAAAAATCAGCAGGAGTTTATAAGAGTTACTGTGAAATTCGAGTTCCTAACTCCATCAAACTGCCGCGTTTCCGCGGCACGAGCATGGCTCGTGCGGCGGTTCCGCGGCCGTACGGCCTCCTTGTTCAATGAATTTTACACAGTAACTCCTAATTGATAGTGCTGGTTTTCCTGGGAATTTTTAAACTGAACTCAAGAGTTGAGTTTTTTGGGTTGTATTGGGGACTCGGTGTGTCGATCGGATTGTCTAATTTTGTCAGTGTGTTTTTCCAGGTAATTTTAGAATATGTTAAAAAGTTCGACCGGATATAAATACCCACTTTTTCCCCTGCCGGGAAATTTCCAATTGTTGGACTTTACCGTAGTTTAAAGGCGTTCTAAGTAGTGCAAGTAACGCGATGGACCCTCTAGAAGACAACAAACCTTAACTCGATTATGTGACCGTCTTGAACTGCTCTTTGAACTTTAGGGTTTGGGGCAGTACGGCGTGCCACATGTGAGGTGTTGGCTTGACCCTTCTACGGCTGGACCGTTGGTACTGAGGCACGAACTGAATGTTTTTAGATTTATTTCATGTGTTGAGCTGTATCGGGAAAACTTGGGTGTTCGATTGTTCTATCGGAAAGTTTAACATTTTTCTATTTATCCGGAATGTGATACAATATTTGGAATTCACAAGTAGTTATGAGATAACTGAATGAATGTTATAAATCTAGCGGTTTAGTCTCACTTGATCGGTTGCCATGGAATTTTGATGAGATCAAAAGTCCGTCGCAATCACGTAGCGTACGCGGATACTCGCCGGGTAAACTTAATAGACAGCTACACCCCATAGCCCAGATCAAGTGACTGTAGGAGAACCCCGTCGCCGAAAGCATCCGTTCGGGTGCTCGCGGCAGCGGTGTTCCGCCTTGGTGCACTTCGACGACGGCATCGGGGGTGCGGCCGCCTACTAAAGTTTGCGACGAGCATTCGATCAGAATGTCGGGAATCCTGTTGAATTGCCCGACATGATATTGAAAAGTGTTTTCGATAATGAGACTAAAATGCGGGGTTTATAATTGTTAGGCATGCGATGTCTAAGTATTTCATTTGTCTAGGCATACGATGTCTAAAGAGATTGCGGATTCCAACTGTTGTAGTTTTACACTTTCTTTTCTGTGACCGTAAGTGTAATATGTGATATTGCCGGTTTCGTTGCTATATGTCAACGACAATTGGGATGCGCATATTTACTTACGTTGATGACATGTGATGTTATGTGTTGCTGGATATGTTATATTGGATCGTCGTGTTCGAATAGCCGGGGGGGTTTATGTGAGACGAGTGTTTTTTCATTTTCATTCATGTAAAAACTTGTATGTAATATTCTTTTATTGGGGCACTTCCAGGTTGCGGATGTTGTCACCATTTGTATATTATTTACTTTTCCGCATTAGGATAGACCCAAGGAGGGGAGCACAAGTAACCGGGTTCTGGGGTCCAGTGGGAGACCATCTCGAGGAGTCGAGTCCGGGTCTCCTAACCCTAGAATTGGTAGGGTTGCTTGCCGCTCTCGTAGGGGTCTAGGGGTGTAGGATTGGCTATTCATCACGACCGTGGAATCCGTGTTTTATACTGGCTCGTATTGAAAACACGAACGTCCTAGTATATCCAATATTTCATATGATATTTTCTGCTGCGTTATCTGTGATGTGATCATGTGATGTTCTGTGATAGATACTGTATATAGTATATATGATATATTATATAGACGTTGCTTATGTTTTACACCCGCGCTAGCCCTGCCCCGATCTGCCGTTAGTTACCTAACCTAACGGTGCAGACGGGACATCGAGGCGAATGCGGATGGCATAAGCGTACGTTATATTTATCTGTGATGGTTAGGTGGACTTAAATGATGGGATATTCATTAATGAGATTAATGAAAGAAAATAAACCTAATTGATGTTGTGGAATCGAATTTCAAAATAAAAACAGGTAGCTACAGTTCTTGCTTTGCATCGCGGTGTTCCTTGTAGAACATCCTGCACCTTATTCGATAGGGAAAGGACCGAGATCCCTTCACCGGGAGTGACTCCTTTAGCAATAACTGGCAGATGCTACAACACTCGGTTTGTCTTTTGATTGCTTCTATAGTTTCTGCTTTGCATAGTGATATATATAATATATCATGCACCTCATTCGACGAGGAAAGGGCCGACGATCCCTTCACCGGGAGTGACCCCTTTAGCAAAACTAGAAAAGCCTCAAAAACATTCCATTTAAAAACCATTTGATTCCGCAACGAGATCAAGTTCAAAGCGTTAAAGGTTTTCATAAAAACCAGCCGCAACCCTCCGTCATTTTAGGAAGTAGAGTACTTAGTATTCGTGCTGTGTTTGTTGACCATAGTCAAGGCACAGTGTACGGTAGCTAAGTGATGTCTTCCTACACCGCATATGATGCGATTAGTTAGGACAGTCGCGTGACTTTGTTGACCTTAGTTAAGGGTCATGTGGGTGGGTCTAATTAATCATGAAATGACGGGTAGAACTTGACTAGTACTTATGATTTGTTGACCTTAGTTAAGGTCATAAGTGCTAGGGGTAAAAACCTTTATCGGGAGTTTCAAGTGTTGAAATTTGCAATGAGATTGCATACCTTCTATGTAATAGTTGGATCCCGATGCTCACTGCGAGTAATTGTTACTCCTGGGAGAGTTTTGCACTTTGCAATTAGCCGATCAAGTAGGTGTCTAGAAAGGTGTCAACGGGGTTATGCCTCTGGGAAAACGAGGTTTACTGTAATTAGGTCCGTGCGAAAGCACGGGGAACCTCCCTCAAAGTACCGACAATGGCCTGGCTGAAAGATTGGCGAACTTGTAGAGTGTAATTAATCCCGGCTAGTCTTTCCTTTTAAGGTTTGAAGGAAGATTTGATAAAAACAGTGGGAGCCATCCTGATTAGATAAAATATATAACCAATCTAATCTTGCAAGAGAGCACGTAGAGTGTTTTCTTCTCTCTCTCTCCAGGTAGCGACCATATCACGCCTTAATCAAGATAATAATATGGATGTATTGACCGAACCCGCTTGTTATACTGAGCTGGGGTAAGTTGGTCCCACTCCAACTTATAATTGTTATAAGACAGAGCAGGAAATAGGGGAATACCAGAATTCCTATGCCGCCCAAACGAAGAAAGTGCATGAGATGCATCTCCTTCGGGTGTGTTCATTATAAAGAACTGTTTCTCAGTATCCTCTGCATCCTGGGTATTTGATACCGGATCAGGATCCCAGATATGTAATCTGTTACATAGGGCTACAAAAAGGTAGAAAAACTGAGAACGGGTGATAAGTTTCATGAGACAGAAACCGGGGCAAGTGTTGCAGCCAAGTCTGTTGGTCACTGTCACCCTGTATTACCAATACATTGATTCTGAACAAATGCTATTAGATACCGAACCTGATATACAAAATCATATCAATCTCTTTATTTATTAAAGAAATGATAAAATTTTGTATTGATGGATAATGTTTTGAACATTTCCTATATCAAAAGTTGATCGGTTCAGGCACGTTATCTAAAAGCATTGACGTTCTAAATCAAACTACAGTTCCTAGTGTACAGAACACACACAAGAGGAAGAGTTCAGAAATAAACGAATCCTTCTTGAGGCATTGTAGACTAGGTCATATCAATGCGACACGACTGGATGAAGTTACATTTTAGATGCATATTTAAATCTGTTTGAATTTACATCTTGTGAAACTTGCCAGTCATGTCACAAAGATAAGATGACCATAGCCCTGTTTATTGGAAACAGAGAAAGAGTTAATGAACTCTTGGGACTGATACATAATGATGTATGTAAGGTCTCCTGTCTACACATGCCAGGACTGGTTCTTTATACTTCATTATATTCTCTGATAATCTCTCAAGATTCAGTCATATGTTCCTGTTGAAACATAAGTCCGAAGCTTTTGAGGTATTCACAGAATATAAGTTGGAAGTAGAGAACCAAAATAACCGGGTATAAGTATTATGTCCTATGATGAGATCAGGGAGGAGAATACTTGTGCATAGAATTCCTGGACTATTCTAAAGGAGAATGAGATTCTCTCTCAGTGTTACTCCTCTGAATACACCACAGCACAACGGTGTATCGGGGTGGAGCAATCGCACAATAATAGATATGGTGTGCTCTATGATGAGTACTACTGAGTTTCCTATTTCCTTTTGGGAGTTATGCGCTTGAGAAGCTGCATACCTATTGAATTAGGTTCGAATCAGATCACTGCCTACCATTCCATATGAGATATGGTATAGGAAGAGCCTATCTCTTAAGTAAGTTAAGATTTGGGATTGTCTGGCCTATGTCAAAAGCAAAATCCGGACAAGATCGAGGCAAGGTCAGTTCTGTAGAACTGGAAAGGTTCCAGCTGTACAAAACTGCAACTGATGATTTGACAGAACCAAAGGATTCAATAGTTTCCGATGAACCTCAGCCTCTCCGCCGATCTGGTAGGGTTCCTCACCTCCCTGAGAGATACCTCGGTTTCTCGATGATAGTGGGAGAGAGGAATGCATCATGAGATGATGACCCATCTAGTATCGAGCAGGCCATCGAGAGTAGGGACTCTGTAAGAATGGCCAGATGCTTAGCGATCTGAGATGGAATCCATATACACCAACAAAGTATGGACTTTGGTTGCGATATCTGAAGGGTTAAATCCCCATCAGGAGCAAGTATATCTTGAGAAGATTACTTGGTATAGATGGAAAAGTTAAGACTTTCAAAGCTAGACTTGTTAAAGGTTTTCGTCATCGACCAAGACTGGATAATGATGAAACCTTTTTCCAGGGACTATACTTAAGTCCATCCAGATCCTACTTACCATTGCTACATACCATGACTGCGATATCTGGTGGTTGGGTGTCATGACTGCTTTTCTAAATACTGATTTAGAATAGAAAGTCTATAAGTACACAGCCAGAGGGCTTCGTAAACAGTGGGAGCAGCGGAAACGTGTGCAGGTTGCTTTACAGAATAAAGCAGGCATCGCGGAGTTGGAACGTCTGTTTTCATGCGAAAGTTAAAGATTTTGACTTCATCAAAATGGTAGATGAACCATGTATATACAAAACGGTAGTAGAGAGTAAGGTGGATGTCCTCGTATTGTACGTGGACAACATACTCTTGATAGGAAAATAGTTTCCTATGCTACGATCGGTCGATCTCCTCTTATCACATAGATTCTCCATATAGGATCAAAGTGATACCTCCTAAATCCTGAGATTTGGATCTATGAGATGGATCTAAATGGATGTTAGGATTCTCACTAGCTGTAGTAAGATTGTATCAATTGATCCTGAGGAGAATCACTGGAAAGGTTCCAGGGTGATAAGGACGACTGAATGTCAATCGCGGGCATTGTCTTTACCCTCAGTGGAGGGACGGTATATTGGAAGAGTTCCAAGCTAGATACCGTGGCAAACTAGACGATAAAGGCTGGTAACATCGCTATTATAGATACTACCAAAGAGGCAGTTTGGGTGTATAGTGGTTCATAAGATGAACTAGGTTCCCACCATTGTGTGACAATGGAAGTGTGGCTTTGGCCAAGGAACCATGATCCCATCAGTGACCCAGACATATTCTGAGGCAGCATCACCTGATCATGGAGATAGTTGATCTCCAGGGTGATCGAGGTTAGGAGAGTAGACTCAGAGGACAACACGGCGGATCCACTCACGAAGGCCTTTTCCCAAAGAGAGACTTTTATGGGATGGTTGAGTATGTGATACTGCAACCACTGCTACAGATGGCCCTAGTGCAAGTGGGAGATTGTTAGTTATATGTATGCCCTAGAGGCCATTACTGTACATAGGATGTATATTGTAGTGGATGCTGGGACATATATAGGTAGGACTTTCTTGCTCAACATGATAGTACGCTATCTGGTTGCTCTTTATCTTAACATGTATAATTTCTGTCTCTCTGATTACATGTTGATAAAGCCCTTAGGATGTGTACTCGACTTCCAGGACTATGATGAAGATCATACTAGTGGGGCCTGGGTAGTCCATGAGTACATCCTTCATTGTTCCTAGTCGTGGGAATATCGAGACGGGGTATCGATATTCCAGAGTAGACTAGCGTATATCTTCTCGACCCATGTGATGGGCGATGGATGATCCCATATCCATTGGTGTTTGACATCAGAGATGGTATGCGGGTGCTCAATGGAGACTGGGTACACTGAACGGACTCGCCGAGAACTTCCAGATGGTATTATACCTCACGTCAGATGGCAGTTCTCTGGTGACACTGGTACAGCTTAGTCTGTTGACCCGAGATCGTCATAGAGTCTTGTGTGTCTCCCACTGTGCTTTGATTTCCACCCTACCACGGCTCTACTGAGTCGTGCAAACAGGTGATTTTTGGGTACAGTCCCGATTCACATGGAGGCAATGAGCGATAGGAGGGGATTCTTCTCTCCCGGTATTGGGGGTGGATGTTGCGCTATGCTCGACTGGCCATAACAGGAAATCCCTGGCCAGGGTTGCAGTGGTATACTGGTAAGATTTATCAGTAGTTTCACGAATGATATGGACCTTACGTCGGCATGACTTATCAAGCTACTGGGGGCTGACGTTTACCACGATATGCGACATATCAGACGAACAGACCGGACTATACGGTAAGTGTTACTGGTTGGATTCACAGGAGTGTGAGCGGGCTTGCTCGTCGATCTTCTGATCGCTCAATACCCGGGTGGCCGTTACGTTTAGCAGACCGCTTGCGGCTTGTGGGTGCTTGATATGATCATCATCTGCTGCCGGCGTATTGACGAGTCTTTAGAGTCCTATACAGAGGTTTCCTGGCTCAAGCGAAACGAAATAGGAGCGCATATGAGATATGTGCGGGACCGAGAATAATGCGTGTATGTGATACCGCATTCCATTCTCGCGATGAATGTATCGATTGGTTGTATGCGATATAACCTAGTTATCGAATCGAAGATTGATTCGATAAGCCGATACATAGGATACTAGTCGGTTATATGCGATATGACCGGATCGTTAAATCGATTATTGATTTAATAATTTAATGCATAATTGTATATTTGATATATTACTTTACATTAACTAGTATTTGTTCACTTTGAATGGATTTTCTCACTTGAAATACACAAGTTGTATATGTGATATACTTTTATGCACATGATTGTATCATGTTTGATGATACATGCTAACTTGGTTAAGTGTATGATTAAACCATGGTTGTGTAATGGTTAGGGTTTTGATTTTATTTATTTGTTTATTTATTTAATCATTTTTGGGCAAAATAAAATGGTGGATTTATTTGTTCTTTGCTAAAAGCTTCTTGAAGCTTCAAAGCATCTTTGAAAAGTCTTCCATTTTGTTTTTACCACTAAACCTAACCATTCACCTAACCCTAGTTTATTCTCTACACTTTACCATGGTTACATTATGATAACCATCACTTGATTATTCAATTAGAATTAATTCATTTTCCATTCTTTTCTTCTTCTTCTTCTTGATGAAGAAAGAAAAGCTTTCTTGAAATTTATCAAGTGTTGATTCCAAGTGAGAAATCCAAATCCAAAGTGAACCCACTTCCTATTTCTTCATCCTCTACCTCTTGCCAAGTAGTATAGGGTGTTTTCTTCACAAGTTTCATGACTTGGTGAAGTGAGAGCTTGATCTTGTGATGCCTCGACGTAGATCATCTTCGGCATCGAAGTCGACGACCTAGCCCGCCTATTTCTCCGATGAAGCCGATGCTAGAGTCCGGGATCTGATATGGACAGCGAGGGGACTTCATCACGGAGCTATGGAGGTGGAGGACCGGATCTACAAAGGTTGTAGCCCCTTCCCTTTAGCTATAAATTCGTTTACTTGCTTGCATCGCCTTGTTTTCTAGTTAACGATCCGTATTAGGGTTTGTAGGCACAAGGAAATTTTTGAATTGAGCATGTTTGATCACTTGTGAGACTTCATTAGTGTGCCTAGGAACCCTACAGGTTGTAGCCGTCATTGTATAATTTCTTTTTACTGTTTTTGCTCCTAGGATAGACCCATGGAGGGGGTGCACAAACTACCGGGTATCCCGAAGTGCCGAGTGGCCTACTCACGGAGTTGAGGGAGGTTTCTTCGCTTCGGGTACTTGGCGGGTAGTTTGCCGCACCCGTAGGGGTCTTGGGTGGGGTATTGGCTATTCACCGCGACCGTGTAATCTGCTTTTCGTTACAGGCTCGTACGAATTGCGTGTTCCTAGTATATCCAATGTGTTCATCTGTGATCTGAAATGGCTATCATTGCAATGTATATCTATATATGATATTATTTAGGCGTTGCTTATATTTTACAGCCGCGCTAGCCCAGCCCCCGCTCTGTCGTTAGTTAAGTAACCTAACGGGTAATGACGGGGCCCCGTGGCGAATGCGAATGGCATAAGCGTACATCATATTTTGGTTGTTTTCTGCAATGGTGGGATTAAATGATGGGACGCATTAAAAGAACTAATGCAAGAATAACACGCATTAAAAGAACTAATGCAAGAAAATAAACCAAGTAAAAATCATTGGAACACTTTCGAAAAACCACTCGGTTCTTTTCAAAACGAACTTTTAAATGCGGAGCTTGAGCCACTCCTTTTAAAAGCTATCTCGTTCCATCGATTATATCAAGTTCACTACGTTCACGGTTTTGCCAAAACCATCCGTAGCCCTCCATCATTTCAGTTAAATATTCGGTAGTATTCAAGCTATGTATTTTGACCTCACGCCAAGGCATAATGATTGGTAGCTGCCGGATATTTATCTGTTGCATAGATAGAATGCGTTGGTTTGAGACAGTCGTACTGCCATTTTGGCCTACGTCAAGGGTAGGTACGGGTGGGTTCAAATTAACCTGGATAATGATGGGAAGAACTTGACATGTGACTTATGACATTTTGACCTCACGCCAAGGTCATAAGAGCATGGGGCAAAAATCTACATCGGGAGTTTCAAAAGAACTGAAACTTGCTAGCACTGCATACCATTTAGAGTGTGATGATTCTGGTAGGATTCCTTCAGTTTTGTCACGCGATGATATTTGGATCCCGATCCTACTGTGAGTATATGCTACTCCTCGGGAAATTTCTCACTTAACGATCAATGCTATAAACCAAGTAGGTGTCTAGAAAGGTGTTAGCAGGGCTACGCCCCCAGGGAAAAGAGGTTCTTAAATTAAGGAACTTCGCGAAAGCGTTAGAAAACCTCCCTCGAAGTACCGACACCAGCCTGGCCGAACGGTTAAGCAAGTATTGTACGGTGAGATTGATCCTGACTAATTCTTCCTTTTTGGTTTGAGGAGGGATTCGAGAAACAGTGGGAGCCATCCTGTTTAGACAAACTAAAAACCACTCTAAACTTGCAAGAGCGTCATGCTGAGTGTTTCTTCTCTCTCCTAATTGCAGCGACCAATCGACATGACTGGACTTAAGTTACTTCTAGATAAAAACATACTTACAGGGCCAAACTACAAAGATTGGCTCAGGAATGTCAAAATGGCAATCACTTACGACAAGCTGGGGTATCTTCTTACCACCAAAGCTCCCCCCGTCCCAGGTCCCACCTCCAGCGTCGCGGATAAGGAAATCCGTAAGACTTGGGAGATTGATTGCGCGAAGGCCAGGTGCCTCGTGCTTGCCTCTATGGACAACGAACATCAGAGGAGGCACGAGAATATGGACCTCGAATCTATATTTCTCCATACAAAAGAACTGTATGGAGAGCAATCTCGTATCGCAAGATACGAAGTGTCGAAGAAGTTATTTTCGGCAAGGTTGGCCGTCGGATCATCGGTAGCGGAACACGTGCTTAAGATGATTGGCTACATAGAAGAGCTCGCGGACCTTGGGACCACGTTGGAGAATGAGCTCTATACGGACTTGATTCTCCAGTCCCTTCCTTCCACTTACGCCCAGTTTATCCTGAACTTCAACTTACAAGAAAAGGAAGTTGAACTTTCAGAACTCCTCAACATGCTGAGGAGCGCAGAGGGCACCCTACAGAAAGGTAGGAAAACATCCACTTTGTTTGTAGGAGGATCTTCCTCTTCTAGGTCCAAGGCGAAAGCCAAGGGAAAGAAGAAGAAAGCCCCCGCCAAACCAAGGGGCGGTGTTAGTAAAGTGGATACGAAGGGAAAGACAAAGGCAACAAAGAAAGCAGGACAGCTTGTGGATAAAGAAGAATGCTTCTATTGTCATAAGAAGGGACACTGGAAGAATGATTGCAGGGCTTGGAAAGCCAGGACACAGGAACTGAAGCAAGTTGCGGCTTCAGCTTCAGGTGTGTATGTTATTGATAACTGTCTTTCAATAAACTCTACTTCCTGGGTATTGGATACTGGATCAGGATCTCATATCTGTAATTCTTTGCAGGCGTTGAGAAACCGTAGGTTTTTGAAGGCAGGTGACATGACCCTCAAAGTTGCAAACGGAGCTAGCATGGATGCTAAGGCCGTGGGGGACTATCACCTGGGCTTGTCAGATGGACATGTTTTGGTTTTGCGTAATTGCTTTTTTGTACCCAACGCAACTTGTAATATCATTTCTGTATCTTTGACTTCTAAAGAAGGTTATGAAATTGCGTTTGTAAGTAATGTTGTAAACATTCACCTTAATCAAGTTCTGATTGGGTCAGGTACATTAAGCAATGGTATATACGTATTAAACCAACCACAGATTTTCAATGTCCAGAATACACACAAAAGAAAGTCTCCAGAAATAAATCAGACTTTCTTATGGCATTGTAGACTGGGTCACATCAATGAGAGAAGGTTGACGAAGTTACATACAGAATGATATTTGAATCCGTTCGAATATCAATCGTATGCCACTTGTCAATCCTGTCTCAAAGGAAAGATGACAAAGACTCCGTTCACTGGACACAGAGTAAGAGCGAGCGAGCTCTTGGGACTCGTACACAGCGACGTGTGCGGTCCAATGTCTACACATGCGCGAAGCGGTTATTCTTACTTCATTACTTTTACGGATGACTTTTCAAGGTACGGTTATGTCTTCTTAATGAAGCATAAGTCCGAAGCCTTTGGAAAATTCCAGGAATATAAGAATGAAGTAGAAAAACAAACCGGCAAAAGTATCAAGATTCTAAGATCGGATCGAGGTGGTGAATACTTGAGTGCCGAGTTCCTGGACTATTTAAAAGAGAACGGAATTCTCTCTCAGCTTACTCCTCCATACACTCCGCAACATAACGGTGTATCGGAGAGACGGAACCGAACCCTATTGGATATGGTACGGTCCATGATGAGTAACGCTGAGTTACTGCGATCATTCTGGGGGTATGCGCTAGAATCAGCTGCATACCTTTTGAACCGAGTTCCGACTAAGACTGTGCCTACCACACCATATGAAATATGGAGTGGGAAGAAACCATATCTTCAATATCTGAAGATCTGGGGATGTCCGGCTTTTGTCAAAAAGCAGCATGCGGACAAACTCGAGGCACGCTCAGTACTGTGCAAGTTTGTGGGATACCCAAAGAACTCCAGGGGGTATCTCTTCTATTACGTAGAGGAACAAAAGATCATTGTTTCTCGTAATGCCCATTTTCTGGAACACCAGTTCTTAGAAAAGGAAACAAGTGGGAGCGAAATAGAACTGGAAGACATTCCAGAACCACAGACTATTACTGAAAGCTTAGTAGAACCAGAGGGTTCAAAAGAACAGGACATTCCTACGCCGCTCCGCAGGAGTAGTAGGCAGTCTCATCCGCCCGAGAGATACTACGGTTTTCTCATAGACGGGGATAGAGAGGATTGCATCATAGATTATGATGAGCCTACTAGCTTCCAGCAGGCCGTTCAGTGCGTCGACTCGGTAAAATGGCTGGATGCAATGCGGACCGAAATGGAGTCCATGTACACCAACAAAGTATGGACGTTGGACATTGCTCCAGACGGGGTAAAACCCGTAGGATGCAAGTGGATTTTCAAAAGGAAGATTTGTGTAGATGGACAGGTTGAGACCTATAAAACTAGACTGGTTGCAAAGGGTTTTCGTCAAAGACCTGGTTTGGACTATGACGAGACCTTTTCTCCAGTAGCTATGCTGAAATCCATTCGGATCCTTCTTGCCATTGCTGCCTTCCACGATTATGAGATTTGGCAGATGGACGTAAAGACCGCTTTTCTAAATGGAAATTTAGAGGAGTGTGTCTATATGGACCAGCCAGAGGGTTTCATTCAGAGTGGGAGCAGCGGAAAGGTGTGCAAGTTGCTTAAGTCCATCTACGGACTAAAGCAGGCATCGCGGAGTTAGAACATCTGTTTTGATGAGACGGTCAAGGAATTTGGCTTTATCAAAAATCCAGATGAACCATGCATCTATAGTAGATTTGTAGCGAGAACTGTAGTATTCCTCGTTTTATACGTGGATGACATTCTCTTAATAGGAAATGACATTCCTATGCTACAATCTGTCAAGGGGTTCTTGTCACACAGGTTCTCCATGAAAGACCTGGGTGATGCCTCATACATCCTGGGGATCCGGATCCATCGTGATAGATCCAAGAGGATATTAGGACTTTCGCAGTCCAGGTACATCGACACCATACTGAAAAGATTCAGTATGGAAGATTCCAAGCACGGTAACCTACCGGCTTGTCACGGGATCACCCTCTCTAAAGAGATGTCTCCCAAGACTGATTTGGAGAGGGATCGCATGTCTATTATACCCTACGCTTCTGCAGTAGGCTCTATAATGTATGTGATGTTGTGTACCAGACCGAATGTAGCTTATGCACTGAGTGTGGTAAGCCGGTATCAGTCAAACCCTGGGAAGAAACACTGGATAGCGGTAAAGAACATTCTCAAGTACCTGAGAAGGACTAAGGAGATGTTCTTGGTGTATGGCGGAAAAGACCTCCAGATCGAGGCCTTTGCTGACTCCAGCTTCCAGAGTGACAAGGACGATTCCAAGTCCATGTCGGGTTATGTCTTTACCCTCAATGGAGGGGCGGTGTGTTGGAAGAGTTCCAAACAGGAAACCGTTGCAGACTCGACGATGGAAGCGGAATACATTGCTGCATCTGATGCCGCAAAAGAGGCTGTCTGGATGAGGAAGTTCTTGAAAGAACTTCAGGTGGTTCCGTCCATTGTTGATCCAATACCTCTGTATTGCGACAACAACGGGGCTATAGCTTTAGCGAAGGAACCCGGGTCCCATCAGAGATCCAGACACATCTTGAGGCGGTATCACCTGATCAGGGAGATCATGGATCGCCAGGAGATCGAGGTTCGGAGGGTCGCTTCAGAAGATTACACTGCAGATCCATTCACCAAGGCCTTGCCCCAGACTCAGTTCGAGCGGCTGATCGAGATGATAGGTCTTCGATACGCCAGTACATGGCCTTAGTGCAAGTGGGAGATTGTTAGTGTATATGCCCTAGAGGCCATTACTGTATCAAACTAGTTTGTATATTACTTAATGGAAGCTTGGGATATTCACCTTGTATAAACAATCTTGCTCAATATAGTAGTATGCTACTTGGTTTGTTTCTACTTCAATGTGTACATGTGTTTATTTTAGTATATCACCTATACACATTAGTGGAGCCCTTAGGATCTTTGCTTGATTACCAGCGTTGTGATGGCAGTCACACTAGTGGGGGCTGGGTAATCTATAAGCACATCCTTATACAGGTCCCTAGTCGCAGGACTATCGAGACAGGGCATCGATACTCCGGAGTAGACTAGCGTATGCGCTTCTCATCCCAGTGTGGGAGATGGTCTGTCCCACAGCCATCAGTACGTCGTACTGGAGATAGTATACGGGTGCTCGTTAGGTTACGAGTACACTGGACAGGACTCGTCGGGAACTGACCGGTTGGTATTATACCTATCGTCAGTTATCAGTTCCCAGGTGACATGAGTACAGCTTAGTCCGCTGACTTGACACTGTCACTTCGCCTCGAGTGTGTTCCCACTGTACTTTGATTACTACCCTACCACGGCTCAAAGGAGTCGTGCAAACAGGTGGTAGTTAGGTGCAGTCCCGAAGCACTTGGAGGCAGTGACGGTTAGACAGGATTCGTCTCTCCCGGTATTGGGGGTTGACATCGCGCCGTGTCTAGGAGAGCCATTACACGAGTAGTCCCTGGCCAGGGCAATCGAGATATACTGGTAGGCTTCCAATGTTATCTCAGGGTGTTTTGGGCTTCACTCCGACACGACTTGTACCGCTATTAGGGGACTGACGTTTACCGCCCCCCTAGGCCCGCCATGCGATGTATCAGACGAACAGACCGGACTGTACGGAGACTGTCACAGTCAGACTCAGTAGGAGTTCAGATGGGTTTCACCTCGTCGGTCTTCTTGTCGGCATCTACCTGGGGACCGTTACGCACAGCTAGTGCCGCTTGCGGTCTGTGGTTAAACCCACTGCCGGCGTAGTGTCGAGTCTTTAGAGTCCCACACAGAAAGCTATTCGCCTTTAGGCAAAAGAGTAGAGGTCGCATGGTTTTGCGACAGGTCGCATGGTTTTGCGACAGGGTCCGGTCACATCCGTGCACTTGTGCACGTACAGTGTCCGGACAGTTAACACTAGCGGGCTTTGGTTTAAGCCAGATCCTAGTGTACGTTTTGGGATTGGTTTTATCCAGTATGTATTCGTGTTCCTCGGAACGCGGATGCGGGTGTGTATGCACAGTTGACGGAGAGACAGAGGCAGAGGATTCTCATTAGGGTTGTTGACCGTTGACTGTTGACTATTGGCTTTTTGCTCAACCCTAATGAGAATATGATATGTAATTAACAATAATATTAATTAAGTATTATAGTGACATGGTTGTTGAGGGGTTGACTTTGTTGACTTGTTGACTTTGTTGACCGGTTGACTAGGTTGGACTAGTTGACCATCATGATGACAATGGCTATCATTTCATGACAAAGACTTTTGCTTGCTTGTTCTCTTGTGCAAAATGAGTGCATGAAATGATATGGCTATTGTAGCTTAAACCATCACTAATACTTGATTGCTATTATTGGTTATGATGGTTTTGGATTATGAGAGCCAAGAGAGAAAAGTCTTTCTCATTCTATCATTTTCATTCTCTCTCTTGTTCTTGAGCTCTCATCCTCTTCCTCTTGCTCTCCCTCTCTTTAGTCTATGGTTCACTTGTCTCATGTGTTGAGAAGCAAGAACCATAGAGTATAATCCCAACACACTCTTCTCTACTCACTCTAGTTCACAAGGTTTAGCAAACCGAGTGAACTAGTTTCTTCAAAGCTCGAAGAAGAAGCCAAAGGTAGAAGCTTTCGGGTGGATCGATCTTCGGCGCAAGGAGACGACGGAGTGAAGCCAATCCGTACACCATCGAGAGTCAAAGACGAAGGAGTTCAAGAAAGAAAGGTATAACCCCCTAACCGAGTAGTTAACAACTCCTAGTTAGGTTGTTAGGTAGATAGTTTAACAAAGATCCGGTTTTGAGTCCATGTTACCGCCTCTAGAAAATTGTTTTTCACCAAATTCCGCATGCCCGAAAGTACCAGGAGAGGTAGCATGGACTTACAGGTGCATCAGAGAGGGCCAGCAGTACCTTAGGTTACCTTACCACCTTCCCCGCCTCAGGGAGTGTTGCCTCTTATTCCTGTTGTTGCGCCGCGTCATACTCTTGCTCAGAGAGGTCGTGGTCGCGGTGGTTTTGTGTCGAGAGGACGAGGTGGCAGAGGCAGAGGACAGCCAGTAGCCGGTAGAGGGCAGGCATGGGTTTTTGCCTTGAGTCACCAGGACGCTCAGGCGTCCAATGCTGTGGTTTCAGGTACCCTTTCTGTATGTTCTTATGATGCACATGTTCTTTTCGATCCGGGATCTACGCATTCGTATGTTTCTATGCACTTCGTTCCGAGGTTAGGCCGAGAGTCGTTCTTGCTGGATCAGCCACTTGTCGTGACTACTCTTGTGGTAGATTCGTTTGTTGCACGATACGTGTTCTGATCGTGTGCTGTCCGTTTAGGAGACAGAGATCTGTCCGTCGACTTGATCCTTCTCGAGATGTTGGACTTCGACGTTCTGTTGGGCATGGACTGGCTAGCTACTTGCTACGTGTCCGTGGACTGCCGCGAGAAGACAGATGGATTTTTTTTCCCGGCGAGTCAGTGTTTGTTGTGCAGGAGGACCGTGGTGCCGCCCCTCACAGTTTGATTTCTGTCCTATGCGCTAGTCGGCTTTTGAGGAGGGGATGTCGAGGATTCTTGGCTTTCATTCATGATACTGGAGCCACGGTGGAGTCGTTTGACCAAGTTTCTACCGTGCGAGAGATCCTCGATGTCTTTCCCGATGAGTTACCTGGGTTGCCGCCAGAGCGCGATATTGAGTTCTGCATTGATCTGATTCCTGGCACGGAGCCTATTTCCATACCGCCTTATCGGATGGCTCCGGCAGAGCTTAGAGAGTTTAAAGATCAATTGCAAGAGTTGCTTGATTTGGGACTTGTGCGTCCGAGTGTTTCGCCGTGGGGAGCCCATGTTCTGTTCTTCAAGAAGAAGGACGGCAGTTTGAGGCTATGTGTGAATTATCGTCAGTTGAACCGAGTTACGGTGCGAAATAGGTATCCTTTACCTCGCATTGACGATTTATTTGATCAGCTCCAGGGTGTGAAACATTTTTCAAAGATTTATTTGTGTTCGGGTTATCATCAGTTGCGGGTTCGGAATGATGACATTCCGAAGACTGCTTTTCGTACGCGTTATGGGCATTATGAGTTTTTGGTGATGTCGTTCGGACTCACCAATGCACCAGCAGCGTTCATGGATCTGATGAACCGGATTTTCAGGCCGTTCCTCGACCAGTTCATTATAGTGTTTATTGATGACGTACTGGTCTACTCTAGGAGTCGTGAGGAGCATGAGCAGCACTTGAGGATTACTTTGCAGATATTGAGAGACCACCAGTTGTATGCTAAATTCTCAAAGTGCACGTTTTGGCTTGATAGAGTTGACTTCCTAGGTCATGTGGTGACTGGTGATGGTATTCTTGTGGACCCAAGGAAGATCGAGGCTGTACAACTTTGGCCCAGACCTGTATCGGTGACGGAGGTCCGCAGCTTTTTGGGCTTAGCTGGTTATTATCGCTGTTTTGTGCAGGATTTCTCGAGTATCGCTGCACCGCTGACTGGACTGACCTGGAAGGGAGTTCCTTTTCTTTGGACTGATGCGTGCGAGCAGAGTTTTCAGCAGTTGAAGACTCGGTTGACGACAGCACCAGTTCTATCTTTACTTTCTGGATCAGGCGGCTATGTTGTTTACTGTGATGCTTCTCGAGTGGGGGTCGGCTGTGTTTTGATGCAGCATGATGGGGTGATTGCGTATGCTTCTAGGCAGCTGAAGAAGCACGAGAAGAATTACCCCACTCACGATCTTGAGATGGTCGTGGTGGTCTTTGCGTTGAAGATTTGGAGACACTACTTGTACGGGGAGTCGTGTCAGATCTTCACGGATCATAAGAGCTTGAAGTATATATTCCAGCAGCGGGATCTGAACCTGAGACAGCGCCGATGGATGGAGCTAGTGAAGGATTATGATTGTGAGATCCTTTATCACCCGGGCAAGGCGAATGTGGTAGCTGATGCTTTGAGTCGTAGGCCCGGGGGTAGCTTGTCCCAGTTGAGCGCAGTTCAGCCTCAGTCTTCTGCAGATTGGCAGCTCTTGTGTGATGGTAGAGTGCAGTTCGAGTTTACCTCCGCTGGGGGACAGCTTGCTCATGTCCGCGCCCATCCACTACTACTTGATCGTATCCGTGAGGCGCAGCCCAGTGATGCCCGTTTGACTGAGATTCTTGAGCTTGTTCGGCAGGGAAGAGTTTCGGAGTTCATCATTGATGACCAGGGTGTGCTGCGATGCGGGACTCGCTTGTGTGTACCAGATGATGATGGGTTGAGACACGAGATCCTAGAGCAGGCACATCAGTCGGCCTTTAGCGTTCATCCAGGTTCCACCAAGATGTACCGTGAC
Organism: Agapanthus africanus; assembly: GCA_030015575.1. Lineage (NCBI taxonomy): Eukaryota > Viridiplantae > Streptophyta > Magnoliopsida > Asparagales > Amaryllidaceae > Agapanthus > Agapanthus africanus. The sequence goes on along the minus strand of JASDDO010000004.1, from coordinate 249,673,466 downwards.
TTGAGGGACTTCTACTGGTGGGAAGGGATGAAGCGTGATATATCGGACTTCGTTTCGAGATGCCTGACTTGTCAGCAAGTCAAGGCTGAGCATCAGAGACCGGCTGGAGAGTTGCAGCCTTTACCTGTTCCGGAGTGGAAATGGGAGCAGATTTCCATGGACTTCATTGTGGGTCTACCCAGGACCAGTCGAGGGTATGACTCCATTTAGGTTATTGTAGACCGGTTGACGAAAGCGGCTCACTTCCTTCCAGTGAAGACCACTTTCGGTTATGCTCAGTTGTACATAGATGAGATTGTGCGTTTGCACGGTGTTCCCACATGCATAGTATCAGACATAGGCACCCAGTTTACTAGCCGTCTTTGGCAGAAGCTTCAGGAAGCTTTGGGTACCCGGTTGAGTTTTAGCACCGCTTTTCATCCACAGACCGATGGTCAGTCGGAGCGGACTATTCAGACTCTGGAGGATATGCTCCATGCATGTGTGCTTGATTTTGGTGGCAGTTGGGATCGTCACTTGCCATTGATTGAGTTCTCCTACAACAACAGCTTTCAGGAGACTATTCAGATGGCACCTTTTGAGGCTTTATATGGTAGGAAGTGTCGATCGCCAGTCTGTTGGACCGAGCTTAGTGAGAGTCTGGTTTTGGGACCCCAGCTAGTTCAGGAGACTATGGAGAAGATCCGGCTGATTCGAGACAGGATGAGAGCAGCCCAGTGCAGGCAGAAGTCTTATGCCGACCGTCGTCGTCGCAGTGGGGGATCATGTATTCCTGAGGATTTCTCCGATGAAGGGCGTTATGCGATTCGGGAAGAAGGGGAAACTCAGTCCCAGATTTGTTGGTCCCTTCGAGATCCTTGAGCGAGTGGGTTCTGTTGCTTATCGTTTGGCGCTCCCGCCTAGTTTTTCGGGTGTGCACCCCGTTTTCCATGTGTCGATGCTTCGAAGATACCTTCATGATCCTTCTCACATGATTCAGCACGAGACCGTTCAGTTTGAGCGCGATCTTTCATTCACCGAGCAGCCGGTAGTTATATTGGATCGGCAGGTGAAGAAACTTCGGTCAAAGGTCTTGCCATCTGTGAAGGTTCTTTGGCGTAGCCCGACTAGTGAGGAGATCACTTGGGAGGCCGAGAGCGAGATGCGGAAGAAATTCCCTCATCTCTTTGAAGGTACGCGTAATTAAATTTTAATTCGGGGAACGAATTTCTATAAGGAGGGGAGATTGTAACGTTTAAAAAATCGTTTTGCGAATTTTCCCGTTTTAGGGCAAAATTGTCGGTTTTTCCCGTTTTAACCCGATTTCGATCAAATGTCCGTATAAGCTTGCTGGCACATAGTTTAGCTAAAATAAAGCTTGTGCGAGAACTTTAGGAGTATTTGGGAGGTTTTGGTTCAGATAGAATTTTTCCCAAATAAAATATTATTTTAAGCGGTATTTTGTCCACGTAAATCGGGAAAAAAATTCTCTTGTGAATAAATTAATTTTGTCACTAGAATTATTTTAGAAGTTTCTTTTCAAATATCTAGACTTTTCTTTTGTGCAAAAGGAATTGAATTAAAAAAGAAAAGAAAAGAGAGAAAGGTGGCATTTTTCATTTAATGAGCATTTATTGCTTAAGACTAGAATTTTCTTCATTTTAATTACACAAACCCCTCCCCATCAACCAATGGCCGAGCCTCATCCCCAAATTTCTGCCCTTTCCATTTGTTTAGCTCATTTCTTCATTAATCCTTCAAAATTCTTCAAAAAAATTCCTAAAATAAATCAACAAAAATCCTAAATAAAATAAAACCATCATTTTCCTTCACTAATCCTTCTTGGATCTTCAACAAAGCATGGTTTTTGATGTTAAGATTATGGATTAAGTTTCAATTTGGTGTTCTTGGGGAGGTATAATTCTTACCTTAATCCTTATATAATTGCTTTAATATTAATCTAGCTATTTTAGTTAGCTAATTATGTGTTTAGTTTAGTTTTTAAATCGTGATTAATTCATTTATAATTGTTTTAAGAAATTCATGTTAGGGTTAAAGTTTGTTTAAGTGATTAGTGTTCATTTAAAGTGTTAAATTGTGTTTTGGAAAAGATTAATCTAATAGAAGATGTTAATTTTTGCTAATGAACACTTTGTCTAATTATGCAATTAGCTTACTAGGTTTTTGCTAAAACATAATTAGCGAGTGTTAAAAATATAGGAATGGTTTAGATAGCTTAGTTAAGCTCTTTTAAGGTGTTTGTAATTGCTAGATATGCATTATCTTGAAACTAGTGCGAAATATTGCGATAGGTTGCTTACTAGGTTTCGGGGTTTTTCCGACGTGGGTTCGATTGGTCGTTGCGAGGTTATACCTATTGTATTCCTCGTAATTATTTGTGTTATGTTGCGTGATCGGGACGATCGGGGTCTAGACTTGGTGTTTCGTAGTTTAGCGACCACAGTTAGGGTTTTTGGCCGATGTCGTGCGCGATAGATGCGCTAAGCGCGCAGTGTAATTTTCCGGGCGTTTTCATCGCGTTTCGTTGTCTTTTCGTCATTATAGGATATTTAGCTTATGTGTTGTATTTATGAAATTTTAGGTTCGCTAGCAGGGACTTCGGGTGCTGCGGACAAGGGGAAGCAGGTGGTCGGATTTTCATAGCTCGAGACCATCGGTGAGTAGATTTAACATCTACGGGGAAATCGCCCGTATGGCGTTATGCGTCGGGCGAATATGATATGATAGCTGCATGTATTTGCATATTAGTTACTTTCATATGAATGTCATTGCATAGCATTATCTGTTGTACTTGACTCGTACCTTTAGATATAACACATTACTGACGGTTCATGTTGCACGAGCACTAAATTGTATGCTACACCCACACCGTCTGTAATTGCCATGACACGCACAAACACCTACATACGTGATATGGTAGTGGATAGGAATGATTGGAGTAGTAACTCTTATTCTATTGCGCATATGAAATACTGTGGACACATACATACGTGATATTGCATTGGGCGGGAATAGTTGAGGTAGTGACCCTTATTCCACTTCACGTATATCTTGCTATAGCTACTTATACATCATGCATACATATTGACATGTACACCCACATACTTGATTACATGTAGATACTTAAACCTTGCTACACTTACATGTACACTTCATATGTTACTGCATTTATTTTCGAAGGATTTGGGAACTGCATGATATGTTTTAAAGCTAGATTCAATTTAAAGAGCGGTTTTCCCTTTATATGCTCATATTGATGTTTTATGTTGCATATATCAGTTTTATATGGATTTTACGCATTGAGATATGGATTTTATATGATTTATGGATTTGAGAACCGTGGGGGTATTTTCAAGAAACTATGTATTGTTTGAAAACCCGGTTTCTCTTGATATGATATTTGATGCGTCCACCATGAGATTTCTCGGTTCCGAGATTTGTGATATATACCCGATGCGAGGAGTGAGTAGGCTGTGTGCGGGTACATGGTGGGGCCCGGTACGGTTCCCCTCGGCAAGATGTTCGTGGTACAGACGATGAGCCTGGAAGGTGGGCAAGTACCTACCGGTGATTGTATTTGGACTCGGCGGTTATCGTGGGGATACCGACCGGAGTGATGTACGACATATCTTCAGGGCCAGTCGTGGTGACAGCACCTGAGTTATGAGGATTTACGTGTCGATGCTAGACACGGGTTTCATGATGTTTCGAGTGTCGGTGTTAGACACTCAGGTTTCCATGATTTTTACGTATAGTCGGTGGACATACGGGGTTGATATCCTCATATATATATATATATATATATATATATATATATATATATAGGTACATGTTTTCATGATGTTTCGGGTGTCGATGATAGACACTCAGGTTCCATGAGACTTACAGGATGTGAGGGCCGATCTAAGGATGCGGTGCCTGAGAATTTGGGATTTGATGTGTCAGTGAGGGACACTGGTGTTTTTCCATGCTGATGATTTTGCATGTGATTTTATATTATATCATCCCACACTCAGGATTATGTTGATATGCATTGCTTCATGTAGTTGTAGTACCCTGATGATGTACCTTTACATGATTGTTGCATATTCACTTATCATACTTATGCTATCGGATTACATGTGATAGATAGATCGATATTCGTGCATACTTGTGATTACTATATGATGTTATTTACTATTCATGAGTTGGCAACTTACCCCCGTTGTGCCACAGTGTTTTGCAGGACTTACCCTCTGAGTAGTCGCGGCAGGGCATCTTATCATCTCTACTTTTGCGGATACCGCTGCGGTTGGCTGTGAGGCCTTGCTTTTAGGTGGGTTTGCGGTTATCTGTTTATACCTTGTATATTTTTGTTGGATCTAGTATTCTCCATCTACCACTATGTTGTATATGACTTAGAGACGACTTGTGAGGATTCAGTGTTATATTTTGTGGTGACTTTGGGTGCCGTGCTCGTGGGAGCCGGTTTTGTTGAAAAGTTTTACTTCTTTATGCAGTTTTCTTTTATATTTCTTCGCTTCGGCGTCGTATATATGTTGTGGTGGTTGTCTCCGCCGTTGGGCGTGATTTGCTCCCGTTTGGGATGCTTTTATTATTATCTATGTTGTACCCGTTTTCGGGGCTAGTTTTTACAAAGGAGGTGCTGCCGAAATTTTTAAGAACGAAAACTAAACTTAAAGATTTTTACTTGAAAATTTCCGAATGTGTAAAACTATGTTTTCTCCGTTGATCCAGTTTTTGGTGGTTTAGATTTCTGGGTTTCGGCTTACTTAAGTTGCGTATGCCTGTAGACGTTACGTAGTTTAAGTGCTGGTTACAGGCCAATTATTGGGTCGTGACAAGAACGAAAGAAGCATTGTGAATGACTTGTTGCTCCATCCATTTAGGCACTTAATCTGGAAAAGTTGGACGAACCATGAGAGGGTGGAATACTTTGCATTCTCATAAATTGGTTTTCTAGCATCATTCATGAAATTTTCATAGTTATCCGCACGCGGTCCTTAACCGGAAGGAATTTCATCTTCGGTACGAATAGATTCACCTAGGGCAGTCTCTACCATGTCCTCCATTTCTTCTGATGGAAAGAAATTACCGTCCTCTTCTTCTGCCGCATTACCGTCTTCTCCTTCTTCTCCTGCCGCATTATCGTCTTCTCCTTCTTCTTTTGCCGCATTACTGTGTTCTTCTCCTTCCACGTGATATAGCCAAGTTGTATAAAGTCTAGTAAAACCATGTTTAACGATATGAAGCTCTACAAATTCTACTTTCTGCCAGTACTTATTCCCACATCTATCGCACGGGCAGAGAATCTTCTTTATCACGATCTTATTATGTGTGTGTGCAAATTCAATAAAAGCAGCAACTCCTGCGACAAACATAGGTTGCATACGTTGTTGCCAATCCACATACATCCAGTCCTTAACTCTGACGTACTCATGGACCATGTTAGACTGTATAACATATAAATTGTAGGTTATGATGACTATATTGAGAAATCTAAGAACGGGATGGTTACTGACAAAGGAGAAAATCCGCGTATATGCTTTGTGTGTGCGTTTGTCGTTGAAAAGAATAAATTATCGATAATCAAAGTTAGATTTGAGAATACCCATGTATGAGTTGTATTCTATATATGTGTATTTCAATTTATGATTTCACTTTAGTGTAGAGTTGTTAGTGTGTATGTGTTGTGTGTGCGTTTGTTGTGTATTCGTGTTGTGTGTATGTGTTTCGGCTGTCGGGGGTAAGGCTTCTATCCCATTAAGAACGTATAGAGCAGACACCCATTCGCTTGTGCTTTCAACCGTTTCGAGAAAATTTCGGCAGCACATCCCCGCTGTTCTCCAAGTACACTAATAGAATAGATAATCATTTCAAAGTTGTGAAACAACGTTGAAATGAACATCTAATCTATCTTTGTACACGGAGAACCATCGGAAAAGTACCGACGAAATAACTCGAAACGGATGAAAATACAAGTGAATGCAGGTGTTTGCTTTATACATTCCTAACTTGTCCACACGGGACAAATCTATCGGTTATCATACGATTGAATCTTCTCGTCACATAGACTACACGAGGGTTGTTAGTACCGAGCTATACCGTCTGATATTTAACAACCTTCGTATAGTTATATGTCACGATGAATATCGAACGTATGTTAACCGATAGACGGAGACTAAGTGGCGCTTTGAGTTTCATATATGGGTATCGATAAGAATATGAAAGTTTGATATTATCATCGAGTATCATATATTGGTTTTAACTTGAACATTTAACATGAATAGGTTTTACGTTTACGTTTCGTTATTAAGGGTTCGAAATTTCAAATTTAGGGTAAATTTTTCTTGCGTTTATGGTAAAGTTGTACGTTTACGTTATCATCGAGTATCCTACTGCAATGAACTAGTGCACCCTAAACCCTAACCCAAATTAACCTAATTAACCACAATTAACCATAATCGTTACCCTAACAGAAATTATCCCTAATTAACCCAAACATAACCCAATTTACCCAAATTAACCTAATTAACCCTAATCAACCCAAACTTAACCCAATTTACCCAAATTAACCTAATTAACCCTAATCAACACCCTAACCCTTTCAAATTATCACTAATTAACCGAAATTAACCTTACCCTCTAATTAACCCAAATTAACCCTAGCCTCTAACCCTAAACCTGAATCAAACCCTAACCCTAACCCTAATTACCCTAACCCTAAGCCCAACTAATTAACCCTAACCCTAACCCCAACCGAACCCTAACCCTAACCCCAACCCCAATCCCAACCGAACCCTAACCCCAACCCCAACCCCAACCCCAACCGAACCCTAACCCCAACCCCAACCCCAACCCTAACCCCAACTGAACCCTAACCCTAACCCCAACCCCAACCGAACCCTAACCCTAACCCTAACCTAAACTGAACCCGATGCCTAACCCTAACCCTCACCCCTACCCGAACCCTGAACCCTGAACCCTAGCCCAAACATCATCAAAATTATAAATAATTTGAGATTTACTAACCTGTAGCGGGCGGTGGAGGAGACGACGGAGGAGACCGGTGGTCGACGACGTAATCGGCGATGAGTCACGGGCGGTGGCGACGAGGAAGTCGACGAGGAAGTATTGGGAACGATCGAGGAAGGTGGCGGGCCGCGGGCGGAGGGCGGTGGCGATGAGGCGCGGGATCGAGGCACGCGTGGGAACGATCGAGACACGGGAGAGTGAGAGAAAGAATTTTTGGGAACGGCAAGGGCTTTTCTGTGGCCTTTATTTTATTAATAACCCATATATATGCCCCAACGGACTTAACCGTAGGTCATTTGTTTGCGACTCCGTAGGGCCAAACAACAAATTACGATTTAATATTTTTAAATTAAAACGCAGGGCACCGCAGGGATAACCATGGGGACCTACGGACTAATCCGTAGGGGCAATAAAAAGTTGCCCCTGCGGATTCCTGTATTTGTAAGGGCAACCCTATATTGTAGTAGTGTTTATGGAGAATCGTTGTGATAAGAGGAGATTGACCGAGTGTATCATAGGAAACACCTTCCCTATTAAGAGTATGTCATCTACGTACAATACGAGAAAGACCACCTTACTCTCTACTACCTTTTTGTATATACAAGGTTCATCTACCATTTTGATGAAGTCAAACGCTTTGAATACTACATCAAAAAAGATTTTCCAACTCCGCGATGCCTGCTTTAACCCGTTAAGCAAGTTGCACGCGTTTCCGCTGCTCCCATTGTCTACGAAGCCCTCTGGCTGCGTACTTACAGACGCTCTCTTCTAAATCACTATTTAGAAAAGCAGTCATGACACCCAACCGCCAGATATCGCAGTTATGGTATGTGGCAGTGGCAAGTAGGATCCGGATGGACTTAAGCACAGCCACTGGAGAAAAGGTTTCATCATTATCCACACCTGGTCGATGACGAGAACCTTTTACAACAAGTCTAGCTTTGAAAGTCTCAACTTTTCCATCTACACCAAGTAATCTTATCAAGATATACTTGCTCCTGATGGGGATTTAACCCTTCAGATATAGCAACCAAAGCCCATACTTTGTTGGTGTATGTGGATTCCATCTCAGATCGCTTAGCATCCAGCCATTCTTACAGATCCCCACTCTTGATGGCCTGCTCGAAATAAGTTGGGTCATCATCTTATGATGCAATCCTCGCACCTACTGTTATAGAGAAAACCGAAGTATCTCTCAGGTGGATGAGAAACCCTACCAGATCGGCGGAGAGGCTGAGGTTCGTTGGGGACTATTGAATCCTACGGTTCTACCAAATCATCAGCTGCAGTTTGTATAGCTGGAACTCCTTCCAGTTCTACCTCATGACCATAAATTTGTTTCTAAAATAAATTCCTTTTCTAAAAAGGTGGCATGCCGAGAAATAAAACACATTTTGTTCCTCGGTGCAGTAGAAGATATTCCCTTGCGAATACTTAGGATATCCAACAAATTTCCACAGAACTGACCTTACCTCGAGCTTGTCCGGATTTTGCTTTTAGACATAGGCCGGACAACCCCAAATCTTAACTTACCTAAGAGATGGGCTCTTCCCATACCATATCGCATATGGAGTGGTAGGCACCAGATTTGGTTGGAACCCAATTCAATAGGTATGTAGCTTCCTCAAGGGCATAACCCCAAAAGGAAATAGGTAACTCAGTAGTACTCATCATAGAGCACACCATATCTAATAGGGTACGAATGCTCCGCCCCGATACACCGACGTGCTGTGGTGTATACGGAGGAGTAATGCTGAGAGAGAATCTTATTCTCTTTTGAATAGTCCAAGAATTCCATGCTCAAGTATTCTCCTCCCTGATCATATCAAAGAACATAATACTTATACCTGTTTGGTTCTCTACTTCTGACTTATATTCTTTGAATTTCTCAAAAGCTTCAGACTTGTGTTTCAACAGGAACACATGTGCAAATCTTGAGAGATCATCAGTGAATGTAATGAAGTACAAAGAACCAGTCCTGGCATGTGTAAAAAGGGGACCTACATACATCATCATGTATCAATCCTAAGAGTTTCACTAACTCTTTCTCTGTTTCCAATAAACGGAGCTATGGTCATTGTATCTTTGAGACATGACTTGCAAGTTTCACAAGATGTACATTCAAACTGATTTAAATATGCATCTTAATGTAACTTAGCTAGTCGGGTCGCATTGATATGACCTAGTCTACAATGCCTCAAGATGGAATCGTTCATTTCTGAACTCTTCCTCTTGTGTGTGTTTTGCACGTTAAGAACTGTGGTTTGATTTAGAACGTATATGCTTTTAGATAACGTGCCTGAACCGATCAACTCTTGATATAGGAAATGTTCAAAACATTATCCAACAATACAAAATTATATCCTTCTTTACTAAATAAAGAGACTAATATGATGTTGTATATCAGGTTCGGTATCTAATAACATTCGTTCAGAATCAATGTATTTGGTAATACAGGGTGATAACTGCCAACATCTTGGCTGCAACAATTGCACTGTTTCTAACTCTTAAAACTTATCACCCATTCTCAGTTTTCTAGCTATCTGTAGCCCATGTAACAGATTATATATGTGGGATCCTGATCCGGTATCTCATACCCAGGACGTAGAGGATACTGAGAAACGGTTCTCGGTAATGAACACACCCGAAGAAGATGCATCATCATGCACTTTCTTCGTTTTGGCGGCACAGGAATCCTGGTAATTCCCTATTTCCTGCTCGGTCTTATAACAATTATAAGTTGGAGCGGGACCAACGTTTTCTAGCTCAGTATAACAAGCGGGTTCAGTCAATACATCCATATTATTATCTTGATTAAGGCGTGACATGGTCTCTACCAGGAGAAAGAGAGAAGAAAACACTCTGCGTGCGCTCTTACAAGATTAGATTGGCTATTATTTTATCTAATCAGGATGGCTCCCACTATTTTTATCAAATCTTCCTTCAAACCCTAAAAGGAAAGACTAGCTGGGATTAATTACACCCTACAAGTTCGCCAATCTTTCAGCCAGGCCAGTGACGGTACTTTGAGGAAGGTTCCCCGTACTTTTGCACGGACCTAATTAAAATAAACCTCGTTTTCCCAGGGGCGTAACCCCGTTAACACCTTTCTAGACACTTACTTGATCGGCTAGTTGTAAAGTGCAAAACTCTCCTAGGAGTAACAATTACTCGCAGTGGGTATCGGGATCCAACTATCTCATAGAAGGTATGCAATCTCATTGCAAATTTCAACACTTGAAATTTCCGATAATTTTGCCCCTAGCGTCCTATGACCTTGACATAGGTCAACAAACCATAGGCTGCTAGTCAAGTTCAACCCGTCATTTCATGATTGAAATAAACCCACATGAACAACCCTTGGCAGGGGTCAACAAGGTCGCACGACTAACCTTAATCAATCGCATCATATGCTTTGCAGATAAGCACTAATCAGCTACCGCACACTACGTCTTGACAGAGGTCAACAAACGCAGCACGAATACTAACTACTACTTATCTGAAATGACGGAGGGCTACGACAGGTTTCTAAGAAACCTTTTGCGTAATGAACTTGATATCGTTGTAGAATCAAATGATTTAAATGGAGTGTTTTTAGGCTTTTGCTAGCTTTGCTAAAGAGGTAACTCCCGGTGAAGGGATCTCGGCTCTTTCCTCGTCGAATGAGGTGCAGGATATTCACAATACCACTATGCAAAGCAAGAACTATAAAAGCAATCAAAAGACAAAACCGAGGGTTGTAGCATCTACCAGTTATCGCTAAAGAGGTCACTACCGGTGAAGGGATCTCGGCTCTTTCCTTATCGAATAAAGTGTTGGATATTCTACAAGGAATACCGCTATGCAAAGCAACAACTAGAGCTACCTGTTTTTGAAAATTCGATTCCACAACATCTTTAGGTTTTTTTCTTTCATTAATCTCATTAATGAATGTCCCATCATTTAAGTTACCTAAACATCACAGATAAATACAACATACACTTATGTCATCCGCATTCGCCTCGATATCCCGTCATGCACCATTAGGTTAGGTAACTAACGGTAAAGCGGGACAGGGCTAGCACGGGTGCAAAACATAAGCAACGTCTATATAATATATCACATATACTATATACAGTATCTATCTCAACATATCAAGTGATCACATCACAGAATATCGCAGCAGAAATCATCATATGAAATATTGGATATACTAGGATTTTCGGGTTTTATATTAAGTATGTATAAAACACAGATTCCACGGTCGTGATGAATAGCCAACCCCACATCCCTAGACCCCTACGAGAGCGGCAAGCAACCCTACCAATTCTAGAGTTAGGAGATCCGGACTCGACTCCTCGAGATGGTCTCCTACTGGAATCTAGAACCCGGTTACTTGTGCTTTCCTCCTTAAGTCTATCCTAATGCGAAAAAGTAAATAATATAGATCAACGGTGACATCTTCCTCAACCCGGAAGTGCCCCTATAAAAGAATATTACATACAAGTTTTTACATGAATGAAAATGAAAAACTCTCATCTCACATAAAAAAAACCCGGCTATTCAAAACATGACGATCCAATATAACATATCACAGCAACACATAATATCACATGTCATCAACGTAAGTAAATATGTGTATCCCAATTGTCGTTGACGTATAGCAATGAAACCGGCGATACACCACATATTACACTTACGGTCGCAGAAAAGAAAGTGAAAAACTACAACAATTGGAATCGTCACTGCCCTTAGACATCATAAACCCGGAATATCACATATTCTGGATTCCATGCTTAACAATACAAATCTTACATTTAGGTCTCAACTATGAAAACACTTTTCAAAAGAAGTCGGGTAATTCAACAAGATTCCCGATTTCACCCGAGACCGAAATGTTAAACTTGCACGCAACTAAATAGATTCCAATTATTGTATCACAATCACAGATAGCTAGACGAAATTAAACTTTTTGATCGAATAAACAAACACCCAAAATTTCCCAACAAGCTCAACACTTGAGCGGAGTTCAAAAAGTACCCAGAACACGCCACCGCTCATATGAACCAGCCGTAGAAGGGTCAACCAATGCCTCACCTGTGGCACCGCTGAACTACCAAAAACCCTAGGGTTTGATAGAGGTTCTAATGGTCGCAGAATTGAGTTAGGGTTTCGTTCTTCTAGAGGGTCCACAGAATCGCTTGCATGATTTTCTGAAGATTTTAAACTCGGAAAAAATCCAACACTTGGAAAATTTCCAGCGAGGGAAAATATGGGTTATTGATATCCGTTCGAACTTTTTAACGTCGTCTAAATAACCCGAATACATGTTAGAATTACGACTACGAAACACTCCGAGTTGCCTTTGCAGAAAGTTAACATCACATGAAAATTTAGCAAAAACAAACAACACCTGAAACACCAAAACCCAGAGACTGGAACACCATGAAAATTTGAACCCTAAATTCCCAAAATGGGCCGAGCTCACCGGTTTTATGGGTGATATGGCCGGTTATTTTTAGCCCAAAATGCTTCAAATTTTCACAGTGTTCATGTTATATCTCATACAACATTCTGCAGTTGTTTAAAAAAAATTGACACCTTTAAAAATTCGACAGAAACCAGATTTTTGTATCGGGTGTTTCGGAGCGGTTTCGGTTTCGTAATCTAACAAATATCGTTTAATTTTCTAGCATGGCTCTGATACCACTGCTGGGTTCCCTAGCACGGCAGCAAGGTTTTGGGAGGCATCATCCATGCCAATTTCAAAAATTTGTCGTTCTAGCTAACCCTAACCTTAGAATCGTTACTAGAAAATCCGACGAATAAACATGTAAACTACTTTACATCTAAGTGAATGAGGAATATAACTTTTGTAGACCGGTCCTTCACTTCTAAAGCTCCGTGTAGTAGTCTCTTCGCTGCGAGTTGTGATCTCCCGAACTCTAGAAAGGGTTCTCCCGGAGAAATGAACAAGATTGCTCGAAGTCTTCGAGGCCGAAGATGATCTACGTCGAGGAGACTCAAGCTCATGCTATCTCTTCACTAATTGTGAAATTAGTGAAGCAAACACCTTAAACTAAATGGCAAGTAGTAGAGGATGATGAAGTAGGAAATGGTCTCACTTTAGATTTATTTTTCTCATAATATTTTCTCACTTTTCCAAAAGCTAGAAAGTTTTTTCTCAAGGATGAAGAAGATGAAGAGAAGATATGAGAATGAACTCATGAGGTGAGAATAACAACCATGGGTGAGTTAGTGTCATACACTAATTCATATAGAGAATAAACCATGGATTAACAATAATGGTTGGGTTAACAAATATTTTCAAGTAAAACAAAATGAGTGGACTTGGTCAATGGTTCCACAAGTTTGTACAAGTTTCAACCATGTGACTAATTACCACTAATTTTGATTTACTTTAAATAAACAAAATCCTCACATTATTATAAGCATGGTGTAAGTCTCATACACCCATGTTGCATGTGGCATCAAGCATGACACAATAGTTGTACATTAATATATATCACATATATATATATATGCACACAAGTGAGAAAAAGAAATGTTTAAGTGAGCTAATATTATTTAATGTAATCTAGTATATCAAATATATAATTATACATTAAATTATTAAATCAACACTTGATTTAATAATCCGACTATATCACATACAACCGACTAATATCAAATGTAATAATCTATCGAATCAACAATTGATTCGATAACCCAGTTATATCACATATAACCGACCGATATCACAAATCGCGAGAATAGAATGCGGTATCACATACGCTCATAAATCTCAGTCCCGCACATATCACATATGTGCTCCTACTTCATTTCGCATGAACCAGGAAAACCCCTGTGTAGGACTCTAAAGACTCGTCATACGCCGGCAGTAGGTGATGATCATATCAAACACCCACAAGACGCAAGCGGTCTTCTAAACGTAACGGTCATCCAGGTATTGAGCGATCAGAAGATCAACAAGCAAGCCTGCTCATACTCCTGTGAATCCAATCAGTAACACTACCATACAGTCTGGTCTCTTCGTCTGATATGTCGCATATCTAGCCTGGGGGTGGTAAACGTCAGACCCCAATAGCTTGATAAGTCATGCCGAAGTGAGGCTCATAACGAGTCGAGAAACTACTGATAACACTTACCAGTAAATCTCATAAACAGCCCTGGCCAGGGACTTCCTGTTATAGCCAATCGAGCACAGCGCAACATCAACCCCCAATACCGGGAGAGACAAAATCCCTTCCTATCGCTCATTGCCTCCATGTGACTCGGGACTGTACCCAAAAACCACCATTTTGCACGTTCTCTTGAACGTGGTAAGGTGGAAATTAAAGCACAGTGGGAATCACACAAGACTCTATGACGATCTCAAGTCGACAAACTAACATGTACCAGTGTCACCAGAGAACTGCCATCTGACGTGAGGTATAATACCATCTAGGAGTTCTCGGTGAGTCCGTCCAGTGTACCCAATTCTCACTGAGCATCCGTATATCATCTCTGATGTCAAACACCAATGGATATGGGATCATCCATCTCCCATCTACATGGGTTGAGAAGGTATACTCTATTCTACTCTGGTATATCGATGCTCCGTCTCGATACACCCACGACTAGGGACATTAAAGGATGTACTCACGGACTACCTTTGTTCCACTAGTATGATCTGCATCATAATCCAGGTAGTCAAGTAACCATCCTAAGTGCTTTATCAACATGTAACAGAAACACAATCAGTATACATGTTATGATAAAGAGTAACCAGATAGCATACTATCAGGTCGAGTAAGAAAGTCCTCCCTATGTATCTCCAAGCATCCACTATAATATACATCACATGTACAATAATGGCCTCTAAGGCATACATATAACTAACAAGAAGGGGGCTGTGCTCGGCCAAGAGAGGGATGTGAGGATGTGTAGATGAGTGTAGAATTTTCCAAACCAATAAAAAACCCTCAAGTCTCATTACTACATCTCACATCATTTCTATTTAAATTTTATTTTATTTCTATTTCCCTTTTTGTTTAGAATTGACTAGAACCTTACAAACAAAAAGAGAAAAAAAAAACATATTACAAACTTGTTATTAAGTTGTCATGGTTCACATTTATATAATTAACCCATACTCATTTGTAATTCACACTAATTAAATGTATAATTAAAAGCTTAAAATAATATTAAAAATAATTAATTAAGGAAAAATATTTAAGTAAACTAGCAATTTATAAGTGACTAAATAAATACCAAATACTAGCAATTACATAGTTAAAATAGGCGTATTTAAGTCTATGATGAAAAATAATTATAGTTAGGTTTTACGGAAAATACGATTTATCTTACCAATTATCAGACAATTCACCTAAAGGATTTATTTATTTATTTATTTTTATTTTTATTTAAAATGTTACACACTGCAAGCAAACCAGGAAACCGACTGATATCCAAAGAGTTCTTTTGCAAATAAATGTGTGCACACAATTTTGGTCCAACACAACACAAGTGTACACACAACTCTTTGGCATGGACCATGGTGGAGCTGCCTATGGCACACACTAATGATGGCTTGTGCAAATGGGGGGACAAGGGTAATAAATGATAAAATTTTTGATGTGATGCATTGCTTCAAGTTCCCTCCAAATCTCTGAATGCAAATCAGGTTATTTTAGACAAATCAAATAACACTAGGATGATGTTGGAGTAGACACAAGACCACCATATCAACTTGAGCCTCTACGCTCGGATTTAGACTGGCCACACCTCTTGAAAAACCAAGCTCGTCGGCCACCCTTGTCCCATTTATCCCCATATTTTCACTATCCCTTCCTTGCAGTCACATCACATCATTCTTATTACTTGTTTAATCTTTTTTGGTGTCTATATAAGCCAGATCAGTGAGCAAGGAAGGTCTATCTCATTTTCACATAATGTATACATTTTCTTAGTTTGTTTATTTTTGGTTTGGGCTTGAGAGTGAGTAGGCTATCACTTGGTTTCTTCTTCTTCTTCTCTCTTGAAGCTTTCTCTTGAGAGCTTCATTATGGAGGTTGAACAAGTTACCAATATCTTGTACATCTTCTTCAAGTGTTAATATATTGCTTTGTTATTTGCTTTTCTTTTCTTTACTTGCTTTGCTTTTCTTTTTATTATGATGCTTAACTAATCAAGATTGGTTGTGGTAATGGTAAGGAAGTGAGATGAAAGGCTTTGCCTCCTCCTCCTCTTATTAATGTTTAAATGTGCTTTATGTGATTATAAACTTAGTATTGTAACTTGGATGGGTTGATATGGTATGTTGATTCTGTGGTTACTTTGTAACCTCATCACATGCCATATTCTCCCCACAAACCCCATCTTACAAGCCTAACGTTAGAATCAATTTGGTGTTAAGTTTGCTAAGTTTGGATGTGGTATTTTGTGATTAAGTGACTTGAAAAATCTCTTAGTTTCATATACCATATACTATCACAAACACTTAGCACACTTAACACTGAAATCATTTGCTCTCACTCACTAATTTGTGTTTTTGATATTGTGGTATGCTTTCTAACCCTTGTGTTTAGTGTTGATACCCCAAGCTTGGACATGCAAACGGTAAGTGGACAAACGGACTCATTTCGTATTTTGCGGCAATATCGGAATTTGATGACTTTTGGTCCCCAACCACCTTGACTAACCATGCTTCAGACCGAGATCAACGTAAGGATGAACAATTCATGATCAAAGGAGCGTCGATGGGATCGTCGAGATTCGACCTTCCGAGCCAAAGCCAAGACCAATTTCTTCTTTTCTTGCTTATCTTGTTTCCGTATTCATTCTTTATTTTTTTTAGTGACAAAACCAACCCATTCATTATTTGTTGAACCTTAAATCACAAGACCCAATACACAATTCCCTGTGGATCGACCCGTACCTTCTGGCTTGCTACAACATGTCGTGCACTTGCGGTTTATAAATTTTAAAACGAGAACGATCTCGCGTCCGCATTCCATTTCCTTAAAACCATATCTGTTTCCAAAACATACTCGTTTGCGCTCGCGGGTGAATTCCCAACAAGTTTTTGGTATCGTTGCCGGAGATTTGGTTGTATTAGGTATTGTTATTTCTGGTTCTTACTAACAAAACTAACTTTTAACAATATTTTTTCAAAACTAAAAAAACCAAATTCTTTCTAATTTGTTCTCTGTCCTTAAGAACTGCTAGCACTTTGTAATTCAACAAAAAAAATCAAATTAGACCATTAGAATACTAATATAGCCTAGAGAACCCACACGAAATTTCATCCCCTCTCCTCAGATTTTGACCGGCGACATTACCTGATAATCCGAGCTCGCCGGCCCCTTGAGGGTGTTTTTGATTTTTTGTTTTCGTGTGATCTCCAGTGCAGTGTTTTCATTCTAGTGGTATTGTTTGATTTTTCTAATTTTATGTATGCAAGAATTGGGGATATATATCGCTTTTTGGCACTAAATATCGTATTTTCCGACATTTCAGGTTTTTCACGGAATTACGACCAGCAATCGTGCGGAGCGAGGCTCAAACTCAATTTCAAGACGTTAATGGAGTATAGTGTCAAAGATCCGGATAGTTTGACCCGCGCAAGCGAACAATCAAAGACTCGGATCACTTTCAAAAGGGGTTTTTCTTACCCAAATCACATCGGTACGTATTTCCTAACACATTCCACTTGAATCCGATGCATTCCACTATTATATCTTCTGCAGAATCCTTCGCACAAGCTTGCCGCCAATTGAACGGAGAAGTAACCGTATTTTTTGCGGTGCTTAAATTTAAACGAAAAAAAAGAATTGCTTAAATTGCTTGATGTCTTGAATTCTTTTATTGATTGCGCATTTGCATCTTAATACGGATTTAAGGGAAAAAAGACCAAACAAGATACGGTAAAGGATTTCATCACCTTTTTCCGTAGCCCACAAATCACAAAACCGCATTCTTTCATACCCACAGTAATTTAAAATCAACTAGACTTTGACTTTAAGGACATCGCACTCATTAGGAGAAGTTGACTGTGTTTAGAACACCGCTTAACGGTATATCGTTCACGGGATGTCTAGGCAAGTGTTCAAGAGAAAGGGTTATCTAATTAAGAAACTTCACGAAAGCGTTGGAAAACCTCCCCTTCTCTCTTGCACTTACCTGGCTTCGTGATCCTTATATCTTGAGCCCGTTTCTCGACACAGTTTTATTTCGACAATCAGGTTCTTGAACAGGTCTAGTTGACTAGCATACCATAGACTGTTAGGGGTGTAATATTCTTTGTTTTTGTGATATTTGTGAATTCTTGTTAAAATGGGTGATACACGATTTAATTCAATTTTTCACGATTCTTATTCTTTTGTTTATACTCAATCCCAATCCACTTGTTCAAATTGCGAAAATTCTTCCCATATTCATGACAACTGTCCTTTCTTAGAGGGTGACCAACTGTCCCAGAATTTTGATAATGGTCGCCCACCTAACACTCTTGAACTCAGTCCCACTTCAATTAGAGACCTAATGATTGAAGATTTAAAGAAAGAGGTCGACAGATTGACTGCTCTAGCATCACAACCCTCCTTACCCAAAACAACTAACACATCATTAGGGTATGATGGTGAGATGGATGCTAGGTTGACCACTTTAGAGAAAGGTATTGAAGTAATGACTGCGGTCGAGAATCAATCAGCTTCTATGCTAGCCCTGTGCATACAGCAGTGTTTCTTGCTCAAGCCCAATCATTGGCTAGAATAGAAGAACACGCAAAATATTTAGCTGTAAGGATTCTAGGGAGTGAACATAGTCAATTGGAACCCAATAGTGTTAATATCTGTCATCTAGGAAGTCATCCGAGTGAGATAAACGATCAATTGAATTTTGATGATTTCATGGATGACGATACAATTGAATTGACTAAATGTTATCAGGACACACAAGAAAAACCTCCGACTGATTTTTGCATTCCAATTTTAGGGGAGGAATCTTATGAATTTGACGGGTATGGTTTGGATAGATTGTCAGAAGAGATCAATGATCAGGAACCCACAATTTTTGTATCACCTAGTGATATTGTTTCGGAAGAAATGTTAGTGTGGTAACCTACTTTTTTGGATGACATATACCTACCAATTTGTGAATGTGATGAGGAAGAAATGGTATTGGGAGAGATAGAAAACCATAATGATAAGAATAGGATTGTGAAAAATCATAGGGAGGAAGACAACATTGAAAAATATTCTTTCATATCGAGTTTTGAGGAAATTTTTGCGGATGAACTTGATATTCTAGGTGTGTTTGAGTCAGGATCAATTTGGGAGTATCCTAAGAACCATTCTTTTGCTGAACTTTTTGCGGATGAACTCCAGTTTTTAAATGAACTTGACATTGGAACTCAACATGTGCTTTTTGAACATTCAATTCATCCAGGAAACAATTCTTTAAACTCTTCAGAATTTCATCTTCACTTTCAGCATCTTCTGATCCCTACTTTTACACGCCCATGCCCTTCACTAACATCTAACTTATATCTTTTCTTTTTCTTTTTTCTTTGTATATACATATTCTTTTACCAGTCATTGCACTATATAGACAAAATCTTTAAATAGCTGGTATTAATTCTGGACCAACCCGTTCTTTTAACATGTAAATATTGTAATTAGTCTTAGGTTTTTTCTTTTTCTTTGAATAAAATTCTCATCCTGATATTTAAGTCTAGCTACCAGAGACGGGGGCAACGATGAGGACATCATAAAACTCAGGTTTGGGGTGAGCACTGCATTTATTTGGCTGCATCATGTGTATATTCTGCATTGCATGCTTATTAAAAACCCATAACAATTGAAAAAAATTCCTAAAAATATAAAAACTTTGTCATATTAGCTAGCAGGGGAACTTTGATTCAAAGTCTGACGGTGCGGTTGATAAGTTAGAAATAACTAAATCCTTTTTGCAAAACTGACGAGCCGAAAAATAACCCTCTTTTATGTTTAACCATAACTGATATACGTCTTTTATAACACTTTACACGTGTCGTATGTTTTCGAGAATTTGATAAAAGTCTGACATGTCTGTAACTTTTAAAATTGATAAATATCTTTAGGATCAAACAGGTTTGTTCTGAGTTAAGTAATATCAAGAATAGTTCATAAAGTAAAGTGAATATGAAGGATATTATTGAGGTTTTAACAGAAACTATAAGTCTGAAAAATAACCAATCTGAAACCTTGTTGGAGTAATTCACACATTATCCACATGTAACGTCTTCGGATTTAAAAGAAAATGCTGGCCGTATTCACTAAGTTCAGAAATTTTTAAAATAAAATGAGTCTTTTGTTTTATGGTCTTGGAAACTTGGGTAATTAAGTCCTTAGAGTGTCTCCACACCTAATGCCCTAAAACCATTTGGTTTGGGAGTCATTGACCCAAAGCTCGCTAAGTTCCCAATCGCCAGATAAAACAAACTAAGCAAGTGTTCTCTCCATGTTAAAAGTCCTCATAGTTCGTTATGGGAGAATAATCTTGGTGAAGATGAGTTTTCTATTAAAACAGTATTTTCGCGGAGATATGAAGGTATATTTATTAAGAC
Source organism: Agapanthus africanus (assembly GCA_030015575.1). Taxonomy (NCBI): domain Eukaryota; kingdom Viridiplantae; phylum Streptophyta; class Magnoliopsida; order Asparagales; family Amaryllidaceae; genus Agapanthus; species Agapanthus africanus. Next base: position 249,652,843 of record JASDDO010000004.1, on the reverse strand, counting down.
GTTTTGCATGATAACGAAGGGTGTGTATGAACAAAAACAGGTGAAAGGTAGGAGTGAAAAATAAGACTTGGGTTCTCTGTTAAAAATGATATATATTCTGACTTGAAACCTAACTGGAGAATAAAACTTGAGAAAATATTAACTCCTTTCAAACTCGTATGATCCTTCGGATGTTTATCCTGGTCTGTAATTATGACATGATGACCCTAATCAAAGTTCTTAAAACCTTATGGACACTATCCGCACAATCACGTAAAGACGCGTATGAGCTTATGTTAAACAAATTGCGAGGTGTGAAAAATAGGGTTTAACGTTTCTGACTTGGGTAATAAAACTTCTGACTTTGATCTCTAACCTTAAGATTAGAATCAACAGTTTCTCCACGATGCTAACTTGACTGGATTTTGTGAGTGTAATCCGCTGAAAACCCTCAGGAGACAAAACTCCTCCTACTAGCGACACCTATAGATTTAATGGCTTGTTGCACGTTGTTCATATCAGATTTTTGCATTTTTATACCGCCCAATTTTTATCACATTGAATATCGGTAGGTACTCTTGAGCCGTGTTTGCTAGTCAATTGCAGGATACAGGTTCTCGGCTCTAAACGGTGAAATCCATGAAAAAACACGACAAAATCCGGGTTCCTGCCAACCACAGATAAAACACGGGTCTCCGCTCTTTATCCGTCTGTTGCCACACACCAGTTTAGGAGACAAAATGGCAAATCGATTGTCACCTTCATGCACAAGGCTCAATGGCAACACAAGATCCAAGAAATCTACGCGGAGCTCGAGGAAATCATGACAAAAAGTCCACATCAAATCACCTTTTCCTCAACAGAAATTCTGGAAAAATCGTGAAGAAAATATGAAAAAATATATATACCAGAGTAAAGGGCACACAGAACCAGGGAAGCACAGAAAAGATGGGAGCCCAACTCCTCCATACCGCCGCGGAACCGCGGCCAAAGGGGGGTCTAGGCCGCGGTTCCGCGACCGTACTGGCGCCGCACTTGAAGACTTTTTGGGGGTTGTTTGGTCTTTTTACATGAGTGCAGAATTTTGCCCTAGATTTCCAGTTCCCTGCCTATAAATAGCCCAGAACCTTGTGAAGCCAAGGGTGCATAATCTTGTATTTTTCTAGGTTTAGAATACTTGTTTCTTCTTCCTCTTCTCATCTCTTCTCCATTAAAACTTGTAGTGAGCTTTGTGAGTGAAGAATGATGAATAAAGAAGATTCTTTTGCTATTATATCTTGTCTTGTTCTTTTATAATTGCTTGTAATTTTAATTTGTTAACTTAGTTGTTGTTATTTCTTGTTGTTTCTTTCTTTTCTCTTTTCCTTTATCATTAAAACAACCATGATGCTTACGCTTGATCCTTGCCAAGGTGAGGTCGCAAATAGCTAGTTGTTATCTTCTAATCTCCTTCTTTCTATCTTCCTCTTTTGTTTTGTTTTCTTTTCATTATGATGTGTGAGTAGTTTCATACTTGTTAGGGTAGGATAAGGGAAGTTTGAGAGAAGGAAATCTCTCTCACTCTTTCCTTGCCCAACATCTTAAATCAACTCCCGTTAATTGAACCACAATCCGCTCCTTACGGCACCCTATCCTACATGATAGCGGTGATTCCGTAGTGAGACCGGTTGTGGTTGAATTAACCGGAGGTTATGGCTAAGAGCCAAGAACGGACGGACAAGCACCAAAAGGAAGAACTTATGCGTTGGAAAGCCTAGCTTATACTCGCAAGTTCCTTCCTAGTCGTGCTAATCCCCGTTGTTGCCGATTACCGTAACACGATATTAAGAAGGGCAACGAAAGAGGTGAGCGACTCCTAACTCAAACTAACCTAATCCTAACCCTAACAAGCTCTCTTTACATATCACTTTAACACTTAGATAATCACAAACAAAATCTGGACCTTCGGACTTAACTCGTTAAAACACATAGAAAAAGATTCCCATCTTCCTGCGGACGACCCGTACTCAACCGGCTAGCTACAAGCGAAACCGTCTTGATTGCGGTAATTAACTAAACTTGAACACGCAGAATCCCTAACAATCAAATGGCTCCGTTGCCGGGGAGACGGTAGTTTATTTCTTTGTGTAATTTCGGGTTAACTTGTGAATATAAAAACAACCGAAAAACAAAACAAAAAAATATACTTTGTAAAAAAAAAATCATCTTGTTATTTTTGATTAGTTTTTGTGCAAGTGTGCAGGATAATACGGAGTTCGAGTTCAGTGCCAAAGACGTGGGAAGATAGACCCACATTTCGCGGCTACACCGCGACGGATCAAAACGAAGTGACGGTCTACTTTAAAAATCTGTAGCAGTTCCAGTGAGCAAATCAAAATTCAGCATATCCATACAAGCAAAGGACACCCAACCCAGACCACACCAGAAAAATGGAGCTCCATTTCCTCAACATAGCCGCGGAACCGCCGCATTAGAGCCCTATTGCCGCGGAACCGCGGCCACTTGGTGGCCTCAGGCTTCCAATTTCTCTGTAAGTGTTCCTCATCTCTCTCCCACTCCTCTGGACTCCAATAAACTGTGTTTTCTGCAGCATTCTTTGCGCAAACTCTTCTCCCCCTTCCAATAAACTGTTCTTGTGCAGGATTCTTTGCGCTACGCTAAAAATAAAAATTGTTTGCAGTTGATTTGTTATCGCTTTGCATTAATTAATACGGACTTAAGGGGCTTGAAACCAATTCAGATTGGGTGGGGATTTCATCACCCTTCCTAGGACCCCAAAAATCACAAAAAGCATATGTATTGACCATTATTAAAATTAAAAAATACTAGACTCAGCCCTAAGGACTTCGCGCTCAATAGGACAGAGGACTAGTTACAGGCATCGGCCGTTTATCCTATCTGACTTTTGCGGTGCCTAGGCAAGTGTGACGAAGGCAAGTGGTTATTTAATTAAGGAACTTCGCGAAAGCGTTGGACAACCTCCCACTTACCTAGCACTTATCTGGCCGCATTAGACGGAGAAGAGGCGGTTTGAGGTCCTTTTTCTAGCCCTCTAGAACAGTTAGGAGCAGGTCTAGTTGACCTAGGTGACCCTAGATCTAGGTGAGATTGTGCATATTTTATTTGTGATTGCTTAAATCCGTAAGTCCGTACATATTTCTGTAAAGCTCTTTCTAAAAAAAAAAGGAAAAAATCAAAAACTTTTATAAAAACTTGCCCTTTGTCGCCAAATCCATTTTTTCACCCACCACCCATCGTTTTCTCCATTGACGTTTTCTTACCCTCACCTTCTCCGCTTTGACTATACTAAACTCGTTTAGTGTATGTCCGCTTGGACTCGGGACACTAGCGCCCGTCTAGTCCGCGTTACGTTAGTCGCTACCGACTACGCGATCGACTCAGATGTCGAAACTCCGTCCACTCCTCTTTCACCCCTTCCTTTGCCGGCCAACTCCGACGTTGACCGGAATTCTGTTTATACATCTTCACCTTCACCTTCACCAACCTCTTCTTCCGCGATGTCGGGATTTAATCCTAACATCTCTTTGACTACCGCTGGATTGGCTCCACCTCCTACGGAGACCAATATCCCACCACCACCGCCTGTTGTAGCGCCGCAGCGAATCGCGCTCCAGGATCGTTTCTATCCCACCCGTTCTGCACTTCCCACCTGCCTTTCTCTTCCACCGTCCAATGGGGACAACTTTGAAATTAAGCCCCACTTCATCAACATGCTTCCACGATTTCATGGGCTTGAATCTGAAGATGCCTATATCTTCATTAATAAATTTCAAAACGTCTGTGCCATGATGAAAACCACCCAACAGTCGGACGATGCTATACGTCTACGGGTCATTCCATTCACTTTATGCGATCTTGCTGAAAAATGGCTGTATAGCACCGCTTCCCATTCCATAACCAGTTGGGACGAGTTTGTTAAAGCGTTTCTCAAAAAGTTCTATCCGAATCATAAAACCGCAAGGATTCGCAATGAAATCAACCAATTCTCTCAGCTTCCTTCTGAACCCTTCTGGAAGTGTTTTGACCGGTACAAAGACCTTCTTGTTCAGTGTCCTCACCACGGTATAGAGAAATGGCAACTTTGCCAAACCTTATACGAGGGCCTGAACCCAGCAACGAAGCAGTTGTTGGAAACCATCTGTCAGGGCCACTTCCTATCGAAATCTGACGAGGAAGCGTGGCAGTTCTTTGACGACCTTGCGGAGCAAACGCTACAATGGGAGAGCACCAGACCGACTTCTTCTTCTTCTACCTCCACTTCTACCGGTCAGTCTAGGGTAGGAATTCACCAACTTGATGTCTCTATTGCGATGAAAGCTGAAATGGCTGCAATAACAAGAAAGCTTGAAGCGATAGAGAGCAAATTTTCTTCTCCTGCTCCTTCCCCTGTTCTCCCCCGTCGTACCATCTGCGCTTGTTGTTCCGATCCTTCTCACTTGACCGAAGAGTGTCCTTACAATCCACCATCGCAAGGACAGGATCAGGTTAATGCTGCATTCCAGCAAAGACCGAGGAATGATCCATACTCTTCCACCTACAATCCCGGTTGGAGGAACCACCCCAATTTCGCCTGGAATCAGAATCAGAATCAATTCCAAGGAAACAATTTCCAAATGGCCCCTCCGCCGCAACAACAAGCGCAACAACAAACTCAGTTTCAGCAGCCCTTCCAACCCCAACCTTTTCAAAATCAGACGAACAACTTTGCACCCAACAATTCTTTTCCACCAAACAACTTTGTTCCGTCAAACAACGATAAGGTTTCCTCGCTCGAACGAAGTCTGGAGGCGTTCGTTAAACAACCGACACAATCCACCGCAAACATCCAGTCTTCCATTCAGTCCTTAGTGCAACACACTGCCGCTCACGGGCAAAGCATCAAGACCATCGAGGCCCAGATTGCACAACTGAATGCGGCCTTAAGCGAGCGAGAAAAGGGGAAGCTCCCGTCCCAGCCACTCCCAAATCCCGGTCACCCACATAATGCACATGTTGCTCTTGAACAACAAAACCATAATGTGAGTGCCGTGACCACACTGAGATCGGGAAGGATGCTGCAAAACAACATCGGCATACGAATCAACGAAGACACCCCGGCCGCTGCTTCTTCTTCTTCTTCTTCTTCTTCTTCGTCTTCTGAGCCTATTCTCCGTTCTTCACAAGGCTCTCCTTCCTCTTCTTCTGCTCTGAATGGATCCACTTCTCACTCCACGAAAACACCTGTTCTGGGATCCGTTCCAACTCCACAATCTCCTCCTCCAGCATTAGACTCAACCAATTTTAAAAATATTCCATTTCCAAACCGGTTGAGGTCTAATAAACAAAATCCTCAAATGGAGAAGATTCTGGAGTTATTTAAGCAGGTTAACATTAACATTCCTCTTTTAGATGCTGTCCAACAAGTCCCGTCCTACGCGAAAATCTTAAAGGACTTGTGCACGAAAAAGAGGAAGTCTCAGGTACCCAAGAAAGTTTTCTTGGCTAGTGCTGTGAGTGATGCCCTTACCCAATCTTTACCATAAAAACGGAAGGACCCTGGCTGTCCTACGATTTCAATTACCATTGAAGATAAGAACATCAACCGCGCACTATTAGATCTTGGTGCTAGTGTTAACCTGCTTCCGTATTCAGTATACGAGCAATTAGGCGTCGGAGAGCTGAAACCCACACACTGCACTCTCCAAATGGCCGATCGATCACCCATCCTAGGGGTGAGCTAGAGGATGTGTTAATAAAAGTCGGGGACTTCATATTCCCCGTTGACTTCATTGTATTAGATACACAGCATGTAGCTAACCCCCGGAATCAAATTCTGGTGATACTCGGTCGCCCATTTCTTGCAACCTCAAATGCTGTGATCAATTGTCGCAATGGTTCGATGAACCTCTCTTTTGGAAACATGACGATTGAACTCAACATTTTTAGGTTGGGGAATCAGCCCGCCGAACCTAATGCTCATATACTGGACGTCTGCTCGATCCAGGAGATCACCCCTGAAGAGTGTGAATTCGAGGAGTTTCTGTTTGAACACGATAATCTTGACGCCACTAGTGCGTTCCTCCTCGAACCTGCTGCTGTTTCTGTGCCCGACAACGACTACGAGTGTTTCACGTTCTTGAACGATCTTAGCCGCGCACAACCCGAGTTTGAATCTTTCGAATTTCCGGATGAGTTACCTGAACCATCCGACTCGGTCGCTTACACTCGTTTCGAACCTTTGCTGGAGTCCTTTGAGTTCGAGACCTCCGCACCAATCTTGCCTTCAATCGTTTCACCTCCAGCGCTCGAACTCAAGCCTTTGCCGTCTCACCTTAAGTACGCTTACTTAGGTGAGAACGAGACCCTCCCTGTCATCATTTCGGCTTCTCTAGCTCCAGAGCAAGAGAAAGCCCTTCTCGCGGTCTTGCATAGCAACAGGCAAGCTTTTGGCTGGTCCATGGCGGACATCAAGGGGATTAGTCCCCTGATCATTGAGCATCACATTCATCTGATGGATGATGCCAAACCAGCCCGGGATCCACAAAGACGTCTCAATCCAGTGATGAAAGAGGCTGTGAAGAAGGAGATCGTCAAATGTCTAGATAGTGGTATCATTTACCCTATCTCTGATAGCCAGTGGGTTAGCCCCATCCACGTTGTCCTCAAGAAGTCGGGCATCACGGTCATAATAAACGAGGCGAACGAGTTAATCCCTACTCGCACCCAAACTGGGTGGCGAGTATGCATTGATTACAGAAAACTCAACGCCGCAACGCGGAAAGACCACTTTCCGCTACCTTTCATTGACCAGATGCTTGAACGATTGGCCGGACACGAGTACTACTGCTTTCTTGATGGCTACTCCGGCTATAATCAGATTCCCATCGCCGAAAAAGACCAGGACAAGACCACTTTCACTTGTCCTTTCGGCACGTTTGCATATCGTCGCATGCCCTTTGGGTTGTGCAATGCGCCCGCTACCTTCCAGCGGTGTATGATAGGAATCTGATCAGACATGATGGAAAAATTTCTGGAGATTTTCATGGATGATTTCTCCATCTTTGGCGATTCCTTCAACGAGTGTTTGCTGAATCTTGACGCTGTCCTTACCCGATGTAAGGACAAGAATCTCACTTTGAATTGGGAGAAATGCCACTTCATGGTGCACAAAGGTATTGTCTTAGAACATATCATTTCGTAAAATGGCATAGAGGTTGACAAAGCAAAGATTGAGGTCATTTCCAATCTACCTCCTCCCCGATGCGTCAGAGATATCCGAGCCTTCCTTGGCCATGCCGGTTTCTATAGACGGTTTATCAAGGACTTTACCAAGATTGCTAGGCCCTTGACTCTTTTGCTGGCCAAGGATACGCCATTCGACTTCAACTCGCGCTGTGTTACTGCATTCGAGTCACTAAAACGCTCACTCACTTCTGCTCCCGTTCTTTCTTCACCTGACTGGACGCACCCATTTGAGATTATGTGCGATGCATCCGACTTTGCCATTGGTGATGTCCTTGGACAACACATCAACAAGATGCCGCACGTAATCTATTATGCGAGCCGAACCCTGAACGATGCACAACTCAATTATACAACAACTGAGAAGGAATTCTTAGCTGTTGTATTTGCTTTAGAAAAGTTCAGGCCCTACCTCATCGGCTCTCCAGTCATTGTCTACACTGGCCATTCTGCTCTGCGCCATCTTTTTGCGAAGAAAGATGCAAAATCTCGGCTAATACGTTGGATCCTCTTGCTTCAAGAGTTTGACCTTGTCATTAAGGACAAACGAGGATGTGAAAACGTAGTTGCCGACCATCTCTCACGACTTCCTTCTTCGCCTTCGCTTCCAATTCCGATCAACGACGTTTTCCCGGATGAACAGCTCTTGACAGTATCTTGCGAACCCTGGTTCGCAGATATTGTGAACTATTTGGCCACGGGATTACTACCGACTGAATGGTCAAGTCAGGACAGACTTCGCTTCTTATCCCAAGTAAAACACTTTTACTGGGACGAACCCTATCTGTTCAAGTATTGTCCCGACCAGATTATTCGTCGGTGTGTCCCTGACGAGGAATTCAAGAGTGTGCTGTCATTTAGCCACGATCAAGCATGTGGCGGGCATTTTGGCCCCAGAAAGACAGCTGAGAAGATCTTGCAATGTGGTTTCTACTGGCCACAACTCTTCAAAGACGCTCATGACTATTGCAAGACTTGCTCCCGGTGCCAACACATGGGCCGGATATCCCGGAGGAACGAGATGCCGCTCCAACCGATCTTCGTTGTGGAGATTTTCGATGTTTGGGGGATAGATTTCATGGGGCCGTTTCCCAGCTCTTTTGGGAACTTGTACATCCTTCTCGCTGTTGATTACGTCTCTAAATGGGTCGAGGCTGTACCCAGTCGGACTAACGACAACAAGGTTCCTTAAAGAAAACATTTTCTCCCATTTTGGGCACCCCCGAGCGATCATTAGCGACAATGGAAGTCATTTCTGCAATAAGACTTTCGAGGCCTTGATGCGGAAATACTCCATTAATCATAAGCTATCCACGCCCTACCACCCCCAAACCTGCAGGCAGGCCGAAGTTTCAAATCGGCAAATCAAGCAGATACTGGAGAAGACGGTTTCCAAGAACCGTAAGGATTGGTCGCTGAAACTCACTGATGCCCTTCGGGCATTTTGAACCGCTTATAAGACCGACCTTGGCATGTCTCCCTATCGGCTTGTGTACGGAAAAGCCTGCCACCTACCTGTCGAAATAGAGCATCGCGCATTTTGGGCGATAAAGGAGCTGAATCTGTCTTTCGAAGATGCGGGCAGCCATCGGAAGCTGCAGTTGAACGAACTAAGCGAGCTTAGGGATGAGGCTTACGATAACGCGGTTGTCGTTAAGAATCGAACGAAGGTGTTTCACGATAAACACCTTTTGCGCAAAACCTTCGTACCTGGTCAGCAGGTACTGCTTTACGACACCCGACTTCACTTCCATCCAGGAAAGATCAGATCTCGCTGGAAAGGGCCGTATTTTGTGCGGAATGTATATCTGCAGGGCGCTGTGGATTTGGAAAATCCGAAGGACGGTTCATTTTTCAAAGTGAACGGACACCGACTAAAACCGTACCTTAGCGCCGAACCAACAGAGGAGCTCCTGTTCTTACAGGAGCCGGTTTACCCTGCCTGATCTTCCTCTGCCTACCTCCAAACTTCGGTTATCCAGCCAAGAACAGTGGACACTGTTCCAAATAAGTTTGGGGGTATGTATAAACCATTTTGTATATATTTGTGGATATTCTTTTCCATTCTTTTTCCTTTTCTTTTCTTTAAAAAAAAAAAATTATCGCTAACCGACAATTTTGACCCTTCAAATGATCTCTTCATGCAATAACAGTGAGGACACTGTCCAGTTTAAGTTTGGGGGTACGCTCGGTACGCATTTCTTACCTTCGCATTCATATGTATATTTTGCATCTGCATATTAAAATCCATAAAATCCATAAAAATCTGAAAATTTTCTAAAAACATAAAAACTTTTCTGTCAAGTTAGCTAGTGGGAGAACTCTGATTCAACATTTCGACGGTTTTGTTTGATAAAATAAGAATAACTAAATCTTATGTTTAGATTTTGAAAACCTGAAAGATAACTCTCCTTTGAAGTTAACTATAGCTGATATACGTCTTTACATCACACTACACGTGTCGTGAGTTTTTGGGAATTAGATGACAAGTCTTTTATGTTTAACAACTTTTAAACAGATAAATGATTTTCTGAGGATCAAACAGGTTTGTTCTGAAATAAGTAATGTCAAGAATAGTTTATGAAGTAAAGCGAATATGAAGGAATGTTATTGATGTCGTAATTGGAACTAAGTCTGAAAAATAACCCATCTGGAACTTGATTGGAATGATTACACACCGAACCCACTAAACACGTCTTTTATCCAAAAAAAATAATTGAACTACTGGTTATATCTCCGTTCGTATTAAATCATCATGATTTTCACGCCAAACTGTCTTTTGTTTTTGGACCTAGGTAACTTGAGTAATTTAGTCTGCTGGGGTGTTTCTACACCTAATGCCCTAAAACCAACTGGTTTGGGTGCATTGGCCCAAAGCTCGCTAAGAAGCCTAGAAAGTCCAGATTAAAACAAAGTCAAGCAAGTGTTCTCTCCGAGTTAAAATTCCTAACGGTTCTTTGTGTGAGAAAAATCTTGATAAAAGACAGGCTTTTATAAAAAATTTAATGGAGATATGAAGGTTTTATTCTATGATAAAGACTATTGCACGTTCACAGAGGTGTGTATGAAATGAAAACAAGAAAAAGGTGGAGTGAACAATAAGACCTAGTTTCCTATTAAGGAAGATAGAAATTCTGAAGTTGAAACCTTGCTGGAAAACGAAACTTGAAAAATGCTTAACTCTTTATAAAACTTATGTGATCCTTTCAAAATTCTTATCCGGGCTTTATTATGAGGACTTTATTCGACCTTTCTGGAACTTAACGATACTATTTTCACTGCACGTAAAGACATATAAAATCTGTAGTTAAATAAAAAGCGAGGTGTGAAAGATAAAGGTTCGATAGTCTAGACTTAGGATAATAGAATTGTTATTTTCTGAAACAAAACTTTAGGGTTTGAATCTTAGTTATTTTACAAAACTAGCTTGACCGGATTTTGTGGGTAGTATCCGCTGAAAACCCTCAGGAGACAACACTCCTCCTACTAGGGACACCTAGAGGTTTAACGACTTGTTGCACATGCTCAGTGCAATCGCGTTTCCTGCGAAAGTGAGGTTAGGAAATTTTTTGTGAATAAATTGGCTTTGCTCGGGATGAGCAAATGATAAGTTTGGGGGTATTTGTTCATATCAGATTTTTGCATTTTTATACCGCCCAATTTTTATCACATTGCATATCGGTAGGTACTCTTGAGCCGTGTTTGCTAGTCAATTGCAGGATACAGGTTCTCGGCTCTAAACGGTGAAATCCATGAAAAAACAAGACAAAATCCGGGTTCCTGCCAACCACAGATAAAACACGGGTCTCCGCTCTTTATCCGTCTGTTGCCACACACCAGTTTAGGAGACAAAATGGCAAATCGATTGTTACATTCATGCATAAGGCTCAATGGCAACACAAGATCCAAGAAATCTACGCGGAGCTTGAGGAAATCATGACAAAAAGTCCACATCAAATCACCTTTTCCTCAACAGAAATTCTGGAAAAATCGTGAAGAAAATATGAAAATATATATATACCAGAGTAAAGGGCACACAGAACCAGGGAAGCACAGAAAAGATGGGAGCCCAACTCCTCCATACCGCTGCGGAACCGCGGCCAAAGGGGGGTCTAGGCCGCGGTTCCGCGGCCGTACTGGCGCCGCACTTGAAGACTTTTTGGGGGTTGTTTGGTCTTTTTACATGAGTGCAGAATTTTGCCCTAGATTTCCAGTTCCCTGCCTATAAATAGCCCAGAACCTTGTGAAGCCAAGGGTGCATAATCTTGTATTTTTCTAGGTTTAGAATACTTGTTTCTTCTTCCTCTTCTCATCTCTTCTCCATTAAAACTTGTAGTGAGCTTTGTGAGTGAAGAATGATGAATAAAGAAGATTCTTTTGCTATTATATTTTGTCTTGTTCTTTTATAATTACTTGTAATTTTAATTTGTTAACTTAGTTGTTGTTATTTCTTGTCGTTTCTTTCTTTTCTCTTTTCCTTTATCATTAAAACAACCATGATGCTTACACTTGATCCTTGCCAAGGTGAGGTCGCAAATAGCTAGTTGTTATCTTCTAATCTCCTTCTTTCTATCTTCCTCTTTTGTTTTGTTTTCTTTTCATTATGATGTGTGAGTAGTTTCATACTTGATAAGGGAAGTTTGAGAGAAGGAAATCCCTCTCACTCTTTCCTTGCCCAACATCTTAAATCAACTCCCGTTAATTGAACCACAATCCGCTCCTTATGGCACCCTATCCTACATGATAGCGGTGATTCCGTAGTGAGACCGGTTGTGGTTGAATTAACCGGAGGTTATGGCTAAGAGCCAAGAACGGATAGACAAGCACCAAAAGGAAGAACTTATGCGTTGGAAAGCCTAGCTTATACTCGCAAGTTCCTTCCTAGTCGTGCTAATCCCCGTTGTTGCCGATTACCGTAACACGATATTAAGAAGGGCAACGAAAGAGGTGAGCGACTCCTAACTCAAACTAACCTAATCCTAACCCTAACAAGCTCTCTTTACATATCACTTTAACACTTAGATAATCACAAACAAAATCTGGACCTTCGGACTTAACTCGTTAAAACACATAGAAAAAGATTCCCATCTCCCTGCGGACGACCCGTACTCAACCGGCTAGCTACAAGCGAAACCGTCTTGATTGCGGTAATTAACTAAACTTGAACACGCAGAATCCCTAACAATCACACGTGCTCAGTGCAATCGCATTCCCTGCGAAAGTGAGGCTATGATTTTTTGTTTTGCTCGAGACGAGCAAAAGATAAGTTTGGGGGTATTTGTTCATCTCAGAAAACTGCATTTTAATACCGCTTATTCATTATCTATTTTGTTATATATCAGTGCTATTAACCGGTGTCTGCTCAGTAATTACAGAATGCAGGTGTTCGTGGTAAAATACTGGAAACACATTCAAAATCATGGATATAACGTTTGGGAGCCAACACTGTGTCATGACCCAAAGGTACGGAAGGTGACTGGCACTTAAATTACGAAACGTCCCTGTTGGAGATAGTGCCCTCAGAGTCAATTATTGGATCACAGGTACGTGATTGTAATGATTGAGGGAGGACCTATCCCGGTAGGACAGTCTTACTCGAGATGATAGTATGCTATCTGGTTTACCTTTATCATCGTGTACTGCTTTAGGTGACCTGACAGGTCGCTATTACACGTTGATAGAGCCCCTAGGATTCTTGCTTGACTGCCAGCAGTATGAGGGCGATCATATAAGTGGGAGCTGGTAGTCTATAAGCACATCCTTAAATGGTCCCTAGTCGTGGGAGTTTCGAGACAGGGCATCGATTCTCCAGAGTAGACTAGTGTATACAGTCGAGACCCCGACGAGGGGCGGTGGCCGGTCTCACAAGCCACTGGTGTCAGTTGGATCACCTAAGATGTATACAGGTGCTCATTGGGTTATGAGTACACCGGACAGGACTCGCCGGGAACATGCTAGTTGGTCTTATACCTGACGTCAGATAGCAGTTCCCTGGTGACATGTGTACAGGTTAGTTCATCGACCTGAGGATCGTCATTTGTCTCGTGTGAGTTCCCACTGTACTTTGATTACTACCCTACCACGCTCAAAGGAGACGTGCAAACAGATTTTAGTTGGGTACAGTCCCGAGCCACATGGAGGCAGTGAGCGGATCTTCAGGGGTTCGTCTCTCCCGGTATTGGGGGTGAGTTCGCGCTGTGTCTAGGAGAGCCATTACACGAAGTCCTTGGCCAAGGCAGGAGATTTACTGGTAGGTATTCCAGTAGTATCTCAGGGTGTTCTGGGCTACACTCCGACACGACTTGTACCGCTTTTGGGGGTCTGACTTTTACCAACCCCCTAGGCCCGCCATGCGATGCTCATAGACGAACGGACCGGACTGTACGGATATTGTCACTGACAGGCTCAGTATGGTGTCAGGATGAGTTCGCTCATCGACGTCCCTTTTGGTCAATAGCTGGTGGCCCGTCACGTATTGGCTTATACCTCTGACGTGCTAGTGGTTAAATCCACAGCCATAGTATTGACGAGTCTTTAGAGTCCACCACACTTTCAGTTACTCAAGTTTCGGGCGAAACGCTGTAGAGGCCGTATGGAGATATGGCAGGGTCCGATCAGATACGTGCGGTATTGCACGGATCAGGATCGGACGGTTTGTAGAGGCCGTATGGAGATATGGCAGGGTCCGATCAGATACGTGCGGTATTGCACGGATCAGGATCGGACGGTTAGTACTAGAGGCCGTATAGATATATGGCAGGGTTTGATCAGATACGTGCGGTATTGCACGGATCAGTATCGGACGGATATTACTAGCCGGCTTTGGTTTAAGCCGGATCCTAGTATAGTACAGTGTAGTTTTGTCTCTTTGCATTTGTATCCGGTCGGAATACAGATGCGGGTGTGTATGCACAGTATCGGGGTTTTCCTGTAATTTATTACGGGACCAGCTTTCTGGAGTTGCCAGTTTGCATTCCGTTCCGGCCGGTTTTTCTTTGTTCCTTCACGGCCGGACTTTTCTGATGGAGGGGGTTATTTGCAAGTTTGCAAATAACATTTTGTGGAGGGCTATATTGCATATTGGTGGCATCATGATAGTTTTTCATGATGAGATTCTTTTTCCTTCTTATCACTTGCTTTATGGTGATTAGAGTTGATTAGAGTTTGATGTGAGATTGTTATCATTTCTTTAGGGTTGTGGTCACCCATTCTCTTTTCCTACACTCACCTCCCTTCATGGTTGATATTCATTCCTCCACCATTCTCACTTGAAGAGAAGGCCACACTTGAGAGAAGAGAATGAGAGAGTTCAGTTTTGTTATGTGAGGAATTCCTCATCTCATCTTCTTCTTGCTAGAAAATTGAAAGCACCAATTTTCCTTACCTCTTCCTCCATCCTCCAAGGCAACAAAACCCCAAATGAGACACAACCCTACACATCCTACAGCAAATCTTAGACATGTCGACTTGCCAGCTTCATGCCCGAGTTGCCTCGGTATTGAGGTGGGAGCCCGTAAAAGATGCAGGCGATGTGGTGCCCTTCCGGCGAGGAGGCGACGACCGGAGTATCCGCAGGAGATCGGGACGATGAGGAGAAGACCGGAGGACTCGAATCAGTCGGTATATCTCTATTCCCTATCTTGTAGTTAGCTAGGACTAGTTAATGGTTCGATCCGGGTTTAGTGCGCGGTGGTGCCGGTTTGCTAAGTTCGCAAAATTAAAGTTTATCACCGCTTCCGCATTTGGCCGTCGGATTGACGGCCGGGGCGCCGCCGTGCACTTACAGTGGTATCAGAGCCTCGCCATTAACATAGTCTAGATTTGTTTAATGTGTTTGCATTTCCGATCGACCAAAATTCCAAAAACCCGCGTTTTCTTCACATCAGTTTTCTGACGATTTTTTTCTGGCTCGAAAAATTTTTCGGGTTGTAGAAAACTGATGTACTGGAAGTTCTAAGAATTCTGGGGACATTTGAGAGAGTGATCATTCAAGGGGAGCGCGGAACCGCGGCCAAACCCCACTTGGCGCCGCGGTTCCGCCGCAGTATGGAAGGATCACTCTGTCAAAGTTTTCCAGTGGACTTCTAGGGTGAAAATAGGGTTTCTGGAATATTATGTTTGGGCCCAGAATTTCTTGATGTGCTACAGTAGTACTTGGGGGCCCACTTGGTATAATTTGATCGATCGGATATTTTAAACACATTATTTCACAGTATTTACATTATATCTGCGACCGTGAATGTCACTCGATCGGTAAATCCTGTCTAACTGCTATAGCCCGGTTAGACGGATTTGCGAACGTGACTTTCACGTTGATGTTCTGTGTTATGCTGTGATGTTGCGGATCGGTCGTGGGGGATAGCCTGGATGCAATGCTAGTACAGTTTTTGTTATATTATGTACTTTTGATATTGCGGGGCGAGCGTCCGACATGTGGACTGCCGTCACTGCCTGATTGTATTATTATTTTGGGGCACGACCTGGTTGCGGTCGATGTATCCGTTGTATGTATATTTTACTTTCTGTACTAGGATTACCCCGCGGAGGGGTGCACGGATAACCGGGTTCTAGATGGCAACAAGCCCGCATCTCATGGCATTGAGACGGAGGGGGCTTCACTCTAGGATTGGCGGGCTATTCGCCGCACTCGTAGGGGGTACAGGTTGACCCAGGAGGGGTGCCCAAGTTACCGGATTCCGTGAAGTGCTGGGTGGTCCATTCACGTTGCTGAAGGGGCTGCCTCGCTTCAGGTTTTGGCGGGTAACTTGCCGCGCCCGTAGGGGTCTAGGATTTCATTGCACAGGCTATCCACACGACCAGGGGAACGTCGGGTTTCAGTAGTGGCTCTGTGAAACCCGGGGATCCCAGATATCTGTATTGTTCTGTGATGCTGTACATTTCTGTGATGTTGCATTTTATCACGCCTTGAGCGAAATATAATATATTGGTATATATATTAGTAGATGTTGTATATGTTTTGCATCCGCGCTAGTCCAGTCCCCGCTCTGTCGTTAGTTAGCTAACCTAACGGGTAATGACGGGACCCAGTGGCGAATGCGGATGGCATATACGTACATCAGTATATTTTCGTTCTTTGTGGTGTGATCAATTGATGGGACTGCGTTGATTCGGATCAATGCAAGATAAACAAACCTATTCTGATGTTGTTGGAACACTTTTCAAAAAGCTGTTATTGCAAGGACGTTCACTTTTGTTTTGCACAGTGATATTCAGTTGGAATATCCTGCTCCTCAGTCGACGAGGCAAGGGCCGAGATCCCTTCACCGGGAGTGACCCCTTGGACAGAAGTTTGCGTCAGGGCATTAACTTCACTATAGCCAATTACTTTTGCTTTGCATCGTGGTATTCATTTGGAATATCCTGCACCACATTCTACGGGGAAAGAGCCGAGATCCCTTCACCGGGAGTGACCTCTTTAGTAAAGGTTTTCGTCACTATATTTTCTAAAAAGCTATCCGTTCCTTCAACGATATCAAGTTCATTACGTTAAAGGTTTTCGCCAGAAACCATTCGTAGCCCTCCGTCGTTTCATACGGGTAGCAAGTAGTATTCATGCTATGTTTGTTGACCTTCGTCAAGGCATAGTGTATGGTAGCTGCTTGTTGCCTTTCTGCTGCATAGATAAATGCGTTGGTTTGGGACAGTCGTATAGCCTTGTTGACCTTCATCAAGGGCTTGTACGGGTGGGTTCAAATTAACCATGGATAATGACGGGTAGAACTTGACATGTGACTTATGATTTGTTGACCTTCGTCAAGGTCATAAGAGCATGGGGTAAAAATCACATCGGGAGTTTCAAAAGTACTGAAACTTGCCAGATATGCGCATACCTTCTGGAGTGTGACACCGTGAGCGGATTCCGTCACGTTATCATGTAATGATAGTTGGATCCCGATTCCCACTGATGAGTTGGTTTACTCCTCGGGTGACCCCGACTAATTCTTCTTTCAGGTTTGGAGGAGAATTTGAGGTACAGTGGGAGGTTTCCTGATTAGAAAAAGTGATAACCATTCTGATTTAGGATAGAGTGCACGCTGAGTGTTTCTTTTCTCTCTCTCTCTCTCTTGGCAGCGACCATTGACCCGACCCTAGACTATGACTCAGTGACCAAGTTGACCGAACCTTCTTAACACTGGCTTTTGGATTGTCAGAATCGATAAACTCATTGCCACTCCTACTTTTACTCTTTTCTCCAGGACACCCCGTATTACTACGAACGTCCACTTCCATTGGACAAAACCATCGTATGGTTATATACGAACTCGAAGAAATTCGAGGATGGTTTCTGGTTCTGGAGAAAACGAATAGGACTATTCAGTTGTTTTTTCCTTTTACCTTCTCTCTCAGATTACGAGTACTCCTTGGCTTAGGAGATAGTACACCTATTACGCAAATTGGATAGTCTTCTTCCAAACCTTAGGCTGGTGCCGAACGGTGGGGAATGAAGAATACCAATTAGCCTAAATGGTGTACAGAAGGTATTGAGTAAAGACATAACAAGGGATTAGTAAGAGGGCAAAGTAAATTGCGCTGCTATTCACGACCAAACCAAGTATTTCTTCGCCAATCCTAAATCACCTTTGTATTTCTCCAGGACACTCCGTATCACTACGAAGATCCACAGTTTATTGGATAATCCATCGTATGGTTATATACGAACTCGAAAGGAACTTGTTCCAGTTCGAGGATGGATTCCGGTTCAGGAGAAATAGGAATAAGGTTTATTCGGTTGTCTTTTATCTTCACCTTCTCTCGCGTTGCGAGTGCTCCTAGGATTAGGACAGTACACCCATTATGCTTATTGGATAGTCTTCTTCCAAACCATAGGCTGGTGCCGAACGGTAGGGAAGGAAGAAAACCATTTGGCCTAAAGGGGTGTACAGAAGGTAATGACTAAAGACATATAAAGGGATTTGGAGAGATGGCAAAGAATTATACGGTTACAGTTGTGAATCTGGATAATGGAAGAGGCATTACTAGGAATACCAGGATACCCCAACGAAACATTTCAATGTTTCAGTTTCACTGTGTACTGTTAATGGAAAACTGATTTCCTGATTAGATACTTACTCCAGGGTATGTATTTACCAGGTATGATTCTCACATCTGTATGGTTTTACAGATGATGAGTGGGAGTAAGTTATTGGGAATTGGGTGATCATCCTCATTATATCAGGATTCGTTGTAATCGGTGATATTTGAGGAAGTCGCCTGGGTTGTTTGCCAGACGGCAAATATTTGGTTTTGAATATCCGTTGTTATGCACCAATTTAAAATTGATATATCTGTACGTCTATTTTTATAGAGTGAGATATACCTTTTTGAAATTATGTCTACGACATTTACCTATATCAGTGGATGGTTAGGTAAGGAGCATTAAACAGCGGTGTAATTCTTCTTGACCATAAGTACAGTTTTCAACCTACGACACACAGTGAATGGGTTATCAGACTCAAGGGACTTATACAGAGTATTGTGTGTTGTCCAGCGTCCATGAGGACAGAGGGGTTGGTTCTCGTACTATATTCGGTTTACTTATGACTCCTCTAGTTTTTAGACAGGTGTTTCGTGGAAACACAGGGTCCGAATTTTGAGAAGTTATAGGTATTTGAATAAAGTAGAGAACCAGGTATTGCAAGTATCGGGATTCTTCAAAGTGATCGAAGATGTAGATACTTGTGTATGGTATTCAGTTGATAGTAATGGTTAAAAGAACTTGCTTCTCTTTCAGGTTACTCATAATTGGAAGCATTCCTAAGTTGAGTGACGCTGATCGGCCTCCTTCCATTTAGTTGACATGCACTGGAGACAGCTGCATGATTTGAATCTGGTTCAATTAAATCAGTGCCTCTGGTTCTATATTGGATATAGAACAGTTCATATCTTAACGATGTTAAGGTACGGGGAGTTGTCCGGCTTATGATTAAAACCAGACACTGGACAACTCAAGGCACGTTTCTGTAATGGTTGTTTGTGGGTTGACCCAGGCTATGACGAGGGTTGACTTTCTACCATCTGGAAGATCAATAGTGATATTGTTCTAGACTCGCCACAGTTTTAATAAAAATGGATTTTTTCAGAAAACAGTAGTGGGAGTATGGTAGAACTGGAAGTGATTCCAGAACCACAAACGATTACTGAAGATTTGATAAGGAACCTAAAGATTCAATCTGGTTTGACATTCTATTGGCCACTCTGCAGATTTGGTGGGTAACCTCAGGCACCCGAGAGGTACTTCGGTAGCCTCAAGGACGGTGACAGGGAAGTTCTTGTTTACCCACACTTGCCATTGCTGTTGTTCCAGACTGTGAGACCCGGCAGGAGGATGAGTCTAGCATCGTTCTAAACTTGCTTTAGAAGTGTATGTCTATATGACTCTGCCAGAGGGTTGTCGTAGTCAGTGGGAGCAGCGGAAGCATTGGTGGACAGGTGGCTTATGTCTATTTATAGACTAAAGCAGATATAGCGGAGAAAGATCATCTATTTCTGACGTGACAGTCATAAGTTTGACTTCGTCAGAATAGGGGATGGATCTGTTGAGAAAGTAGTAGGGTGTGATGTCATGGTATTTGGATGACATACACAGAGTAGGAAGTGATATTCCTATACTACGATCGGTTATAATTTGGTCGTCACACAGTGGTTTCTCCACACAGGACTTGGACATTATATCAGACATACTGGTTACTAGATCTATGGTTTTAGATCTAGATTTGGGTGGTTTCCCAATCTGGGTACTTTGACAACATTCTAAGAGTATTTAGAATGGACGACTCCTGGCACGGTAGTATACCTGCAGGTGATGGAGTCACCCTCTCTAAAGGTGTCTTACAGACTAAAGGGGAGAGGGATGTTCATGATTGGCAGATCACTTGCTTAGGCAATTGAGTCAATCATGAGTGTCAAAAGTACCACACCAGATGTTGTTCTTGCACTAGATGCAATAAGTTGATATTGATCCAATCCTGGAGAAGCAGTCGGAAGCAGTTTTAGAACATAAGTGTATGTTCTAGGGATTTGATAACGACAGCCTCATTAAGGGAGACAGTTATCATTCCAAGCTTCCAAGGTGACCTGGACGAAAGGGAGGTTGTCAAAGTTATAGTTTTCCCTCTGACGAGGGGCGGTATTTTGGACAGATGGTCCAAGGCAATACTGAGGGAGGCATGGCGCAGGATACTGATTAAGTTCAGTTGACGATACAGTCTAAGAAGTTTGGATTTGGAGTTCATTTATGAGCTAAGTCCCATCAGACATCCAGACATTCTAAGACAGGTATTGCTCATTTTGGGAGATGGCTTTCTCCGCGAACTTGAGATATAGAGAGACATAGAAAGAAACATCAAGGCGGATCCACTCACTGAGGCTATTCCTCGAACGCAATAGTTTCGCAAACAAGTTTTGTGAGACTGACTAGTAGGGGAGTTGGGTGTTCGGTATCACACTTGCTGTGAGTATGCGACATCGCAATAATTAGCCTTGAGTGCAAGTGGGAGATTGTTGGAGATAGTGCCCTCAGAGTCAATTATTGGATCATAGGTACGTGATTGTAATGATTGAGGGAGGACCTATCCCGGTAGGACAGTCTTACTCGAGATGATAGTATGCTATCTGGTTTACCTTTATCATCGTGTACTGCTTTAGGTGACCTGACAAGTCGCTATTACACGTTGATAGAGCCCCTAGGATTCTTGCTTGACTGCCAGCAGTATGAGGGCGATCATATAAGTGGGAGCTGGTAGTCTATAAGCACATCCTTAAATGGTCCCTAGTCGTGGGAGTTTCGAGACAGGGCAACGATTCTCCAGAGTAGACTAGTGTATACAGTCGAGACCCCGACGAGGGGCGGTGGCCGGTCTCACAAGCCACTGGTGTCAGTTGGATCACCTAAGATGTATACAGGTGCTCATTGGGTTATGAGTACACCGGACAGGACTCGCCGGGAACATGCTAGTTGGTCTTATACCTGACGTCAGATAGCAGTTCCCTGGTGACATGTGTACAGGTTAGTTCATCGACCTGAGGATCGTCATTTGTCTCGTGTGAGTTCCCACTGTACTTTGATTACTACCCTACCACGCTCAAAGGAGACGTGCAAACAGGTTTTAGTTGGGTACAGTCCCGAGCCACATGGAGGCAATGAACCGATCTTCAGGGGTTCGTCTCTCCCGGTATTGGGGGTGAGTTCGCGCTGTGTCTAGGAGAGCCATTACACGAAGTCCTTGGCCAAGGCAGGAGATTTACTGGTAGGTATTCCAGTAGTATCTCAGGGTGTTCTGGGCTACACTCCGACACGACTTGTACCGCTATTGGGGGTCTGACTTTTACCAACCCCCTAGGCCCGCCATGCGATGCTCATAGACGAACGGACCGGACTGTACGGATATTGTCACTGACAGGCTCAGTAGGGTGTCAGGATGAGTTCGCTCATCGACGTCCCTTTTGGTCAATAGCTGGTGGCCCGTCACGTATTGGCTTATACCTCTGACGTGCTAGTGGTTAAATCCACAGACATAGTATTGACGAGTCTTTAGAGTCCACCACACTTTCAGTTACTCAAGTTTCGGGCGAAACGCTGTAGAGGCCGTATGGAGATATGGCAGGATCCGATCAGATACGTGCGGTATTGCACGGATCAGGATCGGACGGTTTGTAGAGGCCGTATGGAGATATGGAAGGGTCCGATCAGATACGTGCGGTATTGCATGGATCAGGATCGGACGGTTAGTACTAGAGGCCGTATAGATATATGGCAGGGTTTGATCAGATACGTGCGGTATTGCACGGATCAGGATCGGACGGATATTACTAGCCGGCTTTGGTTTAAGCCGGATCCTAGTATATTACAGTGTAGTTTTGTCTCTTTGCATTTGTATCTGGTCGGAATACAGATGCGGGTGTGTATGCACAGTATCGGGGTTTTCCTGTAATTTATTACGGGACCAGTTTTCTGGAGTTGCCAGTTTGCATTCCGTTCCGGCCGGTTTTTCTTTGTTCCTTCACGGCCGGACTTTTCCGATGGAGGAGGTTATTTGCAAGTTTGCAAATAACATTTTGTGGAGGGCTATCTTGCATATTGGTGGCATCATGATAGTTTTTCATGATGAGATTCTTTTTCCTTCTTATCACTTGCTTTATGGTGATTAGAGTTGATTAGAGTTTGATGTGAGATTGTTATCATTTCTTTAGGGTTGTGGTCACCCATTCTCTTTTCCTACACTCACCTCCCTTCATGGTTGATATTCATTCCTCCACCATTCTCACTTGAAGAGAAAGCCACACTTGATAGAAGAGAATGAGAGAGTTCATTTTTGTTATGTGAGGAATTCTTCATCTCATCTTCTTCTTGCTAGAAAATTGAAAGCACCAATTTTCCTTACCTCTTCCTCCATCCTCCAAGGCAACAAAACCCCAAATGAGACACAACCCTACACATCCTACAGCAAATCTTGGACATGTCGACTTGCCAGCTTCATGCCCGAGTTGCCTCGGTATTGAGGTGGGAGCCCGTAAAAGATGCAGGCGATGTGGTGCCCTTCCGGCGAGGAGGCGACGACCGGAGTATCCGCAGGAGATCGGGACGATGACGAGAAGACCGGAGGACTCGGATCAGTCGGTATATCTCTATTCCCTATCTTGTAGTTAGCTAGGACTAGTTAATGGTTCGATCCGGGTTTAGTGCGCGGTGGTGCCGGTTTGCTAAGTTCGCAAAATTAAAGTTTATCACCGCTTCCGCATTTGGCCGTCGGATTGACGGCCGGGGCGCCGCCGTGCACTTACAGTCCCAAGGCGCAACATAATCTAAGTAAGCCAAAGCCCAGAAATATAAACCATTTAAAGCAATAAAGTGAAGAAAAACTTAGTTAAAGAAAATGATTTTAAACAAAATAAGTCGCACTAATCATTTTAAAAACATTACAATATTTCCCAAAATTTCGGTAGAATCTCCTTTGTAAATACTGGCCCCCAAACGGGTACAACACATAAAAATACATATATATCAAGAATAAAGGCATCCCAAAGAGGGGGCTAGCTCTTCGCCCAAGGCAGAATCACAACCACAAGCAATATGTATCAAAAGCACGAAAATAAGCATCTGAAAGCAAGAAATAAGAAACACCACGTCGACTCAAATGAGCATCGACACCAAAAACCACAAATACAAGTCTCACTGTCTAGTCTAATATGCAAGGGTAGATGGAGTGTACTAGATACAAAGTAATATACAAAATGAAAACAAGATATCCTCGCAACCCACCTATGAGCAAGCCGCAAGTCCAAGCAAACGAAGCAAAAGAAGAAATACGCCCGCCGCTACTATGCTAACGGGTCGGACCTGCAAGATACTGAGGCACAACGGGGGTGAGTTGCCAACTCGTGAGTAGTAAGTAACATCTAATAAGGCTATCGTAAGTATGCACGCAAATACGTCACAACCTACATATCTCGATATGATGCGATGCACTAATATGTATGCAACATGAATGCAGAATCAACACGAAACTTTTATATGTTTGGTACTAGAAAATCTGTATCCTTACTTAGAAAAACTTTGTAAAATAGCTGAGGTATCATCAATGAAATCATCAGAAAAGCCATGTCAAGCAACGACACAAAATGTGAATATATCAATGTCTCAATATCTCGATGTCTCAACATCTCGATGCCTCAATGTATCAATATCTCAATATCTCGGGCTCCGTCAGTCCGGATCAGCCCATATCATCAAATTTCACGACTACGGTCTGTATCCTCCGGATATCCGCCGTGTCAGACATCACCAGTAGGTATTCTGCCCCTGCCAGGCTCATCGTCATCCCTACAAAAACAATCTCGCACCAGGGTACCATACCGGGCCCACCATGTACCCAAAACGGTTCATCCTACTCCTCGAATCGGGTCTCGAAAACCAACAGCAATCATGAAAACTCATGGTGGACAACACATACATCACGAGAAAATTGCAACTTGCATTTTAAAATGATAATAAGTTTATAAAATCCTTGCGGTTTTCCACAAAATTCAGAAATCTCATAAATAATGAAATCCTCGAGAAGAATCACAATATATAAACATGCCGGTGATGATGGAAATCTATGATACTGTAGTATATACCATACGAAATACGTCCAGAAGCTATGCATGAATCATGATGCAATGAGGTATGTATATATGACTAACAATCTTACGTATCCTTTTTAAAGAAATGAATATACAAGTATAAATCCACGGATCATATATGATGCAAATGCACAACTACCGATTCTAATCCAGTTCTATAGTGTTCATGACATAGCAATTACCGAAGGTGTATGTGTTAACATGAATAGTGCACGTGCAGTATAAACCAATGGTAATGGTGCAAGTGTCCTATAAAATGGTATCACACGTATATATATTCATCTATATAAGATGATGCGATGCAATGAGATGCATAACTTGAAACTACGCATATAATGCAAATACTACAAGTAATACTAAACCATCGGGCTCCTCGCGCCATCCAGACGATCCCCCATAGATGTGTATATCTACTCACCGGGACGCCTCAGCTAATCTGATCCGATCTCCGCCTTGTCTTTTCCGCGCCACATCCGACGCCTCTGCACCTGATCCTTGAATAGCACACAATCAATTAAAAGGATAAATATACGATTAGTCACGGACACAAACGACACAAGTCAATCCATGCACACAACAAGATGCGCACACACTTGGTGCACGAAACGCGCCGCGACAACGCCACAAACTACAACTAGGGTCACTATACGTGAAAATCCCCAAACCTAAAACCCAAACGTACCAATCGTGGTTTCACAATACACTAAATATTATATGGAATAGGTTGTAAATCACCAAAACCTCAAACTTAGTCCAAACGATTTTAATCCAAAAACCTAGTAAGCGACCCATTTACCATTTTAGTTCAAATCTTGATGTTTTATCAAAACTAGTAGCCACAATAATCACTTAATATCTTAATTAGATCACACACACAATAACTAGATTTTTATCTCACTTATTTTCATTAATCCTAAGATCTAGTTTGCAAATTATATAATTTGGACAATTTAGGAGCAACAATTTATTAACTTAACAACTAGGTTAGATTTGCATGCCTTAATATGTTAAATTACACATTGAAATCATAATCAATTAATAAAAACCCTAACTTAATTCAAAACCATCTCTTGAGATTTCAAACTTGAATTTAAAACCATATTTAAACATCAAAATAATTTAAATTGGAGTAATTAATCAACACTTGAACATAGGGTTAAGATTTTACCTCAACAAACATGAGATCAAACTTGAATTCTCGGCCTTCCAAATTGCTCTCTTGCTTCAAAACTCATGCCAGATTGGCTAAGGAATAATTGGTAAAGATTTAATTAGGAATTGGTAAGGTTTTGTATTGATTTTTGATGAATTTTTGAGGATTTTTGAGGTGAAGAATGTGAGGATTTTTGGAGAGGGGAGGGGTTGTCCCTGGCTTGGCCCATGCAGGGAGAGAAAGAGAGAAAGAGTGAAGTAGGAGTGAGTGTGTAGACATGTGTAGAAAATTCCTAATTATTACCTCTTTTAGTTCTTTTCTTTAATTAATTAATTTCTTCTCATTTTTTGTTGCAAGGAAAGATGTTAAAGAGAGAGAGAAGGGGGGCTGTGCTCGGCCAAGAGAGGGATGTGAGGATGTGTAGATGAGTGTAGAATTTTCCAAACCAATAAAAACCCCTCAAGTCTCATTACTACATCTCACATGATTTCTATTTAAATTTTATTTTATTTCTAATTCCCTTTTTGTCTAGAATTGTCCAGAACCTTACAAACAAAAAGAGAAAAAGAAAACATGTTACAAACTTGTTATTAAGTTGTCATGGTTCACATTTGTATAATTAACCCATTCTCATTTGTAATTCACACTAATTAAATGTATAATTGAAAGTTTAAAATAATATTAAAAATAAATAATTAAGGAAAATATTTAAGTAAACTAGCAATTTATAAGTGACTAAATAAATACCAAATACTAGCAATTATATAGTTAAAATAGGCGTATTTATATCTATGATGAAAAATAATTATAGTTAAATTTTACGGAAAATACGATTTATCTTACCGATTATCAGACAATTCATCTAAAGGATTTATTTATTTTTTTTTTATTTTTTTTAAAACGTTACAGTCTTCCCCCCTAAAAAAAATTCGGTCTCCGAATTTAAAATATAACTACGCGTACCCTCGAAGAGATGGGAATATTTCTTCCTCATCTCGACCTCGGCTTCTCACTTGTCCCTTTTCTCTATTCGGGCCGCGCCCAAGAACAAATACGGTCGGTATGACCTCGGACCACGGTTTCTTCACCTGCCGACCGAGAATGACTATCGGCTGCTCGGTGAAAGAAAGATTGCGCTCCAGCTGGATCGTCTGATGCTGTATCGCGTAAGAGGGGTCATGAAGGTACTTTCGGAGCATCGGTACATGAACACGGGTGAACATCAGGAAATCTAGGTAGAAGAGTCAAATGATAAGCAACTGCGCCGATACGCTCGAGAATCTCTAAGGTACATACATATCTAAAACTAAGCCTTCATTTCCTTCTGAATCACAACACGCCCTTCATCGGAGAAACTTTCAAGAAAACATGATCGCCAACGGCGTCTATCAGCATTAAACTTCTGCCTGTTTTAGGCCGCTCTTATCCTATTCCGAATTAATTGAATCTTTTCGGTCGTGTCCCGCACAATTTGTGGCCCCGAAAACTGCTCTCGCTGCTCTTGTCTAGCATACGGGTGATCGACATTTCTTTCCAATATAATACCTCAAAGGTTGCCATCTGAATCTCTTCCTGAAAACTGTTATTAGGAAAACTCTATCAAGGGAAAGTGGCGATCCCAACTGCCACTGAAAACTAGAATGCAAGCCCGGAGCATGTCCTTAAGAATCTGAATGGTCCTCTCTGATTGACCGTCGGTCAGCGGATAGAAAACTACACTGAAACTTAATTGGTGTCCAAAGCCTCCTGAAGTTTCTGCCATAGTCGACTGGTGAACTGGGTGCCTCTGTCGGACATGAAACAAGTCAGAACTCCACATAACACCATCTTATCAACGTATATCTGAGCATACCGAACAAATCTGAAAATGGTCTTGACTGGCAGAAATGAGCTGCTTTCCGTCAATCGGTCTACTATCCCCCCCAAAAATAGTCATACCCTCGACTGGTCCTAGATAGACCCACAATAAAATCCATAAAGATCTGCTCCCATTTCCACTCCAGAATGGGCAAAGGTTGTAATCCTCTTGCTGACCCCTGATGCTCGGCCTTGAAATGCTGACATGTTAGCATCCCGAAACAAAATCTGTGATATCTATCTTACGTCATGATACATCTTGGTGGAAACCGGATAAACACTATATGTCGACTGGTGTGATTCCTCTAAAATCTCGCGTCTGAGTCCCTCGGAATCTGGCACACACAGTCGAGTCCCAAATCGTAGTACTCCATAATCATCAATCATGAATTGTGAATCTCTGCCCTGTTGAACTCGCTCCATGATCTCTGACCAACGAATGTTATCGGACTATGCCTCACGGATACGGTCAAATCACTGTGGACGTGCACGGACATAGGGAAGTTGTCCCCCGGTCGACGTAACTCGAACTGTACTCGGCTGTCACAAAGAATCTGCTAATCTTTCGTCGACTGTCTCTGAACTGTGCTCAAACAAAAAAGTTACCTCCGGCCTCCGACTCAAAGCATATGTCACAACATTTGCCGTGCCCGGACGATAAAGAATCTCTCAGTCATAGTCTTCACTAGCTCTACCCATCGGCGCTGTATTAAAATTAGATCTCGCTGCTGAAAGATATACTTTAAACTTCTTGTGATCCGTAAATATCTGGCACGACTCGTCGGATAGGTAGTGTCTCCAGATCTTAAGTGTAAATATCACTGCAGCCATCTCTAAATCATGCATGGAATAGTTCTGCTCGCGCTTCTCCAATTGCCGAGAAGCATCGCAATAACCATCAAAACCGCCTGACCTGAAGGCATAAATAAAACTGGCGCCGTAGTCAAATGATTCTTTAACTGCTGAAAGCTATGTTCGCATGCCTCAGTTCAAAGAAAAGAACTCCTTTCCGGGCCAACCCGATCAACATTGCAGCTATATGAGAAAAATCCTGTACGAAATGTCGATAGTATCCAGTCAAACCCAAAAATGTTGCGAACTTCCGTTACTGATACCCGTCTGGGCCAATGCTGCACGTCCTTAATCTCATTCGGTTCCATACATATACTATCTCTCGTAACTACGGGTCCTAAAAGTCCATACTATCCAACCAGAAAACACACGTGGATAATTTAGCGAATAGTTGGCGCTCCCTCAAAGTCTGCAACGAAATCCTCAATTACTGCCTAGGCTCCACTCGGCTCCAAAAGTACACTGAGACGTACTCAATGAACATGATGATAAACTGATCAAGAACGGATTGGATATTCAGTTCATCCAATCCATAAACGTTGCTGTGGCATTGGTGAGCTCGAACGACATCACCAAAACTCATAACGCCCATAACTTGTGAAAAGCAGTCTTCGGAATATCATCCTTTCGAATCCACAACTGATGGTAAACTGATCGCAAGTCAATTTTCGAGAAATGTCCCACACCCTGGAGCTAATCGAACAAATCTTTAGTACGAGGTAAAGGATATCTGTTCCGCAGGTAGCCCAATTCAACTGACGAAAATCGATGCACCAACACAACTGCCGTCTTTCTTCTTGATGAACAGAACATGAGCTCCCCAAAGTAACGCACTCGGACAAACAAGCCCTCTATCCAACAATTCTTGCAACTAGTCCTTCAGTTCTCTAAGCTCCGCCAGTCCATCCTATATGGCGGTATAGAAAGAGGCTCCGTGCTGGGAATCAAGTCAAAGCAGAACCCAATATCACGCTCTGGCGACAAACCAATCAACTTGTCAGGAAAGACATCGTGAAAATTTCCTCAAAATCGGGACCTGGTCCAATGGGACCTTTATGGCTCTAACATCACAAACATACGCTACGAATCCATAACATCCTTTTCTCAAGAACGGAGTAGCGCGAAGAGAAGAAATTTACTAGGAAAGGAGACGCTACGACCTCCCCGAAAAAAACAAGAACTGGCTCCCCCGAAAAACTAAATCTGACTGCCTCCTTATGGCAGTCCACGGACGCACAACAAGTGCCTAACCAATCCATGCCAAGAAGAACTTCAGGTCCAACATATCGAGAAGAATCGAATTGACAGAAAAATCCCTATCTCCGATACGAACAAGACAAATACGAACGAGAAACATATCGAACGAAAAAAGATTAGCCTATGGAAGAAATCACAACAACGGTTGATTCAGTAAGGACTATTATCGGCTAGACTTCGATACAAAGTATATGGATACCATTTCAAATGACACCGGAAAGACATACGTATCGGAAGAAAACACCGAATGAATACCTGACACAGCGGCGTATATCTAACTGCCTCTGAGTTGGCATACTGGTAAAAATCCGCTTTGATCCAGAAACGATTGAAGTCTCAGAAATGCGCTCCTTCAACAATAAAGTTGCGTTCATAGCAGCGGCGTAAGTATCAAAATGCTGGGTGCCGATGGCATGAATTGACTACATGTCCAATCTCCACACGAACCTCTTTATCTGTTTCTCTTCGGTGTCCACAGAGAAGGAACATATCGAACCACTGAGTAAACTAAATGTCGTACTCGGACATCGTCATCCCTAAAGTCTTACGCAAAGGTTCGAAATTACGAGCTCGGTATCTCGAACACTCACCGGAAGGAAACGAG
Organism: Agapanthus africanus; assembly: GCA_030015575.1. Classification (NCBI taxonomy): domain Eukaryota; kingdom Viridiplantae; phylum Streptophyta; class Magnoliopsida; order Asparagales; family Amaryllidaceae; genus Agapanthus; species Agapanthus africanus. The sequence goes on along the minus strand of JASDDO010000004.1, from coordinate 249,622,757 downwards.
CAAGATTTACAACTGTGTACTCATCTCAAGTCATAGGAAGTAGATCTGCAGCTCGGCCTCTCTCAATTGACTCGCATCACATCTGAGCAAGACCTTTCTAGACGAGAACTTGCAAGCTCGACCCATCTCTCATCAGAACATCTCTATGAAAGACAAATCCTAGCCATCCTGTCGAGGATTGTCTACGGATCCTCCGCTGCATCTATGCCGATAAAACTGGAGGCTTCAGCCTCAAAACTCTCATAAGGATACGGAAAAATCTTGGTAACAACAAAAACGGTTGCCTGAGTAACAGGTACAAACGCAGTCCCTGATATAGGAGGGACATCATCGGCTCTCGGAGCTGGGCTAGCCACCACTAACAATCTAATCATCTGTCACACGTCCTGAATACTCGACTCCAGCCTAGCCATCCGTCCTGGAAAAAGGCAAACCACTCTGTTCCTGAGGGGTAGGCATACCGCCAGATTGGTCCTCGTCTCAACGAGCATGCTCTAATCTCATCCCCGACGGCAGCCTTCTGACCCTCGTAGTCTCTGGCGGCATAGTGTCTGGAGCAAGAACAGGATTGATAGGAACATTGCGATCAAATCAAAAGATTTCCGGAATCAAGGAAGGAAATACAAGCAAATATATATCCTAAGGTCACTTAGGCGGAGTACCGTATCGTAAATATGCCGCGAAACATACACACGCTACGTCACTCTGCTTAAGTCACCTACTCCATCTACCAAGGGTCATCCTACACTCGTAAAGGTAAAACCCTATGCTCTGATATCAACTTTTTCACGATCCGAAGGTATGGAACGTGACTGGAACTTAAATTACGAAACGTTCCAAGGCGCAACGTAATCTAAGTAAGCCAAAGCCCAGAAATCTAAACCATTTAAAGTAATAAAGTGAAGGAAAAACTTAGTTAAAGAAAACGATTTTAAACAAAATAAGTCGCACTAATCATTTTAAAACCATTACAATATTTCCCAAAATTTTCGGCAGAGTCTCCTTTGTAAATACTGGCCCCCAAATGGGTACAACACATAAAAATACAAATATATCAAGAATAAAGACATCCCCAAGCGGGAGCTAGCTCTTCGCCCAAGGAGAAATCACAACCACAAGCAATATGTATCAAAAGCATGAAAATAAGCATCTGAAAGCAAGAAATAAGAAACACCACGTCGGCTCAAATGAGCATCGACACCAAAAACCACAAATACAAGTCTCGCCGTCTAGTCCAACATACAAGGGTGGATGGAGTGTACTAGATACAAAGTAATATACAAAATGAAAACAAGATATCCTCACAATCCACCTATGAGCAAGCCGCAAGTCCAAGCAAACGAAACAAAGGAAGAAGTACGCCCACCGCTACTATGCTAACGGGTCGGACCTGCAAGATACTGAGGCACAACAGGAGTGAGTTGCCAACTCGTGAGTAGTAAGTAACATCTAATAAGGCTATCGTAAGTATGCACGCAAATGCGTCACAACCTACATATCTCGATATGATGCGATGCACTAATATGTATGCAACATGAATGCATAATCAACATGAAACTTTTATGTGTTTGGTATGAGAAAATCCGTATCCTTACTTAGAAAAACTTTGTAAAATAGCTGAGGTATCATCAATGAAATCATCAGAAAAGCCATGTCAAGTATCGACACAAAATGTGAAGATATCAATGTCTCAATATCTCGATGTCTCAACATCTCGATGCCTCAATATATCAATATCTCAATATCTCAGGCTCCGTCAGTCCGGATCGGCCCATATCATCAAATCTCACGACTACGGTCGGTATCCTCCGGATATCCAGCACGCCGGACATCAACGATAGGTAGCCTGCCCCTGCCAGGCTCATCGTCATCCCCACAAAAACACTCTCACCCCGGGATACCATACCGGGCCCACCATGTACCCGAAACGGTTCATCCTACTCCTCGAATCGGGTCTCGAAAACCAACAACAATCATGAAAACTCATGGTAGACGACACATACACGAGAAAATCGCAACTTACATTTTAAAATGATAATAAGTTTATAAAATCCTTACGGTTTTCCACAAAATCCAAAAATCTCATAAATACTGAAATCCTCGAGAAGAATCACAATATATAAACATGCCGGTGATGATGGAAATCTATGATACGGTAGTATATACCATAAGAAAAACGGCCAGAAGCTATGCATGAATCATGATGTAATGAGGTATGTATATATGACTAACAATCCTACGTATCCATTTTAAAGAAATGAATATACAAGTATAAATCCACGAATCATATATGATGCAAATGCACAACTACCGATTCTAATCCATTTCTATAGTGTTCGTGACATAGCAATTACCGAAGGCGTATGTGTTAGCATGAATAGTGCACGTGCAGCATGAACCAATGGTAATGGTGCAAGTGTCCTATGAAATGGTATCACACACATATATATTCATCTATATAAGATGATGTGATGCAATGAGATGCATAACTAGAAACTACGCATATAATGCAAATACTACAAGTAATACTAAACTATCGGGCGCCTCGTGCCATCCAGATGATCCCCCCATAGATGTGTACATCTACTCACCGGGACGCCTCGCCTAATCTGTCCGATCTCCGCCTTGTCTTTTCAGCGCCACATCCGACGCCTCTGCACCCGATCCTAGAATCGTGCACAAGAAATTAAGAGGATAAATATATGATTAGTCGTGGACACAAACGACACAAGTCAATCCATGCGCACAACAAGACGCGCACACACTTGGTGCACGAAACGCACCGCGGCAACGCCACAAACTACAGCTAGGGTCACTATACGTGAAAATCCCCAAACCTAAAACCCAATCGTACCAATCGTGGTTTTACAACACACTAAATATTATATGGAATAGGTTGTAAATCACCAAAACCTCAAACTTAGTTCAAACGATTTTAATCCAAAAACCTAGTAAGCGACCCATTTACCATTTTAGTTCAAATCTTGATGTTTTATCAAAACTAGTATCCACAATAATCACTTAATATCTTAATTAGATCACACACACATTAACTAGATTTTTATCTCACTTATTTTCATTAATCCTAAAATCTAGTTTGCAAATTATATAATTTGGACAATTTAGGAGCAACAATTTGTTAACTTAACAACTAGGTTAGATTTGCATGCCTTAATATGATAAATTACACATTGAAATCATAATCAATTAATAAAAACCCTAATTTAATTCAAAACCCTCTCATGAGATTTCAAACTTGAATTTAAAACCATATTTAAACATTAAAATAATTTAAATTAGAGTAATTAATAAACACTTGACCATAGGGTTAAGATTTTACCTCAACAAACATGAGATCAAGCTTGAATTCTTGGCCTTCCAAATTGTTCTCTTGCTCCAAAATTCATGCCAGATTGGCCAAGAAATAATTGGTAAAGATTTAATTAGGAATTGGTAAGATTTTGTATTGATTTTTGATGATTTTTTGAGGATTTTTGAGGTGAAGAATGTGATGATTTTTGGAGAGGGGAGGGGCTGTCCCTGGCTCGGCCCATGCAGGGAGAGAAAGAGAGAAAGAGAGAAAGAGTGAAGTGGGAGTGAGTGTGTAGACATGTGTAGAAACTTCCCAATTATTACCTTATTTAGTTCTTTTCTTTAATTAATTAATTTCTTCTCATTTTTTGTTGCAAGGAAAGATGTTAAAGAGAGAGCGAAGGGGGTTGAGCTCGGCCAAGAGAGGGATGTGAGGATGTGTAGATGAGTGTAGAATTTTCCAAACCAATAAAAACCCCTCAAGTCTCATTACTATATCTCACATCATTTCTATTTAAATTTTATTTTATTTCTAATTCCCTTTTTGTCTAGAATTGACTAGAACCTTACAAACAAAAAGAGAAAAAGAAAACATGTTACAAACTTGTTATTAAGTTGTCATGGTTCACTTTTATATAATTAACTCATTCTCATTTTTAATTCACACTAATTAAATGTATAATTGAAAGCTTAAAATAATATTAAAAATAATTAATTAAGGAAAAATATTTAAGTAAACTAGTAATTTATAAGTGACTAAATAAATACTAAATACTAGCAATTACATAGTTAAAATAGGCGTATTTAAGTTTATGATGAAAAATAATTATAATTAAGTTTTACGGAAAATACGATTTATCTTACCGATTATCAAACAATTCACCTAAAGGATTTATTTATTTATTTTTTTATTTTTATTTTTTTTAAACGTTACACACTGCAAGCAGACCAGGAAACCGACCGATATCCAAAGAGTTATTTTGCAAATAAATGTGTGCACACAATTTTGGTCCAACAAAACACAAGTGTACACACAACTCTTTGGCATGGACCATGGTGGGGCTGCCCATGGCACACACTAATAATGGGTTGTGCAAATGGGGGGACAAGGGTAATAAATGCTAAAAGTTTTGATATGATGCATTGCTTCAAGTTCCCTCCAAATCTCTGAATGCAAACCAGGTTATTTTAGACAAATCAAATAGCACTAAGATGATATTGGAAAGACACAAGACCGCCACATCAACCTGAGCCTCTACGCTCAGATTTGGACCGGACACACCTCTTGAAAAACAGAGCTCGCCGGCCCCCCTTGCCCCATATGTCCCCATCTTTTCACTATCCTTTCCTTGCAGTCACATCACCTCATTCTTATTACTTGTTTAATCTTTTTTGGTGCCTATATAAGCCAGATCAGTGAGCAAGGAAGGTCTCTCTCATTCTCACATAATGTATACATTTTCTTAGTATGTTTATTTTTGGTTTAGGCTTGAGAGTGAGTAGGCTATCACTTGGTTTCTTCTCCTTCTTCTCTCTTGAAGTTTTCTCTTGAGAGCTTCATTATGGAGATTGAACAACTTACCAATATCTTGTACCTCTTCTTCAAGTATTGTAGCGTTTTGAAAATCGTTTCGGTGAAATTTTGAAAAAATCGGTAAAATAAATGGGTTTTCTGTAAAAAGTCAAAATACAAATATCTTATTATAAAAATTAAATATACATATTCTAGATATGTAATTGCTATTATTTGGTGTTTATTGAGCCGCTGGTGAAATTTCAAATTTTCTGAAAAAAAATATTATTTTATTATTATTTTAAGTCGTCACTAATACATTTAATTAGGGAAAATTACAAATTGGAATGAGTTGAAACAAATTTTGTGCATCATAAAACATTAAATAAAAATTTGTCATGTGGTTTTTGGAACGAAATCATTTGCCAAAACGGTTTAGAAATTATTGAAGAAAAAAGGCTTTTTTTAGCGTAAATGGATGTTTGGGGTATTGTATTTATCATTTTTCATCACCCCACACCCGTACCCACACCCACACACTCCCATTTACTCCTCCCCTTAGCCAAATTCAGCAGCCCCCATTTATTCCCCACTTGAATTTCAAAGGAAAAGAAAATGGATGAATTAGGTGGACTTTTGACTTTATGTTGACTTGGACTTTCCTCCCTTGTATTTTCTCTACCTCTCTCTCTCTCCTCACTCCCATTTCTGGCCGAAATTCTCCCCCTCCCAACAGCAGCAGCCCCCCCCCCCCCCAAATCCCACTCTTTTCTTCATCAAAAAAAATCCACAACTCACTTCAAAATCAATGCAAATTCAAATCTAAATCCAAATCCGACTCTTACCCATTATTCCTTAGCATTTCAAGCATGGATTGGGGTGACAAGAGAGCATTTTGGATGGCTAGATTTCAAATGGGATCTACAAAATTGTGGAGGTATAATGTTAACCTTGTAGTTAAATTGTTGATTAATACTTATGTTAGCTTAGTTAAGTGTTAAAGTGGTTGTATTGCTAGTTATAAATCTTCAAGTTAGGGTTTGGAAATTCTAGAATTTAGGTTTTAAAATCAAGTTAGGGTTTTGTGAGATTGGTGTATGGTTGTGTGATGTTTTTAGGCTCTTATGACATGTTAAAACAAGATTAGTAGCTAGTTGTTATTGGTTAGTTTAAAAAAATTTGTTAATTATGCTAAATTGTAAACTAGGGTTTTAAAATAAATATATTCTTGTGAGATAAAATTCAAATTAAGGTTTCATGTCATTATAAATATTATATTGAGTGGTTTAATACTTTTAGTTCATGAAAATCCAAGCTAGATTGTAGTTTGTGCATTTTTGCTATAAAATTGTTAAAATTTAGGTATTTTGTAAACTAGAATTTTAGGGCTTTTGGAATTTAATGAGATTAAATTATGGGAATTGTTTTTATGACTTATTTAAGATATTTAGCGAATATTGTGGCCGCTAGATTCATTTATACATCGAGTTTTGTACTAAAACGATGATTTGTGCTTGCTAGATTTTCGGAAAAATGACTTTTTAAGCAAAATTGAGGTTTTTGTGAATTTTAACCTAGTTTGTATTAAAATTAGTGTTCGTGAATGTGCAAATGAGTGTATTTGGGTTTTTCTCGATGGTTTGGCGGTTGTACACCGACGCCGAGGGTTTTTGGGTTGATTTGTGAAAGCAACCATAGGTTTTGACCTATGTGGGATTCGTGCGTCGTTTTGATCATGAGTCGGATTTTAATGAGATATGGTGCGTTATGATATGTAGGTACCCCCATGTGGACTTCGAGACGACAAGCAAGCGCGTGGCAACGTCGGCACCGCCTAACGAGGACCAGGTGAGTAGATTTATATCTACGGGGAGAAGTCGGGTGGATGGCGTATAGCACCCCCGCAGTCCGTGGTGGTGTATACAGATGCGTATACACACCAACAATTATTATATGTTATTTAGGATTAATAACGATGCTTAGGATGGATATTGGTGTGTTGGACTTTTTTTAGTGTTGCGAACCATAGGGTAGTGTTGCACTACACATACACACATACATACTTGCATACATTCCTATTGATATGTACTCATGGGATTCTTTATGGTTATGTGTTCACATGGGTATGGGACTATGTGTTCACATACGGATTGAGGATGATACTTGGGATTGAGCTGAGTCGATGAGATTCGATTTGAGGCCGTGAGATCGGTGATATAGCAGGGTTCGTATCTTAGATACGACATGACGTTGTAGCGGGTCCTTGACGTAGTGTTTCACACACGTCCATGCATACGTAGGCGGTATCAGTATGGTACTATATGTAGATCAGTACCCCGATCATAATATTTGATAAAGAGGATACCAGGTGAATAGTATGATGAATGTGATATTGACCCGTACCCAGATTTGGGATGCCGTACGACAGATTTACGTACGAGCTATATTGATGATTGATCCGCACTCTTGACTTGGGATGCCTGATTATAGATATGGTATCGGATATGATATTGTTGAGGCGGGATCACCGACTATACATATACAGGTATGTATATGTATCGACTAAGATGATAGGCGGTTTCCTTACCTGTAGTTCAGCTTGTTAGTTCAGCCGTATAGTTTAGTGTAGTTGTTAGATTAGATTAGACTTCTTACCTATTTCAAAAACTAACGAATCGTGGGCATTTTTAAAGACAGCTCAAGGGAATCTACGGATATTTGAAAAACGACGTATCCTTTCATAAAAACACCGTAGCCCTATTTTCAAAACCCCATGATTCGTGTTATTTCAAAAGGCACCATTCGTGGGACTTATATTAGATTATTGTAGATTAGTTATCGTTGTGTCTAGTATTCAGCTCCCGCACATTATTGTTGTTCGCTCTGCCTCGCATATTTATTTTGCTGCATATTCCATTATTGATATCATGCTGTTAGGACACCAGCACCATTACCGATGATGCGTATGTACCACGTACACCTACTTGCCGGCTCACACACATCTTCATCGGTAATTGCCATGTCACGTACACTTTAGAGAATATAATTGCTTGACTTAGATTGTTAGCTGGTAGTTTTGACATGATATTAGTGTACTTCCCTTATATGCCATATTAGACATTGTAGTTATTACCTACCACTTCATGCATACTGTTATTCAGTTGTTCACGCCTAGTTCATTATCATTGACATATGCACTTGTGATGATTTCTTGAGATTTATGATATTTCTGGATTTCGGGGAAAGCCGCAAAATTTACAACTTATGATCTTTTAAAATATAAAATGTTGCGGTTTTCTAGTGATGTAAAGTGTCGTCCACCATGAGTTTGCTGTGGTTTTGGAGATCCGTGTCGAGGAGTGGAGGAACCGTCACGGGTACATGGTGGACCCGGTATGGTACCCTGGGGCAAGAGGAATGTGGTGTTGACGTTGAGCCTGGCTGGGGAACACTACCTACCGGTGATATTATCCGACGCGTCGGATATCCGGAGGATACCGTCGTGGTCTTGAGATGGATGGTAGGGGCCGGTCCGGACTGACGGCGCCCTAGATATTGAGATTGAGACATTGATATTTCGAGACAGTGAGATTTATGTTTTGTGTCGATGCTAGACACTGTTGATACTGATTTCATTATGATACCTCAGTTTAAAAATACGAAGGAAATCTCACTAATTTATGAAAACAGTTTCTTCATTACATGTATTCGGTTTCATGCATTCATACCTCATTCATACGATATATTGCTACCTGAGGCACCGACACGGGCACATGAGATTTCACTCGGTTAGATATTTACCCTAGCCTTGTTATAGGCTACATGTTATATACATTTTTGAGGATATATTATGATCATTGACCTAGGATTGCGTTATTTATGCGATTTCTGTGCGTAGATATTTTCTATTCACGAGTTGGCAACTCACCCCCGTTGTGCCCCAGTTTCTTGCAGGTTTGCCGTACAGGTTTCCTTACGGCTTTGCGGGCATAGTTTCATTCGGGTGATTTGCTAGTAGGTGGGTTTACTTGTATCATACTCCCATTATTTACCTTGTATGATATTATTCAGTTGTATCTAGTAAATTCCATCAACCAAACATGTATTTATTGAGTTAGAGACCAGTGTTGTTTATTCTTTCGACCTTAGAGTCGCTCGTTATATTTCTGGTGGTTTTGAGTTCCTTTTGAGTTTTGATCCTCGCCGTTGGCGTTGTATATTATATTGCTTGTGTGGTTGTGACCGTCGATTGACGAAGAGCTAGCTCCCGCTTGGGGATGCTTTTTTATTGATTTCGTATACTATTCATGTTGTATCCCGTTTGGGAGCCTGTTTTTACAAAGGAGACTCTGCCGAAATTTTCAGTAAATTTTGATGTTCTTAAAAACCGCATAATTCGGCTTATGCTATTAAAACTACTTGTTTTAAATTGGTTTTCCTTCACTCTACTTCTTTTCTTGGTTTGGATTTCTGGGTTTTCGGTTTACTTAGATTACGTACGCCTCGAGACGTTTCGTAGTTTAGTGCCGGTCATGTTCCGTACTTTCGGGACGTGACAAAGTTGGTATCAAAGCGTTAGGTTTTACCTTCGGAGTGTAGGATGACCCTTGGTTGATGGAATAGGTGACTAAAGTAGAGTGACGTATCGTTGGTATGTTCCGCGGCATATTTACGACACGCCACTCCACTTATGAAGCCTTAGGATGTACATTTCCTTGTTCAGTATTATATTCCTTCCTGATCTAGCCTCGTCGGTACCAGTTTGGTTTTGCTGCCACGATTACGGGCAGGGAGAGCTACGGCTAGAGTTGCGGTCAGCACGAGCTCGGCACGAACGAGGACTGACCAGGTCATGATTCCGGCGACACCCGATTGTGGAGAGGTGTCTTTTGACTGTGTTTTCGCGCCACGAGCGTTTGGCGGATCGCCTTTATGAGATTTCTCGGACGTGCCGATCAGTATCAAAGGATTGGGCCACTGACAGAGGCCAACCAGATTTTGATGACCGTTGTTGTGTTGCTTATTCATGATGGTCGAGGCACTGTTCAGCGTGCAGACGAGCGAGCTAGTTATTGCTGCGAACGACGAGATATTGCCCCAGATGCTGGCGTTAGTGCAGAACGAGTTGTACTAAGAGATGATAGAAGGTCGCTAGTCATCGAGGATGAATGACTAGGACTTGTGGATCGTTCGCCTACCCCGATGCGAGGTCATCAGATAGATTGATTCCAGCTGGAGACGATTTCACGCGGAGACGTTGAGAGTCGACAGAGACGATCGAATGTCAGCAACCTATTATTCCAAGTTTTAAGTAGTCGGAAAGACATGCAGGCAATTCTATGGTCCCTCTAGAAGAATGAAACCCTAACTCGACTTAATGACCGTGTGAAAGCCTTTGAACCTTCGGGTTTGCGGCAGTTCTATGGCGCCATTAGTGAGGCTTGGGTTTGCCCTTCTACGGCTGGACCACCGATGCTGTGGTATGTACTCGATACTATTAAACTGTGCCCAAGAGGTTGAGCTCTTGGGGGGGATTGTGAGGTTTTGACGACTCGATCGGATGGCTCGACTTAATTCGGATGCTAGGTGGTGAAATGCATTCTTGGGAGACTCCAGATACGAGGATAGCCGTTGGAGCTCAGTCCATGCAGCCGCGACGAGACGATTCCAAAGCAGACGACATTAGAGAAAAGTGGAGTAAGAGGTTCGCACCAGATCTAGATGAGATGACGTTCCACTCCGCCGACATCAGAGAGGCGTTGCGCATGCCGAGGCATGGTACTTGGACTTACCTTCCAGAAGGAGTCGCGATGAGTATGCAGTCGTTCCAGAGCAAGATGCAGATATAGGAAAGGACAATGACTTTCGGACAGTTGGCAGGGACAAGACATGGAAGAGACCGTGAGCAGGATTCCTTTCAGGACACTGCTGCAATGATACTTGCATCCAGGATCAGATGTATCACGTATATTCAGAGACCCAGAGGCCGATGCCAGTAATATGCTGTCTTACGAGTGGTCGCGATGATTGACCAAGAGATGACCAGAGAAGTGCCAGAACGGAATCATCCCCGTTAGCACACCTGACAGGACCGATGAGCCGATGGACCGAAAGATTGGTAATTCACAGTGAAGACCTTGACCCAGGAGTGGTCATGGTTACGCACGCCAGCAGGACAGAGTTCATGATCATCGACGAGACGTCCCACTAGTGACTGCGACAGTTGGTCCGAGATTCTTAGAGGATGCACTTGAGCGGTACTATTCCGCCATTATCGATTTCGATTGTGATACTCGATATTTGTTTTGTGCACCTTGTGCACCTGATTGATTTTGCGCACGTTCGGCGCTTGATATTGGATTTCATGATTTCGTGCACGATGGATGCACCTGATTTGAATTTTCGCGCATGTCTTGAGATGCGATTTTGGTGCACACCAGATGCACTAAATCGAGATTTTTCGTGCATGTCAGATGCACCTGATTTTGCTGTCAGGCACACATGTTGCCTACGACAGATGTTTCGTGCACACCCGATGCACTTAGATGTTGTTTCTGTGCGCATGTATGGCACATTCATGGATTTTGATTTCCATGCGCACCAGACGCACGTAGTATTCATGTGCATATTTTGGGATTGATTTCTTATAGAGCAGTACGTTTTTATGATATTGCTATGTGTTTCCGTACTGAGCAGGACTAGTCAGAGGACAGTACCTGAATACATTTTGCATGCATTGATAGTTATTGAAGGGATTTCCAAAAAGCGAGCTATAGCCTCAGTATTTACCTACGTGTCTGATATGACACGAAATGTTTAAAACAAGGAGACCCTTCTAAATTGTTTCCAAAACGGCGGAACGTACATTTCAAACAAAGGTATATATGTATATAGTTATTTTCTTATGGTAGACGTCCGCCACTGTGCAGTGTTATACGCGTTGCACAGCGATTTAAAGAGATTTGGCATGCATTTCCTTCAGATACTTACAGATATAGATTCGATATTTACATGTATAGTTTCGAGTTATATCATATTGGTTTGATTTGGATTTGGCATTGATGTCTTCTCCATGACTCCGATGATTGTGGGATGCTTGACGGAGTTTTGATTTGAGTTATATACTCATTTTTTTTTTCAAGCGCATGCACTGCGCTACGATTTGTTTTATGTATTTACAGTTTCGGAGCCCCGACGACTTGATGGTTTTTCTTAGATGTTTTAGTATTTGGGGAGGTTTGAATTTAAATTCGGGGACCGAATTTCTTTAAGGGGGGAAAATTGTAGCGTTTTGAAAATCGTTTCGGTGAAATTTCGAAAAAATCGGTAAAATAAAGGGGTTTTCTGTAAAAAGTCAAAATACAAATATCTTATTATAAAAATTAAATATACATATTCTAGCTATGTAATTGCTATTATTTGGTGTTTATTGAGCCGCTGGTGAAATTTCAAATTTTCTGAAAAAAAATATTATTTTATTATTATTTTAAGCCGTCACTAATACATTTAATTAGGGAAAATTACAAATTGGAATGAGTTGAAACAAATTTTGTGCATCATAAAACATTAAATAAAAATTTGTCATGTGGTTTTTGGAACGAAATCATTTGCCAAAACGGTTTAGAAATTATTGAAGAAAAATGGCTTTTTTTTTAGCGTAAATGGATGTTTGGGGTATTGTATTTATCATTTTTCATCACCCCACACCCGTACCCACACCCACACACCCCCATTTACTCCTCCCCTTAGCCAAATTCAGCAGCCCCCATTTATTCCCCACTTGAATTTCAAAGGAAAAGAAAATGGATGAATTAGGTGGACTTTTGACTTTATGTTGACTTGGACTTTCCTCCCTTGTATTTTCTCTACCTCTCTCTCTCTCCTCACTCCCATTTCTGGCCGAAATTCTCCCCCTCCCAACAGCAGCAGCCCCCCCCCCAAATTCCACTCTTTTCTTCATCAAAAAAAATCCACAATTCACTTCAAAATCCATGCAAATTCAAATCTAAATCCAAATCCGACTCTTACCCATTATTCCTTAGCATTTCAAGTATGGATTGGGGTGACAAGAGAGCATTTTGGATGGCTAGATTTCAAATGGGATCTACAAAATTGTGGAGGTATAATGTTAACCTTGTAGTTAAATTGTTGATTAATACTTATGTTAGCTTAGTTAAGTGTTAAAGTGGTTGTATTGCTAGTTATAAATCTTCAAGTTAGGGTTTGGAAATTCTAGAATTTAGGTTTTAAAATCAAGTTAGAGTTTTGTGAGATTGGTGTATGGTTGTGTGATGTTTTTAGGCTCTTATGACATGTTAAAACAAGATTAGTAGCTAGTTGTTATTGGTTAGTTTAAAAAAATTTGTTAATTATGCTAAATTGTAAACTAGGGTTTTAAAATAAATATATTCTTGTGAGATAAAATTCAAATTAAGGTTTCATGTCATTATAAATATTATATTGAGTGGTTTAATGCTTTTAGTTCATGAAAATCCAAGCTAGATTGTAGTTTGTGCATTTTTGCTATAAAATTGTTAAAATTTAGGTATTTTGTAAACTAGAATTTTAGGGCTTTTGGAATTTAATGAGATTAAATTATGGGAATTGTTTTTATGACTTATTTAAGATATTTAGCGAATATTGTGGCCGCTAGATTCATTTATACATCGAGTTTTGTACTAAAACGGTGATTTGTGCTTGCTAGATTTTCGGAAAAATGACTTTTTAAGCAAAATTGAGGTTTTTGTGAATTTTAACCTAGTTTGTATTAAAATTAGTGTTCGTGAATGTGCAAATGAGTGTATTTGGGTTTTTCTCGATGGTTTGGCGGTTGTACGCCGACGCCGAGGGTTTTTGGGTTGATTTGTGAAAGCAACCATAGGTTTTGACCTATGTGGGATTCGTGCGTCGTTTTGATCATGAGTCGGATTTTAATGAGATATGGTGCGTTATGATATGTAGGTACCCCCATGTGGACTTCGAGACGACAAGCAAGCGCGTGGAAACGTCGGCACCGCCTAGCGAGGACCAGGTGAGTAGATTTATATCTACGGGGAGAAGTCGGGTGGATGGCGTATAGCACCCCCGCAGTCCGTGGCGGTGTATACAGATGCGTATACACACCAACAATTATTATATGTTATTTAGGATTAATAACGATGCTTAGGATGGATATTGGTGTGTTGGACTATTTTTAGTGTTGCGAACCCTAGGGTAGTGTTGCACTACACATACACACATACATACTTGCATACATTCCTATTGATATGTACTCATGGGATTCTTTATGGTTATGTGTTCACATGGGTATGGGACTATGTGTTCACATACGGATTGAGGATGATACTTGGGATTGAGCTGAGTCGATGAGATTCGATTTGAGGCCGTGAGATCGGTGATATAGCAGGGTTCGTATCTTAGATACGACATGACGTTGTAGCGGGTCCTTGACGTAGTGTTTCACACACGTCCATGCATACGTAGGCGGTATCAGTATGGTACTATACGTAGATCAGTACCCCGATCATAATATTTGATAAAGAGGATACCAGGTGAATAGTATGATGAATGTGATATTGACCCGTACCCAGATTTGGGATGCCGTACGACAGATTTACGTACGAGCTATATTGATGATTGATCCGCACTCTTGACTTGGGATGCCTGATTATAGATATGGTATCGGATATGATATTGTTGAGGCGGGATCACCGACTATACATATACAGGTATGTATATGTATTGACTGAGATGATAGGCGGTTTCCTTACCTGTAGTTCAGCTTGTTAGTTCAGCCGTATAGTTTAGTGTAGTTGTTAGATTAGATTAGACTTCTTACCTATTTCAAAAACTAACGAATCGTGGGCATTTTTAAAGACAGCTCAAGGAAATCTACGGATATTTCAAAAACGACGTATCCTTTCATAAAAACACCGTAGCCCTATTTTCAAAACCCCATGATTCGTGTTATTTCAAAAGGCACCATTCGTGGGACTTATATTAGATTATTGTAGATTAGTTATCGTTGTGTCTAGTATTCAGCTTCCGCACATTATTGCTGTTCGCTCTGCCTCGCATATTTATTTTGCTGCATATTCCATTATTGATATCATGCTGTTAGGACACCAGCACCATTACCGATGATGCGTATGTACCACGTACACCTACTTGCCGGCTCGCACACATCTTCATCGGTAATTGCCATGTCACGTACACTTTAGAGAATATAATTGCTTGACTTAGATTGTTAGCTGGTGGTTTTGACATGATATTAGTGTACTTCCCTTATATGCCATATTAGACATTGTAGTTATTACCTACCACTTCATGCATACTGTTATTCAGTTGTTCACGCCTAGTTCATTATCATTGACATATGCACTTGTGATGATTTCTTGAGATTTATGATATTTCTGGATTTCGGGGAAAGCCGCAAAATTTACAACTTATGATCTTTTAAAATATAAAATGTTGCGGTTTTCTAGTGATGTAAAGTGTCGTCCACCATGAGTTTGCTGTGGTTTTGGAGATCCGTGTCGAGGAGTGGAGGAACCGTCACGGGTACATGGTGGACCCGGTATGGTACCCCGGGGCAAGAGGAATGTGGTGTTGACGTTGAGCCTGGCTGAGGAGCACTACCTACCGGTGATATTATCCGACGCGTCGGATATCCGGAGGATACCGTCGTGGTCTTGAGATGGATGGTAGGGGCCGGTCCGGACTGACGGCGCCCTAGATATTGAGATTGAGACATTGATATTTCGAGACAGTGAGATTTATGTTTTGTGTCGATGCTAGACACTGTTGATACTGATTTCATTATGATACCTCAGTTTAAAAATACGAAGGAAATCTCACTAATTTATGAAAACAGTTTCTTCATTACATGTATTCGGTTTCATGCATTCATACCTCATTCATACGATATATTGCTACCTGAGGCACCGACACGGGCACATGAGATTTCACTCGGTTAGATATTTACCCTAGCCTTGTTATAGGCTACATGTTATATACATTTTTGAGGCTATATTATGATCATTGACCTAGGATTGCGTTATTTATGCGATTTCTGTGCGTAGATATTTTCTATTCACGAGTTGGCAACTCACCCCCGTTGTGCCCCAGTTTCTTGCAGGTTTGCCATACAGGTTTCCTTACGGCTTTGCGGGCATAGTTTCATTCGGGTGATTTGCTAGTAGGTGGGTTTACTTGTATCATACTCCCATTATTTACCTTGTATGATATTATTCAGTTGTATCTAGTAAATTCCATCAACCAAACATGTATTTATTGAGTTAGAGACCAGTGTTGTTTATTCTTTCGACCTTAGAGTCGCTCGTTATATTTCTGGTGGTTTTGAGTTCCTTTTGAGTTTTGATCCTCGCCGTTGGCGTTGTATATTATATTGCTTGTGTGGTTGTGACCGTCGATTGACGAAGAGCTAGCTCCCGCTTGGGGATGTTTTTTTATTGATTTCGTATACTATTCATGTTGTATCCCGTTTGGGAGCCAGTTTTTACAAAGGAGACTCTGCCGAAATTTTCAGTAAATTTTGATGTTCTTAAAAACCGCATAATTCGGCTTATGCTATTAAAACTACTTGTTTTAAATTGGTTTTCCTTCACTCTACTTCTTTTCTTGGTTTGGATTTCTGGGTTTTCGGTTTACTTAGATTACGTACGCCTCGAGACGTTTCGTAGTTTAGTGCCGGTCATGTTCCGTACTTTCGAGACGTGACAAGTATTAATATATTGCTTTGTTATTTGCTTTTCTTCTCTTTACTTTCTTTTCTTTTCTTTTTATTATGATGCTTAACTAATCAAGTTTGGTTGTCGTAATGGTAAGGAAGTGAGATGAAAGGTTTTGCCTCCTCCTCCTCTTGTTAATGTTTAAATGTGTTTTATGTGATTATAAACTTAGTATTGTAACTTGGATGGGTTGATATGGTATGTTGATTCCATGGTTACTTTGTAACTTCATCACATATCATATTCTCCCCACAAACCCCATCTTGCAAGCCTAACGTTAGAATCAATTTGGTGTTAAGTTTTCTAAGTTTGGATGTGGTATTTTGTGATTAAGTGACTTGACAAATCTCTTAGTTTCATATACCATATACCATCACAAACACTTAGCACACTTAACACTGAAATCATTTGCTCTCACTCACTAATTTGTGTTTTTGATATTGTGGTATGCTTGCTAACCCTTGTGTTTAGTGTTGATACCCTAAGCTTGGACATGCAAACGGTAAGTGGACAAACGGACTCGTTTCGTGTTTTGCGGCGAATATCGGAATTTGATGACTTGTTCTGCGCAACCGCCTTAACTAGTCATGCTTCATGCCGGGATCGACGTAAGGACGAACAACTCATGATCAAAGGAGCGTCGAGGGAATCGTCGTAATTCGACTTTCCGAGCCGAAACCACGGCCAATTTCTTCTTTGCTTGCTTTTCTTGTTTTCGTATTCTTTCTTTATTTTTTTTAGTGACAAAACCAACTCATTCATTATTTGTTGAACCTTAAATCACAAGACCCAATACACAATTCCATGTGGATCGACCCGTACCTTCCTGCTTGCTACAACGCGCCGTGCACTTGCGGTTTATAAATTTTAAAACGAGAACGATCTCGCGTGCGCATTCCATTTCCTTAAAACTATATCCGTTTTCAAAACATACGCGTTTGCGCGCGCGGATGAATTCCCAACAAGACTCTTGGGCTTCTAAAAGATTAAAAGAATTTTAAATAAAAATAATGTGTGGCTGATGGGATTTGAACTCTGGCGCTATGGTTCAGCAGTGCAAGGTATTACCAATGAGCTATAAGCTCCTTCTTACTGTTCAAAAGCAAATCAAACTTATAACTTGTGCTCAGGCTCAAGTACCCCTTTCTGTATTTTAAAATAAAATTGTACAGAAAGTTTAGGGTTGTTACATCAAGACTAGAGCCAGGGCCGATCACATCCAAGATATCAGGACCGTTTTCACCAGACTTAGGGAACACGATCTAAAAATGAATCCTATAAAGTGCGCTTTTAGCGTGTCATTAGGAAAATTCTTGGGCTTCATAGTCCGACATCGGTGGATCGAAGTTGACCCATCAAAGATAAAGGCCATCATGAAGATTCTTCCTCCAAAGAATTTGACACAGCTAAGATCCTTTCAAGGTAAACTCGCTTATATATGAAGGTTTATCTCGAACCTATCGGGCAGGCCCTTCTCAAATATCATGAAGAAAGGAGCTCCTTTTGTTTAGGACGCCGAATGTCAAAAACCATTCGAAACCATCAAACAGTACCTATTGCACCCTTCAGTGCTTGTTGCTCCCATTCCAAATAAACCGCTGATTCTCTACACTGTCACGTTAGATGAATCACTCAGCACGTTCTTTGCCCAGAATAACGAGGAGGGAAAAAATGCCCTCTACTATCTCAGTCGATTAGTCGGAGCGGAACACAACTATTTCCCGATCAAAAAGTAATGCCTGGCCCTGATATTCGCTGTGAAGAAACTGAGGCACTATCTGCTCGCTCATTGAGTTATGCTGATTTTCAAGGTCGACCCACTTAAATACTTAATGACCAAAGCAAGCCTAGCCTGCAGAATGGCAAGATAAGCTGCCATGCTGCTTGAGTTTTATATAGTCTATATTCCACAGAAAGGGGTAAAAGGATAAGCCCTCACCGACTTCCTCGCTGCTCATCCCATACCTGAAGGGTCACCGCTCAATTGTGAGTTACTCGATAAACAAGTGCTGCATCTCGAAGTTAATGAGCCATGCTGGGAGCTCTACTTCGATGGAGCCTCATCAATAAGGACCTCCATCAAATCAAGCATCCCGTATATAAAAGCAGAGATATGATTAGTGTTCATTATGCCATCGGGAGGAACCCTGCGACGTTCCTTTGCTCTTACCGAGCCTCACACAAACAACGAGGCCGCTAGCCCTCTTGACCCCTAGCCCGCTATCCAAGTAGCAGGATCCCCGTAAACTCTGCGAGGTCCCCAATACGTCCAAAACACCTTCAAAACACAACACACGCACACTGCACATTGAGTTCGCATGACCAGTTTGACCCGTTAATCGGAGGTTCTCTCGCTCCAAAGACGAGGGGTAATTAACGGCAGTTTAGTCCGCGGCTGCCGGAGATTCGGATCCTCATAATCAATAAACCACAGCCTACCTTAGTCAAAGAGAATCTATACATGTCTGATCAGCGCGCGCATTTCTATCTCAATAGGGTGACGAAAAATACTCTACACTATTCTCTTATTTAGAAGGATTTTAGGGGAGTGGGGAGTAGTTGAACTACTCCCTCATTTTGAAGGATTTTGAATGGATAGAATAAATTGTCCATTTCCCTTTTTATATACATATACATATACATTATTATTTCGTTTATATATGTATATTAAAATTTTCATTACCTTTTTTGGGTCCAACAGGATAAATAAACTCCCCACCTAATCTTGATTTGGTCGTTGCCCCTTATTAATCCGTATTAAAAATGATATGCAACACACTTAAAATTTCAAAACAATCCAAAATTTCACACCACTTGTTTATTTTTTAGCATAGCGAGATTCGCAAAGAATCCCGCAGCAAGATTTGCAAAGAATTGGAGCTCTGAGAGTAGGTTAGAGAAGAAGAGAGAGAGAGCTTACAGAAAGTTGGGGATAAAAAATCCCAAGTCTGGTTGAAAAAGGGCAGTCATTTGCACTAGAGTGGCCACAAAAAGCAGTGGGAATTTGACCAATCCAGTCAAGTCTTTGTCACTGAGCTTCTATCCTCCTAAGCTTCTAGTTCCAGCTCCTTAAATATTTTTAGAACCACTCCAGTACTTCCAGATTCTTGCACATTAAACCAAAGACATCAAAAGATAACAAGGTGGATTTTTATGATTTTATAGGTTTTGGGTTTTATATATCCACAAAAAGAAAGATAAAAACAACACGAATAAGCAAACCGTCAATTGAGCTGCCTCACCGGCGACGATGCCAAATTTGTTAACGAATTTTTCCTATGCGATCATGCTAACGAATCTGTCTCAAAGAGGTTTTGAAAATAAAAGTTTTGGAAAGAACGGATCGTATCGTCTAAATTTCCGCGCTTAAAAACCTTGCGATAACAAGGTGATGAGCAGGGGTGGTTCATTAGGAGGAGGTTTACCGATTAGTTTGCTTTTAGACGGGTTGCTAATGGAAGGGTGAGAGAGTATGATTATCGCTAAAAAGGGAAAGAAAAGTTTTAGGGGAGAAAAGAGCTTGTCAGGGGATTGGATTGAATAGTTTAGAATGGCTACTATCCCTCGTAACTTTCTTTTGATTATATGCTTTATAAGATATAAATGATTTGTGAAGAGAACGGACTATCAATCACTCACCTCAAAGGGTGATGAAGTATAATCGTCAAATCAACAATCCCAATTGTTTCTTGCAAAGTTTATATACCTAACTAGCTATTAGTCTAGGTTTATGAGTATGGTATGTCAATCCACTCTCATTAGACACTAAATTATTAACTAATTAGAATGCATTGTGCTAACACCAAGTTGAAAGAAGGAGGATTGGGATACGTGGGCAAAGTGAGTGCAAGTCTAGGCAAAGCCTTCCATGTGCTAAACCCTCACACACACACACCTTGTTCCTTCCGTCCTTTCACTTTGTTGCTAACCCTTGACTTCATCTATCACTACTAAACTTAATAGGATTACGGAAATATGCTAGTCTCGCCACTCTCGGCTCAAACTAGAGAGGAGACGGTGCCTATCAAGAATTAGTAATGAAAATTAAGCCAGGGTTCAATTCTATTAGATTAAATCAAATGAGAAGTGAAGGAATAGTAATCATCCTTCACTACCCAATCTCTACCATATTGCAGGCTACACAACTACTCACCAATGAGCAGTAGCTCGGTTGGTATGGGCACTTTCCCTTTAGGGGAGAGTGCGGGTTCGAACCATCCAGAAAACCCAGAGAGCGGAAATGACCACAAATTAATAATTTCGGGGAGAATTCGTGGGTCCCCTGGATGCACGTGTGTATTGTGTGCTTGTGTATGGTGTGTGTGGGTGTGTTGTGTGTTTAGATGTTAGGGTTTACGGGCCAGTGCAAAAAAAAAGAACAGAAAAAAAAATACCCACACTTCATTAAGGGAAAAGAAAAGAAATCAAGAAGGGGGATCAATGAAAACATTTGCAAAGTAAAGAGATCAACACTTAAGTATCATGGTAACAATCAAGAAAATGAGATTGATTGATCAAAGAAAACACATCATCTAATGCTATTACAATCAATTCTCACATTCACAAACAATCACCACAAAATTACAATTCCAATCACAAATCACATAGATCAAACAACCAAACAAGAAAATTCAAATTCTATTTATCAAATTGAGAATTCTACTACAATTTTGAATAGAATCTGCAATCTAGAATGGAATTGAGGCTAACATATCCAGGCTCCATCTTCAAGCTTGAGAGCTATGGTGAAGCAAGCAAGAAGATACGAGAATATCCTGATTCTAATCTACTTCCTAATAAAATGAAAGCCGAATTTTCCCCTTATGTTCACATCTATTTATAAGAATCCATGGTTGGTTATGAGGAGCTAAATGGGCCGTCCTTGATGAAACAAAAAAACGGGCCAAAGCCCAACCTTTGAAACGCCAAGATGACTACAAATTGCGGCCAACCAAGAAGGTTTGGCCATGGTTTTACGGTCAAAGTAAAGCCAAATGATGTGGACTTTGTACCCAAGTCTTGTATTGTACTCTAGATCCCATTTAAGTTGTCTAAATTATTTTTAGAGCATTTTCATTTTCTTGGACAAAGAGCATATCATCCAGTGTCGGAATTTTGCCAATTTAGCTCGAAAATCCATCTTTTGACCTTTTGGACCTGCAACCTGTCTAAGATGAGCAGAGGGGTTAAAATCACTTTATTTATATAAAATGTGATAAAGAATGAGGGATATACAATGCAATGATATGATATGAACAACATTTTAACTTCATCATGAAAAATTCTAATCTGCGACAACGATGTTACTGTAGTTTATTGGAAAAACGTTGCTTAATACACTGTTCATTTTGCTTTCAAATATATACAGATGGAAATTTTGGTCATTCATGTTCTTTATTGGTATTTAGCGGAAAATTATATGGAAGACCGTTATTTTCAAAATCCCGTCACGGTTACAAAATTTCGTAAACAAACTTCAATAATACACTTTGTCAGGGAAATTTTTTAACTTGTGACAACCATCTTACTGCGGCTATATTGAAAAATCGTCGCTTAAAAATGTTTATTTTGTTTTCAGGATGGAATTATTTTGCTTTCGGTATACGGATGAAAACTTCGGTGAGCAGGGATCCTGCTGATAATAAATAAAATCAATACGAGTTGTTTTAACCCTACCATATCCACTATAAATTCCACGTGTAAAAATACTACTTGTATATTAGACATAATCTTTTGAAACTTTTGTTGATCGGGTAGCCTTGAAACGGATCCATATCGGATTCATGCAACATCCAACCCGAACCCTAACCCTAACCGTACTGCTTATATCGCATCGTCGGTGGTTGACCGCCTTCTATCTCGACTTCTTTCTTCTTCGTCGCGATTTTCCTCCTTTGATCTCCAAAGAAAACCCTAACCCTAACCCTAAAATTCTACCAATGGAATCTTCGTCCCCCAAATCCCCCCAAATCTTCATCAAATCCCCCGATCTCAATCTGCCAACCAAATCCCTAACCCTAACCCCCAATTCCCTCACCCTCGACCACGTCAAGCTTCTATACCTCCCCCAAACCCTAAAATCCCTAATCCCGTCTCTCTACTTCACCCTCAATGGCCGCCCCCTTCCCTCATCCTCCCCACCTGAATCCCTCCCCTCCTCCTCCACCCTCCTCCTCCGCCTCCGCATCCCCGGCGGCGGAGGCGACGGAGGCGCCACCGGCGCCGAGTCCCGCGACTGCTACCTCCACATGTACTCCTCCAAAAAGCCCGATAAGGTCGATCCCAACGAGGCCCGCCTCTCAAAATGGACCACTTGCTCGCTCTCGTTCGAGCCCTTGGCTCACCCCATTGTCATCGACAAATTGGGAAACCTCTTCAACAAGGAGGCCCTTGTGCAAGCTTTGATCCATAAGAAGCTGCCTAAGGAGTTTGGGCATATCAGAGGGTTGAAGGACATGATTGAGGTAAAGATCCCGAATTTGGAGTGCCCGGTCACGGGATTGGAGTTTAATGGGAAGTATGGGTTTTTCGCGATTAGGAAGTGTGGGCATGTTTTGAGCGCGAAGGCGTTTAAGGAGGTGAAGAGCGAAGCTTGCTTGGTATGTCATGAGAAGTTTGAGGAGAGGGATAGGCTTGTGATTAACGGGAGCGAGGATGATGTGAGGGTGTTGAGAGAGAGAATGGAGGAGGAGAGGAGTCGAGGGAAGGAGAAGAAGGATAAGAAGATGGGGAATTTGTTGAGTGGATCAAAACATTCAATTGCTGACGAGAAAGTTGGCAATTTGGAGAATGGGAGAGGGAAGAAGTTTAGGGCTGTGGATATTGCCCCTGCGAATGCGACCAAAGAGGTTTATGCCTCGATTTTTACGTCGTCTAAGAAGGCAGAGATTAAAGAGACTTATAGTTGCAGATCGCTACCACTAGGAAGAAACTGAAGGAAAAAAGGTGATGAATTTTAATCATTCTAGTACTTGCAATTGTGGTTATGCTTAACAGACTTTGATAATCCTGCCTTTATAATTATATTTGGAGTTGATAGATAATGCAGTTTGATAGATAATGCAGTTTGTAGTATCATTGATGGATGTTACTTGTAAAACACTGTGGTTTCGAATTGTATTGTTGAAGGAATGATTTGATAATTTGTTTGCTAGTCATCACTGTACTTTGTACTCATGTCGCTGCTGTTCTAACTTATTGTTGCCGTGCTGAATAAATTACTTGCTATCACTGGTTATTGAGATGTTAGGTTTATATCTCTCATTTAAAGAAAACTCAAAACTTGAACCCTACATATCTTTTATATATTTTATAACTTGATTGTGGCTGTAGGAATGGACATATGTTTCCAGAAAAGGGAAACAGGTTCTGATATGCTTGACAAAAAGTATAAGACCTTTGTGGCGAGAAGCTCAAGTTCTCTGTCTACTCATTTGAGTACGTGAGAAGCAGGAATCTATATGAGACCTATCTTTTTAGAGGCCTACATAACACATGGACAAGAAGTTTGCTGGATATTTTGGTCATATTATTAACTAAACTGAAATCATTTCCTAACTTGCACTAATGGTGGATATCCTATAGTGACAAACTTGAGCTCTTTATTACTTGGGTATTGTTGGCCGTCCTTGGAGAACTGTTGGTAAAAATCAAAGCAATGACACCCGAAAATAAAAGAATCTGAGCTATCTCCTTTTCAACTTGCGTAGCAATTTCTCAAGATATCTGTGATGCAACCGTAAGGACCAGGATCTAGTTCTAGTGTGATCGAGATGGTTTTATCTTATGCTTGCTTGGGTTACCATTTAGCAAGTTACAGTCTAAAGCAAACATAGATAAGCAAAGTCAGCTTTATTAACAGTTTGAGGGTAAGTACAAATAACTCTACTTTAGCTCAACTTGCAATTGACTCTAGTAATTTGAATTAATTTAGCAAAAGATGTGATGTGCTTTGAGCCGACATTACAGACGTATTCTATTTCCGGAACCATTACTAGAAATTATGAAGATGCCAAAAGCATTCAGTAACTATGTGTAGTGGATGGCCGGGAATGGAAATCAATAAAATTCAAATGGATAAAACCTGAATCCTTTGCAAATTTGGTATGCGCCATGTTCATCTTACAATAACTTGGGAATTGAATAGGATGAAAATGTGACTGAAAGACCTGGCTAGGTGTTAAAGATATCGAAAAGGGAAAGAAATCCAGGATATACATAAGTGGAGTGCAACAGGTCAAGCCTTTTTCTGAGTTTCGAACAAAAATGATGGGAACATCCTATTTGAAATTTCCACCATGAAAAAGAGGAAAGGAATAGAATGAATTAATGATGTAGAGTGGGAGAGGGATACAAGATTTACCACCCAGTCCTTCTTTGACAAAAATATGGTCAACATGGAAAAGCTATGTAAAATATTGCGCAAGATTTTCTATCTGGGTGAAGTAGTTGACTTGATCTCAACTCTCTTCGGGCCAGTTGGTTTGCTGCAAAATGCAACATTAAATAAATGTAACATTTGTTACAAGTAATTGACTCCAAAACCGTTTTGTTGTTTTCTACTTTTGATGCAGGATTTTCACAACAGTAACACATTCTTTATTTGATTGAACAAAAATAAGTGGAATGCAACAACTGTTGCAAATTAGCAATTATGGTAATTCCGGGGTTAATATTCATCTTATTAAATGCTATAATCACAAAATATAACAGTTGCCACATTTATTGCACCCAACTTGGATGCAGTAAAGCTGTAGAAATTTTCTATGTTTGCCGCGCATTTTACAGTTTGTGTTTCTCCTATTGCTTACTATTGGGTAGAAATAAAGCTCCAGTATTTACTTTTGCTGTTCCTTTTCCATAGGAAAATTGATCAAATGAATTTTTCAGATCTTATTTGTTGCTGCTCCATTTCCATTGGGAAATTAATCAAATGGCTTTGTCCAGTGCTGGCCAAACAACCTTGTGATATTGATACCAAATTCCCAACCGAAGAAATTATGGACTAGTAGTTGCTTATCATAATCCTAAATGAGTTGTTGCACCTTTAAAAAATAGTCTAGGAAGGGGATTCTAGATTATTATGTATGTTTACTTTCAAACATCCATAAGCTTCTAAAAGTGTAGCTCTGCATATAACATCAAATAAAAAGACGCATTATAAAAACAGCAATGAATGCCAAAACACAAGCCCCACTAAGTCCGACATGTGGTGTTTTCTTCACATTTGTTACCCCACAAGACATTATATTACCATTCTCAACGTAAGAAGAACCAAGAACTTGCTGCTTCAGTTCTTTCATTGCTTTGGAAGCAATCAGGTCTTGATCATAGTATCAGTAGCCATGTACTTTATTTGTGATCTAATCCTCACACATGACCACATCCAATTTACCATTGAATAACTCGACACAGGAATCGGTTATTGGTAATCCTACATACACTGATTAGAAGTAAAAAATTCCTGCATCTCTACAAAAGTGTACCATTGACACATAATTTTTGAATGTTGAACATTATTCTGATTCCCTTATAACCAGTCTTTTGCCTATTAAGTTTATTATCGTCAGTTCGTCACGTATGGCAATTCTGAGAAGTGAGGAATCATGAACAGGCGCCTCTTTTTCTTTTATTTTTCTGTGTTCCTGAAGTTCACCGAACGTAGCAGACCACAAATTAGAGGGTATTTATGCCATATGTTGTGTTTCACGTTTGCTGAAGCGGAAATTAAGGTTATCTACAGCAATTAAAACTTATTATTGAGATATATTTTTCTTTTATAACAATTATTCAGTTCCTGTAATACCCTGGATCAATTTATCTCAAACCAGCCTTAAACTTAATGTGCTCACAAAAAGACTTTGCATGCCTTGCCTCTTTGGGATTAGAATCGACATAGTCAGATTTAGTTCATCTAGGAACATGATGGAGGTCCTTTTCAGGTCTCCGTCAGATGTTGTCTTCCGTTATCTCCCGGTGGATTTCGGCGGTGATCTCCTATTGCGTGTGGGTCTCAATGGGTTTTGAAGAGATTGGTGATTTGAGGAGTTTAGCGCCGAGTACCTGCAAAGAAGTCCCGGAATGGTTTGGTACAACCGAGGACTCTCCGACGATCAAGTTAGTACTAGATCCGAGCAGAATAACAGCTAAGTGGAATCAAGAATGGCTTACTTGACCCCTCTGTGATGGGGGTTTATATAGCGGCGGCAGCACGCAGCAGTTGGCGCGAGAATCACGCCGGCCGTTGCGCTCCCGACGTCTCGCCCGCGTGAAGAGCGGATCGCCCATTAATGGGGATCGTGATGGCATGGAATGTGGGACGTTGCTGGCGGAGAATCTGCGCTTGGCAAGATTTGCGGAGCGGCGGTTACGCCTGCGAGTGGTGGAGTTGGTCGGTGGGAGGGACCGAGGAAGACGGCCTCGGCTGGAGAGCTCGGAACCGAGCAAGAGGGCTGAGGAGTCTTGGTCCTGTGGCAGCTCGGGACGAGCTGAGGGGCCCAGGAGGCAAATTTGCAGGGGCCCCGAGGAGGGCCAGCTTGTGCTTGCAGGTCGGGTACAAGGGTGGCCTGGTCTGCCTCTGTGGGCCCTTCCTTCCGGGTCTTGGGACATATCATCCGCCACGTGTCCTGATCTCGCATCGCCAATATTGAGCATCATCATTAGCCCCCCACTCTTGTCCCGACCAGCTAGCGGGTCGGGTCAGGAGTGGACTGTCAGGCCTCCCAAGGTGAGTTCCTTCTTAAGGTTTCGTTGGGGCGAGTCCTCGGGCTGTCAGTTTGTCTTTTCTGTAAGCGAATCAGGGTGAGATTTCTGCATTTAAGGAAGGTGCGCCGGTTCGTGCATTCTGTCACTGACGTGATGGTCCACGTGTCGAGTGTCGGTTAGCCGACGCGACGTATGCAGGCCTGCAACATCTGACGGATGCACCTCAGCGTGGGAACGACATGTGGAGCAATCGGAGCCGTTGGACCCGAGGAGACGTTTTGGTGGGAGATGAAGGACGCCGTTGGATGAGGTATTTTGCAGCGATAAGTAGGGGTGGGGCCCGCTCCAGGGCCCCTACTCGTTCATATTTCCTTTCTCCTAAGTCGCGGCTGCTCGGCGTTCTTCTTTTTGAATACATGGTTCGTTCCCACTCTTTGGGTTGCTCGCGCCAGGGGGAGGCTAGTGGCGCGGCCGAGCCCCTGGCTGGCTCATGCCCCACGCCGGATGTTCTTCCGGCGATAGGGCTGTCTGCTTCGTTGACGGCTCCTGGTGGTTGTTCGGCGGCCAGAGACGTCCACAATTATCCGAGCCCCAGACGGGGGACAGGGGAGAGGGCGAGGACGGGGCCCCTCTTAAGAGAAAGAGGACAATTTCTCGCGCGCCGTCGTCGAGGGTCCCTGAGGGGATTTCCGTGCAGGAGGGCGGTGTCGTCTTCACGGTTCCGTCTGGGCTTTCCGTTGCTGCTGGCATGCTCGCCGGGATGGAGGAGTCGGCTGGGGGAGAGCTTCCGCATGGCTCCCTGAAGGCCCAATTGGAGGCCATGGCCTAAGGGGCGGTCCAGGTACGAACTCCTCTACGTGTAGTTTTTCTGGTATTCCTTTCTTTGGCTCGAGGGCCTCTTGGTTTCTCATCCGCTTTCCGTCAAGTCCTTCAACACTGCGCCCTTGCCGCTCGTATGAAGGCCGAGGGGGCGTTCCAGGCATCGAGGCCAGTAGAAGCGTTTCCCTCGGAGGTCGAGGTTTTGCGGCGTGACCTGCGCCTGGAGAGGGCAAGGGCCGACGTCCTGGCAGCCCGTGCGGAGGCTGCAGAACTTGCCAATTCAGCGAATCGGGGTGTCCATCGTCGTCTGAGTGCGTCCCTCCGGGTCGCCGATAGGAAGCTGGCAGATCTGGCCGAACGCTTCGCGGCCATGGAGAAGGAGAGGGACGCCAGCAGAGGAGATGCTGAGGCAGCGCTTCTGGAGGCCCAGGTTGCCGAGGTTCGGGTTAAGAAAGCTGTGGCCGATTATAAGGCGTCAGAGCAGTTTTACGCCGAGCTCGGGGAGTATTCTGCCGTCGCGTGGAACAAGGCCCTGGACGACGTGAAGGAGCAGCTTCCCGAGTTCGCCGATGGCGAGCTCCGCGCTCGGGTTCCGCTCCCGGTGGCGAAGCCTCCGGTGGAAGATGGCGAGGGGAGCGGGGCGTGCCCCTGGTGGCGAAATCTCCGGTGGTAAAGCCCCCGGCAGGCCGTGATGCCAGCGATGAGGGGACCGAAGTAAGCCTCCGGGCAGTTTGCAGGGTTGGGGAGCCCCAGAATACCCTTTGTAAAAACTTTGCCTTTGGTAATAAAAGAAAATTCTTGTTTCCTCGGTTTGCATTTCATCTTCTCCGTGTGAAGAATGTTTGTAAAATATCTCTGTTTGGACTGTTGGGTCAGCTATCTGTCTAGAGATCGTTCGTCGAGTTGATTTCGATCACTTGCCAAGCGCTGCCGACCTTATATCTCCATCACTTGCCAAGCGCTGCCGAGGAGGCATCTCCACGGCCCCGGAGTCGATGGGGGACTTCGATAGACTTGTTGCCCCTTTATGGGGCATCAGATCCTCTGCGTTGGTGGGGCTGTAAGAAGCCCGCCAAGGGTAACCGGGCAGTGAAGCTGTGCGGTCGCCTCTTTTCGAGGGCTTTGATCTCTGGTGTCGGGCAACTGCCAGCCTGGGATGATCGAGAGGGTTAGCCGCTCGGATGCCTCTTGCGAGGGCTTCGATCCCTGGCGTCATGGGTAGGGAGCCGGAGATGACCGAGCAGGGTAGCTGCTCGGTCGCCTCTTGTGAGGGCTTTGATCCTTAGTGTTGGAGGGGCTGTAGGAAGCCCACTAAGGATGACCGGGCAGTGAAGCCGCGCAGTTGCCTCTTGGCGAGGGCTTTGATCTCTGGCGTCGCGGGTAGGCAACTACTAGCCTAGGATGACCGAGCTGGGCAGCCGCTCGGATGCCTCTTGCGAGGGCTTCGATCCCTGGCGTCATGGATAAGGAGCTACCAACCGGAGATGACCGAGCAGGGTAGCTGCTCGGTTGCCTCTTGCGAGGGCTTTGATTCTTCAGGACGGGGACCGAGCAGGGTTACTGCCCAGTGCCTCTTAGCGAGGACTTTGATCCCTGTCGGTTGTGGTAGGAAGCTACCGGCCGGGGATAGCCGAGCAAGGACTCGACTGCCTCTGGGAGGACTTTGGTCCTTAGCGCAGGAGGGGCTGTAGAAGCCTACCAAGGACCCTTGTCCGGGCAGGGTCACTGCTCGGTGCCTCTTGGCGAGGGCTTTTGTCCTGAAGGATAGCCGAGCGAGGGATCCTCGGGCTCGACTGCCTCTGGGAGGGCTTTTTGATCCCCGACGTTGCGGCAGGGAAGCTGCCCGCTGGGGATAGCCGAGCGAGGGATTCTCGGGCTCGACTGTCTATGGGAGGCCTTTTTGATCCCTGACGTTGCGGTAGGGAAGCTACCCGCCAGGGATAACCGAGCAGGGTAGCTGCTGGACTGACTCTAAAGAAGACTTTTTGGTCCTTAGCGTCAGGGGCCTGCAGGAAGCCTACTAAGGATAGCCAGGCAGTGGGCTGCGCGGCCGCCTTTTGGCGAGGGCTTTGAATTGTAAAGACGGAACTCTACTCGGGATGATTCGACGTTTCTTTATTCGTATGGACATGAATTTTTAGAGAACGCTTTACACCATCTTTGTGAAAGGGAAAAAGAGGGGGGTGGTATACACTCGTTGGCTTTGACCTCACTGGTATAGCTTGAGCTTCTCGGCGTTGTAAGGCCGCGGAAGCTTTCGTCCGTCCGCGTCTTGTAGGCGGTAGGCTCCGCCGGGGAGCGCCTCAGAGACGAGGAAGGGACCCTCCCACTTTGGGGAGAACATGTGAAGCCTGCCTTGGTCGGTGAACTCGTTCCGCCGTAGGACTAGATCCTCGGTCTTGAAGGAGCGGTGTTTGACCCGAGCGTTGTAGTATCGGGCCGTTTGTTGTTGATAGGCGGTAGCTCTGATCTGAGCCCGATCCTTCTTTTCCAACAAGATGTCGAGTTTGGTCCGTAGCGCCGAGGTGTTTGCGTCATCGTCGAAGTGCTCGACCCGGTGACTGGGTAGCCCGATCTCCGCTGGGACCATCGCTTCGGTCCCGTAGCAGAGGCTGAAGGGGGTCTCCCCGGTGGGAGTCTTTTTTGACGCGCGCAAGGCCCATAAGACCCGGGGTAGTTCTTCGACCCAACTGCCTTGTCGCCCTTTTAGGCGGGTCCGGAGACCTCGGAGGACGTCTCGGTTAGCGACCTCGGCCTGCCCGTTGCAATGGGGATGTGCGACCGCGGCGAACTTCATAAGGATATGGTACTCTTTGGAGAAGTCCTTCACTTTCTCGTTCTCGAAGTTCGTCCCGTGGTTGGTGATGATACACCTTGGGATGCCAAACCGGAGTGTCAGGTTGTTTTGCAGGAACTTGATGGTTGTGGTGGCGTCCGGTTTCCTGATGGGGACGACCTCGATCCACTTGGGGAAGTACACCGCGACGAGGACGTATTTGTGCCCGCCTGTTCCGGTAGGGAACTGACCGATCATATCCAACCCCCACTGGACGAACGGCCGTGGGGATGTTAGGGCGGTCAGCTCGGTAGCCGGGAGGCGGGGAATGCTGCCGTTGAGCTGGCAGCTCTTGCACCTCCTGACCAGCTTCAAGGCGTCCTCGTGCATGGTGGGCCAGTAGTACCCTTGGAGGAGTAACACTTTTTGGATCAAGGTTCGAGCCCCATAGTGTGCACCGCCCACCCCTTCATGGATTTCCCGAAGGACGTAGTCGGTTTCGTGGGGGTCAACGCACCGGAGCATGGGCTGAGTGAAGGCCTTCTTGTAGAGGTTCCCGTTGCTCCAGACGAAGTGGCGGGCTTTGGCCCGGAGACGGCGGGCGGTTGCCCGGTCCTTCGGGAGCGCGCCGTCTTTCAGGAACTCCACGAGGGGATTCCTCCAATCCTGGTCGCTTTCCTGTGCCGCGTACACGTGGAGTGTCGTCGCTCCATCTCCCACGCTGGGTCGAGGCAAGGTTTCGAAGAGGATAGACCGCTTATTGTTGGCCGAGTATGACGAAGCCAGCTTGCTCAGGGCGTCTGCTTAGACATTCAGCTGCCTGGGTATTTGTTCTACCTGAACTTCGTCGAAGTTTCTTCGGAGTTTCCTCACTTCGTCTAGGTACTTCATCATCAGAGACTCTCGAGCTTCGAAGCAGCCGGTCACTTGACCGACAACAAGGGCCGAGTAGCTGTGGATTCGAATTATCTTTCGAATTATCTTCAGCCCCAGCCCGACGGCCATGCGCAGTCCGGCCAGGAGGGCCTCGTATTCTGCCGCGTTGTTCGATACTTTAAAACCGAGCCTCAAATAATACTCCATCTCTGCATCGTTTGGGCCCCGGATAATGAGGCCGGCACCGCAGCCTTCCTCGGTAGAAGACCCGTCGACGTAGATGACCCACTCCGGAATTGAGCCAGGGCCTTCCGTGACGGGACATTAGGTTGCGAGGGGCTGCGTGGACTCCGGCTTCTTACTAGGGATGGTGCATTCAACGATGAAATCGGCCAGCGCCTAGGCCTTGATGGCTTGCCTCGGGCGATACCTTATGTCGAACTGAGATAGCTCCCACCTCCATTTTTCTAGACGGCCCGAGGATTCTGGTGATGCTAGGATAGCTCCCAACGGGCGTTCGGTGAGGACGATGATGGTGTGTGCTTGGAAGTAGTGTCGCAGCTTCCGCGAGGTTACCACAAGGGCTAAGACAATTTTCTCTATGGCGGGGTACCTCGTTTCCGCGTCCTTAAACACGTGGCTCGCATAGTACACCGGCTTCTGCGCCCCCTCGGCCTTCCGGACGAGCACCGAGCCTGCTGCTTGGTCGAATACTGCCAGATACAGCGACAACTCGTCCCCTTCCACTGGCCGGGTGAGTAGCGGCGGCGTTGCGAGGTGCTTCTTCAATTGGTCGAAGGCGGCTTGGCATTCCTCCGACCACTCAAACCTCGGAATTTTCCTCAGCGCCTTAAAGAACGGAAGGCACTTCTCCCCAAACCTGGACATGAAACGGCTTAGAGCGGCGCCCCCCCTCCTTGAGCCGCATGATCTCGACGTTGGTTTTGGGCGCGACCATGATCAGGATAGCGTCGATCTTCTCTGGGTTAGCCTCAATTCCGCGGTGAGTGACCATGAACCCGAGGAACTTTCCCCCGGTGACTCCGAATGCGCACTTGGCGGGGTTTAGCTTCATGTTGAACTTGCGGAGCACTTCGAAAGCCTCGCCCAGGTCCTTGGCATGGTCGGCCAACGAGATGGACTTGACGAGCATGTCGTCAACGTAGACTTCCATATTCCTACCTATCTGTGGCTTGAACATGCGGTTGACCAGCCTTTGGTACGTGGCCCCGGCGTTCTTGAGGCCGAAGGGCATCACCTTATAGCAGTACACTCCCCGGTCCGATGTGAATGTGGTCAGATCTTCATCTTCAGGATTCATACGGATTTGGTTGTAGCCGGAGAAAGCGTCCATGAAGCTCAACAGCTCGTGGTCGGCCGAGCTGTCGACGAGCTGGTCTATGCGGGGGAGCGGAAAGTTGTCCTTGTGGCAGGCCTTATTGAGGTCGGTGAAGTCGACGCACATACGCCACTTCCCGCTTGACTTCTTGACCAGAACTACGTTTGCCAGCCACTCCGAGTAGGGCACATTTCTGATGAAGTTGGCGGCGAGGAGCCGATCAACTTCCTCTTCGATAGCCTTCTGTTTGACCGGGGCGAAGCTTCTTTTCTTCTGTCTGACGGGCCGGGCCGCAGGATCAACTCCGAGCTTGTGGGAGATGATTTTGGGGTCGATCCCAGGCATGTCAGCAGGCGCCCAGGCGAAGACGTCGAAGTTGCTTCTGAGGAATCTGATCAGGTCACCCCGCTGAGTCCCCGTCAGGAGCGATCCGACCTGAACGGTTTTTCCCCGGTCTCCTTCTGTTAGGGGCACCTCGGTCAGAGGTTCGACCGGTGCTCCACGGATCTCCTTCCGCTCGTCTCGGGTGTCCAGGGAACCTTTGATGTCGTCACACGCCTCGGCGTCGTCGGCAGGCTACTCGGGTGAAGACGTTCTGGTAAGGCCTAACTTCGCGACTCGCTGGTTCCCGTATGCCCGACCTATCCCGCCCCGATCGAGAAGGAACTTTATCGCCAGGTGGTAGGTCGAGATCTGGGCCTGGAGGGAGTTCAGCGTTGGGCGACCGAGGAGAACGTTGTAGGCCAACGGGACTTTCGCTACGATGAAGTCCACAGGCAGTGTGCGCGTGTGGCCGGGCTCCCCGATCGTGAGCTGCAGGGTGACCACCCCTTGCGTCGGGATGGAGTGGTTGGTGAATCCCGAGAGGACGTGAGAGGTCGGTTTCAGGTCTGCTGGGACGAGCCCCATACGCAGGAAGCAGTCGTGGAAGAGGATGTCCGCCGAACTGCCCGAATCGACGAGTATCCGGTGGACCTCGTACTGGTGGATTTAGGCTGTGATCATCAGCGGGTCGTTGTGGGGCACGGATATACCGTGGAGATCCTTGTCGCCAAAGGTGATGGGCTCTCGGCCTTTAGCCTTTTTGCTCGGGCGGTCACCGGAGCCTGTGAAACGGCAGCCAGCGGGGGAGCCGATGACATTTGGTGAGGGCTCGCTCGCGCCTCCGTTAAGAGGGAGGCGACAGCGGGTGTTTGGATCTTCAGGGGATCGGTTGCCATGTGAGCGGAGATCGGAAGGCCAACTTTGTATTTTGTGGAGTTAGTTCCCACAGACGGCGCCAACTGATGGAGGTCATTTTCGGGTCTCCGTCAGATGTTGTCTTCCGTTGATCTCCCGGTGGATTTCAGCGGTGATCTCCTTTTGCGTGTGGGTCTCAATGGGTTTTAAGGAGATTGGTGATTTGAGGAGTTTAGCGCCGAGTACCTGCAAAGAAGTCCCGGGGTGGTTTGGTACCACCGATGACTCTCCGACAATCAAGTTAGTACTAGATCCGAGCAGAGTAACGGCTAAGTGGAATCAAGAATGGCTTACTTGACCCCTCTGTGATGGGGGTTATATAGCAGCGGCAGCACGCAGCAGTTGGTGCGAGAATCTCGCCGGCCGTTACGCTCCCGACGTCATGCCCGCGTGAAGAGCGGATCGCCCATTAATGAGGATCGTAATAGCGTGGGACGTTGCTGGCGGAGAATCTGTGCGTGGCGAGATTTGCGGAACGGCGGTTACGCCTGTGAGTGGTGGAGTTGGTCGGTCGGAGAGACCGAGGAAGACGGCCTCGGCTGGGGAGCTCGGAACCGAGCAGGAGGGCTGAGGAGTCTTGGTCCTGTGGCAGCTCGGGGCGAGCTGAGGGGTCGAGGAAGCAAATTTGCAGGTCCCCCGAGGAGGGCCAGCTTATGCTTGCAGGTCGGGTACAAGGGTGGCCTGGTCGGTCTCTGTGGGCCCTTCCTTCCGGGTCTTGGGACATGTCATCCGCCACGTGTCCTGATCTCGCATCGCCAATATTGAGCATCATCAAACAAAACTTCCCCAGTACTGAAATTATGCATCATTTTGGTGCTAAATTGCTTGTTAACTTTTGTGAATTATTTCAATGGAAGGCTCTGAGCAAGTCAAGGCTCAAGATCGGCATAGGAAACCAACACTTTGTGTTATCTTCTAGTCATTTGAGCATGTAACCATAACTTCATGCGTCTAGAAATCTTCCTACTAGTTAAATAGCCATAGTATCTTTTACTTCTTGAAATAGCATTTCTTTACCATTATCTTTGTCAGCAGCTATCTTTTGGTATAAGTTTTTTCCCTTCATTTTTTATAACCTTTTCCCCTTTTCTAATATTCTTTCTCAAATTTCATTCATGTTTTACCCTCATGACTCTTTGCCTATTGCGCCTCGTCTATTCGGCATTCTGCATGTCGACGGAGATTTGCATGAATGATATGCATTGTGTACTTATAATTTTGAACTTGTTTGTGCATAAGTTTGTTATCTATAATAAGAAATATCATTGATAAAACATTAAGTAATTTGCTAGTATTTATGAGCATCACAAAGCAGGGACAATACAATGATATCTATCAACAATACAGTAATATAATATAGATACAAACACAAATGGGTAAAATTACTTACTGTATATGAAAGGTAGTAATCAGTTGTTACAAGGGCAAAAAACCCATTACAATCCATATGCGCGGTTTAAAAATCTTCGTATCAATACCGGTAATGGATGACCACATTTGGGATTGGCATCGACCATTTCGGATTGAGATATTAGATATTATATTGTTCAATATTTTTTAAATAATTAAAATTTAAATATTAGGTAATTATAAACAATTTGGCAAAATTCTTTACTGATCTCTAATGCTGTTGTTTTATTAATTATAATTAACTATAAACAATTTGATATACTTCTTAGTAATTAGTGATTTAAATAAACTGTAACAATCCAATAACGCGTTCATAAACTTATTGAATTAGTAAACAACTCACCTACCAATAATAATAAACTTCAATTTAAAACCTCATTAGTCAAATGATAAATTCAATATTTACTTGATTTGGGACAATATTGGTATCAGACCTTAAATGGTCATTATTGAGATCAACTGAGCTTTCAAACATGGTCGTCTGACAGTCACTTGATGGTGATTTTGGTAAGATTGCAAACAAATTTTATTTTGGTGTAAAATGTGATATAATATATGGTATTTTAATGTAGTTTATCAACTTTATGTTGTTTATCACAAAATAGTGGAAGTTCTTGGTATTCAAGTATAATTTACCATGGATTTTAAAGTATACAAGATAAGAGTATTCTAAGGGTGAATAACAAAATAATAAGGGCTATAATCTAGTCAAATCGGACAAGGTTTGCACCAGAAAGAGGGAGAGCTTGGTGTCAAGAACATTGATCATATGAACATCTTTCTGATGTGTAGCTGGATTTGGAAATTGTTTAAATTTAATGTTTACTCCCTGAAAGTCCTCAAATCCATTTACTACATTAACAAGAGATTTTGCAGTAATCACACCTTTTCCTCTTTCTGGAAAGGTTTATGTAATTGCCATGGTTTCTTTTTTGAAAACATCCCTTGGAGTTTGGGAAATGGGAATCAGATTCTCTTCTGAAAAGATTAGTGGGCATGCAATAGTCTCTTTGCCAGTGAATTCCCTGTTCAAATTAGCTTGGAATCCTGATGCTTATGTCCACACCCAGGATCATTTTACTAGTTATTCTTTGTGTTGGAAACCTATTTTTATCAAAATTCTCTCTTTCAATGACAAAATCAGCCTGCAAGAGCTCGCGAAAATTATTTCTATACATTCTCTTGATCCTCTCATTCAAATGATGGGTTCATATGGAATGGTACCTCATCTAGTATTTTTAGTGTTAAAGATCATCAATTCTACCAACCAGATTTTGTACTTTTACGAAACAATTTGGGTCAATTCTGCTCTCCTTAGAATTAAAATTTTTGCTTGGTTTTTTTTTTAATAAGGTTTTAACTAAAGACGGCCTGATTAGAAAAGATTAGTTCAACAATGCTGTACTGAATACTTGCATGATTGGAACTTATAACCATCATTTTTAGTGCAAAATAGCTAAAATTGTGTGAAGACGTAGGCTAAATTGCATGTAAATATCTAAGGTTTCACGCGTTTAACAGATAAGTACTTAAATTTTTGTGAGTTGCACTTAAATACCGAACGTTTTATTCCGTTAGCACTTAACTACCAGCTGCTACCCATCCATCGGAATATTCCTTTTTTGATGCCCATGTGCCGTGCACATGATATATTTAGGACCATTTTGCCCTTGAAGCTGTTTTCAAAGGATTTATTACCGTTCTAAAAATTAACCTAACCCTGCTCTTATTTACTTCTTCTTTTCTTCTCAAAATAAGCATATATCCCTAACCCTAGCCCTATTTCCCTCTTCCTCTTTATCTTATTCTCCATCATCTTCTCGATTTTAATTGACATCTTGTAACCAAACCCTAACCCTAGCCCCTATGACCTTTTCTTCCTCTCGAGTCTCATTAAAATCCCACTCAAGCAGCTTTAAAGATTCAGATTTCTGCAATTGCAAGCTGAAATTTAAGGTGGAGACCATTAGAACTAATTTGAACCACGGGAGAAGATTCAAAGCTTGCCCCGATCGACACTTACCTTCAAACGATGATAAATGCACGAGATGGGAATGGGTTGATGATCACTTCCCTAACCAAGCAAATGTAATTATTTTACAGCATCTCTCTGATGGTGCTAAACATAAAAACATGAATCCAATGAGGCCAAGCAGAATTGCGCTAATTATGGTGTTTTGCTGGATCAAAGTTGAAAAAGAAGAAGTTGCTGCTTAAGAAGAGGATAAAATCTGCAATTGAGAGGCTGTTTGAGAAGTGAGGAACATATTCGAATTGCTTGGATTTCCATGTTTGTTGCTTTTGTTTTATTTTTAGGTGTAATTTACCAAGTTCTGTAATTTGTGAAAGAATGATGTAATTTTGGGTTAAGTAGTGCTATGTAATTGATATTGTCGTGATCTTAATTTCAAGAAAAGTGGTTGTTACTGTGTTATTGTTCTTGTTAATTTCTGTGTTGCTAGTTTGTGTTCTAGTTCTGTATTATTGTGGATGATTGTTGTGTTCTTGGTCTATGTTCGAAACAATGAAAAGTGTACAATTTTATGGTTGTGAAGATGCAAACCTCCTCACTTCTACTTGTATAGCCATAAGATTCATGAAATTTAGTAGCAAATTATAGACATCAAGGAAAGAAACAGCCATATGTTAATACACATTAACAATCTCCTGTATAAATTAATACATTATGCAAAATTCAGTATGGGTTAAGCAAAAT
Organism: Agapanthus africanus; assembly: GCA_030015575.1. Lineage (NCBI taxonomy): Eukaryota > Viridiplantae > Streptophyta > Magnoliopsida > Asparagales > Amaryllidaceae > Agapanthus > Agapanthus africanus. The sequence goes on along the minus strand of JASDDO010000004.1, from coordinate 249,584,303 downwards.
TCAAGAACCTTGACGATACAAGTGGATGCATGACATTAGTAGTATATATGTTAAGCAAAATTTCAGTACCAAGCTCAAACACAGTAGCAGTGTCAAACAATACCAAAATTTCAGTACCAAACAATACACATTAGCAGTATGCATGATTCAACATGCAGGACCAAATAATTTCAGTACCAAACAATACACATTAGCACTTCATTTTTCCCAAAAAGAACCACACTTCCCTAAGAACTACACATTACCAATACTAGTATTTTGCATGTGCAAAATTTTGAACAACATATATACATTACATTGAAAGTGTGTATAATTTTTTTTTTATTCTGGACATTACATGAAAATTTCTAAAGATATCTATAGATTTTAAGATGAAAAAGAATTCTTTTTATATTAATGAAGATTACGCTGTTGTTTTATCTTACATATTTTTAAATAATGTTTTTTCTCAATCGGTTGTTTTGTTGTTACTTCCATGTTTAAATGGTTGGGTTAGTAACTCATACTTAATAGAAAGAAAAAATTATGTTTTGCATACATATTAAAATTTATTAGAAAGATATGAGAGATTAGATGTTCTTTTGTCTTTTTTTAGGGACGTGTGAGAGAGATGAATTAGTTATGTTTATTTCTAGGGAGGTGTGCGCGTGTGTGAGAGAGAGAGAGAGCAGAGTTGGATATTCTTTTGTCTTTTCTATAGATGATATGGGCAAGCTTACGGTGGAGCATGGGTCACGACCCAGAAACGGAAGTGACGACACTTAAACACGCATTGTCTAAAAACGATGATGCAATTCAAGTAAACCAAAACTCAGATTCTAAACCATTTTTAAAAGAAAGAGTAGGGTTGAAGTTTTGAAAAGTTTTGTAAAAGGTAAAACTTGTTTTGAAACATTGTTTGAAAAACGGACAGCAGCTCTTTTGTAAATTTTGAATAAAACAAGTACAATGATAGTAAATATAGAAGCATACTACATACGGGAGCTAAATCAACACCCAACAGCGGATACAAAACTATGCAATATTATACGACACTCGAAGGCGAAGGATCACAAGCAAATTATAAATAATTGCATAAGTAAATTTAATAGTCGGCTCCACATGAGTTCGACCCAAAAGAATATACATCAAGTCTCGACTCGATTTAAGTCAAATAATAATACATATCTTGATCGATAGAGTAACACTAGATACAAGAAAAGTATAGTACACAAAAAGGCGGTTACTAAGCATGTAACCCACTTAGCAAAATAAGTGAGAATCCTAACAGATGAGGTGCCAACGCCGCCGCTGGGTATTTGTACAGTCGGTCTTGTAAGGAGCTATGACACAATGAGGGTACCTTGCCAACTTAGTGAATAAAAATAATATCACAAGATATATGTATATATACTATATAATAAGCATGGTGAATAAAAATGAGCGCAATGAAATCAACATCAGCTATAAAATCATCATGAAATCCATGTCAATTATCACTAACCAGAATCTCATCATATCACACTGGTGTATCTGAATCGGTCTCTCCCCCTTCCTCGATTACCAGATCACATCAAACATATATCACACCAGTGTATCCGAATCGGGCTTTCCCCTTTCCTCGATTACCGGATCACACTAAACATATATCACACAAGAAATTCATGATATTCGTATTGGTCTCTTCCCCTTCTTCGATAACCAGATATCACCAAACATATATATAACATACGCATAACAAATAACAAGCAATTTTTATAATTAATAATATTGATATATCACATATATATGCATATATTAACGTCCCATACCACCGATACACACACACACATGCATATCATTATCCCATACCACTGATATATATCATCATAAATAAAAACCGCAATCTCACAAGATCAATAATATATAACGCGCAACGGAATCATAACGCCACGCATAACAGATAACAGAATCACAAAACAAACGGATAATGTAAGCATGGCAGATCTAAGTGTCGTGGCAGTGCCAACGATGTGTAGTGTACATGCGAGTTTGTGACTGTGCAATATGGCAATCGTTGATAGTTGTGTAGTATTCTATCGGATATGTTCCTATAGCAGGGCAATCGGAATATAAGAGAAGAATATATTTTTTTTAACAGTTTTAAAAATCGACAAAACTTTAGGGATTTAGGGTTTTGTTTTCGAGTTTTCCGACAATTGAAGTTCTAATAAGTTGCTAACAAGCTAGTAAGGGTTTGGTAGGCTCTGATACCACTGTAAGTCCGTGTCACGCACCCCACGGGCTCGCGGGGAGGCGGAATATGTGAAAAACGATCTTTCGAAGCATCGCAACACGGACTCAAGCTCACGGATCGTGTTTAAACCCTAACTAGCTAACTAGGGTATGATGTAAACAACAAAGATAGAACTTGTACCTCATGATACAAGTCCTTCGGGTCTTCATCGCTGTCCTCCACTCGTCGTCGGCTCCAAGGATCGTAACGGATCGTAACAACCTCGACGGCCTCCTCGAGTCAAAGACGATCCACCCGAGGGCCTATAGTCCGAGCTTCTACCTCAAATCCGAGGTAACTACGGCTCCTAGTTTGCTAAACTAGAAGTCCTAGAAGGTGTAGAGTGTGAAGATGGAGTGCTTTGTCTTTTGGAATCCTATGATTCTCAACACATGAGAGGATTAAGGTTTAGAGGAAGAAGAAGATCACTTGAGGAAGATGGAGGTATGAAAGGAACTAAAGAAAACCCTTGGCTCAAGAATAGAATATTCAAGCATGCTAGATAATAAATGAAATATCTCCTCAAAATATCAAGCATGCTAGAAAAATATCTAACAAGTGAGTCATGCTTGATCTTTTGTCAAGTCCACCTCATTTCCTCCACCTCATTAACTTTAATCAAAATGAAAAAAGAATTAAAACCCTAATGAGGTTTGACCTTCTAGAAGCTTTCCCGAAAAATTACGAGAATGTCCCTCAACCGTATATACATACCCGCATCCGAATTCCAAAGAACACGAACACAAAGAGACGAAAATAATCCATCAATATAATACTAGGATCTGGCTTAAACCAAAGCCCACTAGTACTATCCGCCCGATCATCATACGCGCACAAATGCACGTACGTGATCGAAGCTCTGTCGTAAAAACCATACGACCTCTACACCTTTTGCCCGGTGCAGGAAAACTCTCTATGTGAGACTATAAAGACTCGACACTACGCTGGCAGTGGATTTAACCACAAGCCGCAAGCGGTACTAGCTACACGTAACGACTACCCAGGTAACTGTCGATAAGAAAGCCGATGAACTAACTCATCCGAACTCCTACTGAGCATGTATGTGACAATCTCTGTATAGTCCGGTCTGTTCGTCTAAGAGTATCGCATATCGTTCCTGGAGGGGCGGTAATCGTCAGACCCCTAATAGCGCAATAAATCATGTCGGAGTATAGCCCAAAACACCCTGAGAAACTACTGGAGCACCTACCAGTAAATCCCGCTTGCCTTGGCCAAGGACTTTATGTAATGGCCTTCTGAACACAGCGCGATATCAACCCCCAATACCGGGAGAGATGAATCCTATCTAACCGTTACTGCCTCTAAGTGCTTCGGGACTGCACCCAACTACTACCTGTATGCACGACTCCTTTGAGCCATGGTAGGGTAGCAATCTAAGTACAGTGGGAACACACTCGAGACGAAATAGCAGTGTCAAGTCAACGGACTAAACTGTACTCATATTACCTGGGAACTGCTACCCGACGATAGGTATAATACCCACCAACAGTTCCCGACGAGTCCTGTTCAGTGTACTCATAACCTAATGAGCACTTGTATACTATCTCCAGTACGACATACTGATGGCTGTGGGACAGACCATCTCCCCTGCTGGGATGAAAAAGCATATACACTAGTCTACTGTGGAGTATCGATGCCCCGTCTCGATAATCCTACGACTAGAGACCTGTATAGGATGTGCTTATAGACTACCCAGGCCCCACTAGTATGACTGTCATCACAACGCCGGTAATCAAGCAAAGATCCTAAGGGCTCTACCAATATGTATAAGCGATATGCTAAAAAAACACCTGCACATATTGAGATAGAAACAAACCAGGTAGCATCCTACCATTTCGAGCAAGACTGTTACTATATCCGTGTATATCCCAAGCTCCCATTAAGTAATATACAATCCAGTATGATACAATAATGGCCTCTAGGGCATATATCACTAACAGAACCGAGAAAACATCATGGTGGACACGAAATATCATATCAAGGAAAACTGCATCATTTTCTTTAAAAGTAATCATAAGTTTATAAAGTTCACATGCGGTTTCCCAAATCCAGAAATCTCATGAACAATCTGAAATCTCAAAATCATGAGTCAACGAACAGTGAATATCGGCATAAAGCCCCACAACATTGCATAACAGAATGAATATATAAATGCATTGGGTATCTAAGTAAGGAATCAATATCTAAACTAGCATATGAGAGCAAGCATACTAATAACATGTTTAAACTACCAGCTAGTAAGTTATACCAATAAAGTAATGTTTTCTAGAGTGTACGTGACATGGAAATTACCGATGATGATGTGTGTGAGCCGGCAAGAAAGTATACGCGGAGTATATGCATCATCGGTAATGGTGCTGATGTCCTAACAGGGGTTTCATAATAACCAAAGAAAACATATGTAATAGATATGCGATGTAATGAGAACGACATAAAAGTAACAGAACAAGTGAATGGTAACAATATACGTATCAGTGCACGAGTCATACGGTTTTAGTGTTTGAAATAGCAAGAATCATGGTTTTTAGAAAAGTAGGGCTACGGGGTTTTTGAGAAAAGATACGTCCTTCGAAAAATCTGTAGTATCCCTCAAGTTGTTTTTAAAAATACTCACAATTCGTTAGTTTTGCAAATAAGTATGACTCGTGCCTAGTCTAGTATCTACCTAAACAACTAAGAGGCTAACAAAAAAACTGGTCGAAAGGAGAAGAAAATCTAAATACAATCCGAGTCGATATTTCTAGTAGTCGGCGATCCAGCCTCATAGCGTCACGTACTGTATAATACATATTACGGCATACTCGAGTCAAGAGTGCAGATCATACACACACACACACACCTCGTACGGTCCATCGTACGACATCTCACATCGGGGTACAGGTCAAATATCACATATACCTCATTATTTATATAGTATCGTTATCGCACCATATCATGATTAGGGGTAGTGTTCTAAAGTCCGGTACATTCCACTATCATCAAACATATATCATCGTATGTGTGGATACACATCGTTCAATGATCCATTATAATATCATATCATATATCATATCACGACTCAAATCACATATCACAATCTCACGGCATCATGTCCGATCATATCGACTCATATCCACATATATAGTATCCTCATCACCCGTGTATATATAAATATATACATATAAACATATAGACCCATAATCATATCTCGTGTGTATGTGTGTCAACCTATACTCTACATGTACGCTACTGGAAACTAACTAAGAGCAATCTTTATCCCAGTACTTCATTTCACTTAAGGTCTCCTGGAGAATCCTATTGCTAAGTATCCGCACTAGCCAATTCCATACCATACACATCCTAATTTACGAATTTGCGGAGGTGTTATACGTCATCCACCCGACTTCCCCCGTAGATATACATCTACTCACATTCGATCCTCGCTTACCGAAGTCGATGACGCCTTGCTCTTCCTTGTCGTCCCGAAGTCCATGCGGAGGTAGCATTACTAAGCGCAGTGGATTTGTCCCCGAATGATGATGGAATCAATTGAGACTTACTTCCCTCCTTTCTCTTATAAACCACAGAATATAAATAGCTGCTTCGCCCCGAGCAGAACAATTGCTACAGCAACTGCAATTCCACCAATGGCTCCTCCCACAAGTCCTGCTGAATTTAAACAATTAGAAGCATTAAATTAGATGCGGCTAAATGAGTTGAACATCAACAAGAGATTAGTTTCTTTATCTCATTCTTGTGCACAATAATTGTTCAAAAGTGTAAGAAAGAACCATTTGAGCTTCTTGGTGACAGGGGAAAATAACTTCCATTATCTTTTGCTGGAATGAACACAATTCCCTTCCAGGCGTTAAAATCAACCCCCCGATTATACCTCGGAATCATACCCTTGTCCTGAAACCCCACCTCCTTCACGATCGAATCCAGCGTGTCCCCATCCCGCATCGGATACGTCTCAAGCAACCCATAATCCAAGGACTCCTCAGGGTCCCCACAGAAGCAGCTCACCCTCACATTCACCTCGGCCCCAGTCCTGATATTGTTCGCCGGAAAACCGTTATCAACCCCGAGAATCGCCGACGCCGTCAGATTCGCGTACCTGACGGAGGCGATGAAGTTGTAGGTGTCGGCCTTGGTGGTCTCGTACTTGATGATTTGGCCGAGGGAGGAGCCGTTGCTGAAGTCGCAGGCGAAGAGGACGTTGACGCGAGTCCCGACGGTGATCGAGTCCTTGTTGGGGATGTTGGGGCTGTCGAGGACGTTGGGGTCTGGGGATGAGAGGTTGAAGAGGGAGGCAATGTAGGTGAGGTTGAGCTCGAAGCCGATGGAAGGCTGAGGGGAAAGGTAGGAGGATGTTAAGAGAGGTTGCGGGTTCATTTTGAAAACCCTAACCTTAAGTAAGTTTTTTTTTGGGAACATTAGAGATTTGAGAATGAGATGGGAAACGAGTATAGGGGAGAAATGAGAGAGACAGGGGTCAGCTTTTTTTTTTTTTTGGGTTGGTGAAGTGAAAGAGTGAGAAAAGAAAGAATTTGATCTTTTTCTTTTCCTTCTCATTTTAAAACAAAAACCAATTAAAAGACAAATGAAGCCATGGTTATCAATAAATACTTCCAAAATCAATAATTCTTATCAATTTTCTAAACATTTCTCGAACTATAAGTGTTTAATCATACTATATTGTTAAAACAATTTTTCCATACTTTATATATATTCATGGAATTTATTATTTTAATTATTAAAATTCCGAAAATAATATTTTATTTTCCTGAAATGTTACAATCTTCCCCCCTTAAATAAATTCGGTCTCCGAATTTAAATTTAAACCCTCAATTACTAAAACATTTCGGTAAAATGATCAAACCGTCGGGGCTCCGAAATCATGAATACACAAAACATATCATAGCGCAGTGCATGCGCGTGAAAACGAGTGTAAAGCTCAAAACCAAAGCTTCGTCAAGTATCACGCAATCATTGGAGTTATGGAGAAAGTACAAACGTCAAAATCTAATACGAAAGCCAAACATGATGTAATCAAAACTATAACATGTATATAGTATGCATCGTTGTGAAATCGTCAAAAAAACCAAATAAAAGTACATGCAAAACCTTTTTCAAATCGCCGTGCGATGCGCGTATCACGGCACAACTAGCGGATGTTCATTATGAGGAAAATAGCTATATATATATATATATATATATATCCTTTGTTTAACATACACGTTCCGCCTTTTGAAAATAACCTTAGAGAGGGTTTTCCTTTAGTAAAGTTTCGTGTCATCATGGACACGTAAGAAAATATTGAGACTATAGCTCATTTTTGGAAACCCCTTCGGTAAATATCGATGCACGTAAAAATACTCCGGTACTGTTCTCGGACTAGTCCTGCTCGGTTATTAAACCATATAGTGTATAAGTCATGAAAACATAATGCTCAAAAGGAAATCATCTTAAAAATTTAAACAATGAATACCACGTGCGTCTGGTACGCGCGGGAATCGAAACCAAATATAGGTGCCACGAATGTGTACAGAAACAAAATCAAGTGCAACGGGTGTGCACGAAAACATCTGTCCAGTGCAACGGGTGTGCACGACAACAATATCAAGTGCATCTAATATGCACAAAGAATATCGATTATGTGCATCTGGTGTGCACAAAATCACATCTGGTACGCCAAGTGCGCGCAAGAATCCAAATCAAGTGCACAAGGTGCACGAAGACAAATATCGAATGTCTCAATCGAAATCGACGGTATACAACATACATCAAATCAAATCAAGTATACCGTGGCAAATAAACTCATAAACATGTGCATCTGTGAGCACAAAATTATATCAATACTGAAAACTTGTGTAACTACACCGAATGCATAAGTCCAAATCAATGAAATTAAAGTCAAATATCTCGGAATGCACAAAAATCAAAATCAAGTACGGTGGGTATGCGCAAAACGAAAATCGGTACAACTGATACATGAGAATACAAATCAAGTGCAACTACGGTGCACATAAGAAATATCAATCATAAAACGAATCGTCGAAACACAAAAATCCAGAACAACGAAATCGTGATATCCGAATCACCAAATCGTAAATCGTAAATACTGTCGTCGATGTGCCCTTCCTTCAATGTCGAAGGTGTCGTTGCATCCAAAGCTAGCAGAGCAAGATATCTACTTGCCTCTTGTTCACGGTCTGGCACCTTCTGCCCTTAGGTTCTCATCTCTCTCCGTGGATTACCAGTTATATGCCTCTTCGGCTCTACAGCCCGATTCTGGCGCTTCTCTGAAAATCTCCTGACCAATTAGCATGGTCACTCATAACATGCCTCGTCAATGATGGCAACTCTAGCCCACTGAATGTGCGTGATACAATCGATCCTGGTTCCAAGTCTCGTGTAGTATTCCAGAAAGATTCTGTCGGGGTCTCTCCCAAATCTCATCCCTGCCGGACTGCCCGGAAGTCATCACTCTTTACATTAATCCATTTCTTGTTCCGGAAAAGCTGCATTCTCATCACGACTTCTTCTGGAAGATATATCCATATTCAATGTCTCTGCATGCGTATCACATCTCTGATGTCAACGGGGTGGAATGTCGTCTCGTCAAGATCTCTTACGGACTTCTTACTTTGCTTTTCTTCAATGTGTAGCAATTCGGAATTCTCTCTTCATAGTTGTGTGAAATGCGCTCCAAACGGCTACACTCATCTAGAGTCTCCTTTCCCAAGCTACGTACTTGGCATCTCAATTATCCTGTAGTAGGCATCTTGCCACTTACATCCTCAGGGACTCATTCAAAATATCGGAGTGATGCGCTTATGCTCGTCCTTCATCGATCGACGCACATCGTGTCTGTGTGAGGTCCTTTTCTAGCTGAAGTTAGCCACTCTAGTCATCTCGCATCGGGGTATCCAAACGAACCATATGTCCTAGTTATTAATCCATGGGTGACTAGTGATCCTCTTCCACATTCCTGAGTATAACCTTATGCTGCAATAGTTTTCCAAAAGTCTGGGGGCGATATCTTATCAATCACAACAACAGCTGGCTCATTCGTCCGCACGCTAAACAATGCCTCAATCCTCTGGAATAGACGATACCTTAATAGTCCTTGTAATCTAGCTGGCCTCTAGCAATGACCCATTCATCTGGTGTAGATCTGATCATTCGCGCCCACGAGAAGTCTTAGTAAAAAAAACAAGACATCTAAAATGCTCGTGCCAAAGGAAAAACATCGTAAAACAATATATTATAACGTTCATGTATCACCGGAATATATCCTGGTCAATCCTCGTCCATGACGTGTACGTGCTGACCGCACCTCTAGCCGCAGCTCTCTCTGCTCGTGTAACCGTGGTAACGGAAACCACAACCCGACATCGATGAAGATAGATCATAGGAACGAATAGAATACAATGCAAAGAAATGTACATCCTAAGGCTTCTTAAGCGGAGTAGCATATCGTAAGTATGCCACAGAACATACACACGATACGTCACTCTACTCAAGTCACCTACTCCATCAACCAAGGTCAACCTGCACGACGATAGTTCGTGTCTAATACCCCCTCGGCTAAGTTTAAGTTCCGTAAGGTCAAGACTAGGTTACGAATATATATATATATATATATATATATATATATATATATATATATATATATATATACGTCCTAGACTCCGCATAGTCAAACCTAGACTCGAACCAAGGTTAAATCTAATGCTCTGATACCAAATTTGTCACGACCCGAAAAAAGCACGTGACTGACACTTGCATCAGGTTAAGTCTATAGGACTACACCTAATACAAGTAAACCAAAAACCCAGAAATCTAAACCTTATTAGAGGAAAATAGTGGAGGTGCAGTTTTGAAATAAGGTTTACTGAAATCAAGTTCTTCTTTAAAACATAGATAGTAGTATACGAAAACCCAATGTTTGTATCCACATGAAAACATTTTCGTCATTGAAAATGTGGGCAACACCTCCTTTGTAATCTTTATCCCGAAAACGGTACAAGCAAGTATAATATAAGCCATCCCCAAACGGGAGCTAGCTCTTCGCCAATTAGCGGAAACAACCACACAAGTAAAGCAAATATACAATGCCGAAGGCGAGGATCAAAACCCAAAAAAAGAAGGTAAGAAAAACATGCATCAACAAGAAAACCAGAAAACAACAATAAATACATGAGCGTGACTCTGAGGCCGAAAGAATAAACAACTGTGGTTCTCTAAGTCTACTAAAATATACATAGTCTGGTTGATGGAGCTTTTAACTAGATACAATAGGAATAAATATACAAATGCAAATGGTGGTCACGATGCAAGTGAAACCACCTACCAAGCGATCACCCGGAAGGACGCAGTGTGCCAGCAAGCCGCAACGAAACCTGTATGGTCAAACCTGCAAGAAACCGTGGCACAACGGGGGTAAGTTGCCAACTCGTGAGTAGAAGACATCACCGAGCAGAAATCGAATGTATGAATATTTCTTAGGTCATACAGTACTATAATAACAACAAGGGTAATAGTAGACCATAAGTGTGATGTCAAAGTACTCATGTCCATGTCATAAGTAATAACATATCATGTGTATCATGTATGAATGCATCATCCAACGCGTGTCCAGCAACGACACATAAAATCATAATAAAACCTGAGTTTCCATCATCGACACTCGAAATATCATGAAACTCGTGTCCAGTATCGACACGTAAATCCTCATATCTCAGGCGCCGCATCCTCAGATCGGACCTTATATCCATCTCTTTCATAACTCCGAACGGTATCCTCTGGATATCCGACGAGTTTCCATACAATCACCGGTAGATAGTGCCCCCTGCCAGGCTCATCGTCTACAACTTGAGCTTATTGCCCCGGGATACCTTACCGGGTCCACCAAGTACCCTCAGACGGATCATCCTACTTCTCGAATCGGGTCTCGAAAACCAAACTCAGAACCGAGAAAATATCATGGTGGACACGAAATATCATATCAAGGAAAGCCGCATCATTTTCTTTAAAAGTAATCATAAGTTTATAAAGTTCACATGCGGTTTCCCAAATCCAGAAATCTCATGAACAATCCGAAATCTCAAAATCATAAGTCAATGAACGGTGAATATCGACATAAAGCCCCACAACATTGCATAACAAAATGAATATATAAATGCATTGGGTATCTAAGTAAGGAATGCAATATCTAAACTAGCATATGAAAGCAAGCATACTAATAACATGTTTAAACTACCAGCTAGCAAGTTATACCAATGAAATAATGTTTTCTAGAGTGTACGTGACATGGCAATTACCGATGATGATGTGTGTGAGCCGGCAAGCAAGTGTACGTAGAGCATACGCATCATCGGTAATGGTGCTGGTGTCCTAACAGACGGGGTTCATAATAACCAAAGAAAACACATGTAATAGATATGCGATATAATGAGAACGACATAAAAGTAACAGAACAAGTGAATGGTAACAATATACGTATTAGTGCACGAGTCATACGGTTTTAGTGTTTGAAATAGCACGAATCGTGGTTTTTAGAACTACGGAGTTTTTGAGAAAAGATACGTCCTTCGAAAAATCCGTAGTATCCCTCGGGCTATTTTTAAAAATACCCACGATTCGTTAGTTTTGCAAATAAGTATGACTCATGCCTAGTCTAGCATCTACCTAAACAACTAAGAGGCTAACAAAGAAACTGGTCGGAAGGAGAAGAAAATCTAAATACAATCGGAGTCGATATTTCTAGTAGTCGGCGATCCAGCCTCACAGTGTCACGTACTGTATAATATATAGTACGACATTCTCGAGTCAAGAGTACAGATCAATTATCATATATATATACCTCATACGGTAAAATCTATCGTATGGCATCCCACATCGGGGTACGGGTCAAATATCACATATACCTCATTATTTATATAGTATCATTATCGCACATATCATGATTAGAGGTACTGTTCTAAAGTCTAGTACATTCCACTATCATCAAACATATATCATCGTATGTGTGGATATACATCCCCCAATGATCCATTATAATATCATATCGTATATCATATCACGATTCAAATCACATATCACAATCTCACGGCATCATGCCCGATCATATCGAATCATATCCACATATCACATACTATCCTCATCACCCGTGTGTGTGTGTGTACACCCATAATCGTATCTCATGTGTGTGTGTCAATCTATACTCTACGGGTCCGCCACTGGAAACTAACTAAGAGCAATCTTTATCCCGGTACTTCATCTCACTTAAGGTCTCCTAGAGAATCCTATTGCAAGTATCCGCACTAGCCATTTCCATACCATACACATCCTAATTTATGAATTTGTGGGGGTACTATACGCCATCCAACCGACCTCCCCCGTAGATATACATCTACTCATCTTCGATCCTCGCTTACCGAAGTCGATGACGTCTTGCTCTTCCTTGTCGTCCCGAAATCCATGCGGAGGTACCATTACTAAGCGAAGTGGATTTGTCCCCGAATGATGATGGAATCAATTGAGACTTACTTCCCTCCTTTCTCTTATAAACCACAGAATATAAATAGCTGCTTCGCCCCGAGCAGAACAATTGCTACAGCAACTGCAATTCCACCAATGGCTCCTCCCACAAGTCCTGCTGAATTTAAACAATTAGAAGCATTAAATTGGATGCGGCTAAATGAGTTGAACATCAACAAGAGATCAGTTTCTTTATCTCATTCTTGTGCACAATAATTGTTCAAAAGTGTAAGAAAGAACCATTTGGGCTTCTTGGTGACAGGGGAAAATAACTTCCATTATCTTTTGCTGGAATGAACACAATTCCCTTCCCGGCATTAAAATCAACCCCCCGATTATACCTCGGAATCATACCCTTGTCCTGAAACCCCACCTCCTTCACGATCGAATCCAGCGTGTCCCCATCCCGCATCGGATACATCTCAAGCAACCCATAATCCAAGGACTCCTCAGGGTCCCCACAGAAGCAGCTCACCCTCACATTCACCTTGGCCCCAGTCCTGATATTGTTCGCCGGAAAACCGTTATCAGCCCCGAGAACCGCCGCCGTCGTCAGATTCGCGTACCTGACGGAGGCGATGAAGTTGTAGGTGTCGACGTTGGTGGTCTCGTACTTGAAGATTTGGCCGAGGGAGGAGCCGTTGCTGAAGTCGCAGGCGAAGAGGACGTTGACGCGAGTCCCGGCGGTGATCGAGTCCTTGTTGGGGATGTCGGGGCTGCCGAGGACGTTGGGGTCTGGGGATGGGAGATTGAAAGAGGGAGGCAATGTAGGTGAGGTTGAGCTCGAAGTCGATGGAAGGCTGAGGGGAAAGGTAAGAGGAGGCTAAGAGAGCTTGCAGGTTCATTTTGAAAATCCTAACCTTAAGTAAGTTTTTTTTTCTGTTTTCTTTTCTGGGATTGGTGAAGTGGAAGAGTGAGAAAAGAGAGAATTTGATCATTTTCTTTTCCTTTTCATTTTAAAACAAAAACCAATTAAATGACAAATGAAGCGGTTATCAATAAATACTTCCAAAATCATAATTCTTATCAGTTTTCTAAACATTTCTCAAACTATAAGTGTTTAATCATACTATATTGTTAAAACAATTCTTCCATACTTTATGTATATGCATGGAATTTATTATTTTAATTATTAAAATTCCGAAAATAATATTTTATTTTCCTGAATTGTTGTTAAAACAAAGATGGTATTGTTCGCTCTGGTTGAAACCGCACGGTTTTGTCCCTTTGAATGAACTGGATTTAAGAAGGGGGCTACTTCCCAGTAGGTCGCCCATCCCAGAATATCCCTAGCTCAAGCACGCTTAACTGCGGAGTTCTTCAAATTCCGGAGTTCCGATTCATCCAAAAGGCGCCTCCTTGTTATAGAAGTGGTATCATTCCATTTATAGTTCTGATCATGCCCTCTTTCGGAATGTAATTCGATACTTCCCATTTTTCTACAGTGGGTCCCCGTGTGTATTCGTATTGGTTATATCCCCACCTCGATACCGGATAACATTTCACTTCTCACAGGGTAAGTGGTATTCATCCAAAACTCCACCTGGGGTATTACATTCCTCCCCACTTAGAACAATGGTTCGTTCTCGAACCACAGACCTACTTTTGAGGGACCGTCTCTGATACCATATTTGTCACGACCCACCCTTGAACAAAGATGGTATTGTTCGCTCTGGTTGAAACCGCACGGTTTTGTTCCTCTGAATAACCGGGCTCAAGAAGGGGGCTACTTCCTAGTAGGTCATCCATCCCAGAATTTCCCTAGCTCAAGCACGCTTAACTGCGTAGTTCTTCAAATTCCGGAGTTCCGATTCATCCAAAAGGCACCTCCATGTTATAGGAGTGGTATCATTCCATTTATAGTTCTCATCGTGCCCTCTTTCGGAATGTAATTCGATACTTTCCATTGTTCTACAGTGGGTCCCCGTGTGTGTTCGTATCGGTTACATCCCCACCTCGACACCAGATAACATTTCACTTCTCACAGGGTAAGTGGTATTCATCCCCAACTCTACCCGGGGTATTACAACTGATGATACTCATAAGTGGGAATTCCCCAGATTATGACACGTGGCAGATGACGTGTCCCGGGGCTTACGGGACAGGAGAAAACACGATACTTTGAGGACATTCTTTGGGCCTCTCCCCCGAGGAACGACCCGGCCTTCAATGGCCTCCCAGAACACTCCTATGTTCGCCTTACAAATAACCATCGGCTCGCCTCCGAGTCCTCCTACACGTTAAGCTTCCTCAGCCTCCCAGATTTCCCCCGAGCTATCACAGAACTAAGCTTCCTCGACTCCCCCGCTCGTCTCCGAGCCTCCCTCCGAGCTAAGCCTCCCCGGTTCTCCCGAGCATCCAAGAACGCAGAGCCCAAGTGCCTCCACAACGGCTCTGCGTATCTCGCTGAAACGAGATATCCGCCACCCCACATCCCGCGTCCCATGCTGGCGCCATCCCCCATTAACGAACGCGTCCCGTCATTAATGTGGAAATCTCATCATTCATGCGGGCGTAACGCCAGAGGCGTAACTGACGGCGAAGATCTCGTGCCGGGTTGCTCCATGCGACCACTATAAAAACCCCTCTTCCAGACGACTTAGGTAATGCAATTTTAATCCACTAAGCCGCTACTCTGCTCAAATTCCTCGGCTAACTTGATCGTCGGAGGGTCCACGGTGGTACAACCACCACGGGACTTCTTTTGCAGGTAGCTTGGCTTCACCTCAAAACAAGCCCACTGAGATCCACACGCTCAAGGAGACAACCCTCAATACCAATCTCAACCTTTCATCAACGCTCACGACAGATCAACGGTGGACAACATCTGAAGGGGGTCAGGACCTCCATCAGTTGGCGCCGTCTGTTGGAATAACGCTAATTTCTTCCACTCACGAAAGTTGATCTTCCGCTCTCAATTTCATGGCGAGCGAAAACCGTGACGATCCAAGCACAAGCCGTCACCTTCCCCACAACGGAGGCACGGACAAATCTACTCCCCCTCCGAACGCCATCCATGCCCTTTCGGCAAGGATCGACAGTCCCACGTTGATAGTGGACGCCCTTGTCCGTGTCCAAACGGAAGGCCCATCCCCCCAGGTCGTCGTTCCCCCTCTTAGGGACCACGACACCGACAGAAGAGCGGATAATGTCGCTCCCCTCGACACCGCCTAACATCAGTGTGCCGACTCAAGCCACCGTGGCTCCTGCACAACAACTGATTCAATAACCCACTGGGCGCCACACGGCTCCATGCCGCGGTCTCACGAAAGAGCCCATCGCCCTGAGGCCCATCGCGTTCCCATCCCTCCCGAGGAGGTATCGGTTAGCTCGCCTGCTCCCAGGCATGACCGACACCCTCTCCCTTGACGGGATCGCGCAAACGGCACTCGCCGGGAAGACTCAAGAAGGACCTCATCAGGGGACCTAAGGAATTAGATAGAATGGAACCGGAGTCGCAGCCTGGCGCAGGCCACAAGCGGGAAGGGCCACCACTCTGACTGTGCCGAATCCTCGAGGTATCATGACCGCCTCGACGCCCTCGAAAAGAAAATCGAGGGTATACAACGGGAAGGTCATCCATCCAGTGAAGGGGCCAGGTACGCCGCCGACTCACTTATGAAGCCCTTCACCGAGGAGTTGCTCGCCGTACACGTCTGTTCAGTCGAAATTATTGCAATTTTTAACATAACAATTTCCTCACTTTTCTAATCATCTAAGGATGTTTGATATAAATATAACACATATTATAAGTTCGTCTGAAAAATATCAATTATCATGTGTTATACATTATAATCAACATTTTTGAAGGAAATTGTATATTTATTATTTCACGCATAATATTGTATATCTCTAACATTCTTCATTGAGATCTTGTGCAGAAATTAGCCCAGATCAGATATCAGAAATTTGCCAATGAAAAAATAGGAAATCAAAGAGTTAAATTCTGACAAAGATTCAGAAAGGATAAAAAGATTCCAGATATCACATATAAACCCTGAGAACAACAAAAGAAGGTTCAAGAGATTTGGAGTCATGATCTCACAAATAGGCCGCGGAACCGCGGCCGAGTCAGGCCGAGTCGCCGCGGATCCGCGGCCGAGTTGGGGGCTTCGAAGTCGGGAACTCTCTGGAAACTTCATTGCAACGTTCTAGCTTCTTGGAGAAGCTTCATTATAACAACCTTGTTCTGGAAACTTCTCTACAACAACCTAGCTTGTTGATCAAGCTTCATAACTACCTAGCTTATTCTAGAAACCTCTCTATAACAACCTAACTTATGAGGGAAGCTTGATGAGGGGCTATAAAAAGGGACCTAAGCCTATATTAAAAAAATTTGTTGATTAGTTGTTGAATTTTGTACACAATCACAAAAACAATTTAGATCCAATTCCAAATCAAGATCCAAAATCAAGAATCGTGAGAAATTCATCGAGCGAGATTATTCAAGATCCTTTACGCGAAGCCGATCGTCATCAACGAGCACGTGATCCTCGATAGATCCAAGCCTCACGGTGATCGAGTAAAGCGAAGATCGACGGAGAAATTACCTCTTCAAGGGAGTGATCGAGAGCGAATTTTCTTGTAATTTCGGATTGAAGAAGTTGTAATTTGAAGTTGAATAATAAAGGTAATCATTACTTTTAATCTTGCATTCTTTAAATTTTCACATTATGAAATCTTTATTTGTCGATTCTTCTATTTTCATAATGTGTGAGTAAATCTCCGTTTGTTAAGGATTCGAAGGAATTTGGTAGATCTAATGGTGAGAGAATTATATATTCATCTTAAGTCTTATGGAGATTATAAAGTTTAGCAATGTCCAAATTGTGAGTGAGATCAATTTATTGAGAATTTCATCACAATTTGGAGAGTAAATTGACGATCCTTCTTGCTAAAGGCTAGATATGAATGATAATTAATGAAAGGACAAGGGGCAATGAAGGATAAACCCTAGTTTCTTCAAAGGATCCCTAATTCTCATTAATAGGCATCGATCTAGTAGTAATTCTACCAATAGATAAGATGAATCATCATCCATGGCTACTAATTCCATTCGAATCCTACAAGCTTTCTACAATTTACTTGATAATTAGATCTTGACATTTTCTCGATTTCCTTTCTTGAAAACGATTTCTTGAATTTCTTGAAATGATTACTTCAACCAAATCTTAAACAACTTCTTGAATTTTCTTTACTATTTATTTCGACTCAACTAAGGCTAGAATTTACGAGTTCCACAAATCTCAGAGGATGACCCGTACTCACTAACGCTTGCTACACACGACACCGTTATTGATTGCGGTTACTAAACAACAAAACCTATAAATCTATATCCTACTTTTCTTTAAACAATCAAATGGTGCCGTTGCCGGGGATGTGTGCACAATTTGTTCGTTCTTGCTATTTGAGTTGAAATTTTATCATTCCATCAAAATTTTAAATAAAAATTGCATCGTGTGCTTAACGATTAGTGTGTGAATTTTGCAAGGAAATATGGAATTGCTGTAGCAGGGAGAAAAATATTCTGAAGCATTCAACAGGACCAGAAGACCAAGGGGAGCACCAGTAAAATTTTTGGTCAAAGATCATTCAAATTGGCCGCGGAACCGCGGCAATAAGCTTGTATTGGCCGCGAAACCGCAGTGGTATTGGGGTATTGAGACTCCAATTTTCTTTGGTATATTCTCTTCTTTCTCCTCTCTTCTCTGATAAGTCCAATAACAACTTTTCTGCAGGATTCATTGCAAAAATTCGCCGCTCAAAAAAATTCTTGTTGCGTGTTTTGATATTGGTTGTTTTTGCATATTTTAATACGGAAATTAAGGGGCAAAGACCAAATTCAGATTAGGTGGGGATTTCATTACCCTTCCTAAGCCCCACAAATCACAAAACTAGCATCCGCATCACCCTCATTAATTAAAAAATATCTAGACAAGACTCTAAGGACCGTCGCGCTCAATTAGGACAGTGGAAGGTCGTGGGTAATCTACTGCTTATCCGCATTTCTTTTGTGGTGTCTAGGCAAGTGTGTCTAAGGAAAGTGGTTACTTAATTAGGCCTGCTATTTACATAGCGGATACCTCCCACTTACCTGGCACTTACCTGACCACAGGAGGGATAAAGAGGTAGTAGAGGATTTATCCTACGATTTGTCTTCTGGAAGTCTAGAAGCGGTCTAGTGATTTGAACTAGGTGACCTTAGATCTAGGGTTGATTGTGCATTTTTGTGATTTTTCTAAATTCGTCTTTTTAAAAAAAAAACAAACCAAAAACAAACCTTTCTTTTCTTTTAATTTACACATACGCTGCCACTTGCACTAAACCCGCTTAGTGCATGCTCGGCTGGACACGGAATTCTAGTGCCCGTCTTATCCGTGTTTTGTCTATCGACTCCGAAGTCGGTATTTCTTCATCTTATTTTTCCTCACCACAAACCACATCCACCGAGATGGATGGTTCTCCATCGAATTTTAATAACACTACTCTGCCACCACCCGCAGGTGCGTAGAATTTACCGTGTATATCTCTCCAAGAGAGATGCTACCCTATACGTGGTCCTCTTTCTACTTGTCTTTCCATTCCACTAGCTAATGGGGATAATTTAGAAATCAAACCACATTATATCAATTTTTTGCCTAAATTTCACGGTCTCGAGTCTGAAGACGCATACGTTTTTATCACCAAATTTGAAAATGTATGCGATATGATGGGCACTTCCAAACTTTCTGTGGATGCTATGCGTTTACGTCTTCTCCCATTTACTTTGTGCGATTTAGCCGAAAAATGGCTTTATAACACACCCGCACACTCAATTTCTAATTGGGATGAATTCGTTATAGCATTCCTTAAGAAATTTTATCCCAATCATAAGATAGCCCGTGTTAGGAGTGAAATCAACCAATTTTCCCAGCTTTCCAATGAACCATTTTGGAAATGTTTTGAACGGTTCAAGAATCTGCTTGTCCAATGTCCTCATCATGGAATCCATAAATGGGATCAGTGCCGAATTATATATGAAGGTATTAATCCAACGACAAAGCAGATGGTTGAAACCATGTGTTAAGGCAATTTTATGTCTAAAGATGATGGTGAAGCATGAAAATTTTTGGAAGATTTTGCTGAAAACACTTTGCAATGGGAAAACGTCAGTCATTCATCTAGGGGTGGTATCCATCAACTTGATGTTTCCATAGCCGTGAAAGCCGAAATGGCAGCAATGTAAAAGAAACTCAAAGCTAAGGAAAACAAATTTTTATTAGCCTCTCTAAATCAGGTAATGCTCCCTAAAACCGTGTGTGAATGTTGTTCCGATCCATCACATTTGACGGAAGAATGTCCTTTGAATTCTCCGTTTCAAGGTCAAGAATACACTAGTGCTGCTTTTTAGCAACGACCTAAAAACGATCCTTATTCTTCCACATATAATCAAGGTTGGAGAAATCACCTTAATTTTGCTTAGAACCAACACCAAACACAAAATACGGTTCCAAAACAAAATAACTTTCAAAGGGTTCCTCCACAGCCACAGCAACCACTACAGATTCAGCACCCCTTTCAACCACAAACTATTCAAAATCCAGCCAACAATTCTGCACCTTATAATAATTCTTTCCAAACGGCTGGTACTGAAAACTCCGATTCACTCGAACTAACCTTGGATTTGTTTATGAAACATTCCATGAAAATGTAGGCTAATATAAGATCTTCTATCGATACCATAAAGTACTCCGCCTCCTACGGTGAGAGTATAAAAGCGATAGAAGCACAAATTGCACAGTTAAATGCCGCGATGAGTGTTAGAGAGAAAGGGTGTAACACTTCAGAAAAATAAAACATAATTTTTTGGAATTTTTAATAATTAAATAATATTATATTGAATATTTTAATATTTCGGTATAATTAAATACCGATAAATGGGGAAAATTTTGGAAAAATTATGGAAAATTCTAAAATAGGGTATTTTATGGAATTAGGACATTTTAAGTTTTTATGGTTAGTTATATGCTAATTTAGTGTTAATCGCGATTAAAAATCGCTAATTGGATTTTTAGTATTTTTGTGCAAAACATGCACATATCATTTTTCCACACTTGTTACATTTTCTTACATGTTTTGGGTGCATGGTTGCTTAGGGTTTACTATTGTGAGGAGAGGGAAATAAAGGAAAAGAAAAGAAAAAGATAAGGTATGATGAAGAGAGAGAAAGTGTAGGTCAACCCTTTTGTTTGAAACCATCCCCATCATTTCTTCTCATTTTCTTTCTCCCTCCTAGTGAGCTGCTGCTGCTCCTGCTCCTGTTCTCACTCCCCTCCTCTTCAATCCCCCAAAACAATATGGATCCAACCCCAAAACCCCATTTCCACTTCACAAAAATTGTTCCCAAGCTCGAGAGGAACACCATGGACCAAGAAAGAATGGATTTTGAGGACTTTGTGCAACTCAAGAAAATTCTTGAGTTGCCAAAGGAGGTAAATTCTGCACCCTTAGAGTAGTATTTCAATTCTTTGCGCATCAATACTTGTTTCATGTCGATATGGTGTGGTTTGATGGACCTTGGAAATTCCAAGTTAGGGTTTAGGGTTTGATCTGAAATCAAAGGTGAATTGAGTTGTAATTAGGGACTATAACCCATGGTGTGATGTTACATTGGACCAAACTTGAGATTAAAACCCAGAATACGGATTTATAGAAACGATATCGGGAAAAACTGAAATCCTGTGAGTGTTTTTGGAAATCTACTATCACCCGAGCCACCTGAAAATAATTTTGGTTTGACAGTAAGATGTGCAGGCACCTAGGAACCACCACCCAAAGCCCTAGCCCCTAACACCCTTTTCAGGCCACAAATAAATCCTTTCTGGACGCAATTTGCGGCCAGAGCAGATGGGTTTGGTCTCGTTTTTGTTTCAGGGCCCTATCTCCAGTAAACTTGACCCTTGGCATATTCAATTTTGACTGATTCCATCTAGGGTAGAATCTGGGGTAGTTTTCTTGTGTTGGCGCATGGTTTACGACTTGTTTCAGCATGGATTTTGGTATTTGGTGATTCGTTTCTGTCGGGTGGCGTTTGAACGTCAACGGCAAAGGATTATTGATCGTGTTTGCATGCGAGAACATAGGTTTTTACCTATGGGCGTAGCGTATGCCGTTTTGGTTTCCGATGTGATTTTCATGTGCTTTAGTGTTTGTGATATCCTTGTAGGTACCCCATGTGACGTCGAGGCGTTGAAGATAAATATGGCGACATCGACATCGACACACATGAAGCAAGGTGAGTAGATCTATATCTACCGGGGAAGTCGGGTGGATGGCGTATAGCACCCCCACAAAACTTTTGATAGTAAACCGATTTATTGAATATCGTTAGGAAACTAGGGTTAGAATGAGACAGCTACGAAACCATATTAGGAACTAGAGGATAGTTAGAATGACACCTTACGACTATCATAGGATGTCGTTTAACGATATTACCGTTTAGGGTACTGTAGGAATAGATGTGTATGTTAGATTAGATACTTATACTTGTAGTGATTGAATGTTTATGCAATTCGATTTGATAGGTGAATTAAAAGCGATGAAAGAATATAAGACTGATACGATGATATGATGGTATACGGATGCGAGTCGATCGAGTTGATTTATACCCTGCCGGTCCCCTGATATGAGATTATTGCAGATGTGACCTGGGACATAGGTAGATAGGGTTATATATATATATTGAATGTTGTGAATCATGGATGATAGGCCGTATGTGATATTAGGCCGTACCCTCATTTTTCGTATATGATGATAGGATCCCTTTTAGTATAATGCCGCCACACGATGATATTCCGTGCGTGATGAGTTTGATTTGATGATTGATCCTTACCCTTGACTAGAGGATGCTGTACGATGGATCATACCGTACGTGATGCTGTGAGGCTAGATGCCGATTGATAGATTCACCGACTCGGACATATGATAGTTACGTATACCTTATATCTTTTAGCTTTTAGCTGATGATTTACCTTATGCTGCATTCATATTATTTCCATCGCATTGCTTATACCTGTGCTAGTACACTTGCACCATTATCGATGATGCGTATGTTACACGTACACAGATTGTAGGCTCATACACTTCATCATCGATAATTGCCATGTCACTACACAATAAGATTGCTGCATCATGATGTGACTCTTCGCATAACATACTTGCGGGTATACACATTTGTATATCCATATTCGTGCACATATATATCGATACATTCATACTTGCGGGTATACACATTTGTATATCCATATCCGTGCACATATATATTGATACATTCATACTTGCGGATATACACATTTGTATATCCATATTCGTGCACATATACATTGATACATTCATACTTGCGGATATACACACTTGTATATCCATATTCGTGCACATATACATTGATACATTCATACTTGCGGGTATACACATTTGTATATCCATATTCATGCACATATACATTGATACATTCATACTTGCGGGTATACACATTTGTATATCCATATTCGTGCACATATATATTGATACATTCATACTTGCGGGTATACACATTTGTATATCCATATTCGTGCACATATATATTGATACATTCATACTTGCGGATATACACACTTGTACATCCATATTTGTGCACACATTCATTGGTACATTTATACTTGCGCACATACATATTGTACCTACATAGATAACTGATTTTATTGGGAGATTGGGAACCACATGTTATATTTTAAAAACTGGAATCATTTTAAAAGAGCGGTTTCCCCTTAATATGTCATATCATTGTTCCAGGCTGCATGATATATTGATATGCTTACATTTCTGTTATATGTCGCATACATCATGCTCTACGCATTTTACGCTTTGAGATATGCTGTTTTTATGAGATTTCTGGATTTGAGAACCGTGGCTATTTCAAAAGGAAGCATGTACTGTTTTAAAAACCCGGTTTCTCTTGATATGATATTTCAGTGCGTCCACCATGCGTTTTCTCGGTTCTGAGAGTGGCATGTGAAACCCGATTCGAGGAGTGGTAGGCACCGATTGTGGGTACATGGTGGACCCGATGAGGTACCCAGGGACAAGAAGACTCGTATATGTTAGACGGTGATCCCGGCAGGGGAGCACTACCTACCGGTGATAGTATGTAGACTCGGCGGTTATCTCGAGGATACCGACCGGAGTAGCGAGATGGATATGAGGGCCGACCAGGGTGTGCGGCGCCTGAGGGCCGATCTGAGGATGCGGCGCCTGAGATATATGTAGATTTACGTGCCGATGCTGGGCACTGTTTTCATGATGTTTTCGAGTGTCGATGCTAGGCACCCAGGTTCCATGATTTTGATGTGTCGGGAGAGACACCGTTGATATACATCTTCATACCTTCATGCACACTCTTTTACGATATTTACATGCATGATATTGTTGCATCAGTGGTTGATGCGTGGACTGGATCCACATACATACATACACTGATTTTATTATTGGAGATTATACACATGCTTATAGACATTGTTTCATCGGTGGACGAGATCCACATATCTGCATACCTTGATTATGGTTAGACGATATCCATATACATGCATTGATTATTACTGTTGGACGTTATCCGCATGCACATAGGTAGTGACTACCTTGTTGGAACACATAGTATTACCTTTTGATATAGTTGACCTAGGAGTCGTTGTTTATTCGATTTCTACTTGTAGATATATTTCTATTCACGAGTTGGCAACTCACCCCCGTTGTGCCACAGTTCTTGCAGGTTGACCGCGTGGATCAGTAGCAGCTTCGCTGGCACACAGTTCCATTCGGGTGTTTTGCATTGGTAGGTGGGACATTGTATCGTACCCACTCTTGTATTATATTTCATATTGTATCTAGTTAACTCCATCAATCAATCAATAGTCGTATTTGTATAAGTAATGAGACTTAGTGGGATTGGTTGCGAGACTTAGAGCGAGGGATTTTCTGCTACTTGTGATTTATATGTCTTGCTTTTATTCTTTTATGGTGAACTTCGCCGTTGGGCGTCGTATACTTATTTATACTGTATTGCGTGGTTGTGATTTGCCGTTTGGCGAAGAGCTAGCTCCCGCTTTGGGATGCCATTATTCCTATTATGTATTTGTGGTTTTGGATCAAAATATACAAAGGAGGTGCTGCCAAAATATTTAAAAGACGAAACATGTTTTCATACTAGTGTGTTTCACTTGCATCATTCATATTCCTTTTCTATGCATTAATAAAACTTGATTTCATATACCTTTATTTCAAAACCTCACCTCCTTTATTTTACTTAAAAGGTTTAGATTTCTGGGTTTCAGCTTACTTGAAGTCCGTTATGCCTTTAGACGTGGCGTGATTCAAGTGCTGGTCACGAGCTAATATTTCGGGTCGTGACAAAGTTGGTATCAGAGCGCTAGGTTTAACCTTTGTTCGAGTCTAGGTTTGACTATGCGGAGTCTAGGGTGGGTATGTATTTCGGAACCTAGGTTTGACCTTACGGAACTTAGACTTTAACGGGTGGGGGGGGGGGTATTAGACCCTAACTTCCGTTTCATAGGCTGACCCTGATTGATGGAGTAGGTAGCTTGAGTAGAGTAATGTACCGTACGTATGTTCCACGGCATATTTACGATACGATACTCCACTTAAGAAACCTTAGGATGTACATATTTTTGAGATCAGTGATTCTCTTCATATCCATGATTATACATCCATTTGAGATCCTCGATTCTATTAGTTCCATGATAATACTTTCATTGATGCTGTTCCTTCTTATGATCATGTATCCATTCTGGATCTGTTATTTCTTTCTTGCCATTGATATTCTCTCTTCGATACTCGATTGAGGTTCCTGTCACCTTCGTTTGATGCGCAGTTTGAGCTGCTGCTAGTGTTGCGGTCAGAGCTCGCTCGTCCGGTACGAGGGCTGACCATTGTGTTTTCTGGTGACATGAGAACGTCTCGAGTTAGTATTTTATGTTGTGACCTCTTGTAGAGGCGGGTGCTTGGTTTCACACCGGATGATCGGGCCATTGACAGAGGCTGCCAGCTGCGAGAGGACTGTTGATGTACAGCATACCTCAGAGATTTTGATGTCGCCTACCGTGTAGACAAGTGACCCAGCTGTTGCTGAGATTGATGGGATGTCGCTTCCAGAGATTACGAGCTAAGATCGCCGGAGCTTCCAGGCAGAAATGCGACAGATGATAGCTAGTCTAACCCGACTTGAGAGACGAAGGTGATTCGTCAGATTGATGCACCGACGCAGGCCCGGTTGAGTTGAAGATTTCCAGTGTGGAAAGAATCTTACTCAGACCCAGAGCAGACCGATCCAGAGATGACCGCCGATTTATCGCCTTTCCTGGAGGATTGAGACGCTGTTCAGCGTACAGACGAATGAGCCAGTTGTTACTGCAAATGACGAGGTATCGCCCAGAGGTTGGAGCTACTGCAGCATAAGTATATACTTAGAGATATGATGGAAGGTCGCTAGCCACCCAAGGGTGAAGGACTAGGACATGTGGTTCGTTCGCTTACCCAATGCGAGGTCATCAGATAGATTGATTCCAGCTAGAGACGACTTCATGCAGATTCGTTGAGAGTCGTTAGAGACGATCGAATGTCAGGAAACCATATTCCAAGTTTAAAGTGTTCGGAAAGACGTGCAAGCAATTCTATGGACCCTCTAGAAGAATGAAACCCTAACTCGACATAATGACCGTGTGAAAGCCTTTGAACTTTAGGGTTTGCGGCAGTTCCACGGCGCCATTAGTGAGGCTTGGGTTTGCCCTTCTACGGCTGGACCACTGATGCTGTGGCATGTACTCGACACTATTAAACTGTACCCAAGATGTTGATCTCTTGGGAGATTATGAGGTTTTGACATATCGATCAGATGGTTCGACATCATTCAGATATCTTGTGATGGGATACATTGCTTGGGAGACTCCAGATACGAGCATAGCCGTTGGAGCGCAGTCCATGCAGCCATAAGAAGACGAGTCCGAATCAGTCGACATTGGAGCCGAGTGAAGTGAAGAGTTCGCACGAGAATTCGACGAGGTGACGTTCCACTCCGCTGACATCAGAGATGCGATACGCATGCAGAGGCGTAGTATATGGATATACCTTCCAGAAGGAGTCGCGAGGAGTATGCAGCCGTTCCGGAACAAGAAACAGATATAGAAAAGATAATAACTTCCGGGAAATTCGGCAGAAATGAGATTTGAGAGAGACCTCGACAGGACCTTCCTGGAATACTATACGAGAAGACCTAGACCCAGGAGTGGTCATATTGCGCACACCCAGCAGGCCAGGGTTCGGCATCGTCGACGAGATAGTTGACCAGGTTCGGATAGAGGACCTCACCCAGATGCGTTGTGAATTGATCAGGAATGGACGAGTATGGAGTATATCTCCGATGGTTGGGACGAGTTTCCGAGGACGTGTTCGGCCAGATATCTTCTACCGAGTGATGAAGATACAAAGTTCATGACTTCGAGTCCGTGTGAGAGACCTCGGGTTGACCGTAGCCGAGAACAGTTGCAGTGCGCAGATAGCATGGTTTGACGTCATAGTGGACGACGCTAAAGACAAGTGGAACCAGAGGTTCGTGCGAGACGCTGACGAGCTGTCATTACTTCCCGTCAAGACTAGAGACCTGATATGCTTATAGAGGCATTGGGATACGGCCAGTTTCCGAGGAAATGTGTGCGGAACACGCAGATGTCTAGAAAACGAGAAAGGATTATGTAAGAGTACCAGCCTCCGTACAGTTCGGCATAGGCGAGACCGGAAGAGACCCTGAGCATGATCCTTTCCGGGACACTGCTGCAATAGGATTTGCACCCAGGATCAGGGGTGTCATGTGTATTCATAGAGCCAGAGGCCGACGCCAGTGACGTGCTTCTTTACGAGTGGTCGTGATGATTGACCGAGAGATGACCAGAGAAGTGCCAGAACGGAATCGTCCCCGTTAGCACAACTGACAGGGCCGATGAGCCGATAGATTGCGAGATTGGTAATCCGCAGAGAAGATAAGGACCCAGAGACCGAGGATGCCAGACCGTGAGCAAGAGGCAAGAGGATGTTCTTGTTCTTCCAATTTCTAGGCGCACCGATTTATTTCTCGACATTGTAGGAGGTGTACCTCGATGTCCTTTGTTGCGATTTGCGTTTGTAATCTGAGTATCATGCTTATATCGCTTGGATTTGAGTTTTGATGACGAGTTTCCTGATATTGATTTCGTGCACCATGGCTGCACCTACTGAGTGTTTACGTTTTGCGCATAGTTATCGCACCTGATATTTACTTTATACACCGTTGCGTTAATTTGCGATTTGTGCAGGCTTATTGCGTTTGATGTCGATTTTATACCTGCGTAGCATCTGTTTATGATTTTGTGGATTTCATGCGGATGATTTGATTCTTGCACGCGGTATAGCTTATTTGTGCTTGTAGTGCATTGATACGAATTTTGTGCACCACAGTTGCACCTGTTTTTGCTGTCAGGCACACCTGTTGCCTTTGACAGATGTTGGGTGCACACCCGTTGCACCTAGATATTGTTTTGTGCACCTGTATGGCATATTTATGGATTTTGATTTCCATGCGCACCAGACGCACGTAATAGTCATATGCACATTTTGGGATTGATTTCCTATGGAGCAGTACGTTTTTATGATATTTGCTATTTGTTTTCGTACTGAGCAGGACTAGTCAGAGGACAGTACCTGAATATATTTTGCATGCATTGATAGTTACCGAAGGGATTTCCAAAAAGCGAGCTATAGTCTCAGTATTTATCTACGTGTCCGATATGACACGAAACGTTTAAAATAAGGAACCCTTCTAAATTATTTCCAAAACGGCGAAACGTACATATTAAACAAAGAAAATATATGTATATGGTTATGTTCTTATGATAGACGTCCACCACTGTGCAGTGTTATGCGCATTGCACAGCAACTTTAAAAGATTTGGCATGCATTTCCTTCAGATATTTACATGTATAGCTCTGATTTATATCATATTGGTTTTGCTTTGGTTTTGGTATTCGCGTCTTTACCATGACTCCGATGATTGCGGGATGCTTGACGGAGTTTCGATGTTGAGTTATCTGCTCATTACTCATGCGCATGTATTGCGCTATGATGCGTTTTATGTATTGATGATTTCGGAGCCCCGACAACTTGGACTTTTATTGAAATGTTTTAGAATTTGGGGGTTTAAATTTAAATTCGGGGACCGAATTTCTTTAAGGGGGAAGATTGTAACACTTCAGAAAAATAAAATATTATTTTTGGGAATTTTTAATAATTAAATAATATTATATTGAATATTTTAATATTTCGGTATAATTAAATAACGATAAATGGGGATAATTTTGGAAAAATTATGGAAAATTCTAAAATAGGGTATTTTATGGAATTAGGCCATTTTAAGTTTTTATGGTTAGTTATATGCTAATTTAGTGCTAATCGCGATTAAAAATCGCTAATTGGATTTTAGCATTTTTGTGCAAAACATGCACATATCATTTTTCCACACTTGTTACATTTTCTTATATGTTTTGGGTGCATGGTTGCTTAGGGTTTACTATTGTGAGGAGAAGGAAATAAAGGAAAAGAAAAGAAAAGAAAAAGGTAAGGTAAGAAGAAGAGAGAGAAAGTGTAGGTCAACCCTTTTGTTTGAAACCATCCCCATCATTTCTCTTCTTCTCATTTTCTCTCTCCCTCCTAGTGAGCTGCTCCTGCTCCTGTTCTCACTCCCCTCCTCTTCAATCCCCTAAAACACCTTGGATCCAACCCCAAAACCACATTTCCACTTCACAAAAATTGTTCCCAAGCTCGAGAGGAACACCATGGACCAAGAAAGAATGTATTTTGAGGACTTTGTGCAACTCAAGAAAATTCTTGAGTTGCCAAAGGAGGTAAATTCTGCACCCTTAGAGCAGTATTTCAATTCCTTGCGCATCAATACTTGTTTCATGTCGATATGGTGTGGTTTGATGGACCTTGGAAATTCCAAGTTAGGGTTTAGGGTTTGATCTGAAATCAAAGGTGAATTGAGGTGTAATTAGGGACTATAACCCCTGGTGTGATGTTACATTGGACCAAACTTGAGATTAAAACCCAGAATACGGATTTATAGAAACGATATCGGGAAAAACTGAAATCCTGTGAGTGTTTTTGGGAATCTGCTACCACCCGAGCCACCTGAAAATAATTTTGGTTTGGCAGTAAGATGTGCAGGCACCTAGGAACCACCACCCAAAGCCCTAGCCCCTAACACCCTTTTCAGGCCGCAAATAAACCCTTTCTGGCCGCAATTTGCGGCCAGAGCAGGTGGTTTTGGTCTCGTTTTTGTTTCAGGGCCCTATCTCCAGTAAACTTGACCCTTGGTATATGCAATTTTGACTGATTCCATCTAGGATAGAATCTGGGGTAGTTTTCTTATGTTGGCGCATGGTTTACGACTTGTTTTAGCATGGATTTTGGTATTTGGTGATTCGTTTCTGTCGGGTGGCGTTTGAACGTCAACGGCAAAGGATTATTGATCGTGTTTGCATGCGAGAACATAGGTTTTTACCTATGGGCGTAGCGTATGCCGTTTTGGTTTCCGATAAGATTTTCATGTGCTTTAGCGTTTGTGATATCCTTGTAGGTACCCCACGTGACGTCGATGCATTGAAGATAAAGATGGCGACATCGACATCGGCACACATGAAGCAAGGTGAGTAGATCTATATCTACCGGGGAAGTCGGGTGGATGGCGTATAGCACCCCCGCAAAACTTTTGATAGGAAACCGATTTATAGAATATGGTTAGGAAACCTAGGTTAGGAAACTAGGGTTAGAATGAGATAGGTACGAAACCATATTAGGAACTAGAGGATAGTTAGAATGATACCTTACGACTATCATAGGATGTCGTTTAGCGATATTACCGTTTAGGGTACTGTAGGAATAGATGTGTATGTTAGATTAGATACATATACTTGTAGTGATTGAATGTTTATGCAATTCGATTTGATAGGTGAATTAAAAGCGATGAAAGAATATAAGACTGATACGATGATATGATGGTATACGGATGCGAGTCGATCGAGTTGATTTATACCCTGCCGGTCCCCTGATATGAGATTATTGCAGATGTGACCTGGGACATAGGTAGATAGGGTTATATATATATTGAATGTTGTGAATCATGGATGATAGACCATATGTGATATTAGGCCGTACCCTCATTTTTCGTATAGGATGATAGGATCCCTTTTAGTATAATACCGCCGCACGATGATATTCCGTGCGTGATGAGTTTGATTTGATGATTGATCTTTACCCTTAACTAGAGGATGCCGTACGATGGATCATACCGTACGTGATGCTGTGAGGCTAGATCCCGATTGATAGATTCACCGACTCGGACATATGATAGTTACGTATACCTTATAGCTTTTAGCTTTTAGCTGATGATTTACCTTATGCTGCATTCATATTATTTCCATCGCATTGCTTATACCTGTGCTAGTACACTTGCACCATTATCGATGATGCGTATGTTACACGTACACAGATTGTAGGCTCACACACTTCATCATCGATAATTGCCATGTCACTACACAGTAAGATTGCTGCATCATGATGTGACTCTTCGCATAACATACTTGCGGGTATACACATTTGTATATCCATATTCGTGCACATATATATCGATACATTCATACTTGCGGGTATACACATTTGTATATCCATATCCGTGCACATATATATTGATACATTCATACTTGCGGATATACACAATTGTATATCCATATTCGTGCACATATACATTGATACATTCATACTTGCGGCTATACACATTTGTATATCCATATTCATGCACATATACATTGATACATTCATACTTGCGGGTATACACATTTGTATATCCATATTCGTGCACATATACATTGATACATTCATGTTAGTTATATGTATGCCCTAGAGGCCATTACTATACATAGGAT
This sequence comes from Agapanthus africanus, assembly GCA_030015575.1. Classification (NCBI taxonomy): domain Eukaryota; kingdom Viridiplantae; phylum Streptophyta; class Magnoliopsida; order Asparagales; family Amaryllidaceae; genus Agapanthus; species Agapanthus africanus. The sequence continues at coordinate 249,552,464 of JASDDO010000004.1, read as the reverse complement.
GTATATTGTAGTGGATGCTTGGACATATATAGGGATGACTTTCTTGCTCGATATGATAGTATGCTATCTGGTTACTCTTTACCTTAACGTGTACACTGATTGTCTCTCTGTTACATGTTGGTAAAGCCCTTAGGATGTGTACTTGACCACCTGGACTATGATCCGGATCATACTAGTGGGGATATGGTAGTCTATAAGTACATCCTTCAAAGTCCCTAGTCGTGGGTGTATCGAGACGGGGCATCGATATACCAGAGTAGACTAGCGTGTACCTTCTCGACCCATATAGATGGGCGATGGATGATCCCATATCCATTGGTGTTTGACATCGGAGATGATATACGGGTGCTCAGTAGAGACTGGGTACACTGGACGGACTCGCCGAGAACTCCCAGATGGTATTATACCTTACGTCAGATGGCAGTTCTCTGGTGACACTGGTGCAGGTTAGTCTGTAGACCCGAGATCGTCATAGAGTCTTGTGTGATTCCCACTGTGCTTTGATTTCCATCATACCACGTCCAAGAGGGCGTGCAAAAAGGTGGCTTTTGGGTACAGTCCCGAATCACATGGAGGCAATGAGCGATAGGAAGGGTTTCGTCTCTCCCGGTATAGGGAGTTGATGTTGCGCAGTGTTCGGTTGGCTATAACAGGAAGTCCTTGGCCAAGGCTGCTTTAGGGATTTACTGGTAAGTGTTACCAGTAGTTTCTCAACCCGTTATGAGCCTCATATCGACACGACTTATCGAGTTATTGGGGTCTGACGTTTACCACCCCTAGACGAGATATGCGACATATCAGACGAACAGACCGGACTGTACGGTAGTGTTACTCGTTGGATTCACAGGAGTGTGAGCGGGCTTGCTCGTTGATCTTCTGATCGCTCAATACCCGGGTGGCCGTTACGTTTAGCAGACCGCTTGCGGCTTATGGGTGTTTGATATGATCATCACCTGCTGCCGGCGTATTGACGAGTCTTTAGAGTCCTACACAGGGGTTTCCTGGCTCAAGCGAAACGAAATAGGAGCGCATATGAGATATGTGGGGGACCGAGAATAATACCAGTATATGATACCGTATTCTATTCTCGCGATAAGTAACATTGATCGGTTATATGCGATATAGCCGGGTTATCGGATCAAGTGTTGATTCGATAAGTTGTTACTATAGATATTAGTTGGTTATATGCGATATGACCAGATCGTTGAATCAAGTGTTGATTTAATGATTTAATGTATAATTATATATTTGATATATTACTTTACATTAACTAGTATTGGTTCACTTAAGATTGATTTTCTCACTTGAAAGTGTACATTGTTTATATGTGATATATGCAAGTGTACATGTTTGTATCATGCTTGATGATACAAACAAGTTGTGCGTATGAGACTTGAACCATATCAAGATTAGATTAGGGTTTACTATTTTCCTAGCAAATAACAAAAGAATTGAGACTTTGGTCAAAGTTATCAAGCTTCATGAAGCTTGATAAGCATTGACAAAGTCAACCCTTTTGTCATTTGTGTAGGATATTAGTTAACCCAACCCTTAACCTAATGGTTTGGTTAATTCTCTACATGAGTTAAGCATGAGGGCTTAACTCAACCATGGTGCCATTATTTGTTGGATAAGTTTTCATTTGGATATGATTTCTTTTCTTCTTCTTCATTTTCATCAAGCTTGGAAAAGCTTGCTAGCTCCAATGGCACCATGAGTAAAAGAGTGAGAAATCCAATTCTAAAGTGAACCCACTTCCTATTTCTTCATCCTCTAGCACTTGCCATGTAGTATAGGGTGTTCTCTTCACAAAGTTTTTGACCAAGTGAAGGAATAGCTTGAGTTTGAGTCTCCCCGACGTAGATCATCTTCGGCCTCGAAGTCAATGACCTAGCCCGATCATTTCTCCGACGAAACCTTCGCAAGAGTCCAGGACCCGATGATCGCAGTGGAGGGACGTCAACACGGAGCTAAAGAAACGGTGGAGCGGATCTACAAAGGTTGTATTTCCATTCACTTAGCAATAAAGTTGTTTACTTGCTTGTTCTTTCGCCTTTACTTCTAATTAACGATCTAGTTTAGGGTTTCTCGGCACCCGAAAATGTTTTGTTTGGCATGGTTGATACCTTGTAGAACCTCCTTAGTGTGCCTAGGAACCCTACAGTGGTATCAGAGCCTAGCTAGAGCTTTAGGCGAAGTGTAGACGATGTTAGAAATCCGAACGAACCCCGAAACCCTAATCCGACCCCTTCTCTGTACATTTTTCCAAATTAAAAATATGCAGAAAAATCAGCAGGCGTTTTTAGGAGTTACTGTGAAATACGAGCGGCTAAATCTGTCAAACCGCCGCGGAACCGCGGCACGAGCATGGCTCGTGCGGCGGTTCCGCGGCCGTACGACAGCATCTTTCAATTATTTTTGCACAGTAATTCCTATATTTTAGTGCTGTATTTTCTGGGATATTTTAACTTCTGCTCAAGAGTTGAGTTTTCTGGGTTGTATTGGGAGTTCGTAGATTCGATCGGATTGTCTAATTTTGTCCGTGTGTTTTTCCGGGTAATTTTAGAATATGTTAAAAAGTTCGACCGGATATAAATACCCAATTTTTCTCCTGTTGGGAAATTTCCAAGTGTTGGATTTTTCCGTAGTTTAAGAATGTCCTAAGTAGTGCAAGTAACGCGATGGTCTCTCTAGAAGACAACAAACCTTAACTCGATTATGTGACCGTCTTGAACTGCCCTTTGAACCTTCGGGTTTGGGGCAGTACGGCGTGCCACATGTGAGGCGTTGGCTTGACCCTTCTACGGCTGGACCGTTGGTACTGAGGCATGAACTGGATGTTTTTGAACTTATTTCAAGAGTTGAGCTGTTTTGGGAAAACTTGGGTGTTTGATTGTTCGATCGGAAAGTTTAACATTTTTTATTTATCTGGAATGTGATACAATATTTGGAATCCACAAGAAGTTATGAGATAACTGATTTGGATGTTATAAACATAGCAGTTTAGTCTCAATTGATCGGTTGCCACGGAATTTTGATGTGATCAAAAGTCCGTTGCAATCACGTAGCGTACGCGGATACTTGCCGGGTAAACTTAATAGACAGCCATGCCCCATAACCCCGACCAAGTGACTGTAGGAGAACCCCGTCGCCGAAAGCATCCGTTCGGGTGCTCGCGGTAGCGGTGTTCCGCCTTGGTGCACTTCGTCGACGGTATCGGGGGTGCGGCCGTCTACTAAAGTTTGCGACGAGCATTCGATCAGTTTATCGGGAATCTTGTTGAATTGCCCGACTTGATATTGAAAAGAGTTTTCGATAAAGAGACTAAAATGCGGGGTTTATAATTGTTAGGCATGTGATGTCTAAGGAATTCATTTGATTAGGCATGCGATGTCTAAAGAGTTTGCGGATCCCAACTGTTGTAGTTTTACACTTTCTTTTCTGCGACCGTAAGTGTAATATGTGATATCACCGGTTTCGTTGCTATATGTCAACGACAATTGGAATGCGCATATTTACTTACGTTGATGACATGTGATGTTATGTGTTGCTGGATATGTTATATTGGATCGTCGCGTTTGAATAGCCGGGGGTTTTATGTGAGATGAGAGTTTTTATTTTCATTCATGTAAAAACTTGTATGTAATATTCTTTTATTGGGGCACTTCCAGATAGCGGAAGTTGTCACCGTTGATGTATATTATTTACTTTTCCGCACTAGGATAGACCCAAGGAGGAGGGCACAAGTAACCGGGTTCTGGAGTCCAGTGGGAGACCAACTCGAGGAGTCGAGTCTGGGTCTCCTAACTCTAGAATTGGTAGGGTTGCTTGCTGCTCTCGTAGGGGTCTAGGGGTGTGGGTTTGGCTATTCATCGCGACTGTGGAATCCGTGTTTTATACAGGCTCGTATTGAAAACACGGACGTCCTAGTATATCCAATATTTCATATGTTTTTTCTGCTGCGATATCTGTGATGTGATCATTTGATGTTCTGTGATAAATGCTGTATATGGTATATATGATATATTATATAGATGTTACTTATGTTTTACACCCGCGCTAGCCCTGCCCCGCTCTCCCGTTAGTTACCTAACCTAACGGTGCATGAGGGGACATCGAGGCGAATGCGGATGGCATAAGTGTACGTCATATTTATCTGTGATGTTTAGGTGATTTAAATGATGGAACTTCATTAATGTGATTAATGAAAGAAAAAGAAACCTAAAGATGTTGTGGAATCGAATTTTCAAACACAGGTAGCTACAGTTCTTGCTTTGCATCGTGGTGTTCCTTGTAGAACATTCTGCACCTTATTCGATAAGGAAAGGACCGAGATCCCTTCACCGGGAGTGACTCCTTTAGCAATAACTGGAAGATGCTACACCCCTCGGTTTGTCTTTTGATTGCTCCTATAGTTTTTGCTTTGCACAGTGATGTATATGATATATCATGTACCTTATTCGATGAGGAAAGGGCCGACGATCCCTTCACCGGGAGTGACCCCTTTAGCAAAACTAGAAAAGCCTAAAAAACACTCCATTTTAAAATCATTTGATTCTACAACGATATCAAGTTCATTACGCAAAAGGTTTTCTTAAAAACCTGTCGTAGCCCTCCGTCATTTCAGATAAGTACTGGTTAGTATTCGTGCTGCGTTTGTTGACCTCTGTCAAGGCGTAGTGTGCGGTAGCTGATTAGTGCTTATCTGTATAAGTATATGATGTGATTGATTTAGGGTAGTCGTGCGACCTTGTTGACCTCTGTCAAGGGTCGTGCGGGTGGGTTTACTTCAATCAGGAAATGACGGGTTGAACTTGACTAGCAGCCTATGGTTTGTTGACCTCTGTCAAGGTCATAGGACGCTAGGGGCAAAATATTATCGGGAATTTCAAGTGTTGAAATTTGCAATGAGATTGCATACCTTCTATGAGATAGTTGGATCCCGATACCCACTGCGAGTAATTGTTACTCCTGGGAGAGTTTTTGTCACGCCCCGCTTTCCAAAATACGGAATACGAGGGGTAGACAAGGCGAGCCATGCTCCTACGGTCAAGGAAATGTCCTGCCGTAGTCACACTTCGGCTTCTAGTTTTTCATGGTAAACAGTAAATGATGCGCAGGTAATGAGAAATGCAGTAACTGAAAGAAACAATGTAAAGAACTGACCTGAGGGGGAACAAACGAATATAACTCTGGATAGCTAATCAAGATGTCCGTGATGTAAGTCTAGTCCTGGTCCAGGCTAAATCTTCTCCTCACACTGAGCATGCATACTCAGGTCGTCAGAGCGACACAATAGCAATATAATATATAAATTCATGTGACAACTCTAACAGTGATAATAGATAACAGTAGATCAATGGCAGTATGGGTATGAACATGCAGTAATCAATGCAGCGGAACAGTAAAAGCAGTAGAATGATATGCCACGTATGTCAACACAGTAAGTATGTATATCGATGCTATCATCCCTATCAGTCTCTAAGTCTCACTGTACATGTCACTAAACCTATCGTCAGTCCAAGTGTGAGAGTCAACCACTCGCGAGTGTCCTCCACCCAAGGGTAGAACCCAAGGGCAAGGGACCACGGGCCCAACATGTATATCACGGTAATAATCACATACCCTGTAAATCTCCATATATCTCCCTAAATATATAAGCCGGCATGGGACTCCCGAGATTCTGTTGAACTCACACTTAAACTACCCCACACCCCGTGGTCTACATCAAACGCTAACCATAACCCTAAATACCAATCGGTCTGTGGCAAGTCTGCGCGAGAACTGGAAGCAGGACCTCCATCAAGCACATCCCGACTAATACCTAAGATAAATGGCAGTGACTGGTGCCTTATCTGTGACACCCGTGCAAGAGCTTCCATAAGTGTCCCATACCACTTATAGTCACACGTACACGTGTCCCACAGACGTCGACAATGCAATATAATAATAAGGTTCACTGATTGTGTACAAGTACGTATCCCTTTCACTTATTCACCGATACACGAAAACTAACGTACTTGCCACAATCATCACTAAAACCTAACACTGGGTAAATGCACGTTATCACTATGTTATCAAATGCAGTGACATGTATATGATATGATGCGTGAACAGTATGTAAAGCATGATTAAGGTGTCATAAAATAGTATTCTATCAGTTGCACGATTTATCATGAATCGTACGGTTACAATTTAGTAAAACAGTGAACAGGTAATAATTAGTAGGTTCAGTTATCTATCCATCGAATTTAGTTTCATGCCAATCAGGTTCCAGGATCACTAATTATAGCCCTTTCATTTTAAGCGTTCACGGCTGGAAATCCGGTTTCAGAATCAGAAGTCCGTTTCGCAACGCATTTTAATCCCAATTGGGATCAGATTTTAGCGACGCTACAGTTAGATGAAATCTAGGGTTTTCAGTAAGGTTTTCAACGCAACAGACGGATCTTCAATCTCATCTGTATGTCAGGAGTTATACACTGTTTAACATTAATATGTCATCTCAGAATCTGTTCTGGACTGTTATACGTCCACATCTATTAAATTACAGATTAATTAACAAACGATAACGAAATAGGATGAAACCACTTGCGTTGTCTAACTAACAGCTTCACCTATAATAAACAGCGGAGTTCCGCAATCTACGAGTTAAGAAAACAGGGTGGTTTTCATTACGGGACAGTAAACAACAACAGGAGTAGCTCTGGACTGCAGTCCAGAGTCGCACTCCGATCCAATTATTGACACATTTTGAGTACAGACATATTTGGAAACTAGAATAGGGTTAAGGTTCGTCGAGTCGGCTTCGATTTAAGCCCTCGAACGCATCATTCCAGTGTGTATACAATTTATGACGATTTTAACGGTTTTCAGGTACAATAATATTCCAGTTTCATGAGTAAACTTGGGGGTAGTCGTTTTAGTCATTAACGGTCATATTTTCCAACGAAATTCACACACTAGATTCATAGCCATACGGGCCAGATTATACAATTGAATTCCGCCAATTTAAATGATGATTTCCATTGAGAACATGCATCGAACAGTTGCGACGTAATATTTAACAGAAAAGTAAAACATGGGGTATACACGATTGTAATTTGTAATTATCATAAAGTAGCATGTAGCAAGTAGAGAACTTGTCTGGAAATGTGTCGACAATAATACTGCAGTGGTATCAGCACGATCGCACCACGAACGCAGCACCGGCTCAGTCCTTTGGATCCGACAATTTCACTCGATCTAGCTGCTCTTCGTGCCCTCCTTTTCTTCACTGCTTCACGATGTTCCTTGATTTGATGTGAGGGAGGGTGAGACGCAGATAAAGGGAGAGAGATTTAGAGAGAGAGGAAGAGAGAATTAGAGAGAGAGGGGGGGGGGAATTAGAAAGAGAGAGAGAGTTAGAGAAATTGAGAGAGAGAGAGAGGGAATTAGAGAGAAAGAACATGGGTGAGATGAGAGAGAGGGAATAGAATGAATGAGAATTAAGTGGTGATTAATAAGATTTTAAAAGGGATTAATGGGGGAAATTAATTGGGATTAAAGAGGAATTAACTTGGTGGTTTAATAGGAATTTATAGAGGAGATTTGGGTTTGGATTTGAAGGGATTTAAAAGAAATGAGGTGGGGTAATTGTTATTTTAATGGGCTGGGGAGGGAAAATGGGCTCGGGCCAAGGGATAAGATAGTAGGGAAAATAAAGGGGCCGGGCTTGGGATTTTAAGTGAATGAGAAAAGGATTAGAGGAGTGGGCCGGCTTTGGGCTTAGGAAAAGTAACAGCTGGGCTAAAAATGAACAAGAAAGGGGATAATAAAAGAGGAAGGGAATGAGGGTTTGGGTTTTATTGATAGAAGAAAATGAGGTTTAGAAGAAATAAATTTATAAATAAAATAAATAAAATTATAAATAAAATAAATAATTTATAATTAAGAATAAATAGAATTCTAAAGTAACAGAATACAAATTTGGTATAAAAGGGGCTGGGTATTAAATCATACCACCCTTACAAAAATTTCGTCCTCGAAATTTAAAATAAACGATAAATAATACAAACATAGGCGAAAGCTATTATATTGCAACTAACACATAAAGTTTTACTTGAAATAGGCGGATGAAGAAATTTGAAGGTTTTTATAAGTAAGAACATCATACAAAAATATAGGTTTAAATAAGTATAAGACAAGAACAACTACAAAGGCAACCTATGAGAATAGCAATAACAACAATAATGAACAATGATATTCGAGGCGTACTCGATAAAATCGAAACTCAAATATATGCACATATACGTATATCAAAAGTAGCACATCAGAAATAGTAAGTATAAGGCACCCTACTCGAAAAATAAAGTAACGACAATAAAATAGTGAAAGATTTGTCGGTAGGTTAAAAAATTTTAGGACGATATATCGATCAAATAGTTTTAAAATAACTTAGAAAACTCATTTCGTGAAAATAAGAAACATGGAATAAAAATATACGCGGTGTAAGGTTGCGCTACTGAAAATGAGAATAATAATAGTGTACTTAAAATACATAAAGCGGAGTAATCAATAACACGTACTCTTTGATAAATACAAAGTAATGAAAACTAAATTTTCGAATAACAGTGTCCCTAAATATAGTTAGGGTAACAGGAAAAACACAAAGAAGTATAGGGCTAGCTAGGGTAACGATTACAAGGGAAGGTGGCTCATTCAGAAGGTCGGAGTATGGCGGCTTTAGGCTGAGGATCAAAGGGATTGGGATCGGGTCAGCACAGGAAGTAAGGGTGAGCAACAAAGGACTACAAGGGGAAAGTATGGGGAGGATAACGGTCGGTACATCCCATGAATCAAGAATTTGAAGGGTTAGCAAACTCGGAAGTTTCACAAGAAATGTTCTCCTCCCAGAAGGATCTCAAACGAGGCACAGACGAGGGATGAAGGGTGGACCTCTAGAAGATCGGGTGTGGTACTGGTTAATCTCAGTGAGTGTTAAGACAATGTAAGGAGTAGGAGTGGACATATCTCAGTAGGAAGAATAATTGTAAAGAAGAAATATCAAACATCAAGGGAACTAAGAAGATCGATGGATTAGCGAACTCAACAATTTATTTCATTTCAAAAGATTTTAAACAAAGCATTCTCAAAGACGAGAAGTGGCCCTAAACTATACACGGTTTTATTTGGCCAGAAAAAGACAACATCTAAAAGAAATCCCGTCAGTCGCGGTTGTGGAGATTCAGCAGGTTGCGGTAGGCTCGCGCGCTCAGGTAGGGACGTCCATTTCCATAGCGCCTCGCGGGGGCCGCCATTGGGAGTTCTTCCACAGCAGGCTCTTGTCCATCTGGTCCTTCTTCCTCGGCTGGATCTTCTTCATCAAGATCTGATTCCATGGGATTCTCTTCTATGGGATTTTCCTCCGCTGGATTTCCTTCTATCGGGTCTTCCTCGGGATCTTCCTCTATCGGGTTCTCTTCAGGATCTTCTTCCTCTTCGTCGGGATCGCCTATCATGTTAAACTCTGGGACGGCTGCTCCTTCGTCCTCTGAATCGTTGTTTTCGAAATTGATCTGGGAACCGTTGATCTCATCGTCAGAATTCATCGGCGTGTGGTCTAAGGAAACGCATGACTGTGCATCCTCATCTAGATGCGGCGCTGCTCTAGGGTGGGCCATGGCCTGAAAAGAAAGAGTCATGATTATACAGTGGAATACATCAAGAAAATAGCTCAGTGTACGAAGTATAGGAAAATGTGCGGTGGCAGGAACTGAAAGATCAGGATTAAAATGCTGTGATAATGAATAGTATAAATAAGGGGAAAGCAAGAGAATGATTCAAACATTACGATTCAAAGTTTTTATTTCATTCAACTAAAAGTTTGACGGATACAAGATTTCAAACGGAAAGAAATATTTATAAAAGGGTGATAACATTATTACTGAAATTAGAAAACATGAAAATTCTTCTTTGATTGCTCGACCGCTGCATCCTCGTCACGCGAATTGAATCCTGTGTTGGGTCCGCTTTATCCTCGAAGCGCGAACTACGCAATAATCGTCACTCGGCAGAAGTGGGGAGTGTGGACGAATTTCCTCCCTGTAGCTCTTTCCTTTTTGGGCAACCGTTGATAAGATGTCCGCTGGACCCGCAAATCAGACATTTCCCTTGGGCGCGGCGACAATCCCTCTGAAGATGTCCTGGCCTCTTACAGTACCCACAACATGGGGTCTTCTGCTGCTTCTGTCGCGGGAAAACAAATTGGCGCTTCATCATCTTCTCTTTTTCTCGTCTAACGGGGATCCCTTTATGATTGGAGACTCCCGCCGGTGCCTGATTCACCTGCCTTCTCAGTCCTTCAGCTAACAAGTCGTTCGTTCGCTCCTGGGATTCCTTCAGACCTTGCAGTACACTCAGGATCTCAACGGTCTGATTTTGGGGAGTGGAGATAAAGGAAGAGTTGCTGGAAGACATGATCCTGAAACAATAATTTTGAGGATGATATAAGGCACAAGCTATAAGGATATAATATGGATTGGACAAGGATTCAAGAATATCAGATGTGATGAAATTTATTACAAGCGGAAAATCAACTGTGTGACTCCAAGTCACTTAAACAGAGTATGGTAGTGTAATCGTGATGTAGTTCACAATTACAACCACGAAACTTTGCCAAGTCACCTGAAACTCTAGTGAATGGATAGCAGAACACTCAATGTGAATATGGATTAAGAATATCAAGTTTACAATCTAGACCGATTGTCAAGCTATACGCGGAAAACTGCAATCCCAATCGAAGCAAAACCTGGGCTCTGATACCAACTAAACCATGTCACGCCCCGCTTCCCAAAATACGGAATACGAGGGGTAGACAAGGCCAGCCATGCTCCTACGGTCAAGGAAATGTCCTGCCGTAGTCACACTTCGGCTTCTAGTTTTTCATGGTAAACAGTAAATGATGCGCAGGTAATGAGAAATGCAGTAACTGAAAGAAACAATGTAAAGAACTGACCTGAGGGGAAACAAATGAATATAACTCTGGATAGCTAATCAAGATGTCCGTGATGTAAGTCTAGTCCTGGTCCAGGCTAAATCTTCTCCTCACACTGAGCATGCATACTCAGGTCGTCAGAGCGACACAATAGCAATATAATATATAAATTCATGTGACAACTCTAACAGTGATAATAGATAACAGTAGATCAATGGCAGTATGGGTATGAACATGCAGTAATCAATGCAGCGGAACAGTAAAAGCAGTAGAATGATATGCCACGTATGTCAACACAGTAAGTATGTATATCGATGCTATCATCCCTATCAGTCTCTAAGTCTCACTGTATATGTCACTAAACCTATCGTCAGTCCAAGTGTGAGAGTCAACCACTCGCGAGTGTCCTCCACCCAAGGGTAGAACCCAAGGGCAAGGAACCACGGGCCCAACATGTATATCACGGTAATAATCACATACCCTGTAAATCTCCATATATCTCCCTAAATATATAAGCCGTCATGGGACTCCCGAGATTCTGTTGAACTCATACTTAAACTACCCCACACCCCGTGGTCTACATCAAACGCTAACCATAACCCTAAATACCAATCAGTCTGTGGCAAGTCTGCGCGAGAACTGGAAGCAGGACCTCCATCAAGCACATCCCGACTAATACCTAAGATAAATGGCAGTGTCTGGTGCCTTATCTGTGACACCCGTGCAAGAGCTTCCATAAGTGTCCCATACCACTTATAGTCACACGTACACGTGTCCCACAGACGTCGACAATGCAATATAATAATAAGGTTCACTGATTGTGTACAAGTACGTATCACTTTCACTTATTCACTGATACACGAACACTAACGTACTTGACACAATCATCACTAAAACCTAACACTGGGTAAATGCACGTTATCACTATGTTATCAAATGTAGTGACATGTATATGATATGATGCATGAACAGTATGTAAAGCATGATTAAGGTGTCATAAAATAGTATTCTATCAGTTGCACGATTTATCATGAATCGTACGGTTACAATTTAGTGAAACAGTGAACAGGTAATAATTAGTATGTTCAGTTATCTATCCATCGAATTTATTTTCATGCCAATCAGGTTCCAGGATCACTAATTATAGCCCTTTCATTTTAAGCGTTCACGGCTGGAAATCCGGTTTCAGAATCAGAAGTCCGTTTCGCAACGCATTTTAATCCCAATTGGGATCAGATTTTAGCGATGCTACAGTTAGATGCAATCTAGGGTTTTCAGTAAGGTTTTCAACGCAATAGACGGATCTTCAATCGCATCTGTACGTCAGGAGTTATACACTGTTTAACATTAATATGTCATCTCAGAATCTGTTCTGGACTGTTATACGTCCACATCTATTAAATTACAGATTAATTAACAAACGATAACGAAATAGGATGAAACCACTTGAGTTGTCTAGATAATATCTTCACCTATAATAAACAGCAGAGTTCCGCAATCTACGAGTTAAGGAAACAGGGTGGTGTTCATTACGGGACAGTAAACAACAACTGGAGTAGCTCTGGACTGCAGTCCAGAGTCATACTCCTATCCAATTATTGACACATTTTGAGTACAGACATATTTGGAAACTAGAATAGGGTTAAAATTCGTCGAGTCGGCTTCGATTTAAGCCCTCGAACGCATCATTCCAGTGTGTATACAATTTATGACGATTTTAACGGTTTTCAGGTACAATAATATTCCAGTTTCATGAGTAAACTTGGGGGTAGTCGTTTTAGTCATTAACGGTCATATTTTCCAACGAAATTCATACACTAGATTCATAGCCATACGGGACAGATTATACAATTGAATTCCGCCAATTTAAATGATGATTTCCATTGAGAACATGCATCGAACAGTTGCGACGTAATATTTAACAGAAAAGTAAAACATGGGGTATACACGATTGTAATTTGTAATTATCATAAAGTAGCATGTAGCAAGTAGAGAACTTGTCTGGAAATGTGTCGACAATAATACTGCAGTGGTATCAGCACGATCGCGCCACGAACGCAGCACCGGCTCAGTCCTTTGGATCCGACAATTTCACTCGATCTAGCTTCTCTTCGTGCCCTCCTTTTCTTCACTGCTTCACGATGTTCCTTGATTTGATGTGAGGGAGGGTGAGACGCTGATAAAGGGAGAGAAATTTAGAGAGAGAGGAAGAGAGAATTAGAGAGAGAGAGGGGGGAATTAGAAAGAGAGAGAGAGATGTAGAGAAATTGAGAGAGAGAGAGAGTTAGAGAAATTGAGAGTGAGAGAGAGAGAGAGAGAGAGGAAATTAGAGAGAAAGAACATGGGTGAGATGAGAGAGAGGGAATAGAATGAATGAGAATTAAGTGGTGATTAATAGGATTTTAAAAGGGATTAATGGGGGAAATTAATTGGGATTAAAGAGGCATTAACTTGGTGGTTTAATAGGAATTTATAGAGGAGATTTGGGTTTGGATTTGAAGGGATTTAAAAGAAATGAGATGCGATAATTGTTATTTTAATGGGCTGGGGAGGGAAAATGGGCTCGGGCCAAGAGATAAGATAGTAGGGAAAAGAAAGGGGACGGGCTTGGGATTTTAAGTGAATGAGAAAAGGATTAGAGGAGTGGGCCGGCTTTGGGCTTAGGAAAAGTAACGGCTGGGCTAAAAATGAACAAGAAAGGGGATAATAAAAGAGGAAGGGAATGAGGGTTTGGGTTTTATTGATAGAAGAAAATGGGGTTTAGAAGAAATAAATTTATAAATAAAATAAATAAAATTATAAATAAAATAAATAATTTATAATTAAGAATAAATAGAATTCTAAAGTAACAGAATACAAATTTGGTATAAAAGGGGTTGGGTATTAAAGTTTTACATATTACAATTAGCCGATCAAGTAGGTGTCTAGAAATGTGTCAACGGGGTTACGCCTCTGGGAAAACGAGGCTTACATTAATTAGGTTCGTGCGAAAGCACGGAGAACCTCACTCAAAGTACCGACACTAGCCTGGCTGAAAGATTGGTGAACTTGTAGCGTGTAATTAATCCCGGCTAGTCTTTCGTTTTAGGGTTTGAAGGAAGATTTGATAAAAACAGTGGGAGCCATCCTGATTAGATAAAATAATAACCAATCTGATCTTGCAATAGCGCACGCAGAGTGTTTTCTTTTCTCTCTCTCCAGGTAGCGACCAAGTCACGCCTTAATCAAGATAATAAAACGGATATATTGACCGAACCCGCTTGTTATACTGAGCTGGGGAACGTTGGTCCCGCTCCAACTTATAAATGTTATAAGACAGAGCAGGAATTAGGGGATTACCAGAATTCCCGTGCCGCCCAAACGAAGAGAGTGCATGATGATGCATCATCTTCGGGTGTGTTCGTTACACAGAACTGTTTCTCAATGCCCTTTACGTCCTGGGTATATGATACCGGATCAGGATCCCACATATGTAATATATTACATGGGCTACAGAAAGGTAAAGAACTGAGAACGGGTGATAAGTTTCATGAGGCAGAAAACGGTGCAAGTGTTGCAACTAAGTCTGTTGGTCACTGTCACCCTGTATTACCAGAATACATTGATTCTGAACAAATGTTATTAGATACCGAACCTGATATACAAAATCATATCAGTCTCTTTATTTAGATAAAGAAGGATATAATTTTGTATTGTTGGATAATATTTTGAACATTTCCTATATCAAGAGTTGATCGGTTCAGGCACGTTATCTAAAAGCATTGACGTTCTAAATCAAACCACCGTTCTTAGTATACAGAACACACACAAGAGGAAGAGTTCAGAAATGAACGAATCCTTCTTGAGGTATTGTAGACTAGGTCATATCAATGCGACCCGACTGGCTGAAGTTACATATAGATGCATATTTAAATTAGTTTGAATTTACATCTTGTGAAACTTGCCAGTCATGTCACAAAGATAAGATGACCATAGCTCCGTTTATTAGAAACAGAGAAAGAGTTAGTGAACTCTTGGGATTGATACATGTTGATGTATGAAGGTCCCCTGTCTACACATGCCAAGATCGGTTCTTTGTACTTCATTACATTCTCTGATAATCTCTCGAGATTCAGACCTATGTTCCTGTTGAAACACAAGTCCGAAATTTTTGAGATATTCATAGAATATAAGTTAGAAGTAGAGAACCAAAATACGGGTAAAAGTATTATGTCCTTTGATGTGATCAAGGAGGAGAATACTTGAGCACGGAATTCCTGGATTATTCAAAAGGAGAATGAGATTCTCTCTCAGCATTACTCCTCCGTATACACCATAGCACGATGGTATATCGGGGCGGAGCAATAACACCCTATGAGATATGGTGTGCTCTATGATGAGTACTACTGAGTTTCCTATTTCCTTTTAGGGAGTTATGCACTTATGAAGTTGCATACCTATTGAATAGGGTTCCGATAAAATCAGTTGCCTACCACTTCATATATGATATGGAAAGGGAAGAGCCCATCTCTTAAGTCAGTTAAGATTTGGGGTTGTCCGGCCTATGTCTAAAAGCATAATCCGGACAAGCTCGAGGCAAAGTCAGATCTGTAGAAGTTTGTTGGATATCCCAAGCATACGCAAGGGAATATCATCTACCTAACCGAGGAACAAAAATGTTTTGTTTCTCAGCATGCCACCTTTGTGAAAGGGAATTTCTTATGAAGAAATTAGTGGACATGAGGTAGAACTGGAAAGAGTTCCAGCTATACAAACTGCAGCTGCTGATTTGGTAGAACCAAAGGATTCAATAGCAACCAACGAACCTCAGCCTCTCCGCCGATCTAGTAGGGTTCCTCACCCACCTGAGAGATACTTCGGTTTCTCTTTGATAGTGGGAGCGAGGATTGCATCATGGGATGATGACCTAACTAGTTTCGAGCTGGCCATTAGGAGTAGGACTCTGTAAGAATGGCTGGATGTTTATCGATCTGAGATGGAATCCTTATACACCAACAAAGTATAGACTTTGGTTGCTTTATCTTAAGGGTTAAATCCCCATCAGGAGCAAGTATATCTTGAGAAGATTACTTTGTGTACATGGAAAAGTTGAGACTTTCAAAGCTAGACTCGTTAAAGGTTTGCATCATTGACCAGTTGTGGATAATAATGAAACCTTTTCTGGGGCCTATGCTTAAGTCCATCCAGATCCTACTTGCCACGGCTACATACCATGACTACGATATCTGGCGGTTGGGTGTCTTGACTGCTATTCTAAATGATGTATTAGAAGAGAGAGTCTGCAAGTACACAGTCAGAAAGCTTCGTAGACAGTGGGAGCAGCGAAAACGTATGCAAGATGTTTTTTGTGATAAAGCATGCATCGCGGAGTTGGAACATCTGTTTCGATGAGTTAGTCAAAGCGTTTGACATCATCAAAATGGTAGATGAACCTTGTATATACAAAAAGGTAGTAGGGAGTATGCTGGTGATCCTCGTAGAGTACGTGGATAACATACTCTTGATAGGGAAGGAGTTTCCTATGCTACGCTCGGTCAATCTCCGCTTATCACAAGGATTCTCCATATAGGGTCAAAGTGATACCTACTAAATCCTAGGTTTTAGATCTATGAGATAGATCTAATTGGATGTTAGGATACTCACTAGTTGTAGTGAGTTGGTATCAATCGATCCTGGGGAGGATCACTGGAAGTGTTCCAGGGTGATAAGAACGACTGAAAGTCAGTCACATGTATTGTCTTTACCCTCAGTAAAGGGACGGTATGTGGGAAGAGTTCCAAGCTAGATACCGTGACATACTAGACGATTAAAGGCAAGATACATCGTTACCAAATATGCTACCAAAGAGGCAGTCTGGGTGTATATTAGTTCATGAGATGAACTTCGTTCCTCCCATTGTGTGACAATGGAATTGTGGCTTATGCCTAGGAAGGCCCGTCCCATCAGTGATCCAGACATATTCTTAGGCAGTATCACCTGATCGTGGAGATGGTTGATCTCCAGGGGATCGAGGTTAGGAGAGTAGACTCAGAGGACAACACGGCGGATCCACTCACGAAAGGCTTTTTCCCAGAGAGAGACTATTATGGGATGGTTGAGTATGAGATACTACAACCACTGCTATCAGATGGCCCTAGTGCAAATGGGAGATTGTAAGTTATATGTATGCCCTAGAGGCCATTACTATACATAGGATGTATATTGTAGTGGATGCTTGGACATATATAGGGATGACTTTCTTGCTCGACATGATAGTATGCTATCTGGTTACTCTTTACCTTAACGTGTACACTGATTGTCTCTCTGTTACATGTTGGTAAAGCCCTTAGGATGTGTACTTGACCACCTGGACTATGATGCGGATCATACTAGTAGGGACATGGTAGTCTATAAGTACATCCTTCAAAGTCCCTAGTCGTGGGTGTATCGAGACGGGGCATCGATATACCAGAGTAGACTAGCGTGTACCTTCTCGACCCATATAGATGGGCGATGGATGATCCCATATCCATTGGTGTTTGACATCAGAGATGATATACAGGTGCTCAGTAGAGACTGGGTACACTGGACGGACTCGCCGAGAACTCCCAGATGGTATTATACCTTACGTCAGATGGCAGTTCTCTGGTGACACTGGTGCAGGTTAGTCTGTAGACCCGAGATCGTCATAGAGTCTTGTGTGATTCTCACTGTGCTTTGATTTCCATCATACCACGTCCAAGAGGGCGTGCAAAAAGGTGGCTTTTGGGTACAGTCCCGAATCACATGGAGGCAATGAGCGATAGGAGGGGTTTCGTCTCTCCCGGTATAGGGAGTTGATGTTGCGCAGTGTTCGATTAGCTATAACAGGAAGTCCTTGGCCAAGGCTGCTTTAGGGATTTAATGGTAAGTGTTACCAGTAGTTTCTCAACCCGTTATGAGCCTCATATCGACACGACTTATCGAGTTATTGGGGTCTGACGTTTACCACCTCTAGACGAGATATGCGACATATCAGACGAACAGACCGGACTGTACGGTAGTGTTACTCGTTGGATTCACAGGAGTGTGAGCGGGCTTGCTCGTTGATCTTCTGATCGCTCAATACCCGGGTGGCCGTTACGTTTAGCAGACCGCTTGCGGCTTGTGGGTGTTTGATATGATCATCACCTGCTGCCGGCGTATTGACGAGTCTTTAGAGTCCTACACAGGGGTTTCCTGGCTCAAGCGAAACGAAATAGGAGCGCATATGAGATATGTGCGGGACCGAGAATAATACCAGTATATGATACTGTATTCTATTCTCGCGATAAGTGACATTGATCGGTTATATGCGATATAGCCGGGTTATCGGATCAAGTGTTGATTCGATAAGTTGTTACTATAGATATTAGTCGGTTATATGCGATATGACCGGATCATTGAATCAAGTGTTGATTTAATGATTTAATGTATAATTATATATTTGATATATTACTTTACATTAACTAGTATTGGTTCACTTAAGATTGATTTTCTCACTTGAAAGTGTACATTGTTTATATGTGATATATGCAAGTGTACATGTTTGTATCATGCTTGATGATACAAACAAGTTGTGTGTATGAGACTTGAACCATATCAAGGTTAGATTAGGGTTTACTATTTTCCTAGCAAATAACAAAAGAATTGTGACTTTGGTCAAAGTTATCAAGCTTCATGAAGCTTGATAAGCATTGACAAAGTCAACCCTTTTGTCATTTGTGTAGGATATTAGTTAACCCAACCCTTAACCTAATGGTTTGGTTAATTCTCTACATGAGTTAAGCATGAGGGCTTAACTCAACCATGGTGTCATTATTTGTTGGATAAGTTTTCATTTGGATATGATTTCTTTTCTTCTTCTTCATCTTCATCAAGCTTGAAAAAGCTTGCTAGCTCCAATGGCACCATGAGTAAAAGAGTGAGAAATCCAATTCTAAAGTGAATCCACTTTCTATTTCTTCATCCTCTACCACTTGCCATGTAATATAGGGTGTTCTCTTCACAAAGTTTTTGACCAAGTGAAGGAATAGCTTGAGTTTGAGTCTCCCCGACGTAGATCATCTTCGGCCTCGAAGTCAATGATATAGCCCGATCATTTCTCCGACGAAACCTTCGCAAGAGTCCAGGACCCGATGATCGCAGCGGAGGGACGTCAACACGGAGCTAAAGAAACGGTGGAGCGGATCTACAAAGGTTGTATTTCCATTCACTTAGCAATAAAGTTGTTTACTTGCTTGTTCTTTCGCCTTTACTTCTAGTTAACGATCTAGTTTAGGGCGGCACCGGAAAATGTTTTGTTTAGCATGGTTGATACCTTGTAGAACCTCCTTAGTGTGCCTAGGAACCCTACAATTCATACATGCGGGTATACACATTTGTATATCCATATTCGTGCACATATATATTGATACATTCATACTTGCAGGTATACACATTTGTATATCCATATTCGTGCACATATATATTGATACATTCATACTTGCGGATACACACACTTGTACATCCATATTTGTGCACACATTCATTGGTACATTTATACTTGCGCACATACATATTGTACCTACATAGATATCTGATTTTATTGGGAGATTGGGAACCGCATGTTATATTTTAAAAACAGGAATCATTTTAAAAGAGCGGTTTCCCCTTAATATGTCATATCACTGTTCCAGGCTGCATGATATATTGATATGCTTACATTTCTGTTATATGTCGCATACATCATGCTCTACGCATTTTACGCTTTGAGATATTCTGTTTTTATGATATTTCTGGATTTGAGAACCGTGGCTATTTCAAAAGGAAGCATGTACTATTTTAAAAACATGGTTTCTCTTGATATGATATTTCAGTGCGTCCATCATGCATTTTCTCGGTTCTGAGAGTGGCATGTGAAACCCGATTCGAGGAGTGGTAGGCACCGATTGCGGATACATGGTGGACCCGGTGAGGTACCCCAGGACAAGAAGACTCGTATATGTTAGACGGTGAGCCCGACAGGGGAGCACTACCTACCGGTGATAGTATGTACACTCGGCGGTTATCTGGAGGATACCGGCCGGAGTAGCGAGATGGATATGAGGGCCGACCAGGGTATGCGGCGCCTGACGGCCGATCTGAGGATGCGGCGCCTGAGATATATGAGGAATTACGTGCCGATACTGGGCACTGTTTTCATGATGTTTTCGAGTGTCGATGCTAGGCACTCAGGTTCCATGATTTTGATGTGTCGGGATGGACACCGTTGATATACATCCTCATACCTTCATGCACACTCTTTTACGATATTTACATGCATGATATTGTTGCGTCAGTGGTTGACGCGTGGACTGGATCCACATACATACATGCACTGATTTTACTATTGGAGATTATACACATGCTTATAGACAATGTTTCATGGGTGGACGAGATCCACATATCTGCATACCTTGATTATGGTTAGACGATATCCATATACATGCATTGATTATTACTGTTGGACGTTATCCGTATGCACATAGGTAGTGGCTACCTTGTTGGCACACATACGACTCGGTCACCCTAGATATCATAGTATTACCTTTTGATATAGTTGACCTAGGAGTCGTTGTTTATTCGATTTCTACTTGTAGATATATTTCTATTCACGAGTTGGCAACTCACCCCCGTTGTGCCACAGTTCTTGCAGGTTGACCGCGTGGATCAGTAGCAGCTTCGCTGGCACACAGTTCCATTCGGGTGTTTTGCATTGGTAGGCAGGACATTGTATCGTACCCACTCTTGTATTATATTTCATATTGTATCTAGTTAACTCCATCAATCAATCAATAGTCGTATTTGTATAAGTAATGAGACTTAGTGGGATTGGTTGCGAGACTTAGAGCGAGGGGTTTTCTGCTACTTGTGATTTATATGTCTTGCTTTTATTCTTTTGTGGTGAACTTCGCCGTTGGGCGTCGTATACTTATTTATACTGTATTGCGTGGTTGTGATTCGCCGTTTGGCGAAGAGCTAGCTCCCGCTTTGGGATGCAATTATTCCTATTATGTATTTATGGTTTTGGATTAAAATATACAAAGGAGGTGCTGCCAAAATTTTTAAAAGACGAAACATGTTTTCAAACTAGTGAGTTTCACTTGCATCATTCATATTCCTTTTCTAAGCATTAAGAAAACTTGATTTCATGTACCTTTATTTCAAAACCTCACCTCCTATATTTTACTTAAAAGGTTTAGCTTTCTGGGTTTCAGCTTACTTGAAGTCCGTTACGCCTTTAGACGTGGCGTGATTCTGTTAGTTATATGTATGCCCTAGAGGCCATTACTGTACATAGGATGTATATTGTAGTGGATGCTTGGACATATATAGGGATGACTTTCTTGCTCGACATGATAGTATGCTATCTGGTTGCTCTTTGCCTTAACGTGTATACTGATTGTCTCTCTGTTACATGTTGGTAAAGCCCTTAGGATGTGTACTTGACTACCTGGACTATGATGCGGATCATACTAGTGGGGACATGGTAGTCCATAAGTACATCCTTCAAGGTCCCAAGTCGTGGGTGTATCGAGACGCGGCATCGATATACCAGAGTAGACTAGCGTATACCTTCTCGACCCATACAGATAGGGGATGGATGATCCCATATCCATTGGTGTTTGACATCAGAGATGATATACGGGTGCTCAGTGGAGACTGGGTACACTGGACGGACTCGCCGAGAACTCCCAGATGGTATTATACCTTACGTTAGATGGCAGTTCTCTGGTGACACTGGTACAGCGTAGTCTGTTGACCCGAGATCGTCATAGAGTCTTGTGTGGTTCCCACTGTGCTTTGATTTCCACCTTACCACGTCCAAGAGGGCGTGCAAAATGGTGGTTTTTGGGTATAGTCCCGAATCACATGGAGGCAATGAGCGATAGGAGGGGATTCGTCTCTCCCGGTATAGGGAGTTGATGTTGCACTGTGTTCGATTGGCTATAACCGGAAATCCCTGGCCAGGGTTGCTGAGATTTACTGGTAAGTGTTACCTGTAGTTTCTCGAACTGTTATTGACCTCATATCGACACGACTTATCGAGCTATTGGGGTCTGACGTTTACCACCCCTAGGCGAGATATGCGACATATCAGACGACGAGACCGGACTGTACGGTAAGTGTTACTGGTTGGATTCACAGGAGTGTGAGCGGGTTTGCTCGTCGATCTTCTGATCGCTCAATACCCGGGTGGCCGTTACGTTTAGCAGACCGCTTGCGGCTTGTGGGTGTTTGATATGATCATCACCTGCTGCCGGAGTATTGACGAGTCTTTAGAGTCCTACACAGAGGTTTCCTGGCTCAAGCGAAACGAAATAGGAGCACATATGAGATATGTGCGGGACCGAGAATAATGCGTGTATGTGATACCGTATTCTATTCTCGTGATGAATGTATCGATTGGTTGTATACGATATAACCTAGTTATCGAATCAAGGATTGATTCGATAAGCCGATACATTGGATATTAGTCGGTTATATGAGATATGACCGGATCGTTAAATCAAGTGTTGATTTAATGATTTAATGCATAATTATATATTTGATATATTACTTTGCATTAACTAGTAATGGTTCACTTTAAATGGATTTTCTCACTTGATGTGCACATTGTATATGTGATATACTTTTGTACATTTGATTGTATCATGTTTGATGATACATGATTGTTTGGGTGTTTGATAAGATTAAACCATGGTTATGTAATGGTTAGGGTTTTGATTTTATTTATTTATTCATTTATTTATTTATTTCTTTTTGGCAAAAGAAAAGAAAATGGTGGCTTATTTTGTATTGTAGTTGAAGCTTCATGAAGCTTTGACTAAGTGACCATTTTGTCTTCATGCTTAACCCTAACCATTCACACTAACCATGGTTTATTCTCTACACGCAACTATGGTTGCTATATGATAAGTATTCATTTTATTTTCTATTTAGTAAATAACTTATCATATTCTTTTCTTCTTCTTCTTCTTCAACAAAGAAGAAGCTTGCAACCATCAATGGTGACTTGAGAAAAAGGGTGAGAAATCCAATTCTAAAGTGAACCCACTTCCTATTTCTTCATCCTCTACCACTTGCCAAGTAGTATAGGGTGTTTTCTTCACAAGTTTCATGGCTTGGTGAAGTTGGAGCTTGATCTTGTGTTGCCTCGACGTAGATCATTTTCGGCATCGAAGTCGACGACCTAGCCCGCCCTTTTCTCCAATGAAGCCGACGCTAGAGCCCGGGATCCGATGATCGCAGCGAGGGTACACCGTCACGGAGCTATGGAGGTGGAGGACCGGATCTACAAAGGTTGTATTTCCGTTTACCCTATAGTTAAGTTGTTAACTAACTTCTAGTTTCGCCTAAAATTCTAGTTAACGATCTAGTCTAGGGTTTCTCGGCACCGTAAAATTTGAAATTGGCATGGTTGATGCCTTGTGAGACCTCATTATAGTGCTTAGGAACCCTACAGTGGTATCAGAGCCTAGCTAGAGCCTTAGGCGAAGTGTAGACGACGTTTGAAATCCGAACGAATATCGAAACCCTAACCCAAATTGCTCTCTGGACTTTTTTCAAAAACTGGGTTTTTTCCAGATTAAAAATGCTTAAAAAATTCAGCAGGGAATTCTAAGAATTACGGTGCAAAAATTAACTCATGATGTGTCTAAAGCGCGGTGGAACCGCGGCAGAAGCCTGGCTTCTACGGCGGTTCCGCGGCCAATTAATGAGAATAGCCTCCAAAGTTTGCACAGTAATTCATGTTTTCAGGTGCTGAGTTTTCTGGGAATTTTTAATTTGCACTCAAGAGTTGAGTTTTCTGGGGTGTTTTGGAGCGTAGATAATTCGATCGGATTATCAGATTTTGTCTATGTGGCTTTCCAGATATTTTAGAATATGTTAAAAAGTTCGACCAGATAAAAATACCCACTTTTTCCCCTGCCGGAAAATTTCCAAGTGTTGGATTTTTCTGTGGTTTAAGGACGTTCTAAGTAGTGCAAGTAATGCGATGGTCCCTCTAGAAGACAACAAACCTTAACTCGATTATGTGACCGTCTTGAACTGCCCTTTGAACCTTCGGGTTTGGGGCAGTACGGCGTGCCACATGTGAGGCGTTGGCTTGACCCTTCTACGGCTGGATCGTTGGTACCGAGGCATGAAGTGAATGTCTTTGAACTTATTTCCTGTGTTGATCGGTTTCGGGAAAACTTGGGTGTTCGAATGTTCGATCGGAAAGTTTAACATTTTCTGTTTATCCGGAATGTGATACAACAATTGGAATTCACAAGTAGTTATGAGATAACTGAATGAATGTTATAAATCTAGCGGTTTAGTTTCACTTGATCGGTTGCCACGGAATTTTGATGAGATCAAAAGTCCGTCGTAATCACCTAGCGTACGCGGATACTCGCCGGGTAAACTTAATAGACAGCCTCACTCCATAGCCCCGACCAAGTGACTGTAGGAGAACCCCGTCGCCGAAAGCATCCGTTTGGGTGCTCGCGGCAGCGGTGTTCCGCCTTGGTGCACTTCGTCGACGGTATCAGGGGTGCGGCCGCCTACTAAAGTTTACGACGAGCATTCGATCAGAATGTCGGGAATCTTGTTGAATTGCCCGACTTGATATTGAAAAGAGTTTTCGATAAATGAGACTGAAATGCAGGGTTTATAATTGTTAGGCATGTGATGTCTAAGGAATTCATTTGATTAGGCATGCGATGTCTAAAGAAGTTGCGGATTCCAACTGTTGTAGTTTTACACTTTCTTTTCTGTGACCGTAAGAGTAATATGTGATATCGCCGGTTTCGTTGCTATATGTTAACGACAATTGAGATGCGCATATTTACTTACGTTGATGACATGCGATGTTATGTGTTGCTGGATATGTTATATTGGATCGTCGTGTTTGAATAGCCGGGGGGTTTTATGTGAGATGAGTGTTTTTCATTTTCATTCATGTAAAAACTTGTATGTAATATTCTTTTATTGGGGCACTTCCAGGTTGCGGAAGCTGTCACCTTTTGTATATTATTTACTTTTCCGCACTAGGATAGACCCAAGGAGGAGGGCACAAGTAACCGGGTTCTGGAGTCCAGTGGGAGACCAACTCGAGGAGTCGAGTCCGGGTCTCCTAACTCTAGAATTGGTAGGGTTACTTGCCGCTCTCGTAGGGGTCTAGGGGTGTGGGTTTGGCTATTCATCACGACCGTGGAATCCGTGTTTTATACTGGCTCGTATTGAAAACACGGACGTCCTAGTATATCCAATATTTCATATGTTTCTTCTGCTGCGATATCTGTGATGTGATCATGATATGTTCTGTGATAAATACTGTATATAGTATATATGATATATTATATATAGACGTTACTTATGTTTTACACCCGCGCTAGCCCTGCCCCGCTCTGCCGTTAGTTACCTAACCTAACGGTGCACGAGGGGACATCGAGGCGAATGCGGATGGTATAAGTGTACGTCGTATTTATCTGTAATGTTTAGGTACTTAAATGATGGGACTTCATTAATGAGATTAATGAAATAAAAGAAACCTAAGATGTTGTAGAATCGAATTTCAAAATAAAACAGGTAGCTACAGTTCTTGCTTTGCACAGCGGCATATATGATATATCCTGCACCTTATTCGATAAGGAAAGGACCGAGATCCCTTCACAGGGAGTGACTCCTTTAGCAATAACTGGCAGATGCTACACACTCGGTTTGTCTTTTGATTGCTTTTAAGAGTTTTTGCTTTGCACAGTGATATATATGATATATCCCGCACCTCATTCGACGAGGAAAGGACCGACGATCCCTTCACCGGGAGTGACTCCTTTAGCAAAACTAGAAAATCCTCAAAAACACTCCATATTAAAACTATTTGATTCTACAACGATATCAAGTTCATTACACAATAGGTTTTCAGAAAAACCTGTCGTAGCCCTCCGTCATTTCAGATAAGTACTAGTTAGTATTCGTGCTACGTTTGTTGACTATGTTAAGGCGTAGTGTGCGGTAGCTTATTGGTGCTTATCTGTATAAGCATATGATGCAATTGGATTAGGGTAGTCGTGCGACTTTGTTGACTATGTTAAGGGTCGTGCGGGTGGGTTTAATTCAATCAGGAAATGATGGGTTGAACTTGACTAGCACTTATGATTTGTTGACTATGTTAAGGTCATATAGCTGCTAGGGGCAAAATATTATCGGGAATTTCAAGTGTTGAAATTTGCAATGAGATTGCATACCTTCTATGAGATAGTTGGATCCCGAAACCCACTGCGAGTAAGAGTTACTCCTGGGAGAGTTTTACACATTACAATTAGCCGATCAAGTAGGTGTTTAGAAAGGTGTCAATGGGGTGACGCCTCTGGGAAAACGAGGTTTACATTAATTAGGTCCGTGCGAAAGCACGGGGAACCTCCCTCAAAGTACCGACACTGGCCTGGCTGAAAGATTGGCGAAGTTGTAGGGTGTAATTAATCCCGGCTAGTCTTTCCTTTTAGGGTTTGAAGGAAGATTTGATAAAAATCAGTGGGAGCCATCCTGATTAGATAAAATAATAACCAATCTATTCTTGCAAGAGCACACGCTGAGTGTTTTCTTCTCTCTCTCTCCAGGTAGCGACCATGTCACGCCTTAATCAAGATAATAAAACAGATATATTGACCGAACCCGCTTGTTTTACTGAGCTGGGGAACGTTGGTCCCGCTTCAACTTATAATAGTTATAAGACAGAGCAGGAAATTGGGGAATACCAGAATTCCTATGCCACCCAAACGAAGAAAGTGCATATGATGCATCATCTTCGGGTGTGTTCATTACAGAGAACTGTTTCTCAGTATCCTTTACGTCCTGGGTATATGATACCGGATCAGGATCCCAGATATGTAATCTGTTACATAGGGCTACAGAAAGGTAGAGAACTGAGAATGGGTAATAAGTTTCATGAGGCAGAAAACGGGGCAAGTGTTGCAGCCAAGTCTGTTGGTCACTGTCACCCTGTATCACAAATACATTGATTCTGAACGAATGTTATTAGATACCGAACCTGATATACAAAATCATATCAGTCTCTTTATAAGTAAGAAATGATAAAATTTTGTATTGTTGGATAATGTTTTGAACATTTCCTATATCAAAAGTTGATCGGTTCAGGCACGTTATCTAAAAGCATTGATGTTCTAAATCAAACTACAGTTCTTAGTATACGGAACACACACAAGAGGAAGAGTTCAGAAATGAACGAATTCTTCTTAAGGTATTGTAGACTAGGTCATATCAATGCGACCCGACTAGCTGAAGTTACATATAGATGCATATTTAAATCAGTTTAAATTTACATCTTATGAAACTTGCCAGTCAGGTCACAGAAAAAAGATGACCATAGCTCTGTTTACTATAAACAGAGAAAGAGTTATTGAACTCTTGGGACTGATACATGATGATGTATGTAGGTCCCCTGTCTACACATGCCAAGACCGGTTCTTTGTACTTCATTACATTCTCTGATGATCTCTCAAGATTCAGACATATGTTCCTGTTGAAACACAAGTCCGAACCTTTTGAGATATTCACGGAATATAAGTTAGAAGTAGAGAACCAAAACGGGTATAAGTATTATATCCTTTGATGTGATCAGGGAGGAGAATACTTGAGCATGGAAATCCTGGATTATTCTAAAGGAGAATGAGATTCTCTCTCAGCATTACTCCTCCGTATACACCATAGCACGATGGTATATCGGGGCGGAGCAATCACACCCTATATGATAAGGTGTGCTCTATGATGAGTACTACTGAGTTACCTATTTCCTTTTGGGAGTTATGCGCTTGAGAAGTTGCATACCTATTGAATTAGGTTCGAATCAAATCAGTGCCTACCACTCCATATAAGATATGGTATGGGAAGAGCCTATCTCTTAAGTAAGTTAAGATTTGGGATTGTCCGGACTATGTCGAAAGCAAAATCCGGACAAGATCTTAGCAAGGACAGTTCTGTAGAACTGGAAAGGTTCCAGCTATACAAAACTGCAGCTGATGATTTGACAGAACCAAAGGATTCAATAGTTCCCGACGAACCTCAGCCTCTCCGCCGATCTAGTAGGGTTCCTCATCCGCCAGAGAGATACTTCGGTTTCTCGATGACAGTGGGAGCGAGGATTGCATCATGAGATGATGACCTAACTAGTTTTGAGCTGGCCATCAAGAGTGGGGACTCTGTAAGAATGGCTGGATGCTTAGCAATCTGAGATGGAATCCATGTACACCAGCAAAGTATGGACTTTGGCTGCTATATCTGAAGGGTTAAATCCCCATCAGGAGCAAGTATATCTTGAGAAGATTACTTGGTGTAGATGGAAAAGTTGAGACTTTCAAAGCTAGACTTGTTAAAGGTTTTCGTCATCGACCAGGCGTGGATAATGATGAATCCTTTTTTCAGTGGCTATGCTTAAGTCCATCCAGATCCTACTTGCTATGGCTACATACCATAACTACGATATCAGGCGGTTGGGTGTCTTGACTGCTTTTCTAAATGATGATTTGGAAGAAAGCGTCTATAAGTACACAGCCAGAGGGCTTCATAAACAGTGGGAGCAGCGGAAACGTGTGCAAGATGCTTTATAGGATAAAGCAGGCATCGCGGAGTTGGAACATCTGTTTTGATGTGGTAGTCAAAGAGTTTGACTTCATCAAAATGGTAGATGAACCTTGTATATACAAAAAGGTAGTAGGGAGTATGGTAGTGATCCTCGTAGAGTACGTGGATGACATACTCTTGATAGGGAAGGAGTTTCCTATGCTACGCTCGGTCAATCTCCGCTTATCACAAGGATTCTCCATATAGGATCAAAGTGATACCTCCAAAATCCTGAGTTTTCATCTATGAGATAGATGTAATTGGATATTAGGATACTCACTAGTTGTAGTGAGATGGTATCAATTGATTCTGGGGGGTATCAATTGATTCTGTGGAGAATCACTGGAAAGGTTCCAGAGTGATAATGACGACTGAATGTCAGTCACAGGCATTGTCTTTACCCTCAGTAAAGGGACGGTATGTTGGAAGAGTTTCAAGCTAGATACCGTGGCAAACTAGATGATAAAGGCTGGATACATCGCTACTTAAGATGCTACCAAAGAGGCAGTTTGGGTGTATATTTGTTCATGAGATGAACTTGGTTCCTGCCATTGTGTGACAATGGACGTGTGGCTTTGGCCCGGGAACCCCGGTCCCATCAGTGACCCAGACATATTCTAAGGCAGTATCACCTGATCATGGAGATGGTTGATCTCCAGGGTGATCGAGGTTAGGAGAACAGACTCAGAGGACAACACGGACGGATCCACTCACAAAGGCCTTTTCCCAGAGAGAGACTTTTATGGGATGGTTGAGTATGAGATACTACAACCACTGCTATCAGATGGCCCTAGTGCAAGTGGGAGATTGTTAGTTATATGTATGCCCTAGAGGCCATTACTGTACATAGGATGTATATTGTAGTGGATGCTTGGACATATATAGGGATGACTTTCTTGCTCGACATGATAGTATGCTATCTGGTTGCTCTTTGCCTTAACATGTATACTGATTGTCTCTCTGTTACATGTTGGTAAAGACCTTAGGATGTGTACTTGACTACCTGGACTATGATGCGGATCATACTAGTGGGGACATGGTAGTCCATAAGTACATCCTTCAAGGTCCCTAGTCGTGGGTGTATCGAGACGGGGCATCGATATACCAGAGTAGACTAGCGTATACCTTCTCGACCCATACAGATGGGCGATGGATGATTCCATATCCATTGGTGTTTGACATCAGAGATGATATACGGGTGCTCAGTGGAGACTGGGTATACTGGACGGACTCGCCGAGAACTCCCAGATGGTATTATACCTTACGTCAGATGGCAGTTCTCTGGTGACACTGGTACAGAGTAGTCTGTTGACCCGAGATCATCATAGAGTCTTGTGTGGTTCCCACCGTGCTTTGATTTCCACCTTACCACGTCCAAGAGGGCGTGTAAAACGGTGGTTTTTGGGTACAGTCCCGAATCACATGGAGGCAATGAGCGATAGGAGGGGTTTCGTCTCTCCCGGTATAGGGAGTTGATGTTGCGCAGTGTTCGATTAGCTATAACAGGAAGTCTTTGGCCAAGGCTGCTTTAGGGATTTAATGGTAAGTGTTACCAGTAGTTTCTCAACCCGTTATGAGCCTCATATCGACACGACTTATCGAGCTATTGGGGTCTGACGTTTACCACCCCTAGGCGAGATATGCGACATATCAGACGACGAGACCGGACTGTACGGTAAGTGTTACTGGTTGGATTCACAGGAGTGTGAGCGGGTTTGCTCGTCGATCTTCTGATCGCTCAATACCCGGGTGGCCGTTACGTTTAGCAGACCGCTTGCGGCTTGTGGGTGTTTGATATGATCATCACCTGCTGCCGGAGTATTGACGAGTCTTTAGAGTCCTACACAGAGGTTTCCTGGCTCAAGCGAAACGAAATAGGAGCACATATGAGATATGTGCGGGACCGAGAATAATGCGTGTATGTGATACCGTATTCTATTCTCGCGATGAATGTATCGATTGGTTGTATGCGATATAACCTAGTTATCGAATCAAGGATTGATTCGATAAGCCGATACATTGGATATTAGTCGGTTATATGAGATATGACCGGATCGTTAAATCAAGTGTTGATTTAATGATTTAATGCATAATTATATATTTGATATATTACTTTGCATTAACTAGTAATGGTTCACTTTAAATGGATTTTCTCACTTGATGTGTACATTGTATATGTGATATACTTTTGTACATTTGATTGTATCATGTTTGATGATACATGATTGTTTGGGTGTATGATAAGATTAAACCATGGTTATATAATGGTTAGGGTTTTGATTTTATTTATTTATTCATTTATTTATTTATTTCTTTTTGGCAAAAGAAAAGAAAATGGTGGCTTATTTTGTATTGTAGTTGAAGCTTCATGAAGCTTTGACTAAGTGACCATTTTGTCTTCATGCTTAACCCTAACCATTCACACTAACCATGGTTTATTCTCTACACCCAACTATGGTTGCTATATGATAAGTATTCATTTTATTTTCTATTTAGTAAATAACTTATCATATTCTTTTCTTCTTCTTCTTCTTCAACAAAGAAGAAGCTTGCAACCATCAATGGTGACTTGAGAAAAAGAGTGAGAAATATAATTCTAAAGTGAACCCAGTTCCTATTTCTTCATCCTCTACCACTTGCCAAGTAGTATAGGTTGTTTTCTTCACAAGTTTCATGGCTTGGTGAAGTTGGAGCTTGATCTTGTGTTGTCTCGACGTAGATCATCTTCAGCATCGAAGTCGACGACCTAGCCCGCCCTTTTCTCCAATGAAGCCGACGCTAGAGCCCGGGATCCGATGATCGCAGCGAGGGTACACCGTCCCGGAGCTATGGAGGTGGAGGACCGGATCTACAAAGGTTGTATTTCCGTTTACCCTATAGTTAAGTTGTTAACTAGCTTCTAGTTTCGCCTAAAATTCTAGTTAACGATCTAGTCTAGGGTTTCTCGGCACCGTAAAATTTGAAATTGGCATGGTTGATGCCTTGTGAGACCTCATTATAGTGCCTAGGAACCCTACAGATTCAAGTGCTGGTCACGACCTAATATTTCGGGTCGTGACAAAGGGAAACTTCCAGCTCAACCCATACCAAATCCTGGCTACTCACATCATAATGTGAGTGCTATTACCACTTTGAGATCTGAAAAAGTGCTGAACAACCATGTCGGTGAAGAGATTGATCATGAGGAATCAATCAATGATACCCCGGCTTCCACTTCCTTTTCTTACCCTATTTCGTCTACTCCACCTTCTTGCAAGCCTATTCTCCATTTTCCTCAAGGCTCGAACACTCAGCCCACTCCTTCTAGTCAACCCAAGACGATCCCCATTCCAATTCTGGGATCCGTTTTACCCACACGAACTTCTCCACAAATGTTGGACCCAACTATTATTGATCAAGCTCCTTATCCAAATAGGTTGAGGGCCAACAAACCTAGCACATAAATGGAGAAGATTATGCAAATGTTTAAACAGGTTAACATAAATATCCCTCTCCTAGATGCTATCCAACAAGTTCCGGCTTATGCGAAAATACTTAAGGACTTGTGCATTAGGAAGAGAAAGACTCAAGTGCCGAAAAAGTGTTCATGACGAGCAATGTTAGCACAGATTTTACCCATCAGTTACCAAAGAAACGTAAGGACCCTGGCTTTCCTACAATTTCTATTTCTATTGGGGGTAAGAATATTAACCGTTCTCTACTCGACCTTGGCGCTAGTGTTAACCTGCTTCCTTACTCTGTCTACGAGTAGTTAGGTATTGGAGAGTTGAAACCTGCCCACTGCACTCTCCAAATGGCAGATCGATCTATCACCAAACCTAAAGGTGAACTTGAGGATGCGTTGATAAAAGTCGGGGAATTTATATTCCCTGTGGACTTTATTTTTTTAGATACACAATCTGTAGCGAACCCACGGAACCAAATTCCGGTGATTCTCGGGTGACCCTTCTTAGCCACTTCCAATGCTGTCATTAATTGTCGTAACGATTCTATGAACTTATCTTTCGGAAAAATGACAATTGAGCTTAACATTTACAAGCTTAGAAGTCAACCATCTGAACCTTCTGCTCATATTCTTGATGTATGTTCTGTCCACGAGATAGCTCCCGAAAACTGCAAGGTTGATGAACTTTGCTTTAATGATCTTGACGACATTAGCAAATCATTGTTTGATCTTGCACAATATCATAGTGAGGACACTTTTAACGAGTCCACCCTTGAGTTTGAACCTTTTGACTCATCACAAAAGTCAGTAGCACTTTCCGAGTCAATATCTTATACATTTTATGAACTTCTTCGAGAATCCGAATATCATTCCCTTACCCCACCTTCTATTGTCTCTCCGCCGACATTAGATCTCAAACTATTACCTTCTCATCTTAAATATGCATATTTAGGTAAGAATGAGTCTTTGCCCATGATCATATCCGCTTCATTAGCTTTAGAGCAAGAGAACGCTTTTTTGATGGTCTTGAGATTTAATCGGCAAGCATTTGGTTGGACAATGGCAGACATCAAAGGGATTAGTCCCTTGATTGTAGAACATCATATACATTTGATGGATGAAGACAAACCAACCCGAGACCCATAAAGACGGTTGAATCCCGTCATGAAGGATGCGGTAAAGAAAGAAATTGTCAAGTGCCTTGATAGTGGTATAATTTACCCAATCTCTGATAGCCAATGGGTAAGTCCTATTCATGTGGTTCCTAAAAATTCTGGCATCACGGTCATAACCAATGAGGCTAATGAGTTGATCCAAACACGCACCCAAATTGGGTGGCGTGTATGTATTGATTATAGAAAACTCAATGCCGCAACGAGGAAAGATCACTTCCCTCTACCTTTCATTGACCAGATGTTGGAACGATTAGCCGGGCATGAATATTATTATTTCATGGACGGATACTCTGGCTATAATCAGGTCCCTATCGTCGAAAAGGATCAAGATAAAACAACATTTACTTGTCTTTTCGGTACTTTTGCTTATAGACGCATGCCCTTTGGGTTATGCAATACTCCCGCTACATTTCAGCGGTGTATGATGGGGATATTCTCAGAGTTGGTCGAGAATTTTCTGGAGATTTTCATGGACGATTTCTCTATATCCGAGGACTCATTTGAGGATTGCTTATGTCATCTTAACACTGTTCTTACCCGCTGTAAGGATAAGAACATAACATTGAATTGGGGAAAATGCCATTTCATGGTCCAAGAAGGTATCGCGCTTGGACATGTCATTTCACGAAAAGGCATTGAGGTAGACAGAGCTAAAATAGATGTCATCCATAACCTTCCTCATCCCAAATGCGTCAAAGATATAAGATCTTTCCTTGGTCATGCCGGATTTTATAGGAGATTCATTAAGGATTTTAGCAAAATTGCTAGACCCTTAACTCTTCTCTTGGCTAAGGATACAACATTTCACTTTGATTCGGACTGTGAGGCTGCTTTTGAATCACTTAAGAGATCTCTCACTACAGCCCCTGTTCTATCATCTCCAGATTGGAACCACCCGTTTGAGCTAATGTGTGATGCATCAAATTTTGCTGTTGGTGCAGTCTTAGGACATCACATTGATAAGATACCACATGCGATTTATCATGCAAGTAAGACCTTGAATGGTGCCCAAATTAATTATACAACCACCGAGAAAGAGCTCTTGGCAGTTGTATTTGCATTAGAAAAATTCAGGCCTTACTTGATTGGCTCACCGATTGTAGTTTACACTGATCACTCCGCCCTAAAACATCTTTTGTCTTAGAAGAATGCTAAGGCCAGGTTAATACGTTGGATCCTATTATTACAAGAATTTGATCTTGTCATTCGAGATAAGAAAGGGTGTGAAAACGTAGTAGCCGACCATCTTTCACGCATCTCTTCTTCACCTACTGTGACTTTGCCAATAAACGACTCTTTTCCTGACGAACAGCTCTTGAACGTATCCTGCGAACCTTGGTTCAAGGATATTGTGAATTATCTAGCAACGAGACTTATTCCCAGCGAATGGTCTAAACAAGACAATCATCGATTTTTATCCCGAGTAAAGCATTTTTACTAGGATAAACCTGTCGGTGTGTAGTAGCCCCTCTAGTTGGGTTGAAAAATCATAAAGTAATGAACTTTTAAATTTCTAGAGGGCTATTACAAACAAACTATGAATCATAACTAAAGCTTAGGGTAATAGTAACAATATATGAAGTTTAAACTAAAAGGAAAGGACCTACAACCTTTGTAGCCAACTCCTTCACTCTTTTGGACTCCTACGGCTTTGCTCGAAGCTTGGATCAACTTCGCTCAAGGTCCTTCGTCGTCTACGATGATCCACCCGGAGATTCCTAAGTCAAGCTCTTTGCTTCACAAGATCAAGATGAAGTGGAGCAAATACCCTACAATAAAGGGCTAGGGTAGTGTAGAATGTTTGTATACTCACTTAAAAACCCTTTATTTTTAAGTTCCTCACTCTTTTTCAAACTCAAGAGAGAGATAGAAGAAGGAGGAAGATGAAGATGGCAAAGCTTTTGTCAATATTATGATAATCTCATGAATAATAATGAAAAAGAAAAGATTATATATGAGACACTCTCAAATATAACCATGGTTAGCTAAATATCTAGATATTTTGTAGATGGGTTAAAGAACAAAGGAAATATAACCATGGTTAAAGTCAAAGGTCAATGAAGAAGTGTGTGGAAACAATGAGTCACAATTATCATTTCCTTTTTCTTTTTACTCAAAAACAAAAATACACATATATAGCAACTATGTGAGTCTTGCATTTCCATCTCTTATGTATCAACAACCATGATACATATATATGTATGTATGTGTGCATGCACATCATCATGTGCATGTATAAACATATATGTATACATCCAAAAGAAAAGGTTTGATTAAAAGTGAGCTAAAAGTCAATATTAAATCAACACTTGATTTAATAAATCGGTCATATCAAATACGACCCAACCAATAGTAAACGCCCGATTAAAATACGGTATCACATATTCACATTTGATCGAGCTTCTGCGCATATCTCATATGCATACCACATCGTTTCACCTGAGCTAGAAAAATCCTGTATGGGACTCTAAGACTCGTTAATACGCCGGCAGTAGGCGATGATCATATCAAAACACCCACAAGCCGCAAGCGGTCAGCTAAACGTAACGGCCACCTGGGTATTGAGCAAACAGAAGAACAACAAGCGAACTTGTCAAAGCTCCCGCAAAGTCATTGGTAACACTTACCGTACAGTCCGGTCTCTTCGTCTGATATGCTGCATATCAAGTCTATGGATGGAATCGTCGAGCCCTAATAACTTAATAAGTTATGCCGATATGGACTATGACCGACCGAGAAACTACTGATAATACTTATCAGTAAATCTCATCAGCCCTGGCCAGGGACTTCGAGTCAAAACCAATCGCGCATAGCACAACATCAACTCCCAATATTGGGAGAGACGAAACCCCTCCTATCGCTTATTGTCTCCATGTGTCTCGGGACTCTACCCAAAAGCCACATGTTTGCACGACTCAGTAGAGCCATGATAGGATGGAAATCAAAGTATGGTGGGAGAACACACAAGACTCTATGACAATCTCGGGTCTACAGACTAACCTGTACTTGTGTCACCTGAGAACTGCTATCCGACGATAGACATAATACTATATAGGAGTTCTCGATGAGTCCGTTCAGTATACCCAGTCTCCACTGAGCACCCGTATACAATCTTTGATGTCACAACACCAAAGGATATGGGATCATCCATCGCCCATCATATGGGTTAAGAAATGTATACGCTAGTCTACTCTAGAATATCGATGCCCTGTCTCGATATACCCTCGACTAGGAACATTTAAGGATATGCTTATAGACCACACATGCCCCACTAGTATGATCTCCATCATAGCCATGGAAGTCAAGCCGATATCCTGAGGGCTTTATTAACATGTATCAAATGAACAATATCAAGTAAACATGTCAAGATAAAGTACAACCAGATAGCATACCGTCATATCGAGCAAGAAAGTTATATATATATATATATATACATGTCCAAGCATCCATTATACATATAATGGCCTCTAGGGCATACATATATCCTACAATCTCCCACTTGCACTAAGGCCAATTATTGGCGTATCTCATACCCAACATCTCAAATAGTCGCTCATGTTGCGGCTGTGGAAGGGCCTTGGTTAGTGGATCCGCGGTGTTATTCTTTGTATCTACTCTCCGAATCTCGATCTCTTGGGGATCGACAATCTCCCAGATCAAATGATATCGCCTGAGGATGTGTCTGGACTTCTGATGGGATCTGGGTTCTTTGGACAACGACATAGCTCCATTATAATCACAATACACTGGTATTGGATCAATAATGGTTGGAACTACTCCTAGTTCCGCAACGCACTTCCTTATCCAGACGGTTTCCTTGGCAGCAATATACTCAGCTTCCATTGTGGAGTCTGCAACGGTATCCTGTTTGGAACTCTTCTAACACACCGCCCCTCCATTAAGGGTAAATACAAACCCTTAGATAGATTTACTGTCATCCTTATAACTTTGGAAGCTGGAATCGGTAAAGGCCTCCATTTGGAGATCCCCATTACCATACACCAAGTTCTTTAGTACTTCGCAAATACTTAAGAATGTTCTTCACAGCTATCCAGTGTTGCTCCCCTGGGTTGGATTGATACCTGCTTACTACAGCTAGTGCATAAACCACATCAGGGTGAGTACATATCATCGCATACATTATAGATCCTACGGCTGAAGCGTAGGGTATAATGCTCATGCGAGCTCTCTCTTCATCAGTCTTCGGATAGAAGTCCTTGGAGAGAGTGATTTCATGGCAAGCGGGTAAGGCACCACGCTTGGAATCTTCCATACTAAACCTTTTTAGGATGGTATCAATGTACTTTGATTGGGACAATCCCAATAACCTCTTGGATCTATCTATATAGATCCTTATGCCCAAAATGCACGAGGCATCACCCAGGTCCTTCATGGAGAACCTTTGTGATAAGAATG
Organism: Agapanthus africanus; assembly: GCA_030015575.1. Classification (NCBI taxonomy): domain Eukaryota; kingdom Viridiplantae; phylum Streptophyta; class Magnoliopsida; order Asparagales; family Amaryllidaceae; genus Agapanthus; species Agapanthus africanus. Next base: position 249,514,807 of record JASDDO010000004.1, on the reverse strand, counting down.
ATTTGACCGATTGTAGCATAGGAATATCATTTCCTATCAAGAGAATGTCATCTACGTACAATACGAGGAAAGTGACAGTACTCCCTACAATCTTCTTATAAATACATGGTTCATCTATATTTTTGATAAAATCAAACTCTTTGATTGTATCATCAAAGCAGATGTTCCAGCTCCGAGATGCCTGTTTTAATCCATAAATGGATTTAAGCAACTTACATGCCTTTTCGCTGCTCCCACTGTCAATGAAGCTCTCTGGCTGATCCATAAAAACGCACTCTTCTAAATCACCATTTAGAATTGCAGTTTTAACGTCCATCTGCCATATTTCATAGTCGTAGTGAGCAAAAATTGCAAGTAGTATCCGGATGGATTTAAGTATTGCTACTGGAGAGAAAGTTTCATCATAGTCCAATCCTGGTCTTTGACGAAAACCTTTCGCTACAAGCCTTGCTTTATAGGTCTCCACCTATCCATCTACACCAATCTTTCTCTTAAAGATCCATTTTCAACCCACGGGTTTTATTCCAGGAGGTGCAACGTCTAAAGTCCATACTTTGTTGGTGTACATGGACTCCATTTTGGATCTCATGGCATCCGGCCACTTCACGAGTCACCGCTTGTGATAGCTTGCTGAAAACTAGTAGGGTCATCATCTTCCATGATGCAATCTTCACTATCACCATCAACGAGAAACCCATAGTATCTCTCCGGTGGGTGAGAAGTTCTACTAGATCTCCGGAGCGGCAGAGCTTCTTGATGTTCTACTGCAACATCAGGTTCAACCAATTCATCATGATTAATTTGTGTCCCTAGAACCTCTTCTAGTTCTACCGCATTGCCATCAGTACTATTTGTAAAATTTCATTTTCTAAAAATGTGGCATGTTGAGAAACAAACACTCTTTGTTCCTCCTTGTGGTAGAATAGATATCCATATGAATGTTTTGGATATCCCACAAACTTACACATGACCGATCGTGTCTCGAGTTTATCCGGATTCTACTTTTTGACAAAAGCCGGAAAACCCCATATCCTAACTCTTTTAAGAGATGGTCTTTTCCCACACCACATCTTATATGGAGTGGTAGACATGGTCTTGGTTGGAACCCTGTTTAATAGAAAAATTGTTGTTTCTAATGCATGTCCCCGAAAGGAAAGAGGTAACTCAACATCACTCATCATGGACCTTACCATATCTAATAGGATACGATTCCTCCGTTCTGACACACCGTTGTGCTGTGGTGTGTAAGGAGGAGTGAGCTGAGAGAGAATCCCATTCTCTTTTAAGAAGTTTAAAAACTCAGTGCTTAAATACTCTCCACCTTGATCTGATCGAAGTTTCTTGATACTCGAGCCAGTTTGTTTTTCTACTTCAAGTTTGTACTCCTTGAATTTCTCGAAAGTTTCGGATTTATGCTTCAATAAAAACACGTGTCCGAATCTTGAGAAATCATCAGTAAAATTGATGAAGTATGAAAAACCGCCTCTAGCATGTGTAGACATTGGTCCGCATACATCACTATGTATGAAGCCTAAGAGTTCTGTAGCTCTCTCTCCGTGTCCAATAAACATAGTTTTGGTCATTTTACCTTTGATACAGGACTGAAAAGTCGCATAAGATTTATATTCAAAAGGATTCAAATATCCATCTTTATGTACCTTGTTTAGTCTTGTTTCATTAACATGACCAAGTCTACAATGCCAAAGAAAAGATTCATTTATGTCTGAAATTTTTCTTTTACTTGTGTGTTGTATGTTGAAAATTGTGTGTTGGTTTAGGATGTAAATACCGTTATTCAGTGTACCATACCCAATCAACTATTAATTCAAGTTAATGTTCATAAGATTATTCTGCAATACAAAATGATAACCTTCATTGTCTAACAAGGAAACAGATATTATATTACATAGCATACTAGGTACATAATAATAAGGGTTCAAAACCAAAATACATCCTGAAAGCAACCCCAGATGATAATCTCTTACGGATACAACATGTTCATTGGAACCATTTCCAACCCGAAGAGTATGGTCCTCAGTCTTCAAAACTCTACTGTTTCTCAATCCCTGCACACAATTGCAGATGTGAGAACCAGAACCGGTATCTAATACCCAAGATACAAAGTTTATAGAAAAACACTTTTCAGTTACAAACACACCTGAAGCGAAAGCATCAGCATTCTTCTTCTTCTTGAGATCTGCAAGGTACAAAGCACAATTGCGTTTCCAGTGTCCTGACTTGTGGCAGTAAAAACATTCTCCTTTTCCACTTCCCGCGGCCCCAGACTTGTCTTTCCCCTTCGCCTTTACAACTCCACCTCTCGGCCTAGTAGGTTTCTTCTTCTTCTTTCCTTCGGCCTTGGCTTTTAGGATGGAAGAGGAAGATGGTCCATATAGCAGAATGAGAGTTTTCACTATCTTAAAAGTTCCTTCTGCACTTCTCAACATATTGAGAAGTTCAGGAAGTGACTTCTCCAAATTGTTCATATTGAAAGTCACTATGAAAGGAGCAAAGGCAGGGGGAGAGACTGTAGAACAATATCAGTATATTGCTCGTTATCCATGGTCCATCCAAGGTCCTCAAGTTCTTCTATAAGACCAATCATCTTCAAAACATGTTCTCCTACTGATGTACCAGAAGCCATCCGCATCTGAAACAGCTTTCGAGATGCTTCGTAGCGTAAAGACCGAGATTGCTCTCCATACAGATCCTTTGTATGGAGAAAGATGGATTGAATATTCATCTTCTCGTGTTGCTTCTGATGTACATTATTCATAGAAGCTAGCGCGAGGCATTTGGCCATGTTACAAGCAATATCCCATGTTTTTCGGATCTCCTTATCCGAAATAGATGATTCAGGACCTGGGGTGGGTGGGGCTTTGGCAGTGAGGACATATGATACTTTATCATATGAGAGTGCAATGTTCAGGTTCCTCAGCCATTCAATATAATTGGGTCTAGTCAGTTTGTTTTTCTCTAACAGAAGTTTTAGTCCCGTCATCTGTATTTGCCATTAGGAGAGAGAAAAGAATACACTCAGCGAAATGCTCTTGCAAAGATCAGATTTGTTATTGTCTTATCTAATCGATGTCTCCCACTACTTTTATCAAATTTTCTTTCAAACCTCCAAGAAAACTAGCCAGGATTAATTACATTCTACAGTTTCTCTAACCGGTCAGCCAGGCCAGTGTCGGTAGTTTGAGGTAGGTTCCCCGTGCTTTCGCACGGACCTAATTAAAATAAACCTCGTTTTCCCAGAGGTCAAACCCCGTTAACACCTTTCTAGACACCTACTGGATTAGCTAATTATAAAGTGTAAAACTCTCTTGGGAGTAACTCTTACTCACAGTGGGATCAAGATCCAACTATCATATAGATGGTATGCAATCTCACTGCAAATTTCAACTCTTGAAACTCCCGATATGGTTTTTACCCCTAGCAACTTATGACCTTAGCTATAGTCAACATATCATAAGTACTAGTCAAGTTCTACCCGTCATTTCGTGATTAACTAGACCCACCCATACGATCCTTGACTATGATCAACATAATCACATGAATGTCCTAACTGTTCACATCATATGCTTTGTAGGAAGACATCACTTAGCTACCGTACACTACGCCTTGATTATGATCAACATACGTAGCACGAATACTAAGTACCCTGCTTCCTAAAATGACGGAAGGTTGCGAATAGTTTTTATGAAAACCTTTAACGCTTTGAACTTGATCTCGTTGTCGAATCTAATAGTTTAGAAAAGGAGTGGCTTAAGCTCTGCATCTTTTGAAACTTGCTTTTTCATAAAAGAGCCGAGTGGGTTTCAAATCCGATTCTACAACATCTTTAGGTTTCTTTTTCTTTACATTAATCTCATTAATGTATTCCCATCATTTAAGTTCCTAATCCATCACAGAAACGAAAAATAGACATTTATTACATATCACATATATAATAACAATATTGCATTCATCTCAAATATCAAGTAATCACATCACAGAATAATCAGCAGCAGAAACAGATATATGAAAATATAGCATATACTAGGAACTCCGTATTTTATATTTAGCCCACGATAGAAAATACGGATTCCACGGTCGTGATGAATAGCCAAGCCCACACCCCTAGACCCCTATGAGAGCGACAAGCGACCCTTCCAATTCTGAAGTTTAGGAGACCCGGTCTCGACTCCTCGAGATGGCCTCCCACTGAACTCCAAAACCTGGCCACTCGTGCTCCCCTCCTTGGGTCTATCCTAATGCGGAAAAGTAAAATATACATTAATGGAGACATCATCCTCAACCCGGAAGTGCCCCAATAAAAGAATATTATTTACAATGAATTTTACATGATTGAAAAGAGAAAATCTCGTCTCACATAAAACCCTCGGCCATTCCATCACGACGATCCTATACATCATATCATAGCAACATAATTGAAAAGCATAGACGACGTTAAATATATCAATGAACACATCATCATACCTACTGTTTAACCAGATCTCAACTCTTGAACTTGCATTAAAAATTCCTAGAGAGCACATACAATACCTACGGATCAACACAAGAAAGCACGGTCCAAGCCTCATTAACGGTGCCGGGGAACCGCCGCAAATGCCACTATTTGGCCGCGGTTCCGTGGTCGTTGTGTCGAGTTAGGCGCTCGTTTTTCTTGGGGATCCACATAAAACCCTGCACTATTTTCTGGATATTTTTAATCCCAAAAATTTCAACGTTTGAAAAAATTTCCAGTGAGCATGAAAAAAATCATATTTTTATGTTTGATTGAGTTTTTAAACGTCGTCTAGTTTACCCTAAAGCTCTAGCTAGGCTCTGATACCATGTTGGTGTGTAATAGCCACTCTAGTTGGGTTGAAATATCATAAAGTAATGAACTTTTAAATTTCTAGAGGGCTATTACAAACAAACTATTAATCGTAACTAGAGATTAGGGTAATAGTAACAATATAAGAAGTCTAAACTAAAAGGAAAGGAACTACAACCTTTGTAGCCAACTCCTTCACTCTTTTAGACTCCTACGGCTTTGCTCGATGCTTGGATCAACTCCGCTCAAGGTCCTTTATCGTCTACGATGATCCACCCGGAGATTCCTAGGTCAAGCTCTTTGCTTCACAAGATCAAGATGAAGTGAAGCAAACACCCTACACTAAAGAGCTAGGGTAGTGTAGAATGGTTATGTGGTTTATATACTCACTTAAAAACCCTTTCTTTTTAAGTTCCTCACTCTTTTTCAAACTCAAGAGAGAGATAGAAGAAGGAGGAAGATGAAGATGGCAAAGCTTTTATCAATATTGTGATAATCTCATGAATAATAATGAAAAAAAAAAGATTATATATGAGACACTCTCAAATATAATCATGGATAGCTAAATATCTAGATATTTTGTAGATGGGTTAAAGTACAAAGGAAATATAACTATGGTTAAAGTAAAAGGTCAATGAAGAAGTGTGTGGAAACAATGAGTCACAATTATCATTTCCTTTTTCCTTTTACTCAAAAACAAAATACACATATATAGCAACCATGTGAGTCTTGCATTACCATCTCTATGTATCAACAACCATGATACATATGTATGTATGTATGTGTGCATGCACATCATCATGTGCATGTATAAACATATATGCATACATCCAAAAGAAAAGGTTTGATTAAAAGTGAGCTAAAAGTCAATATTAAATCAACACTTGATTTAATAAATCGGTCATATCAAATACGACCCAACCAATAGTAAACGCCCGATTAAAATACGGTATCACATATTCGCATTTAATCGAGCTCCCGTGCATATCTCATATGTGTTAGTTATATGTATGCCCTAGAGGCCATTACTGTACATACGATGTATATTGTAGTGGATGCTTGGACATATTTATGGAGGACTTTCTTACTCGACATGATAGTATGCTATCTGGTTGCTCTTTATCTTAACATGTACAATGATTGTCTCTATATTACATGTTGATAAAACCCATAGGATGAGTACTTGACTACCAGGATTATGATGCAGATCATACTAGTAGGGACAGGGTAGTCGCCAAGTACATCCTTCAAATGTTCCTAGTCGAAGGTGTATCGAGACAGGGCATCGATATATCAGAGTAGACTAGCATATAGCTTCTCGACCCATGTAGATGGGCGATGGATGATCCCATACCCATTGGTGTTTGACATCAGAGACAGTATATGGGTGCTAAGTGGAGACTGGGTACACTGAACGGAATCACCGAGAACTCCCAGATGGTATTATACATAACGTCAGATGGCAGTTCTCTGGTGACACTGGTACAGGTTAGTTTGTAGACCCAAGATCGTCATAGAGTCTTGTGTGATTCCCACTGTGCTTTGATTTCCACCTTACCACGTTCAAGAGAACGTGTAAAATAGTGGCTTTTGGGTATAGTCCCGACTCACATGGAGGCAATGAGCGATAGGAGGGGTTTCGTCTCTCTCGGTATTGGGAGTTGATGTTGCGCTATGCTCGATTGGCTATAACAGGAAGTCCCTGTCCAGGGCTGCTTCAGAGATATACTGGTAAGTGTTATCAGTAGTTTCTCGACCCGTTATGAGCCTCATATCGACACGACTTATCGAGTTACCGGGATCTGACGTTTACCACCCCTAGACGAGATATGCGACATATCAGACGAAGAGACCGAACTGTACGGTAGTGTTACTGATTGGATTCGCAGGAGTGTGAACATGCTTGCTTGTTGATTTTCTGATCGCTCAATACCCGGGTGGCCATTACGTTTAGCAGACCGCTTGCGGCTTGTGGGTGTTTAAATGATCATCACCTACTGCCGGCGTATTGACGAGTCTTTAGAGTCCTACACAGAGGTTTCCTGGCTCAAGCGAAACGGAGTAGGAGCACATGTGTGATATGTGTGGGACCGAGATTGATACGATATGAGATACCGGATTCTATTCTCGCTATTTGTGACATTGATCGGTTATATGTGATATAACAGGGTTATCGGATCAAGTGTTGATTCGATAAGTTGTTACATATGATATTAGTCGGTTATATGTGATAGAACCGGATTATTAAATCAAAAGTTGATTTGATAATCTAATGTATAATTATATATTTGATATATTACATTACATTAACTAGTATTAGCTCACTTAGGATTTTTTTTCTCACTAGTTTGTGCATGTGTATATATGTGATATATATTAGTGTACAAAAGTATGTGTAATGCTTGATGATACATGCAAGATGGGTGTATGAGACTTATACCATGTTAGGGTTAAATTAGGATTTATAATTTATTCAAATTTAAACAAATTAGGAGAGTATTAGTTTAAGGTTCAAAGCTTGTAGAAGCTTGTATGAACCTTTGACTAAGTCCACTCTTTTGTCTAGCTTAGGATATTTATTAACCCAACACTTAACCTTATCCTTTGGTTTATTCTCTACATGAGTTAGGCATGAGGGTTTAACTCACTCATGGTTGCAATAATTCATTTGGATTAATTCATATGATGAGTTCATTCTTCTTCTTCTTCTTCCTCAAAGCTTTCTAGCTTCAATGGAAGTATGAGAAAAAATGTGAGAAAATCAAATCTAAAGTGAGCCCACTTCCTACTTCATCATTCTATACTACTTGCCATTTAGTATAGGGTGTTTGCTTCACTAATTTCATAATTAGTGAAGAGATAGCTTGGGTTAGTGTCTCCTCGACGTAGATCATCTTCGGCCTCGAAGACATCGAAGCAAGCATGTTCGTTTCTTCATGGATACCTCTCTAGAGTCCGGAGTTCACGATCGCAGCGAAGTGACTACTACAAAGAGCTATTGAAGTGAAGGACCGGTCTACAAAGGTTGTATTTTCTCACTAGACTTGCAAAGTGTTTGCATTTACATTTCCGTCGATTTCTAGTTAACGATTCTAGGGTTAGGGTTAGCTAGAACGACAAATTTTTGAATTTGGCGTGGACGATACCTCCCGAAACCTTGCTGCCGTGCTAGGAAACCCTGCAATATGCACACCACATCGTTTCGCCTGAACTAGAAAAATCCTGTATGGGACTCTAAGACTCGTCAATACGCCGGCAGTAGACGATGATTATATCAAAACACCCACAAGCCGCAAGCGGTCAGCTAAACGTAACGGCCACCCGGGTATTGAACGAACAGAAGAACAACAAGCGAACTTGTCAAAGCTCTCGCAAAGTCATTAGTAACACTTACCGTACAGTCCGGTCTCTTCGTCTGATATGCTGCATATCAAGTCTAGGGATGGAATCGTCAAGCCCTAATAACTTAATAAGTTATGCCGATATGGACTATGACCGGTCGAGAAACTACTGATAACAATTATCAGTAAATCTCATCAGCCCTGGCCAGGTACTTCGAGTCAAAACCAATCGCACATAGCACATCATCAACTCCCAATATTGGGAGAGACGAAACCCCTCCTATCGCTCATTGTCTCCATGTGTCTCGGGACTGTATCCAAAAGCCACCTGTTTGCATGACTCAGTAGAGCCGTGGTAGGATGGAAATCAAAGTATAGTGGGAGAACACACAAGACTCTATGACAATCTCGGGTCTACAGACTAACCTGTACCTGTGTCACCTGAGAACTGCTATCCGACGATAGACATAATACCATATAGGAGTTCTCGATGAGTCTATTCAGTGTACCCAGTCTCCAATGAGCACCCGTATACAATCTTTGATGTCACAACACCAATGGATATGGGATCATCCATCGCCCATCATATGGGTGAAGAAACGTATACGCTAGTATACTCTGGAATATCGATGCCCTGTCTCGATATACCCTCGACCAGGAACATTTAAGGATATGCTTATAGACCACACATGCTCTACTAGTATGATCTCCATTATAGCCATGGAAGTCAAGCCGATATCCTGAGGGCTTTATCAACATGTATCAAATGAACAGTATCAAGTAAACATGTCAAGATAAAGTACAACTAGATAGCATACTATCATGCAAGCAAGAAAGTTATCTATATATATATATACATGTCCAAGCATCCACTATACATATAATGGCCTCTAGGGCATACATATATCCTACAAAACCTTATTTGTTTAAGTATTGTCCTGACCAAATCATTCGCAGATGTGTCCCCAATGATGAATTCAAGAGTGTTTTGTCTTTCTGTCATAATTAGGCATGTGGTGGTCACTTTGGTCCATGTAAGACGGCGGAGAAAGTTTTGCAATGTTGTTTTTACTGGCCAACATTATTCAAAAATGCAATTGAACATTGCAAAACTTGTCCATGGTGTCAACACACGGGTCGGATTTCTCGGAGAAATGAGATGCCACTCCAACCTATCTTGGTTGTGGAAATTTTTGACGTTTGGGGTATTGATTTTATGGGTCCTTTTCCCAACACTTTTGGGAATTTGTATACCTTGTTAGCCGTTGATTACGTCTCAAAATGGATGGAAGCAATACCTGTTAGTTGTATGTATGCCCTAGAGGCCAGTATTGTACAGATGATGTATATTATATTGGATGCTTGGACATATATAGAGAGGACTTTCTTGCTCGATATGATAGCATGCTATCTGGTTTCTCTTTATCTTAACATGTATACTTGTCTCTTGATACTGTCTTATAGTTACATGTTGGTAAAGCCCTTAGGATGTGTGCTTGACTACCTGGACTATGATGCAGATCATACTAGTGGGGCCATGGTAGTCCATAAGTACATCCTTTAATGTTCCTAGTCGTAGGTGTATCGAGACAGGGCATCGATATACCAGAGTAGACTAGCGTATACGCTTCTCGACCCATGAGATGGGCGATGGATCATCCCATATCCATTGGTGTTTGACATCAGAGATGGTATACGGGTGTTCAGTGGAGACTGGGTACACTGGACGGACTCGCCGAGAACTCCCAGATGGTATTATACCTTACGTCAGATGGCAGTTCTCTGGTGACACTTGTGCAGGTTAGTCTGTAGACCCGAGATCGTCATAGAGTCTTGTGTGATTCCCGCTGTGCTTTGATTTCCACCTTACCACATCCAAGAGGGCATGCAAAACGGTGGTTTTTGGGTACAGTCCCGAGTCACATGGAGGCGATGAGCGATAAGAGGGGTTTCGTCTCTCCCGGTATTGGGGGTTGATGTTGCGCTGTGCTCGATTAGCCATAACAGGGAAGTCCCTGGCCAGGGCTGATTTAGAGATTTGCTGGTAAGTGTTACCAGTAGTTTCTCGACCCGTTATGATCCTCACATCGGCACGACTTATCGGTTATTGGGGTCTGACGATTACCAACCCTAGACTTGATATGCGACATATCAGACGAGGAGACCGGACTGTACGGGAAGTGTTACCGGCAGGCTTTTACAGGAGTTAGAGCGGGCTTGCTTGCTGATCTTTTGATCGCTCAATACCCGGGTGGCCGTTACGTCCAGCTAGTACCGCTGACGACTTGTGGGTGCTTGATGTGATCATCACCTACTGCCGGCGTATTGACGAGTCTTTAGAGTCCTACACAGAGGTTTTACTGGCTCAGGTAGGAGCACATATGTGATATATGCGGACCGAGAATGATGCGTGTATGTGATACCGTATTCTATTCTCGCGACTTTTTGTATCGCGAGGTTATATGTGATATAGCCGGGTTATCGAATCAAGTGTTGATTCGATAAGTGGATACATTGGATGTTAGTCGGTTATCTGCGATATGACCAGATTATTAAGTCAAGTGTTGATTTAATAATTTAGTGTATAATTGTATACTAGATATACTAATTTACATTAACTTACATATGTTCACTTATGGATTTTTCTCACATGTGCACAACTTTAATATATATGTGATATATATTAAAATGTGTTTTCTTTTTGTATCATGGTTGATGATACACTTGACATGGGTGTGTAAGACATACACCATTCTATTTATCATGGTGGGTTATAATTATTTAAGGTAATTACAAAATTAGTGGAATTTTGGAAAGAGCATGAAGCTTGTAGAAGCTTGCTTTGCTTTGACAAAGTCCACTAGCTTTGTCTTTACTTTAGATTTTTTGTTAACCTAACCATTTGGATTAGCCATGGTTATGTCTCTACATGAGTTAGTATATGATACTCACTCACCATGGTTAGCTCACTCACTTGATCATTATCTTCATCTTTTCTTTTGTTCATCTTCTTCTTCTTTGAGCAAAAGAAAAGCTAGCTAGGGTTTTCAAGAGAGAGTAAAACATTGTGAGAAAATAAATTCTAAAGTGAACCCACTTCCTATTTCTCCATCCTCTACTAGACTAGCACTTTAGTTTAGGGTGTTTGCTTCACTAATTCTCTAGTTAGTGAAGTAGAAGCTTGAGTTGATATTCCCTCGACGTAGATCTTCTTCGGCCTCGAAGACTTCAAGCAAGGACGCTTCTTTCGCCTCGTGAAGCCATGCAAGAGCCCGGGAGAACCACGATCGCAGTGAAGGGACTTCAACAAGGAGCTAATGAAGTGAAGGACCGATCTACAAAGGTTGTATTTCGTATTCACTTAGTCGTAATTGTCTTTTACTAGCATGTGAAACCCTAATTTTCTAGCAACGATCTTGTTTAGGGTTATTCGGCACGGCTAAAATTTTAAACGGGCATGGTTGATGCATTGTAGAACCTTATTAGAGTGCCTAGTAACCCTACAATACCATGTCGCACTAATGATAACAAGGTTGTTATTAAGTTCCTTAAAGAAAATATCTTTTCACGATTTGGACACCCTCGCGCTATAAGTAGCGACAATGGGACGCATTTCTGTAATCGGTCTTTCAAGACTTTGAAGCGGAAATATTCAATCAACCATAAACTTTCTACGCCCTATCATCCCCAAATGAGCGGGCAAGATGAGATTTCCAATAGGCGAATCAAACAAATTTTGGAGAAGACAGTTTCTAAAAATCGTAAAGATTGGTCAACCAAATTGACGGATGCTCTTTGGGTATTTCGTACCGCTTATAAGACCGATCTTGGTATGTCTCCTTACCGTCTAGTGTTTGGAAAGGCTTGCCACCTTCCTGTCGAGATCGAACATAAAGCAATGTGGGCTATTAAAGAACTTAACTTTAATTTAAATCAAGCCTGCAATTTTCGGAAGCTGTAATTAAATGAGCTAAGCGAACTCCGCGATGAAGCTTACGATAATGCGGTGATAGTAAAGAACCGGACAAAGGTATTTCACAACAAAAATATTTTGAGAAAAACTTTTAGCCCAGGACAACAAGTCCTTCTTTACGATTCTCGTCTCCATCTTCATGCGGGTAAGTTAAGATCTCATTGGAAAGGACCGTTTGTAGTACGGTATGTTTATCCGCACGGGGCAGTTGAAATTGAAAATATTAAAAAACGGTTCAATTTTCAAAGTGAATGAACATAGATTAAAACCGTATTTTCCACTGACCCCACGGAGGAGCTCCTGTTTTTATAGGAGTCGATTTATCATAACTAAATTTCTTCTGTCTTACCTCCATGTCTCGATAAAGTTGTCTCATCATAAGAATGGAGGTGTGTTTAAAAAGGACTTAATTGAATATCCATATGATTAAAGATAAGTTTGGGGGAGATTTTCACGTCCATATGTTCTTGCCCCCGTTAATAAATTTTCCTCCCAAGTCTACAGGTTTTTGAGAGTTAACTGATGACAACAGTGAGGACACTGCTGTAAACAGGTTTGGGGGAGGTTTGTGCTTATTTACGCATTACCTTGCATTACACATTGCATAAGCACAAAATTTTCAAAAAATTTATTTTATAATAAAAGATTAGAAAGTGAAAAATTACATTTAAAAGATTGGAAAAGTTTAAGAAAACCAAGAAAGTTAGATATTTTCTTAAACGAAACTAGTAATAAGTAGTTATGAGTCGTTGTCCCAAGGGTTAGGAAGATGAAGAAAGTCGCTAATCTGAGGATAAAAATAAGTCTGAAAAATAGTTCCTATTCTTGAAGCCAAATATTTGAACATTGATACCCTACTATACGCACTTACACACGTCTTGAAACTCGGGATAGTAAAGGATACCTTGAAATGCTCTTGTCTAAAAGCCAGAGTATAAAGAAAATAATAAATGAAGCATAAAAGTATAAAATGGTGAAGAAAAATGAACACTGGTTTTGTAATCACCAAGGCAGTATAAAAAATATAGTGAGGGTGCTTCATCACCTAGTGCCTTAGACCAACTGGTTTGGGAGCCACTGCTAAGCCTTAGGTGTTGCAAGACGAGAAAATTGCTAATTACACCTAATAAGTGAGCACATTTAGTAATCGGTCGGTTAGTACCTCAAGAAGTATTAACGGTCACATGAAAAATGTGTGAGCAATTCCATCCAAAATATTCACCGACTAAAAAGTACTGAGGCAGATGGACAAGAGTATGATAGCTTGAATTGAATTCTCCGAGTGTAGGGATGTCTTTTACACACACGTAGGTGTATATGATCGGTGTTTGGAAGAAAGGTAGGGATGAAGAATAAATGAGATGTTTTATTGAGAGATAATGTGATTTCTAATATCTTTTCATGACTATTAAGATAGGGCTCATGACAACCGAAAAGCTAGTGTAGTTGAAAATTCTGATTTTCAAGTTTTTTCTTTTATAGTTCTTATCGTTATATGTAACTTTTACAGTCTTTCTTTTATTATAGGATTTTGTGGGTGTAATCCGCTGAAAACCCTCAGGAGACAACACTCTTCCTACTAGGGACACCTAGAGGTTTAAAGGCTTGTTGCATGTGCTCAGTTCATTCGTGTTGCCTACGAAAGTGTGCTAGTTAGTTTTTCTCTTTCTTTCTATTTTCTTTTTCTCCTGAATAAAAGAAGTTTGTTCGGGATGATCAAAGTCAAGATTGGGGGAATTTGTTCAGTTGAAATTATTGCAATTTTTAACATAACAATTTCCTCACTTTTCTAATCATTTAAGGATGTTTGATATAAATATAACATATATTACAAGTTCGTCTGGAAAATATCAATTATCATGTGTTATACATTATAATCAACATTTTTGAAGAAAATTGTATTTTTATTATTTCACGCATAATATTGTATATCTCTAACACTCTTCATTGAGATCTTGTACAGAAATTAGCCCAGATCAGATATCAGAATCAGAAATTTGCCGATGAAAATACATGAAATCAAAGAGTTAAATTCTGACAAAGATTCAGAAAGGATAAAAAGATTCCAGATATCACATATAAACCGTGAGAACAACAAAAGAAGGCTCAAGAGATTTGGAGTCATGATCTCACAAATAGGCCGCGGAACCGCGGCCGAGTCAGGCCGAGTCGCCGCGGATCCGCGGCCGAGTTGGGGGCTTCGAAGTCGGGAACTCTCTGGAAACTTCATTGCAACGTTCTAGCTTCTTGGAGACGCTTCGTTTTAACAACCTTGTTCTAGAAACTTCTCTACAACAATCTAGCTTGTTGATCAAGCTTCATAACTACCTAGCTTATTCTAGAAACCTCTCTATAACAACCTAGCTTATGAGGGAAGCTTGATGAGGGGCTATAAAAAGGGACCTAAGCCTACATTAAAGAAGTTGTTGATTAGTTGTTGAATTTTGTACACAATCATAAAAACAATTTAGATCAAATTCCAAATCAAGATCCAAAATCAAGAATCGTGAGAAATTCATCGAGCGAGATCATTCAAGATCCTTTACACGAAGCTGATCGTCATCAACGAGCACGTGATCCTCGATAGATCCAAGCCTCACGGTGATCGAGCAAAGCAAAGATCGACGGAGAAATTATCTCTTCAAGGGAGTGATCAAGAGCGAATTTTCTTGTAATCTCGGATTGAAGAAGTTGTAATTTGAAGTTGAATAATAAAGGTGATCATTACTTTTAATCTTGCTTTCTTTAAATTTTCACATTATGAAATCTTTATTTGTCGATTCTTCTATTTTCATAATGTGTGAGTAAATCTTCGTTTGTTAAGGATTCGAAAGAATTTGGTAGATCTAATGGTGAGAGAATTCTATATTCATCTTAAGTCTTATGGAGATTATAAACTTTAGCAAAAAGAATCATTAATGTCCAAATTGTGAGTGAGATCAATTTATTGAGAATTTCATCACAATTTGGGGAGTAAATTGACGATCCTTCTTGCTAAAGGCTAGATATGAATGATAATTAATGAAAGGACAAGGGGCAATGAAGGATAAACCCTAGTTTCTTCAAAGGATCCCTAATTCTCATTAATAGGCATCGATCTAGTAGTAATTCTACCAATAGATAAGATGAATTATCTTGAATCATCATCCATGGCTACTAATTCCATTCGAATCCTACAAGCCTTCTATAATTTACTTGATAATTAGATCTTGACATTTTCTCGATTTCCTTTCTTGAAAACGATTTCTTGAATTTCTTGAAATGATTACTTCAACCAAAATCTTAAACTACTTCTTGAATTTTCTTTACTATTTATTTCGACTCACCTAAAGCTAGAATTTACGAGTTCCACAAATCTCAGAGGATGACCCGTACTCACTAACGCTTGTTACACGCGACACTGTTATTGATTGCGGTTACTAAACTACAAAACCTACAAATAATATCCTACTTTTCTTTGAACAATCAACGTCTCGTCCAGGAACAAGCCGCCTAAGGTGGCCCTCTTCGACGAGGAGTCCGACCCGAAGGACCACCTGGACGCGTTCTCGGCGAGCATGAGCTTCTAGGATATCTCGGACACAACCCAATACTAAGCTTTCCCGACTGCCCTCATTCGTGCTGGTCAGGACTGGTTCTGGGGATTGGCGCTACGCTCTATCTCGACCTTTGACGAGTTAGCCACCCAATTCCTCGGACACTTCGTCGGCAACAGGCGGCAGAAGAGAACAGTCGACCACCTGTTCACCATAAAGAGCGGGGACAAAGAATCCTTTAAGGGATATGCCACTCGCTTCTACAACACTCTCCTCGAAGTCCCCTATCACCGAGACAAAACTATCATCATTGCTCTAAGGTCGGGTCTTAGGCACAAAGAGTGGCTCCACTCTTTTGCATTAGCGCAACCTAAGACCATGGCCGAGGTAAAAACTTGGACCGAGCGAGAGATCCAATTTGAGTCTGAGGTGAATGCCAACCTTCCCCGGGCCGACCAAGTCGACCAAAAGAAGAGGGACAGAGAAGAGAAGAAGAAGGTCGACCGGCCAAAACCATACTCCCCAAAGTTCCAGGAGTATACTCCTCTCAACATCTCCCAGACCGAGCTGCTAAAGGAGGCGAAGGGGGAGCGATTCTTCAATCCCCCGCCGGTCACCTACAGAGCAGCTAAACGTACCCGGGGCCCGTATTGCGCCTTCTATAGGTCGCAAGGCCACCCGACCGAAAACTGTAAACAACTTCGCGACTACATCGAGGAGTTGATCTGCTTCGGCCACTTGGCGAAGTACCTGCGGGACAAGCGGCAGGCCGATAGGGAGCAGGAGAACCAGCCCCCTCCGGGGGAATTTACAAACAGGCAAATCATGGTCGTTTCCTTGGGACTTGCCCGTAGAGCTGGCGAGACTCACCACCTCCTACCCATCGAGGGAACAAGCGACCCGCCAGAAGAAATGCAGGACCGCTGAGCCCATTATCTTCACTGATGAAGACCTCCACGGTATATCCTTGCCTCACAACTACCCTCTCGTGATTACGACACGGGTCCACCGTTACGAGGTTCAGAGGATATTGGTCGATTCCGGGAGCTCGGCAGATCTCCTCTTCTATGACTGCTTCCAGCGTATGGGGTTAGGGCCGTCCGACCTGCGGCTAACCTCCCACATCCTATCGGGGTTTACCAACCACTCCATCCTGGCCGAAAGAGTGGTCACTTTCCTCCTCAACATTGGGGAAGCGGGCTATACGAGGACCGTACCGGTGGAATTCATCGTCGCTAGGATCCCCTCATCCTACAACATCTTTCTGGGACGCCCGACATTAAACGCCCTCCGGACTCAAATCTCGACCTATCACCTTGCGATCAAATTTCCATTAGATTAAGGGGGATAGGCCGGGCCTACGGGAACCAGCAAATCACCAAGATTTGCTTCACCTCGACATTCACCGCCGGAGAGCAGAGCTATGAATTCGAAGACACGAATGATTTCCAGGGGTCCTTGGACACGCGCGATGAACAGAAAGAAATCCGAGGAGCCCCGGTAGAAGCACTGACAAACGTCCCCCTCGTCGAGGGGGACGAGGGACGAACCGTCCAGATCGGATCCTTTTTGACAGGAGCCCGATGCGAAGACTAAATCCACTTTCTCCGAGGGAACTCGGACGTGTTCTCCTGGGAGCCTGCTGACATGCCCGAGATCGACCCCAGAGTAATCTCATACAAGCTCGGGGTCGACCCGAAGGCCCGACCTTTCAGACAAAAGAAGCGAAGTTTCGCATCGATCAAGCAAAAGGCGATTGAGGACGAGGTCAATAGATTGCTTGTAGCCAACTTCATTCGGAATGTTGACTACTCGGACTGGCTGGTGAATGTATTCATGGTTAAAAAGGTGAACGGGAAGTGGCGCATATGCGTCGACTTCACAGACCGGAACAAGGCATGCTCGAAAGACAACTATCCCCTCCCTTGGATAAACTAGCTAGTAGACAGCTTGGCAGACCACGAATTGCTCTGCTTCATGGACGCTTTCTCCGGCTACAACCAAATCCGTATGAACCCGGCAGATGAAGAACTTACTGCGTTCACCACGGACCGGGGGGTATACTGCTACAAAGTGATGCCCTTCGGCCTAAAAAATGCCGGGACTACATCTCAGTGCCTAGTTAACAAAATGTTTAAACCGCAGATTGGGAAGAACATGGAGGTTTACATCGACGACTTGCTCATGAAATCGACCTCATCGGACGAGCACACCAAAAATCTTAGCGAGACATTCAACATCCTCCGCAAGTACAAAATGAAGCTGAACTCAGCCAAGTGCGCGTTCGGAGTCACTAGCGGGAAATTCCTCGGGTTCATGGTTACCTACCGAGGAATCGAAGCTAACCCGGAAAAGATCAGCGCCATTTTCAACATGGCCACACCAAAGAGCAACGTTGAGATCATGTGACTCATAGGGAGAGTGGCCGCTCTGAGTTGCTTTATGTTGAGATCTGGAGAAATGTGCCTCCCATTCTTCAAAGCCCTGAGAAAGATCCCAAAGTTCAAATGGTCGGAAGAATGTCAAAACGCTTTCGAGTAGATCAAAGCGCACTTGGCAACTCCCCCACTGCTTATACGACCAATCGAATGAGACGAGCTATTATTGTACCTGGCGGTCTCCGACCAAGCTATAGCATGCGGTGCTCATCAGGGAAAGCGATGGTGTACAAAAGTTGGTCTACTACGTGAGCCACATCTTCAAAGATGCGGAAACAAGGTACCGGCCATAGAAAAGATAGTCTTGGTGCTTATCGTCACCTCAAGGATGCTACGACACTACTTCCAAGCACACACCATCCCTGTCCTCACTGAGCGGCCTATAGGGACTATTCTCGCCTCCCCTGAGTCGTCTGGTCATCTGGAGAAATGGAGGCAGGAGTTATCCCAATTCGACATCAAATACCGCCCCAGGCAAGCCATCAAAGCACAAGTCCTGGAAGACTTCATGGTCGAGTGCACTATTCCCACCAAGGAAGCAGCATCGGCACATGTCCCCGGGGCCTGACCCTCGGTCAAGGAAATACCTGATTCCGTCCTCGATTGGGTCCTCTACGTGGATGGATTCTCTACCGAGGAAGGGAGCGGTGCCGGCCTTATCATTCGAGGCCCGAACGAGGCAGAGATGGAGTACTCTTTGAAACTGGGGTTCAGAGCATCAAACAACATTGCGGAATACGAGGCCTTATTAGCCAGGTTGCGAATCGCTTCCAGGATGGGGTTGAAGACGATCCGGATTCGCAGCGACTCCGCCCTAGTCGTCGGCCAAGTGACCGGGCGCTTTGAGGCCCGAGAGCCTCTCATGGTGAAGTACCTAGCCGAGGTGAAAAGACTTCGGAAATTTTTTGACAAAGTCCAAGTAGAACAGATTCCCCGGCACCTGAACGCCCAAGCCGACGCTCTAGGCAAGCCTGCCTCTTCCAATACGGCCAACAATAAGAGGAATATCCTCTTTGAAGTCTTGCCACAGACTAGCGTGGAAGACAAAGAGGTAACGCTTCAAGTATACACTGCTCAGCAGGATGGCCAGGATTGGAGGAAGCCCCTCGTGGAGTTCCTGAAGGATGGTACTCTTCCGGAAGACCGAAGGGAAGCGCGCCGCCTTCGAACCAAAGCCCGCCATTTCATCTGGAGCAATGGAAACCTTTACAAGAAGTCGTACACATGGCTTTTGCTCTGATACGTCGACCCTCACGAAGCCGACTACATCCTGCGCGAGATACACGAAAGGGTCGGTGGAGCGCATCAAGGGGCCCGTACCTTGGTCCAGAAGACGCTGCTCCAAGGATATTATTGGCCGATGATACACCAAGATGCTCAGAAGCTCATCAGAAGATGCAAAAACTGCCAACTCCACGGCAGCATACCCCGTCTTCCGGTTACCGAGCTAACGGCCCTCACTTCCCCTTGGCCGTTTGCCCAGTGAGGGATGAACATGGCGGGCCAACTCCCCACTGGTACTGGCGGACACAAGTACATCCTTATCGCGGTAGACTATTTCACGAAGTGGATTGAGGCTGTCCCCATCAGAAAATTGGACGCCGCCACTACCATAAAGTTCCTGCAAAACAACGTAATCTCTCAATTCGGGATCCCAAGGTGCATCATTACCAACCACAGGACGAATTTCGAAAACGACAAAGTCAAGGAGTTCTGCAACTAGTACCACATACTAATGAAATTTTCGGCGGTCGCGCATCCTCAATGCAATGGACATGCCGAGGTTGCTAACCAAGACGTCATCTGAGGTCTTTGAGCTCATTTAGAAGGAAGGCAGGGCAGCTGGGTCGAGGAACTACCACGGGTGCTATGGGCCTTACGCACATCGAAGAAGACGCCCATGGGAGAAACCCCCTTCAGCCTCTGCTATGGTACCGAGGCAATGGTCCCAGAGGAGATCGGACTGCCTAGTTACAAAGTCAAACACTTCGATGACGAAGCCAATACCTCGGCGCTCCGAACCAATTTGGACATCTTGGTAGAGAAGCAGGACCGAGCATGGATCAAAGCAGCCGCTTACCAACAACAAACAGCTAGCTACTACAACGCACGAGTTAGGCACCGCGCCTTCAAGATGGGAGATCTGGTCTTAAGGCGGAACGAATTCGTAGATCAGGGCAAACTTCACAAGTTCTCCCCGAAATGGGACGGCCCTTTCCTCGTCTCCGAAATATTGCCCGGTGGAGCCTATCACTTACAAGACGCCGGGGGACGCAAGTTTCTTCGGCCCTACAATGCTGAAAAAATCAAACTGTATAAATGAATGTATTTTCTTCTTTTCAAAGCGATGTAATTTTTCTTAAATCTCCTAAATTAAAAGGGACTTCTTCCATAAATTTTGTTCTTTTTCTCGGTTCCGAGATTCCTAGATTCATTTCTGAGAGAGTATGTTAAAAGTACTAAGGGACAAAAAGAGACAAAACACATCAGAAAAGAAGAACTTTATTCATTAAAAGGTACTATGGGCTCCTCAACCTTACAAAAAATCACAACAAATGGGGTAAGGGGTTGAGAAAGTATTGCTGATAGTACTTGTTCAGTCGAAAATATTGCAATTTTTAACATAACAATTTCCGCACTTTTCTAATCATCTAAGGATGTTTGTTATAAATATAACACGTATTACAAGTTCTTCTGGAAAATACTAAATACCACGTGTTATACATTATAATCAACATTTTAGAAGGAAATTGTGTGTTTATTATTTCATGCATGATATTGTCTATCTCAACAATCTTCATTGAGATTTTTGTGCATAAAATTATTTCAGGACAGATATCGGAATCGCAAATTCGCCGACAAAAATGCAGCAAATCAAAGAGTTAAAATCTGGCAAAGATTCAGAAGAGATAAGAAGATTCCAGATATCACCTGAACACCAATTGGCCAACACCAGAATACAAAGAAAATATGAAGCAATAAGCTCACCAATCGGCCGCGGATCTGCGGCCGAGTCAGGCCGATCCGCCGCGGATCCGCGGCCGAGTTGGGGGCTCCGTTGACGATACTTTTCCTGAAGCTTCATCTCAACTTCCTAACTTGCTGAGGACGCTCCATTGTAACAACCTTGTTCTGGAAACTTCCCTACAACAGCCTAGCTTCTTGAGGAAGCTTGATAACTACCTTATTCTAGAAGTTTCCCTACAACTACCTAACTTCTTGGAGAAGATTGACCTAGCTTCTAGTGGAAAATTGGTGAAGAGCTATATAAAGGACCTAAGCCTTCATTTTGGGGGTTACACAATTAAGACTCAATTTTTAGTATAATAATTCATTACACAAGTTGAGTGACACAACTTGTAAATCCAATTCAATTCCAAATCAAGATCCAAATCAAGAATCGTTGAGAACAATATCGAGCGACGACATTCAAGATCCTTTACGCGAAATCGATCGTCATCAACGAGCACGTGATCCTCGATAGATCCAAGACTCACGGTGATTGAGCAAAGCGAAATTCGACGGAATAATTACCTCTTCAAGGGAGCAATCGAGAGCAATTCTTATAACCTCAGATTGAAGGAAAGTGTAATTAGAAGTTGATTATAAAGGTGATCATTTGTTAATTCTCGCTTTCATTAAATTTTCGCATTATGAAATTTCTAATTCTTGATTCTTTTATTGTTATGATGCGTGAGTAAATCTCCGCTTGCTAAGGATTCGAAGGAATTCGGTAGATCAAATGGTGATGAAATCCTATATGCATCTTAAGCCTTATGAGAATTATGAACTTTAGGAAAAAGAATCGTCAACGATCAAATTTAGAGCGAGATCACCGTTCTTGATAATTTCGTTGCAATTTGGGATTAAATGAGTGATAATTTTCTTTGCTAAAGGCTAGATTTGAATGGTGATCAATGAAAAGACAAGGGATAGTGAAGGAGAAACCCTAGTTTCTTTAATAGACCCCTAATCTTCATTCATCTCCATCGTTCTTCATCAATAGATAAGATGAGTCATTATTAGTATTCATCATTGCTACTAATCCTATCGAATCCTACAAGCTATTCTTCAATTTTCTTGATAACTAAAATTGATCTTGGACACTTTCTTGATTACTAAATCTTAAACTCTTTCTTGATTTTTCTTGAAAATATTTCATCTAATAAATCTAGATTCATTTTCTTGAATTTTCTTTACTATTTTCGTTCGGCTCAACTAAAGCAAGAACGAATAAATACACGAATCCCAGTGGACGACCCGTACTCATTAACGAACTACATCGACACCATTATAAATTGCAGTTATAAATTCTTTGATTTTGATTATACTTTTCAACCAATCAGACAATTCCATATCAATCAAATGGCGACATTGCCGGGGATCAAACCCGGGTAACCCGCGTGACAGGCGGGAATACTCACCACTGTATAAATGAATGTATTTTCTTCTTTTCAAAGCGATGCAATTTTTCTTAACTCTCCTGAATTAAAAAGGACTTCTTCCACAAATTTTGTTCTTTTTCTCGGTTCCGAGATCCCTAGATTCATTTCTGAGAGAGTATGTTAAAATTACTAAGGGACAAAAAGAGACAAAACACATCAGAAAAGAAGAACTTTATTCATTAAAAGGTACTATGGGCTCCTTAGCCTTACAAAAAATCATAACAAAGGGGGTAAGGGGTTGAGAAAGTATTTCTGATGGTACTCCGAGGAGATCTCCGCCAGCCGAGCCCTAGCTTCTTCAGCCCGCTCCCTCTGATATTGCCCGCGGACCCGAGATGCTACGGAAGCACCGGAGCTCCCGCCCGACGGGCAAGAGTCCGCGATCTGCCTCTTATGAAAACACTCCTGAAGAAGAGCCTCTGATCAGTCCCGCCGGCTCTTCAAAACCAGGCCATGGTGATGAAGCGTATGCAGCTTGTCAAGCGCCTCATCCAGCAGTTGCGGAGACAAGGCGTTATGCAGCCCCGGGGACATCCTCCAAATCGCATACATGAGCAGTTGGAGGAGGGGTGACCGCCGGGGCAGTAAATTACCGAAGTGGTCATCCACGTACTCGATCACTGTATGGTACGTCTCCTCGATGCATCCATGATCGTACAGGTACACGTCATCGCGAGAGATAATCTCTTTGATGGAGTAGATAAACCCGGCCATTTTCAGAAACGTGAGGCTAAAAGAAACCAACATGCCTTCGCTATTTATAGCCTTAACATAATCCCTAAAGGACGAACTTTGCGAACGCAGCAACGCAAATCACCGGATATTTTCAAATTTCCCAATACAGAGCTGCCGCGTGGCGACCATTTCGGTCCTCACGAGCCTCTAAGCGGTTAATGGAAGTCGGAACAATGCGATCCACGGAGCGTCACACCTTGCCTATGCGTTTCTGCCATGTGTTGTCTACGACGGTCACTCTTCCAGACTTTTACAAGTCAAGGGAGATTGAACGATGCCCTATGAAGCGAAGATAAGTCTAAAAGCCCTCATCAAGAGGCCATCGAGCAGCTTCCCTGCTCGGTCAATCCTTAGCGGGTAGCTCCTACCCATCTACGCTAAGGATCGAAGTCTTCATCAAGAGACCACTGAGCAGCTTCCCTGCTTGGTCAATCCTTAGCGGGTAGCTCCTACCCACCTACGATAAGGATCGAATCCCTTATCAAGAGGCCACCGAGCAGCTTCCCTGCTCGGTCGATCCTTAGCGGGTAGCTCCTACCCACCTGCGCTAAGGATCGAAGCCCTCATCAATAGGCCACCGAGTAGCTTCCCTGCTCGGTCAATCCCTGGCGGGTAGCTCCTACCCACTATGACAAGGATCAAAGCCCTCACAAAGAGGCCACCGATCAGCTTCCCTGCTCGGTCAATCCTTAGCGGGTAGCCACTACCCATCTACGCTAAGGATCGAAGCCCTCATCAAGATGCCACCGAGCATCTTCCCTGCTCGGTCAATCCTTAGCGGGTAGCTCCTACCCACCTACGCTAAGGATCAAAGCCCTCATAAAGAGACCACCGAGCAGCTTCCCTTCTCGTTCAATCCTTAGCGGGTAGCTCCTACCCATCTACGCAAAGGATCGAAGCCTTCATCAAGAGGCCACCGAGCAGCTTCCCTGCTCGGTCAATCCTTAGCGGGTAGCTCCTACCCATCAACGCTAAGGATCTAAAACCCTCATCAAGAGGCCACCGAGCAGCTTCCCTGCTCGGTCAATCCTTACTGGGTATCTCCCACCCATCAACGCTAAGGATCCAAAGCCCACACTAAGAGGCCACCGAGCAGCTTCCGTACTCGGTCAATCCTTAGCGGGTAGCTCCTACCCATCTACGCCAAGGATCGAAGCCCTCACCAAGAGGCCACCGATCAGCTTCTCTTCTCGGTCAATCCTTAGTAGGAAGCTCCTACCCACCTACGCTAAGGATCGAAGCCCTTATCAAGAGGCCACCGAGCAGCTTCCCTGCTCGGTCAATCCTTAGTGGGAAACTTCCTACCCTCCTACGCTAAGGATCGAAGCCCCACCAAGGGGCAACCGTGCAGATCCCTGCTCAGCTAACCTCCAACTGATAAATTCTTACCATCTGAAGACGAGGGTCTGGGAACTACATCAAGGGGGAATCAGTCAACGCCGACCAATTCTAACTTGGCTATTGTTCAACTCACACTGAGAGACGTGGTCGTCGGTCCGACTCTAAAGAATGGCCAGATACCAAGTGAACGATCTTCCAACACTGAGGGATCTTCCGATGTATTCTAAGTGAACGATCGCCACCTCGATTCCGGGGGTAGGAAGGGCACCGACCTTCCTGTACTTGGTGATTAATTGACTTACACTCGACGCGCGATCGTCATCTAAAAGGACGGTCATTGACCTACAGCCTATGATTGATTTCCTATTTCAAAGTGTGTAGTAGTAACCACAATCAATAACAGTGTCGCGTGTAGCTAACCGAGATGTAACAACTCCAATTTTGTATACCAAAAAATTGCTTTAAATATAGTGTATACTTGGAGTATTAATGTTGCTGGAAACAATTTAAGTATCTAATTCCTTACAATAATTACAAGAAGGAGCTTGTAGCTCATTGGTAATACCTTGCACTGCTGAACCAAGCCACCGGAGTTCAAATCTCATGCCCCACATTATTTTTGTATTTATTTTGTTTTATTTTTTTTTGGAAGTCAACGGTAAAAAGGCCATAACTCCCAAAATATGTACTGGACAACAAAAAGTAAAAATACCAAGTTGTTCCTCAGGAAAACCCCCGGCCATTGGACCCTTGACTCGGCCCGATTCGGCGCCGCCGGCCGGCGACTCGGCCGACTCGGTCCGGCGCCGCCGGCCGGACTTGGCTGGACGACCGAGTCACCAACTGAGAAAAGTTGGCTCTTGACTTGGTCAACCCTCTTGCACACTTATTATACCTGGATCGGTTTTGATTTGGCCAATAAATCCCTTTTACTCCTAGGTTTAATGATTTTTAATGTTTTTATATTTTTTTTAAATAAATTTTTAACCCTAACCCTAACCCTAGCCTAGCCCTATATAAAGACCCCTATCCTCTACCTTTTCCCCTCACAACTCTAAGTCCACTCTCTCAAATTCTTGAGAACTCGGTACGAAGAGCGAGAAGCGAAGCGCTGCCGAAATTGACGACGGATTCCGGCGACCGGATCGGAACCTTCGCGACGTTTTCAACGAATCTACAACCACCACGTTCTTTAGCTTCCTTAGCTTGTCCAAATCGTAAGTCCCATCCCCTCTATCTCTCTTTTCTATAAGTATAAAAATACGACTTTTTGGAAGCCGACGGAAATCGGACAAACCGATTTTCGATTCGGTTTTTCTCTAAATTTCCACTTGTCACCTAATACATATTATCTACCCATATGCTTGTTGACTATTAATCACCCATAAACCAATTTAATCAAACTTTTTCACATGAAATGATAAGTTCTTTGCAAAACCGTACTCTTTTCATAAAAATACCATGAAGTTCATTTTTCTTAGTTTAATTAATTCTCTCACTCCTAAATAGGTTTATCTTGATCACTAAACTTGTAGAACCCAATTTGAATGAAATTTCACACATAAAATGATAACGTTTTTAAATACCGTATTCTTGCACTTTAATACCTTCAACTTTAACTTGTCATGTTTTACCTTTAAACTTCACCAAAACTTAAAATAAGTCACGGGGTAATGACCTATCCCTACACACACTCAAGATAACCCTAATTGATAAATATCAAAAATACAGAATACGAAATTACAGGACTTTTCACAAAAATACCATAATCTTTATAACTTTTATTTAAAGCTTTAAGTTGTAAACTTTTCTAGATAAAATCTTTTAATAAAATGAAAACACGATTGGTCATGGACATCGATCGTTTATCTAAACTGTCTTGTGGTGCCTAGGCAAGTGTGTCTAAGGCTAGTGGTTTTTAATTAGGCCCACGACTGTGGTTCCTTCCCACTTACCTGGCACTTACCTGGCCGCAATTGACGGTGAAGAGGCGATTTAAGGGTTCTAATGACTCATCGTTTAGACCTTAGAAATAGGCTAGGTGGTTTAGGAAACCCTATTAACTAAAATACGGAAAACTGTACTCTTTTGCAAATAAATACCCCATATTTATAAAACCGTTTTCCCAAATGAAAAGTATTTATAAACCTAAGCAAAGCGCCGCTACAACCCACTTTTGGGGAACCTGTCAGGGATAGTACGGTTCATCGTGCACCCGCAGGCTAGTAGTGCGAGATTCAGACCTCCGCAAGGAGCATTCGGTCTCGAAGGGTTAAAATACGACATTTAAGGAAAATGAGATTTTTGAAAATAAAATACTTATATAAAATTATTCATGTGTTAATATATATATAATTATCATTTAAACACCTATTTTATCCTAATATAAAGTTTCCACATTTTTCTAAAAATTACAAGATTAAAAGTTACACTAAAATACTATGAATTTCAGATAAGATAATTAATACTTTTATTAGGATATATTCACTAGAATAACACAAATAAAATTCACATTCATTATAACAATAAAGACGATTATTAAATACTTGAGGTGTATTTTGAAAACTATACAAAAATACTTTTTACATAAAACCCCCTCAAGTTTTACAAATTACAATAAGGCCCCTAGCTAATATTGAACTTCAAATTATCTTTCTTTTAGTCTGACTCGGGTTAGAGTCTGACTATTCATGACTCGAATATGATTCAAGTCAAGCTTTATTCTTTTATATTCCAATACGATTTGAATACATGAATCCATGAACCCAGTTAACAATATATTCATTTTGACTGAATCAAACCATGGATATTCATCCATTATCCTGACATTCCATTTACCTGATTATACAGTTGCAACATGTTTACTGATATCATGGTTTTGGTCAGTCACCCAACTTACATATTCCAATACTACAATACTGTTAAAACATTACGGGGTTTAAGGGGTAGATTGGTACGGAAGGTGTTAAAGGTGGCACGAGGTGGTCAGATTAAGACACCTAACCTGAATCCTATTGCTGTTGTACCGTGGCATAACGGTTCCTTGTACTTTCCTTTTGCCCTGATCTCTAGCATATAGAGATCCCCCTCGTATACACTGGCATCCTTCTGTACCAAGCTACAAACAACAGCGTTACACAATGTTCCATAATATTCAACAATATAATACTTTAGAAAATACTGTTACTCTATCATTCTCATTCTTCTTATTCTTTTGGGACTTACCGAGCGACCTGTTCGCTGACGACATTCTATCTCTTTCTTCTTTGAATGTCGTCAGGTGCGTTGGACCAAGTTGAGATCAAGCCCACCGGTGAAGATTTGGAGCAGTTCCAGGCAGACCCAGAGCTCTAGATAATTGTACCTTGTTCTTTCCAGTTTATTTCATTTCCTGTTATGCCACTGTTTAGGCATTGCTTTTTTTTCATTCCAGTTGTATTTTTTCTTTTCCTGCATTGTAAAAAGAATGTTATTAATAAAAGTTGCTGTTATTTCCATATTATTCGTCTCTTGTGATTTACTTTATATTGCTTAGTTACGCTTAGCGTATATACTTCTGAGTATATACGCAGCGGGCCTCGTCGCGTCCACTTCGTCGTACACTGGGAAGCGGGGCGTGACAGGTTTTGTTGGTGGCCCATGCAGGTCAGAGCTGTATGAATCCCTGTCATGCAGTTCTGGTCTGTGTGAACAACCTAAGCAATATAACACAAGAACCAGCAACTAAAACATTCTTTACAATTCATGTTCTTTGAATCTTGCAAATTTCTATTCCTTGAATCTTATCATTTCATGTATTTGAATCTGTCCTAATCCAAATTTTTCTTCAGGATTATGGATTCCCCGAACAACACCAGCACCAATGTTAACAACACCCTATCGGCACTACCTCTCACACCAGTTGTTCCCGCACCACCCACTGAGCAGACGATGTTATTTGATGCGATACGTAGTCTTCTCGAGGGACAGCAACAACTTCTGAGCCGTCCTGATAACGATGCACCGGGAGTAAAGAAATTCAGAGCTTTGCACCCAAAGCAGTTCTCTGGTAAAGGAAGCCCTCTCGAAGCAGAAGAATGGGCACAAAGCATCGAAGACGATCTGGTAGCAGCTCAAGTGCCAGATAACGCTTGGGTCCGTGTAGCAAAACTACAGCTCACGGATAATGCTCGCAATTGGTGGAAGGCGGAGGAAACCCGTCTGGTACAGCCGATTGAATGGAAGATATTTCACGAGAAGTTTGACGCGAAATATTTCCCTGTGACTGCCAGGTTCGCTATGGAGCAGCAGTTTATTCATCTACAGCAAGGATCAATGTGGGAGAAATCGGTAGATGAATACGATGCTGAGTTCACTATGTTGAGCCGGTAAGATATGTCACAATAGTTCAATTTTTAAAATATCACATACTACACCGCTAACACAATCTTTAAACAGATTCGCGGCACACCTGATACCGACGGACGAGATCAGGGCCCGTCGTTTTCAGCAAGGTTTGGACACAGAGATCAAGGCTGCTCTAGCCACAGGAAAGTTTTTGACTCATGAAGAAGCCCTAGAAGCTGCCCGCAGTTATGAGGCAGTTATAAAAGAGAGGGGCAGACCTCAGTCTGCAGGAGTCAAGCGCCCTGCCAACCAGATGGCATGTAGAGCCACGTCCAGACTATCTTTCGTGCCGAGACGACCCGGGGTACCAACTCATCGTCCTAGCCCAGCCTTTTGCACCTACTGCAAGAGAACTGGACATATGATGAAGGACTGCCGTCGAGCCAACCGCCTCTGCTTAATCTGCAATTCAGCCACTCATGATATTGGATCTTGTCCCCAAAGGCAGAACTCAGTTGCTGCACCCAGGCCAGCAAATACTTATCAGCAGCGACCAGCTCTTCCGGCACCTGCTCCTAGACTTGCACTGCCTGCACCACCTAGGGGACCACAGGCTGCACCACCTCCTCGACAGTTCCATCAAGCTCAAAGGAACGTTCAGAGGAATGCTCCTCAGGCCAGGAGGAATGTGCCGAAGCGCCAGGCTTTCATGATGTCTGTGGAAGAAGCTGAGGCCACTGGCCAAGCCATTACTGGTAAACTTTCTTCTCAAACTCATCTTTTAGTCTTGTTTATCTACACACTTTCCCTATACCTAAAACCTATCCCATATACCTTAGGTACAATCCTAGTAGCTTCACTACCTGCACTTGCACTGTTTGATACTGGAGCATCCCACTGCTTTATGTCGCAATGGTTTGTCCGAACCCATGCGATTCTAGTCTCACCGCTTGTATCCAGCTGGAACGTCAGTTCTGGAAATGGTGTTCTAAAGGCAACTATGGGATACATCATGTGTCCAGTCATCGTCTGCAGTCGAGAGTTTTACGCTGACTTCAAAGTACTGGACATACCAAACTTCGATGTGGTTCTAGGAATGGACTGGCTTGGAACCTTTTATGCTACCATCGACTGTCGTCAAAGGAGGGTAGTATTTGAGATTCCAGATCATCCGGTTTTCTATTTCAAGAGTGGAGATCGCACCCTGGAGCCAAGTACTTACAAAGCGAAACCAAGGGAAGCAGTAGTTGCAGCAGCTCATGCAGAGGAAGAATCAAGACCGGAGGTAGTTCGAGAGTTCGACGATGTATTCCCTGACGATATATCAGGTTTGCCTCCCGATCGAGCTCTTGAATTCAGTATTGACTTAGTACCAGGAGCACAACCAGTGATCAAAGCACCGTATAGACTAAGTCCGAAAGGTTTGAAAGAAGTTCGAACACAGTTGGACGAATTACTGGCGAAAGGATGGATTCGTCTCAGCACTTCAAGTTGGGGAGCACCTGTACTATTGGTGAAGAAGAAGGAAGGTTCATACAGAATGTGCATCGATTATAGGGCCTTGAACGAAGTGACTATAAAGAACAAATATCCACTACCGCGCATCGACGATTTATTCGATCAGCTAAGTGGATCTTGTGTCTTCTCTAAACTAGATCTTCGTTCAGGTTATCATCAAGTGAAGGTCAAGGAAGCTGATATTCACAAAACAGCTTTCAGAACTCGCTATGGACATTACGAATTTCTAGTAATGCCATTTGGAGTGACCAATGCACCAGCAATCTTCATGAATCTTATGAACTAAGTTTTCCGGGAGTATTTAGACAGGTTCGTTGTCATCTTCATCGACGACATCCTGGTATATTCTAAGAATCGGAAAGAGCATGCAGAGCACTTACGAATTGTCCTGGAAACACTTCGACAACATAAGCTTTATGCCAAATACAGCAAGTGCGAGTTTTGGCTAAAACAGGTTGGTTTTCTTGGACACATCGTATCAGGAGAAGGGATTTCTGTAGATCCAGCAAAGGTTTCAGCAGTCAGCGAATGGCCTACACCAAAATCAGTGAAGGATATTCGGAGTTTCTTGGGCTTAGCTAGATATTACAGAAGATTCATTGAAGGCTTTTCGAAGATAGCAACACCCCTGACCAAGCTTACAAGAAAAGATGAAGAATTTGTGTGGTCAGAAGCATGCGAGCAAGCTTTCGTAGAACTCAAGTCAAGACTGACATCTGCACCTATTCTCGTCATACCGGATCAATCCGGAGGATTCGAAGTGCATTGTGATGCATCCGGTAAGGGATTAGGGTGTGTTCTACATCAGCACGGTAAGGTTGTGGCTTATGCTTCAAGACAACTGAAGACTCATGAGCGCAATTATCCGACGCATGATCTAGAGTTGGCAGCCGTTATTTTTGCTCTCAAGATTTGGCGCCACTACTTACTTGGTGAACGAGTGAACATCTACACAGATCATAAAAGTCTGAAGTATGTGTTTACTCAGAAGGAGTTGAATATGCGGCAGAGAAGATGGTTAGAACTTATGGCGGACTTCGACATCAACTTGCAATATCATCCAGGAAAGGTAAACGTAGTACCTGATGCTCTTAGTCGCCAACCATTAGCAATGAATCTCACCGCTCAGTGGAAGCTTCAGCAAGACCTACATCAGATGGAGATCGAACTAGTCATGCCCGGTGATGTTTCAAATTTGATGAATCTGCAAGTTCAATCAAATATTGTCAATCAGATCAAAGCAGCTCAAGCCAGCGATGCTAAGTTGCAAAAGATCAGAGAACAAGTGGAAAATGGACTCAGAACAGATTTCATCATCCATGAAGACGGATCTTTGAGATACGGCAGCAGATTGTGTGTACCAAAGGGTCCTGTTCGGGAAGAGTTAATGAAAGAAGCTCACAGCTCTCCCTATTCAGTACATCCTGGAGGTACCAAAATGTACAAAGATTTACGTCAGAATTATTGGTGGCATGGAATGAAGCGTGAAGTAGCCAGAAGCGTCGCAAAATGCTTGGTGTGTCAGCAAGTAAAGGCTGAACATCACAGGACAGCTGGACTACTTCAACCGTTACCAATCCCAGAATGGAAGTGGCAGCACATCACGATGGACTTTGTAACTGCTCTTCCTCGCAGCACAAAGGGTAACGATGCGATTTGGGTCATTGTGGATCGACTCACAAAGTCGGCTCACTTCATCCCATTTCGAGTTGGCTAATCAACTAAGACATTAGCGAAGAAGTACATGGAGGTAATAATCTAATTTAAGATTTAAAATCTTCATACTGTACTATCTCCGATAACCATGAACTCATACAGGAAATTGTGAGACTTCATGGAGTACCGGTCTGCATTGTCTCCGATCGTGACACCAGGTTCCGATCGCAATTTTGGCAAAGTCTGAACTTCAGCACGGCTTATCATCCACAAACAGATGGTCAGTCGGAACGAACTATTCAGATCTTGGAGGATATGCTCAGAGCATGTATGCTCGACTTCAAAGGATCGTGGGAAGATCACCTACATCTTGTGGAGTTTGCGTACAACAACAGCTACCAAGCAAGCATAGGAATGGCACCTTTTGCAGCATTGTATGGAAGGAAGTGTCGATCACCATTAAGTTGGGACGACATCGGAGATAGGGAACTCCTTGGACCAGAGATGATAGTAGCGACCGTTGATGTGGTTCGTACTATCAGGGAAAGAATGCGCATAGCCCAAGATAGACAGAAACACTGGGCTAATGCGAAGAGACGACACTTGGAGTTCCAGCCAGGAGATCATGTATTCCTGAAAATCTCTCCGAACCGCGGAGTGATCAGATTTGGAAGACGGGGAAAGTTGAGTCCGAGATACATTGGACCGTTCGATATACTCGAACGAGTCGATGAGGTGGCATATCGTTTAGCACTTCCACCCTCATTGGAAGGAGTGCATAACGTGTTTCACATATCTCAACTCAGAAGGTATGTGAGTGACCCCAACCATGTACTTGATCATTCCGAGCTCACGATACAGACGATTTGTCTTGTGAGCAACAACCTGTGGAGATCCTGGACAGGAAAGTGAAGACACTTCGGAACAAAGAAGTTAATTTGGTCCGAGTAATGTGGAGGAAAGACACTCCAGGAGAATCCACGTGGGAAAGGGAGGATGAGATGCGTGCAAGATATCCACACCTTTTTGTAAACTAGTCCTTAAATAAAAGTTGTAAATTTCGAGGACGAAATTTTTGTAAGGAGGGTAGATTGTAACAACTCCAATTTTGTATACCAAAAAATTGCTTTAAATATAGTGTATACTTGGAGTATTAATATTGCTGGAAACAATTTAAGTATCTAATTCCTTACAATAATTACAAGAAGGAGCTTGTAGCTCATTGGTAGTACCTTGCACTGCTGAACCAAGCCACCGGAGTTCAAATCCCATGCCCCACATTATTTTTGTATTTATTTTGTTTTATTTTTTTTTGGAAGTCAACGGTAAAAAGGCCATAACTCCCAAAATATGTACTGGACAACAAAAAGTAAAAATACCAAGTTGTTCCTCAGGAAAACCCCCGGCCATTGGACCCTTGACTCGGCCCGACTCGGCGCCGCCGGCCGGCGACTCGGCCGACTCGGTCCGGTGCCGCCGGCCGGACTTGGCCGGACGACCGAGTCACCAACTGAGAAAAGTTGGCTCTTGACTTGGTCAACCCTCTTGCACACTTATTATAGATGGATCGGTTTTGATTTGGCCAATAAATCCCTTTTACTCCTAGGTTTAATGATTTTTAATGAATTTTTAATGTTTTTATATTTTTTTAAAATAAATTTTTAACCCTAACCCTAACCCTAGCCTAGCCCTATATAAAGACCCCTATCCTCTACCTTTTCCCCTCACAACTCTAAGTCCACTCTCTCAAATTCTCGAGAACTCGGTACGAAGAGCGAGAAGCGAAGCGCTGCCGAAATCGACGACGGATTCCGGCGACCGGATCAGAACCTTCGCGACGTTTTCAACGAATCGACAACCACCACGTTCTTTAGCTTCCTTAGCTTGTCCAAATCGTAAGTCCCATCCCCTCTATCTCTCTTTTCTATAAGTATAAAAATACGACTTTTTGGAACCCGACGGAAATCGGACAAACCGATTTCCGATTCGGTTTTTCTCTAAATTTCCACTTGTCACCTAATACATATTATCTACCCATATGCTTGTTGACTATTAATCACCCATAAACCAATTTAATCAAACTTTTTCACATGAAATGATAAGTTCTTTGGAAAACCGTACTCTTTTCATAAAAATACCATGAAGTTCATTTTTCTTAGTTTAATTAATTCTCTCACTCCTAAATAGGTTTATCTTGATCACTAAACTTGTAGAACCCAATTTGAATGAAATTTCACACATAAAATGATAACGTTTTTAAATACCGTATTCTTGCACTTTAATACCTTCAACTTTAACTTGTCATGTTTTACCTTTAAACTTCACCAAAACTTAAAATAAGTCACGGGGTAATGACCTATCCCTACACACACTCAAGATAACCCTAATTGATAAATATCAAAAATACAGAATACGAAATTACAGGACTTTTCACAAAAATACCATAATCTTTATAACTTTTATTTAAAGCTTTAAGTTGTAAACTTTTCTAGATAAAATCTTTTAATAAAATGAAAACACGATTGGTCATGGACATCGATCGTTTATCTAAACTGTCTTGTGGTGCCTAGACAAGTGTGTTTAAGGCTAGT
Source organism: Agapanthus africanus (assembly GCA_030015575.1). Classification (NCBI taxonomy): domain Eukaryota; kingdom Viridiplantae; phylum Streptophyta; class Magnoliopsida; order Asparagales; family Amaryllidaceae; genus Agapanthus; species Agapanthus africanus. The sequence goes on along the minus strand of JASDDO010000004.1, from coordinate 249,480,085 downwards.
GGTTTTTAATTAGGCCCACGACTGTGGTTCCTTCCCACTTACCTGGCACTTACCTGGCCGCAATTGACGGTGAAGAGGCGATTTGAGGGTTCTAATGACTCATCGTTTAGACCTTAGAAATAGGCTAGTTGGTTTAGGAAACCCTATTAACTAAAATACGGAAAACTGTACTCTTTTGCAAATAAATACCCCATATTTATAAAACCGTTTTCCCAAATGAAAAGTATTTATAAACCTAAGCAAAGCGCCGCTACAACCCACTTTTAGGGAACCTGTTAGGGATAGTACGGTTCATCGTGCACCCGCAGGCTAGTAGTGCGAGATTCAGACCTCCGCAAGGAGCATTCGGTCTCGAAGGGTTAAAATACGACATTTAAGGAAAATGAGATTTTTGAAAATAAAATATTTATATAAAATTATTCATGTGTTAATATATATATAATTATCATTTAAACACCTATTTTATCCTAATATAAAGTTTCCACATTTTTCTAAAAATTACAAGATTAAAAGTTACACTAAAATACCATGAATTTCAGATAAGATAATTAATACTTTTATTAGGATATATTCACTAGAATAACACAAATAAAATTCACATTCATTATAACAATAAAGACGATTATTAAATACTTGAGGTGTATTTTGAAAACTATACAAAAGTACTTTTTACATAAAACCCCCTCAAGTTTTACAAATTACAATAAGGCCCCTAGCTAATATTGAACTTCAAATTATCTTTCTTTTAGTCTAACTCGGGTTAGAGTCTGACTATTCCTGACTCGAATATGATTCAAGTCAATCTTTATTCTTTTATATTCCAATACGATTTGAATACATGAATCCATGAACCCAGTTAACAATATATTCATTTTGACTGAATCAAACCATTGATATTCATCCATTATCCTGATATTCCATTTACCTGATTATACAGTTGCAACATGTTTACTGATATCATGGTTTTGGTCAGTCACCCAACTTACATATTCCAATACTACAATACTGTTAAAACATTACGGGGTTTAAGGGGTAGATTGGTACGGAAGGTGTTAAAGGTGGCACGAGGTGGTCATATTAAGACACCTAACCTGAATCCTATTGCTGTTGTACCGTGGCATAACGGTTCCTTGTACTTTCCTTTTGCCCTGATCTCTAGCATATAGAGATCCCCCTCGTATACACTGGCATCCTTCTGTACCAAGCTACAAATAACAGCGTTACACAATGTTCCATAATATTCAACAATATAATACTTTAGAAAATACTGTTACTCTATCATTCTCACTCTTCTTATTCTTTTGGAACTTACCGAGCGACCTGTTCGCTGACGACATTCTATCTCTTTCTTCTTTGAATGTCGTCAGGTGCGTTGGACCAAGTTGAGATCGAGCCCACCGGTGAAGATTTGGAGCAGTTCCAGGCAGACCCAGAGCTATAGATAATTGTACCTTGTTCTTTCCAGTTTATTTCATTTCCTGTTATGCCACTGTTTAGGCATTGCTTTTTTTTTTTCATTCCAGTTGTATTTTCTTTTCCTGCATTGTAAAAAGAATGTTATTAATAAAAGTTGCTGTTATTTCCATATTATTCGTCTCTTGTGATATACTTTATATTGCTTAGTTACGCTTAGCGTATATACTTCTGAGTATATACGTAGCGGGCCTCGTCGCGCCCACTTCGCCGTACACTGGGAAGCGGGGCGTGACACGAGATGAGTACGTGTCGTCCTCAGGGATACGTTGAATCTTTTAATCTTACTTTAGACGTGTTGATTAAGAAGAGGAAGAATAGAAGAATAAAGAATAGTGAAGAATAGTTTCTAGATCTACGTCAAAATACGGATGTAGAATACAGATCTAGTTTGAATACGGATATAGATTTTATAAGAAGAGGGCTTGTAGGGTTCGTTAGGATTTAGTAGTCATGGATGAATAATAAAGATGACTTCTTTTATCTTTTAATAGATTTAAAACTAGATCGATAGTGGTGAATCAGGATTAGGGTTCTTAAAAAAACTAGTGTTTCCCCACCATTGACCCTTATCTTTCATTGATGTCTATTCATGTCTAGCCCTTAACAAAACAATTGTTAATCTGATCTCAAATCGCGGTCAAGGTTATCAATAAATTGATAGCGCGGTCGATTAGGATGTTAACGATTCTTTTGCTAAAGTTTATAAACTTCATAAGACTTAAAAGAAGTTAAAATACTTTCTCATCTATTGTTCTACCCTAATCCTACGAACCCTATCAAGCGGAGAATTACTCACGCATGATGGAGATAGAAGAACGGATATAGATCATGATGTAAATACAGAAATTTAAATGCTAAATAATTAAACTAATGTTCTACCTTTATTAATCAACTTCACAAGTACAAAACCTTCAAGTTTAGATTACAAGAGGAAGAAGAAATTGCTCTCGATCTCTGCCTCGTAGGAAGTAGATGCTCCGTCGAATCTTACGTCGCCTTATCACGTCGAATCGCGGACCTACTTGTTCTTTGACGGTGATTTGCTTTGTGTAAAAGATTGATGATTTCTAGGTTTAGCCCTCGGTCCTTTATATAGCCCAAAAATCAGAAACTATAGACCCTAAGAATCAGAGGTTGTTGTGAAGATCCAAACCTAAAAATCCCAAACCCTAACTCGTTGACTCGGCCACGGATCCGCCGCATATTTCATGGTTTGGCCGCGGAACCGCGCCCGTTTGATGGGATCATGGTTTTAAAAGTCCGGGGCCTCTTTATTGTGACACGTGGAGATTTATTTGATGTCTGGAATCTTCATATCTTTTCCGAGTCTGTGCCAGTTTTGATTCTTCGATTTTATTTAACTTTATCGGCAGATTTTTGATTTCCGACATCTCAATATCTCGATCTCCTGACCTGAGCTATACCTTGCACAATATCTCAATGAATAATGTTAGTAATATTTGGTATTTTTGAGATATTATCCTAACCAATTTGATATGATATTATAGTTTAAGAAAATTGATTAAAGATATTTGATATGATATGCATATTTAAATTATCAAAATATTATATGCATACATTTTCCTTCATAATGTTGATTATAATATCTAAACATATGAACATAGATATTTTACAGATAAACCCTCATATGTTTCATATTTATAATAAACACCTTTAAATATTTAAAAAAAGTAAGGAAAATATTATATCAAATGTGCAATATTTTTGACTGAACAAATACCCCAAACTTAATTTTGATCGTCCCGAGCAAACTAGTTATTCAAGAGAAGGAGAAAAAGAAAAAGAAAAAGAAAAACCTAAGTACCACACTTTCGTAGGCAATCACGATTGCACTGAGCACGTGCAACAAGCCGTTAAACCTCTAGATATCCCTAGTAGGAGGAGTGTCGTCTCCTGAGGGTTTTCAACGGATTACACCCACAAAATCTTATAATAAAATAAAGAAGATAAAAGTTACGTACAAAGATAAGAACTATAAAAGAAAGAACTTGAAAATAAGAGTTTCCAACTATACCAGCTTTTCAGTTGCCATGAGCCCTATCTTACTGGTCATGAAAAGATGTTAAAAATCACATCATCTCTCAATAAAACATTGTCTTTATTCTTCTTCCCTACCATTCATCCAAACATCAATCATCTACCCCTATGTGTATGTAAAAGACATCTCTACACTCAGAGAATTCAATTCAAGCTATCATACTCTTGTCTATCTTCCAAAGTACTTTATAGTCGGTGAATATTTTAGATGGAATTGCTCACACATCCTTCATGCGACCGTTAATACTTCTTGAGGTACTAACCGACCGATTACAAAATGTGCTCGCGCATTTAGGCGTAATTACTCGTCTTGCAACACCTAAGGCTTAGCAGTGGCTCCCAAACCAGTTGGTCTAAGGCACTAGGTGATAAAGCACTCTCGCTATATTTTTTTTATGCTGCCTTAAGCAATTACAAAACCAGTGTTCATTTTTCTTCTTCACCATTTATACTTTTTTCCCTTCATAATAAGGCTTTTAGACAAGAGCATTTCAAGGTATCCTCTACTAGCCCAAGTTTCGAGATGTGTGTAAGTGCGTATAGTAGGGTATCAACGTTCAAATGTTTTGACTCAAGAATAGGGACTATTTTTCAGACTCAGATCTATCCTCAGATTAGTAATTTCCTTCATCTTACTAACCCTTGGGACAACGGCTCATAACTACTTAATACTAGTCTCATTTATGAAAACATCTAACTTTCTTGCTTTTCTCAAACTATTCCTATCTTTCAAATATAATTTTTCACTTTCTAATCTTTCATTATCAAAAAAAATTTGTGCCTATATATAGTATAATGCAATATATAGCGTGAATAAGCACAAACCTCCCCCAAACCTGTTTGCAGCAGTGTCCTCACTGATGTCTGTTAGCCCGCGGGGGCGCCCCGGTCGTCGATCTGACGCCGGAAACGCGGAAACAAAAACTTTGCAAAACTTGCAACCGGCACCACCGCGCACTTTTCACCCGGATCGGGCCATTAACCTAGCTAACTAGCAAACAAGAAAAGAGTAGAGAAGTATACCAAGCGATCCGTGTCCTTCGGTCTTCGTCTCCACTCCGATCTCCCGGGGAAAGTTCGTCACCTCCTCGCTCGTCGGAAAAGCACCACGTAGCCGGAAACTTTTACGGGCTCCCACCTCTTGACCGAGGCAACTCGGGCGCGAAGTTGGCTAGCCGACGCGTCCAAGACTTGCTATAGAATAGTGTAGTGGGTTGTCTCATTTGGGGTTTAGTTGCCATGATGGAGGTAAAGAGAGAATGAAATACTTTTGAAGAGGGTCTTTCTTGCATAAGTGTGGCTTCATAATCATGAGATTCATTTTTGGTCATTTCCATTGCTTTTCATTGTGATGGTTAGTGAAAGGGTTTGGTGACATGTGTACAGGTTAGGTGAACCAACTGACACCAGTGGCTTGTGAGACCGGCCACCGCCCCTCGTCGGGGTCTCGACTGTATACACTAGTCTACTATGGAGTATCGATGCCCTGTCTCGAAACTCCCACGACTAGGGACCATTTAAGGATGTGCTTATAGACTACCAGCTCCCACGTATATGATCGCCCTCATACTGCCGGTAGTCAAGCAAGAATCTTAGGGGCTCTATCAACGTGTAATAGTGACCTGTAAGGTCACCTAAAGCAGTACACGATGATAAAGGTAAACCAGATAGCATACTATCATCTTGAGTAAGACTGTCCTACTGGGACAGGTCCTCCCCTCAATCATTGCAATCACGTGCCTGTGATCCAATAATTGACTCTGAGGGCACTATCTCCAACAATCTCCCACTTGCACTCAAGGCTAATTATTGCGATGTCGCATACTCACAGCCTGTGTGATACCGAACACCCAACTCCTCTACTAGTCCGTCTCACAAAGCTCGTTTGCGAAACTATTGCGTTCGAGGAATAGCCTCAGTGAGTGGATCCGCTCTGGTGTTTCTTTCTATGTCTCTCTATATCTCAAGTTCGCGGAGAAAACCATCTCCCGAAATGAGCAATACCTGTCTTAGAATGTCTGGATGTCTGATGGGACCTAGCTCATAAGTGAACTCCAAATCCAAACTTCTTAGACTGTATCGTCAACTGAACTTAATCAGTATCCTGCGCCATGCCTTCCCTCAGTATCCACCTGGACCACCTGTCCAAAATACTGCCCCTCGTCAGAAGGAAAACTATAACTCTGACAGCCACTCTGCCATCCAGGTCACCTTGGAAGCCTGGAATGATAACCGTCTCCTAAAGGAGAATGCTGTTATCATATCCCTAGAACATCCACTTATGTTCTAAAACTGCTTCCGATTGTTTCTCCAGGATTGGATCAATATCAACTTATTGCACCTACTGCAAGAACAACATCTGGTGTGGTACTTGACATCTCATGATTGACTCAATTGCCTAAGTAAGTGATCTGTCAATCATGCGTATCCCTCTCCCCTTTAGTCTGTAAAACACCTTTAGAGAGGGTGACTCCATCACCTGCAGGTATACTACCGTGCCAGGAGTCGTCCATTCTAAATACTCATAGAATGCGGTCAAAGTACCCAGATTGGGAAACCACCCAAATCTAGATCTAAAACTGTAGATCTAGTAACCAGAATGTCTGATATAATATCCAAATCCTATGTGGAGAAACTACTGTGTGACGACCAAAGTATAACCGATCGTAGTATAGGAATATCACTTCCTACTCTGTGTATGTCATCAAATACCAGGACATCACACCCTACTACCTTCTCAACAGATCCATCCCCTATTCTGATGAAGTCAAACCTATGACTGTCACATCAGAAATCGATGATCTATCTCCGCTATATCTGCTTTTAGTCTATAAATAGACATAAGCCTGATGTCCACCAATGCTTCCGCTGCTCCCACTGACTACGACAACCCTCTGGCAGAGTCATATAGACGTGCACATCTAAAGCTAGTTTAGAACGACGCTATATTCATTCTCATGCCGGGTCTCATAGTCTGGAACAACAGCAATGGCAAGTCTGGGTAAACAAGAACCTCCCTGCCACCGTCCTTGAGCATACCGAAGTACCTCTCGAGTGCCTGAGGTTACCCACTTTATCTGCGGAGTGGCCAATGGAATGTCAAACCAGATTGAATCTTTAGGTTCTTATCAAATCTTCAGTAATCGTTTGCGGTTCTGGAATCACTTCCAGTTCTACCATACTCCCACTACTGTTTTCTGAAAAATCCATTTTTAATTAAAACTGTGGCGAGTTAAGAACAATATCACTATTGATCTTCCAGATGGTAGAAAGTCAACCCTCGTCATAGCCCGGGTCAACCCACAAACAGCCATTACAGAAACGTGCCTTGAGTTATCCTGAGTCTGGTTTTAAGCATAAACCGGACAACTCCCCGTACCTTAACATCGTTAAGATATGAACTGTTCTATATCCAATATAGAAACAGAGGCACTGATTTAATTTAACCAGATTCAAATCATGCAGCTGTTTCCAGTGCATGTCAACTGAATGGAAGGAGGCCGATCAGCGTTACTCAACTTAGGAATATTTCCAATTATGAGTAACCTGAAAGAGAAGCAAGTTCTCTTAACCATTACTATCAACTGAATACCATATACAAGTATCTACATCTTCGATCACCTTGAAGAATCCCGATACTTGCAATACCTGGTTCTCTACTTTATTCTTATACCTATAACTTCTCAAAACTTCGACCCTGTGTTTCTACGAAACACCTGTCTAAGAACTAGAGAAGTCATAAGTAAACAGAATACAGTATGAGGACCTACCCCTCTGTCCTAATGGACACCGGACAATATACAATACTCTGTATAAGTCCCCTAAGTCTAGTGACTCATTCACTGTGTGTCGTAGGTTGAAAACTGTACTATGGTTATGAAGAATTACACCGCTGTTCAATGCTCCTTACCTAACCATCCACCGATATAGGTAAATGCCAAAGACATAATTTCAAAAAGTATATCTCACTCTATAAAAATAGACGCACAGATATATCAATTTGAAATTGGTGCATAACAACGGATATTCAAAACCAAATATTTGCTGACCGGCAAACAACCCAGGTGACTTCCTCAAATATCACCAATTATAACGAATCCCGATATAATGAGGATGATCACCTAATTCCCAATAACTTACTCCCACTCATCATCTGTAAAACCATACAGATATGAGAATCATACCTGGTAAATACATACCCTGGAGCAAGTGTCTAATTGGGAAATCAGTTTTCTATTAACAGTACACAGTGAAACTGAAACATTGAAATGTTTCGATAGGGTATCCTGGTATTCTTTAGTAATGCCTCTTCCATTATCCAGATTCACAACTATAACCGTATAATTCTTTGCCACTTCTCCAAATCCCTTTATATGTCTTTAGTCATTACCTTCTGTACACCCCTTTAGGCTAAATGGTTTTCTTCATTCCCTACCGTTCGGCACCAGCCTATGGTTTGGAAGAAGACTATCCTATAAGCATAAAGGGTGTACTGTCCTAATCCTAGGAGCACTCGTAACGTGAGAGATGGTGAAGATAAAAGACACCTGAATGTACTTTATTCCTATTTCTCCTGAACCAGGATCCATCCCCGAACTGGAACAAGTACCTTTCGAGTTCGTATATAACCATACGATGGATTATCCAATAAACTGGGATCTTCGTAGTGATACGGAGTGTCCTGGAGAAATACAAAGGTGATTTAGGATTGGCGAAGAAATACTTGGTTTGTTCGTGAATAGCAGTCGCACTTTACTTTGCTCTCTTACTAATCCCTTGCTTTGTCTTAACTTAATACCTTCTGTACACCGTTTATGCTAACTGGTTTTCTTCATTCCCTACCGGTCGGCACCAGCCTATGGTTTGGAAGAAGACTATCCAATTTGCGTAATAGGTGTACTACTCCTAAACCAAGGAGTACTCGCAACCTGAGAGAAGGTGAAAAGAAAAGACAACTGAATAGTCCTATCCGTTTTCTCCAGAACCAGAAACCATCCTCGAAGTCCTTCGAGTTCGTATATAACCATACGATGGTTTTGTCCAATGGAAGTGGACGTTCGTAGTAATACGGGGTGTCCCGGAGAAAAGGGTAAAAGTAGGAGTGGCAATGAGGTTTGCAACTCTGACAATCCAAAAGCCAGTGTTAAGAAGGTTCGGTCAACTTGGTCACTGAGTCATAGTCTAGGGTCGGGTCAATGGTCGCTGCCAAAGAGAGAGAGAAAAGAAACACTCAGCGTGCACTCTAACCTAGATCAGAATGGTTATCACTTTATCTAATCTGGAAACCTCCCACTGTAACTCAAATTCTTCTCCAAACCTCAAAGAAGAATTAGCCGGGATCACCCGAGGAGTAAACCAACTCATCAGTGGGAACCGGGATCCAACCATCATCGCATGATAACGTGACGGAATCCGCTCACGCTATCACACTCCAGAAGGTATGCGCATATCTGGCAAGTTTCAGTTCTTTTGAAACTCCCGATGTGGATTTCTACCCCATGCACTTATGACCTTGACTTTGGCCAACATATCATAAGTCACATGTCAAGTTCTACCCGTCATTTTCCTGGTTAATTTGAACCCACCCGTACCTACCCTTGACTTTGGCCAAAATGGCAGTACGACTGTCCCAAACCAACACATCTATCTATGCTGCATATGAATACCCAACAGCTACCAAACACTGTGCCTTGACTTTGGCCAACATACACAGCTTGAATACTATTAACTATCCATATGAAACGACGGAGGGCTACGAATGGTTTCTGGCGAAAACCTTTAACGTAATGAACTTGATATCGTTGAAGGAACTGATAGCTTTGTAAAAATATAGTGACGAAAACCTTGGCTAAAGAGGTCACTCCCGGTGAAGGGATCTCGGCTCTTTCCCCGTAGAATGAGGTGCAGGATATTCCAACTGAATACCACGATGCAAAGCAAAAGTAATCGGCTATAGTGAAGTTATTGCCCTGACGCAAACTTCTGTCCGAGGGGTCACTCCCGGTGAAGGGATCTCGGCCCTTGCCTCGTCGACTGAGGAGCAGGATATTCCAACTGAATACCACAATGCAAAACAAAAGAGAACGCCCTTGCAATAACAGCTTTTCGAAAAAGTGTTCCAACAACATCAGAATAGGTTTGTTTATCTTGCATTGATCCGAATCAACGCAGTCCCATCAATTGATCACACCACAAAGAACGAAAATATACTGACGTACGTATATGCTATCCGCATTCGCCACTGGGTCCCGTCATCACCCGTTAGGTTAGCTAACTAACGACAGAGCGGGGACTGGACTAGCGCGGATGAAAAACATATACAACATCTACTAGTATATATATAATATATAATTTTCGCTCAAGGCATGATAAAAATGCAGCAACACAGAAATGTATAGCAACACAGATCAATACAGATATCTGAGATCCCCGGGTTTCACAGAGCCGCTGCTGAAACCCGACGTTCCCCTGGTCATGTGGATAGCCTGCGCAATGAAATCCTAGACCCCTACGGGCGCGGCAAGTTACCTGCCAAAACCTGAAGCGAGGCAGCCCCCTTCAGCAACGTGAATGGACCACCCAGCACTTCACGGAATCCGGTAACTTGGGCACCCCTCCTTGGGTCAACTTGTACCCCCTACGAGTGCGGCAAATAGCCCGCCAATTCTAGAGTAAAGCCCCCTCCGTCTCAAAGCCATGAGATGCGGGCTCGTTGCCCTCTAGAACCCGGCTATCCGTGCACCCCTCCGCGGGGTAATCCTAGTACAGAAAGTAAAATATACATACAACGGGTACATCGACCGCAACCTGGTCGTGCCCCAAAAGAATAATACAAACAGGCAGTGACGGCAGTCCACATGTCGGACGCTCGCCCCGCAATATCAAATGTACATAATACAACAATACTGTACTAACATTGCATCCAGGCTACCCCCCACGACCGATCCGCAACAACACAGTAAAACACAGAACATCAACGTGAATGTCACGTTCGCAAATCCGTCTAAAAGGGCTATAGCAGATAGACTGGATTTACCGATCGAGTGACATTCACGGTCGCAGATATAATATAAATACTGTGAACTAGCACGTTTAAAATATCCGATCGAACAAATTTTATCAAGTGGGCCCCAAGCAGTACTGTAGCACTTACAGAAAATCTGGGCCCAAAGAAAATATCCCAAAATCCCTATTTCCTAATCTAAAGCCCTCTGGAAAAATTTGGCATGCTGATCAGTTAAAAGCGCGGCGGAACCGCGGCCCAAGCATGGGTTTGGCCGCGGTTCCGCGGCGGTGTGGAGTGATCTCGCGACCAAATTTTACCAGAATTCTTAGAATTTCTTGCATGTCTTTCTGCAATGACCTGAAAAATTTTTGGAGCTTGAAAAATTTCGACAGAAAACACAATGCATTGAAAATACGGTTTTTGGGGATTTTGTTCGATCGAGTTCTAAACATACTAGAGCAAGCTAGGCATGGTTAATGGCGTGGCTCTGATACCAATGTAAGCCCGCGGGGGCGCCCCGGCCGTCGATCTGACGCCGGAAACGCGGAAACAAAAACTTTGCAAAACTTGCAACCGGCACCACCGCGCACTTTTCACCCGGATCGGGCCATTAACCTAGCTAACTAGCAAACAAGAAAAGAGTAGAGAAGTATACCAAGCGATCCGTGTCCTTCGGTCTTCGTCTCCACTCCGATCTCCCGCGGAAAGTTCGTCACCTCCTCGCTCGTCGGAAAAGCACCACGTAGCCGGAAACTTTTACGGGCTCCCACCTCTTGACCGAGACAACTCGGGCGCGAAGTTGGCTAGCCGACGCGTCCAAGACTTGCTATAGAATAGTGTAGTGGGTTGTCTCATTTGGGGTTTAGTTGCCATGATGGAGGTAAAGAGAGAATGAAATACTTTTGAAGAGGGTCTTTCCTTTTGTTGCATGAATGAATAATGAGATAGCCAAAAATAAGAACCACAATCATCTCTCTCCCTCACACTAGTGGCCGGCCCCTCTTCCAAAAGGATGGTGGTGGAAAAAGAATTCTTATCATCTTAAAATGCTTAATCAATAATGAATAAAAAAGGTATCATTATCAAAAGAAAATGGTCACACCAAAATCAAGCTCAAACCCTTTCACTAACCATCATAATGAAAAGCAATGGAAATGACCAAAAAAGAATCTCATGATTATGAAGCCACACTTATGCAAGAAAGCCCCTCACAAAACGTTATTTGCACAATTGCAAATAACACCCTCCAACGGAAAGTCCGGCCGTGACGGAATAAAAGAAAACCGGCCGGAACGGAATGCAAACCGGCAACTTCAAAAAACTGATCCCGTAATAAATTACAGGAAAACCCCACTACTGCAAATACATGCCCGCATTTGTATTCCCACTGAACACAAATGCAAAGAGACAAAACTACACTATCAAATACTAGGATCCGGCTTAAGCCAAAGCCGGCTAGTAAAAAACCGTCCGATCACGATCCGTGCAATACCGCACGTATCTGATCGAACCCTGCCATATCTCCATACGGCCTCTACAGCGTTTCGCCCGAAACTTGAGTAACTGTGTATGTGGTGGACTCTAAAGACTCGTCAACACCTTGGTATTGACAAAAAGGGACGTCGATGAGCGAACTCATCCTGACACCCTACTGAGCCTGTCAGTGACAATATCCATACAGTCCGGTCCGTTCGTCTATGAGCATCGCATGGCGGGCCTAGGGGGTTGGTAAAAGTCAGACCCCCAAAAGCGGTACAAGTCGTGTCGGAGTGCAGCCTAGAACACCCTGAGATACTACTGGAATACCTACCAGCAAATCTCCTGCCTTGGCCAAGGACTTTTCATGTTCTGGCTCTCCTCGACACAGCGCGACCTCACCCCTAATACCGGGAGAGACGAACCCCTGCAGATCCGCTCACTGCCTCCATGTGGCTCGGGACTGTACCCAACTAAAACCTGTTTGCATGACTCCTTTGAGCCGTGGTAGGGTAGTAATCAAAGCATAGTGGGAACTCACACGAGACAAATGACGATCCCAGGTCGATGAACTAACCTGTACACATGTCACCAGGGAACTGCTATCTGACGTCTGGTATAAACCCAACTAGTAGGTTCCCAGCGAGTCATGTCCGGTGTACTCATAACCCAATGAGCACCTGTATACATCTTAGGTGAACCAACTGACACCAGTGGCTTGTGAGACCGGCCACCGCCCCTCGTCGGGGTCTCGACTGTATACACTAGTTTACTCTGGAGTATCGATGCCCTGTCTCGAAACTCCCACGATTAGGGACCATTTAAGGATGTGTTTATAGACTACCGGCTCCCACGTATATGATCGCCCTCATACTGCCGGTAGTCAAGCAAGAATCCTAGGGGCTCTATCAACGTTCAATAGTGACCTGTAAGGTCACCTAAAGCAGTACACGATGATAAAGGTAAACCAGATAGCATACTATCATCTTGAGTAAGACTGTCCTACTGGGACAGGTCCTCCCCTCAATCATTGCAATCACGTGCCTGTGATCCAATAATTGACTCTGAGGGTACTATCTCCAACAATGTCATTTGTTAAGCTTAAAAAAACTGTAGGCTTAAGAGGAAAAGTTAGTAACGGGGACATGAATTAATGACAATGAAATCATCCCCCAAACTTATTTTTGGCTCACAATTTTATAAAAATTTATTTTCTTTAAAGAGCCAAAATATTCCGCCCCCCTAAACTTGAGTAAAATAGAATTAAGCATTTAAAATTATGAGGGGGTTAAAGTTATTGGTCAATATAAAGCTTTAAAAAGACCAAAAGTCAACACCAACCATTCAAATATTTTATCGATGTAACACACTGGTTGGTAGAAGATCATGTCACCTATAGACGCGAAGAAGTGGGGAGGGGATAAGAGGTGGAATAGAATGGGTTTACGTCTTGGTTGATAGAGACGAAACAGTGATGGCGAATGGAAATGAGAATGTGAATGATCAGGGATGGGAAGAATTGTCACATTCTCATATGGGATAAGCAGAAATGGTGGTGTTTCAACTTCTTCAGGTAGAGGTTGATTAATCACAAAATCCGTGTCATTTAGGAATGCGATTTCGTCGGCGAAAATAATTTCAAAAATTTCATCGATGGTCAGATTGAACATTTCAATGTCAATAAGGGTCGCGCCAGAATTCAACACACTTGATTTGTCAAAAATTATGGAGGTAGGAGACTCAAAAAGCCATCTACCTCATTCTTAAAAGAGACTAAATCAAGTTGTCTTTCTAGAATTATCAAACTTGAAATATCAGATTGTGATTCATCAACACTCGCTAAAATTAAAAGAAGAATAGAAGAAGAACCAGAGAAAGTGGGAGATGAAATGGGTAAACAAATTGGTGTGTCGAGTATTGCTGAACCAGATGTAGGAAATGAAAACTGAATTTCGTTCTGCTTTTCGGTCATACAGTTATCATCAATTTCAAGACGCATATGGGGTTCGGGAAGAACAGTTAAAGGTTCGAGATGATGACCACACGGAAGTGATAGGACCTGATGAATTGGTTGGACAAACTTATCCAAAATTTCGGATTCATCATCCGATATATCCCCAACGTCAATATCTTCAATCAAGTGAAAGTTAAAATTCTCAGACACTTCATCAAAAGCATGGTTTTCAATTAATGTAAGTTCTAGAGTGGGGGTGTAGAGATCACAAGGGTTTGGTGTGGCTTCACTTGAAATGGACCCTTCACAATCAGGTAAATCAAACACAACAAAGTCACACAACTCATCAGACATTTTATCTTCAATTGGTGTACTCGATAGATCTATGAAATTGGATTCGTGGATTTCAATTTGGGATGGGGAGGTTTGATTTAGAAGGGTGTACCGCTCTCTTTCACCATCCAAATTCTTAATTTGTCCTATGGCCGTATCATATGTTGGAAGATTTTGAGCTAGTTTGAAACTAGTTTCTCGTTCGTTTTGTTTATTGAGGATGGCCATGGACGCATTCAATTCCTCTATGACGCGGCGCAATGCTACCCGATATTCTTCCATGGTCCGTTCAAGACTAGACATAGGTCAGTAAGGGGTTTCAGCATAAGATTGAAATTCTTGTGGATAAGTAAAACTCCCAAATGACTGATCAGAAGGAATGTCTAGAGAAAGTGTAAAAGTCGAGTAGGATTGATAGGAATCGAATGGTTGTGAAAATTGGGCAGGAGTAGGATCAACATTGTGATAAGAAGAATATTGATATCGATTGGTTGGTTAGCGACTGTCAACAGATGTCATATAAACCACAAACCAAGTAGTAAAATCTTCTTTAGAAAGCGGTGGTGTTTGATGTCCTAATGGTTTGACCGGATTGAAACTTTAGCCGTTAGTCCTCGCTATATACTCAGCGATGGACATGCGTTTAGGAGTTCCCTCACACGTGTTAGATGGAGTATCAACAGAAGAAGATGTAGAATTTTGATGCGGTTGATAGGACCTGGAGTGAGGTGGCCAACTGTTTCTTTCCGCTTGCTCTATCCGATCTTTTAAAGACATGGTAGAGTCGGATGGTATACCGAAGCGATTACGATAACAAGAAATATCTTGTTCTGGATAGCAAAGCTCGGCAAGAGTTCTTTTATTTGGGTTACCCATTATAAGAAGGAAAGAGAAGGGATGGTGAAAAAGGGAAAGATTTAAGCTCTAATTGGATTGTTTTGCTTTGAAAGTGGGATTTGAGGGTTGACTCGACAAATCACAAAATGCACAAGTAAACTCTAGAACTAAGATTACCTAGGTCAAGCACTAGACCGCTCCAAGACTTCCAAAGGACAAGCCGCAGGATCAATCCTCTACCACCTCTTTATCGCTCCTGTGGCCAGGTAAGTGCCAGGTAAGTGGGAGGTATCCTCTATATGAATCACTAAAAATAGAGGGCACAATTAAGTGACCGCTTGTCTTAGTCACGCTTGCCTAGACACCACAAAAGAAATGCAGATAAGCGATAGATTACCCATGACCCTTCTTTGTTCTACTTGAGCGCGACAGTCCTTAGAGTCATGGTCTAGATATTTAATTAAAATAGGGTAATGCGGATGCTCGTTTAGTGATTTGTGGGGCCTAGGAAAGGTGATGAAATCCCCACCTAATCTGAATTTTGGTGTTGGCCCTTAAAGTCCGTATTAAAATATGCAAAAACAACCCGCAAAACAAAACATGCAAAAATAATTTTGAGCGGTGATATTTTGCAAAGAATCCTGTAGAAAAGTATATTATTAGATTTTCTAGAGGAGAGAGAAAGAGATAAGAAAGTTACCAGAAAAGTTTAGAACCCTAAAGCCCCTACTCCGTCGCGGTTCCATCGCCAAAATGGTTTTCTTGCCGCGCTTCCGCCACGTAGATGAGAGCCCATTTGAAAATTTTTGCTTTGGTGGTTTCCCTTGCTCCACTGGGTCTTGATGAATGTCGCTGAATATTTATCTCCTCGCTATAGTGACTCCAGATATCGTCGCAAAAATCGCACACTAATCGTTAAATATGCAAGATGGGGTTTTGTTTTGTTTTTTATGATATAGATCGAATAGGAATTCAACACGAATAGTAAGAATAAAAAATTACGCACGTATCCCCGGCAATGGCGCCATTTGATTGATTCTTCTCTATGTGAAAGAGTGTGTAGTAGTAACCACAATCAATAACGGTGTCGCGTGTAGCTAGCCGAGATGAGTACGGGTCGTCCTCAGGGATACGTTGAATCTTTTAATCTTACTTTAGACGTATTGATTAAGAAGAGGAAGAATAGAAGAATAAAGAATAATGAATAATAGTTTCTAGATCTACGTCAAAATACGGATGTAGAATACAGATCTAGTTTGAATACGGATATAGATTTTATATGAAGAAGGCTTGTAGGGTTCGTTAGGATTTAGTAGTCATGGATGAATAATAAAGATGACTTCTTTTATCTTTTAATAGATTTAAAACTAGATCGATAGTGATGAATGAGGGTTAGGGTTCTTTGAAGAAACTAGTGTTTCCCCATTATTGACCCATGTCATTTCATTGATGTCTATTCATGTCTAGCCCTTAACAAAACAATTGTTAATCTGATCTCAAATCGCGGTCAAGACTATCAATAAATTGATAGCGCGGTCGATTAGGATATTAACGATTCTTTTGCTAAAAGTTTATAAACTTCATAAGACTTAAAAGAAGTTAAAATATTTTCTCATCCATTGTTCTACCCTAATCCTACGAACCCTATCAAGCGGAGAATTACTCGCGCATGATGGAGATAGAAGAACGGATAGAGATCATGATGTAAATACAGAAATTTAAATGCTAAATAATTAAACTAATGATCCACCTTTATTAATAAACTTCACAAGTACAAAACCTTCAAGTTTAGATTATACGAGGAAGAAGAAGTCGCTCTCGATCTCTGCCTCATAGGAAGTAGATGCTTCGTCGAATCTCACGTCGCCTTATCACGTCGAATTGCGGACCTGTCGTAGATCAGTTGTTCGTTGTCTTAGGATTCCCTAGCACTATGCCTAGGGTTTGCAAGCATTATACATGCCACAATAAAAAGTTTGGGGAGGTGCTAAGCAATCTAACCATGAATCGAAACTAGAATTTTAGAGTGACACTAATAGTATCACATACTAGAGGTTAACTATCACAAAGTGAAGAGAATAAAACCTTTGTTGACCTCTTCTCTTGACTCCTTGGATCATTGAGAGTTTGAACCGGCTCGCTAGAGACCTTCCAAGTCCATGATGATCCACCCGAAGTCCCTTTGCTCAAATCTCCTTACTTCACTTGATCAATGAGGAAGTGGAGCTAACACTCTAAACTAATGGTCTAAACTAGTATAGAATGATGAAGTGGTTTGTTTTCTCACTTAAAAACCCTTTCTTTTTAACAACCTCACTCACTAGAAATCTCAAGAGAGAATGAAGGAGGAGGAAGAAGATGGCAAAAGCTAGAGCTCTTTCTTTTGATAATTATCAATAATTCTCATCATAGAAAACAAATATCAAAGATATATATCTCATGCCAAACTATGGTTAATAAATATCTAGATATTTTTTTGTGTTGAGTCAAAAGCCAAATGAAAATTAATCCATGGTTAATAATTAGGTCAAGTGTGGTCAAGTTCAGAAGAGTGTAGATAAATATCAACCATGAATTAATCCATTTTATTTTCTCAAAACAAATATATGTAAATATAAATGAACCATGTGAGTCTTGCATTGCCATCTAATATGTATCAACAACCATGATACCATGTATGCATGTATGTGTCCATACACATCAACATGTGCATACATGCATGCATACATCAATATAGAAAAGGGTTTAACAAAAAGTGAGCTATAAAATCAATGTTAAATCAACACTTTATTTAAAAAACCGGTCATATTACATACGACCCGACCATTAGAAAAACGCCCGATTAATATACGGTATCACATACACGCATTTAATCGGGTCCCCGCGCATATCTCATATGCACACCACATCGCTTCGCCTGAGCTAGGAAATTCCTGTGTGGGACTCTAAGACTCGTCGATACGACGGCAGTAGGTGATGATCATATCAAACACCCACAAGCCGCAAGCGGTCAGCTAAACGTAACGGCCACCCAGATATTGAGCGATCAGAAGAAAAACAAGCGAAGCTGTCAAAACTCCCGTCGAGCCAACTGGCAACACTTACCGTACAGTCCGGTCTCTTCGTCAGATATGCTGCATATCGACTCTAGAGATGGTATCGTTGAACCCATTAACTCAATAAGTCATGCCGGTGTATGGCTCATAACAGATCGAGAAACTACTGATAATACTTATCAGTAAATCTCAGCAGCCGTGGCCAGGGACTTGCTGTTATAACCAATCGAGCATAGCGCAACATCAACCCCCAATATCGGGAGAGACGAAACCCCTCCTATCGCTCATTGCCTCCTTGTGCCTCGGGACTGTACCTAAAATCCACCTGTTTGCACGACTCAGTAGAGCCGTGGTAGGGTGGAGATGAAAGTACAGTGGGAGGACACTCAAGACTCTATGACGATCTCGGGTCTACAAACTAACATGTACCAGTGTCACCTGAGAACTGCTATCCGACGATAGATATAATACCACATAGGAGTTCTCGGCGAGTCCGTTCAGTGTACCCAGTCTCCACTGAGCACCCGTATACAATCTTTGGTGTCATCACACCAGATGGATATGGGATCATCCATCGCCCATAATATGGGAAAAGAATGGTATACGCTAGTATACTCTGGAATATCGATGCCCTGTCTCGATACACCCACGACTAGGAACAGTTCGAGGATATGCTCATAAACTACACGTGTCCCACTAGTATGATTCGCATCATAGTCGCCGTAGTCAAGCAAATATCCTGAGGGCTTTATCAACATGTACCAAATGAGTAAGATGCATGATCAAAAAAACATATCAAGATAAAGTAAACCAGATAGCATACTATCATGTCGAGCAAGAAAGTCATCTGTATGTATATATATATATATATATATATATAGACACACATGTCCAAGCATCCACTATACATATAATGGCCTTTAGGGCATACATATATCCAACAATCTCCCACTTGCACTAAGGCCAATTATTGGCGTATCTCATACCCAACATCTCAAAAAGTCGCTCATGTTGCGGCTGTGGAAGGGCCTTGGTGAGTGGACCCGTGGTGTTATTCTTTGTATCCACTCAACGAATCTTGATCTTATGGCGATCTACTATCTCCCGGATCAAATGATATCGCCTCAGGATGTGTCTGGACTTCTGATGGGACCTGGGTTCTTTGGCCAACACAATAGCCCCATTATTATCACAATACCATGGAATTGGATCAACAATGGTTGGAATTACTCCTTGTTCCGCCACGAACTTTCTCATCCAAACGGCTTCCTTGGCAGCATCATTTGCAGCAATATACTCAGCTTCCATCGTGGAGTTTGCAACGGTATCCTATTTGGAACTTTTCCAACTAATCGTCCCTCCATTGAGGGTAAATAAAAACCCTGAGATAGATTTGTTGTCATCCTTATCACTTTGGAAGCTGGAATCGGTAAAGGCCTTCATTTGGAGATCCCCATTACCATACACCAAGAAAAATTCTTCAGTCCTTCGCAAGTACTTAAGAATGTTCTTCACCGCTATCCAATGTTTCTCCCCTGGGTTGGATTGATACCTGCTTACAACAGCTAGTGCATAAGCTACATCAGGGTGAGTACATAACATCGCATACATTATAGATCCTACGGCTGAAGCGTAGGGTATAATGCTCATGCGAGCTCTCTCTTCATCAGTCTTCGGACAGAAGTCCTTGGAGAGAGTGATTCCATGACAAGCAGGCAAGGCATCACGCTTAGAATCTTCCATACTAAACCTTTTTAGGATGGCGTCAATGTACTTTGATTGGGACAATCCCAATAACCTCTTGGATCTATCTCGATAGATCCTAATGCCCAAAATGCAAGAGGCATCACCCAGGTCCTTCATGGAGAACCTTTGTGATAAGAATAGTTTGACCGATTGTAGCATAGGAATATCATTTCTTATCAAGAGAATGCCATCCACGTACAATACGAGGAATGTGACAGTACTCTCTATAATCTTCTTATAAATGCAGGGTTCATCTATATTTTTGACAAAATCAAACTCTTTGATTGTATCATCAAAGTAGATGTTCCAGCTCCGTGATGCCTGTTTTAATCCATAAATAGATTTAAGCAGCTTACATACCTTTTCGCTGCTCCCACTGTCAATGAAGCCCTCTGGTTGATCCATAAAAACGCATTCTTGTAAATCACCATCTAGAAATGCAGTTTTTACGTCCATCTGTCAGATTTCATAATCGTAGTGAGCAGAAATAGCAAGTAGGATCCGAATGGATTTAAGCATTGCTACTGGAGAGAAAGTTTCATCATAGTCCAATCCTGGTCTTTGACGAAAACCTTTCGCTACAAGCCTTTCTTTATAGGTCTCCACCTGTCCATCTACACCAATCTTTTTCTTAAAGATCCATTTGCTCCATACTTTGTTGGTGTACATGGACTCCATTTCAGATCTCATGGCATCCAGCCACTTCACTAAGTTACCACTCGTGATAGCTTGCTGAAAGCTAGTAGGGTCATCATCATCCATGATGCAATCTTCTCTATCACCATCAATGAGAAACCCATAGTATCTCTCTGGTGGGCAAGAAGTTCTACTAGATCTCCGGAGCGGCTGAGGTTCTTGACGTTCTATTGCAACATCAGTTTCAACCAATTTGTCATGAGTAATTTGTGTCTCTAGAACCTCTTCTAGTTCTACCGCATTGCCATCAGTACTATTTGTAAAAATTTCTTCCAAAAATGTGGTATGTTGAGAAACGAACACTTTTTGTTTCTCCTTGTGGTAGAACAGATATCCATATGAATGTTTTGGATATCCCAAAAATTTACACATGACCGATCGTGTCTCGAGTTTGTCTGGATTCTGCTTTTTGACAAAAGCCGGACAACCCCATATCCTAACTCTTTTAAGAGATGGTCTCTTTCCACACCATATCTAATATGGAGTGGTAGACACGGTCTTGGTTGGAACTCTATTTAACAGATACATTGTTGTCTCCAATGCATGTCCACAAAAGGAAAGCGGTAACTCAGCATCACTAATCATGGACCGTACCATATCTAATAGGGTATGATTCCTCCATTCCGACACACCGTTGTGCTATGGTGTGTATGGGGGAGTGAGCTGAGAGAGAATCTCATTCTCTTTTAAGAAGTTTAAAAGTTCTGCCATTTCGGCTTTTACTGCGATAGAAACATCGAGCTGGTGAATACCTCCCTTAGTTGAAGGTGGTCTTACGCTTTCCCACTGCAACGTGTGTTCAGCAAGGTCTTCCAGATATTTCCACGCTTCACCGTCATCTTTAGATATGAAATTGCATTGACACATTGTTTCAAGCATCTGCTTTGTCGTTGGATTAATGCCCTCATATATAATCCGACATAAATCCCATCTTTGTATTCCGTGATGGGGGCATTGGACAAGCAGATCTTTGAAACGTTCAAAGCACTTCCAAAATGGTTCATTGGGAAGCTGGGTGAACTGGTTGATCTCGCTCCTAATATGGGCAGTCTTATGGTTTGGGTAAAACTTCTTAAGAAATGCTATGACGAATTCATCCCAATTAGTGATAGAGTGAGCGGCAGTATTATAAAGCCATTTTTCTGCTAAGTCGCACAGTGTGAATGGGAGAAGACGTAAACGCATAGCATCTAAAGTCAATTGTGAAGTACCCATCATTGCGCATACGTTTTCGAATTTGGTGATGAAAACGTACGCGTCTTCCGACTCAAGCCCGTGAAATTTGGGTAGCAGATTGATGTAGTGGGGTTTAATTTCGAAATTATCCCCGTTAGGTGGTGGAAGAGATAGACAAGTGGGAAGAGGACCACGGATAGGATAGCATCTCTCTTGGAGAGAGATGAGCGGTGGATTCTGCGCACCTTCGGGCGGTGGCAGCATGGTGTTATAATTTGATGGAGTGCCGTCCATCTCGGTCGTGGTGTGTGATGGGGGAAAAGAAGATGAAGAAGTACCGACTTCGGCGTCGATAGCAGGAACGCGGACAAGACGAGCACTAGGATCCCGTGTCCAGCCGAGCATGCACTAAGCGGGTTTAGTGCAAGTGGCAGCGTGTGTGTGATTTAAAATTGGTTTGTTTTGAATGGACTCAAGACAAATCACCCTAAGATGCACAAGCAACCCTAGAACTAAGGTTACCTAGGTCCAGTCTCTAGACCACTCCAAGACTTCCAAAGGACAAGCCGCAGGATCAATCCTCTACCGCCTCCGTACTACCCTTGTAGCCAGATAAGTGCCAGGTAAGTGGGAAGGAACCACAGTAGTGGGCCTAATTAAAAACCACCAGCCTTAGTCACACTTGCCTAAACACTACAAAAGTAATGCGGATAAGCGATAGATTACCCACGACCTTCCTCTGTCCTTATTGAGCGCGACAGTCCTTAGAGTCTGGTCTAGATATTTTTTAAATTAATGAAGGGTTGATCTAGATGCTCGGTTTGTGATTTGTGGGGCTTAGGAAGGGTGATGAAATCCCCACCTAATCTTGATTTGGTCTTTGCCCCTTAAAGTCCGTATTAAAATATGCAAAACAAAACAAATCACAAAACTTTTGCAAAAAAATTTTTGAGCGGCGCTATTTTGCAAAGAATCCTGCAGAAAATAGATTTTATTGGATTTGAAAGGAGAGAGAAGGAGTTAAGAAAGATACCAGAGAAGTTCGGAACCCTAGATCTCCTGTTTCCTCAAGTCCGTGACTCCAGATCCCCTCGCAAAATTCACAAACAAATCGTTAAATATGCAATTTGCAGTTTTGTTTTAATAATGATATGAATCGTCTAAGAATTCAACACAAATAATAAGAATAAAAAATTACGCACGTATCCCCGGCAACGGCGCCATTTGATTGATACGAAAGAGTGTGTTTGTAGAATAACCGCAATCAATAACGGTGTCGCGCGTAGCTAGACCGAGATGAGTACGGGTCGTCCTCAGGGAAACGTGGAACCTTTTACTCTTACTTTAGATGTGTTGAAAAAAAGAGGAGGAAATAAGAATTTTGTGAAAAGTTTCTAGATCTACGTTAAGCAAGAATGCAAAAATATAGATCTAGATTATTTTAGAGATGTAGACAATATAATAAGAGGGCTTGTAGGGTTCGTTAGGATTTAGTAGTCATGGACGACTAATTAAAAGTTACCCTTTTTTATCCATTAATAGATTTATAACTAGAACGACGGTGATGCGTGTAGATTAGGGTTTCTGGAGGGAAAATGAATCCCACTCTTAACCCTTACCTCGACACGGAACTCCGTTCATATCTAGCCTTTACCAAAACAATCATTAATCTAATCTCTATTCGCGGTCGGAACTAACAAAGAATTGTTAGCGCGCCCGATTAGGATGTTAATGATTCTTTTGATAAAGTTCATAAACTTTATAGGACTTAAAAAGGGTTTAGAGATGTTCATCGTCCATTAGCCTACCCTAATCCTACGAACCCTAACAAGCGGAGAATTACTCGCGCATGTTGGGAAAAGAAGATGAAAAGACAGAGAGGGAAAACATAATGTAAAATGCAAAAGAATAAAATAAAACAACTACCTTTATTAATCAACTTGAACAATCTACACTTTATTCCTTAGAAAATGATTACAAAACTAGTTGCTTCTCGATCTCTTCCAAGGAGGTAGATGAACCGTTGATGATCAGCCTGGATGCGTGAGACGTCTGGGACTTCGTGATCGCGTCGGCTTGATGAATTTTCCAAGAGGCTCTCGGTCCCTTTTTATAGTCCAAAGCCATAACCTTTTACTTCCGAAGTTGGTAAAATATAGCAGAGATTCATCGCCCAAAATTTAAGCAAGTAATCTTTTAATATTGCAGCGGATCCGCGGCCCAAGTGGGGTTTTGGCCGCGGATCCGCGGCCAAGGGTCGAGATCAATTGATCAAAATTTTAGGGCTTGCTCCCTGTGACATGTGTCGATATCTGGAACCTTTGGATCTTTGAAATCTTCTCGTAATTGCTGCTAGACTTGGTCTCCAAGTTTTGCTTCTTAATTAGGCAAGTCTTCTTCAACAACTTGATTTGCTTGATTCTAGTCTTTGAAAAATTCTGCACACTTGGAAAAAATTCTTCACAACAACTCAAATAATATTTAGTAGACTTAGTTCTACCAGGATTAGGTCAATAAATTTATTTGCATACATTTTCCTACCAAATGCTAATTAAAATATATTAACACATGGAAAATAGTGTTTTTACACATAAACCATCATATGTATGATATATTATAATAAAGTCCTTTTTTAATATGAAAATGGTAGGAAAAATGTAATACAAATGTGCAGTTTTATCAACTGAACAAATACCCCCAAACTTATCTTTGATCTTCCTGAGCAAACTAGTTTATTCAAGAGGAGAAAAAGAAAGGAGAAAACTGAGCACACTTTCGTAGGCAAACACGATTGCACTGAGCATGTGCAACAAGCCGTTAAACCTCTAGGTGTCCCTAGTACGAGGAGTGTTGTCCCCTGAGGGTTTTCAGCGGATTACACCCACAAAATCCTATAATAAAAGAGAGATGGTGAAATTTACATATAAAGATAAGAACCATAAAAGAAAGACTTTGAAAATAAGAGTTTCCAACTACACTAGCTTTTCAGTTGTCATGAGCCCTATCTTAATAGTCATGAAAAAATGTTAGAAATCACATCATCCCTCAATAAAACATCGTATTTATTCTTCATTCCTATCTTTCTTCCAAACATTGATCATATACCCCCACGTGTGTGTATAGAACATCCCTACTCTCGGAGAATTCAATTCAAGCTATCATACTCTTGTCCATCTACCTTAGTACTTTTTAATTTGATGAATACTTAGGTTTGCTCACACATTTTCATGCGACCGTTAATACTTCTTGAGGTACTAACCGACCGATTACTCATGTGCTTGCTGATTAGGTGATAATATTTTCCTCGTCTTGCACCACCTAAGGCTTAGCAGTGACTCCCAGACCAGTTGGCCTTAGGGCACTAGGTGAAGAGGCACCCTCGCTATATTTTTTTATTGCTGCCTTGGCGATACAAAACCAGTGTTCATTTTTCTTTTCACCATTTTTATATTTTTCTTCATCATTTTTTTTCATTTCCTTCATACTTTGGCTTTTAGACAAGAGCATTTCAAGGTATCCTCTACTATCCTGAGTTTCAAGACGTGTGTAAGTGCATATAGTAGGGTATCAACATTCAAATGTTTGGCTTCCAGAATAGAAACTATTTTTTAGACTTATTTTTATCCTCAGATTGGTGACTTCCTTCATCTTACTAACCCTTGGGACAACGGCTCATAACTACTTATTACTAGTTTGTTTAAGAAAACTTTTAATTTTCTTGGTTCTCTTAAACTATTCCTATCTTTTGGATGTAATTTTTCACTTTCTACTCTTTTGTTATAAAAGAAAATTTTTAAAATTTTTTTTTTGAAAATGTTGTGCTTATGCAAAATATGATGCAAATTGATGTGTAAATAAGCACAAACCTCCCCCAAACCTGTTTACAGCAGTGTCCTCACTGATGTTATCCGTTAAGCTCAAAAACCTGTAGACTTGGGAGGAAATTATTAATGGGGGCAAGAATATATGAAAGTGAAAATCCTCCCCCAAACTTATTTTTGGCTCATAATTTTGTAAAAATCATTTTCTTTCAAGAGCCAAAATATACCACCACCACCCCAAACTTGAGTTAAACAATTTTAATCACACGAGGGGGTCAAGTTTATTGGTCAATGCCAAGCTTTGCAAAGACCGAAAGTCAACACCAACCATTCAAAATTTTATCGATGAAGCTCCAAGGTTGGTGGAAGAACATGTCCCTTTTCGACGTGAAGAAGTGGGGATGTGATAAGAGGTGTAATGGAAAAGGATTGCGTCTCAATTTGGAGAGACGACACAGTGATAGTAATGATGGATTACTCGCATTATCATGATTGTCCAAAAGAGGGGGTGGAGGTCCAGTTTCTTCATCTTGGAGTTGATTTATCTCAACACCCGTATCTTTTAAAAATGCGAGTTCATCAGCGAAAATTTCCTCAAAGCTTTCATCGATACCCCGAAAAATAATGTCATCAGAAAAAATGGGGTGATCGTCAGACTCTATAAAAAGTTCCTCATCAGCGTTAGCTGTTGACCCGGACAATTCGGTGGAAGAGTCCGTGTCGAGCAACAACATATGAAAAGAGTCAGAATTATGAGGTTGATCATATTCGCTGTTGTCGACATCCATTAATTCGACAGAACACACATGAGCATAGGGTTCGGATGGTTCACTTCCCAACTTGTAAATGTTAAGCTCAATTGACTTCTTTCCAAAGGATAGGGTCATAGAGCCGTTTCTACAATTGATTACTGCGTTGGAAGTGGCCAAAAAGGGTCGACCGAGTATCACCGGGATTTGATTGCGTGGGTTTGCCACAGGTTGTGTATCTATAACGATAAGGTCCACGGGGAATATGGATTCCCCGACTTTGATTAACACATCCTCTAGCTCACCTCTAGGTTGGGTGATAGATCGATCGGCCATCTGAAGAGTGCAATGCCCAGGTTTTAACTCTCCGATCCCTAATTGCTCATAAACAGAATACGGAAGCAAGTTAACACTAGCACCTAGATCGAGTAGAGCACGATTAATATTTTTACCCCCAATAGAAATTGAAATTGTAGGACTTCCGGGGTCCTTTCGTTTCTTGGGTAGTTGTTGTGTAAAAGCTGTGCTCACATTACTCGCAAGGAAAACTTTTTTAGGTACTTGAACTTTTCTCTTCCTAGTGCACAAGTCCTTTAGGATTTTCGCATATGACGGAACTTGTTGAATAGCATCTAGGAGAGGAATGTTTATGTTAACTTGCTTAAAAATTTCCACAATCTTCTCCATTTGTGGACTTGGTCTGTTGCCCCTTAACCTGTTTGGATAAGGTGCTTGATCAATAAGTTTTGGGTCCAACGTTTGTGGAGAAGACTGTGGAGACGGATTCGATCCCAAAACTGGAGTGGGAATCGACTTAGATAGATTTGGCGAAATGGACGAAGGGTTCGAGCCTTGGGGAAAACGGAGAATAGGCTCGGGTGAAGGTGGGAGATTAGACGAATTAGGGGAAAAAGAAGAAGAAGCTGGGGTATCAGTGGTGTCACTATCATCACATTGCTCACCCACTCGGTTATTCATCACTTTTCCCGATCTCAACGTGGTAACAACACTCACATTATAACTTTGTGAGTGGCCAGAATTATGTATGGGTTGAGATGGGAGTTTCCCTTTCTCTCTCGCACTCATTGCGGCGTTTAACTGTGCAATTTGGTTTTCTATTGATTTAATACTCTCACCATGGGAGGCGGAGTTTTTCGTTATGGTTTCAATAGAAGACCTCATCTCAGCCGAAATTTACATGGATTGTTTCATAAACATATCCAAAGTTTGTGCAAGTGAGTTGTCAGTACCGACCACTTGTGGTGTAAAAGTGTTGGCCGGATTTTGGAAATTCTGTGACTGAAAGGGGGGCTGATTCTGTGGTTGTGGTTGCTGTGGAGGAAGTCTTTGATAATTGCTTTATTAGTTTTGGTTCCAAGCAAAGTTAGGATGATTCCTCCATCCTTGATTGTACGTGGAAGAATAAGGGTCGTTTCTAGGTCGTTGCTGAAAAGCAGCATTAGCTTGAAACGATGCATTCATAGGACATCCTTCCGTTACGTGTGAAGGATCCGAACAACAACCACATACGGTCTTAGGAAGCGTGACCTGATTTAGGGAGAATGATGAGAACTTGTTTTCAATAGCATCGAGTTTCTTCTGAATCGCTGCCATTTCGGCTTTTACTGCGATAGAAACATCGAGCTGGTGAATACCTCCCTTAGTTGAAGGTGGTCTTACGCTTTCCCACTGCAACGTGTGTTCAGCAAGGTCTTCCAGATATTTCCACGCTTCACCGTCATCTTTAGACATGAAATTGCATTGACACATTGTTTCAAGCATCTGCTTTTTCGCTGGATTAATGCCCTCATATATAATCCGACATAAATCCCATCTTTGTATTCCGTGATGGGGGCATTGGACAAGCAGATCTTTGAAACGTTCAAAGCACTTCCAAAATGGTTCATTGGGAAGCTGGGTGAACTGGTTGATCTCGCTCCTAATATGGGCAGTCTTATGGTTTGGGTAAAACTTCTTAAGAAATGCTATGACGAATTCATCCCAATTAGTGATAGAGTGAGAGGCAGTATTATAAAGCCATTTTTCTGCTAAGTCGCACAGTGTGAATGTGAGAAGACGTAAACGCATAGCATCTAAAGTCAATTGTGAAGTACCCATCATTGCGCATACGATTTCGAATTTGGTGATGAAAACGTACGCGTCTTCCGACTCAAGCCCGTGAAATTTGGGTAGCAGATTGATGTAGTGGGGTTTAATTTCGAAATTATCCCCGTTAGGTGGTGGAAGAGATAGACAAGTGGGAAGAGGACCACGGATAGGATAGCATCTCTCTTGGAGAGAGATGCGCGGTGGATTCTGCGCACCTTCGGGCGGTGGCAGCATGGTGTTATAATTTGATGGAGTGCCGTCCATCTCGGTCGTGGTGTGTGATGGGGGAAAAGAAGATGAAGAAGTACCGACTTCGGCGTCGATAGCAGGAACGCAGACAAGACGAGCACTAGGATCCCGTGTCCAGCCGAGCATGCACTAAGCGGGTTTAGTGCAAGTGGCAGCATGTGTGTGATTTAAAATTGGTTTGTTTTGAAAAAGTGGGACTCAAGACAAATCACCCTGAGATGCACAAGCAACCTTAGAACTAAGGTTACCTAGGTCCAGTCTCTAGACCGCTCCTAGACTTCCAAAGGACAAGCCGCAGGATCAATCCTCTACCGCCTCCGTACTACCCTTGTAGCCAGATAAGTGCCAGGTAAGTGGGAAGGAACCACAGTAGTGGGCCTAATTAAAAACCACTAGCCTTAGTCACACTTGCTTAAACACTACAAAAGTAATGCGGATAAGCGATAGATTACTCACGACCTTCCTTTATCCTTATTGAGCGCGACAGTCCTTAGAGTCTGGTCTAGATATTTTTTAAATTAATGAAGGGTTGATCTAGATGCTCGGTTTGTGATTTGTGGGGCTTAGGAAGGGTGATGAAATCCCCACCTAATCTTGATTTGGTCTTTGCCCCTTAAAGTCCGTATTAAAATATGCAAAACAAAACAAATCACAAAACTTTTGCAAAAAATTTTTTGAGCGGCGCTATTTTGCAAAGAATCCTGCAGAAAATAGATTTTATTGGATTTGAAAGGAGAGAGAAGGAGTTAAGAAAGATACCATAGAAGTTCGGAACCCTAGATCTCCTGTTTCCTCAAGTCCGTGACTCCAGATCCCCTCGCAAAATTCACACACAAATCGTTAAATATGCAATTTGCAGTTTTGTTTTAATAATGATATGAATCATCTAAGAATTCAACACAATTAATAAGAATAAAAAATTACGCACGTATCCCCGGCAACGGCGCCATTTGATTGATACGAAAGAGTGTGTTTGTAGAACAACCGCAATCAATAACGGTGTCGCGCGTAGCTAGACCGAGATGAGTACGGGTCGTCCTCAGGGAAACGTGGAACCTTTTACTCTTACTTTAGATGTGTTGAAAAAGAGAGGAGGAAATAAGAATTTTGTGAAAAGTTTCTAGATCTACGTTAAGCAAGAATGCAAAAATATAGATCTAGATTATTTTAGAGATGTAGACAATATAATAAGAGGGCTTGTAGGGTTCGTTAGGATTTAGTAGTCATGGACGACTAATTAAAAGTTACCCTTTTTATCCATTAATAGATTTATAACTAGAACGACGGTGATGCGTGTAGATTAGGGTTTCTGGAGGGAAAATGAATCCCACTCTTAACCCTTACCTCGACACGGAACTCCGTTCATATCTAGCCTTTACCAAAACAATCATTAATCTAATCTCTAATCGCGGTCGGAACTAACAAAGAATTGTTAGCGCGCCCGATTAGGATGTTAATGATTCTTTTGATAAAGTTCATAAACTTTATAGGACTTAAAAAGGGTTTAGAGATGTTCATCGTCCATTAGCCTACCCTAATCCTACGAACCCTAACAAGCGGAGAATTACTCGCGCATGTTGGGAAAAGAAGATGAAAAGACAGAGAGGGAAAACATAATGTAAAATGCAAAAGAATAAAATAAAACAACTACCTTTATCAATCAACTTGAACAATCTACACTTTATTCCTTAGAAAATGATTACAAAACTAGTTGCTTCTCGATCTCTTCCAAGGAGGTAGATGAACCGTTGATGATCAGCCTGGATGCGTGAGCCGTCTGGGACTTCATGATCGCGTCGGCTTGATGAATTTTCCAAGAGGCTCTCGGTCCCTTTTTATAGTCCAAAGCCATAACCTTTTACTTCCGAAGTTGGTAAAATATAGCAGAGATTCATCGCCCAAAATTTAAGCAAGTAATCTTTTAATATTGCCGCGGATCCGCGGCCCAAGTGGGGTTTTGGCCGCGGATCCGCGGCCAAGGGTCGAGATCAATTGATCAAAATTTTAGGGCTTGCTCCCTGTGACATGTGTCGATATCTGGAACCTTTGGATCTTTGAAATCTTCTCGTAATTGCTGCCAGACTTGGTCTCCAAGTTTTGCTTCTTAATTAGGCAAGTCTTCTTCAACAACTTGATTTGCTTGATTCTAGTCTTTGAAAAATTCTGCACACTTGGAAAAAATTCTTCACAACAACTCAAATAATATTTAGTAGACTTAGTTCTACCAGGATTAGGTCAATAAATTTATTTGCATACATTTTCCTACCAAATGCTAATTAAAATATATTAACACATGGAAAATAGTGTTTTTATACATAAACCCTCATATGTATGATATATTATAATAAAGTCCTTTTTTAATATGAAAATGGTAGGAAAAATGTAATACAAATGTGCAGTTTTATCAACTGAACAGCTTCGGATTAATGCTCAATAAAAACACGTGTCCGAATCTTGAGAAATCATAAGTAAAAGTGATGAAGTATGAAAAACCGTCTCTAGCATGTGTAGACATTGGTCTGCATACATCACTATGTATGAGACTTAAGAGTTCTACAGCTCTTTCTCCTTGTCCAGTAAACAGAGTTTTGGTCATTTTACCTTTGATACAGGACTGACAAGTCGCATAAGATTTATATTCAAAAGGATTTAAATATCCATCTTTATGTAGCTTGTTTAGTCTTATTTCATTAATATGACCAAGTCTACAATGCCAAAGAAAAGCTTCATTTAATCTGAAAATTTTCTTTTATTTGTGTGTTGTATATTGAAAACTGTGTATTAGTTTAGGACGTAAATACCGTTATTTAGTGTACCATACCCAATCAACTGTTGATTCAAGTTAATGTTTATAATATTATTTTGCAACACAAAATGATGTCCTTCATTGTCCAACAAAGAAATGGATATTATATTACATAGCATACTAGGTACATAATAATAAGGGTTCAAAACCAAAATACATCCCGAAGGCAACCCCAGATGATACTCTCCTACGAATACAGCATGTACATTGGAACCATTTCCAACCCGAAGAGTATGGTTACCAGTCTTCAAAACTCTATTGTTTCTCAATCCCTGCATACAATTGCAGATGTGAGACCCAGAACCGGTATCTAATACCCAAGTTGCAGAGTTTATTGAAAAACAATTTTCAGTTACAAACACACCTGAAGTGGAAGCATCAACATGCTTCTTCTTCTTGAGATCAGCAAGATACAAAGCACAATTGCGTTTCCAGTGTCCGAACTTATGGAAGAAAAAGCATTCTCCTTTTCCACTTCCCGATGCCCCGGATTTGTCTTTCCCCTTCGCCTTTTGAACTCCACCTCTCGGTTTGTTGGGTTTCTTCTTCTTCTTTCCCTTGGCCTTGGCTTTTGGGACGGAAGAGAAAGATGGCCCAGCAAGAAGAGTGGGAGTTTTCGCTGTCTTAAGCATGCTCTCTGCACTTCTCAACATATTGAGAAGTTCAGGCAGTGATTTCTCCAAATTGTTCATATTGAAGTTCACAATGAATGGAGCAAAGGCGGGGGGGGGGGGGGGACTGTAGAACAATATCAGTATATTGCTCGTTATCCATAGTCCATCCTAGGTCCTCAAGTTCTTTTATAAGACCAATCATCTTCAAGACATGTTCACCTACTGATGTGCCAGAAGCCATCCGCATTTGAAACAGCTTTCGAGATGCCTCATAGCGTAAAGCCTAAGATTGCTCTCCATACAGATCCTTTGTATGGAGAAAGATGGATTGAACATCAATCTTCTCATGCTGCTTCTGATGTACATTATCCATAGAAGCAAGCGCGAGGCACTTGGCCGTGTCACAATCAATATCCCATGTTTTTCGGATCTCCTTATCCGAAACAGATGATTCAGGACCTGGGACGGGTGGGGCTTTGGCAGTGAGGACATATGATACTTTATCATGTGAGTGCAATGTTCAGGTTCCTTAGCCATTTTTTATAATTCGGTCCTGTCAGTTTGTTTTTCTCTAAAAGAAGCTTAAGTCCCGTCATCAGGTATCTGCCATTAGGAGAGAGAAAAGAAAACACTCAGCGAAATGCTCTTGCAAAGATTTAAATTGGTTATTATTTTATCTAATCGATGTCTACCATTGCTTTTATCAAATTTTCTTTCAAAACCTCAAAAAGAAAATTAGCCAGGATTAATTACATTCTACAGTTTCGCTAACCGGTCAGCCAGGCTAGTGCCGGTACTTTGAGGGAGGTTCTCCGTGCTTTCGCACGTACCTAATTAAAATAAATCTCATTTTCCCAGAGGTCAACCCTATTGACACCTTTCTAGGCACCTACTGGATTAGCTAATTGTAAAGTGCAAAATTCTCCTGGGAGTAACTCTTACTCACAGTGGGATCGGGATCCAACTATCATATAGAAGGTATGCAATCTCATTGCAAATTTCAACTCTTGAAACTCCTGATATGGTTTTTACCCCTAGCTGCTTATGACCTTGGCTATGGTCAACATATCATAAGCACTAGTCAAGTTCTACCCGTCATTTCGTGATTAACTAGACCCATCCATATGACCCTTGACTATGATCAACATAATCACATGAATGTCCTAACTAATCACATCATATGCTTTGTAGGAAGACATCACTTAGCTACCGTACACTACGCCTTGACTATGATCAACATACGTAGCACTAATACTAAGTACTGTGCTTCCTAAAATGACGGAGGGTTGCGGATGTTTTTTTTATGAAAACCTTTAACGCTTTGAACTTGATTTCGTTGTAGAATCTAAATAGTTTAGAAATTGAGTGGTTTAAGCTCCGCATCTTTTGAAACTTTCATTTTTCATAAAAAGGCCGAGTGTGTTTCAAATACGATTCTACAACATCTTTAGGTTTCTTTTTCTTTACATTAATCTTATTAATGTAGTCCCATCATTTAAGTTCCTAAGCCATCACAGAAAAGAAATGAAAATAGAACGTACACGTATGCCATTCGCATTCGCCACAGTGTCCCGTTATGCACCGTTAGGTTACTTAACTAACAACATAGTGGGGCGGGACTAGTGCAGATGTAAAATATAAACAACGTTTATTATATATCATATATATAATAATAATCCATTCGTCTAAGATATTAAGTAATCACATCACAGAATATCAACAGCAGAAGCACATATGCAAATATAGGATATCTAGGAGGTCTGTATTTTATATTTAGCCAACAATAGAAAATACGGATTCCACGGTCGCGATGAATAGCCAAGCCCACACCCTAGACCCCTAACAGAGCGGCAAGTGACCCTGCCAATTCTAGAGTTTAGGAGATTCAGTCTCGACTCCTCGAGATGGCCTCCCACTGAACCCTAGAACCCGGTCACTTATGCTCCCCTTCTTGGGTTTATCCTAATGCGGAAAAGTAAATAATATACAATAATGGTGACATCATCCTCAACCCGGAAGTGCTCCAAATAAAAGAATATTACATACAATTAATTTTTACATGAATGAAAATAAAAAACCCCATCTCACATAAAACCCCCGGCTATGCAATCACGACAATCCTGCACATTATATCTCAACAACACATAATATCACATATCATCAACGTAAGTAAGTATGCGTACCACGATTGTCGTTGATATAGAGCAATGAAACCGGCGATACACCACATACTACACTTACGGTCGCAGAAAAGAAAGTGAAAAACAACAACAATTGCAATTATCACATATATCAAGACGATGTTAAACGTTTCGATCGAATCAACAAACACCCACAAATTATCTCGAGAGCTCAACACTTAAGAAAATTTAAAATACCTAAAAATGTGCCACAGTGTCTATGGACCAGTCGTAGAAGGGTCAACCAATGCCTCACATATGGCACCACGGAACTACAACAAACCCTAGGGTTCGGTCGCAGTTCCGTGGACATAAAATCGAGTTAAGGTTTATGTTCTTCTAGAGGGTCCATATGGATACTTGCACGACCATTGAATATAATCAACTTAGAAAATTACAACTCTTGAAAATTCAGCGGGGTTCTAGATGTGGGGTTTGAAATTCGTTCGAACTGTTAAACATTGTCTAGGTTACCATTACAGTGTTAAAATATACGACTACGAAACACTACGAATTAGCCCCTAATCAAAATAAACATCACATGAAATTTTGGGCTAAACAAACAATACCTGAAACCCCAAATCTTACAGAACAGAGCACTGGTGAAATACGAGATGTTTTGGAGCATAGGGGGCCGGCCAGGCCGGAATTTTGAAGGGTTTTCTCGGCTAAAATCCGAGCAATGGGCCTCGTATTTCACATGTGTTCATTATGCATCACAAACAGTCTTCTGCAGTTGCTTAAATAATTTTTAAACGACTTTTTAAAAAATTTACAGAGAGCAATTTTAGGGTTTCAAATATCGTATTTTTCGGAGTTTTTTTCGTTTTCGTAATAATTATAACACCGTGTCTAAATTTATAGTTTGGCTCTGATATCACTCTTGGGATTCCCTAGCACCATGCCTAGGGTTTGCAAGTATCATACATGCCACAATAAATTTTTTGGGGAGGTGCTAAGCAATCTAACCATGAATCGAAACTAGAATTTTAGGGTGACACTAATAGTATCACATACTAGAGGTTAACTATCACTAAGTGAAGAGAATACAACCTTTGTAGACCTCTTCTCTTGACTCCTTGGATCCTTGAGAGTTTGAACCGGCTCGCTAGAGACCTTCCAAGTCCACGATGATCCACCTGAAGTCCCATTACTCAGAACTCCTTGCTTCACTTGATCAATGAGGAAGTGGAGCTAACACTCTAAACTAATGGGCTAAACTAGTATAGAATGATGAAGTGGTTTGTTTTCTCACTTAAAACCCTTTCTTTTTAACAACCTCACTCACTAGAAATCTCAAGAGAGAATGAAGGAGGAAGAAGAAGATGGTAAAAGCTAGAGCTCTTTCTTTTGATAATTATCAATAATTCTCATCATAGAAAACAAATATCAAAGATATATATCTTATGCAAAACTATGGTTAATAAATATCTAGATATTTTTTGAGTTGAGTCAAAAGCCAAATGAAAATTAATCCATGCTTAATAATTAGGTCAAGTTTGGTCAAGTTTAGAAGAGTGTAGATAAATATCAACCATGAATTAATCCATTTTCTTTTATCAAAACAAATATATGTAAATATAAATGAACCATGTGAGTCTTGGATTGCCATCTAATATGTATCAACAACCATGATACCATGTATGCATGTATGCGTCCATACACATCAACATGTGCATACATGAATGCATACATCAATATAGAAAAGGGTTTAACAAAAAGTGAGCTATAAAGTCAATGTTAAATCAACACTTGATTTAACAAACCAGTCATATTACATACGACCCGACCAATAGAAAAACGCCCGATTAATATACGGTATCACATACACGCATTTAATCGCGTCCCCGTGCATATCTCATATGTACACCATATCGTTTCGCCTGAGCTAGGAAACTCCTGTGTGGGACTCTAAGACTCGTCGATACGACGGCAGTAGGTGATGATCATATCAAACACCCACAAGCCGCAAGCGGTCAGCTAAACGTAACAGCCACCCGGGTATTGAGTGATCAGAAGAAAACAAGTGAAGCTGTCAAAACTCCCGTCGAGCCAACTGGCAACACTTACCGTACAGTCCGGTCTCTTCATCAGATATGCTGCATATCGAGTCTAGGGATGGTATCATCAGCCCTATTAACTCAATAAGTCATGCCGGTGTATGGCTCATAACAGATCGAGAAACTACTGATAACACTTATCAGTAAATCTCAGCAGCCCTGGCTAGGGACTTGCTGTTATAGCCAATCGAGCATAGCGCAACATCAACTCCCAATATCGGGAGAGACGAAACCCCTCCTATCGCTTATTGCTTCCATGTGCTTCGGGACTGTACCCAAAATCCACATGTTTGCATGACTCAGTAGAGCCGTGGTAGGGTGGAGATCAAAGTACAATGGGAGGACACACAAGACTCTATGACAATCTCGGGTCTACAGACTAACCTGTACCAGTGTCACCTGAGAACTGCTATCCAACGATAGATATAATACCATATAGGAGTTCTCGGCGAGTCCATTCAGTGTACCCAGTCTCCACTGAGCACCCATATACAATCTTTGGTGTCATCACACCAGATGGATATGGGATCATCCATCGCCCATCATATGGGACAAGAATGGTATACGCTATTCTACTCTGGAATATCGATGCCCCGTCTCGATACACCCACGACTAGGAACAGTTCAAGGATATGCTCATAAACTACACGTGTCCCACTAGTATGATCCGTATCATAGTCGCAGTAGTCAAGCAAATATCCTGAGGGCTTTATCAACATGTACCAAATGAGTAAGATGCATGATCAAATGAACATGTCAAGATAAAGTAAACCAGATAGCATACTATCATGTGGAGCAAGAAAGTCATCTGTATATATATATATATATATATATATAGATATACACATGCACACACACACCTGTCCAAGCATCCACTATACATATAATGGCCCTCTAGGGCATACATATATCCGACACTTTGACGGTGATTTGCTTCGTGTAAAAGATTGCTGATTTCTAGGTTTAGCCCTCGGTCCTTTATATAGCCCAATAGCCAGAAACTATAGATCCCAAGAATCAGGGGTTGTTGTGAAGATCCAATCCTAAAAATCCCAAACCCTAACTCGTTGACTCGGCGTGGATCCGCCACATATTGCATGGTTTGGCAGCAGAACCGCGGCCGTTTGATGGGATCATGGTTTCAAAAGTCTGGGGCCTCTTCATTGTGACACATGGAGATTTATTTGATATCTGGAATCTTCATATCTTTTCTGAGTCTCTGCCAGTATTCATTCTTCTATTTTATTTAATTTTATCGGTAGATTTTTTATTTCCGACATCTCAATATCTCGATCTCCTAACCTAAGCTAAACCTTGCACAATATCTCAATGAATAATGTTAGTAATATTTGGTATTTTTGAGATATTATCCTAACCAATTTGATATGATATTATAGTTTAAGAAAATTGATTAAGGATATTTGATATGATATGTATATTTAAATTATCAAAATATTATATAAATATTATATGCATACATTTTCCTTCATAATATTGGTTATAATATCTAAACATATGAAAATAGATATTTTATAGATAAACC
This sequence comes from Agapanthus africanus, assembly GCA_030015575.1. NCBI lineage: Eukaryota > Viridiplantae > Streptophyta > Magnoliopsida > Asparagales > Amaryllidaceae > Agapanthus > Agapanthus africanus. The sequence continues at coordinate 249,442,140 of JASDDO010000004.1, read as the reverse complement.
CTCATATGTTTCTTATTTATAATAAACACCTTTAAATATTTAAGAAAAGTAAGGAATATGTTATATCAAATGTGCGATATTTTGGACTGAACAACCTAACACTTGAATCAAGAAAAATACTGACAAGCTCAAATACTCACGCAAGAAACACATTGTCATGCTGAGGAAAATAAACCCAGCTTTATTCATGTTCCAAAATTTTTACAAGGTATTCTGGGCTCCCCAGCCTTACAAAAAGTGCCCGGAGGCTTACAAAAAAGAAAAACAAAAAGGGCACAAGGCAAAAAAGCTCAGGCTGCAGGCTCCGCCCGGATCTTGCCCTGCTCAGCATCGCCCCCGGGGGCTGAGGCTTCTACCTCCGAAACCTCCTTTCTCCCGATGGCCGCCCCAGCGCCAGCCACTTGCGACGCATCCGCCGAGATCGGGACCCTAGCGCGGAGCTCGCCGTCGGCAAACTCTGGTATCAACGTCTTGATGGCATCAAGAGCATCATGCCAAATGATGGCATAGGCTTCGCCGATGTCGGCGTAGAACTGGTCCGACTCCTTGTATAGTTCCACCGACTTGCGAGCTCGAAGCTCGGCGATCATCACTGCCTCAAGTGCATCCTCGGTCTCCTTCTTGTTGGCGTTCCTCACCTTCTTCATTATAGCATAGCGCTTGCCCAACTCCTCCAACTTGGCTTCGACGGCTCGGTGGGACTCGCTCAGAAGTCGGTAGGACTCCTGGCCCTTGGAGATCGTGGGCTCCCCGGTGGCCAACCGGAATTCGAGGGCGGTTGTCTTCTCCTTCTCTTTCCGCAGCTGAAGGCACAGATCATCCGCCTCCGAAGACGATTCCCCCGCCTTTCTCAGGGCCGGGGCGATTTCCTCGGATTCCATGTTGACTATAAGGGTGCAGTGTTGGAGGGCCTGAGGAAAGCAGCAGATGGATTTAGAGGCGTTCAAACTAAGAAAGGGCACTTAAGATAATATTTAAACGGATACGAACTTGAATGGTCTCCTGAGCAATTGCGGCCACTTGGGCCTTCAGGGTCCCCCGAGGAATCTTGCCCCCAGCCGACTGCTCCATGTCCGCGAGCAAACTGTCAGCGATGGATAGCCCCGAAGGGACCATGAAACAGACGTCCCCCTCCTGCACGGGAATCCCCTCAGGGATCTCAGTCGACGGCGTGCGAGAGACCGTCCTTTTCCTCTTGAGGGGAACCTCGGTCCCCTCCTCCTCCCTTGCCCAGGGCTTCGGGTCCCGCGCTGCTTCTGGATACCCCTACGGCGGTCATCGGGGGCTCGGGGCAATGCGGAAAGCCTCGTTGATGGTGACAGTCTCGGGGCCTAACTCGGGCAATCTCGGGACAGGGTCACGCCCCGGCCTTCTTCTGGGCCGTAACGGCAATAGCAGCGAGGGACTTGGAATGGTCCATTTGTCCTGCAAACGAAGAGTACACAGAAAGGTTAATGATGCTAGAAGGGCAAAAGAAATCATTCAAGTCTAAAACAGATTGCCCAAACTCCTAACTTACCCACGAAGCGTGCGGGGCTGAGACCGGCCCAGCTAAGGACCTGCTCGAAAAGGAGGACGTCGGCCCGCTGGATCGGCTCCCACATGGATACCGCCCTCGCCTCAGGTGAGGACAACTACTTCGCCCTCGGGCAGTCGGCCCTGTGCCACTGTATAGGCAAAGGCCAATCCTCGCCCTCGGGTGGCCCGACGAAGACGAACTTCTACTTCCATTCATGAATGGAAGAAGGAACGACTAACACTCCCGACCCGGCCACCCCACCCTTATGCTTTTTAAAGGAAAAATACACCCAGCTCGGCTCGCTCTTGCTGGTGCCGGGGTGATTCTTATAGCAGAGGAAGGAAGTGAGAAGTGTCAAGCTGAAGGGGATATCCTCAAGTTTCAACCGGACTAGAAACCCAAGGAGGATTCTCTACGAGTTCGGCGCTAGCTGGCCCGGGGCAAGTTGGAAGCAACGAGCACCCCGCATACTTCGGTTGAGAAGGGCAGACGCATTCCTGCCCGGAATGCTTCCAAATACAGGGCAATCTCCTTGCCCAGCACCTGATCCGCCAATTCTCCCTCCCTAGCTAAACGGATCGAATAGTTTGAGGAGATATGGAAACGAGACCGAATCTCGGCAAGCTCGCCCACATCCCTCAAGACGGAGGGCGCATCGCGAGCGTTCCCGATGCACACCTTATGGGCCCTTGCTGTCTCCTGGCGACGAGCGACACAGGTATCCCTGACCCTATGGGGCGAGCCCGAATTAGAGGAAGCGACAAGAGAACCCTCTTGGCCGTCAGCAGCCAAAGAGGCGGAAGTGATAGTGTACGCTAGCACCCCACCGGATATTACAAGCATTAAGCATGCCAATTTTAAAAATTTTGGGGTGCTAACTAACACTAACCTAGATCGTTAACTAGATTATTAGGGTTTTAGTTTGATATCAAGGTAAACTATAAGAAATGAAGATGGCTATACCCTTATAGATCGAGTCCTTCACTTCACATGCTCCATGTAGTAGTCCCGCGACTCCACTAGGTTCCACATGAGGGTTTGGATGAGCTTCCTCCGAGGACCTTCGTGCCGAAGATGATCCACGCGAAGTCCCTCCAACTCAAGCTACCTCTACACTAAACACATTTAGTGTAGAAAACACGCTACACTTTATCGCTAGTCAAGTGTAGGATGGTGAAGTAGGGGTTTAGAAGCTTGCTAGTATATGTTCAAGCTTCATGATTCACATCACATGTGAGGGTTGAAGCTTGAACCATGGTGGCATGAAGAAGAGGAAGAAGATGAGGGCAAGAAAGCAACTAAAGAATGAGCTCTAGTGTTGAATGAATGAGAGTATGAATGGCAACCCATGACCCTCACTCATTCAAGCATGGAATTATTGCAATATAAAATTGCAACCATGCTTGAATAGTGAGTCAAGATGAATAAACAAATGGAAATGCCATACTTTCAACCATGCTCCCAATTTCCACCTCATTTCTATTTTCACAAAATAGAATTCATGCCATGCTATATATATATATATATATATATATATTAATACATATAAGAAAATATTTAGTGAGCTAATGATATTAGTTAAGATATAATTATATCAAATATAATATATATCACATTATTAAATCAACACTTGATTTAATAATCCGGTTATATCATATATGACCGACTAATATCATTTATTTGTATATCACATTATCAAATCAACACTTGATTCGATAATCTGGTTATATCACATATAACCTAACTGATAACAGATAACTGCCAGATTACAATACGGTATCACATACACATATTTAATCAGGCCCACACATATATCACATATGTGTCCTACTTCATTTCGCTTGAACCAGGGAACTTCTGTGTGGGACTCTAAAGACTCATCAATACACCAGCAGTAGGTGATGATCACATCAGTCACCTACAAGTCGTCAGTGGTACTAGCTGGACGTAACGGCTAACCCGGGTATTGAGCGATATGAAGATCAACAAGCAAGCTTGTCCATACTCTCCATGAAGCCTATCAGTAACACTATTGTACAGTCCGGTCTCTTCGTCTGATATGTCACATATCATGTTTAGGGGTGGTAAACGTCAGACCCCAGTAACGTGATAAGTCATACCGATGCCTGCCCTATAATGGTTTGAGAAACTACTGATAACTCTTATCAGTAAATCTCAGCAGCAGCCCTGGCCAGGGACTTCCAGTTATAGCCAATCGAGCATAGCGCAACATCAACCCCCAATACCGAGAGAGACGAAACCCCTCCTATCGCTCATTGCCTCCAAATGACTCGGGACTGTACCCAAAATCCACATGTTTTCACACCTCCTCTTGAGCGTGGTAGGGAGGAAATCAAAACACAGTAGGAGCCACACAAAACTCTATGACAATCTCGGGTCTACAGACTAACCTGTACCAGTGTCACCAGAGGACTGCTATCTGACGATAGGTATAATACCAACTAGGAGTCCTCGGCGAGTCCGTTCGGTATACCAATTCTCTATACAATCTTTGATGTCACACACCAATAGCTGTGGGATCAGCCATCGCCCTCTAAGGGACAAGAAACGTACACACTAGTCTACTCTGGATTATCGATGCCCTAGTCTCGATATCCCCTCGACCAGGAACAATTAAAGGATGCACTTTTGGACCACCCTGGCCCCACTAGTATGATCTCATCATAATCCTAGTAGTTAAGTACACATCCTAAGGGCTTTATCAACATCTAAGAGACAGACAGTATAAAGATACATGTCTACATGTTAAGATAAATGTAACCAGATAGCATACTATAATGTCGAGCAAGAAAGTCCTCTATATATATGTCCAAGCATCCATTATATCAACAATAATGGCCTCTAGGGCATATATATTCCTAACAGGAAGACTCCCTAGACTCAACCCTAACAACTTCTACAGAATCCTCGGAAGAAGACATCTAACCTGATTCAAAGGAATGAGCTCTCCGAGGAAAAAGCGAAGTGGATCCGACCTAAACGATTGAGAGCCAAGCAATCTATCGCAGCGAAGGAAAATAATGGCGAAAGTGTTAACCCTAGGAGGATCCCCTCCTATTTATACAACTCGAGGGGAAGCATCCGACGGCCCTGATCAATTCCCACCAAAACAAAGCATCGCGTCTGCCAACCGTAGGAGCTCTACGTGTCGAACGACCATTGGAGACGTCCCTTCAGCCTCAGGCAACGACGAAGACCTATCGCATCCACCAGTCCGTGTCGAGCACGTGTCTTGTGCCTCAGCAGATGTGCGAATGAATTGGAGCCCCCCTCTTTAATGCACGATCCTTTCTCTAATCCGTTGATGTCACAAAAGATACACACGAAGATCTAAATGCTCGGGACACGCCATGCGGGCTCAAATATCTGAGCGGCGCAACTGCCCTACACCGAGCTGCCCCATAAATCCGCGCCAAAAGATTCCTAGCAATGGGCTATGCCTAAAAAACCGATTAGACCACTCTCGACCCGACCCATAAATAGATCGGGACGAGAGTGTGGGGCTAATGATAATACTCATAAGTGGGAATTTCCCAGATCATGACACATGGCAGATAACATGTCCCCGGGCTTACGGGATAGGAGCAAACATGATACTTTGAGGACATTCCTCAGGCCTCCACCCCGAGGAACGACCCGGCCTTCAATGGCCTCCCAGAACACTCCTATGTTTGGCTTACAAATAACCATCGGCCCGCCTCCGAGCCCTCCTACACGCTGAGCTTCCTCAGCCTCCCAGCTCGCCCCCGAGCTATCACATAACCAAGCTTTCTCGGCCCCCCGCTCATCTCCGAGCCTCCCACTGAGCTAAGCCTCCCCGGTTCTCCCGAGAAACCAAGAACGCAGAGCCTAAGCACCTCCGCAACGGCTCCGCGTATCTCGCCGAAGAGAAATATCTACCACCCCACATCCCACGCTGGCGCTATCCCCCCATTAATGAACGTGTCCGTTCATTAATGAGGAGATCCCATCATTCGCGAGGGCATAACACCAGGGGCGTAACTGACGGCGAAGATCTCGCGTCTGCTCGCTCATGCAACCACTATAAAAAGCCCTCTCCCAGACGACTTAGGTAACGCAATTTTAATCCACTAAGCTGCTACTTTGCTCAAATTCCTCAGCTAATTTGATCGTCGGAGGGTCCACGGTGGTACAACCACCCCGGGACTTCTTTTGCAGATAGCTCGGCTTCACTTCAAAACAAACCCAATGAGATCCACACGCTCAAGGAGAAAACCCTCAATACCAATCTCAACATTTCATCAACGCTCATGACAGATCGACGGAGGACAACATCTGAAGGGGGTCAGGACCACCATCAACCACAAACAAAGATCATGCTTCAGGACCAAGCCAAAGAATAATACAACCAAAAATACAGTAAAAAGGAGCCTAACTATCATGCAAAGCGCCTAACAAAGCAAAGCGCCAATGGCTCTGTGGAGCCGCCTATCGACGGTCTTGTAGGGCCCAAATCCCATTAAATTTTTCTTGTAGCTTCACACAGACTTATCTCTTTCATCCTTTCTCGAAGCTTCCCGATTCTTTATAAAAATAAGGTCGATAGGATATAAATGATTGAGTCCTAGAAGTAGAAAACGAGATCTGAAAGATAACCCTTCTAGAGTTTGCTCATAGTGAATATGCACCTTACCTTACACCTACACTTATCTTTAGTTTTGGGATGTAGAGAATAAATTGGAATATCTCCTAATTTCGTCTTAAAAAGAAACAACTAAGTAAAATGGTTATTCATGCCTCATGAAGCAGGAATAGTCACATTAAATGATGTTGTTGAAAATTGAATAAACAAACTAAGTAAAATTTCCTATTGGTTCCTCAAGAAGCATGAGTAGTCATATTGAACGGTGTTATAGATAACTTTAAATAACCAACTAACTGGTAATTTATGCCTCAGGAAGCATGAATAGTCACGTTAAGATGTAGAAAAATGGAGATATGAAAGTTTGTCTCAAAATCCCAAAACTAAAAGACAGTTGCACAATCATGAAGGTGTAGGATCTATAGCCAAATGGTAGGAGTGAAGAATAGTATTGAAGTTTCTATGATAAGTCGATTGAATTTTTTGACTCGAGACTACACACTAAGAGTAGGATTTTTAAGAACTTACATACTAGCTAGATTCCGAAATTTGTGGTATATTTACAAACCCTCATGAGAAAACACTCGCCCTCTAGGGTAACTTAGAGGTTTAACGGCTTATTGCACGTGCTAAGTGCAACCGCGATTCCTGTGAAAGTGAGTTAGTATTTTCAATTTCTTTTTCTTTTCAGTAATAAGTTTTGCTCAAGGCCTAGCAAAAAGATAGGTGTGGGGTATTTGATATTGACTTCTTATTGGCATTTTATACTTCCCATAATTTGTGCTTTTATCAATAAAAGCGGTGCTACTTGAGGTAATTCCTTTGATTGTGCAAATTTCAGGTTTATGGCTAAATTGATAAAGAAGTTTGTAACACCCCAGTGCATTTATACAATATTTATTTGGAGTATTTTCCAATCTTGCGACAACTTCTTGTTTATTATTGTTTTTGGATGCGGATAGTGCATTTGGTAATTGTGGTTAGTATCCGACCCGACCCGCATGCTTGAAACCCATTATGGATCAAGATTATGTCATGTATTTACTAGTACAGAAGATCCGTGCACATCTAGGTTCTATATACATGTATGATATGTTTAGTATCTGCATATCTTTTAAATAATACATATAATAGCTAGATAATATATTTTAATATCTAGTATGGCCTGTTATCATATCCCATATCATATGTGTGCATCCATATATTGTGTTCATGTCCAAAGTGCTAAAACAGACTCGTATGGACCGCTATGTATATTTACGTAGATCCGGGGTATGCATTTTTATAGACAGGACATCGCATTATAGTTTTAACCGATACATATATTATATATATTTTAAAACTAGATTTCTAGAAGAAACCCGAATATTTTTCGGAGCATTTTGTTATTAGCTGTTTAAACCCAATACATATATATATATATATATATATATATATATATATATATATATATATGAGAATATCTAAAATATAACTGTTACTTATATATAAAATATACCTAATATATTTATTAACTAATATTATTTTCCAATTCTCTCTCTCTCTCTCTCTTTCACCCACTCACGTCTCTCTCTTATTCCTTCTCTCTCTACTATATGTGTGTGTGCGTGTGTGTGTGTGTGTAACTATTAATATAAATTATACAACACCTCTCTCTCTCCTCTCTTCTTTTCTGTCACCTCCCCACTACGAAACTAACCCAAACCCTAGACGCTCCCTCACCTCGCCACCGACCTCGCCCTTGTCCCCTCGCCGTCACCACCACCTCCTCACCCTCATCACGAACCCCCACCTTCACTTCCTCTATTCCTCCTCTCTTCTCCCGAGCATCCAACACCATCCCAACCCTGCAACCTAAGAACCCTACACAGCCCCGACGCCGGCTGTCACGACCCGAAAGTACGGAACATGACCGGCACTTAAACTACGAACGTCTCGAGGCGTACGTAATCTAAGTAAACCGAAAACCCAGAAATCCAAACCAAGAAAAGTAGTAGGGTGCAGGAAAAACCAACTTAAAGCAAGTTGTTTCAATAGCATAAGCCGAATTATGCGGTTTTTTAAAAACATCAAAAATTTACGGAAAATTTCGGCAGAGTCTCCTTTGTAAATACTGGCCCCCAAACGGGATGCAACATGAATAGTATACGAAATCAAGAAAAAGGCATCCCCAAGCGGGAGCTAGCTCTTCGTCAATCGACGGTCACAACCACACAAGCAATATAATATACAACACCAACGGCGAGGATCAAAACTCAAAAGGAAACTCAAAACCACCAGAAATATAACGAGCGACTCTAAGGTCGAAAGAATAAACAACACTGGTCTCTATCTCAATAAATACATGTTTGGTTGATGGAATTTACTAGATACAACGGAATAATATTATACAAGGTAATATGATGGGTACGATACAAGAAAAATCCACCTACTAGCAAGTCATCCGAATGAAACTGAGCCCGCCAGGCCGTAATTAAACCTGTACGGCAAAACCTGCAAGAAACTGGGGCACAACGGGGGTGAGTTGCCAACTCGTGAATAGAAAAACATCTACGCACAAAAATCGCATAAATAACGCAATCCTAGGTCAATGATCATAATATATCCTCAAAATGTATATAACATGCAGCCTATAACAATGGCTAGGGTAAATATCTAACCCGAGTGTAAACTCATGTGCCCGTGTCAGTGCCTCAGGTAGCAATATATCATATGAATGAGGTATGCATGCATGAAAACAGAATACATGTAAATGAAGAAACTGTTTTCATAAATTAGTGAGATTTCCTTCGTATTTTTAAACTGAGGTATCATAAATGAAATCAGTATCAACAGTGTCTAGCATCGACACAAAACATAAATCTCACTGTCTCGAAATATCAATGTCTCAATCTCAATATCTAGGGCGCCGTCAGTCCAGACCGGCCCCTACCATCCATCTCAAGACCACGACGGTATCCTCCGGATATCCGACGCGTCGGGTAATATCACCGGTAGGTAGTGCTCCCCAGCCAGGCTCAACGTCAACGTCAACACCACATTCCTCTTGCCCCGGGGTACCATACCGGGCCCACCATGTACCCGAAACGGTTCCTCCACTCCTCGAATCGGGTCTCGAAATCCATCAGCAAACTCATGGTGGACGAGTCATACATCATGGGAAAACCGCACTTTTTATTTTAAAAGGGAGAAAAGGTTTATTTATGTTTTTGCGGTTTTCCTCCAAATCCAAGAAATCTCATGAAATCCGAATCCAAGTCATCAATAGCATGTAAACAGTGAATATAGGCATGAGAATCCATGAATGCGACACAACAGTGAATAATAACATGCATGAAGTAGTAGGCAATAACTACAATGTCTAACTAGCATATAAGGAAAGTACACTAATATCATGTCTAAACTATTAGCTAACAACCTATGTCAAATGAAATAGTATTTTCTAAAGTGTTCGTGACATGTCAATTACCGATGAAGATGTGTGTGAGCCGGCAAGTAAGTGTACGTGGTACATACGCGTCATCGGTAATGGTGCTGGTGTCCTAACAGCATGATATTAATAATGCAATAAGAAATTATAATATAAGTATGCGATGCGGAGCGAACAGTAAAAATGAGCGGGAGCTGAATACTAGACGCAACTATAACTAATCTGTAATAATCTAATATAAGTCCTACAAATGGTGCCTTTTGAAATAACACGAATCATGGGGTTTTGAAAATAGGGGCTACGGTGTTTTTATGAAAAGATACGTCTTTTGAAATATCCGTAGGATCCCTTGGGCTGTCTTCTAAAATACCCACGATTCGTTAGTTTTTGAAATAGGTAAGAAGTCTAATCTAATCTAACAACTACACTAAACTATACGGCTGAACTAACAAGCTGAACTACAGGTAAGGAAACCGCCTATCATCTGAGTCGATACATATACATACCTGTATATGTATAGTCGGTGATCCCGCCTCAATAATATCATATCCGATACCATATGTATAATCAGGCATCCCAAGTCAAGAGTGCGGATCAATCATCAATATAGCTCTTACGTAAATCCGTCGTACGGCATCCCAAATCTGGGTACGGGTCAATATCACATTCATCATACTATTCATCTGGTATCCTCTTTATCAAATATCATGATCGCGGTACTGATCTACGTCTAGTACCATACTGATACCGCCTACGTATGCATGGACGTGTGTGAAACACTACGTCAAGGACCCTGTATAACGTCATGTCGTATCTAAGATACGAACCCTGCTGTATCACCGATCTCACGGCCTCAAATCAAATCGGCACGCGTATCACGCATAGGTCCAAACCTATCGCCTACGCATGCAAGAATAGTCAAACCAACCCTCGATGTCGATGTACAAACGTCAAACCATCGAGAAAAATCCAATCACACTCATTTGCACATTCACGAACACTAATTTTAATATAAACTAGGTTAAAACTCACAAAAACCCCAATTTCACTCAAAAAGTCATTTTTCCGAAAATCTAGCATGCACAATTCGCCGTTTTTGTACAAAACATGACGTTTAAATGAATGTAGCGGCCAATATACTTATTAAATATCTTAAATAAGTCATATAAACAATTCCCGGAATTTAATCTCATTAAATTCCAAAAACCCTAATATTCTAGTTTACAAAATACCTAAAATTTAACAATTTCAAAGCAAAAATGCACAAACTACAATCTAGCTTAGATTTGCATGATCTAAAGTATTAAACCACACGTAATAAAGTTAATGAAGTCATGAAAAACCTAAACACATTTTTAATCCCAAGTATTTAACCAATTTCAAAAACCTAGTAAGCAAATTAGCAAATTAACACAATTTTTAAACTAACCATTAGCACAAGCTACTAATCTTGTATTAACATGACAAAAAGCCTAAATATAACACACAACCATACACCAATTTTATAAAACCCTAACTTGCATTCAAATTCCTAACTTGAATTCCAAAACTTGCAACTTAAGCCTAATTAACACTTAAGTAGTTTATCTTTAAGAAATTTGTAACAAATTAAGCAAAAATGTTTTAGAATTATACCCAAAAACATTTGAAGATCCACAAGCATCCATGGCCTCCCAAAATGCTCTCTTTCACAAAGATCCATGCTATACGGACTAAGCTAAAATGGGTAGGAGTCGGATTTGGGTTTTGGGATTTTTTTGATGGATTTTGAGGCAATTTTTGATGAAGTCTTGAAGAGAAAAGAGAAGGGAAAATGGAGGGGCTGCTGCTGCTGCTGCTGTAGGAGGAGATTTCGGCTGGAATGGGAGGGGGAGAGGAGAGAGAGGGAGGTAGAGAAAGTGGGGGGGGGGGAGAAGTCAAAGTCAATTCAAGGTCAAAGGTCCACCTCATTTCTCCATTTTCTTTTCTTTTCTTTCATTTCTTTCCTTTGAAATTCAAGCGGAGAAAAAGAATGGGGGCTGCTGAATTCTTCAAGGGGAGAAGTAAATGGGAGTGTGTGGATGTGGGTACGGGTGTGGGGTGATGAAAAATGATAAATATAATACCCCAAACATCCATTTACGCTTAAAAAAAAGCCTTTTTTCTTCAATAATTTCTAAACCGTTTTGGCAAATGATTTCGTTCCAAAAACCACATGATAAAATTTTATTTAATGTTTTATGATGCACAAAATTTGTTTCAACTCATTCCAATTTGTAATTTTCCCTAATTAAATGTATTAGTGACGGCTTAAATAATAATAAAATAATATTTTTTTCAGAAAATTTGAAATTTTACCAGCGGCTAAATAAACACCAAATAATAGCAATTACATAGCTAGAATATGTATATTTAATTTTTATAATAAGATATTTGTATTTTGACTTTTTACAGAAAACCCCCTTATTTTACCGATTTTTTTCGAAATTTCACCGAAACGATTTTCAAAACGTTACAATCTTCCCCCTTAAAGAAATTCGGTCCCCGAATTTAAATTCAAACTCCCCCAAATACTAAAACATCTAAGAAAACCATCAAGTCGTCGGGGCTCCGAAATTGTAAATACATAAAACAAATCGTAGCGCAGCGCATGCGCTTGAAAAATGAGTATATAACTCAAATCAAAACTCTGTCAAGCATCCCGCAATCATCGGAGTCAAGGAGAAGACATCAATGCCAAATCTCTTTAAGTCGCTGTGCAACGCGTATAACACTGCACAGTGGCGGACGTCTATCATAAGAAAATAACTATATACATATATACTTTTGTTTGAAATGTACGTTCCGCCGTTTTGGAAACAATTTAGACGGGTCTCCTTGTTTTAAACATTTCGTGTCATATCAGACACGTAGGTAAATACTGAGGCTATAGCTCGCTTTTTGGAAATCCCTTCAATAACTATCAATGCATGCAAAAAAATATATTCAGGTACTGTCCTCCGACTAGTCCTGCTCAGTACGAAAACACATAGCAATATCATAAAAACGTACTGCTCTATACGAAATCAATCCCAAAATATGCACATGAATGCTACGTGCGTCTGGTGCGCACGGAAATCAAAATCCATGAATGTGCCATACATGCGCACAGAAACAACATCTAAGTGCATCGGGTTTGCACGAAACATCTGTCGTAGGCAACATGTGTGCCTGACAGCAAAATCAGGTGCATCAGACATGCACGAAAAATTCTCAATTTAGTGCCTCTGGTGTGCACCAAAATCACCCTTCAAAACATGCGCCCAATATGCGCGAAAATCCAAATCAGGTGCATCCATCGTGCACGAAATCATGAAATCCAATATCAAGCGCCGAACGTGCACAAAATCAATCAGGTGCACAAGGTGCACAAAACAAATATCGAGTATCACAATCGAAATCGAAGTCCAGTGCATCTAAGTGCACAAAAGGCATATCACTTCACTGCAAGCATATAATAACTATACAGAGTGCAGGAACCAATTCGTGTGCATGCATACGCACAAAACCAACTCAACTGTTTAAAACCGTAAAATCACAAACATGTGAAACTAAAGCACGAAAACGATATCAAGTGCAACACTGTGCAAAGATCGTAAATCCTCAATCATCAAAATCAAATCATACGAATAAATCACCCAAAACATCGAAATCAATAATGGCGGAACAGTACCGCTCAAGCGCATCCTCTAAGAATCTCGGCCAACTGTCACGGTCACTAGTGGGACGTCTCATCGATGATCATGAACTCTGTCCTGCTGATGTGCGTAACCATGACCACTCCTGGGTCAAGGTCTTCACTGTGAATTACCAATCTTTCGGTCCATCGGCTCATCGGCCCTGTCGGGTGTGCTAACGGGGATGATTCCGTTCTGGCACTTCTCTGGTCATCTCTCGGTCAATCATCGCGACCACTCGTAAGACAACATATCACTGGTGTCGGCCTCTGGCTCTCTGAATGTATGTGACACATCTGATCCTGGGTGCAAGTATCCTTGCGGCAGTGTCCTGGAAGGAATCCTGCTCACGGTCTCTTCCATGTCTCGTCTCTGCCAACTGTCCGGAAGTCATCGTCCTTTCTTATATCTGCATCTTGCTCCGGAATGACTGCATACTCATCGCGACTCCTTCTGGAAGGTAAATCCAAGTAACATGCCTCGGCATACGCATCGCATCTCTGATGTCGGCGGAGTGGAACGTCATCTCATCTAGATCTGGTACGAACCTCTTACTTCACTTTTCTCTAATGTCGTCTGCTTTGGACTCGTCCCGTCGCGGCTGCATGGACTGAGCTCCAACGACTATCCTCGTATCTGGAGTCTCCCAAGAATGCATCTCACCACCAAGCATCCGATTGAAGTCGAACCATTCGATCGATTCGTCAAAACCTCATAATCTCCCAAGAGCTCAACATCTTGGGCACAGTTTAATAGTATCGAATATATATACCACAACATCGGTGGTCCAGCCGTAGAAGGGCAAACCCAAGCCTCACTAATGGCGCCGTAGAACTGCCGCAAACCCGAAGGTTCAAAGGCTTTCACACGGTCATTAAGTCGAGTTAGGGTTTCATTCTTCTAGAGGGACCATAGAATTGCCTGCATGTCTTTCCGACTACTTTAAACTTGGAATAATAGGTTTCTGACATTCGATCATCTATGTCGACTCCCAACGTCTCCACGTGAAATCGTCTCTAGCTGGAATCAATCTATCTGATGACCTCGCATCGGGGTAAGCGAACGAACCACCTGTCCTAGTCATTCATCATCGGGTGACTAGCGACCTTCTATCATCTATTCGTACAACTCGCCCCGCAATAGCTTCAACATATGGGGCGATATCTCGTCGCTCGCAGCAACAACTGGCTCGCTCGTCTGCATGCTGAACAGTGCCTCAATCATCAGGAGTAAGCAACACACCAACGGTCATCAAAATCTGGCTGGCCTCTATCATTGGCTCAATTCTCTAGTGTCGATCAGCGCCTCCGAGTAACCTCATAAAGGCGATCCGCCAAACACTCGTGGCGCGGAAACACAGTAAAAAGATACATCTCTGCAATCGTGTGTCGCCGGAATTTCGCCCTGGTCAGTCCTCGTTCTGGACGAGCTTGTGTTGACCGCAACTCTAGCCGTAGCTCTCCCTGCCGTAACCGTAGCAGCAAAACCAAACTGGTACCGATGAGGCTAGATCAGGAAGGAATATAATACTGAACAAGGAAATGTACATCCTAAGGCTTCATAAGTGGAGTGGCGTGTCGTAAATATGCCGCGGAACATATCAACGGTACGTCACTCTACTTTAGTCACCTATTCCATCAACCAAAGGTCATCCTACGCTCCGAAGGTTAAAACCTAACGCTCTGATACCAACTTTGTCACGACCCGAAAGTACGGAACATGACCGGCACTTAAACTACGAACGTCTCGAGGCCTACGTAATCTAAGTAAACCGAAAACCTAGAAATCCAAACCAAGAAAAGTAGTAGGGTGCAGGAAAAACCAACTTAAAGCAAGTTGTTTCAATAGCATAAGCCGAATTATGCGGTTTTTTAAAAACATAAAAAATTTACGGAAAATTTCGGCAGAGTCTCCTTTGTAAATACTGGCCCCCAAACGGGATACAACATGAATAGTATACGAAATCAAGAAAAAGGCATCCCCAAGCGGGAGCTAGCTCTTCGTCAATCGACGGTCAAAACCACACAAGCAATATAATATACAACGCCAACGGCGAGGATCAAAACTCAAAAGGAAACTCAAAACCACCAGAAATATAACGAGCGACTCTAAGGTCGAAAGAATAAACAACACTGGTCTCTATCTCAATAAATACATGTTTGGTTGATGGAATTTACTAGATACAACGGAATAATATTATACAAGGTAATATGATGGGTACGATACAAGAAAAACCCACCTACTAGCAAGTCACCCGAATGAAACTGAGCCCGCCAGGCCGTAATTAAACCTGTACGGCAAAACCTGCAAGAAACTGGGGCACAACGGGGGTGAGTTGCCAACTCGTGAATAGAAAAACATCTACGCACAGAAATCGCATAAATAACGCAATCCTAGGTCAATGATCATAATATATCCTCAAAATGTATATAACATGCAGCCTATAACAATGGCTAGGGTAAATATCTAACCCGAGTGTAAACTCATGTGCCCGTGTCAGTGCCTCAGGTAGCAATATATCATATGAATGAGGTATGCATGCATGAAAACAGAATACATGTAAATGAAGAAACTGTTTTCATAAATTAGTGAGATTTCCTTCGTATTTTTAAACCGAGGTATCATAAATGAAATCAGTATCAACAGTGTCTAGCATCGACACAAAACATAAATCTCACTGTCTCGAAATATCAATGTCTCAATCTCAATATCTAGGGCGCCGTCAGTCCAGACCGGCCCCTACCATCCATCTCAAGACCACGACGGTATCCTCCGGATATCCGACGCGTCGGGTAATATCACCGGTAGGTAGTGCTCCCCAGCCAGGCTCAACGTCAACGTCAACACCACATTCCTCTTGCCCCGGGGTACCATACCGGGCCCACCATGTACCCGAAACGGTTCCTCCACTCCTCGAATCGGGTCTCGAAATCCATCAGCAAACTCATGGTGGACGAGTCATACATCATGGGAAAACCGCACTTTTTATTTTAAAAGGGAGAAAAGGTTTATTTATGTTTTTGCGGTTTTCCTCCAAATCCAAGAAATCTCATGAAATCCGAATCCAAGTCATCAATAGCATGTAAACAGTGAATATAGGCATGAGAATCCATGAATGCGACACAACAGTGAATAATAACATGCATGAAGTAGTAGGCAATAACTACAATGTCTAACTAGCATATAAGGCAAGTACACTAATATCATGTCTAAACTATTAGCTAACAACCCATGTCAAATGAAATAGTATTTTCTAAAGTGTTCGTGACATGTCAATTACCGATGAAGATGTGTGTGAGCCGGCAAGTAAGTGTACGTGGTACATACGCGTCATCGGTAATGGTGCTGGTGTCCTAACAGCATGATATTAATAATGCAATAAGAAATTATAATATAAGTATGCGATGCGGAGCGAACAGTAAAAATGAGCGGGAGCTGAATACTAGACGCACCTATAACTAATCTGTAATAATCTAATATAAGTCCTACAAATGGTGCCTTTTGAAATAACACGAATCATGGGGTTTTGAAAATAGGGGCTACGGTGTTTTTATGAAAAGATACGTCTTTTGAAATATCCGTAGGATCCCTTGGGCTGTCTTCTAAAATACCCACGATTCGTTAGTTTTTGAAATAGGTAAGAAGTCTAATCTAATCTAACAACTACACTAAACTATACGGCTGAACTAACAAGCTGAACTACAGGTAAGGAAACCGCCTATCATCTGAGTCGATACATATACATACCTGTATATGTATAGTCGGTGATCCCGCCTCAATAATATCATATCCGATACCATATCTATAATCAGGCATCCCAAGTCAAGAGTGCGGATCAATCATCAATATAGCTCATACGTAAATCCGTCGTACGGCATCCCAAATCTGGGTACGGGTCAATATCACATTCATCATACTATTCACCTGGTATCCTCTTTATCAAATATCATGATCGCGGTACTGATCTACGTCTAGTACCATACTGATACCGCCTACGTATGCATGGACGTGTGTGAAACACTACGTCAAGGACCCGCTACAACGTCATGTCGTATCTAAGATACGAACCCTGCTGTATCACCGATCTCACGGCCTCAAATCAAATCTCATCGACTCAGCTCAATCCCAAGTATCATCCTCAAATCCGTATGTGAACACATAGTCCCATACCCATGTGAACCCATAACTATAAGAATCCCATGAGCACATATCAATAGGAATGTATGCAAGTATGTATGTGTGTATGTGTAGTGCAACACTACCCTAGGGTTCGCAACACTAAAGTAATCCAACACACCAATATCCATCCTAAGCATCGTTATTAATCCCAAATAACATATAATAATTGTTGGTGTGTATACGCATCCGTATACACCACCACGGACTGTGGGGGTGCTATACGCCATCCACCCGACTTCTCCCCGTAGATATAAATCTACTCACCTGGTCCTCGCTAGCCGGTGCCGACGTCGCCACGCGCTTGCTTGTCGTCTCGAAGTCCACATGGGGGTACCTACATATCATAACGCACCATATCGCGTTAAAACTAAATTCGAAATCGAAACGGCATACGAAAATCAAATCGGCACGCGTATCACGCATAGGTCCAAACCTATCGCCTACGCATGCAAGAATAGTCAAACCAACCCTCGATGTCGATGTACAAACGTCAAACCATCGAGAAAAATCCAATCACACTCATTTGCACATTCACGAACACTAATTTTAATATAAACTAGGTTAAAACTCACAAAAACCCCAATTTCACTTAAAAAGTCATTTTTCCGAAAATCTAGCAAGCACAATTCGCCGTTTTTGTACAAAACATGACGTTTAAATGAATGTAGCGGCCAATATACTTATTAAATATCTTAAATAAGTCATATAAACAATTCCCGGAATTTAATCTCATTAAATTCCAAAAACCCTAATATTCTAGTTTACAAAATACCTAAAATTTAACAATTTCAAAGCAAAAATGCACAAACTACAATCTAGCTTAGATTTGCATGATCTAAAGCATTAAACCACACTTAATAAAGTTAATGAAGTCATGAAAAACCTAAACACATTTTTAATCCCAAGTATTTAACCAATTTCAAAAATCTAGTAAGCAAATTAGCAAATTAACACAATTTTTAAATTAACCATTAGCACAAGCTACTAATCTTGTATTAACATGATAAAAAGCCTAAATATAACACACAACCATACACCAATTTTATAAAACCCTAACTTGCATTCAAATTCCTAACTTGAATTCCAAAACTTGCAACTTAAGCCTAATTAACACTTAAGTAGTTTAGCTTTAAGAAATTTGTAACAAATTAAGCAAAAATGTTTTAGAATTATACCCAAAAACATTTGAAGATCCACAAGCATCCATGGCCTCCCAAAATGCTCTCTTTTCACAAAGATCCATGCTATACGGACTAAGCTAAAATGGGTAGGAGTCGGATTTGGGTTTTGGGATTTTTTTGATGGATTTTGAGGCAATTTTTGATGAAGTCTTGAAGAGAAAAGAGAAGGGAAAATGGAGGGGGGGCTGCTGCTGTAGGAGGAGACTTCGGCTGGAATGGGAGGGGGAGAGGAGAGAGAGGGAGGTAGAGAAAGTGGGGGGGGGGGAAGTCAAAGTCAATTCAAGGTCAAAGGTCCACCTCATTTCTCCATTTTCTTTTCTTTTCTTTCATTTCTTTCCTTTGAAATTCAAGTGGGGAAAAAAATGGGGGCTGCTGAATTCTTCAAGGGGAGAAGTAAATGGGAGTGTGTGGATGTGGGTACGGGTGTGGGGTGATGAAAAATGATAAATATAATACCCTAAACATCCATTTATGCTAAAAAAAAGCCTTTTTTCTTCAATAATTTCTAAATCGTTTTGGGAAATGATTTCGTTCCAAAAACCACATGATAAAATTTTATTTAATGTTTTATGATGCACAAAATTTGTTTCAACTCATTCCAATTTGTAATTTTCCCTAATTAAATGTATTAGTGACGGCTTAAATAATAATAAAATAATATTTTTTTCAGAAAATTTGAAATTTCACCAGCGGCTAAATAAACACCAAATAATAGCAATTAAATAGCTAGAATATGTATATTTAATTTTTATAATAAGATATTTGTATTTTGACTTTTTACAGAAAACCTCCTTATTTTTCCGATTTTTTTCGAAATTTCACCGAAACGATTTTCAAAACGTTACACCGGCACCCCTCACCGCCGATCACCATGACCTCATCACCTCGCCACCCTCATTACCTTCACCTTCTCATCCCTCTCTCCAACTCCCGACATCACCACCACCATCCCCGAGAACCCTACAACTCGATACCAACTCAATAAAACCCTACTGCCCTCATCGCCGCCGGCAGCCGTCGCCTCGCCCTTTCTTCTGTCCACTTAACTCAACCCCAGAACCCACAGCTTCTTCTTCCTCTTCTTTCCTTTCTTTCTTGATTTCTTGATTATTCCGTCCGTCTCGCCGGAATCATACGCATCGCCGACGATCCAGACGACCCAAACATCGTCGTCACTAAGTCTAGTTACCACGTACGTCAGGGATCAGCCAGAACCAGTCCTATGCACGTAGTTTGCATCGTGACGTTTATCCGGCGTCGAACGTGATATATGTACCCCGATGTGAGATTCGATCAAGTAAGTTTAACTTGCAACATGCTATGTTACTATATCGATATCCATATGAATAAAAATATTACATGTGTTTTATTAATCAGCAACTATTACCGATTTACAGTTTTACGATATCCGTTCGTATCTGTACTGATAATCGCATTTCTAATTGCATGCCGGAACATCATGATATCATTACACTACTATATTAGTACAATGTGTTATCTAGTTTGCATCATACATAGTCATGAACGTATAAATGGTTATTACAGATAGACACATATGCATCCTGGTATCAGTTTTGTTTATCGTGTTCCGATATTGATTACAGTTCCATATTGGGTATCTATTTGATACATATATATCAAATGACATGTCTACAACACACTACTTGATTTGTTACTTGGATCTTGTTACTAATACCGACAATCCTGACTTGTTGTCCTGATGGATGTAACTTGTTGTCTGGATAAACAAAACCTATACATGCTTCATCCTGTGTTAGCATTAGATTCATATCATCAATACCTGACTTGAACACATAACCTTGGGGTTAAAGGGAAATCAATAATGAAACCTGATTTGTAACTCAACAGTTTGATGCTTATATTGATCAGTCTTTATGGGCTAGGCCAGCCCTGGGATGATGCTGCTGACATCATTCATCTGTACATGTTACCTGTTTACTGCCTAGCGGCACGTCTCGGATTCAGCCCGAGAATCTTGATCGTGGTCCCGGGCACGGACAGGATATTATTGAGTTACATCGACAATTCCATTAAATTGATTTCAAAGACTTTTAAAATAGGAAACCTAGAAGCACAGTTTTTGGAACCTACATCATATACTTGTACCTCACTGTTTTATATCTGTATTTATCTGTTACATGCAGGTTTAATTATATTATCGTTATATCCTGGATTATCCCTGTTATTTGATATTATGACGCACTGACGTCTGGGTTTCGCATGACCCAGCACCTTTATCTTTATCGTAGGTAGATCAAGAGTACTTCAACCATCAAGCCGAGCGATGAAGAGTTGAACATGTGTTTTAGAGACGTTTAGTTTAGTTTAGTTTCGCAGTTTTATTTCTTGATGTGAGCCCAAATTGGGACATGTATTCAGATGTTGTTTATTGGAGCTTGATTCGTTTCCGCTTATGTATTTTCTTGACTCTATTTACTGTGGCAAATGGACATGTACTAGATAGATTTTATATTTTATTGTTCTTGATATCCTATAGACAGTCGTAATGTGACTGTGGAGGGATGATTCCTAGCCACATGTAGCATGGTTGGCTCTGTCGCATGTCGTTGTCTGTGTATTTTAGGAAGTGGGGCGTGAAAGGGTTTGTTTGGTATCAGAGATATAGGATTTAGGGTTAATCGGGTTTGGTTCTTTTATAGTTGGGTATTGAACCTAATACACTAACTAGGAAACCCAGAATTAGGAACATATCCTGCCACATTACTATCTTGCCAGCCTTGAATCTATAGCTATCCTTTTTATTGAATTTTGTTTAGCGTTGTTAATTCTCTTTAGTGTCTTGGCTTCATAATCATAGCGGATAGAGATTTGCGATCGTACCAAAGGCATGTTGACGACGCCACATTGCTTAGAGTTATACGTGGAATGCTGGAAAACCAGAGGCAGCAAACTGAGCTGAATCAGGGGCAGGCCGAGGCTTTCCAGGAGGTCTTCGAACAGTCCAGCAGTCCATAGTCGCAGTAGCACCCAGGACAGTATAGCGTGAGGGCACCGTGGAGGACTTTAGAAAGCTCGGTCCGTCCACGTTTATAGGATTGGAGGAGTTGTTGCCAGCGGAGCAGTGGCTAGTTGACACAGAGAATCTGCTCGTCGCCGCATAGATTCCAGATGAGAAAAGGGTGGATGTAGTATGCATCCAGTTAGTAAATTATGCTCGCGAGTGGTAGCTCGTAGAGGAGACCCGTCAGCCCAAGCCGATCAGTTGGGCAGCGTTTTCATGAAGTTTCTTAGAGAATATCTTTCCGCAATCTGCTCGGGAGGAAATGGAAGAGAAGTTTATTAGCCTGAAGCAGAATGGCGGATCCGTTGATGCGCATGCGGCTGAGTAGACTCGGTTCAGTCGATTTGCGGTGCCTTTAGTTGCCAACGAGACGGATAGGGCACGAAGGTTTTTGCGTAGCTTGGATGTGGAGATCCAGAGACACATCATATCTCTGGGATTGACCACCTTCTCCCAAGTTCTCAAGGCAGTCAGGGAGCAACATGTTAGTTATATGTATGCCCTAGAGGCCATTACTGTACATACGATGTATATTGTAATGGATGCTTGGACATATATAGGGAGGACTTTCTTGGTCGACATGATAGTATGCTATCTGGTTGTACTTTATCTTAACATGTACTCTGATTGTCTCTATATTACATGTTGATAAAGCCCCTAGGATATGTACTCGACTAGTGGGACTATGATGAGATCATACTAGTGGGGCCACGGTTGTCGACGAGTACATCCTATAACTGTTCCTAGTCGAGGGTGTATCGAGACAGGGCATCGATACACCAGAGTAGACTAGCGTATACGCATCTTGACCCATATGATGGGCGATGGATGATCCCATATCCATCGGTGTTTGACATCAAGGATGGTGTACGGGTGCTCAGTAGAGACTGGGTACACTGGACGGACTTGCCGAGAACTCCCAGATGGTATTATACCTCACGTCAGATGGCAGTTCTCCGGTGACACTGGTACAGAGTAGTCTGTTGACCCGAGATCGTCATAGAGTCTTGTGTGATTCCCACTGTGCTTTGATTTCCATCATACCACGTCCAAGAGGGCGTGCAAAAAGGTGGCTTTTGGGTACAGTCCCGAATCACATGGAGGCAATGAGCGATAGGAGGGGATTCGTCTCTCCCGGTATAGGGAGTTGATGTTGTGCTGTGTTCGATTGGCTATAACCGGAAATCCCTGGCCAGGGTTGCTGAGATTTACTGGTAAGTGTTATCAGTAGTTTCTCGAACTGTTATAGACCTCATATTGACACGACTTATCAAGCTACTGGGGTCTGACGTTTACCACCCCTAGGCGAGATATGCAACATATCAGACGACGAGACCGGACTGTACGGGAGTGTTACTGTTTGGATTCACAGGAGAGTGTACAGGCTTGCTTGTTGATCTTCTGAGCGCTCAATACCTGGGTGGCTGTTACGTTTAGCTGACCGCTTGCAGCTTATGGGTGTTTGATATGATCATCACCTACTGCCGGCGTATTGACGATTCTTTAGAGTCCTATACAGAGGTTTCTTGGCTCAGGCAAAACGAAGTAGGAGCACATATGTGATATGTGCGGGACCGAGGATATTACGATATGAGATACCGTATTCTATTCTCGCGATATTTGATATCAGCCGCGTCATCGGATCAAGTGTTGATTCGATGAATCGGTACGGATAAATATTAGTCGGTTATATGCGATATAGCCGGATTGTCGGATCAAGTGTTGATTCGATAATTTAATGTATAATAATATATATGATATATTAAATTACATTAACTAATATTTGCTCACTAAAAGATTCTTTTTCTCACCGGATTAATACATTGATATATATGCGATATATGTTAATTGTATTATTTTCTTTTGTTGCAAATATATAATATATATGTGATATATATTATTGTGACATGATATGATTTATTATAAAACATGTTTAAGGATGATATAAAGGGATTAGGGTTTGATTAGGGTTAGCTCCTTCTTGTTCATTCTAGAAGGATTCTATTTTGTCACGATAAAGATATTTTGTTATGACTCATGCTTTGACCTAACCAAACCCTAACTCTAGTTTATTCTCTACATAAGTTTAGCCTCTCATCCTTGACCATGGTTTTGATAATCAATCATATATTCTTGATTACTATTCATCACAAAAAGAATTCTATCATTATTCTTCATCTTCTTCCTTCTTCTTTCTTCATGGAAAAAGCTTACTAGCTTTTTTCCAAGTGATGAATAAATGTGAGAAAAAGATAAATAAAGAGAGAGAAAATCCTACTTCATCATCCTCATCTTCCCTTGCCCTTTAGATGAGAGTGTTCACTCAATTTTAGTGAGTGTTAGCTTGTGTTAATGAAACTTCAAGGTAGATCATCTTTGTATCGAAGATCGGAAGCAAGACTGCATCTTTCTCTTCGTGGAACCTCTCGAGAGTCCGGAACCCGATGATCGCAGCGAAGGGACCACAACACGGAGCTTATGAAGTGAAGGACCGGATCTACAAAGGTTGTAATCCCTCTCACTTAGTGTTAAAGTTGTTAACATGCAAGTTTTCGCCTAAACCCTAGTCTAAAGATCCGTATTCGGGTTGTTCGGCACGGCTAATTTTTTAATCGGGCATGGTTGATGCCTCGTAGTACCTTGTGAGCGTGCCTAGCAACCCTACACAACAGAGTTTATCAGTGAAAGAGAAGGGTACTCAACAGCAAGCCTTCATAGTGCGGAAACCGGCGTTTGTGCCAAACAGAGCTCCTGTACGCAGAGGCATCCCGGTGAGCAGGCGAGGCATTGTACCTATGAAGAAGCTCGTTGTATCCGATCAAAAAAGAAGTGTGATTTGTGACTTCTGCCGTCTACCCGGACACCTAAAGAAAGACTGTCGAAGGAGGCTTGGACTTTGTCTAGTTTGTGGATCAACTGACCATACCATTGGTGCTTTTCCGTCAAAGCTATGATTGAGAGACGATATTCAGAAGCCACTGCAGAAGCAGATTCACGGGCAAAAGCAAATCACTTAGAAGCCTAATCAAGCACATGGCTTCACTTTGACGGCCGAGGAAGCCAAGGCTTCAGACGAAGTTGTTTCAAGTATCCTGCTCGTTTATAATTTTCCTGCATTGGTATTATTTGATTCAGGTGCATCCTATTGCTTTATGTCATCCAAGTTTATTAGTGCACACTCTATTTCACACGCGGCCCTGTCTAGTTGCTGGGGCATACACACTGGGAATGGGAAAATTATATTTAGAAGTGAGTGCAAGGATTGTTCGATTGTTATATGCGGACGGGAGTTATTCACGGATTTCTTAGTGATTGATATCGGCAGTTATGATGTTGTCTTGGGAATGGACTTTCTTGGTACTTTCCATACTCACATCGATTGTAGGGCAAAAAAATGATTTTCCAGATTCCCAGACATCCGGAGTTTATATTTTCAGGTGGTAGCAGATCTGTTGGGCTAATCGAATTTAGGGCTAGGCCGGCAAGTGTCGTTCTTTCATCAATGGAAGTGGACAAGGAGGAAGCGCCAGCAGTAGTTCGAGAGTTTATGCATGTGTTCGAGGACATCTCGGGTTTACCGCCAAAACAAGATGTGGAGTTCGCGATTGACTTTATTCCTAGAGCAGCGCCGATTTCAAAGGTCTGTTATCCAATGGCGTCGGTGGTGTAGGGTTACTTAGCGCGGCAGGAAGGTTTCGGGAGGCATCGTCCATGCCGTTTTCAAATTTTTGCCGTTCTAAAGAACCCTAACCCTAGAATCTTAACTAAAGAATTAAACAATACAACATGCAAACAACTTTGCATACAAAGTGAATGAGGAATACAACTTTTGTAGACCGGTCCTTCACTTCAAAAGCTCTGTGTAGTAGTCCCTTCACTCCAAGTAGTGAACACCCGAACTCTAGTAAGGGTTCACATGAAGAAATAAACAAGCTTGCTCGATGTCTTCGAGGCCGAAGATGATCTACGTCGAGGAGACTCAAGCTCATGCTATCTCTTCACTAATTGTATATTAGTGAAGCAAACACCCTAAAATAAATGGCAATATAGTAAAGGATGATGAAGTAGGAATATTTTCTCACAATATTTTCAGACTTAGAAAAAAGCTAATAAGCTTTTTCTCATGAAGATAAAGATGAAGTGATGAAGTGATGAAAATGAGAAATGAAACTCATGAGGTGAGAATAGCAACCATGGGTGAGTTAGTGTCATACACTAACTCATGTAGAAACTTAACCATGAGTGAGTATAATGGTTAGGTTAATAAATATGTACAAGTGAAACAAAATGAGTGGACTTGGTCAATGGTTCCATAAGCTTCTCCAAGCTTCTACCATTAATCCAATTTCCACCAATTTTGATTTACTTTGATAAATAAAAACCCCTCATTATATCAAGCATGGTGTGAGTCTTATACACCCATGTAGCATGGTGTGAGTCTTATACACCCATGTAGCATGTGGCATCAAGCATGACACAAATAAAATGTACATTAATATATATCACATATATACTATATGCACACAAGTGAGAAAAAGAAATGTTTAGTGAGCAAATATTAGTTAATGTAAGTTAATATATCAAATATATAATTATACATTAAATTATCAAATCAACACTTGATTTAACAATCCGGCTATATCATATACAACCGACTAATATCATGTGAATCAACTTATCGAATCAACACTTGATCCGATAACCCGGCTATATCTCATATAACCGACCGATATCTCATATCGCGAGAACAGAATGCGGTATCACATACGTGCATTAATCTCGGTCCCGCACATATCACATATGTGCTCCTACTTCGTTTCTCATGAACCAGGAAACCTCGGTGTAGGACTATAAAGACTCGTCAATACGCCGGGAGTAGGTGATGATAATATCAAACACCCACAAGCCGCAAGCGGTCTGCTAAACGGAACGTCCACCCGGGTATTGAACGATCAGAAGATAAACAAGCAAGCCTGCTCATACTCCTGCGAATCCAATCAATAACACTACCGTACAGTCCGGTCTCTTCGTCAGATATGTCGCATATCGCAGCCTAGGGGTTGTAAAACGTCAGACCCCAATAGCCTGATAAGTCATGCTGATGCAAGGTCCATAACGGTTCGAGAAACTACTGATAACACTTACCAGTAAATCTCAGCAAGCCTGGCCAGGGATTTCCTGTTATGGCCAATCGAGCATAGCGCAACATCAACTCCCAATACCGGGAGAGATGAATTCCCTCTTATCGCTCATTGCCTCCATATGACTCGGGACTGTACCCAAAAACCACCTTTTTGCACGATCTCTTGAACATGGTACGATGGAAATCAAAGCACAGTGGGAATCACACAAGACTCTATGATGATCTCAGGTCGACGGACTAACCTGTACCAGTGTCACCAGAGAACTGCTATCTGACGATAGGTATGTAAGTCTACGTTGCCCACCTCGGTGCTTGCGGGGAGGCGGAAAACGGAATAAAAATCGGATTTTTATTGAACTAGGCAACATGGACTATCAAAAGGAGGATCTTTGCTAAACAAAAACTAACTACAAGCTAACTAGCCTTAGCTACATGGAAGAAAGGTTATACCTTGGGCTTTATATCCTTCTCTCCTTGCTCCTTGGAGTGAAAGAAAGTGTTCACCTTGTCGCCTTCTCTAGTCGAAGAAGGATCCACCCGAGAGCCTCAACCTTTGGCTTCAACTTCAAGCTAGAAGTAACTAAGGTGCTAGAAGTGCTAATCCTAGAACCTTAGACGAGAGTAGAGATTACTTTAGAGAGGTTTATCTCAAGCTCATGTGTTTCTCAACTCATGAGAGGGGAGAGCTTGAGAGAGAGGAAGAGGAGGAGAGAGAATCTATATGATAGAATGAGGAAAAATATGAACCATTCTCTCATATATGGGTGAATTATGAAAATAGATAATTAGCTAGATAATTGTCATGGTTAATCAAGACTTGACCATTATCATTTCACATTAAATGCAAATTGCAAGGATCAAAGAGCATCTTTCATATGGAATGATGATGGTCAACATGTTAACCTAGGTCAACAAGTCAAGTATGGTCAAATGATCAACAACCCTAACCATGCACAATTATATTTAACTAATATCAATTATTCATAATACACACATAAGCATTAGGGTTATGAAAATGACAATAGTCATTAACCCTAATCAAAAGTCCTCTCCCTCTGTCTCTGTCAACTGTGCATACGCACCCGTATCCGTGATCCGAGGAACACGAATACAATGAGATAAAACCAATCCCAAATCATATACTAGGATCCGGCTTAAACCAAAGCCCGCTAGTATAAGCTGTCCGGTCAGCAAACGTGCACAAGTGCGCGGATGTGAACGAACCCTGTAGCAAAACCATGCGACCTCTACTCATTTTGCCTAAAGGCGAATAACTTTCTGTGTGGGACTCTAAAGACTCGACACTATGCTGGCAGTGGGTTTAACCACAGACCGCAAGCGGCACTAGCTGTACGTAACGGTCCCCAGGTAGATGTCGATAAGAAGACTGACGAGGTGAACCCATCTGAACTCCTACTGAGCCTGAATGTGACAGTCTCCGTACAGTCCGGTCTGTTCGTCTGATACATCGCATGGCGGGCCTAGGGGGTGGTAAACATCAGTCCCCTAATAGCGGTACAAGTCGTGTCGGAGTGTAGCCCAGAACACCCTGAGATAACACTGGAAACCTACCAGTATATCTCGCTTGCCCTGGCCAGGGACTACTTGTGTAATGGCTCTCCTGGACACAGCGCGATGTCAACCCCCAATACCGGGAGAGACGAATCCTTTCTAACCGTCACTGCCTCCAAGTGCTTCGAGACTGCACCCACCTACTACCTGTTTGCACGACTCCTTTGAGCCGTGGTAGGGTAGTAATCAAAGTACAGTGGGAATACACTCGAGGCGAAGTGACAGTGTCAAGTCAGCGGACTAAGCTGTACTCATGTCACCTGGGAACTGATAACTGACGATAGGTATAATACCAACCAACAGTTCCCGACGAGTCCTGTCCAGTGTACTCGTAACCTAACGAGCACCCGCATACTATCTCAAGTATGACGTACTGACGGCTGTGGGACAGACCGTCTCCCACGCTGGGATGAGAAGCGCATACGCTAGTCTACTCCGGAGTATCGATTCCCTGTCTCGATAGTCCTACGACTAGGGACCTGTATAAGGATGTGCTTATGGATTACTCAGCCCCCATGAGTGTGAGCGCCATCACAACGCTGGTAATCAAGCAAAGATCCTAAGGGCTCTACTAATATGTATATAAGCGATATGCTAAAAGAAAAACATGCACATATTAAAGCAGAGACAAACCAAGTAGCATACTACTATTTCGAGCAAGATTGTATATACAAATGTGAATATCCCAAGCTTCCATCAAGTAATATACATACTAGTATGATACAGTAATGGCCTCTAGGGCATATACACTAACAAGGTATAATACCATCTAGGAGTTCTCGGCGAGTCCGTTCAGTGTACCCAGTCTCCACTGAGCACCCGTATACCTTCTTTGATGTCAAACACCAATGGATGTGGGATCATCCATCGCCCATCATATGGGTCAAGAAGCGTATACGCTAGTCTACTCTGGAGTATCGATGCCATGTCTCGATACTCCCACGACTAGGAACAATTGAAGGATGTACTTACTGACTACCTCAGCCCCACTAGTATGATCTTCATCATAATCCCGGTAGTCAAGTACTCATCCTAAGGGCTTTATCAACATATAATAGAGAGATAATAAGTGTACATGTTAAGATAAAGAGCAACCAGATAGCATACTATCATGTCGAGCAAGAAAGTCCTCCCTATATATGTTCAAGCATCCATTACAATATACATCACATATACAGTAATGACCTCTAGGGCATACATATAACTAACAGGTGGAAACGGATTGTCGAATTACTAGAGAAAGGTTGGATTCGCAGCAGCAATTCACCCAGGAGAGCTCCAGTTCTTCTAGTCAAGAAGAAAGATGACATGCGGTGGATGTGCATCGATTATCGAGAATTAAACCGGGTGACTATTAAGAACAAATACCCAATCCCTCGCATCGGTGAATTATTCGATCAACTCGGTGGCGTGGGGGTATTCTCAAAGCTGGATTTGCGATCCGAATATCATCAAGTTAAGGTGAAATCAGAGGATATTTGCAAGGCAGCGTTCCAAACTCGATATAGGTATTACGAGTACTTAGTGATGCCATTTGGAGTTACTAACTCTCTGGCAATATTTATGAACTTGATGAACTAAATCTTTTCACCGTACAAGGACCAGTTCGTAGTGGTGTTTATCGATGACTGGTTTATTCGAGGAGCAAAAAAGAGCATGCAGAACACTTGAAGATCGCACTGCAAATGTTGAGACAAGAAAGGTTATATGCTAAGATGAGCAAGTGCAAGTTTTGGCTCGAAGAAGTGAAATTCTTGAGTCATGTCATATCCGGAGATGGAATTTCCGTTGATCCTGAAAAGATTGCAGCAGTTCATGATTGGCCAATTCCAAAGATTGTAGGGAAGATCAGAAGTTTTCTTGGGTTTTCCGGATATTATAGAGGGTTTGTGGAAAACTTCGCCCGAATAGCAGAACCATTGATCAAGCTTATATGAAAGGAGGTACCGTTCGTATGGACGGAGAAATATGAGTCAGCTTTTGAAGCGTTGAAGCAAAAATTGACCACCGCTCCTGTTCTGACAGTGCCAGATGGTTCCGGAGGGTTGGTTATTCACAGCGACGCATCTGGGAAATACTTGGGATGTGTTCTTGTTAGTGTAATATGCCCTAGATGTTGGGTTACGGCAGTGCCCCGGCCATCAAATTGTGACCAAATGTAGAACAAAAAAATTCTAAATTGGCGCTACCACAACCCGATGCCCGGATCTACCCTAAACCCAATACTAGCAATATGTAAAACTAGAAGTTAGATGGTTATACCGAGTTGATCCATGTCCTTCGGTCTTGACCTATCATCCCAATCTCCTAGTGGCCGCGGATCGAATTTGGTTGCCGGTCTTCCTCCATCTACGATGATCCACCCGAGGGAAACAGCGCAGGCTTCAACCTCGCCAAGCGAAGCAACCGACACTCCAAGGTTTCTAACAATGGAGAGTGGAGGTGTAGGATTACCTCACTATGAATTTCTCTCATCACAAATGCTCAAAGAGCAACTCAAGAAGATGAAGAGGAGGTGAGGAAACATGTGGCATGAGCAACTAAAGAAAATGGTTGAACTTTCTCCAAGTGAGAATAAGCAAGTAATGAAGCAAGTCAAGAAAAGAAATGAGCAAGGCATCTAGAGAAATGATGGCAGCCTCATTTTTTTCAATCATCCAACAAAATATCTCATCTCATTTTACAATAAAATAAAGCCATGCCATACCTCTCTACATGCTTAACAATGTTCATGCCACCTCACCCCTTCCACTTCATTTCCCAAAATGATTTTCTAAAAAGAAAATCAAATAAAGAGGTGTTAAATCTTCTAGAAACTATTCTGTATAAATATGGAATGCAACCAAGTACACGTATCAAAATACATATACGCGTATTCGTACAAAAATACGAATAGCCAAGAGAGAAAATGAATAGTGAACAATAATACTAGAATACATATACACACACACACATACATATATAAATTATTAAATCAAAACCTGATTTAATAATCCGGCTCAGTCCTAAGCCTCTAGTATTATCAACCGTCCGATTAAAGTCTGTGCAGTCTGTACACATATTTAATCGGACACTTGTATGTACCAACATACGTCATCTATACCATATCATCTGAACCATGAAAACCCTCTACGTGGAACTCTAAAAACTCGTCAATACGCTGGCATTGGGTTTAACCACAAGCACGTCAGCGGCACTAGCTATACGTAACGGCTACCCAGGTATTGAGCGAAAGGAAGACCGACGAGTAAACTCATCCGTACCCCTACTGAGCCTGACAGTGACAATCTCCGTATAGTCCGGTCTATTCGTCTAAGAGTATTTTATATCGAGTCTAGGGGTTGGATAAAGTCAAACCCCTGATAACGCGATAATTCGTGTCGGTATGAAACCCATCACCACCTGAGAAACTACTAATCCTAGATCAGTAATTCTCGACTAGCTTGGCCAAGGATTTCTGGTGATGGCCACCCATGCACTGTGTGACATCAACCCCCAATACCGGGAGAGACGAATCTCCGACGATCCACTCACTGCCTCCATGTGGCTTGGGACTGTACCCAACTAAAACCTATTTGCACGACTCCTTTGAGCCGTGGTAGGGTAGTAATCAAAGCACAGTAGGAACTCACACGAGACAAATGACAATCTCAGGTTGACGGACTAACCTGTACACATGTCACCTAGGAACTGCTATCCGACAATAGGTATAATACCATCTAGCAGGTTCCTGGCGAGTCCGTCCAGTGTACTCATAACCCAATGATCACCTTCATACTATCTTGGGTGACTAACTGACGCCAATGGCTTGTGAGACCGGCACCGCCCCTCGTCGGGGTCTCAATAAGTATACATTAGTCTACTCTGGAGTATTGATGCCCAATCTCGATGCTCCTACGACTAGGGACATTTAAGGATGTGCTTATAGACCACCCAGCTCCCACGTATATGATCGCCATCATAATGCTGGTAGTCAAGCAAGAATCCTAAGGGCTCTATCAACATGTAATAGTGATCTGTAATGCCACTTAATGCTGTACATGATGATAAAGATAAACCAGATAGCATACTATCATCTCGAGTAAGACTGTTCCACCGGTATAGGTCCTCCCTCAATCATCACAATCGCGTGCCTGCAATTCAATAATTGACTTGAGGCCACTATAGCCAACAATCTCCTACTTGCACTTAAGGCTAATTATTGCAGTGTTGCATACTCACAGCCCGTATGATACCGAACACCCAACTTCTCTACTAATCAGTCTCGCAAAGCCCGTTTGCGAAACTATTGCATTCGGGAAATAGCCTCAGTGAGTGGATCCTCTCCAGTGTTTCTATTTTTATCTCTCTATATCTCAACTTCGCAGAGAAAGACCATCTCCCGAAATGAACAATACCTATCTTAGAATTTCTTTGAATATCTGATGGGACCCAGTTCACAAATGAACTCCAAATCCAACAAACTTCTTAGACTGTATCTTCCACTGAATTTAATCAGTATCCTGCGCCATGCCTGCCTCAGTATCCCCTTAGACCACCCGTCCAACATACTGCCCCTCAGAAGAGGAAAAACTATAACTCTGACAGTCACTCTGTCATCCAGGTCACCTTGGAAGCCTGAAATGATAACCGCCTCCCGAAGGAAGCTGCTGTTACCATATCCCATGAACATCCACTTATGTTCATAACTGTTTCCCAACATTTCTCCTGGATTGGATTAATATATATGCTTATTGCAGCTAGTGCAAAAACAACATCTGGTGTGGTACTTGGCATCACATGATTGACTCAATTGCCTAAGCAAGTGATATACCAATCATGCAAAGCCCTCTCCTTTTTAGTCTGAAAGACATCCTTTAGAGAGGGTGACTCCATCACCTGTAGGTACACCACCATGCCAGGATTCAACCATTCTAAAACACCTTTAGAATAATGTCAAAGTACCCAAATTGGGAAACTTCCCAAACCTAGATCTAAAACCATAGATCTAGTAACCAGAAACCCTAATATTATATCCGTATACTATATGGAGAAACCACCTTGTAACAACCACAATATATAACCGATCGTAGTATAAGAATATCTCTCCCTATCAAGTGCATGTCATTCAGATACCAGGACATCACACCCTACTACCTTCTTAACAGATCCATCCCCTATTCTGATGAATTCAAAACCTATGACTGTCACATCAAAAATAGATGATCTATCTCCGCTATATCTTCTTTAGTCTATAAATAGATATAAGCTACTTGTCCACTATGCTTCCGCTGCCCCCACTGATTACAACAACCCTCTGGCAGAGTCATATACACGTGCACTTCTAAAGCCAGTTTAGAACGACACTATACTCATCCTCCTGCCGGGTCTTATAGTCTAGAACAACAGCATTAGCAAGTCTGGGTAAACAAGAACCTCCCTGTCACCGTCTCTGAGAAGACCGAAGTACCTCTCGGGTGCCTGAGGTTACCCACCAAATCCGCGGAATGGCTAATGGAATGTCGAATCCAATTGAATTCTTAGGTTCTATTAAATTTTTAGTAATCGTTTGTGGTTCTGGAATTACTTCCAGTTCTACCATACTCCCACTTATGTTTTTTGAAAAGAATCCATTTTACTAAAACTGGTGGTGAGTCAAGAACAATATAACTATTGATCTTCCAGATGGTAGAAAATTAACCGTCGTCAAAGCCCGGGATAACCCACAAACTGCCATTATTGAAATGTGCCCTAAGTTTATCCGAATTCTGGTTTTAAGCATCACCCGGACAACTCCCTATAACTTAACATCGTTAAGATATAAATTGATTCTACATACCATATAGAAACAAAGTCACTAATTTAATTGGAACCAGATTCGAAAACATGCAGCTGTCTCCAGTACATATCAACCAAATGGAAGGAGGCCAATCAGCATTACTCAACTAGGAATGCATCCATAAATGAGTAATCTGGAAGAGAAGCAATTTCTCAAAAAACCATTACTATCAACGGAATACCATACACAAGTATCTACATCTTCGACTACCTCGAAGAATCCTGATACTTCCAACAAATGGTTCTCTACTTTATTCTTATACCTATAACTTCTCAATATCTGGACCTTGCATTTCAACGAAATACGTGTCTAGAACTGGAGAAGTCATGAGTAAACAGAATATAGTATGAGTACCAACCCCTTTGTCCTAATGGACACCGGACAACATACAATACTTTGTACACGTCCCCTGAGTTCAATAACTCAAACCCTGTGCGTCGTAGGTTGAAAACTGTACTATGGTTAAGAAGAATTACACCGCTGTTGAATGCACCTTACCTAATCACCAACTGATATAGGTAAATGTCATAGACATAATATCAAAAAGTTATATCTTACTTTATAAAATAAATGTACAGATATATCAGTTTGAAATTGGTGCATAACAATGGATATTCAAAACCAAATATTTGTCGTCCGGCAGAAACCCAGGTGATTTCCTCAAATATCACCAATTACAACAAATTTCGATATAATGAGGATATAATCACCTAATTCCCAATATCTTACTCCCACTCACCATCTGTAACGACATACAGATATGAGAATCAAATCTGGTAAATATATACTCTGGAGTTAGAATCCAATTGGGAAAACAGTTTTCATTTAACATCGCACAGTGAAACTGAAACATGAAAATGTTTTGAAGGGGTAATCTGGTATTCCTAGTAACGCCTCTTCCACTATGTTGATTCATGACTGTAACCGTATAGTTCCATGCCCTCACTCCAATCCCTTTATAATGTCTTTACTTATTACCTTCTGTACACCACCTTTAGGCTAATTGGTTTTCTTCCTTTCCTACCCTTCGGCATCAGCCTAAGGTTTGGAAGAAGACTATACAATAAGCGCAATAGGTGTACTCTCCTTATACCAGGAGCCTTCGCGACCTGAGAGAAGGTAAAGGGAAAAGCCAACTGAATAATCCTTATTCTATTCCTCCAGAACCAGAATCCATCCTCGAACTGGAACAAGTTCCTTCGAGTTCGTATGTAACTATACGATGGCATATCTAATAAATATGGATCTTTGTAGTGATATGGAATGTTCCGGAGAAAAGCAAAGGTGAACTAGGAGTGGCAGGGGTATACGTGGTTTCGTCGTGAATGATAGTAGTCGCAATGTCCTATGCCCTCAATCTAATCCCTTTATATGTCTCTACTTATTACCTTTTGTACACCACACTTAGGCTTAATTGGTTTTCTTCCTTCCCTACCTTTCGGCACCTGCCTATGGTTTGGAAGAAGACTATCCAATAAGCGCAATAGGTGTACTCTCCTAATACCGGGAGCTCTCGCAACCTGAGAGAAGGTAAAGGGAAAAGAAAACCGAATAATCCTATTCAATTTCTCTAGAACCAGAATCCATCCTCGAACTGGAACGAGTTCCTTCGAGTTCGTATGTAACTATACGATGGAATATTCAAGAAATGTTGATCTTCGTAGTGATACAGGGTGTTCTGGAGAAATGCAAAGGTGATATAGAAGTGGTAATGATATATGCGACTAAGCGACAATCCAAAAGCCAAAGTGTTTTAAGAAGGTTCGGTTAACTTGGTTCATGAGTTTTAGTTTTAGTTTAGGGTTAGGTCATGGTCGCTGCCAAAGAGAGAGAGAAAAGAAATACTCAGCGTGCACTCTAACTTAGATCACAATAGTTAATCACTTTATCTAATCAGGCTGTCTCCCACTGTTCCTCGAATTCTCCTCCAAACCCAAAAGGAGAATTAGTCGGGATCATCTAAAAATCACCCGAGGAGTAATCCTACTCATCAGTGGGAATCGGGATCCAACTTATCATCGCATGATAACTTGATGGAATCCACCCAAGTCACCACACTCCAGAAGGTATGCGCAAACCTGGCAAGTTTCCTGTATGTTTGAAATTCCCGATATGATTTTTACCCCTAACGACTTCATGGCCTTGATAGAGACCAACGTGCCATAAGTCGCTAGTCAAGTTCAATCCATCATTATCCAAGATTGATCTAAACCCACCCGCACAAGCCCTTGATAGAGACCAACGTGACTATGTGTCACGACCCGAAATTGGCACGTGACGGCCCTTAAACTACGCAACGTCTACAGGCGTAACACAGTTTAAGTAAGCCGAAACCCCAGCAATCTAAACCATCAAAAGTAGTAAGAAAAAAGAACATTGTTAAAACTTTTGAAATCTCAACCCAAATTCTTTAAAGTGCCAATTTTTATTTCTTTTAAAATTTTGGCAGCACCTCTTTTGTAAAAACTAACCCCAAAAATTGGTACAACATAAATATAAGTAAAGCATCCCCAACGGGAGCAAATCCACGCCCAACGGCGGAAAACAACCACCACAATAGTATACGACGCCGTAGCGAAGAAATAAAAGACGATAGAAGTAAAACTTCATAAAAGACCTCCAAGTCACAAAATAATATACAATATCGTCATCACATCAAGTCTCTAAGTCATACAAGATAATGGTAGATGGAGAGTACAAGATACAACGAATATACAATAAACATGAACGGATAACCACACAACCCACCTAAAGCAACACTGCACAGTGTGAGCCTAAGAGGTATCCGCAGCAAAAGATGATATGATAGATGAATAGCCTGCCTCGACTAGTCTGGGGAACAACCTGCAAACACTGTGGCACAACGGGGGTGAGTTGCCAACTCGTGAATAGTAAATAACATATGCAGGTAATCACAAGTATGCACGTACAGCGCGAATCTAACATATGCCACTAATAGCAATAAAAGTCATAAGAATGCAACAGTCATGAAGGTACATTAGCAGGTACAACTAATACATGAAACAATAATAATATGACAATCTGTATGCAACAATCATGTAACGTACTCTATCAGGTACTACTAATACATGAAGCGATGATATGACAATATATATATGCAACAGCCATGAAAGGTACGCTAGCAGGTACAACTAACACATGAACCAATGCATAAAAAATAAAGGTATGTAAATGCAACAGTTATGAAAGGTACTCTATCAGGTACTACTAATACATGAAGCAGTGCATAAATAATAAATGTGGAGTATGGGATGAAACATGTCATTTCCATGGAATCCTGACATCGTGGTAGGACCAAAGTCCATCAAGACAATCCAAATCCCAATTTCCTCAAATCATCCCCTAAATTGACTCTCATATCATGTAAGTCTCACAAACCCTAAATGTACAATATCAAGTAAATCTCATATATCCTGAATGTACAAAATCAACAATCTCATATATATCATGTATCCAATCTCAAATGAATCTCCTATATCCCAAATCCAATATCAAGTGAATCTCATATATCCTAAGAATATTTGCATGAATAATTATGATGAAGTATATGAATTTATATGTATACATATATATTAGCGTCCCATTCCACTAATATATATATATAACAGCGTCCCATTCCACTGTTATATATACTTAGGAGTAAAAATATCATGAAAACCTGTGCCAAGCATCAACACATAAAGGCTGATCTATCAGGTGCTGTCACCACGACTGGCACCCTGATAGGTACGTATCATATGCTATACCGAAAGCTCGAGTGCCTAGCTCTGATCCTCGCCTCTCGACGTATCCATACGTACATGACTCCCGTCGGTATCCCCACGATAACCGCCGAGTCATAGGTACTGTCACCGGTAGGTATGGTTCCCCTGTCAGGCCTCATCGGCATGTTACATCAAAATCCCTTTCTTGCCTCGGGGTACCTCCGGGCCCCACCATGTACCCTCATACGGCCCAGGATGCTCCTCGCATGGGGTATATATATCAGAACCGATAAAACTCATGGTGGCTGCTGAAATATCATATCAAGAGAAACCGGGTTTTTCAAATAATGCATAATTTTATGAAACTACCACGGTCCTCAAATCCAGAAAATATCATGAAAAATCCATATCTCAATGCGAAAATCCATGAATATAATATATGCAACATAAAACTGCAATGTGAGCATATAAAGGAAAAGCCGCTATTTAACTGCAACAAGTTGAAATATATATATATATATATATATATATATATATATATATATATGCGGTTCCTAATTTCTCCAAGTCTATATAATATCAAATAAAGGTAAACATGTATCTATAACCAGATATGTGTGTAAACATGAAGGTATAGTAAGGTATATGTATCTACCTATCAATAATGATGTAATATACCCTCCAGGTATAAGTGAAGTATGTATGCAAGGTATACATGTAGCTATGTCATTATGTGTGAAATATACCTATTACTAATGGTAACTAGCATGTAAGCATGTCAAGGCATATGTGTAAGCATGTAGGTATACAGGTATGCTATATGTCATATGCATAAACAAATATGAATCAATGTCTCAATGTCCCTAACCAAACAATATCATATAGGTATGTGTGTTGTGCGTGTCATGGCAATTATTGATGGTGTGTGTGGCATACAATCAGTGCTCGTGCAATATGAGCCGTCAACAATAGTGCAGTGTCCTAAGGGTACTAGTCCAAGCACATCAAGTAACTAAGCAATAAGGTGTATGCGCAACTCTATATATGAAATAGAATATGCGACAATTCATAACATCTCTAGCCCAGACGCATAACGCCATGCGGGCGATTCCCCTGTAGATGTTAAATCTACTCACCAACCATCCTGGCTAAGTAAAGCCAACAACTCGCTTTCCCTTCTTCGCAGCGCCCGAAGTCCCCGCCTGCGATCCTGAAAGCATATATCAATATAATAAGTATATATTAGCAATCGACCAATAATACGTACCAACTACATTTGACCGACGCACCAACTCCAAACATACTCTCAAGTGTTCGTCAAGTGGCTAACGCGCGTAGCAACACTATGAAACCAACTCAAGAGCAAAAGCTCCACAAAGACACGAACGACATCGGCACGACCATAACGAGGAACGCAAAGCGACACAATTACCAAGCCTAGACTCTGATCGTACCGATCGCGCATTCACAACACAATAATAAACGTGGAATCTAATATAAATAACGTCGCAACGTTCAAAGAAACCCACACCAAGACTTACTGAAATCTAGTAAGCAACATATATCATTTTAGCACCAAACTACAACTTTTTACCAAACTAGTATTTACAAACATCACTAATTAGTAAGATTAAACCATTTAAAGCTTTACTATAATTTTAAAACTCACTTAATTAGGATTAGTAAAAGTTTAGTTTGTTAATTAGCTAAATTATCCGATTAAGAAAATATCAATTAACAAATTAGCAACTTGGTTAAGTTTTCATAATCTTTAAATAACATTTAACCATTTTTACTAATTAAAACCTAACTTGATTAACAAAAACCCTTACTACAAATTCTAAATATGCAATTAAAAGCTTAAATTAAACATCTAAATAAGCTAATTAAAGTATTTAAACAAGAATTAAGCATTAGGGTTAGGGTTTTATACCTCACTAGAACACCAATTGAAACAAGAAAGAAATCCAAACTTTAGCCTCCAAAATCCTCACTAGAATGAAGATCCAAACTAGTTTTGAGTTCAAGAATGAAGGGTTTTGATTTATAAATGAGTTTGTGGGATTTATTTATGATTTTTGATGATTTTTATGAAGCAAAATGAGATGAAAATGGAGGGGAAAATTTAGGGCAGCCAAGGAGAGAGAGAGAGGGCCGGCCATGAGGAAGAAGTGTGGGGTGTTTTGTGAAGAATGAAGAAAGTTCTAGCAACAAAAATCAATTAATGCACATTTAATGAAAATGCCACATTTTCTTTCTTTTCTTTTCTTTTAAAAATTAAATCCTTTTGTCACCACAAATATCTAGATATTAGAATGAATGGTTTAACAAAATATCTAGTGATTAGATTAGCATAAAACCATATTAGTAGTAATTAACCCAAGCCAAAAAGTAATTACCACTAATAAAGTGCACAAATAAAGTATTAAAATAACATTTTAATTAGGGAAAAATTCTATGTGAACCAAAACTTCCCATTGACCCCCAAAGTCCGCGCACTAGCTTCATTCTAGCTAAACTAGGTGCCGACAAGTCTATACAGAAGTTTGATCACAATCGGGTTAAAACGGAAACCACCGACTATTTTACCCTAAAAATGGAAAATTCACAAAACGATTTCTAAAACGTTACACTATCCGGCTGTCCTAGATAATCGCATATCCATGCTACAGACACGTATCACGCAGCTACCGTACACTATGCCTTGAAAGAGACCAACGTACATAGCACGAATACTACGAGATACCTATCTGAAATGACGGAGGGCTACGGCTGGTTTTTGGCAAAAAAAAACCCTTAACGTAATGAACTTGATATCACTGAAGGAATCCAAGTGGTTTTACAAATATATAGTGGCGAAAACTTTTGCTAAAGTGGTCACTCCCGGTGAAGGGATCTCGGCTCTTTCCTCGTCGAATGAGGTGCAGGATATTCCAAACTGAATACCACGATGCAAAGAAAAAGAATCGACTATAGTGTAATTATTACCCTGACGCAAACTTTTGCCCAGGGGGTCACTCCCGATGAAAGGATCTCGGCCCTTGCCTCATCGAATGAGGTGCTGGATATTCCCAATCGAATACCATGATGCAAAACAAAAGAAAACTTCTATAATGTCAGTTTTTAAAAAATCTTGGTTCCAACAACATCATATAT
Source organism: Agapanthus africanus (assembly GCA_030015575.1). Taxonomy (NCBI): domain Eukaryota; kingdom Viridiplantae; phylum Streptophyta; class Magnoliopsida; order Asparagales; family Amaryllidaceae; genus Agapanthus; species Agapanthus africanus. Next base: position 249,401,055 of record JASDDO010000004.1, on the reverse strand, counting down.
AGGTTTGTTTTCCTTGCATTGATCAGAATCAACGCAGTCCCATCAATTAATCACACCAGAAAAGAACGAAAATATGATGTACGTATATGTCGTCCGCATTCGCCACTTGGCCCCATCATCACCCGTTAGGTTACTTAACTAACGACAGAGCGGGGGCTGGACTGGTGCGGATGCAAAACATATACAACATCTACTGGTATATATAAAAATATATATGACAATCATCCCAGGCATGATATATAGCAACATCACAGAATCTCAGCCAAGCAACACAGAGTGGTGGATAATCCTGGAGCCCCGGGTTTCACTTGAGCCGCAAATGAGACCCACGTTCCATGTCGTATGGATAGCCTGTGCAATGAAAACCTAGACCCCTATGAGCGCGGCAAGTTACCCGCCAATCCCAGAAGCGAGGCAACCCCAATCAACAACGTGAATGGGCCACCCAGCACTTCACGGAATCCGGTAACTTGAGCACCCCTCCGTGGATTAACCTATACCCCCTACGAGTGCGGCGAATAGCCCCCCAATTGTAGAGTAAGTTCCCTCCGTCTCATTGCCATGAGACGCGGAACTGTTGCCCCTAGAACCCAGCTATTCATGCACTCCACCGCGGGGTAATCCTGGTACAGAAAAGAAAATAATATACAAGGGTGACACCGACCTCAACCCGGTCGTGCCCGAAATAAATAATATACAAATTGGCAGTGACGGCAATCCACATGTCGGACACTCGCCCAATAATATCAAATGTACAAATGAATCTAAACTTTACTAACATTGCACCCAAACTATCCACCACGACGATCCAGCCACAACACAGCAGAATACAGAACATCAACGTGAATGTCACGTTTGCAAACTTTTCTAAAAGAACATATAGCAATTAGACGAGTTGTACCGCTCTAATGACATCCACGGTCGCAGATAGTAATGTATGTACTGTAAACTTTTAAACAATGTTAAAATATTGACTTCGAAACACCCCGAATTGCCCCTGAACAAAAGATAACACTATATCCAAACTGGGAAAAACAAACAATACCACTACACCAATATTCCAGAGACCAGACAACCCTACAAAATTCAAGTCCAAACTCACTCAAAAAACCGGCCACACCCGTTTTTTAAGCTATCTCACCGGGTCAAATCCGGTGAATGGTGCTCGTTTTTGTAGGGTGTTCTATATGTCTCACAAATAGCCTTCTGCAATTGTTTTAAAAAAATTTTGAAGACTCTGAAAAATCGACAGAGACTGGAATATATCGGATGGTTTTGGAGTTGTTTCGGTTTCGATACTTTAACATTGTCTAAACTGTTAGCAATGGGGTTATAGGGTTGGCTCTGATACGATGTTGGGTTACGGTAGTGCCCCGCCCATCAAACCGTGACCAAATTCGGAACAAAAAATTTCTAAACTGGCACTACCATAACCCGATGCCCGGATCTACCCTAACCCCTATACTAGCAATATATAAAACTAGGAGTTAGATGGTTATACCGAGTTGATTCGTGTCCTTCGGTCTTGAACCATCATCCCAAGCTACTAGTGGTCGCGGATCGAATTTGGTTGCTGGTCTTACACCATCTACGATGATCCACCCGAGGGAAACGGCGCAAGCTTCAGCCTTGCCAAGCGAGGCAACCGACGTTCCAAGTGTTGGGTTACGGCAGCGCCCCGGCCATCAAACCGTGGCCAAATGCGGAACAAAAATTTACAAAAATTGGCGCTACTATAACCCGATGCCCGGATCAATCCATAAGCCCTAGATAACAAAACATGCATATGAGCTAAACTAAAGGTTAGAAAGATTATACCAAAAGAACCAAGTCCTTCAATCTTTCCGCAAGTTTCTAAGGTTTCTTGCTGGTAAATAAATGAAATTGACCAGCGGTGAACACGGGCGCGGAGAAGACGGAGACCATCTCGGCACTGCAATCTTCCTCCTTAGCTCCTTGAGGCATGCTCGAACAAACTTGGTCGCCGGTCTCCCTTCTTCGAAGATGATCCACCCGAGGGATGTAGTAATGGCTCTAGCTTCACATCAAGGATGCAAGTGAAGCAACTAGGGTTTCTAGGTTGCTAATCTAGAAAGCCTAGGATGTAGTGAGTATTCTAAAGTGTTTGGCTATCTCATCTCACCTCCTCTCATGATTCTCAACACATGAGAGGGTTGAGAAGAGGTGATAGATGAAGGTGGAGGAAACCATGAAAATCAAGAGAGGAGTGAAGCAAAAATGGTGAGGAGAGCTCAAAACTCAAGTGAAGAAAATAATGAACCAACCTTAGAGAGAGAAAATCCAATGCTTGGTTTTGTAAAACCATTTTTTTCAATTTTAAAATGGCACCATACTTGAATAGTATGCACAAATGAATTAACAATTCATTTGTGCACACTATGCAAGCATGTCCCTCACCATACTCCCCTCAAATCATTGCCACCTCATTATCCATTTAAATAAATGGTAAATCCAAAATGAGTGTCCACCTTCTAGAATGGTATATGTAAAAAATACGGATTACATTCTACTATATATACATACATGTATTCGTGCCGAAATACGAATACCCAAAGAGATAGAATAACACAAAGAACATAATACTAGAATATACATATCGAAATATATATATATATGTAAATTATTAAATTGACACCTGATTTAATAATCCGGCTCAAACCTGAACCCGCTAGTATTATCAACTGTCCGATCGAAAGTCCAGGTACATAGTACATGTTAGTGTTTATGCCCTAGAAGGCCATTACTGTATCATACTAGTTTGTATATTACTTAATGGAAGCTTGGGATATTCACATGTATATAACAGTCTTGCTAAACATGGTAGTATGCTACTTGGTTTTTCTATCTTAATATGTGAGTGTACGTATTGATAGAGCTCTTAGGATCTTGCTTGACTACCAGCGTTGTGATGGCAGTCACACTAGTGGGGGCTGGGTAGTCTACAAGCACATCCTTATTCAGGTCCCTGGTCGTTGGATTATCGAGACAGAGCATCGATACTCCGGAGTAGACTAGTGTGTACGCTTCTCATCCCAGTTGGGGAGATGGTCTGTCCCACAGCCGTCAGTACGTCGTACTGGAGATAGTATACAGGTGCTCGTTGGGTTACGGGTACACCGGACAGGACTCACAGGGAACTGTTGGTTGGTTTTATACCAGTCGTCAGTGAACAGTTCCCAGGTGACATGAGTACAGCATAGTCCGCAGACTTGACACTGCTACTTCGCCTCGAGTGTGTCCCACTGTTCTTAGATTGCTACCCTACCACGGCTCAAAGGAGTCGTGCAAACAGGTAGCAGTTGGGTGCAGTCCCGAGCACTTGGAGGCAGTGGCGGTTAGATAGGATTCGTCTCTCCCGGTATTGGGAGTTGATATCGCGCTGTGTCAGAGAGCCATTACGCAAAGTCCCTGGCCAGGGCAAGCGAGATTTGCTGGTAGGTTCCAGTAGTTTCTCAGGGTGTAATGGGCTTCCCTCCGACACGACTTATACCGCTATTAGGGGACTGACGCTTGCCACCCCCTAGGACCGATATGCGATAGTCTTGGACGAACGGACCAGACTGTATGGAGATTGTCACATCAGACTCAGTAGGAGTTCGGATGGGTTCCCTCATCGGCCTTCTTATCGACATCTACCTGGGGACCGTTACGTACAGCTAGTGCCGCTTGCGGTCTGTGGTTAAACCCACTGCCAGCATAGTAGTCGAGTCTCTAGAGTCCCACACAGAGAGTTTCCTTACTCCAGGCGAAACGATATAGAGGTCGTATGGTTTTACGACAAGGGTTCGGACGCATACGTGTGTTTACACACGTACGCCTTTCGGACAGTTTTTACCAGTCGGCTTTGGTTTAAGCCAGTTACTGGTATCCGGTTATTGGATTTATACAGTCTAAAGTTTTTCCGTACTTTTGCGGAAAGGAGGGGCGTTCTCGTAATTGCGCGAGAAGCTTCTAGAAGGTGGTGACTAAGGAGGTTAAGGTGGCATAAGCAATGAATGTGATTAGTGAGTCATATGGATGATTCATCCATGTCATTAATGCATGATAAATGCTTAATGACTCATGGAGTGAATCATCACTAGATATTATCAAGCATGGTTGCTAAATTCATTTCTTATTCTTTTCTTGATAAAAGAAATGCATGATATATATTATCATAACTCATTATTCTCACTTCATTATTATCCTCACCTTCTCTCTCCTCAAGCTCTCCCTCTTCAAACCCTAATCCTCCCCTCTCATGAGTTGAGTACAAGGATTAATTAGACTACTTAATCCATAACCCTCTCTATATTTCACCTAGCTTCTTTGATTAGCACTTAGAGAAGTTTAGTTGCCTCAAGTTTAGAGGCTAAGCTTGGAGTAAAGCTCTCGGGTGGATCGTCTACTACTTCGAGAAGGCCGAGGAGGAGGTGGAGTTCGCAAAGATGAAGGACACGATTCGTTAGGTATAATCCCTAAACATAGTAGCATAGAAACTCTATGTTTTAAGTTAGTTATCGTTTAGCTTCGATTCAAGCGGTTAGTCGATGTTTGTTCACTAAACAAGTTCGTTTTTGAAAATTCCGCCTCCCCACAAGTATTGGGGTGTTGTACATCGACTTACAGTGGTATCAGAGCCTCGCTAAACAATAAATAACTTACTTGCAAATTTGTATGAATTTCGAACGGAAAAAACGAAGCCGGACAAACCCAAAATCACAAGTTTCTGTCGAATTTTAAATGAAGTCCAAAAATTTTTCAGGGAGGTTCAGAAAGCTTAAAAAGACAGTATAAGAACACCCAAGAAAATTGGGCACATGATTCGGCTAAAGAGCCGCGGAAACGCGGCGGATCCCACCGATCCGCCGCGGAAACGCGGCGGATCCCACCGATCCGCCGCGGTTCCGCCGCCGAGTTGCCGAGTCATGAACCCAATTTTCCTGTGTTTGTTCTATGTGATATTTGGGATTTTCTGGAATATTTAATTTTTGCTCAGGTTTCAGATTTGCAGAGCAGTATTGGAGCAAAATTAAAAGTGTTTAATCGATCGAAATTATACAGTATTTGCTTGTTGGATTATATCTGTGATTGTATAATGTGTTCGTAAACCTCCCCTAACTGCTAGTATGTCAGTTGGCAGGGGGTTGCACATTTCTGAAATGGATTTTATCTGTTTGTGCATATGAACTGTGTTGGACTATTGTGATGTATAGCCAGGGTTATGTGATGGGTTATTATTTAATTCATTTGATGTAAATGTAATTTGTTGTAATATTATTTTGCGGGGCACATCCCGGTTGCGGTTGTAGCCACCGTTGTATTATTTCATTTTACTGTTTTTTGCTCCTAGCACAGACCCAAGGTGGGGTGCACAAACTGCCGGGCGGGTAGTTTGCCGCACCCTTAGGGGTCGTGGGTGGGGTAATGGCTATTCATCACAACTGTGTAATCCGTATTTTGTTGCAGGCTCAAAACAAACACGGATTGCTTGCAAATCCAATTAAGTTCATCTGTGATCTGGAATGAATATCATTGCGTCAGACGAATGTAAAATATCTATATATATGATAGCTATTTAGACGTCACTTATGTTTTACACCCGCGCTAGCCCAGCCCCCGCTCTGTCGTTAGTTAAGTAACCTAACGGGTAATGACGGGACCCCGTGGCGAATGCGGATGGCATAAGAGGACGTTGTATTTTCATTGTTTTCTGGAATGATAGGTTAATGATGGGACGCATTATCTATAATGCAAAGAAAATAAACCAAAGTTTTAATCGTTGGAACAATTTAAAAGAAACCACTCGGTTAATTTTAAAACAGATATTTTTAAATGCGGAGCCTTAACCACTCCTTTTAAAAGCTATCAGGTTCCTTCGGTTATATCAAGTTCACTACGTTCACGGTTTCGCCAAAACCATTCGTAGCCCTCCGTCATTTCATTTGGGTATTCAGTAGTATTCAAGCTATGCATTTTGGCCAAAGTCAAGGCATAGTGTTTGGTAGCTACTGGGTTTTCATTTGTTGCATAAGATAGATGAGTTGGTTTAGGACAGTTGTATTACCATTTGACCAAAGTCAGGGGTATATATGGATGGGTTCAAATTGACAAGATAATGACGGGTAGAACTTGACATGTGACTTATGACACTTTGACCAAAGCCAAGGTCATGAGAGCATGGGGCAAAAACTTATATCGGGAATTTCTAAAGAAACTGAAATTTGCAAAGAGATGCATACCATTTGGAGTTTGATGAATGTTGGTAGCATTCCTACAACATTATCAGACGATGATATTTGGATCCCGATCCTACTGTGAGTATATGCTACTTATCAGGATATTCGTCACTTAACGATCAATGCTATAAACCTAGTAGGTGTCCAGAAAGGTGTCAGCGGGGTTACGCCCCCAGAGAAAAGAGGTTATTTAATTAAGGAACTTCGCGAAAGCGTTGGAAAACCTCCCTCGAAGTATCGACACTGGCCTGGCTGAACGGTTAAGCAAGTATTGTACGGTGAGAATAGTCCTGGCTAATTCTTCTTTTATGGTTTGAGGAAGGATTCGAGAAACAGTGGGAGCCATCCAGTTTAGATAAATTAAAAACCACTCTAAACTTGCAAGAGCATCATGCTAAAGAGTTTTCTTCTCTCTCTCTCCTAATTGCAGCGACCCTGAAAATGACTGGACTTAAGTTACTTTTAGAGAAAAATATACTGACAGGGCCAAACTATAAAGATTGACTGCGGAATGTCAAAATGGCTTTGACCTATGACAAATTGGGGTACGTCCTCACCGCTACGACACCTGCTGTCCCTGGTCCCAAATCCAGCAATGCGGATAAGGAAATCCGCAAAACCTGGGATTTAGATTGCGCGAAAGCCAAGTGCATCGTGCTTGCCTCGATGAACAATGAACATCAGAGGAGGCACGAGGATATGGAACTAGACGCCAAATTTCTCCATACAAAGGAACTTTATGGAGAGCAATCTCGTATAGCAAGATACGAGACCTCAAAGAACTTGTTTCGAGCGAGGTTGGCTGTCGGGTCATCGGTAGGAGAACATGTCCTAAAGATGATCGGCTATATAGAAGAGCTCGCAGACCTTGGGACGACTTTGGATAATGAACTCTATACAGACCTTATTCTCCAGTCCCTTCCTTCCACCTACGCCCAGTTTATCCTGAACTTCAACATTCAAAGAAAAGAAGTTGAACTTCCGGAACTCCTGAACATGTTAAGGAGTGCAGAGGGCACCTTGCAGAAGGCAAGGGAAACACCCGCTATGTTTGTTGGCGGTGCATCTTCTTCCGGGTCCAAGGCTAGGGCCAAAGGAAGGAAGAAGAAGGCCGTCCCCAGACCTAGAGGAGGTGTTAGTAAGGTGGGAGGGAAGGGAAAGAAAAATTTTGCGGTACCGGTAGTTGGCCAGGATGAGTGCTTCCATTGTCACAGGAAAGGGCACTGGAAGAAGGATTGCAAGGCGTGGAACGCCAAGAACCAGGAACCGAAGCAAGCTGTGGCTTCGACTTCAGGTGTGTTTGTAATTGAGAATTGTCTGTCGATCAACTCTACTTCCTGGGTATTGGATACCGGATCAGGATCTCATATTTGCAATTCATTGCAGGCACTGAGAAACCGTAGAGTGCTGAAGGAAGGTGATATGACCCTAAAGATTGCTAACGGAGCTAGCGTGGGAGCTGCGTCCGTCGGGGATTATCACCTAGGATTGACGAGTGGACACATTTTGGTTTTACATAACTGTTATTTTGTACCAAGCTTAACGTGTAATATCATATCAGTTTCCTTGTTATCAAATAAAGGTTATGATTTCACGTTTATAAGAGATGTTGTCAACATCCACCTTAATCATGGTTTGATTGGGTCCGGTACATTAAATAACGGTATATATGTTTTAAACCAACTCCAAATTTTCAATGTCCAGAACACACTAAAAAGAAAGTCTCCAGATTTAAATAAAGCTTTCTTATGGCATTGTAGACTGGGTCACATCAATGAGAGAAGGTTGACTAAGTTGCATAGAGAAGGATATTTGGACTCGTTCGAATATCAAACTTATGACACTTGTCAATCTTGTCTCAAAGGAAAGATGACAAAGACTCCATTTACTGGACAAGGAGTAAGAGCGAGCGAGCTCTTAGGACTCATACACAGCGATGTATGTGGTCCAATGTCTACACATGCAAGAGGTGGTTTTTCCTATTTCATTACTTTCATGGATGATTACTCAAGATACGGATTCATTTATCTGATGAAACATAAATCCGAGGCTTTTGAGAAATTCCAAGAGTATAAGAATGAAGTAGAAAACCAAACCGGCAAAAGTATCAAGACACTTAGATCTGATCGAGGTAGTGAATACTTGAGTGCCGAGTTCCTAGGTTACCTAAAAGAGAAAGGAATTCTCTCTCAGCTTACTCCTCCATACACTCCACAGCATAATGGTGTATCGGAGAGACGGAATCGAACCCTATTAGATATGGTACAATCCATGATGAGTAATGCTGAGTTACCGCGATCTTTCTGGGGTTATGCGCTAGAATCAGCGGCATATCTTCTGAACAGGGCTCCTACCAAGACCGTGCCTACCACTCCATATCAGATGTGGACTGGGAAGAAACCCCATCTTCAGCATATGAAGATTTGGGGATGTCCAGCTTTTGTTAAAAAGCAGCATGTGGACAAGCTCGAGGCACGATCAGTAAAATGTTTGTTTGTGGGATATCCAAAGAACTCCAAGGGATATTATTTCTGTTACGCAGAGGAACAAAAGGTCTTTGTTTCTCGTAATGCCCATTTTCTGGAACATCTGTTTTTAGAAAAGGAAATAAGTAGGAGCGAAATAGAACTGGAAGAAATTCCAGAACCACAAACTGCTACTGAAAGTTTGGTAGAACCGGAAGTTCAAGAAGTACAGGACATTCCCGCACCCCTCCGCAGGAGTAGTAGGCCGTCTCATCCGCCTGAGAGATACTACGGTTTTCTCATAGATGGGGATAGAGAGGATTCCATCATAGATGATGATGAACCTACTGACTTCCAGCAGGCCATCCAGAGCGGCGACTCGGTACGATGGCTAGATGCAATGCGGACTGAAATGGAGTCCATGTACACCAACAAAGTATGGACTTTGGACTTTGCTCCAGATGGGGTAAAACCCATAGGATGCAAATGGATCTTCAAGAAAAAGATTGGTGTAGATGGACAGGTGGAAACCTATAAGGCTAGACTTATTGCAAAGGGTTTTCGTCAAAGACCTGGTTTGGACTATGACGAAACTTTTTCTCCAGTGGCTATGCTCAAATCCATTCGGGTCCTTCTTGCTATTGCTGCCTTCCATGATTATGAAATCTGGCAGATGGACGTAAAGACGGCTTTTCTGAATGGAAATTTAGAAGAGAGCGTCTATATGGATCAGCCAGAGGGTTTCAATCAGAGTGGGAGCAGCGGGAAAGTATGCAAGCTGCTTAAGTCCATTTATGGACTAAAGCAGGCATCGCGGAGTTGGAACATCTGTTTTGATGAGACAGTCAAAGAATATGACTTTATCAAAAATCCAGATGAACCGTGCATATATAGTAAAGTTGTAGCCAGAAGTGTCGTATTCCTCGTCTTGTACGTGGATGGCATTCTATTGATAGGAAATGACATTCCTATGCTACAATCTATCAAAGGATTCTTGTCACACAGGTTCTCCATGAAAGACCTGGGTGATGCCTCTTACATTCTGGGGATCCGGATCTATCGTGATAGATCCAAGAGGATGTTGGGACTTTCGCAGTCCAGGTATATCGACACTGTACTGAAAAGATTTAGTATAGAAGATTCTAAGCGCGGTAATCTACCGGCTTGTCACGGAATCACCCTCTCCAAAGAGATGTCTCCCAAGACTGATTTGGAAAGGGAACGCATGTCTATTATACCCTACGCTTCTGCGGTAGGCTCTATAATGTATGCGATGTTGTGCACCAGACCAGGTGTAGCTTACGCACTAAGCGTGGTAAGCCGGTATCAGTCAGACCCAGGGGAGAAGCACTGGATAGCAGTAAAGAACATTCTCAAGTACCTGAGAAGGACTAAGGAGATGTTTTTGGTTTACGGCGGAAAAGACCTCAGGTTGGAGGCCTTTGCTGATTCCGGCTTCCAGAGTGATAAGGACGATTCCAAGTCCATGTCGGGTTATTTCTTTACCCTCAATGGAGGGGCGGTGTGCTGGAAGAGCTCCAAGCAAGACACCGTTGCTGACTCGACGATGGAAGCGGAGTATATAGCTGCTTGCGATGCCGCAAAAGAAGCAGTCTGGATGAAGAAGTTCCTAACAGAACTTCAGGTGGTTCCTACCATAGTTGATCCAATACCTCTGTATTGCGACAACAACGGAGCTATAGCTTTAGCGAAGGAACCAAGGTCCCATCAGAAGTCCAGACACATCTTGAGGCGGTATCACCTGATCAGGGAGATCATTGATCGTCAGGAGATCGAGGTTCGGAGAGTTGCTTCTCAAAAGAACATTGCTGATCCATTCACAAAGGCCCTACCTCAGATTCAGTTCGAGAGGATACTCGAGATCATTGGTCTTCGATATGCCAGTACATGGCCCTAGTGCAAGTGGGAGATTGTTAGTGTTTATGCCCTAGAAGGCCATTACTGTATCATACTAGTTTGTATATTACTTAATGGAAGCTTGGGATATTCACATGTATATAACAGTCTTGCTAAACATGGTAGTATGCTACTTGGTTTTTCTATCTTAATATGTGAGTGTACGTATTGATAGAGCTCTTAGGATCTTGCTTGACTACCAGCGTTGTGATGGCAGTCATACTAGTGGGGGCTGGGTAGTCTACAAGCACATCCTTATTCAGGTCCCTGGTCGTTGGATTATCGAGACAGAGCATCGATATTCCGGAGTAGACTAGTGTGTACGCTTCTCATCCCAGTTGGGGAGATGGTCTGTCCCACAGCCGTCAGTACGTCGTACTGGAGATAGTATACAGGTGCTCGTTGGGTTACGGGTACACCGGACAGGACTCACAGGGAACTGTTGGTTGGTTTTATACCAGTCGTCAGTGAACAGTTCCCCGGTGACATGAGTACAGCATAGTCCGCAGACTTGACACTGCTACTTCGCCTCGAGTGTGTCCCACTGTTCTTAGATTGCTACCCTACCACGGCTCAAAGGAGTCGTGCAAACAGGTAGCAGTTGGGTGCAGTCCCGAGCACTTGGAGGCAGTGGCGGTTAGACAGGATTCGTCTCTTCCGGTATTGGGAGTTGATATCGCGCTGTGTCAGAGAGCCATTACGCAAAGTCCCTGGCCAGGGCAAGCGAGATTTGCTGGTAGGTTCCAGTAGTTTCTCAGGGTGTAATGGGCTTCCCTCCGACACGACTTATACCGCTATTAGGGGAATGACGCTTGCCGCCCCCTAGGCCCGATATGCGATAGTCTTGGACGAACGGACCGGACTGTATGGAGATTGTCACATCAGACTCGGTAGGAGTTCGGATGGGTTCCCTCATCGGCCTTCTTATCGACATCTACCTGGGGACCGTTACATATAGCTAATGCCGCTTGCGGTCTGTGGTTAAACCCACTGCCAGCGTAGTAGTCGAGTCTCTAGTGTCCCACACAGAGAGTTTCCCTACTCCAGGCGAAACGATATAGAGGTCGTATGGTTTTACGACAAGGGTTCGGACGCATACGTGTGTTTACACACGTACGGCTTTCGGACAGTTTTTACCAGTCGGCTTTGGTTTAAGCCAGTTACTGGTATCCGGTTATTGGATTTATACAGTCTAAAGTTTTTCCGTACTTTTGCGGAAAGGAGGGGCGTTCTCGTAATTGAGCGAGAAGCTTCTAGAAGGTGGTGACTAAGGAGGTTAAGGTGGCATAAGCAATGAATGTGATTAGTGAGTCATATGGATGATTCAACCATGTCATTAATGCATGATAAATGCTTAATGACTCATGGAGTGAATCATCACTAGATATTATCAAGCATGGTTGCTAAATTCATTTCTTATTCTTTTCTTGATAAAAGAAATGCTTGATATATATTATCATAACTCATTATTCTCACTTCGTTATTATCCTCACCTTCTCTCTCCTCAAGCTCTCCCTCTTCAAACCCTAATCCTCCTCTCTCATGAGTTGAGTACAAGGATTAATTAGACTACTTAATCCATAACCCTCTCTATATTTCACCTAGCTTCTTTGATTAGCACTTAGAGAAGTTTAGTTGCCTCAAGTTTAGAGGCTAAGCTTGGAGTAAAGCTCTCGGGTGGATCGTCTACTACTTCGAGAAGGCCGAGGAGGAGGTGGAGTTCGCAAAGACGAAGGACACGATTCGTTAGGTATAATCCCTAAACATAGTAGCATAGAAACTCTATGTTTTAAGTTAGTTATCGTTTAGCTTCGATTCAAGCGGTTAGTCGATGTTTGTTCACTAAACAAGTTCGTTTTTGAAAATTCCTCCTCCCCACAAGTATTGGGGTGTTGTACATCGACTTACAGTACAATCAATCAATTGGAACCCTGGACGTATCCAATACGGCTACTACATCATTTCGCCAGAACCAGGGAAACCCTCTGTGTGGGACTCTAAAGAATCGTCAATACGCTGGCAGTGGGTTTAAACACAAGCACGTCAGCGGCACTAGCTGTACGTAACGGCTACCCAGGTATTGAGCGAAAGGAAGGCCGACGAGCAAACTAATCCAAACCCCTACTGAGCCTGTCCATGACAATCTCCATATAGTCCGGTCTGTTCGTATAAGAGTATCGCATATCGAGTCTAGGGGGTGGATAAAATCAGACCCCTAATAACGCGACATTTCGTGTCGGTATGAATCCCATCACCTAATGAGAAACTACTGATCCAAAACAGTAATTCTCATCCAGCTCGACCGAGGATTTCTGGTGATGGCCACCCGTGCACAGCGTGACATCAACCCCCAATACCGGGAGAGACGAATCCCCGACGATTCGCTCACTGCCTCCATATGGCTCAGGACTGTACCCAACTAAAACCTGTTTGCACGACTCCTTTGAGCCATGGTAGGGTAGTAATCAAAGCACAGTATGAACTCACACGAGACAAATGACGATCTCAGGTCGACAGACTAACCTATACTCATGTCACCTGGGAACTGCTATCTGACAATAGGTATAATACCAACTAGCATGTTCCTGGTGAGTCCGTCCAGTGTACTCATAACCCAATGAGCACCTGTATACTATCTTAGGTGACTAACTGACACCAACGGCTTGTGAGACCGGCCACCGTCCTTCGTCAGGGTCTCGATAAGTACACACTAGTCTAATCCGGAGTATCGATGGCCAGTCTCGATACTCCCACGACTAGGGACATTTAAGGATGTGCTTATAGACCACTCAGCTCCCACGTATATGATCGCCATCATAATGCTAGTAGTCAAGCAAGAATCCTATGGGTTCTATCAACATGTAATAGTGATGTGTAATGCCACTTAATGCTATACATGATGATAAAGACAAAGCAGATAGCATACTATCATATTGAGTAAAACTGTTCTCCACGTATAGGTCCTCCCTCAATCATCAGAATCGCGCGCCTGCGATTCAATAATTGACTTGAGGGCACTATAACCAACACCAAGGTTGCTAACAATGGAGAGTGGAGGTGTAGGACTATCTCACTATGAATTTCTCTCATTACAAATGCTTAAAGAGCAACTCAAGAAGACGAAGAGGGGGTGAGGAAACATGTGGCATGAGCAACTAAAGAAAATGTCTGAACTTTCTCCAAGTGAGAATAAGCAAGTAATGAAGCAAGTCAAGAAAAGAAATTAGCAAGGCATCTAGAGAAATGATGGCAACCCCCCTTTTTTCAATCATCCAACAAAATATCTCATCTCATTTTACAATAAAATAAAGCCATGCCATACTTCTCTACATGCTTAACAATGTCCATGCCATCTCACCCCCTCCATCTCATTTCTCAAAATGATTTTCTAAAAAGAAAATCAAATAATGAGGTGTTAAATCTTCTATAAACTATTCTGTATAAATACGGAATGCAACCCAGTACACGTATCGAAATACATATACGCGTATTCGTACAAAAGTACGAATAGCCAAGAGAGAAAATGAATAGTGAACAATAATACTAGAATACATATATATAAATACATATATAAATTATTAAATCAAAACCTGATTTAATAATCCGGCTCGGTCCTAAGACGCTAGTATTATCAACCATCCGATTAATGTCTGTGCACCCTTTACACATATTTAATCAAACACATGTATGTACAAACATACGTCATATACACCATATCGCCTGAACCGTGAAAACCCTCTATATAGGACTCTAAAGACTCGTCAATACGCTGGTAGTGGATTTAACCACAAGCACGTCAGCAGCACTAGCTGTACGTAACGGCCACCCAGGTATTGAGCGAAAGGAAGGCCGACGAGCAAACTCATCCGTACCCCTACTGAGCCTGACAGTGACAATCTCCGTACAGTCCGGTCTATTCGTCTAAGAGTATTGCATATCGAGTCTAGGGGTGGATAAAGTCAGACCCCTAATAACGCGATATATCGTGTCGGTATGAAACCCATCACCACCTAGGAAACTACTGATCCTAGATCAGTAATTCTCGACTATTTTGGCCAAGGATTTCTGGTGATGACGACCCGTGCACTGCGCGACATCAACCCCCAATATTGGAAGAGACGAATTCCCGACGATCCACTCACTGCCTTTATGTGGCCCGGTACTGTACCTAACTAAAACATGTTTGCACGTCTCCTTTGAGCCGTGGTAGGGTAGTAATCAAAGCTTAGTGGCAACTCACACGAGACAAATGACGATCTCAGGTTAACGGACTAACCTGTACACATATCACCTGGGAACTGCTATCTGACAATAGGTATAATACCATCTAGCAGGTTCCCTGCGAGTCCGTCCAGTGTACTCATAACCCAATGAGCCCCTGCATACTATCTTAGGTGACTAACTGACACCAATGGCTTGTGAGACCGGCCACCGTCCCTCTTCGGGGTCTCGATAAGTATACACTAATCTACTCTGGAGTATTGATGCCCAATCTCGATGCTCCTACGACTAGGGACATTTAAGGATGTGCTTATAGACCATCCAGCTCCCACATATATGATCACCATCATAATGCTGGTAGTCAACCAAGAATCCTAAGGGCTCTATCAACATGTAATAGTGATCTGTAATACCACTTAATGCTGTACATGATGATAAAGATAAACCAGATAGCATACTATCATCTCGAGTAAGACTATTCTACCGGTATAGGTCCTCTCTCAATCATCACAATCGAGTGCCTGCGATTCAATAATTGACTTGAGGGCACTATAGCCAACCCTAAAGGCCATTATTGTATAGTACTAATTTGTATATTACATTTTGGAAGCTTGGGATATATACACGGATTTATAACAGTCTTGCTCAATATAGTAGTATGATACTTGGTTTGTATCATCTTAATATGTGAATATGTTTCTTTTAATGTATCGCTAATACATATTGGTAGAGCCCTTAGGATCTTTGCTTGACTACCAGCGTTGTGATGGCAGTCACACTAGTGGGGGCTGGGTAGTCTACATGCACATCCTTATACAGGTCCCTAGTCATAAGATTATCGAGACAGGGCATCGATACTCCAGAGTAGACTAGTGTATATGCTTCTCATCCCAGAAGGGGAGATGGTCTGTCCTACAGCCATCAGTACGTCGTACTGGAGATAGTATGCATGTGCTCATTGGGTTATGAGTTACACTGAACGGACTCGTGGGGTACTGCTGGTTGGTACTATACCTATCGTCAGGTAGCAGTTCCCATGTGACATGAGTACATCTTAGTCCGTCGACTTAACACTGCTACTTCGCCTCAAGTGTGTTCCGACAGTTCTTAGATTACTACCCTACCACGGCTCTATTGAGTCATGCAAACAGGTAGTAGTTGGGTGCAGTCCCGAAGCACTTAGAGGCAGTGGCGGTTAGATAGGATTCGTCTCTCCCGGTATTGGGGGTTGATGTCGCGCTGTGTTTGGAAAGCTATTACACAAAGTCCCTGTCCAGGGCAAGCGAGATTTACTGGTAGGTACTCCAGTAGTTTCTCAGGGTGTTTTAGGCTGCACTCCGACACGATTTATTGCGCTATTAGGGGTCTGACGTTTACCGCCCCCTAGGCCTGATATGCGATATTCCTAGACGAACAGACCGAACTGTACGTAGATTACCACAGACAAGCTCAGTAGGAGTTCAGATGAGTTTTCTCATCGGCCTTTATATCGACAAATACCCGGGTAGCCGTTACGTACAGCTAGTACTGCTGACGTGCTTGTGGTTAAACCCACTGCCAGCGTACCGTCGAGTCTTTAGAGTCCCACACAGAGGGTTTCCCTACTTCGGGCGAAACGATGTAGAGGTCGTATGGTTTTATGACAGGGTTCGTTCACATACGTGTACTTGTGCACGTTTGATGTTCGGGCAGATAATACTAGTAGGCTTTGCTTTAAGCCGGATCCTGGTATTAGATTATTGGATTAGTTTCGTCTCATTGTATTTGTGTTTCTCGAAACACGGATACGGGTATGTATTGTTGGCTATAGTATCCTAAAGTCAATTATTGGATCGCAGGCACGCGATTGCAATGATTGGAGGATGACCTATACCGGTAAAACAGTCTTACTCGAGATGATAGTATGCTATCTGCTTTGTATTTATCATCATGTATATGCTTCAGGTGACATTACAGATTACTATTACATGTTGATAGAGCCCAAAGGATTCTTGCTTGACTGCCAGCAGTGTGATGGCAATCATATACATGGGAGCTGGGGTCTATAGGCACATTCTTAAAGTGTCCCTAGTCGTGGGAGTTTCGAGATTAGGCATCGATACTCCAGAGTAGACTAGTGTATACGGATCGAGACCCCGATGAGGGGCGGTGGCCGGTCTCACAAGCCATTGGTGTCAGTTGGTTCACCTAAGATGTATACAGGTGCTCATTGGGTTATGAGTACACCAGACGGACTCGCCGGGAACATGCTAGTTGGTAGTATACCTATTGTCAGATAGCAGTTCCCTGGTGACATGTGTACAGGTTAGTCTATCGACCTGAGATCGTCATTTGTCTCGTGTGAGTTCCCACTGTGCTTTGATTACTACCATACCATGGCTTAAAGGAGTCATGCAAACAGATTTTATTTGGGTACAGTCCCGAGCCATATGGAGACAGTGAGCAGATCGTCAAGGGATTCTTCTCTCCCGGTATTGGGGGTTGATGTCGCGTTGTGCACGGATGGCCATCACCAGAAATCCTCGGCTGGGGTAGACGAGAATTACCGATCTAGGATCGATAGTTTTTCAGTTGGTGATAGGTTTCATGCCGACACTAAATGTTAAGTTATTAAGGGTGTGACTTTATCCACCCCCTAGACTCGACATGCGATACTCATAGACGAACGGACCGGACTGTACGGATATTGTCACTGTCAGGCTCAGTAGAGTTTCTGGATGAGTTTGCTCGTCGGCCTCCTTTCGCTCAATACCTGGGCAGCCGTTACGTACAGCTAGTGCCACTGACGTGCTTGTGGTTAAACCCACTGCCAGCGTATTGACGAGTCTTTAGAGTCCCACATAGAGAGTTTCCTTGGTTCGGGTGAAACGTTGTAGAGGCCATATGGTTTTATGGCAGGGTTCGATCATATTCATGCACTTGTGTACGGATCATGATCGGACGGATAATACTAGTGGGCTTTGGTTTAAGCCGGATTCTAGTATTATATTATTGGATTATTGTAATACCCCAAGTGGAGTTGGGGCTGAATACCACCTACCCCGTGAGAAGTGAGATGTTATCCGGTATCGAGGTGGGGATGTAACCGATACGGATGCACACGGGGACCCACCAGAACAATGGGGAGTATCGAATTCCATTCCGAAAAAGGGCACGGTCTGAACTATAAATGGAATGATACCACTCGTATAACACAGAGGTGCCTTTTGGATGAATCGGAACTCTGGAGTTTGAAGAACTCTGTAGTTAAGCGTGCTTGAGCCAAAGAAATTCTGGGATGGGTGACCTACTGGGAAGTATCCCCGGGTTCATTCAAAGGGACAAAACCATGCGGTTTCGGCCAGAGCGGACAATACCATCTGTGTTTGGGGGTGGGTCGTGACAAATATGGTATCAGAGCCGGTCCCACAAAAGTAAGTCTGTGGTTCGAGGACGGACCATTGTTCTAAGTGGGGGGAATGTAATACCCCAGGTGGAGTTAGGGCTGAATACCACCTACCCCGTGAGAAGTGAGATGTTATCCGGTATCGAGGTGGGGATGTAACCGATACAGATACATATGGGGGCCCACCAGAACAATGGGGAGTATCGAATTCCGTTCTGAAAGAGGGCACGATCTGAACTATAAATGGAATGATACCACTCGTATAACACAGATGCGCCTTTTGGATGAATCAGAACTCCGGAGTTTGAAGAACTTCGTAGTTAAGCGTGCTTGAACCAGAGAAATTCTGGGATGGGTGACCTACTGGGAAGTAGCCCCGGGTTCATTCAAAGGGACAAAACCGTGCGGTTTCGGCCAGAGCGGACAATAGCATCTGTATTTGGGGGTAGGTCGTGATAAATATTGTATCAGAGCCGGTCCCACAAAAGTAGGTCTGTGGTTCAAGGACGAACCATTGTTCTAAGTTGGGGGGAAAGTAATACCCCAGGTGGAGTTAGGGCTGAATACCACCTACCCCGTGAGAAGTGAGATGTTATCCGGTATCAAGGTGGGGATGTAACCGATACGGATGCACATGGGGGACCCACCAGAACAATGGGGAGTATCGAATTCCATTCCGAATAAGCGTGCTTGAACCAGAGAAATTCTGGGATGGGTGACCTACTGGGAAGTAGCCCCGGGTTCATTCAAAGGGACAAAACCGTGCGGTTTCGGCCAGAGCGGACAATAGCATCTGTATTTGGGGGTAGGTCGTGATAAATATTGTATCAGAGTCGGTCCCACAAAAGTAGGTCTGTGGTTCAAGGACGAACCATTGTTCTAAGTTGGGGGGAAAGTAATACCCCAGGTGGAGTTAGGGCTGAATACCACCTACCCCGTGAGAAGTGAGATGTTATTCGGTATCGAGGTGGGGATGTAACCGATACGGATGCACATGGGGGACCCACCAGAACAATGGGGAGTATCGAATTCCATTCCGAAAAAGGGCACGATCTGAACTATAAATGGAATGATACCACTCGTATAACACAGAGGCGTCTTTTGGATGAATCGGAATTCCGGAGTTTGAGGAACTCCATAGTTAAGCGTACTTGAGCCAGAGAAATTCTGGGATGGAGGAAGTAGCCCCGGGTTCATTCAAAGGGACAAAACCGTGCGGTTTCGGCCAGAGCGGACAATACCATCTATGTTTGGGGGTGGGTCGTGACAAAACCGTGCGGTCTCGTTATATTCGTATTCAGTCGGAATAAGGATACAGGTATGTATATACGGATGAGGGGTATTCCTGTAATTCGTTACGAGTTTACTTTAGAAGTTGCATTTTCTTTTTGGTTTTAAACATTTAGTTTAATGTTTATTTGATGGAAATTGTGAGTGCAAGTTTTAGCATTTGACATTGAATGGTGCATGTGCACTTGTGACTCATGAGATGAGTCATGGTGGCATGTTCATGTTTTGTTTTGGGTTGAGATATTTGTTGTGAGAGATAGATCTTTTTTATGCTGAGATTTTTCTTGGGTTGTTTTAGTGCTCACAATAAATACTCACAACACAACACAAGAAACAAGCAGCCACTTCATTCTTTCTTCACTTGGTCATTTCTTGTGCTCACAACTTTCACCTATGGCAACATCTTCACCTCCACCCAAACCCTCTCATGATTCGAGAATCCTTGGATGTTTTGAGACAAAATATTCACACACACTCTCCACTTCATCTTGGGTATCTAGGCTGGCAAACTGGATGCCCGAGTTGCTTCGGTTTTGAAGCGGGAGCCCGTATTACTAATCCTCGACGTGGATCCTCTTCGACGAGGGGGACAAGAGATCGAACTTAATCAAGGAAGCCGCGACAAGCTTAAGACAGAGGTTGAAGACCGAAGGACATGGATCGATCGGTATAACCTCTCTAAACTCTTTACAGTAGACTAGTATATGGTTAATGGTACGATCCGTCGATTAGGGTTCCGTTAGCGCCAGTTTTCTAAAGTTTTTGTTCCGCGTTTAGCCACAAATTGATGGCCGGGGCGCTGGCATAGACCTACATGGTATCAGAGCTAACCCATTAACCGCATACTAGTTTTTTAGACAATGTTAAAATATCAAAACCGAAACAACTCCAAATCAATACCCGATGTATTATAGTTTTTGTCAAAATTTTCCGAGACTTCTAAAAATATTTTAGCAACTACAGAAGACTACTTGTATGACCACTGGACTACACCCTAAATACAAACCACTTCCACCTTTTTTGACCCGAGCACAATGCAATAAAATCCGGCCAGGCCGGCTATTCTTCTGAGTTTGGACTTCGTATTTGGGTTGTGGTTTAGACTCTGGAATATTGGTTGATTGGTATTGCTTGTTTAGCCCAGTTTGGATATGGATTTATCTAGTTGTTTGGGGGCTATTCGGAGTTATTTCGAACTTGATATTTCTAACATTGTTTAAAGTTTACAGTACATACATTTTTATCTGCGACCGTGAATGTCATTAGATCGGTACAACTTGTCTAATTGATATAGTTCTTTTAGACAAGTTTGCGAACGTGACATTCACGTTGATATTCTGTGTTGTACTGAGTTTGTTGCGGATTCGTCGTAGTGGATAGCTTGGATGCAATGATTGTGCGGTTTAGTTTTATTTGTACATTTGATATCGCGGGACGAGCCTCCGACATGTTGAATGCCGTCACTGCCTGTTTGTATATTATTTGTTTGGGGCACGACCGAGTTGAGGTCGATGTCATCGTTGTACATATTTTCTTTTCTGTACTAGGATTACCCCGCGATGGAGTGCACGGATAGCCGGGTTCTGGAGGGCAACATGCCCGCATCTCACGGCATTGAGACAGAGGGGGCCTCACTCTAGAATTGACGGGCTATTTTCCACACTCGTAGGGGGTACAGGTTGACCCAAGGAGGGGTGCTCAAGTTACCGGATTCCGTGAAGTGCCGGGTGGCCCATTCACTTTGATGAAGGGGCTACCTCGCTTCTGGTTTTGGCGGGTAACTTGCCGCACTCGTAGGGGTCTAGGTTTTTATTGCACAGGCTATCCACACGACAAAGGGAACGTCGGGTTTCACTTGCGGCTCAAAGGAAACCCGGGGCTCCCA
Organism: Agapanthus africanus; assembly: GCA_030015575.1. Lineage (NCBI taxonomy): Eukaryota > Viridiplantae > Streptophyta > Magnoliopsida > Asparagales > Amaryllidaceae > Agapanthus > Agapanthus africanus. Next base: position 249,379,653 of record JASDDO010000004.1, on the reverse strand, counting down.
GATTATCTGTATTGTGTTGGAGATAGTGCCCTCATAGTCAATTATTGGATCGCAGGTACGTGATTGCAATGATTGCGGAGGACCTATCCCGGTAGGACAGTCTTACTCGAAATGATAGTATGCTATCTGGTTTGCCTTTATCAGTCGTGTACATGTTCAGGTGACTGATTGCATGTTACACTTTGATAGAGCCCTTAGGATCTTGCTTTACTACCAACAGTATGATGGCGATCATATACGTGAGAGTTGGGTAGTTTATATGCATATCCTTAATTGTGGTCCCTAGTCGTGGGAGTTTCGAGACAGGGCATCGATACTCCGGAGTAAACTAGTGTGTACAGTCGAGACCCCGACGAGGGGCGGTGGCCGGTCTCACAAGCCACTGGTGTCAGTTGGATCACCTAAGATGTATACAGGTGCTCATTGGGTTATGAGTACACCGGACAGGACTCGCCGGGAATCTGCTAGTTAGTACTATACCTATCGTCAGATAGCAGTTCCCTGGTGACATGTGTACAGGTTAGTTCATCGACCTGAGGTCGTCATTTGTCTCGTGTGAGTTCCCACTGTGCTTTGATTTCTACCCTACCACGGCTCAAAGGAGTCGTGCAAACAGGTAGTTTTTGGGTACAGTCCCGAGCCATATGGAGGCACGTGAGCGGATCGGCAGGGATTCGTCTCTCCCGGTATTGGGGGCGAGGTCGTGCTGTGTCTAGGAGAGCCATTACACAAAGTCCATGGCCATGGCAGGAGATTTACTGGTAGGTACTCCAGTAGTATCTCAGGGTGTAATTGGGCTTCACTCCGACACGATTTATACTGCTATTGGGGGTCTGACGTTACTAGCCCCCTAGGCAGATATGCGATACTCATTGACGAACGGACCGGACTGTATATACATTGTCACTGTTAGGCTCAGTAGGGTTTTCCGGATGAGTGCGCTCATCGGCATCCCTTGAGGTCAGTCCATGGGCAGCCGTTACGCATTGCTAGTGCCGCTGACGGTTTGTGGTTAAACCCACTGCCAGGGTACTGACGAGTCATTAGAGTCCCCCACAGACAGTTTCCCAAGTTCGGGCGAAACGTTGTAGAGGCCGTATGGTTTTATGGCAGGGTTCGGAAAATGCACGTGCGTTTACGCACGTGTTATTTTTCGGGCAGATAATACTGGTCGGCTTTGGTTTAAGCCGGATCCGAGTATTATATTGAGTAGGTATAATATCTTTGTCTCAGTTGCATTTGTATTCGGTCGTAATACAAATGCGGGTATATTTATACAGTTTCGGGGTTGTCCTGAAATTCGTTTCAGGATCACTTTTGGAAGTTGCCAGTTTCCAGTTTTCTATCAGCCGTCTTTTAACATTTGGTTAAAGGCGGATTTATCTTTTCTTGGATGAGAGTGAGTCGTGCTTCTAGAAGGTTCTAGAATTTGTGACTAAGCTTTGTGACTCATGCTTTGATTTCATTACTTTCTTGTTTTGCTTAAGATCTTTAAGCAAGATATTTGTTTGTGTTCACATATGATATTTATCATATGGTCACCCCCCTCTCCTACGGTCACCCCCCTCTCTTTATAAGAGGCTGGCCCCCTCCTCTCTCTCTGATGGTTGTTGATTTCATTCGGTTAGAAAAGATATGATAGTTTTGGGGTGTATGGAATTTACAGTTCATTTCATTCCATCACCCGATTTCCACGGCAACTTCATTTACCGATCGTCCACGGACTTGGACGAAGTGAGACAAAGTCATCTATTCATTCTCTACATCAATCTTGGTCGTCTCTTTTAGCAAACTTGACGATCGAGTTGCCTCGAGTTAGAGGCGGGAGCCCGTTTAAAGAACCGATCATGTGGTGCCACCTCGACGAGGAGATCGGAGATCGACGAGATCGGAGCAGCCGCAACGGAGCGTGGGATGATGGTTGAAGAACGAAGGACTCGGATCATTCGGTACAACCTTCCTACACTCTTTACAGTATGTTAGTTTAGCAATAATGGCAGATCCGGGTTAAAGTATACGATAGCGCCAGTTTAAAAGTTTTGTTCCGCATTTTGGCGTCTGTAGACTGCCGGGGCGCTAACGTAGACTTACAGTGGTATCAGAGCCTCACCATTTTGCTATACTAACTTGTGCTAACGCGTTTAAAACATCGATCCGACCGGAAATCGAAAATTGCAAAAATCACAATTTTTATGCCCGACAGTTTCTGTTAATTTTAAACGGTCTCAAAATTGATTTCTGGATGTCTTAAAAATCCGTGCAGGCATATTTAAGAACCACGAGAAAATTTGGGGTCGTGATCCCTCCAGGCTGCCGCGGAAGAGCGGCCAAACCCATGGTTTGGCCGCCCATCCGCGGCCACGTGGGGAGCACGTGCTCCCAAATTTTCTCAGTGGGCTCTGTGTTGGTTTTTGGGGTTTTTGGTAAATATATTTTTGGCCCAGGTTTTGTTACTGTTCACCAGTAAGCAGTGGGGCCCACTTTTTGATATTTGGACTTTGATCGATCGAAATTTAAACACGTTAGTTTACAGTGCTTACATTATATCTCCGACCGGGAATGTCATTTGATCGGTAAACCGCGTCTGATTGCTATAGTTCTTTTAGACGGGTTTGCGAACGTGACATTCGCGTTGATGTTCTGTGTTGTGCTGTGATGTTGCGGATTTGTCGTGGTGGATAGCAGTATGCAATGGTAGTACAGTTTGTGTTTATTTGTACATTTGATATTGCGGGGCGAGAGTCCAACTTGTGGACAGCCGTCACTGCCTGTTGTATAATATTCTTTTTGGGGCACGACCAGGTTGCGGTCGATGTACCTATTGTACTATTTTTCATTACTGTACTAGGTTTTACCCCGCGACGGAGTGCACGGATAGCCGGGTTCGGGAAAGCAACGGGTCCGCATCTCATGGCTTTGAGAGGCAGAGGGACCCCACTTCAGAATTGGCAGACTATTCGCCGCACTCGTAGGGGGTACAGGTTGACCCAAGGAGGGGTGCCCAAGATTACCGGATTCCGTGAAGTGCCGGGTGTTCCATTCACTATGCTGTGGGGACTGCCTCGCTTCAGGTTTTGGCGGGTAAATTGCCGCACCCGTAGGGGTCTAGGTTTCATTGCACAGGCTATCCACACGACAGGGGAACGTCGAGTTTCAGCAGCGGCTCTGTGAAACTCGGGGATCCCAGATTATCTGTATTGTTCTGTGATGCTTATTACTTTTCTGTAATGTTGCATACTATCACGCCTGGAGCGATTATGTATATTGGTTTATATACTATTAGATGTTGTATATGTTTTACACCCGCGCTAGTCCAGTCCCCGCTCTGTCGTTAGTTAAGTAACCTAACGGGTGATGACGGGACCCAGTGACGAATGCGGATGGCATATACGTACATTTTATTTTCGTTCTTTTCTGGTGTGATTGAATGATGGGACTGCGTTGATTCTGATCAATGCAAAGTAAAAACAAACCTGTATACAGTTGTTGGAACAATTTAAAAAGTGTTATTGCAAAGACGTTTTCATTTGTTATGCATAGCGGTATTCAGTGGAATATCCTGCACCTCATTCGACGGGGCAAGGGTTGATATCCCTTCACCGGGACTGACCCCTTGGACAGAAGTTTGCGTCAGGGTAATAACTTTACTATAGTCGATTACATGTTGCTTTGCATAGCGGTATTCAGTGGAATATCCTGCACCTCATTCCACGAGGAAAGAGCCGAGATCCCTTTACCGGGAGTGACCTCTTTAGCAAAAGGTTTTCGCCACTATATTTTAAAAAAGCTATCAGGTTCCTTCAGCGATATCAAGTTCACTACGCTAAAGGTTTTTCGCCAAAAACCAGTCGTAGCCCTCCGTCACTTCTTTTGGGTATTCAGTAGTATTCAAGCCACGTATTTTGACCAACTCCAAGGCATAGTGTTTGGTAGCTGCTGGGTATTCAATTGTTGCATAGATAGATGAGTTAGTTTGGGACAGTCGTTCTGCCATTTTGGCCAACGTCAAGGGCATGTGCGGGTGGGTTCAAATTGACAAGATAGTGACGGGTAGAACTTGGCATGTGACTTATGACATTTTGACCAACGCCAAGGTTATAAGAGCATGGGGCAAAAATGATATCAGGAGTTTCTAAAGAAACTGAAACTTGCCGAGTATGCGCATACCTTCTGGAGTATGAGTAACGTGGATGCATTCCATCACGTTATCATGCGATGAGAGTTGGATCCTGATTCCCACTGATGAGTTGGTTTACTCTTCGGGTGATCCTGATTGATTCTTCTTTAGGTTTGGAGGAGAATTTGACAGGACAGTGGGAGGTTTCCGGATTAGATAAAATGATGACCATTCTGATCTAGGTTAGAGTGCACGCTGAGTGTTTCTTTTCTCTCTCTCTCTTTGGCAGCGACCTTTGACCGACCCTAGACTATGACTCAGTGACCAGGTTGACCGAACCTTCTTAAAATACTGGCTTTTTGGATTGTCTGAGTTGCATAAGTCATTGCCACTCCTTCTTTTACCCTTAGAATTTCTCAGAACACCCGTATTACTACGGATATCCACTTCCATTGGATAGATCCATCGTATGGTTATATACGAACTCGAAGGGACTTCTTCGAGGATGGATCCAGGTTCAGGAGAAATAGAATTGGTTTATTCAGTTGTCTTTTATTATCACCTTCTCTCAGGTTGCGAGAGCTCCTTGGTTTAGGAGAGTACACCTATTACGCCTATTGGATAGTCTTATTCCAAACCATAGGCTGATGCCGAAAGGTAGGCAATGAAGAAAACCAATTAGCCTAAGTAGGGTGTGCAGAAGGTAATATGTAAAGACAAAATAAAGGGATTAGAAAGAGGGCAAAGTAAATTGCGACTGATATCATTCAAGACCAAAACCGCGTACTTCATCGCCGCTCCTATTTCACCTTTAAAAGAATAAGGTATTATTCAGTTGTCTTTTATCGTCACCTTCTCTCGAGATGCGAGTACTGTTGGAGATAGTGCCCTCATAGTTAATTATTGGATCGCAGGTACGTGATTGCAATGATTGCGGAGGACCTATCCCGGGAGGACAGTCTTACTTGAAATGATAGTATGCTATCTGGTTTGCCTTTATCAGTCGTGTACATGTTCAGGTGACTGATTGCATGTTACACTTTGATAGAGCCCTTAGGATCTTGCTTTACTACCAACAGTATGATGGCGATCATATACGTGAGAGTTGGGTAGTTTATATGCATATCCTTAATTATGGTCCCTAGTCGTGGGAGTTTCGAGACAGGGCATCGATACTCCGGAGTAGACTAGTGTGTACAGTCGAGACCCCGACGAGGGGCGGTGGCCGGTCTCACAAGCCACTGGTGTCAGTTGGATCACCTAAGATGTATACAGGTGCTCATTGGGTTATGAGTACACCGGACAGGACTCGCCGGGAATCTGCTAGTTAGTACTATACCTATCGTCAGATAGCAGTTCCCTGGTGACATGTGTACAGGTTAGTTCATCGACCTGAGGTCGTCATTTGTCTCGTGTGAGTTCCCACTGTGCTTTGATTTCTACCCTACCACGGCTCAAAGGAGTCGTGCAAACAGGTAGCTTTTGGGTACAGTCCCGAGTCATATGGAGGCACGTGAGCGGATCGGCAGGGGTTTCGTCTCTCCCGGTATTGGGGGCGAGATCGTGCTGTGTCTAGGAGAGCCATTACGCAAAGCCCTCGGCCGAGGCAGGAGATTTACTGGTAGGTATTCCAGTAGTATCTCAGGGCGTTCTGGGCTACACTCCGACACGACTTATACTGCTAATGGGGGTCTGACGTTACTAGCCCCCTAGGCGGATATGCGATACTCATTGACGAACGGACCGGACTGTATATACATTGTCACTGTTAGGCTCAGTAGGGTTTTCGGAGGAGTTCGCTCATCGGTCTCCCTTGAGTTCGCTCCTCGGCCACCCTTGAGGTCAGTCCATGGGCAGCCGTTACGCATAGCTAGTGCCGCTGACGGTTTGTGGTTAAACACACTGCCAGGGTGCTGACGAGTCATTAGAGTCCCCCACAGACAGTTTCCCAAGTTCGGGCGAAACGTTGTAGAGGCCGTATGGTTTTATGGCAGGGTTCGGAAAATGCACGTGCGTTTACGCACGTGTCGATTTTCGGACAGATGATACTGGTCGGCTTTGGTTTAAGCCGGATCCGAGTATTATATTGAGTAGGTATAATATCTTTGTCTCAGTTGCATTTGTATTCGGTCGTAATACAAATGCGGGTATATTTATACAGTTTCGGGGTTGTCCTGAAATTCGTTTCAGGATCACTTTTGGAAGTTGCCAGTTTCCAGTTTTCTATCAGCCGTCTTTTAACATTCGGTTAAAGACGGATTTATCTTTTCTTCAGATATGAGTGAGTCATCATTCTAGAAGCTTCTAGAATTGATGATGAGGCATATGACTCATTAGTGCATTAATGGTTTCATTAAAAGCATGATGAGGTGTATTTGTGAGTCATGCTTTAGGTTTAATGATTCTTGTTTTGGTTAAGATATTTCTTCTTGATCTTTTAAGTGAGAAGCATTCTCTTGTGGTCACCCCCCTCTCCTACGGTCACCTCCCTCTTGCTATATATGACTTGCCCTCTCTCTCTCCTCATACACACTCTCACTTCACTTGTTGATTTCATTTTAGAGAGAAAAGATTATGATAGGTTTTATCGGTGTATGGAATTTCACAGTCCATTTCATTCCATCACCCGATTCCTTCGGCAACTTCATTAACCGATCGTCCACGGATTTGGACGAAGTGAGACAAAGTCATCTACTCATTCTCTACATCATTCTTGGTCGTCTCTTTTAGCAAACTTGACGATCGAGTTGCCTCGAGTCAGAGGCGGGAGCCCGTTTAAAGAACCGATCATGTGGTGCCACCTCGACGAGGAGATCGGAGATCGACGAGATCGGAGCAGCCGCAACGGAGCGTGGGATGATGGTTGAAGAACGAAGGACTCGGATCGTTCGGTACAATCTTTCTACACTCTTTACAGTTTGTTAGTTTAGCAATAATGGCAGATCCGGGTTAAAGTATACGATAGCGCCAGTTAAAAGTTTTTGTTCCGCATTTTGGCGTCTGTAGACTGCCGGGGCGCTAACGTAGACTTACAGTGGTATCAAAGCCTAACCATTTTGCTATACTAACTTGTGCTAACGTGTTCAAAACTTCGATCGAACCGAAAAACCAAAATTGCAAAATTTCAACCCGACAGTTTCTGTTAATTTTAAACGGTGTCAAAATTGATTTCTGTATATCTTAAAAATCAGTGCAGGGTTTTCTAAGACATCTGAGAAAAGACGGTCACGTGATCCCACTAAAGCGCCGCGCTTCCGCGGTCAAACCTAGGGTTTGACCGCGGAACCGCCGCGCTTCAGAGGGAACAGTGCACCAGTTTTTCTCAGTTGACTTTATTTGGGATTTTGTGATTTTTGGTATATATCATTTACGCCCAGGTTTTGTTACTGTTCACCAGTAAGCCGTGTGGCCCATTTTTTGATATTTGGTCTTTGGTCGATCGTAATTTAAACACGTTAGTTTACAGTGCTTACATTATATCTCCGACCGGGAATGTCATTTGATCGGTAAACTGCGTCTGATTGCTATAGTTCTTTTAGACGGGTTTGCGAACGTGACATTCGCGTTGATGTTCTGTGTTGTGCTGTGATGTTGCGGATTTGTCGTGATGGATAGCAGTGTGCAATGGTAGTACAGTTTGAGTTTATTTGTACATTTGATATTGCGGGGCGAGCGTCCAACTTGTGGACTGCCGTCACTGCCTGTTGTATAATATTCTTTTGGGGCACGACCAGGTTGCGGTCGATGTACCTATTGTACTATTTTTCATTACTGTACTAGGTTTTACCCCGAGACGGAGTGCACGGATAGCCGGGTTCAGGAAAGCAACGGGTCCGCATCTCATGGCTTTGAGAGGCAGAGGGGCCCCACTTCAGAATTGGCAGACTATTCGCCGCACTCGTAGGGGGTACAGGTTGACCCAAGGAGGGGTGCTCAATTTACCGGATTCCGTGAAGTGCCGGGTGTTCCATTCACTATGCTGTGGGGGACTGCCTCGCTTCAGGTTTTGGCGGGTAACTTGCCGCAACCGTAGGGGTCTAGGTTTCATTGCACAGGCTATCTACACGACAGGGGAACGTCGGGTTTCAGCAGCGGCTCTGTGAAACTCGGGGATCCCAGATATCTGTATTGTTCTGTGAGCTTATTACTTTTCTGTAATGTTGTATATTATCACGCCTGGAGCGATTATGTATATTGGCTTATATACTATTAGATGTTGTATATGTTTTACACCCGCGCTAGTCCAGTCCCCGCTCTGTCGTTAGTTAAGTAACCTAACGGGTGATGACGGGACCCAGTGACGAATGCGGATGGTATATACGTACATTTTATTTTCGTTCTTTTCTGGTGTGATTGATTGATGGGACTGCGTTGATTCTGATCAATGCAAAGTAAAACAAACCTGTTTGAGTTGTTGGAACAAATTTAAAAAGTGTTATTGCAAAGACGTTTTCTTTTGTTATGCATAGCGGTATTCAGTGGAATATCCTGCACCTCATTCGACGGGGCAAGGGCCGATATCCCTTTACCGGGACCGACCCCTTGGACAGAAGTTTGCGTCAGGGTAATAACTTTACTATAGTCGATTACAAGTTGCTTTGCATAGCGGTATTCAGTGGAATATCCTGCACCTCATTCCACGAGGAAAGAGCCGAGATCCCTTTACCGGGAGTGACCTCTTTAGCAAAAGGTTTTCGCCACTATATTTTAAAAAGCTATCAGGTTCCTTCAGCGATATCAAGTTCACTACGCTAAAGGTTTTTCGCCAAAAACCAGTCGTAGCCCTCCGTCACTTCTTTTGGGTATTTAGTAGTATTCAAGCTATGCATTTTAGCCAAAGTTAAGGCATAGTGTTTGGTAGCTGCTGGGTATTCAATTGTTGCATAGATAGATGAGTTAGTTTGGGACAGTCGTTCTGCCGATTGGCCAAAGTCAGGGGCATGTGCGGATGGGTTCAAATTGACAAGATAGTGATGGGTAGAACTTGGCATGTGACTTATGACATTTTGACCAAAGCCAAGGTTATAAGAGCATGGGGCAAATACTATATCAGGAGTTTCTAAAGAAACTGAAACTTGCCGAGTATGCGCATACCTTCTGGAGTATGAGTAACGTGGATGCATTCCATCACGTTATCATGCGATGAGAGTTGGATCCTGATTCCCACTGATGAGTTGGTTTACTCTTCGGGTGATCCCGATTGATTCTTCTTTAGGTTTGGAGGAGAATTTGACAGGACAGTGGGAGGTTTCCGGATTAGATAAAATGATGACCATTCTGATCTAGGATAGAGTGCACGCAGAGTGTTTCTTTTCTCTCTCTCTCTTTGGCAGCGACCTTTGACCGAACCTAGACTATGACTCAGTGACCAGGTTGACCGAACCTTCTTAAAATACTGGCTTTTGGATTGTCTGAGTTGCATAAGTCATTGCCACTCCTTCTTTTACCCTTTGCATTTCTCAGAACACCCGTATTACTACGGATATCCACTTCCATTGGATAGATCCATCGTATGGTTATATACGAACTCGAAGGGACTTCTTCGGGGATGGATCCAGGTTCAGGAGAAATAGAATTGGTTTATTCAGTTGTCTTTTATTATCACCTTCTCTCAGGTTGCGAGAGCTCCTTGGTTTAGGAGAGTACACCTATTACGCTTATTGGATAGTCTTATTCCAAACCATAGGCTGGTGCCGAAAGGTAGGGAATGAAGAAAACCAATTAGCCTTAGTAGGGTGTGCAGAAGGCAATATGTAAAGACAAAATAAAGGGATTAGAAAGAGGGCAAAGTAAATTGCGACTGATATCATTCACGACCAAAACCGCGTACTTCATCGCCGCTCCTATTTCACCTTTAATAAGAATAAGGTATTATTCAGTTGTCTTTTATCGTCACCTTCTCTCGAGATGCGAGTACTCCTAGGTTTAGGAGGGTACACCTATTATGCTTACTGGATAGTCTTCTTCCAAACCATAGGCTGGTGCCGAACGGTAGGGAAGGAAGAAAACCAGTTAGCCTAACGATGGTGTACAGAAGGTAACGACTAAAGACAAATAAAGGGGATTTGAAGAGATGGCAATAAAATATACGGTTGAAGTCATGAAATTGGATTATGGAAGAGGCATTGCTATGAATACCAGGATACCCCTACGAAACATTTTCATGTTTCAGTGCATTGTTAAAGGAAAAACTGTTTTCCCGATTAGACACTTACTCCAAGGGTATGTATTTACCAGGTTTCATTCTTATATCTGTATGGTTTTACAGATGATGTGTGGGAGTAAGATATTGGGAATTAGGTGATCATCCTCATTATATCGGAATTCGTTGTAATTGGTGATATTTGAGAAAATCGCTAGGGTACAGTTTTCCACCTACAACGCACAGGTTTTGAGTTGTTTAACTCAGCGGACTTATACAGAGTATTGTATGTTGTCCAGTGTCCATCAGGACAAAGGGGTAGCTCCTCGTACTATGTTCTGTTTACTTATAACTTCTCTAGTATTTAGACGAGTGTTTCGTAGAAATACAAGGACTAAGTTTTGAGAAGTTGTGGGTATAAGAATAAAGTAGAGAACCAGGTATCACAAGTATCGGGATTCTTCAAAGAGATCGAAGATGTAGATTCTTGTGATTGGTATTCAGATGATAGTGATGGTTTTGAGAAACGTGTTTCTCTTTCAGGTTACTCATAATTGGATGGATTCCTAAGTAGAGTAATGCTGATTAGCCTCTTTTCCATTAAATTGATATGCACTGGAGACAGATGCATGGATTGAATATGGTTCCAATTAAATAAGTGCCAAAGTTTCTATATTGGATATAGAATAGTTCGTACCTTAAAAGAAATTAAGGTACGGAGAGTTGTCCAGCTTATGATTAAAACCAGACTCTGGATAACTCAGGGCACGTTTCTGTAATGGCTGTTTGTGGGTTGACCCTGGTTATGACGAGGGTTGATATTCTACCATTTGGAAGATCAATAGTGATATTGTTCTTGACTCGCCACAGTTTTAATAAAATGGATCTTTTTCAGAAAACAGTAGTGGGAGTATGGTAGAACTGGAAGTGATTCCAGAACCGCAAACGATTACGGAAAATTTAATAGGACCTATATATTCAATCAGGTTTGACATTCCAATAGCCACTCCGCAGATATGGTAGGTAACCTCAGACACCCGAGAGGTACTTCGGTACGCTCAAGGACGGTGACAGGGAGGTTCTTATCTACCCAGACTTGACACTACTGTTGTTCCAGGTTATGAGACCCGGTAGGAGGGTTGTCGTAGTCAGTGGGAGCAACGGAAGCATAGTGGGCAAGATGCTTATATCTATTTATAGACTTGAGCAGTTATAGCGGAGATAGATCATCTAATTTTGATATGACAGTCATGGGTTTGACTTCAATCAGAATACGGGATGGATCAGTTAAGAAGGTAGTAGGGTGTGATGTCATGGTATCTGGATGACATACACAGAGTAGGAAGTAAAATTCCTATACTACGATCGGTTGTACTGTGGTCGTCACACAGTTGTTTTTCCAGACAGGATATGGATATAATATTTGACATTCTGGTTTCTAAATCTATGGTTTTAGATCTGGATTTGGATAGTTTCCCAATGTGGGTACTTTGACAATATTCTAATGGTTTTTGGAATAGTTGACTCCTAGCATGGTGGTGTACCTACAGGTGATGGAGTCACCCTCTCTAAAGGTGTCTTACAGACTAAAGGGGAGAGGGATGCGCATGATTGGCAGATCACTTGCTTAGGCAATTGAGTCTATCATGAGATGTCAAGTACCACACCAAATGTTGGTTTTGCACTAGATGCAATAAGATTGTATTAATCCAATCCTGGAGAAACATAAGGAAGCAGTTTTAGAACATTGGTACATGTTCTGCGGATTTGATAACGGCAACCTCTTTCGGGAGACGGTTATCATTCCAGGCTTCAAAGGTGACATGGATGACAGAGTGTTTGTCAGAGTTTTAGTTTTCCCTCTGACGAGGGACAGTATTATGGACAGGTGGTTCCAGAGGATACTGTGGGTGGCATGGTGCCGGATACTGATTAGGTTCAGTGATCCATACAGTCTAAGAAGTTTGGATATGGAGTTCATTTATGAACTAAGGTCCCATCAGATATCCAGACATATTCTAAGGCAGGTACTACTCAATTCGGGAGATGGCTTTCTCCGCGAACCTGAGATTAAGAGAGATACAGAAAGAAACTTCTAGGCGGATCCACTCACCGAGGCTATTTCTCGAACACAATAGTTTTACAAACGGGCTTTGTGAAACTGATTAGTAGAGGAGTTGGATGTTCGGTTTCACACGGGCTGTGAGTAGTCGACATCGCAATATTAGCCTTGAGTGCAAGTGGGAGATTGTTGGAGATAGTGCCCTCATAGTCAATTATTGGATCGCAGGTACGTGATTGCAATGATTGCGGAGGACCTATCCCGGGAGGACAGTCTTACTTGAAATGATAGTATGCTATCTGGTTTGCCTTTATCAGTCGTGTACATGTTCAGGTGACTGATTGCATGTTACACTTTGATAGAGCCCTTAGGATCTTGCTTTACTACCAACAGTATGATGGCGATCATATACGTGAGAGTTGGGTAGTTTATATGCATATCCTTAATTATGGTCCCTAGTCGTGAGAGTTTCGAGACAGGGCATCGATACTCCGGAGTAGACTAGTGTGTACAGTCGAGACCCCGACGAGGGGCGGTGGCCGGTCTCACAAGCCACTGGTGTCAGTTGGATCACCTAAGATGTATACAGGTGCTCATTGGGTTATGAGTACACCGGACAGGACTCGCCGGGAATCTGCTAGTTAGTACTATACCTATCGTCAGATAGCAGTTCCCTGGTGACATGTGTACAGGTTAGTTCATCGACCTGAGGTCGTCATTTGTCTCGTGTGAGTTCCCACTGTGCTTTGATTTCTACCCTACCACGGCTCAAAGGAGTCGTGCAAACAGGTAGCTTTTGGGTACAGTCCCGAGCCATATGGAGGCACGTGAGCGGATCGGCAGGGGTTTCGTCTCTCCCGGTATTGGGGGCGAGATCGTGCTGTGTCTAGGAGAGCCATTACGCAAAGCCCTCGGCCGAGGCAGGAGATTTACTGGTAGGTATTCCAGTAGTATCTCAGGGCGTTCTGGGCTACACTCCGACACGACTTATACTGCTAATGGGGGTCTGACGTTACTAGGCCCCTAGGCGGATATGCGATACTCATTGACGAACGGACCGGACTGTATATACATTGTCACTGTTAGGCTCAGTAGGGTTTTCGGAGGAGTTCGCTCATCGGTCTCCCTTGAGTTCGCTCCTCGGCCACCCTTGAGGTCAGTCCATGGGCAGCCGTTACGCATAGCTAGTGCCGCTGACGGTTTGTGGTTAAACCCACTGCCAGGGTGCTGACGAGTCATTAGAGTCCCCCACAGACAGTTTCCCAAGTTCGGGCGAAACGTTGTAGAGGCCGTATGGTTTTATGGCAGGGTTCGGAAAATGCACGTGCGTTTACGCACGTGTCGATTTTCGGACAGATGATACTGGTCGGCTTTGGTTTAAGCCGGATCCGAGTATTATATTGAGTAGGTATAATATCTTTGTCTCAGTTGCATTTGTATTCGGTCGTAATACAAATGCGGGTATATTTATACAGTTTCGGGGTTGTCCTGAAATTCGTTTCAGGATCACTTTTGGAAGTTGCCAGTTTCCAGTTTTCTATCAGCCGTCTTTTAACATTCGGTTAAAGACGGATTTATCTTTTCTTCAGATATGAGTGAGTCATCATTCTAGAAGCTTCTAGAATTGATGATGAGGCATATGACTCATTAGTGCATTAATGGTTTCATTAAAAGCATGATGAGGTGTATTTGTGAGTCATGCTTTAGGTTTAATGATTCTTGTTTTGGTTAAGATATTTCTTCTTGATCTTTTAAGTGAGAAGCATTCTCTTGTGGTCACCCCCCTCTCCTACGGTCACCTCCCTCTTGCTATATATGACTTGCCCTCTCTCTCTCCTCATACACACTCTCACTTCACTTGTTGATTTCATTTTAGAGAGAAAAGATTATGATAGGTTTTATCGGTGTATGGAATTTCACAGTCCATTTCATTCCATCACCCGATTCCTTCGGCAACTTCATTAACCGATCGTCCACGGATTTGGACGAAGTGAGACAAAGTCATCTACTCATTCTCTACATCATTCTTGGTCGTCTCTTTTAGCAAACTTGACGATCGAGTTGCCTCGAGTCAGAGGCGGGAGCCCGTTTAAAGAACCGATCATGTGGTGCCACCTCGACGAGGAGATCGGAGATCGACGAGATCGGAGCAGCCGCAACGGAGCGTGGGATGATGGTTGAAGAACGAAGGACTCGGATCGTTCGGTACAATCTTTCTACACTCTTTACAGTTTGTTAGTTTAGCAATAATGGCAGATCCGGGTTAAAGTATACGATAGCGCCAGTTAAAAGTTTTTGTTCCGCATTTTGGCGTCTGTAGACTGCCGGGGCGCTAACGTAGACTTATAAGTACTCCTTGGTTTAGGAGGGTACACCTATTATGCTTACTGGATAGTCTTCTTCCAAACCATAGGCTGGTGCCGAACGGTAGGGAAGGAAGAAAACCGTTTAGCCTAACGATGGTGTACAGAAGGTAACGACTAAAGACAAATAAAGGGATTTGGAGAGATGGCAATAAGATATACGGTTGAAGTCATGAATTGGATTATGGAAGAGGCATTGCTATGAATACCAGGATACCCCTACGAAACATTTACATGTTTCAGTGCATTGTTAAGGAAAAGCTGTTTTCCCGATTAGACACTTACTCCAAGGGTATGTATTTACCAGGTTTCATTCTCATATCTGTATGGTTTTACAGATGATGAGTGGGAGTAAGATATTGGGAATTGGGTGATCATCCTCATTATATCGGAATTCGTTGTAATTGGTGATATTTGAGGAAATCACCAGGGTACAGTTTTCCACCTACAACGCACAGGTTTTGAGTTGTTCAACTCAGCGGACTTATACAGAGTATTGTATGTTGTCCAGTGTCCATCAGGACAAAGGGGTAGGTCCTCGTACTATGTTCTGTTTACTTATAACTTCTCTAGTATTTAGACGAATGTTTCGTAGAAATACATGGTCTAAGTTTTGAGAAGTTGTGGGTATAAGAATAAAGTAGGGAACCAGGTATCACAAGTATCGGGATTCTTCAAAGAGATCGAAGATGTAGATTCTTGTGATTGGTATTCAGATGATAGTGATGGTTTTGAGAAACGTGTTTCTCTTTCAGGTTACTCATAATTGGATGAATTCCTAAGTTGAGCAATGCTGATTAGCCTCTTTCCATTAAGTTGATGTGCACTGGAGACAGCTGCATGTTTTGAATATGGTTCCAATTAAATAAGTGCCAAAGTTTCTGTATTGGATATAGAATGGTACGTACCTTAAAAGAAGTTAAGGTATGGGGAGTTGTCCAGCTTATGATTAAAACCAGACACTGGATAACTCAGGGCACGTTTCTGTAGTGGCTGTTTGTGGGTTGACCCTGGCTATGACGAGGGTTGATATTCTACCATTTGGAAGATCAATAATGATATTGTTCTTGACTCGCCACAGTTTTAGTAAAAATGGATCTTTTTCAGAAAACAGTAGTGGGAGTATGGTAGAACTGGAAGTTATTCCAGAACCGCGAACGATTACGGAAAATTTAATAGGACCTATATATTCAATCAGGTTTGACATTCCAATAGCCACTCCGCAGATATGGTAGGTAACCTCAGACACCTGAGAGGTACTTCGGTAGCCTCAAGGACGGTGACAGGGAGGTTCTTATCTACCAAGACTTGACACTACTGTTGTTCCAGGATATGAGACCCGGTAGGAGGGTTGTCATAGTCAGTGGGAGCAGCGGAAGCATAGTGGGCAAGATGCTTATATCTATTTATAGACTTGAGCAGGTATAGCGGAGATAGATCATCTAATTTTGATGTGACTGTCATGGGTTTGACTTCAATCAAAATAGGGGATGGATCAGTTAAGAAGGTAGTAGGGTGTGATGTTATGGTATCTGGATGACATACACAGAGTAGGAAGTAAAATTCCTATACTACGATCGGTTGTACTGTGGTCGTCACACAGTTGTTTCTCCAGACAGGATGTGGATATAATATTTGACATTCTGGTTTCTAGATCTATGGTTTTAGATCTGGATTTGGGTAGTTTCCCAATGTGGGTACATTGACAATATTCTAATGGTTTTTGGAATAGTTGACTCCAAGCATGGTGGTGTACCTGCAGGTGATGGAGTCACCCTCTCTAAAGGTGTCTTACAGACTAAAGGGGAGAGGGATGTGCATGATTGGCAGATCACTTGCTTAGGCAATTGAGTCAATCATGAGATGTCAAGTACCACACCAAATGTTGGTTTTGCACTAGATGCAATAAGTTTGTATTAATCCAATCCTGGAGAAGCATAAGGAAACAGTTATAGAACATAAGTGCATGTTCTACGGATTTGATGACGGCAGCCTCCTTCGGGAGACGATTATCATTCCAGGCTTCAAAGGTGACGTGGATGACAGAGTGACTGTCAGAGTTTTAGTTTTTCCTTCTAACGAAGAGGGACAGTATTATGGACAGGTGGTCCAAGAGGATACTGTGGGAAGCAAGGTGCCCGATACTGATTAGGTTCAGTGATCGATTCAGTCTAAGAAGTTTGGATATGGAGTTCATTTATGAACCAGGTCCCATCAGATATCCAGATATATTCTAAGACAGGTATTACTCAATTCGGGAGATGGTTTTCTCCGCGAACTTGAGATTAAGAGAGATATAGAAAGATACTTCTAGGCGGATCCACTCACCGAGGCTATTTCTCGAACACAATAGTTTTACAAACGGGCTTTGTGAAACTGATTAGTAGAGGAGTTGGATGTTCGGTTTCACACGGGCTGTGAGTAGTCGACATCGCAATATTAGCCTTGAGTGCAAGTGGGAGATTGTTGGAGATAGTGCCCTCATAGTCAATTATTGGATCGCAGGTACGTGATTGCAATGATTGCGGAGGACCTATCCCGGTAGGACAGTCTTACTCGAAATGATAGTATGCTATCTGGTTTGCCTTTATCAGTCGTGTACATGTTCAGGTGACTGATTGCATGTTACACTTTGATAGAGCCCTTAGGATCTTGCTTTACTACCCACAGTATGATGGCGATCATATACGTGAGAGTTGGGTAGTTTATATGCATATCCTTAATTGTGGTCCCTAGTCGTGGGAGTTTCGAGACAGGGCATCGATACTCCGGAGTAGACTAGTGTGTACAGTCGAGACCCCGAAGAGGGGCGGTGGCCGGTCTCACAAGCCACTGGTGTCAGTTGGATCACCTAAGATGTATACAGGTGCTCATTGGGTTATGAGTACACCGGACAGGACTCGCCGGGAATCTGCTAGTTAGTACTATACCTATCGTCAGATAGCAGTTCCCTGGTGACATGTGTACAGGTTAGTTCATCGACCTGAGGTCGTCATTTGTCTCGTGTGAGTTCCCACTGTGCTTTGATTTCTACCCTACCACGGCTCAAAGGAGTCGTGCAAACAGGTAGTTTTTGGGTACAGTCCCGAGCCATATGGAGGCACGTGAGCGGATCGGCAGGGGATTCGTCTCTCCCGGTATTAGGGGCGAGGTCGTGCTGTGTCTAGGAGAGCCATTACACAAAGTCCATGGCCATGGCAGGAGATTTACTGGTAGGTACTCCAGTAGTATCTCAGGGTGTAATTGGGCTTCACTCCGACACGATTTATACTGCTATTGGGGGTCTGACGTTACTAGCCCCCTAGGCAGATATGCGATACTCATTGACGAACGGACCGGACTGTATATACATTGTCACTGTTAGGCTCAGTAGGGTTTTCTGGATGAGTGCGCTCATCGGCATCCCTTGAGGTCAGTCCATGGGCAGCCGTTACGCATTGCTAGTGCCGCTGACGGTTTGTGGTTAAACCCACTGCCAGGGTACTGACGAGTCATTAGAGTCCCCCACAGACAGTTTCCCAAGTTCGGGCGAAACGTTGTAGAGGCCGTATGGTTTTATGGCAGGGTTCGGAAAATGCACGTGCGTTTACGCACGTGTTATTTTTCGGGCAGATAATACTGGTCGGCTTTGGTTTAAGCCGGATCCGAGTATTATATTGAGTAGGTATAATATCTTTGTCTCAGTTGCATTTGTATTCGGTCGTAATACAAATGCGGGTATATTTATACAGTTTCGGGGTTGTCCTGAAATTCGTTTCAGGATCACTTTTGGAAGTTGCCAGTTTCCAGTTTTCTATCAGCCGTCTTTTAACATTTGGTTAAAGGCGGATTTATCTTTTCTTGGATGAGAGTGAGTCGTGCTTCTAGAAGGTTCTAGAAGGTTCTAGAATTTGTGACTAAGCTTTGTGACTCATGCTTTGATTTCATTACTTTCTTGTTTTGCTTAAGATCTTTAAGCAAGATATTTGTTTGTGTTCACATATGATATTTATCAAATGGTCACCCCCCTCTCCTACGGTCACCCCCCTCTCTTTATAAGAGGCCGGCCCCCTCCTCTCTCTTTGATGGTTGTTGATTTCATTCGGTTAGAAAAGATATGATAGTTTTGGGGTGTATGGAATTTACAGTTCATTTCATTCCATCACCCGATTTCCACGGCAACTTCATTTACCGATCGTCCACGGACTTGGACGAAGTGAGACAAAGTCATCTATTCATTCTCTACATCAATCTTGGTCTTCTCTTTTAGCAAACTTGACGATCGAGTTGCCTCAAGTCAGAGGCGGGAGCCCGTTTAAAGAACCGATCATGTGGTGCCACCTCGACGAGGAGATCGGAGATCGACGAGATCGGAGCAGCCGCAACGGAGCGTGGGATGATGGTTGAAGAACGAAGGACTCGGATCGTTCGGTACAACCTTCCTACACTCTTTACAGTATGTTAGTTTAGCAATAATGGCAGATCCGGGTTAAAGTATACGATAGCGCCAGTTTAAAAGTTTTGTTCCGCATTTTGGCGTCTGTAGACTGCCGGGGCGCTAACGTAGACTTACATATTGTTTTGTATGCATATTGCTTATTTGTTATGTTGCATCTATCACGCCTGGAGCGATCATTATATATATTTATATATACTAGTAGATGTTGTATATGTTTTACACCCGCGCTAGTCCAGTCCCCGCTCTGTCGTTAGTTAAGTAACCTAACAGGTGATGACGGGACCCAGTGGAGAATGCGGATGGCATATACGTACATCATATTTTCGTTCTTTTCTGGTGTGATTAATTGATGGGACTGCGTTGATTCTGATCAATGCAAGGAATACAGACCTAATTGATGTTGTTGGAATAAATTTTCAAAAGCTGTTATTGCAAGGACGTTTTCTTTTGTTTTGCACAGCGGTATTCACTTATGAATATCCAGCTCCTCATTCGACGAGGCAAGGGCCGAGATCCCTTCATCGGGAGTGACCCCTTGGGCAGAAGTTTGCATCAGGGTAATAACTTCACTATAATCGATTACTTTTTGCTTTGCATCGCGGTATCCGGTCTGGAATATCCTGCACCTCATTCCACGAGGAAAGAGCCGAGATCCCTTCACGGGGAGTGACTTCTTTAGCAGAGGTTTTCGCCACTACATATTTGTAAAAAGCTATCTGGTTCCTTCAATGATATCAAGTTCATTACTTTAAAGTTTTTTCGCCAAAAACCATTCGTAGCCCTCTGTCAGTTCAGACGGGTAGCACTTAGTATTCATGCTATGTATGTTAGTCTTCATCAAGACATAGTGTATGGTAGCTATTTGTTACTTTTCTGTTGCATAGATAGATGCGTTTGTTTGGGACAGTCGTACTACTATTTTGGCCTTCGTCAAGGGTATGCCCGATGGGTTCAAATTAACCTGGATAATGACGGGTAGAACTTGACATGTGACTTATGATATGTTGGCCTTCGTCAAGGTCATAAGAGCATGGGGTAGAAATCACATCGAGAGTTTCTGTTGGAGATAGTGCCCTCAGAGTCAATTATTGGATCACAGGCACGTAATTGCAATGATTGAGGGAGGACCTATCCCGGTAGGACAGTCTTACTCAAGATGATAGTATGCTATCTGGTTTACCTTTATCATCGTGTACTGCTTTAGGTGACCTGACAGGTCGCTATTGCACGTTGATAGAGCCCCTAGGATTCTTGCTTGACTGCCAGCAGTATGAAGGCGATCATATACGTGGGAGCTGGTAGTCTATAAGCACATCCTTAAAAGGTCCCTAGTCGTAGGAGTTTCGAGACAGGGCATCGATACTCCAGAGTAGACTAATGTATACAGTCGAGACCCCGACGAGGGGCGGTGGCCGATCTCACAAGCCACTGGTGTCAGTTGGTTCACCTAAGATGTATACAGGTGCTCATTGGGTTATGAGTACACCGGACAGGACTCGTCTGGAACCTGCTAGTTGGTCTTATACCTGACGTCAGATAGCAGTTCCCTGGTGACATGTGTACAGGTTAGTTCATCGACCTGAGGATCATCATTTGTCTCGTGTGAGTTCCCAATGTGCTTTGATTACTACCCTACCACGGCTCAAAGGAGTCGTGCAAACAGGTTTTAGTTGGGTACAGTCCCAAGCCACATGGAGGCAGTGAGTGGATCTTCAGGGGTTCGTCTCTCCCGGTATTGAGGGTGAGTTCGCGCTGTGTCTAGGAGAGCCATTACACGAAGTCCTTGGCCAAGGCAGGAGATTTACTGGTAGGTATTCCAGTAGTATCTCAGGGTGTTCTGGGCTACACTCCGACACGACTTGTACCGCTTTTGGGGGTCTGACTTTCACCAACCCCCTAGGCCCGCCATGCGATGCTCATAGACGAACGGACCGGACTGTACGGATATTGTCACTGACAGGCTCAGTAGGGTGTCAGGATGAGTTCGCTCATCGACGTCCCTTTTGGTCAATAGCTGGTGGCCCGTCACGTATTGGCTTATACCTCTGACGTGCTAGTGGTTAAATTCACAGCCATAGTATTGACGAGTCTTTAGAGTCCACCACACTTTCAGTTACTCAAGCTTTCGGGCGAAACGCTGTAGAGGCCGTATGGAGATATGGCAGGGTCCGATCAGATACGTGCGGTATTGCACGGATCAGGATCAGACGGTTTGTACTAGTGGCCGTATGGATATATGGCAGGGTTCGATCAGATACGTGCGGTATTGCACGGATCAGGGTCGGACGGATCCTAGTATAGTACAGTGTAGATTTTGTCTCATTGCATTTGTATCCGGTCGGAATACAGATGCGGGTGTGTATGCACAGTATCGGGGTTTTTCCTGTAATTTATTACGGGACCAGTTTTCTGGAGTTGCCAGTTTGCATTCCGTTCCGGCCGGTTTTCCTTTGTTCTTTCCCGGCCGGACTTTTCCGATGGAGGGTGTTATTTGCAAGTTTGCAAATAACATATTGTGGAGGGGTTTTCTTGCATATGGATTGATTATGAAAGCATCTTTTTATACCATTCTTTTCTATCATCATTTTCTTGCTTTATGTTGATTAGAAATGGATTTGATTTAGTGTGACATTTGTTATCATGATCTTTGGATGTGGTCACCCATTCTCTTTTCCTACACTCACCTCCCTTCATGGTTGATGTTTTTATCCTCCACCATTCTCACAAAAGAAGGGAGAGGCCACATTTTGAAGTGGAGAGAAAAATGAGAGAGTTCATTTTTGTTATGTGAGGAATTCTTCATCTCATATCTTTCTTGCTAGAAAATTGAAAGCACCAATTTTCTTAACCTCCTACTCCATCCTCCATGGAAACATAACCCCAAAGAGACAAAGCACTACACATTCTACAGCAAATCTTGGGCACGTCGACTTGCCAGCTTCGTGCCCGAGTTGCCTCGGTATAGAGGCGGGAGCCCGTAAAAGATGCAGGCGATGTGGTGCCCTTCCGGCGAGGAGGCGACAACCGGAGTTTCCGCAGGAGATCGGGACGACGACGAGAAGACCGGAGGACTCGGATCACTCGGTATATCTCTAACCCGTCTTGCAATTAGCTAAGACTAGTTAATGGTTCGATCCGGGTGTTTAGTGCGCGGTGGTACCGGTTCGCTAAGTTCGCAAAATTAAAGTTTATCACCGCTTCCGCATTTGGCCGTCGGATTGACGGCGGGGGCGCCGCCATGCACTTACAGTTTCAAACATACAGGAAATTTTCCAGGCATGCGCATACCTTCTGGAGTGTAATAACTTGAGTGGATTCCATCAAGTTATCATACGATGCTAGTTGGGTTCCGATTCCCACTGATGAGTTGGTTTACTCCTCGGGTGATCTTAGATGATCCCGACTAATTCTTCTTTCAGGTTTGGAGGAGAATTTGAGGATACGGTGGGAGACATCCTGATCAGATAAATAGATAACCATTCTGATCTAGGATAGAGTGCACGCTGAGTGTTTCTTTTCTCTCTCTCTTTGGCAGCGATCATGTCCCGACCCTAGACTAGAACTCATAAACTAAGTTAACCGAACCTTCTTAAAACACTGGCTTTTGAATTGTCAGAGTTGCATACTTTATTGTCACTCCTACTTTTACCCTTTCCATTTCTCCAGAACATTATGTATCACTATGAAGATCCACTTTTCAATGGATATGACCATCGTATAGTTACATACGAACTCGAAAAAACTTGTTTCAGATTCAATGATGGTTTCCGGTTCAGGAGAAATTGAATAGGACTATTCAGTTGTCTTTTCCTTTTATCTTCTCTCACGATGTTAGGGCTCCTAGCATTAGGAGAGGGTACACCTATTGCGCTTATTGGATAGTCTTCTTCCAAACCATAGGCAGGTGCCGAAAGGTAGGGAATGAAGAAAACAAATTAACCTAAGTTTGGTGTACAGAAGATAATAAGTAAAGACAAATTAAGGGATTAGAAAGAAGGCAAAGTAAAATGCGACTTCTATCATTCACGACCAAACCGCATAGCTCATCGCCACTCCTACTTCAGCTTTGCATTTCTCCGGTTCAGGAGAAATTGAATAGGTTTATTCAGGTTGGTTTTTATCATTACCTTCTCTCAGGTTGTGAAGGCTCCTAGGATTAGGAGAGGGTACACCTATTGCGCTTATTGGATAGTCTTCTTCTAAACCATAGGCAAGTGCTAAAGGTAGGGAATGAAGAAAACCAATTAGCCTAAGGGTGGTGTACATAAGGTAATGAGTAAAGACAAATAAAGGGATTTTGAGAGACAACAATGAAATATACGGTTACAGTCATGAATTTGGTTAATGGAAGAGGCATTACTAGGAATACCCGGCTACCCCTTCGAAACATTTTCATGTTTCAGTTTCAATATGCGCTGTTAATTGAAAACTGATTTCCAAATTAGATCCTTAATCCAGGGTATGTATTTACCATGTTTGATTCTCACATCTATATGGTTTTACAGATGATGAGTGGGAGTAAGTTATTGGGAATTAGGTGATTATATCCTCATTATATTGGAATTCTTTATAATTGGTGATATTTGAGGAAATCACCTAGGGTTTTGCCTGACGACAAATATTTGGTTTTGAATATCCGTTGTTATGCACCATTTTCAAATTGATATATCTGTACATTTATTTTATAAAGTGAGATATAACTTTTTGAAATTACTTCCATGACATTTACCTATATCAGTTGATGGTTAGGTAAGGAGCATTAAAAAGCGGTGTAATTCTTCTGAACCATAGTACAGTTTTCAACCTACGACGCACAGGGTTTGAGTTATTCAACTCAGCGGACTTGTACAAAATATTGTATGTTGTCCATTGTCCATTTGGACAGAAGAGATGGTACTCGTACTATATTCTGTTTACTTGTAACTTCTCAAGTTTTAGACAAGTATTTCGTAGAGATGCAAGGTCCAAGTTTTGAGAAGTTATAGGTACAAGAATAAAGTAGAGAACCAGGTGTTGCAATGTTACGACCCGAAATAGCACGTGACTGGCACTTGAATCAGATGAAGTCTATAGGACCACATCTAATTCAAGTAAGCCAAAAGCCCAGAAATCTAAAACCATTTTAAATAATAAATGAAGAAAACTTGTTTAAAAGCAAGTGGTTTTAAAAGCATAAGCCGAATTATGAACTTTTAAAAAATCAAGTCCTTTCTGAAAATTTCGGCAGAGTTTCCTTTGTAAATACTGGCCCTGAACGGGGAACAACATGAATAATATATACATGAATAATAAAAGGCAATCCCAAGCGGGAGCTAGCTCTTCGTCAATCGACGGTCACAACCACGCAAGCAATATAATATACAACGCCGAAGGGCGAGGATCAAAACTGAAAAGGAAACTCAAATCAACATGAAATCCATAATAATACAACGCGTGACTGTAAGGTCGAAATAATATACAACCGGTCTCTAAGTCTGAAATAAATACACATGTCTGGTTGATGGAGTTTACTAGATATAATGAATAAAAATAAAGTATAATGGTGGTCACGATGCAAGTGAACCCACCTACCAAAGCAAATCACCCGGAATGGAAGCAGTGTGCCAGCAAAGCCGCACGAATCCTGTACGGCAAAACCTGCAAGAAACTGTGGCACAACGGGGGTGAGTTGCCAACTCGTGAGTAGAAAACATCACCGAGTAAAAATCGTATGTATGACTCAATCCTAGGTCAATACGATCAATATATATAACCTCAAAATGATAAAATCTGAAACATGATAAGGTGGCAAAGGTAAACATCTATACATAAGTGTAATCCCATGTGCTCGTGTCAGTGCCTCAGGTAGCAATATATCACAATAAGAGGTATGAATGCATGAAAACAGAATACATATAAATGAGAAACTGTTTTCTTGTTTTAGTGAGATTTCTGTAATTTAAAATGAGGTATCATCAATGAAATCAACATAAATCAGTGTCTAGCATCGACACAAAACATAAATCCCAATATATCAATATCTAGGGCTCCGGCTATCCGGAATGGCCCATATCATAATATCTCAATACCTCAATATCCATATCTGGGGCTCCGGCTATCCGGACTGGCCCCTGGGCTTCGGCTATCCGGACTGGCCCAACTCCGATCGGTATTCTCCAGATATCCGACGAGTCACAAAACAATCACCGGTCAACAATGCTCCTCTGTCACAGGCTCAACGCCGATCAACTGCAATCTTGTTGCCCCGGGGTACCGCACCGGGTCCACCATGCACCCACAGACGGTTCCTACTCCTCCTCGAATTGGGTGTATGATATCGCTCAAGAGCCGAGAAAACTCATGGTGGACAATCTCAAATCATATCATGAGAAAACCGCAACTTTCATTTTAAAATGATTATCAGTTTTATAAAATCTTACGGTTTCTCCAAATCCATAAATCTCATGGAAAATCCAAATCTCGAGAATAGATAAACAATGAATTTAAACGTATTGGGCTCCGGCAATCCAGACTGGCCCTTAAATAAAAATGCATGACAATGAATAATAAATATGCATGAAGTACAGCAGTAATGAATGCGATATCTAAACTAGCACAGTAATAATATGTCGAAACTACCAGCTAACAGCGATGTCAAATAAGCAATATTCTCTAAGTGTACGTGACATGGCAATTACCGATGATGATGTGTGTGAGCCGGCAAGTAAGTGTGCGTGGAACATACGCATCATCGGTAATGGTGCTGGTGTCCTGACAGCATGATTTCATTAATAGCATGTGAAAATACAATATAAGCATGCAATGCGATGCGAGCAGCAAGAATATGCGGGAGCTGAATAGCAAATACAATAATAATGAATATGCAATAATATAAACGAGTCTACAAATAGCTACAGGTCTAACTAACAGACTAATCATAAGGGTAAGGAAAAACCACCTAAATCTGAGTCGATTCATATATATATATATATATATATATATATATATATATATATATATATATATATATATATATAATAGTCGGTGATCCCGCCTCAATAGTATCCCATACGATACCCTATATAATATGACATTCTCGAGTCAAGAGTGCGGATCTATCATCAATATAGATCGTACGGTAAATCCATCGTACGGCATCCCAAATCTGGGTACGGGTCAAATATCACATTTATCTTATTTCTCATCTGGTATCCTTTTCATCATATATCATGATCTGGGGTACTGATCTAAGTCTAGTACTATACTGATACCATCTACAATATAAGAATGCGTGTGTATGAAAACACCACGCCTAAAGACCCGCTAAACATCGTGTCGTATCTCATAATACGAACCACGTCACATCACCGATCTCATGGCCTCAAGCCCAATATCATCGACTCATCTCTAATCCCAAGTACTATCCTCATAATCCATGTATATGTATACGTATATATATATACATAGTCCCATACCCATGTGTGTGTGTGTGTGTGTATCCCCATATACGCACATGTAAATAAATGTATGCAAGTGTGTGTGTGCGCGTGGGTGTAAAAACTACTTTAGGGTTCGCGACTAAAAACTAGCTAACGACATTATCCATCAATTACACTAAAATTTAACCCATGAACTCCTAAATCATACTTACTAGCCATCCATGTTTCATATAACATATAATCATAAATATATATCATATATATATATAGTATACTATACTTCGAACTGCGGGGGTGCTATACGCCATCCACCCGACTTCCCCCGTAGATATATATCTACTCACCTTGATCATCGCTTGCTGGAGTCCATGATGCTACGCTCTCCTCCTCATCTCGAATCCACGCGGGGTATCTACATATCACACATATAGCATCGTAAACGGAAATCACACACGAAAACCAAAATGTCGCACGAATCACACATAGGTTAAAACCTATAATTTATGCATGCAAGAATAACAAACAACTCTCGACGATTGACGTATAAACGTGAATCGACTGATAAAAACACAAATATCAAAACTTCATTTCATAAATATCATGAAATACAGGGCATCAACTCAAGAAAATGGTCTCAGATTTTACCCTAGGACAAATTAACCAATTTTGCATATGCAAAGGGTCTATTTTACTGGAGATAAAGCCCTGGAACAAACATGGACCAAATCAACCCTACTCTGGCCGCAATTTGCGGCCAGAATGATTAAATATGCGGCCTAGGTTAGGGGTTAGGGGCTTGGGTCTTCAGGGTAGCATCTAGGTCACCTGCACTACTCCCTGTGTTTGCTAAATAATTTTCAGAGGCCCCGGGTGTTAGCAGATCACCAATTTTCATGACAATTTCCACAATTTCCCGATATCGGGGTATTCTATGTTTAGTGTTTGGGTTCTATCTTTGGTTTTAATCAAAAATACGATCGTCATAAGGGTTGCAAGGCCTCTACTAACCTCAATTTAAAATTCACAATTCAAATCAAACCCTAACCTCTCCTAGAATTTTCAAAGTTCACAATTTTACACTAAATCGGTTCTAAACACATATGGGTACTAATGGAATTGAAATACTACACTAATTGTCATGCCCCACTTCCTAGAGTACGCTAAGGTAGGCACGCGACATAGCCAACCATGCTACCTGTGGATAGGAATTATCCTTCCACAGTCACATTACGGCTGTTGATATATCAAGAACAAAAATAAAACTATCTAGCACATGTCCATAAGCCAAAATAAAATGAGTCAAGAATAAATAATGCGGAAGCAAAAGATCCAATACAAGAATAACTGGAATGTATGTCCCATAATGCGGGCTCACATCAGGAATAAAATACTGAAAAGTAAAGGAACTAACTACTAAAGAGTCCTCACTGATCGGCCTGCTGGCTGAAGTACTCCTGCTCGGACTGCAACAAAGGTACGGAATCTGGGCCATGAAAAACCCAGACGTCAGCGCGTCATAACATCAAGCAATAATATATAAACAGGATAGCAAGACAGGCGAATATAATCATAAATAGTAAGCAGGTGTAACGACAGTATAAAATCAGGGCAGTGATGGTAGTGTTCAGTGAGTAATCTAAACTGGTCTATTGGGTTACTACTCTCAAGTCTTTGAAATCAATTTGATGAATCATCGATGTAACTCAATAGTATCCCCTGCGTGCCCGGGATCACGGTCAAGATTCTCGGGCTGAATCCGAGATGTGCCGCCAGACAGTAAAAGGGTAGTATGTAAAGATGAGTGATATCAGCATCATCACCCCGGGGCTGGCCTAGCCCGTAAGACTGATCAGAATAGGTATAGAACTGTCGAGTTACAAGTCAGGTTTCATCATTGATTTCCCCATACCCCCAAGTCAAAAGTGTTCAAGTCAGGTATTAAGTGATCTAAAGTTAATGCCAACACAGAATCAGGCAGGTACAGGTTTGTCTGGATAGACAACAAGAACGGTCCGTAAGGACCACAAGTCAGGTTTGTTGGCATTAGACACAAGATCAGGTAACAGGTAAAGCCATGGTACATCAGGTCAAGTCAAGTAATGTATATAAGTGTCATGTCATGTCAAGAGTTGCACGGTACCATGTTGTGTCAAGTAATAGGTGTAGCAAGTCATGTCAGGGTGTACAAGATATTGTGTGGGTGCTCATAATCAAGCTAGCATAAACTTGGTATACAGAACAAGCATGTGTGCTAATATAATCAACAAGCTGGAACTTGTAACGTGAAATGCAATCAGGTACAGATTAAGGTATGTAGATGCATAGTTATCAGTTTGGTTTCAAGGGATAATTTCAACATTATATGAATACAGTAAAACGAATGTGGATGATAAAATCATGTTGATATGTACTAAGTAATCTAAAGATGCAATTGAATATAAATCAGGTTAGATGTATGCAAATGGTCGTCCGACAGGGTATAAAATATAAAAGGGGTAATGTGGGCTATGCAAATGATTGTTATAAGATTTAAATATGAATGTGGGTACTAAGTATAATAGAACTAAATGCAACCTAGTATGTTTCGAGCTATGAATCTAAAATGATATAATAGGACGTCGAAATGTTAAAATGGAAATTATGGTATTAAATGGAAACTACAGGTTTAACGTGCACTCAAATAGGTGTATAGTAATTTAAATAGCATATATAGTAATTTAAATAGCATGTAGCAAGTTTCACTTGCCTCGACGGATCGCGAAGCGGTATACGGAACGTCACGCGTCGGCGGGAAAAGTCACGACGCGCGCACGGTACACGGAATGAGTCCAAACAACGAACAGTGGGATCACACGGGTCAGAGGTCCTCGCTGGGTCGTCGGGATCGTCGACATCACAGCCAAATCCGGCGATCTAAACAGAACAGAGAATAAAATAGAAGAGAAGAATGTATATATAAAAAAACAAGAAGAGGAGAAGGGAAAGAATAGAAGAGAAATGGGAATAAGATTGCTTACTGGGTCGCAGAGGGGAGAGATAACGATGGCGGCGAGACCAACGGCGGTGAGGGGCGCCGGTGAAGGGTGTTGCAGAGTTAGGGTTTTGGGCTCGGATTTGAAGTTGTTGGGGTTTGTGTGCAAGGTTTTGGGTGCTGGAGGGAGAGTAGAGGAGAGGGAGGAGATGGCGATGGCGATGGGGATGGTCGGCGGCGATGGAAGGAGGCGTTGTGTTCCTGGGTTTTCCCCGGGTGTGTGTGCAGGGGAGAGAGACTCGGGAAGAAGGAGACAAGGAGAATAAGATGGAGATGAGGGTGACGAGGAGGCGAGAAGGATGTCGACGAGGGCTGAGGAGCGGGGGAAAAATAGAGTTAGGGTTTTTCTTTGGTGGGTTTCTCGTGGCGAGGATGCATGGGGCTGTTAAAAAAGAAGCAGAAGAAGAAGAAGAAGACGCAGAAGGGAGGTGACGAGATCTGCGAGCGGTGACGGGATTCGAGAAACGCACAGTAATCGCGAGAGCTGAGAGAAAGGCGCGAGAGGAGAGAGAAAGGGAAGAGAGAGAGAGAGAGAGAAAATGCTTCGCAGCAGAGAGAGAAAGAGAAAGGGAAAGGAGAGAGAGAAAGATTTGTGGGGCCCGTTACAAAGAAAAGGAGGCTGCGATTGGCTCGTGGGGAATGAAGAGATATGACGAGAAGGAAAAGGAAAGATTTAGTGGGAGAGGAGACATATGGGGCCCAGTGCAACAAAAGGGGAGTTCTGATTGGTTGGGGAATGAGAATTAGATTAGGAAAAAAATATAAAAAGATTTTTAATAGTTTTAAGAATATTGTGCCGGCTGTAAAATATTTTAAATGGATTAAAGAGATTAAAAATAAGTAGAATTTAAATTTAAAATTCAAATAATTGAATTTTAGCGGAATATAAAATATTTCAGAATTGCGCCCGGGTCGGGTCCAAAATTTTGAATTTGAAATATGAAAATTATAAGCAAGCTCCAAAATTTAAAACGAAGGATTTTGTAACAGAAATGCATACCCCCAAGAACGGACGCACGTACGAGCGCTTAGCCATCCAAAACGTTCGTTTCACTGAACGGGACGAAAACACGATGCAAGGACGCTACCACAGGGTTAGGGGTACTATGCAGGCCAAGACATGTATTTTTAAATTATTTTAAGTAACTTAAATTGTTATATGCAAAAATATGTAATGATAGGTGAATGTTAAAATGCAGTATACATGAGATGCACGTGTCTAATTAACGAGATAAGGTGGTTTAGGAATGTGAAACAACCAGTTCAAGCAAGCGGGTCGAACGTAAAGTAACCTACCATTCGCATCCAAACACGGTAAATGAAATAAACACGACAAACAACACATACGGCAACAGAAATTGGTATAACTGAACTCGGTTGTTACATTATACCCAACTACAAAAATAATTTCGTCCTCGAAATTCCAAGAACACAAAACGATAAATGACCAACAAACTACAAGAAAAGATGGGGAAACTTCTGTCGGATCTTATCTTCTCGTTCCCAAGTTGACTCTCCATGTGAGAGATTACCCCAAGAAACAAGTACAAGAGGGATAACCTTGTTCTTAAGAACCTTTTCCCTTCGATCCACAATCGCAATCGGTCGCTCCTCAAAAGTCAAGTCTTCTCGTACAGTCAGCTCCGAGTGATCCAACACATGCGTTTCATCTCGAACATACTTACGGAGTTAAGATACGTGAAACACGTCATGAACATTCGCCAAGGATTGCGGTAACGCCAATCAATATGCTACCTCACCAACATGCTCCAAAATCTCAAAAGGTCCGACGAATCGAGGACTGAGCTTTCCTCGACTTCTGAAACGAATCACCCCTCTAGTCGGTGATATCTTAAAGAATACCAAATCACCTACGGCGAACTCTAGAGGTCTTCTCGACGTATCTGCCCAACTCTTCTGCCTGTCTTGTGCTGCTTTCATATGATTCCTGGTAGCGTTAACTTTCTCAACTGTCTGCACCACCAAATCTGGTCCCAACAATCTTCGTTCACCGACATCGTCCCAACAAACAGGTGAACGACACTTGCGACCATATAAAGCTTCGAATGGAGCCATCTGAATAGTCTCCTGGAAACTGTTGTTGTAAGAAAACTCCACCAAATGTAAATGATCCTCCCATGAACCCTTGAAGTCCAACATGCAAGCTCTCAACATGTCTTCAAGAGTTTGGATCGTTCTCTCCGACTGGCCATCTGTTTGAGGATGATACGCTATGCTAAACTTCAATCGAGTCCCCAAACTTTCCTGTAAGCTCCTCCAAAAGGGTGATAAGAACCGAGTGTCACGGTCGGATACAATGCTCACCGGTACTCCATGCAATCTTACAATCTCCTGCATGTACCGTTCTGCCAAAGTTTCTGTTGATTGACCAACCCGAAAAGGAATGAAATGAGCTGCCTTGGTCAAACGATCAACAATCACCCAAACTGCATTGTTGCCCTTTGGACTCCGCGGTAGAGCTGTCACGAAATCCATGGTTATATGTGCCCACTTCCACTGAGGAATCGGAAGTGGTTGCAATAAACCAGCAACCTTTTGATGTTCAGCCTTAACTTGCTGACACACCAAGCACTTGGCTACAAAGCGGGCAATCTCCCATTTCATGCCTTCCCACCAGAAATGTTGTCGTATATCTCGATACATCTTCGTGCCTCCTGGATGTACGGAATATGCTGAACTGTGCGCCTCCTTCATAAGTTCTTCGCGAATATCTCCCTTTGGCACACACAAACGGCTACCATATCTCAACGAACCATCTTCATGGATCAATAAATCTGTTCGAAGTCCGGCTTCAACCTGTTCTCGAAACTTTAGCAATCTAGGGTCCTGCAATTGCGCTGCTTTAATATTCTCGATCAACGACGAATGTACCTGCAGCTGCATCAACTGTCCCGAAGAATGCGGTAGCACAACCTCCAAATCAAATCTCCGAAAGTCTTCAATGAGTTCCTTCTGAGCAGTCAACGTCTGAATTGCTGGCAACCAACTGAGCGCATCCGGCACGACATTAACTTTCCCCGGATGGTACTTAAGATCAAGATCGTAGTCAGCCATCAGCTCCAACCATCTACGTTGCATCATATTAAGCTCCTTCTGCGTGAACACATACTTCAAGCTTTTATGATCAGTGAAAACCTCGACCCTTTCGCCCAAAAGGTAGTGTCTCCAAATCTTCAAAGCGAAGATCACAGCCGCAAGCTCCAAGTCGTGAGTTGGGTAATTCTTTTCATGGGTCTTCAACTGTCTCGATGCGTATGCTATAACTTTCCCATGATGCATCAAAACACATCCCAATCCTTTCCCAGATGCGTCGCTGTGAATTACCATTCCTCCGGAATTGTCTGGCACGGTCAGAATAGGGGCGGTTATCAATCTCTGCTTCAACGTCTCAAAAGCTGACGCACACCTATCCGTCCATACAAATGGTACCTCCTTGCGTGTAAGCTTGGTCAACGGCTCCGCCAGACGAGCAAAGTTCTCCACGAACCTTCTGTAATACCCGGTGAGTCCAAGAAAGCTTCTTATCTCCGCAACATTCTTCGGAATCGGCCAATCTCGAACTGCTGTAATCTTTTCGGGATCAACGGCGATTCCATCGCCAGACACAACATGCCCCAAAAACTTTACTTCTTCCAGCCAAAACTCGCACTTGCTCATCTTTGCATATAGTTTTTCTTGTCTCAGCGTCTGCAGTGCGATCTTCAAATGTTCTGCATGCTCTTCAATACTCTTTGAGTAGACCAGAATATCATCAATGAGCACCACTATAAACTGGTCCAAGAATGGTGAAAAGATTCGGTTCATCAAGTACATGAATATCGCCGGTGCATTCGTTACTCCGAAGGGCATCACTAAGTACTCGTAATGTCCATACCGAGTTCGGAATGCCGTCTTGCAAATATCTTCTGTTTTCACTCGGACCTGATGATATTCGGATCACAAATCCAGCTTCGAGAATACCCTCGCGCTACTAAGCTGCTCAAATAATTCGCCAATGCGAGGGATCGGGTACTTGTTCTTAATAGTCATCCGGTTTAATTCTCGATAATCGATGCACATCCTCCTCGTGCCATCTTTCTTCTTAACTAGAAGAACTGGAGCTCCCCAAAGCGAGTTACTGCTTCGGATCCAACCCTTCTCGAGTAATTCAGTAACCTGCTTCTTCTTCCAATTCTACTTGTGCCATTGGATAATATGCTTTAGAAACTGGCGCTGCACCAGGAATAAGATCAATCGCGAACTTTGCGTCTTGCTTCGGCGGTAAACCTGATATGTCCTCGAACACGTCGATGAAATCTCGAACAACAGCTAGCGCTTCACTTTTATCAACCTCCATCGACGAAGAACATTAGTTGTCGGCCTAGCCCTAAACTCGACTGGCCCGACAGAACTGCTTCCTCCAATAAAGGTAAACTCTGGATGTCCAGGAATCTGGAAAATTACTTTCTTTGCCCTACAATCGATGTGAGTGTGGAAAGTGCCGAGAAAATCCATTCCCAAGATGACTTCATAGCTGCCCGTATCAATCACCAAGAAATCTGCAAAAAGCTCCCGTCCGCAAACAACAACTGCACAATCTTTACACTCTCTACTAGATATGATTTTCCCATTCCCAATGTGTATGTCCCAGAAACTAGACAAGGTTGTGCAGGTAATCGAGTGTGTAGCTATAAACTTGGATGACAAAAAACAATGGGATGCACCAGAATCAAATAACGCTAATGCGGGAAAACCATGAACAAGTAGAATACCTGAAACAACTTCCCCCGAAGCCTTGGCTTCCTCAGCCGTCAGGGTAAATGCTCGAGCTTGATTGGGTCCCTGAGTCAGCTGCTTCTATCCCTGAAACTGTTTCTGCGGTGGCTTCTGAATATCATCCTTCGTGCGAAGATTCGACGGACAAGCGTTGATAGTGTGATCCGCCGACCCACAAACCAAACAGAGTCCTTGCCTCCTTCGACAATCCTTTTGCATGTGTCCAGGTAAATGGCAGTAGTCACAAATCACGGTTCTCCTCTGATCAACAACAGCATGCTTCTTCATCGGTGTTACACCACGACGGTCCACTGGAATACCTCTTCGTCCATGTGCTCGGTTCGGTGCAAAAGCCGGCTTCCGTACTGTGATTGATGTCTGCTGTGAACTCCTAGTCTTCCCAAATAAGCTCTGCTGTTCTCGGGCCGCCGTAAGTACCTGTGAGAAAGTGGTCAAACCCAGGAAGACAATCTGCCTCTGGATGTCCACATCCAAACTGCGCATGAACCTCCTTGCCCTATCTGCATCGTTGGCAACTAAAGGTCCAGCGAACCTACTGAGCCGCCTCCACTCAGCTGCATGTACATCTACAGGTGCACCGTTCTGCTTTAGACTGATAAACTTCTCCTCCATTTCCTCCCGTGCTGTCCGCGGGAAGAACTTCTCCAGGAAACTCTTTGAAAAATCTGCCCACTTGATCGGCTTGGGCAAGCGGGTCTCCTCCACAAGCCACCATTCACGGGCGTAATCCACCAACTGGATGCGTACCACATCTACCCTTTTATCATCTGGGATCTGTGCCGCAATGAGTAAGTTCTCTGTGTCAACTAGTCACTGCTCCGCTGGCAACGGCTTCTCTAAGCCAGTAAAGACAGATGGACCCAGTCTCCTGAAATCTGCTACGGTTCCCACACGATCTCCTGGTCTGGCCACAACATTGTTCACGGACTGCTGAACGGTCCGCAAACCTTCCTGAAAAGATTCCGCTTGCTGCTGGATCAGCTCGGTCTGTCGCTTTTGGTTCTCCAACATCCCACGTATTACTCCAAGCATAGCGGTTTCGTCAACACGCCTTTGGTACGTCTTCAGATTCTTGTCTGCCATATTCCTGAAATCAAAACACCCAAGGATTAGCATGATAACAGATTCAAAATGTAGATCAAGGCTAGAACTCCGAGTTACTTAAATAGAGTACCGCATTGTAACTATGCCGCGGTATCATAGCCACAATTACATAACTCCACCCAAGTCGCCTAAATTCTAGAGATAAACAAGGAACCAGGTTTCGAGTCGATATGCAAAGGAGGTTTGCATATCGTAAAAGTATAATCAGGAGGAGGTTAAGATTTAAGAACGGTAAAACGGCAAGGTGGCAGGACATGCTTCCTAATCACGAGTATTCTGATTCGTGTATTGGGTACAATACCCAACTACAAAAGAATCAACCCGATTAACCTATGGCTTTGATACCAAAAGAACCATGTCACTCCCCGCTTCCTAGAGTACGCTAAGGTAGGCACGTGACATAGCCAACCATGCTACCTGTGGATAGGAAGCATCCTTCCACAGTCACATTACGGCTGTGGAGATATCAAGAACAAAAATAAAACTATCTAGCACATGTCCATAAGCCAAAATAAAATGAGTCAAGAATAAATAATGCGGAAGCAAAAGATCCAATACAAGAATAACTGGAATGTATGTCCCATAATGCGGGCTCACATCAGGAATAAAATACCGAAAAGTAAAGGAACTAACTACTAAAGAGTCCTCACTGATCAGCCTGCTGGCTGAAGTACTCCTGCTCGGACTGCAACAAAGGTACGGAATCTGGGCCATGCAAAACCCAGACGTCAATGCGTCATAACATCAAGCAATAATATATAAACAGGATAGCAAGAAAGGCGAATATAATCATAAATGGTAAGCAGGTGTAACGGCAGTATAAAATCAGGGCAGTGAAGGTAGTGTGCAGTGAGTAATCTAAACTGGTCTATTGGGTTACTACTCTCAAGTCTTTGAAATCAATTTGATGAATCATCGATGTAACTCAATAGTATCCCGTGCGTGCCCGGGATCACGGTCAAGATTCTCGGGCTGAATCCGAGACATACCACCAGGCAGTAAAAGGGTAGTATGTAAAGATGAGTGATGTCAGCATCATCACCTCGGGGCTGGCCTAGCCCGTAAGACTGATCAGAATAGGTATAGAACTGTCGAGTTATAAGTCAGGTTTCATCATTGATTTCCCCATACCCCCAAGTCAAAAGTGTTCAAGTCAGGTATTAAGTGATCTAAAGTTAATGCCAACACAGGATCAGGCAGGTACATGTTTGTCTGGATAGACAACAAGAACGGTCTGTAAGGACCACAAGTCAGGTTTGTTGGCATTAGACACAAGATCAGGTAACAGGTAAAGCCATGGTACATCAGGTCAGGTCA
This sequence comes from Agapanthus africanus, assembly GCA_030015575.1. Taxonomy (NCBI): domain Eukaryota; kingdom Viridiplantae; phylum Streptophyta; class Magnoliopsida; order Asparagales; family Amaryllidaceae; genus Agapanthus; species Agapanthus africanus. The sequence goes on along the minus strand of JASDDO010000004.1, from coordinate 249,342,864 downwards.
AGTAATGTATATAGGTGTCATGTCATGTCAATAGTTGCACGGTACTGTTGGAGATAGTGCCCTCAAAGTCAATTATTGGATCGCAGGTACGTGATTGCAATGATTGAGGCAGGACCTATACCGATATGACAGTCTTGCTCGAGATGATAGTATGCTATCTGGTTTGTCTTTATCATTGTATACATGCTTTAGTTCGCTATTGCATGTTGATAGAGCCCATATGATTCTTGCTTGACTACCAGCAGTATGATGGCGATCATATACGTGGGAGATGGGGTCTGTAAGCACATCCTTAAAGTGTCCCTAGTCGTGGGAGTTTCGAGACAGGGCATCGATACTCCAGAGTAGACTAGTGTATATACAGTCGAGACCCCGACGAGGGGCGATGGCCGGTCTCACAAGCCATTGGTGTCAGTAGGATCACCTAAGATGTATACAGGTGCTCATTAGGTTATGAGTACACCGGACAGGACTCGCCGGGAACATGCTAATTGGTATTATACATATCGTCAGATAGCAGTTCCCTGGTGACATGTGTACAGGTTAGTTCATCAACCTGAGGTCGTCATTTGTCTCGTGTGAGTTCCCACTGTGCTCTGATTTCTACCCTACCACGGCTCAAAGGAGTCGTGCAAACAGGTCTTTTTTAGGTACAGTCCCAAGCCACATTGAGGCAAGTGAGCGGATCGGCAGGGGATTCGTCTCTCCCGGTATTGGGGGTGAGATCGCGCTGTGTCTAGTAGAGCCATTAAACAAAGCCCTCGGCCGAGGCAGGAGATTTACTGGTAGGTACTCCAGTAGTATCTCAGGGTGTTCTGGGCCACTCTCTGACACGACTTATACTGCTATTGGGGGTATGACGTTACCAGCCCTTAGGCCAATATGCGATACTCATAGACGAACGGACCGGAGTGTATGTATATTGTCACTGTTAGGCTCAGTAGGGTTTATGGATGAGTTCGCTCGTCAGCTTCCCTTCCAATCAGTACATAGGCAACCGTTACGTACAGCCAGTACCTCTGACGTGCTAGTGGTTATACCCAGTGCCAGTGTGTTGATGAGTCATTAGAGTCCCCCACAGACACTTTCCCAAGTTCGGGCGAAACGTTGTAGAGGCCGTATGGTTTTATGTCAAGGTTCGGAAAATGCATGTGCGTTTACGCACGTGTCATATTTCGGGCGGATAATACTGGTCGGCTTTGGTTTAAGCCGGATCCGAGTATTATGCTGTGTAGATATAATATCTTTGTCTCAGTTGCATTTGTATTCGGTCGTAATACAAATGCGGGTATATTTATACTGTTACGGGGTTATCCTGAAATTCGTTTCAGGATCGCTTTTGGAAGTTGCCAGTTTCCAGTTTTCTATCACCCGTCTTTAACATTCGGTTAAAGACGGATTTATCTTTTCTTGATGAGTGTGGATGGCTCTAGATGTTTCTAGATGGTGACTAGGATGGTGACTAGGCTAGTGAGTCATTAGTGCATTGATTATTGCATTAAATGATTTGGTGACTAGTTAAGGTGATTCATTGTTTTCATTAATTGTGTTCATACAAGGTGTAATTGTGACTCATTCTTTCTTTAATCTTGTGGTCACCTTCCCCTCTCCTACACTCACCTCCCCCTCTTGTATAAGTGGCCGGCCCCTCCCCTCTTGTGAGAGCATGGTTGCTTGAGAGAAAAAAGATGATAGTTTTAGTGTATGGAAATTTGATAGATACTCGTTTCACATTTCCACCCGATCCAAAAAGGCAACTTCATTAACCGTTCGTCTATAGCTTTGGACGTAACGAGACAAAGTGTTCTACTCATTCTCTACATCAATCTTGGTCATCTCTTTTAGCAAACTTGATGATCGAGTTGCCTCGGTTCAGAGGCGGGAGCCCGTTTAAAGATCCGTCGGCGTGGTGCCACCTGGACGAGAAGACTGGAGATTCAGGAGATCGGAGCAGCCGCAACAAAGCGTGGGATGATGGTTGAAGACCGAAGGACTCGGATCGTTCGGTATAACATTTCTACCCACTTTGTAGTTTGTTAGTTTAGATTTAATGGCAGATCCGGGTTATAGTACGCGATAGCGCCAGTTGTAAAAAGTTTTTGTTCCGCATTTGCTGTCTGTTAGACGGCTGGGGCGCTACCGTGGACTTACAGTGGTATCAGAGCCTCACCATTACGCTATACTAACTAGTACTAACGCGTTTAAAACATCGATCGAACGGATTTTCGAAAACCGCAAAATTCCATGTTAAAGTTTCTGTCGATTTTTAAAAGGGTCTAAAAATTATTTTGCATATACCAGAAAATTAAGCAGGCTTTTTTAAGGAACCAGAAGAAAAACGACCCACTGAGTCGACCAAACCGCCGCGGAAGCGCGGTCAAAGCCTTGCTTTGACCGCGGAACCGCGGCCGTATTAGTGACTTAGTGGACCATGTTTCTTCTGTTGTTTCTACATGATAAATTGTGGTTTCTGGTACAGTTCTTTTGGGTCCAGATTTTGTTACTGTACAACAGATGTACGTGGGCCCACTTCGGGAAATTTTGTCGATCGAAATTTTAAACATGTTAGTTTGCAGTACTTACTTTATATCTCCGACCGGGAATGTCTTTCGAGCGGTAAACAGCGTCTAATTGCTATAGTCCTTTTAGACGGGTTTGCGAACGTGACATTCGCGTTGATGTTCTGTGTTGTGCTGTAATGTTGCGGATTTGTCGTGGTGGATAGCAGGGTGCAATGATAGTGCAGTTTGGATTTATTTGTACATTTGATATTGTGGGGCAAGCGTCCAACATATGGACTGCCGTCGCTGCCTGTTGCATAATATTCTTTTGGGGCACGAACGGGTTGAGGTCGATGTACCCGTTGTACATATTTTTATTTCTGTACTAGGTTTATCCCGCGACGGAGTGCACGGATAGCCGGGTTCTGGAGGGCAACGGGTCCATATCTCATGGCTTTGAGAGGCAAAGGGACCTCACTCTAGAATTGGCAGACTATTCGCCGCACTCGTAGGGGGTACAGGTTGACCCAAGGATGGGTGCTCAATTTACCGGATTCTGTGAAGTGCCGGGTGTTCCATTCACTATGTTGTGGGGACTACCTCGCTTCAGGTTTTGGCGGGTAACTTGTCGCACCCGTAGGGGTCTAGGTTTCATTGCACAGGCTATCCACATGACCAGGGGAACGTCGGGTTTCAGCAGCGGCTCTGTGAAACCCAGGGATCCCAGATTATCTGTATTATTCTGTGATACTTATTACTTTTCTGTAATGTTGCATATTATCACGCCTTGAGCGATTATTATATATTGGTATATATACTATTAGATATTGTATATGTTTTACACCCGCGCTAGTCCAGCCCCCGCTCTATCGTTAGTTAAGTAACCTAACGGGTGATGACAGGACCCAGTGGCGAATGCGGATGGCATATACGTACATTATATTTTCGTTCTTTTCTGGTGTGATTATTTGATGGGACTGCATTGATTCTTATCAATGCAAGGATAAAACAAACCTATATTTGATGTTGTTGGAATAAATTTTAAAAAGGTGTTATTACAAAGATGTTTCCTTTTGTTTTGCATAGCGGTATTCAGTTGGAATATCCTGCACCTCATTCGACGAGCCAAGGGCCGAGATCCCTTAACCGGGAGTGACCCCTTGGGCAGAAGTTTACGTCAGGGTAATAACTTCACTATAGTCGATTACAAGGTTTTTTTCATAGCGGTATTCAGTTAGAATATCCTGCACCTCATTCCACGAGGAAAGAGCCGAGATCCCTTCACCGGGAGTGACCTCTTTAGCAAAAGGTTTTCGTCACTATATCTTTATAAAAAGCTATCAGGTTCCTTCAACGAGATCAAGTTCATTACGTTAAAGGTTTTTCGCCAAAAATTAGCCGTAGCCCTCCGTCATTTCTTATGGATGGTCAGTAGTATTCAAGCTATGTTTGTTGACTAAAGTCAAGGCATAGTGTTTGGTAGCCGCTGGGTATTCATCTGTTGCATAGATAGATGCGTTGGTTTGGGACAGTCGTATTACCTTGTTGACTAAAGTCAAGGGTATGTACGGGTGGGTTCAAATCAACCTGGACAATGACGGGTAGAACTTGACATGTGACTTATGATTTGTTGACTAAAGTCAAGGTCATAAGAGCATGAGGCAAAAATAATATCGGGAGTTTCTAAAGAAACTGAAACTTACCAAGTATGCGCATACCTTCTGGAGTGTGATAACTTGAGTGGCTTCCATCAAGTTATCATGCGATGATAGTTGGATCCCGATTCTCACTAATGAGTTGGTTTACTCTTCGGGTGATCCCGACTAATTCTTCTTTCAGGTTTGGAGGAGAATTTGAGATTACAGTGGGAGGTTTCCTGATTAGATAAATTGATAACCATTCTGATCTAGGTTAGAGTGCACGCAGAGTGTTTCTTTTCTCTCTCTCTTTGGCAGCGACCTTTGACCGACCCTGGACTATGACTCAGTGACCAAGTTGACCGAACCTTTTTTAAAATACTGGCTTTTGGATTGTCTGAGTTGCATAAGTCATTGCCGCTCCTTCTTTTACCCTTTGTATTTCTCAGAACACCCCGTATTACTACGGACATCCACTTCTATTGGATAGATCCATCGTATGGTTATATACAAACTCGAAGGTACTACTTCGAGGATGGATCCAGGTTCAGGAGAAAAAAAATAAGGTATTATTCAGTTGTCTTTTATTATCACCTTCTCTCAGGTTGCGAGAGCTCCTAGGATAAGGAGAGTACACCTATTACGCTTATTGGATAGTCTTATTCCAAACCATAGGCAGGTGCCGAAAGGTAGGGAATGAAGAAAACCAATTAGCCTAAGTAGGGTGTACAGAAGGTAATAACTAAAGACAAAATAAAGGGATTAGAAAGAGGGCAAAGTAAGTTGCGACTGTTATCATTCACGACCAAACCGCGTACTTCATCGCCACTCCTATTTCACCTTTGCTTTTTCCCCAGTTTGGGAGAAATAGAATAAGGTATTATTCAGTTGTCTTTTATCATCACCTTCTCTCAAGTTGCGAGTACTCCTAGGATTAGGATAGTACACCTATTATGCTTACTGGATAGTCTTCTTCCAAACCATAGGCTGGTGCCGAACGGTAGGGAAGGAAGAAAACCATTTAGCCTAACAATGGTGTACAGAAGGTAACGACTAAAGACAAATAAAGGGATTTGGAGAGAAGGCAAAGAAATATACGGTTAAAGTCATGAATAAGATTATGGAAGAGGCGTTACTAGGAATACCAGGATACCCCTACGAAACATTTTTTGATGTTTCTGTGCATTGTTAAAGGAAAACTGTTTTCCCGATTAGATACTTACTCCAAGGTATGTATTTACCAGGTATGATTCTCACATCTGTATGGTTTTACAGATGATGAGTGGGAGTAAGTTATTGGGAATTAGGTGATCATCCTCATTATATCGGAATTCGTTGTAATTGGTGATATTTGAGGAAATCTCCTGGGTACAGTTTTCAACCTACGATGCAAAGGTTTTGAGTTATTCAACTCAGCGGACTTATACAGAGTATTGTATATTGTCCAGTGTCCATCAGGACAAAGGGGTTGGTCCTCGTACTATGTTCTGTTTACTTGTGACTTCTCTAGTTTTTTAGACAAGTGTTTCGTAGAAATACAAGGTCTAAGTTTTGAGAAGTTGTGGGTATAAGAATAAAGTAGAGAACCAGATGTCGCAAGTATCGGGATTCTTCAAAGAGATCGAAGATGTAGATTCTTGTAATTGGTATTCAGATGATAGTAATGGTTTTGAGAAACTTGTTTCTCTTTCAGGTTACTCATGGATGTATTCCTAAGTTGAGTAATGCTGATTAGGCTCTCTCCATTAAGTTGATATGCACTGGAGACAGTTGCATGGTTTGAATCTGGTTCCAGTTAAATTAGTGCCTCTATTTCTATATTGTATATAGAATGGTTCATATCTTAACGGCGTTAAGATACGGGGAGTTGTCCGGCTTATGCTTAAAACCAGACTCTGGATAACTCAAGGCACGTTTCTGTAATGGCAGTTTGTGGGTTGGCCTGGGCTATGTCGAGGGTTGATTTTCTACCATCTGGAAGATCAATAGTGATATTGTTCTTGACTCGCCACAGTTTTAGTAAAGTGGATTTTTTCAGAAAACAGTAGTGGGAGTATAGTAGAACTGGAAATGATTCCAGAACCGCAAACGATTACGGAAAATTTAATAGGACTTATATATTCAATCAGGTTTGACATTCCATTAGCCACTCCGCAGATATGATGGGTAACCTCAGTCACCCGAGAGGTACTCCGGTAGCCTCAAGGACGGTGACAGGGAGGTTCTTGTTTACCCAGACTTGACACTACTGTTGTTCCAGGCTATGAGACCCGGCAGGAGGTTAAGTATAGCGTCATTCTAAACTAGCTTTAGAAGTGTACATATATATTATTCTACCAGAAGGTTGTCGTAATCAGTGGAAGCAGCGGAAGCATAGTGGACAAGTAGCTTATGTCTATTTATAGGCTTGAGCAGATATAACGGAGAGAAGATCATCTAATTTTGATGTAACAGTCATGGCTTTGACTTCATCAGAATAGGGGATGGATCTGTTAAGAAGGTAGTAGGGTGTGATGTCCTGGTATTTGGATGACATACACAGAGTAGGAAGTAAAATTCCTATACTACGATCGGTTGTACTTTTGTCGTCACACAGTTATTTCTTCACACAGGATATGGATATAATATCAGTCATTCTGGTTACTAGATCTATGGTATTAGATCTAGATTTGGGTAGTTTCCCAATGTGGGTACTTTGACAGTATTCTAATGGTATTTTAGAATAGATGACTCCTGGCATGGTGGTGTACCTGCAGGTGATGGAGTCACCCTCTCTAAAGGTGTCTCATAGACTAAAGGGGAGAGGGATGTGCATGATTGGCAGATCACTTGCTTAGGCAATTGAGTCAATCATGAAAAGTCAAGTACCACACCAGATTTTGTTTTTGCACTAGAGGCAATAAGTATATATTAATCCAATCCTGAAGAAACATAAGTGCATGTTCTACGGATTTGATGACGGCAGCCTCCTTCGGGAGACGGTTATCATTCCAGGCTTCAAAGGTGACATGGATGACAGAGTGATTGTCAGAGTTATAGTTTTCCCTCTGACGAGGGACGGTATTATGGACAGGTGGTCCAAGAGGACACTGTGGGAGGCATGGTGCTGGATACTGATTAGGTTTAGTTATCGATAAAGTCTAAGAAGTTTGAATTTGGAGTTCATTTATGAACTAGGTCCCATCAGATATTCAGACATATTCTAAGACAGGAATTACTCGATTCGGGAGATGGCTTTCTCCGCGAACTTGAGATTAAGAGAGACATAGAATGAAACATCGGGGAGGATCCACTCACTAAGGCTATTTCTCGAACACAAGAGTTTTACAAACTAGCTTTGTGAAATTGATTAGTAGAGGAGTTGGGTGTTCGTGTAAGTGCACGGCGGCGCCCCGGCCGTCAATCCGACGCCGGAATGCGGAAGCGGTGATTTACTTTAACTTTTCAAACCGGCACCACCGCGCACTATAAACCCGGATCGGGCCATTAATCTAGTCCTAGCTAAACTAGAGAAGGGGGAAGAGAGATATACCGAGCGATCCGTGTCCTTCGGTCTTCTCGTCGTCGTCCCGATCTCCCCGCGGAATCTCCGGTCTCCACCTCGTCGCCGGAAGGGCACCACGTCGCCGGCTTCTTTTACGGGCTCCCACCTCTATACCGAGGCAACTCAGGCACGAAGCTGGAGAGTCGACGTGCCCAAGAGTTGTTGTAGAATGGTGTAATGAGATATATGTCTCTAGGGGTTGAGGGAGTTGCCATATGGTGGAGGAAATGATATAAGATTTTGGAGATGGTGTTATGGGATTTTTCCAAAGCCAAAAGAGAACAAAATCCCACATATCAAATTTGGACAGCCCCCCATGATCTTGGCCGGCCATGGCTTGGTGGGAGAGGAGAGAAAAAGAGGGAGTGTATGGATCAATAATGCAAGAAGAGTAAAGAGTGATCATGAGAGAATAAAATGATCACAAGCCAAAGTCTACACTCAACAACCATCTCTCATCAACAAGTCAAAAAGTCAAGCAATCATGAAGCATAATCATGAAGCAAGAAGGTCAAGGGATGGTGCTCCATCATGATACAAAAGTATGCAAAGACAACCCTCCAAATAGCTAATTTGCACAAATGCAAATAAGCCCTCCTCCACCAATCTTCGGCCAATGAAAGATACAAAGAAATATGGCCGAAACGGAAAGCAAACTGGCAACTCCAGAAAACTGGTCCCGTAATAAATTACAGGAGAACCCCGATACTGTGTATACACACCCGTATCTGTATTCCGACCGAATACAAATGCAATGAGACAAAATCTACACTGTACTATACTAGGATCCGGCTTAAACCAAAGCCGGCTAGTATTATCCGTCCGATCCTGATCCGTGCAATACCGCACGTATCTGATCGAACCCTGCCATATCTACATACGGCCTCTAGTACTAACCGTCCGATCCTGATTCGTGCAATACCGCACGTATCTGATTGAACCCTGCCATATCTCCATACGGCCTCTACAGCGTTTCACCCGAAACTTGAGTAACTGAATGTGGGGGACTCTAAAGACTCGTCAATACTATGGCTGTGGATTTAACCACTAGCACGTCAGAGGTATTAGCCATACGTGATGGGCCACCAGCTATTGACCAAAAGGGACGTCGATGAGCGAACTCATCCTGACACCCTACTGAGCCTGTCAGTGACAATATCCGTACAGTCCGGTCCGTTCGTCTATGAGCAACGCATGGCGGGCCTAGGGGGTTAGAAAAAGTCAGACTCCCAAAAGCGGTACAAGTCGTGTCAGAGATCAGCCCAGAACACCCTGAGATACTACTGGAATACCTACCAGTAAATCTCCTGCCTTGGCCAAGGACTTTTCATGTTCTGGCTCTCCTAGACACGGCGCGACCTCACTCCCAATACCGGGAGAGACGAACCCCCGAAGATCCGCTCACTGCCTCCATGTAGCTCGGGACTGTACCCAACTAAAACCTGTTTGCACGTCTCATTTGAGCGTGGTAGGGTAGTAATCAAAGCACAGTGGGAACTCACACGAGACAAATGACGATCCCCAGGTCGATGAACTAACCTGTACACATGTCACCAGGGAACTGCTATCTGACGTCAGGTATAAGACCAACTAGCATGTTCCCGGCGAGTCTTGTCCGTTGTACTCATAACCCAATGAGCACCTGTATACATCTTAGGTGAACCAACTGACACCAGTGGCTTGTGAGACCGGCCACCGCCCCTCGTCGTGGTCTCGACTATATACACTAGTCTACTCTGGAGAATCGATGCCCTGTCTCGAAACTCCCACGACTAGGGACCTTTTAAGGATGTGCTTATAGACTACCAGCTCCCACGTATATGATCGCCCTCATACTGCTGGCAGTCAAGCAAGAATCCTAGGGGCTTTACCAACGTGTAATAGCGACCTGTCAGGTCACCTAAAGCAGTACACGATGATAAAGATAAACCAGATAGCATACTATCATCTTGAGTAAGACTGTCCTACCGGGATAGGTCCTCCCTCAATCATTGCAATCATGTGCCTGTGATCCAATAATTGACTCTGAGGGCACTATCTCCAACAATCTCCCTCTTGTACTCAAGGCTAATTATTGCGATGTCGCATACTCACAGCCCGTGTGATACCGAACACCCAACTCCTCTACTAGTCAGTCTCACAAAGCTCGTTCGCGAAACTATTGCGTTCGAGGAATAACCTCAGTGAGTGGATCCGCTTTGATGTTTCTTTCTATGTCTCTCTATATCTCAAGTTCGCGAAGAAAGCCATCTCCCTAAATGAGCAATACCTGTCTTAGAATGTGTCTGGATGTCTGATGGGACCTAGCTCATAAATGAACTCCAAATCCAAACTTCTTAGACTGTATTGTCATTTGAACTTAATCAGTATCATGCGCCATGCCTCCCTCAATATCGCCTTGGACCACCTGTCCAAAATACTGCCCCTCGTCAGAAGGAAAACTATAACTCTGACAACCTCCTTGTCGTCCATGTCACCTTGGAAGCCTGGAATGATAACTGTCTCCCGAATGAGGCTGTCGTTATCATATCCCTAGAACATCCACTTATGTTCTAAAACTGCTTCCGACTGCTTCTCCAGGATTGGATCAATGTCAACTTATTGCATCTAGTGCAAGAACAACATCTGGTGTGGTACTTGACATCTCATGATTGACTCAATTGCCTGAGCAAGTGATCTGCCAATCATGCACATCCCTCTCCCCTTTAGTCTGTAAGACACCTTTAGAGAGGGTGACTCCATCACCTGCAGGTACACTACCGTGCCAGGAGTCGTCCATTCTAAATACTCTTAGAATGCTGTCTAAGTACCCTGATTGGGAAACTACCCAAATCTAGATCTAAAACCATAGATCTAGTAACCAGTATGTATGATATAATGTCCAAGTCCCATGTGGTGAAACCACTGTGTAACGACCAAAGTATAACCGATCGTAGTATAGGAATATCACTTCCTACTCTGTGTATATCATCCAAATACCATGACATCACACGCTACTGCCTTCTCAATAGATCCATCCCCTATTCTGATGAAGTCAAACCTATGACTGTCACATCAGAAATTGATGATCTATCTCCGCTATATCTGCTTTAGTCTATAAATAGACATAAGCCACCTGTCCACCACTGCTTCCGCTGCTCCCACTGACTACGACAACCCTCTGGCAGAGTCATATAAACGTACACTTCTAAAGCAAGTTTAGAACGACTCTATACTCATCCTCCTGCCGGGTCTCACAGTCTGGAACAACAGCAATGGCAAATGTGGGTAAACAAGAACTTCCCTGTCACCGTCCTTAAGGCTACCGGAGTACTTCTCGGGTGCCTGAAGTTACCCACCTTATCTGCGGAGTGGCCAATGGAATGTCAAACTAGATTGAATCTTTAGGTTCCTATCAAATCTTCAGTAATCGTTTGTGGTTCTGGAATCACTTCCAGTTCTACCATACTCCCACTACTGTTTTTCTGAAAAAATCCATTTTTAATAAAACTGTGGCGAGTCAAGAACAATATCACTATTGATCTTCTAGATGGTAGAAAATCAACCCTCGTCATAGCCTGGGTCAACCCACAAACAGCCATTACAGAAACGTGCCTTGAGTTGTCCGGTGTCTGGTTTTAATCATAAGCCGGACAACTCCCCGTACCTTAACATCATTAAGATATGAACTGTTCTATATCCAATATAGAACTAGAGGCACTGATTTAATTGAACCAGATTCAAATCATGCAGCTGTCTCCAGTGCATGTCAACTAAATGGAAAGAGGTCGATCAGCGTTACTCAACTTAGGAATGCTTCCAATTATGAGTAACCTGAAAAAGAAGTAAGTTCTCTTAATCATTACTATCAACTGAACACCATACACAAGTATCTACATCTTCGATCACTTTGAAGAATCCCGATACTTGCAATACCTGGTTCTCTACTTTATTCAAATACCTATAACTTCTCAAAATTCGGACCCTGTGTTTCCACGAAACACCTGTCTAAAAACTAGAGAAGTCATAAGTAAACCGAATATAGTACGAGGACCAACCCCTCTGTCCTGATGGACCCTGGACAACATACAATACTCTGTATAAGTCCCTTGAGTCTGATAACTCATTCACTGTGTGTCGTAGGTTGAAAACTGTATTTATGGTTAAGAAGAATTTCACCGCTGTTTAATGCTCCTTACCTAACCATCCACTGATATAGGTAAATGTCACAGACATAATTTCAAAAAGATATATCTCACTCTATAAAAATAGACGTACAGATGTATCAATTTGAAATTGGTGCATAACAGTGAATATTCAAAACCAAATATTTGCCGTCCGGCAAACAACCCAGGTGACTTCCTCAAATATCACCAATTACAACGAATTCCGATATAATGAGGATGATCACCTAATTCCCAATAACTTACTCCCACTCATCATCTGTAAAACCATACAGATGTGAGAATCATAACCTGGTAAATACATACCCTGGAGTAAGTATCTAATCGGGAAATCAGTTTTCCTTTAACAGTACACAGTGAAACTGAAACATTGAAGTGTTTCGATGGGGTATCCCGGTATTCCTAGTAATGCCTCTTCCATTATCCAGATTCACAACTGTAACCGCGTAATTCTTTTCCATCTTTCCAAATCCCTTTATATGTCTTTAGTCATTACCTTCTGTACACCCCTTTAGGCCAAATGGTTTTCTTCCTTCCCTACCGTTCGGCACCAGCCTATGGTTTGGAAGAAGACTATCCAATAAGCATAATGGGTGTACTGTCCTAATCCTAGGAGCACTCGCAATGCGAGAGAAGGTGAAGATAAAAGACAACCGAATAAACCTTATTCCTATTTCTCCTGAACCAGAATCCATCCCCGAACTGGAACAAGTTCCTTTCGAGTTCGTATATAACCATACGATGGATTATCCAATAAACTATGGATCTTCGTAGTGATACGGAGTGTCCTGGAGAAATACAAAGGTGATTTAGGATTGGCGAAGAAAAACTTGGTTTGGTCGTGAATAGCAGTCGCAGTTTACTTTGCCCTCTTACTAATCCCTTGCTTTGTCTTAACTTAATACCTTCTGTACACCATCGTTAGGCTAATTGGTTTTCTTCATTCCCCACCGGTCGGCACCAGCCTAAGGTTTGGAAGAAGACTATCCAATGTGCGTAATAGGTGTACTACTCCTAAACCAAGGAGTACTCGCAACCTGAGAGAAGGTAAAAGGAAAAGACAACTGAATAGTCCTATCCGTTTTCTCCAGAACCGGAAACCATCCTCGAATAAATTCCTTCGAGTTCGTATCTAACCATACGATGGTTTTGTCCAATGAAAGTGGACGTTCGTAATAATACGGGGTGTCCTGGAGAAAAAGGGTAAAAGTAGGAGTGGCAATGAGGTTTGCAACTCTGACAATCCAAAAGCCAGTGTTTAAGAAGGTTCGGTTAATTTTGGTCACTGAGTCATAGTCTTAGGGTCGGGTCAATGGTCGCTGCCAAAGAGAGAGAGAAAAGAAACACTTAGCGTGCACTCTATCCTAGATCAGAATGGTTACCAATTTATCTAATCTGGAAACCTCCCACTGTACCGTCAAATTCTCCTCCAAACCTAAAAGAAGAATTAGTCGGGATCACCCGAGGAGTAAACCAACTCATCAGTGGGAATAGGGATCCAACTATCATTGCATGATAACGTGACAGAATCCGCTCACGTCATCACACTCCAGAAGGTATGCGCATATCTGGCATGTTTCAGTTTCTTTAGAAACTCCCGATGTGATTTTTGCCCCATGCTCTTTTAACCTTGACTTTGGCCAACATATCATAAGTCATATGTCAAGTTCTACCCGTCATTCTCCAGGTTAATTTGAGCCCACCCGTACATACCCTTGACTTTGGCCAAAATAGTAGTACGACTGCCCCAAACAAACGCATCTATATATGCTGCATATGAATACCCAATAGCTACCAATCACTGTGCCTTGACTTTGGCCAACATACACAGCTTGAATACTATTGACCACCCATATGAAACGACGGAGGGCTACGAATGGTTTCTGGCGAAAACCTTTAACGTAATGAACTTGATATCGTTGAAGGAACTGGATAGCTTTTAAAATATATAGTGGCGAAAACCATTGCTAAAGAGGTCACTCCCGGTGAAGGGATCTCGGCTCTTTCCTCGTAGAATGAGATGCAGGATATTCCAACTGAATACCACGGTGCAAAGCAAAAGTAATCGGCTATAGTGAAGTTATGCCCTGACACAAACTTTTTGTCCAAGGGGTCACTCCCGGTGAAGGGATCTCGGCCCTTGCCTCGTTGACTGAGGAGCAGGATATTCCAACTGAATACCACGATGCTAAACAAAAGAGAGCGTCCTTGCAATAACAGCATTTTGAAAAGTGTTCCAACAACATCAAATTAGGTTTGTTTTACTTGCATTGATCCGAATCAATACAGTCCCATCAATTGATCACACCACAAAGAACGAAAATATACTGATGTACGTATATGCCATCCACATTCGCCACTGGGTCCCGTCATTACCCGTTAGGTTAGCTAACTAACGACAGAGCGGGGACTGGACTAGCGCGGATGCAAAACATATACAACATCTACTAATATATATCAATATATAATTTTCGCTCAAGGCGTGATAAAATGCAGCATCACAGAAATGTACAGCATCACAGAACAATACAGATATCATGGATCCCCGGGTTTCACAGAGCCACTACTGAAACCCGACGTTCCCCTGGTCGTGTGGATAGCCTGTGCAATGAAATCCTAGACCACTACGGGCGCGGCAAGTTACCCGCCAAAACCTGAAGCGAGGCAGCCCCCTTCAGCAACGTGAATGGACCACCCGGCACTTCACGGAATCCGGTAACTTGGGCACCCCTCCTGGGTCAACCTGTACCCCCTACGAGTGCGGCGAATAGCCCGCCAATTCTAGAGAGAAGCCCCCTCCGTCCCAATTCCATGAGATGCGGGCTTGTTTCCTTCTAGAATCCGGCTATCCGTGCACCCCACCTTGGGGTAATCCTAGTACAGAAAGTAAAATATACATACAACGGGTACATCGACCGCAACCTGGTCGTGCCCCAAAATAATAATACAAACAGGCAGTGACGGCAGTCCACATGTCGGACGCTCGCCCCACAATATCAAATGCGCATAATACAACAAAAACTGTACTAGCATTGCATCCAGGCTATCCCCCACGACCGATCCGCAACATCACAGCATAACACAGAACATCAACGTGAATGTCACGTTCGCAAATCCGTCTAACCGGGCTATAGCAGTTAGACAGGATTTACCGATCGAGTGACATTCACGGTCGCAGATATAATGTAAATACTGTGAACTAATGTGTTTAAAATATCCGATCGATTAAATTTTACCAAGTGGGCCCCCAAGCAATACTGTAGCACTCACAGAAATTCTGGGCCCAAAAAAAGTATACCAAAACCCCTATTTTCAGCCCAAAAGCCCACTGCAAAAAATTGGTGAAGCGAAGCTAAATTCCTGCGGCGGAACCGCGGCCAAAGAGGGGTTATGGCCGCGGTTCCACGGTCGTATGGAAGGATCAGGTCACCAAAATTTTACAGTGTTCTTAGGATTCCCTGCACATCATTCTGCAACACCCTGAAAAAATTTTCGAGACAAAAAAATTTTGACAGAAGCTGATTGTACATGAAAACGCGGTTTTGGGATTTTTGTTCGATCGGAAATGTAAAACACATTAGACAAAGCTAGACTAGGTTAATGGCGAGGCTCTGATACCACTGTAAGTGCACGGCGGCGCCCCGGTCGTCAATCCGACGCCGGAATGCGGAAGCGGTGATTTACTTTAACTTTTCAAACCGGCACCACCGCGCACTATAAACCCGGATCGGGCCTTTAATCTAGTCCTAGCTAAACTAGAGAAGGGGGAAGAGAGATATACCGAGCGATCTGTGTCCTTCGGTCTTCTCGTCGTCGTCCCGATCTCCCCGCGGAATCTCCGGTCTCCACCTCGTCGCCGGAAGGGCACCACGTCGCCGGCTTCTTTTACGGGCTCCCACCTCTATACCGAGGCAACTCGGGCACGAAGCTGGCGAGTCGACGTGCCCAAGAGTTGCTGTAGAATGGTGTAGTGAGATATATGTCTCTAGGGGTTGAGGGAGTTGCCATATGGTGGAGGAAATGATATAAGCTTTTGGAGATGGTGTTGTGGGATTTTTCAAAAGCCAAAAGAGAACAAAATCCCACATATCAAATTTGGACAGCCCCCCATGAGCTTAGCCGGCCATGGCTTGGTGGGAGAGGAGAGAAAAAGAGGGAGTGTATGGATCAATAATGCAAGAAGAGTAAGGAGTGATCATGAGAGAATAAAATGATCACAAGCCAAAGTCTACACTCAACAACCATCTCTCATCAACAAGTCAAAAAGTCAAGCAATCATGAAGCATAATCATGAAGCAAGAAGGTCAAAGGATGGTGCTCCATCATGATACAAAAGTATGCAAAGACAACCCTCCAAATAGCTAATTTGCACAAATGCAAATAAGCCCTCCTCCACCAATCTTCGGCCAATGAAAGATCCAAAGAAATATGGCCGAAACGGAAAGCAAACTGGCAACTCCAGAAAACTGGTCCCGTAATAAATTACAGGAAAACCCCGATACTGTGTATACACACCCGCATCTGTATTCCGACCGAATACAAATGCAATGAGACAAAATCTACAGTGTACTATACTAGGATCCGGCTTAAACCAAAGCCGGCTAGTATTATCCGTCCGATCCTGATCCGTGCAATACCGCACGTATCTGATCGAACCCTGCCATATCTCCATACGGCCTCTAGTACTAACCGTCCGATCCTGATCTGTGAAATACCGCACGTATCTGATTGAACCCTGCCATATCTCCATACGGCCTCTACAGCGTTTCGCCCGAAACTTGAGTAACTGAATGTGGGGGACTCTAAAGACTCGTCAATACTATGGCTGTGGATTTAACCACTAGCACGTCAGAGGTATTAGCCATACGTGACGAGCCACCAGCTATTGACCAAAAGGGGCGTCGATGAGCGAACTATTCCTGACACCCTACTGAGCCTGTCAGTGACAATATCCGTACAGTCCGGTCCGTTCGTCTATGAGCATCGCATGGCGGGCCTAGGAGGTTGGTAAAAGTCAGACCCCCAAAAGCGGTACAAGTCGTGTCAGAGATCAGCCCAGAGCACCCTGAGATACTACTGGAATACCTACTAGTAAATCTCCTGCCTTGTCCAAGGACTTTTCATGTTCTGGCTCTCCTAGACACAGCGCGACCTCACCCCCAATACCGGGAGAGACGAACCCCCGAAGATCCGCTCACTGCCTCCATGTGGCTCGGGACTGTACCCAACTAAAACCTGTTTGCACGTCTCCTTTGAGCATGGTAGGGTAGTAATCAAAGCACAGTGGGAACTCACACGAGACAAATGACGATCCCCAGGTCGATGAACTAACCTGTACACATGTCACCAGGGAACTGCTATCTGACGTCAGGTATAAGACCAACTAGCATGTTCCCGGCGAGTCTTGTCCGGTATACTCATAACCCAATGAGCACCTGTATACATCTTAGGTGAACCAACTGACACCAGTGGCTTGTGAGACCAGCCACCGCCCCTCGTCGGGGTCTCGACTATATACACTAGTCTACTCTGGAGAATCGATGCCCTGTCTCGAAACTCCCACGACTAGGGACCTTTTAAGGATGTGCTTATAGACTACCAGCTCCCACGTATATGATCGCCCTCATACTGCTGGAAGTCAAGAAAGAATCCTAGGGGCTTTACCAACGTGTAATAGCGACCTGTCAGGTCACCTAAAGCAGTACACGATGATAAAGATAAACCAGATAACATACTATCATCTTGAGTAAGACTGTCCTACCGGGATAGGTCCTCCCTCAATCGTTGCAATCACGTGCCTGTGATCCAATAATTGACTCTGAGGGCACTATCTCCAACAGTTCGGTATCACACCGGCTGTGAGTATGCGACATCGCAATAATTAGCCTTAAGTGCAAGTGGGAGATTGTTGGAGATAGTGCCCTCAAAGTCAATTATTGGATCGCAGGTACGTGATTGCAATGATTGAGGCAGGACCTATACCAATATGACAGTCTTGCTCGAGATGATAGTATGCTATCTGGTTTGTCTTTATCATCGTATACATGCTTTAGTTCGCTATTGCATGTTGATAGAGCCCATAGGATTCTTTCTTGACTACCAGCAGTATGATGGCGATCATATACGTGGGAGCTAGGGTCTGTAAGCACATCCTTAAAGTGTCCCTAGTCGTGGGAGTTTCGAGACAGGGTATCAATACTCCAGAGTAGACTAGTGTATACAGTCGAGACCCCGACGAGGGGCGATGGCCGGTCTCACAAGCCATTGGTGTCAGTAGGATCACCTAAGATGTATGCAGGTGCTCATTAGGTTATGAGTACACCGGACAGGACTCGCCGGGAACATGCTAGTTGGTATTATACATATCGTCAGATAGCAGTTCCCTGGTGACATGTGTACTGGTTAGTTCATCGACCTGAGGTCGTCATTTGTCTCGTGTGAGTTCCCACTGTGCTTTGATTTCTACCCTACCACGGCTCAAAGGAGTCGTGCAAACAGGTCTTTTTTGGGTACAGTCCCGAGCCACATGGAGGCAAGTTAGCGGATCGGCAGGGGATTCGTCTCTCCCGGTATTGGGGGTGAGATTGCGCTGTGTCTAGGAGAGCCATTACACAAAGCCCTCGGCCGAGGCAGGAGATTTACTGGTAGGTACTCCAGTAGTATCTCAGGGTGTTCTGGGCTACTCTCTGACACGACTTATACTGCTATTGTGGGTCTGACGTTATCATCCCCTAGGCCGATATGCGATACTCATAGACGAATGGACCGGACTGTATGTATATTGTCACTGTTAGGCTCAGTAGGGTTTATGGATGAGTTCGCTCGTCAGCTTCTCTTCCAATCAATACATAGGCAACCGTTACGTACAGCCAGTACCTCTGATGTGCTAGTGGTTATACCCAGTGCCAGTGTGTTGATGAGTCATTAGAGTCCCCCACAGACACTTTCCCAAGTTCGGGCGAAACGTTTTAGAGGCCGTATGGTTTTATGTCAGGGTTCGGAAAATGCACGTGCGTTTACGCACGTGTCATATTTCGGGCGGATAATACTGGTCGGCTTTGGTTTAAGCCGGATCCGAGTATTATGCTGTGTAGATATAATATCTTTGTCTCAGTTGCATTTGTATTCGGTCGTAATACAAATGCGGGTATATTTATACTGTTACGGGGTTATCCTGAAATTCGTTTCAGGATCGCTTTTGGAAGTTGCCAGTTTCCAGTTTTCTATCACCCGTCTTTAACATTCGGTTAAAGACGGATTTATCTTTTCTTGATGAGTGTGGATGGCTCTAGATGTTTCTAGATGGTGACTAGGATGGTGACTAGGCTAGTGAGTCATTAGTGCATTGATTATTGCATTAAATGATTGGGTGACTAGTTAAGGTGATTCATTGTTTTCATTAATTGTGTTCATACAAGGTGTAATTGTGACTCGTTCTTTCTTTAATCTTGTGGTCACCTTCCCCTCTTCTACACTCACCTCCCCCTCTTGTATAAGTGGCCGGCCCCTCCCCTCTTGTGAGAGCATGGTTGCTTGAAAGAAAAAAGATGATAGTTTTAGTGTGTGGAAATTTGATAGATACTCATTTCACATTTCCACCCGATCCAAAAAGGCAACTTCACTAACCGTTCGTCTATAGCTTTGGACGTAACGAGACAAAGTGTTCTACTCATTCTCTTCATCAATCTTGGTCATCTCTTTTAGCAAACTTGATGATCGAGTTGCCTCGGTTCAGAGGCGGGAGCCCGTTTAAAGATCCGTCGACGTGGTGCCACCTGGACGAAAAAACTGGAAATTCAGGAGATCGGAGCAGCCGCAACAAAGCGTGGGATGATGGTTGAAGACCGAAGGACTCGGATCATTCGGTATAAAATTTCTACCCACTTTGTAGTTTGTTAGTTTAGCTTTATTGGCAGATCCGGGTTATAGTACGCGATAGCGCCAGTTCTAAAAAGTTTTTGTTCCGCATTTGGCGTCTGTTAGACGGCCGGGGCACTACCGTGGACTTACAGATTCCATGTCGTGTCAAGTAATAGGTGTAGCAAGTCATGTCAGGGTGTACAAGATATTGTGTGGGTGCTCATAATCAAGCTAGCATAAACCTGGTATACAGAACAAGCATGTGTGCTAATATAATCAACAAGCTGGAACTTGTAACGTGAAATGCAATCAGGTACAGATTAAGGTATGTAGATGCATAGTTATCAATTCAGTTTCAAGGGATAATTTCAACATTACATGAATACTGTAAAACGAATGTGGATGATAAAATCATGTTAATATGTACTAAGTAATCTAGAGATGCAATTGAATATAAATCAGGTTAGATGTATGCAAATGGTCGTCCGACAGGGTATAAAATACAAAAGGGGTAATGTGGGCTATGCAAGTGATTTTTATAAGATTTAAATATGAATGTGGGTACTAAGTATAATAGAACTAAATGCAACCTGGTATGTTTCGAGCTAAGAATCTATAATGATATAATGGGACGTCGAAATGTTAAAATGGAAATTATGGTATTAAATGGAAACTACAGGTTTAACGTGCACTCAAATAGGTGTATAGTAATTTAAATAGCATATATAGTAATTTAAATAGCATGTAGCAAGTTTAACTTGCCTCGACGGATCGCGAAGCGGTATACGGAACGTCACGCGTCGGCGGGAAAAGTCGCGACGCGTGCACGGTACACGGAATGAGTCCAAACAACGAACAGTGGGATCACACGGGTCAGAGGTCCTCGCTGGGTCGTCGGGATCGTCGACGTCACAGCCAAATCCGGCGATCTAAACAGAACAGAGAATAAAAGAGAAGAGAAGAATGTATATATAAAAAAAACAAGAAGAGGAGAAGGGAAAGAATAGAAGAGAAATAGGAATAAGATTGCTTACTGGGTCGCAGAGGGGAGAGCTAACGATGGTGGCGAGACCAACGGCGGTGAGGAGCGCCGGTGAAGGGTGTTGCAGAGTTAGGGTTTTGGGCTCGGGTTTGAAGTTGTTGGGGTTTGTGTGCAAGGTTTTGGGTGCTGGAGGGAGAGTAGAGGAGAGGGAGGAGATGGCGATGGCGATGGGGATGGTCGGCGGCGATGGAAGGCGGCGTTGTGTTCCTGGGTTTTCCCCGGGTGTGCGTGCAGGGGAGAGAGACTCGGGAAGAAGGAGAGAAGGAGAATAAGATGGAGATGAGGGCGACGAGGAGGCGAGAAGGATGTCGACGAGGGCTGAGGAGCGGGGGAAAAATAGAGTTAGGGTTTTTCTTTGGTGGGTTTCTCATGGCGAGGATGCATGGGGTTGTTAAAAAAAGAAACAGAAAAAGAAGACGCAGAAGGGAGGTGACGAGATCTGCGAGCGGTGACGGGATTCGAGAAGCGCACAGTAATCGCGAGAGCTGAGAGAAAGGCGCGAGAGGAGAGAGAAAGGGAAGAGAGAGAGAAAAAGCTTCGCAGCAGAGAGAGAAAGGGAAAGGAGAGAGAGAAAGATTTGTGGGGCCCGTTACAAAGAAAGGGAGGCTGCGATTGGCTCGTGGGGAATGAAGAGATATGAGGAGAAGGAAAAGAAAAGATTTAGTGGGAGAGGAGACGTGTAGGGCCAAGTGCAACAAAAGGGGAGTTCTGATTGGTTGGGGAATGAGAATTAGATTAGGAAAAAAAATATAAAAAGATTTTTAATAGTTTTAAGAATATTGTGCCGGCTGTAAAATATTTTAAATGGATTAAAGAGATTAAAAATAATTAGAATTTAAATTTAAAATTCAAATAATTGAATTTTAGCGGAATATAAAATATTTCAGAATTGCGCCCGGGTCGGGTCCAAAATTTTGAATTTGAAATATGAAAATTATAAGCAAGCTCCAAAATTTAAAACGAAGGATTTTGTAACAGAAATGCATACCCCCAAGAACGGACGCACGTACGTGCGCTTAGCCATCCAAAACGTCTGTTTCACTGAACGGGACGAAAACACGATGCAAGGACGCTACAACAGGGTTAGGGGTACTATGCAGGCCAAGACATGTATTTTTAAATTATTTTAAGTAACTTAAATTGTTATATGCAAAAATATGTAATGCTAGGTGAATGTTAAAATGCAGTATACATGAGATGCACGTGTCTAATTAACGGGATAGGGTGGTTTAGAAATGTGAAACAACCAGTTCAAGCAAGCGGGTCGAACGTAAAATAACCTACCATTCGCATCCAAACACGGTAAATGAAATAAACACGACAAACAACACATACGGCAACAGAAATTGGTATAACTGAACTCGGTTGTTACACTAATGGTGCAGAAATTACCTCATTTGGCAACTCAAGAATTTTCTTAAGTTGCCCCAAGTCTTCAAAATCCGATTTTTCTTGGTCTAAAGTGTTCGTAGTGGGCTTGTGCATGTTTTTTTGTGAAATGGAGATGATGTTTAGAGTTGTTTTGGATGGTGAAGTGAGGGGTTTGAGGAGGGAGGAGGTGGAGGCAGCCATGAGAGGAGAGGAAAGGGAAAAATGAATGAAAAAAATGAAGGGGAGAATAACCAAGACCAAGGTTTGACCCCTCACCCTCTCTCTCTTTTCTTTCTCTTGCCAATCCCTCATTCTTTAATCCATTTTCTTTTTTTTGTTTTCTTTTCTTTTCCTTTCTTCTTTCATAATAAACCCAAAACAAGCATGAAGAAATAAAGAAAATCCATGGAGGAAAATGTAAAATGTGTGAAAAAGATTTGGTTCATGTCACATGCACAAAACTATCTTAATGCACGATTAGCGATATTTAATCGCGATTAGCATTAAAATTGCATATAATTAATTATAAAAATTCATAATTTGCGTAAATCACATAAAGCACCCTCATTTCTGAAATTCCTATAATTTTCCAAATATTTCCCAATTTATCGGTATTTAATTATACGGCATATTAAAATATTCATAATATTATTATTTAATTATAAAAATTCCCAAAAATAATATTTTATTTTTCTGAAATGTTACAAGCAAGTACCAGGATTCTTAAAGGTAATTGAAGATGTAGGTACTTGTGTTTGGTATTCAGTTAATAGTAATGGTTTTGAGAAACTTGTTTCTCTTTCAGATTACTCATATTTGGATGCACTCCTAGTTGAGTAATGTTGATCGTTCTCTTTCCATTTAGTTGACATGCACTGGAGACAGCTGCATGATTTGAATCCGGTTCCAATTAAATCAGTGTCTCTGTTTCTATATTGTATATAAAATGGTTCATATCTTAACGATGTTAAGGTATATGGAGTTGTCCGGCTTATGTTTAAAACCAGACTCTGGATAACTTAAGGCACATTTCTGTAATGGTATTTTGTGGGTTATCACATGCTATGACTTGGGTTAACTTTCTACCATCTGGAAGATCAATAGTGATATTGTTTTTGACTCGCCACAGTTTTAGTAAAATGGATATTTTCATAAAATAGTAGTGGGAGTATGGTAGAACTGGAAGTGATTCCAGAACCACAAACGATTACTGAAAATTTAATAGAACCTAAAGATTCAATCGGGTTTGAGATTCCATTAGCCACTCCGCAGATATGGTGGGTAACCTCAGGCACCCGAGAGGTACTTCGGTATCCTCAAGGACGGTGACAGGGAGGTTCTTGTTTACCCAGACTTGCCATTACTGTTGTTCTAGACCATGAGACTCGCCAGGAGGATGAGTATAGCATCGTTCTAAACTAGATTTAGAAGTGCACGTGTATATGACTCTGCCAGAGGGTTGTTGTGGTCAGTGGGAGCAGCGGAAGCATAGTGGTCAAGTAGCTTATTTCTATTTATAGACTAAAGCAGATATAGCGGAGATAGATCATCTACTTTTGATATGACAGTCATAGGTTTTGACTTCATCAGAATAGGGGATGGATCTGTTAAGAAGGTAGTAGGGTGTGATGTCCTGGTATCTGAATGACATGCACTTGTAGGAAGTGATATTCCTATACTACGGTCGGTTATACTATAGTTGTCGCACAGTTGTTTCTCCATATGGGATATGGATATAATATCAGGCATTCTGGTTACTAGATCTATGGTTTTAGATTTAGATTTGGGTAATTTCCCAATCTGGGTACTTAGACAGTATTCTATAGGCGTTTTAGAATAGACGACTCCTGGCATGGTGGTGTACCTACAGGTGATGGAGTCACCCTCTCTAAATGTGTCTTACATACTAAAGAAGAGAGGGATGTGCATGATTGGCATATCACTTGCTTAGGTAATTGAGTCGATCATGAGATGTCAAGTACGACACCAGATATTGTTTTTGCACTAGTTGCAATAAGTTTATATTAATCCAATCCTGGAGAAACGTTCGGAAGCAGGTTTAGAACATAAGTGGATGTTCTAGGGATATAGTAACGGCAGCCTTCTTCGGGAGAAGGTTATCATTCCAGGTTTCCAAGGTGGCCTGGATGACAGAATAACTATCAGAGTTATAGTTTTCCCACTTTTGAGGGGCAGTAGTTTGGACAGGTGGTCCAAGCGGATACTGAGGGAGGCATGGCGTAGGATACTGATTAAATTCAGTTAACGATATAGTCTAAGAAGTTTACTGGATTTGGAGCTCATTTGTGGACTGGGTCCCATCAGATATCCAGACATATTCTAAGATAGGTATTGCTCATTTTGGGAGATGGCTTTCTCCGCGAACTTGAGATAAAAAGAGACATAAAGAGAAACATTGGAGCGGATCCACTCACTGAGGCTATTTCTCGAACACAATAGTTTCGCAAACGAGCTTTGTGAAACTGATTAGTAGAGAAGTTGGGTGTTCGGTTTTACACGGGTTGTGAGTATGCGACACCGAAATAATTAGCCTTAAGTGCAAGTGGGAGATCGTTGGCTATAGTGCCCTCAAGTCAATTATTGGATCGCAGGCACGCGATTGCAATGATTGGAGGATGACCTATACCGATAAAACAATCTTACTCGAGATGATAGTATGCTATCTGGTTTGCCTTTAATATCGTGTACATGCTTCAGGTGACATGTTGATAGAGCCCATAGGATTCTTGCTTAACTTCCAGCAGTGTGATGGCGATCAAATACGTGGGAGCTGGGGTCTATAAGCACATCCTTAAAGTGTCCCTAGTCGTGGGAGTTTCGAGATTGGGCATCGATACTCCAGAGTAGACTAGTGTATACGGATCGAGACCCCGACGAGGGGCGGTGGCCGGTCTCACAAGCTATTGGTGTCAGTTGGTTCACCTAAGATGTATACAGGTGCTTATTGGGTTATGAGTACACCGGACGGACTCGCCGGGAACATGCTAGTTGGTAATATACCTATTGTCAAATAGCAGTTCCCTGGTGACATGTGTACAGGTTAGTCTATCGACCTGAGATCGTCATTTGTTTCGTGTGAGTTCCCACTGTGCTTTGATTACTACCCTACCATGGCTCAAAGGAGTCGTGCAAACAGGTTTTAGTTGGGTACAGTCCCGAGCCATATGGAGGCAGTGAGCGGATCGTCAGGGGATTCGTCTCTCCCGGTATTGGGGGTTGATGTTGCGTTGTGCATGGATGGCCATCACCAGAAATCCTCGGTCGGGGTAGACGAGAATTACCGATCTAGGATTGGTAGTTTGTCAGTTGATGATAGGTTTCATGCTGACACTAAATATCAAGTTATTAGGGGTCTTACTTTATCCGCCCCCTAGACTCGACATGAGATACTCATAGACAAATGGACCGGACTGTACGGATATTATCACTGTCAGGCTCAATAGGGTTTCGGGATGAGTTAGCTCATCGGCCTCCCTTTCGCTCAATACCTGGATAGCCGTTACCTACAGCTAGTGCCACTGACGTGCTTATGGTTAAACCCACTGCCAGCGTATTGACGAGTCTTTAGAGTCCGACATAGAGGGTTTCCCTGGTTCGGGCAAAACGTTATAGAGGTCGTATGGTTTTATGGCAGGGTTCGATCATTTTCGTGTACTTGTGCACGGATCATGATCGGACGGATAATACTAGTGGGCTTTGGTTTAAGCCGGATCCTAGTATTATATTGTTGGATTATTTTTGTCTCGTAGTATTCGTATTCAGTCGGAATACGGATGCTGGTATGTATATACGGATGAGGGGTATTCTTGTAATTCGTTACGAGTTTACTTTAGAAGTTGCATTTTCTTTTTGGGTTTTAAACAATTAGTTTAATGTTTATTTGATGAAAATTGTGAGTGCAAGTTTTGGCATTTGGCATTGAATGGTGCATGTGCACTTGTGACTCATGAGATGAGTCATGGTGGCATGTTCATGTTTTGTCTTGGGTTGAGATATTTGTTGTGAGAGATAAATCTTTTTTATGTTGAGATTTTTCTTGGGTTGTTTTAGTGCTCACAATAAATACTCACAACACAACACAAGAAACAAGTATCCACTTCATTCTTTCTTCACTTGGTCATTTCTTGTGCTCACAACTTTTACCCATGGCAACTTCTTCACCTCCACCCAAACCCTCTGATGAGTTAAGAATCCTTGGATGTTTTGAGACAAAGTATTCACACACACACACTCTCTCTCTACTTCATCTTGGGTATCTAGGATGGAAAACTGGATGCCCGAGTTGCTTCAGTTTTGAAGCGGGAGCCCGTATTACTAATCCTCGACGTGGATCCTCTTCGACAAGGGAGACCGGAGATCGAACTTAATCGAGGAAGCCGCGACAAGCTTAGGACAGAGGTTGAAGACCGAAGGACACGGATCGATAGGTATAACCTCTCTAAACTCTTTACAGTGGACTAGTATAGGGTTAATGGTACGATCTGTCAATTAGGGTTCCGTTAGCGCCAGTTTTCTAAAGTTTTTGTTCCGCGTTTGGCCACAAATTGATGGCCGGGGCGTTAGCGTAGACCTGCATGGTATCAGAGCTAACCCATTAACCGCATACAAGTTGTTTAGACAATGTTAAAATATCAAAACCGAAACAACTCCAAATCAATACCCGATGTATTCTAGTTTCTGTCAAAATTTTCTGAGACTTCTAAAAATATTTTAGCGACTGCAGTAGACTACTTGTATGACCACTAGACTGCACCCTAAATATGAACCACTTCCACCTTTTTTAACCCGAGCACAATGCAATTGTTGGGTTACCTACAACGGCAGCAAGGTTTCGGGAGGCATCATCCATGCCAAGTTAAAAAATTTCCATTGAAGATAACCCTAAACCTAGGAACTTTAACTAGAGAATCAAACAAAAAAAGCATGTTAACATTTTAACATCTAAGAGTTTGGGATTACAACCTTTGTAATCCGTTCCTTTGCTTCATAAGCTCCGTGTTGAGGTCCCTTCACTGCGATCATGAAGTACCCGGACTCTAGAGAGGCTCCATGAAGAGAAAGATGCAACCTTGCTTCCAATCTTCAAAAACTAGAATGATCTACCTTGAAGAAACACTAACCCAAGCTCTTGCTTCACTAATCATGTATTAGTAAAGCAAACACCCTAATCTAAGTGGCTAGAATAGATGAGGATGATGAAGTAGGAATTTTGCTCTCTTTTGTTTTCAATTTCTCACATTATTTCATCACAAATAAAAAATCAAGCAAGCTTTGTGAGCTTGAAGAAGATGAAGAAGAAAGTGATGAATGAATTATATTTAAGGTTAGAAATGTAACCATAGTTTAATATGTGTCATGGCTAACTCATATAGGGAATTAACCATAGACTAGGGTTAAACTTGGGTTAACAAATATCAAGGATAAAACAAAAAGGGTGGATAAATTCAAAGGAACAAGAAGCTTCCTCAAAGCTCATCCAAAAGAAAATGAATTATCCTTAATAAAATGTTAACCATAATCTAAAACCCTAGCATGGTTTAAACTCTAAACCCTAGTTGCATTTGTAACCCTCACATGTTACAATATTATATATCACATATACAATATTTTGTAACAAAAGAAAATAATACAATTAACATATATCGCATATATATCAATGTATTATCAAGTGAGAAAAAGAATCTTTAAGTGAGCTTATATTAGTTAATGTAATGTAATATATCAAATATATAATTATACATTAAATTATCGAATCAACACTTGATCCGATAATCCGGCTATTTCACAAATAACCGACTAATATAAAATGTATAAGTTCATCGAATCAACACTTGATCTGATGACCCGGCTATATCACACATATCCGGCCGATATCACATATCGCGAGAATCGAATACAGTATCACATACTCGTATTATTCTCGGTCCCGCACATATCACATATGTGCTCCTACTTCGTTTTGCCTGAGCCAGGAAACCTCTGTGCAGGACTCTAAAGAATCATCAATACGCCGGCAGTAGGTGATGATCATATCAAACACCCTCAAGCTGCAAGCGGTCAGCTAAACGTGACAGCTACCCAGGTATTGAGCGATCAGAATATCAACAAGCAAGCATGTACATTCTTCTGCGAATCCAATCAGTAACACTCCCATACAGTCCGGTCTCTTCGTCTGATATGTCGCATATCCAGTCTAGGGGTGGTAAACGTCAGACCCCAGTAACCGATAAGTCGTGTCGATATGAGCTCCATAACAGTTCGAGAAACTATTGATAACACTTACCAGTAAATCTCAGTAACCCTGGCCAGGGATTTCCAGTTATAGCCAGTCGAACACAGCGCAACATCAAATCCCAATACCAGGAGAGACGAAACCCCTCCTACCGCTCATTGCCTCCATGTGATTCGGGACTGTACCCAAAAGCCACCGTTTTGCACGTTCTATTGAACGTGGTAAGGTGGAAATCAAAACACAGTGGGAATCACACAAGACTCTATGACGATCTCGGGTCTACAGACTAACCTGTACCAGTGTCACCAAAGAACTGCCATCTGACGTGAGGTATAATACCATATGGGAGTTCTCGGCGAGTCCGTCCAGTGTACCCAGCCTCCACTGAGCACCCGTATACTATCTCTGATGTCTAACACCAATGGATATGGGATCATCCATCGCCTATCGACATGGGTCGAGAAGCTATACGCTAGTCTACTCTGGTATATCGATGCCCAGTTTCGATACACCTACGACTAGGAACATTTGAAGGATGTACTTAGCGACTACTCTGTCCCTACTAGTATGATCTGCATCATAGTCCTGGTAGTCAAGTACGCATCCTAAGGGCTTTATCAACATGTAACATAGAGACAATCAGAGTACATGTTAAGATAAAGAGCAACCAGATAGCATACTATCATGTCGAGCAAGAAAGTCCTCCATATATATGTCCAAGCATCTAATACAATATACATCGTATGTACAGTAATGGCCTCTAGGGCATACATATCACTAACAATCTCCCACTTGCACTAGGACCATCTGTTGTGGTATCTCATACCTAACAATCAGTTGTGGTTGAAGTATCTCATACTCAACCATCCCATAAAAGTCTCTACTGGGAAATAAGCCTTTGTGAGTGGATCCGCGTTGTTGTCCTCTGTATCTACTCTCCTATCCTCAATCTCCCTGGAGATCAACCATCTCCATGATCAGGTGATACTGCCTAAGAATATGTCTGGATCTCTGATGGGACGGGGGTTCCTAGGCATAAGCCACAACTTCATTGCCACACAATGGTAGGAACGAAGTTCATCTCATGAACTTATATATATCCAGACTGCCTCTTTAGTAGCATCCTTGGTAACGATGTATATTGCCTTTAATCGTCTAGTTTTCCACGGTATCTAGCTTGGAACTCTTCCAACATACTGTCCCTCTACTTAGGGTAAAGACAATGCCCGTGACTGACATTCAGTCGACCTTACCACTCTGCAAGCTTTCCAGTGATTCTCCCCAGGATCGATTGATACCATCTCACTACACCTAGTGAGAATCCTAACATCCAATTAGATCTATCTCATAGATCCAAAACCCAGGATTTAGGAGGTATCACTTTGATCCTATATTGAGAATCCTTGTGATAAGAGGAGATGACCGAGCGTAGCATAGGAAACTCCTTCCCTGTCAAGAGTATGTCATCCATGTATTATACGAGGATCACCACCATACTCCCCACTACCTTTTTGTATATACTAGGTTTATCTACCATTTTGATGAAGTCAAACTCTTTGACTACCACATAAAAACAGACGTTCCAACTCCGCGATGCCTGATTTATCCCATAAAACAACTTGCACACGTTTTCGCTGCTCCCACTGTCTACGAAGCCCTCTGGCTGTGTACTTATAGACGCTCTCTTCCAAATCACCATTTAGAAAAGCAGCCATGACACCCAACCGCCAGATATCGTAGTCATGGTATGTAGTAGTGGCAAGTAGGATCTGGATGGACTTAAGCATAGCTTTGAAAGTCTCAACTTTTCCATGTACACCAAGTAATCTTCTCAAGATATATTTGCTCCTGATGGGGATTTAACCCTTCAGATAAAGAAACCAAAGTCTATACTTTGTCGGTGTATATGGATTCCATCTCAGATCGCTTAGCATCCAGCCATTCTCACAGAGTCCCCACTCTTGATGGCCTGCTCGAAACTAGTTGGGTCATCATCTCATGATGCAATCCTCGATCCTACTGTCATAGAGAAAACCGAAGTATCTCTCAGGTGGATAAGGAACCCTACTAGATCGGTGGAGAGGCTGAGGTTCGTTGGAAACTATTGAATCCTCCGGTTCTACCAAATCATCAGCTGCAGTTTGTATAGCTGGAACTCCTTCCAGTTCTACCTCATGACCACTAATTTCTTCACAAAAAATTCCCCTTTTTCTCAAAAAGGTGGCATGTCGAGAAATAAAACACCTTTTGTTCCTCGGTTCGGTAGAAGATATTCCCTTGCTAATGCTTGGGATATCCAACAAACTTCCACATAACTGACCTTGCCTCGAGCTTGTCCGGATCATGCTTTTGACATAGGCCGGACAACCCCAAATCTTAACATCCTTAAGAGATGGGCTCTTCCCATACCATATCTTATATGGAGTGGTAGGAAGCTGATTTGGTTGGAACCCTATTCAATAGGTATGCAGCTTCTCAAGTGTATAACCCCCAAAAGGAAATAAACAACTCAGTAGTACTCATCATAGAGCACACCTTATCACATAGGGTGAGATTGCTCCGCCCTGATGTACCATCGTGCTGTGGTGTATACGGAGGAGTAATGCTGAGAGAGAATCTCATTCTCCTTAAGAATAGTCCAGGATTTCCGTGCTCAAGTATTCTCCTCCCTGATCTCATCAAAGGACATAATACTTATACCCGTTTTGGTTCTCTACTTCTAACTTATATTCATTGAATTTCTCAAAAGGTTCAGACTTGTATTTCAACAGGAACATATGTTCGAATCTTGAGAGATCATCAGTGAATGTAATGAAGTACAAAGAACCGTTCCTGGCATGTGTAGACAGGGGACCTTACATACATCATCATGTATCAATCCCAAGAGTTCAATAACTCTTTCTCTATTTCCAATAAACGGAGCTATGGTCATCTTATCTTTGTGACATGACTGGCAAGTTTCACAAGATGTAAATTCAAACTGATTTAAATATACATCTTCATGTAACTTCAGCTAGTCAGGTTACATTGATATGACCTAGTCTACAATACCTCAAGAAGGATTTGTTCAGATCTGAACTCTTCCTCTTGTGTGTGTTCTGTACGTTAAGAACTGTGGTTTGATTTAGAACGTATATGCTTTTAGATAACGTGCCTGAACCGATCAACTCTTGATATAGGAAATGTTCAAAACATTATAAAACAATAAAAAATTATATCCTTCTTTATCTAAATAAAGAGACTGATATGATGTTGTATATCAGGTTCGGTATCTAATAACATTCGTTCAGAATCAATGTATTTTGGTAATACAAGGTGATAACTGCCAACATACTTGGCTGCAACACTTACACTATTTTTAACTCTTAAAACTTATCACCCTATCTCAGTTATCTACCTATCTGTAGCCCATGTGACAGATTACATATGTGGCATCCTGATCCGGTATCTCATACCCAGGACGTAAAGGATACTGAGAAACAGTTCTTGGTAATGAACACACCCGAAGATGATGCATCATCATGTACTTTATTCGTTTGGGTGGCACGGGAATTCTGGTAATCCCCTATTTTCTGCTCGGTCTTATAACAATTATAAGTTGGAGAGGGACCAACATTCCCTAGCACAGTATAACAAGCGGGTTCGGTTAATACATCCGTATTATTATCTTGGTTAAGGCGTGATATAGTCGCTACCTGGAGAGAAAGAGAAGAAAACACTCAGTGTATGCTCTTGCAAGATTAGATTGGTTATTTATTTATCTAATCAGGATGGCTCCCACTGTTTTAGTCAAATCTTCCTTCAAACCCTAAAAGGAAAGACTAGCCGGGATTAATTACACGCTACAATTTCGCCAATCTTTCAGCCAGGCTAGTGCCGGTACTTTGAGGGAGGTTCCCCATGCTTTCGCACGGACCTAATTAAAATAAACCTCGTTTTCCCAGGGGCGTAACCCCGTTGACACCTTTCTAGACACCTACTTGATTGGCTATTTGTAATGTGTAAAACTCTCCCAGGAGTATCTCTTACTCGCAGTGGGTATCAGGATCCAACTATCTCATAGAAGGTATGCAATCTCATTGCAAATTTCAACACTTGAATCCTAATAATATTTTACCCCTATCATCCTATGCTTTGACGAAAGCCAACAAACCATAGGCTACTAGTCAAGTTCAACCCGTCATTTCCCGATTGAATTAAACCCACCCGCACGGCCCTTGACGAAAGCCAACAAAGTCGCACGACTACCCTAACTCAATCACATCATATGCTTATGCAGATAAGCATAAATAGCTACCGCACACTACGCCTTGACGAAAGCCAACAGACGCAGCACGAATACTATGAAGTACTTATCTGAAATGACGGAGGGCTACGACAGGTTTTTAAGAAAACCTTTTGCGTAATGAACTTGATATCGTTGCAGAATCAAATGATTTAAATGGAGTGTTTTTTAGGCCTTTGCTCGTTTTGCTAAAGAGGTCAATCCCGGTGAAGGGATCGTCGGCTCTTTCCTTATCGAATAAGGTGCAGGATATTTCACAAATACCACTATGCAAAGCAAAAACTAGAAATGCAATCAAAAGACAAAACCGAGGGTTGTAGCATCTGCCAGTTATTGCTAAAGACGTCACTCCCGGTGAAGGGATCTCGGCTCTTTCCTTATCGAATAAGGTGCTGGATGTTCTACACAAGGAACACCGCTATGCAAAGCAACAACTAGAGCTACCTGTTTTTGAAAATTCGATTCCACAACATCTTTAGGTTTCTTTTATTTCATTAATCTTATTAATGAAGTCCCATCATTTTAGTTTACCTAAACATCACAGATAAATACAATGTACGCTTATGCCATCCGCATTCGCCTCGATGTCCCCTCGTGCACCGTTAGGTTAGGTAACTAACGGCAGAGCGGGGCAGTGCTAGCGTGGGTGTAAAACATAAGCAACGTCTATATAATATATCACATATACTATATACAGTATCTATCTCAACATATCAAATGATCACATCACAGATATCGCAGCAGAAGAAATATATGAAATATTAGATATATTAGGAGGTCCGTGTTTTAATGCGAGCCTGTATAAAACACGGATTCCACGGTCGTGATTGTAGGGTGTTTTTCGTTACCCCATTGAGATAGGAATACGCGCGCGCTTGTCAGGCGTACTACAGATTCCCCCTGCCTAGGGTAGGCCAGGGTGTAATGATTGTGGGGATCCGAATCTCCGGCAGCCGCGGACTAAGCTGCCGTTAATTACCCCTCGCCTTTGGAGCGAGGGAACCTCCGATTGACGGGTTAAACTGGTCATGCGAACACAATGTGCAGTGTACGTGTGTTTTTTTTTGGAAGGGGCTTGGGTATATCGGGAGCCACGCAGAGTTTTTACGGGGTCCCGCTACCCAGATAGCGAGCTGGGGGTCAAGGGGGCTAGCAGCCCCCTTGCGGGGCGCGGGGCAGCGCCCCGGCCCAAATTTTTTTTGAGAGGGATAGTGTTGTAGAGTGTGTGTGTGTGTGTGTACACACATATATATATAAAATAAAATAAAGGAAAGGGCATCCAAAGGATGCGTGGGAAAAGCGCCCGCGCTTTGGGTGCTAGCACTTTGAGCGCTAGCTCACCACGTGTCAGCATATGGGCGCTTGAGCACTAGCGTTTTTGGGCGCTAACGCTTTGAGCGCTAGCGCCCCACGTGTCAGCACGTGGGCGCTCAGGCGCTAGCGCTTTGGACGCTAGCACTCTGAGCGCAAGAGCGCTAGCGCACCATGTGTCAGCATGTGGGCGCTCGGGCGCTAGCGCTCTGGGCGCAAAAGCGCTAGCGCATTGAGCGCTAGCGCACCACGTGTCAGCACGTGGGCGCTCGGGCGCTAGCGCGCTAGCGCTCTGAGCGCAAGAGCGCTATCGCTTTGAGCATTAGCGCCCCACGTGTCAGCACGTAGGCGCTCGAGCGGCAAAAGGGACTTGGTCCCTGCAATGGGAGTTGTACTCTCAGAAAGGAGCACTTATTATTCTCTCTATATATATAAGGAGTTAAACTCCTAGGATGTTTTGAAGCTGATGAAGGGCTTCTCCCCTTAAGCCCTATTTCTTCCCCAAAGTGGGGTTTCTGGATATGGGTCTCCTTCTTCTTCCTTTGTTGGCCGGATCTTGAAGATCAAGAAGTATTAGATTTTAAAAATCTCTCCTTTCTGAGATCTGATGGCAGATCTGAGTTCCCCTTTGTGGGTTTTGTGGTGAAAAACTATTTAGTTTTGAAAAAGGAAGAGTAAAACTCTTGATTTAATTCAACAGAAAGAAGAAGGTTTTGGAACCTTGAGGAAGGAGGAAGAGGCACAGGCCCTAATTTTTTTGGGAATGAAAAAGGTATGTCTTTTATTCATTATCATGTTGCCTTATATAGGCTTACAAATTTACGTATATCCCCTTGGGCTTTCCAAAATGGCATTTTGCCCATCCCATGGCTCACGTGCCATTTCTTTTTTCCACATAAGCCATGGCTTACAAAAAAATGGCTTTATGCCCATTTTGCATATATTCATGCACAAAAAATTACATAAAAGTTATTTGGTACATGATTTTTTATTTTGGCATAGGGAGGGGCGGCCGCTTCATGTTCGGGCTCGACTCGGGCATGGGCCCGCTTGACCTGGGCGTGGGCCTACCTGGCTTGGGGTTGACCTTGACTTTGACTTGGTCAACCGGGATGCAATTTTCGACCCCAACAAAGTGCCCCCCATCAATAAATGCACACCGCATATGTGAGTCATGTGCATGAAATTGATGGATCTTCTTTCGCGTGGAGGCGACTTGCTTTGGTTCCCACTTTTTGGGATGCACTGCCCTTTTTACGACATGGACGGTCGACGCTTGACGCGTCTCCGAGATGGAGTGTCCGTGGTAAACGTTTCCCTGGCCCGGAGTGATTTAGTAGACGTGCCCCCGGCATGGAGTGTCGCTGGTCGATTTTTCCCTGAGGCGGAGTGTCTGTAGTCGACGTGGCCCCGTCACGGAGTGTCCACTTGACGTTTCCCCAACGCGGAGTATCGGCTGGTTGACGTGTCTCCGAGACGGAGTGTCTGCTTGACGTTTCCCCGTTATGGAGTGTCACTGTTTTACGTTTCCCCGAGGCGGAGTGTCTGTTGTCGATGTGCCCCCGGTACGGAGTGTCTGCTTGACGTTTCCCCGAGGAGGAGTGTCGGCTGGTTGACGTGTCCCCGGCACGTAGTGTCGCTGATCAACTTTTCCCCGGCACGGAGTGTCACTGTTGTTCGACTTGCCCCCGGCACGGAGTGTCGCTGATCGACTTTTCCCCGGCACGGAGTGTCGGTGTTCGACTTGTCCCCAGCACAGAGTTTCGCTGATCGACTTTTCCCCGGCACGGAGTGTCGCTGTTGTTAGACTTGTCCCCGGCACGGAGTGTCGCTGATCGACTTTTCCCCGGCACGGAGTGTCGCTGATGTTCGACTTGTCCCCGGCACGGAGTGTCGCTGATCGACTTGTCCCCGGCACGGAGTGTCGCTGTTCGACTTGTCCCCGGCACGGAGTGTCGCTGTTCGACTTGTCCCCGGCACGGAGTGTCGCTGTTCGACTTGTCCCCGGTATGGAGTGTCGCTGATAGACTTGTCTCCGACACGGAGTGATCTGGTTCCTGCTCTGTAGGAAGCCTGCGCTACCCTTTTTGCGACATGGACGGTCGACGCTCTATTTGACTTGCTCTGCTTCCTGCAGTGTCAGGGGTGAACTTGACTTGTTCTGCTTCTTGCGGTGTCGATATTGGACTCTGCCTTGCTCCACTTTCCGCGGTGTCAGAGTTGAAGTTGACTTGTTGGTTATGATTTGGGTTGATATCAGCATCGCTACACTGGAATATGGTACCAGGAGCGGATCATCATTTTCCATGAGAGGATTTGGGGATTTTTTTTTGTCGGCATTTGCATTGCTGCACTGGAATAATGCCAGGAGCAACTCATCATTTGCCCCGGGAGGATTTGGGAATTGGTTTTTGCTTGGCATCAGTATCGCTACACTGGAATATGGTACCAGGAGCGAATCATCATTTGCGCTTGTTTATCAGGAAGCGATGGCTTAGGAGACAGGTTTTAGGTCCCTATCACCTAAGACTTTTCAATTTTGTGAGCCGTAAGGGTCTCACAAAGCATTTTCTTCCTACGGGTCGTAAGGATCCCGTATGTGTATTTTCTCCAAAGGAGTCATGGGGACTCCTAAGTGTGTTGCTCCTTTGTGAGTCGTAAAGATCTCACGCGGGTATTTTCTCCTCACAAAGTCGAGAGGACTTTGTGAGTGCATTTCATCTCTTTTTTACGAGTTTTCTCCCTTTCGGGTTTTCACAAACTCGCCGGCAGTCCTGCTGTTTTTGCTCACGGAGCCCTTTCGGGTTTTCATCCGTGCACATTTTACTTGTGGACATACCTTCTTTTTTTCTTCTCTTTTTTATTGAATCTTCCCCGCCAGTGGGACTTTGAATGTGGTCTCGCCGGTAGGACTTGGGAGAGATTGGGATCGTTTTACGCCCGTGAATTATATATGGTTTTGCAGGATGTATGATCCAGACCATAGGGCCGGAAAAATTTCGAGATTTTGTTGGCGTCTGCATCGCTGCACTGGAATATGGTACCAGGAGCGACTCATCATTCGCCATTGGGGTATGAGATTTTGAATTTGGTTGGCGTCTGCATCGCTGCACTGGAATATGGTACCAGGAGCGACTCATCATTCGCCATTGGGGTATGGGATTTGGAATTTGGTTGGCGTCTGCATCGCTGCCCTGGAATATGGTACTAGGAGCGACTCATCATTCGCCATTTAAGGATTGGAATTTGGAATTTGGTTGACGTCTACATCGCTGCACTGGAATATGGTACCGGGAGCGACTCATCATTCGCCACTTGGGGATTGGGGAGCGATGGCTTAGGAGACAGGTTTAGGTCCCTGTCACCTAAGGCTTTTCAATTTTATGGGCCGTGAGGGTCCCATAAAAGCATTTTCTCTCTATGAGTCGTAAGGATCCTGCAGGTGTATTTTCTCCTTAGGAGTCGTGAGGACTCCCAAGTGTTTTTTTCTTTGTGAGTCGTAAGGATCCCACGAAGGTTTGTTCTCCTCATGTATCGTGAGGACACATGAGTGGGTCTTCTCAATGGAGCATAATTCCAAAGGAGGAGACCAGCCGCGTAACTGGTGATTACGGTGGAGCATGGGTATGATGAAAATTATTTTAGCCCATGGATTGTATACGATAGTCAACTTGGGGACTAACTGTAGGGCTGGAAGAATTTTGGGAAATTGGATTTTGATTGGCGTCTGCATCGCTGCACTGGAATATGGTATCAGGAGCGACTCATCATTCGCCGTTGTTTTGTTTTTTTGTTTTGTTTTTGTTTTACCGCGATTGCTCTATCATTTCAGCTTTTCTTATCGCGAAGATCGCGATTGCCCTATCATTTCGGCTTTTATTCGCGGTTGCCCCATCATTTTGGCTTTATTTTCATCTTTATTTTACTCGCTGATTTTTATTGCGAGTTGCCCCATCATTTCGGCTTTTCTTTATTTCTCTTTTATTTACACATTTTTTGTTTATTTACATATACATACATACATACATATATATATATATATTACATTCCCAGTTTAACGACTTAGAGGTCGGTTATTCCTAGTTTAATGACGTGGTGGTCGATTGTTCCCAGTTTAATGACGTGGGGGTCCTCTGTTTCCAGTTTAAAGACTTAGAGGTCTGCTGTTTCCAGTTTAACGACTTAGAGGTCATCTGTTTCCAGTTTAACGACGTGGTGGTCATCTATTTCCAGTTTAACAACTTAGAGGTCATATGTTTCTAGTTTAACGACTTAGAGGTCATCTGTTTTCAGTTTAAAGACTTAGAGGTCAACTGTTTCCAGTTTAACGACTTAGTGGTCATCTGTTTCCAGTTTAAAGACTTAGTGGTCATCTGTTTCCAGTTTAAATACTTAGAGGTCATATGTTTCCAGTTTAACGACTTAGTGGTCATCTGTTTCCAGTTTAAAGACTTAGAGGTCTACTGTTTCCAGTTTAACGACTTAGAGATCATATGTTTCCAAATTAATGACTTAGTGGTCATCTGTTTCCAGTTTAAAGACTTAGAGGTCTACTGTTTCCAGTTTAACGACTTAGAGGTCATCTGTTTCCAGTTTAACGACGTAGAGGTCATTTGTTTCCAGTTTAAAGACTTAGAGGTCTACTGTGCCCAGTTTAATGACGTGGTGGTCGACTGTTTCCAGTTTAACGACGTAGAGGTCATCTATTTCCAGTTTAACGATGTGGTGGTCATCTGTTTCCAGTTTAACGACGTGGTGGTCATCTGGATCAGAAGCGTAGAGAAGATAACTGATTGAGCAGTTGTCAGGGGCACCGCTGGAACTTGCCCGAGATGCCTTATTACTTTGTCGATGTTGATGGCTTTGCCCCCAGCTGGGGCCAAGGAAAGCCGTTCAAATACCGACTTGCGTTCGAAGATGGAAATTGGAAATTTTTAACCCCCCTGCAAATAGAAACATGATTTCAGTATAGACAATCGATATGTACATTGATTGAGCTCGCATGAATATTTAACCCGAAATATGGGGAGGAGAGATTGGTCCCACCGGACGTGCCAGAAACTGTAGGGTGTTTTTCGTCACCCCCGTTGAGATGGGAATACGCGCGTGCTTGTCAGGCGTACTACAGATTCCCCCTGCCTAGGGTAGGCCGGGGTTTAATGATTGTGGGGATCCGAATCTCCGGCAGCCGCGGACTAAGCTGCCGTTAATTACCCCTCGCCTTTGGAGCAAGGGAACCTCCGATTGACGGGTTGAACTGGTCATGCGAACACAATGTGCAGTGTATGTGTGTTTTGTTTTGGAGGGGGCTTGGGTATATCGGGAGCCACGCAGAGTTTTTATGGGGGTCCCGCTACCCGGATAGCGAGCTGGGGGTCAAGGGGGCTAGCAGCCCCCTTGCGGGGCGCGGGGCAGCGCCCCGGCCCAAATTTTTTTTTGAGAGGGATAGTGTTGTAGAGTATGTGTGTGTGTATATATACACACATATATATAAAATAAAATAAGGAAAAGGCATCCAAAGGATGCGTGGGAAAAGCGCCCGCGCTTTGAGCGCAAGAGCGCTAGCGCACCACGTGTCAGCATGTGGGCGCTCGAGCACTAGCGTTTTTGGGCGCAATTGCTTTGAGCGCAAGGGCGTTAGCACTTTGAGCACTAGCGCCCCACGTGTCAGCACGTGGGCGCTCGGGCGCTAGAACTCTGAGCGCAAGAGCGCTAGCGCACCACGTGTTAGCATGTGGGCGCTCGGGCGCTAGCGCTCTGAGTGCAAGAGCGCTAGCGCATTGAGCGCTAGCGCACCACGTGTCAGCACGTGGGCGCTCGGGCGCTAGCGCTCTGAGCGCAAGAGCGCTAGCGCCCTACGTGTCAGCACGTGGGCGCTCGAGCGGCAAAAGGGACTTGGTCCCTGCAATGGGAGTTGTACTCCCAGAAAGGAGCACTTATTATTCTCTGTATATATATATATATATATATATATATATATATATATATAAGGAGTTAAACTCCTAGGATGTTTTGAAGCTAATGAAGGGCTTCTCCCCTTGAGCCCTATTTCTTCCCCAAAGTAGGGTTTCTGGATATGGGTCTCCTTCTTCTTCCTTTGTTGGCCGGATCTTGAAGATCAAGAAGTATGAGATTTTAAAAATCTCTCCTTTCTGAGATCTGATGGCAGATCTGAGTTCCCCTTTGTGGGTTTTGTGGTGAAAAACTATTTAGTTTTGAAAAAGGAAGAGTAAAACTCTTGATTTAATTCAACAGAAAGAAGAAGGTTTTGGAACCTTAAAGAAGGAGGAAGAGGCACATGACCTAATTTTTTTGGGAATGAAAAAGGTATATCTTTTATTCATTATCATGTTGCTTTATATAGGCTTACATATTTACGTATAGCCCCTTGGGCTTTCCAAAATGGCATTTTGCCCATCCCATGGCTCACGTGCCATTTCTTTTTTGCACATAAGCCATGGGCTTACAAAATATTGGCTTTATGCTCATTTTGCATATATTCATGCACAAAAAATTACATAAAAGTTATTTGTTACATGATTTTTTATTTTGGCATGGGGAGGGCCGGCCGCTTCATGTTCGGGCTCGACTCGGGCATGGGCCCGCTTGACCTGGGCGTGGGCCCACCTGGCTTGGGGTTGACCTTGACTTTGACTTGGTCAACCGGGATGCAATTTTCGACCCCAACAGCGATGAATAGCCAATACCACATCCCTAGACCCCTACGAGAGCGGCAAATAGCCCTACCAAGTCTAGAGTTAGGACACCCGGTCTCGACTCCTCGAGATGGTCTCCCACTGGACCGTAGAACCCGGTTACTTGTGCTCCCCGCCTTGGGTCTATCCTAATGCGGAAAAGTAAATAATATACAATGGTGACATCATCCTCAACCCGGAAGTGCCCCAACAAAAGAATATTACATACAATGAATTTTACATGAATGAAAATAAAAACTCTCATCTCACATAAAACTCCCGGCTATTCAAAACACGACGATCCAATATAACATATCACGGCAACACATAACATCACTTGTCATCAACGTAAGTAAATATGCGTATCCCAATTGTCATTGATGTATAGCAATGAAACCGGCGATACACTACATATTACACTTATGGTCGTAGAAAAGAAAGTGTAAAACTACAAAAGTTGGAATCTGCAACCTCCTTAGACATCGCATGTCTAACCAAATGAATTCCTTAGACATCCCATGCCTAACAATTATAAACCCCGCATTTTAGTCTCGATCTCGAAAACAATTTTCAATATCAAGTCGGGCAATTCAACAAGATTCCCGACATCCTGATCGAATGCTCGTCGGAAACTTTAGTAGACGGCCGCACCCCCCGATGCCGACGACGAATTGCACTAAGGCGGAACACCGCTACCGCGAGCACCCGAACGGATGCTTTTGGCGACGGAGTTCTCCTACAGTCACTTGGTCGGGGCTATGGGGCGTGGCTATCTATTATGTTTACCCGGCGAGTATCCGCGTACACTACGTGATTGCGACGGACTTTTGATCGCATCAAAATCCCATGGCAACCGATCAACTGAGACTAAACTGCTAGATTTATAACATTCAAATTAGTTATCTCATAACTACTTGTGGATTCCAAATATTGTATCACATTACAGAAAAAGTTAGACGACGTTAAACATTCCGATCGAATCAACAAACACCCAAAATTTCCCTATTTGCTCAACACTTGAACTTAGTTTAAAAGCATCCATCACATGCCACAGTACCAATGAACCAGCCGTAGAAGGGTCAAACCAACGCCTCACATGTGGCAACGCCGAACTACCACAAACCCTAGGCTTTAGAGGCGGTTCTGATGGTCACATAATCGAGTTAAGGTTTTGTTCTTCTAGAGGGTCCACTGCATTACTTGCACGACTTTGAATATTCTTTAACTAAGGAAAAATCCAACACTTGGAAATTTTCCGGCAGGGGAAAAAGTGAGTTATTGATATCCGTTCGAACTTTTTAACACTGTCTAAACAATCATGAAACCAGGCTAGAATTGCGAATACGAAACACTCCGAATTTATAATGCAGTAAATTAACATCACATGTAATTTTAGCAAAAATAAACAACACCACAAGTACTAAACCCCAGAACCTGGAGCACACCACAAACCCTAAACCCTAACCCTAAGCAAAAACCGGGGTCGCTGGAATTGCTAGCCTAGTCGCCGGCCCAGAACCGAGCAGGGTGGGTGGATTTTGTGCTATGTTCATATTGCATCACATACAACATTCTGCAACTGTTTGAAAAAATTTTTGACTCCAGAAATAATTCGACAGAAACTAGGATTTTGCATCGGGTATTTCGAAGTTGTTTCGGTTTCGTAATCCTACACTTATCCGTGTAATTCTCTAGCTAGGCTCTGATAACACTGTTAGGTTACTTACAATGACAGCAAGGTTTCGGGAGGCATCATCCATGCCAAGTTAAAAATTTTCCATTGAAGATAACCCTAAACCTAGGAACTTTAACTAGAAAATCAAACAAAACAAGCATGTTAACACTTTAACATCTAAGAGTTTGGGATTACAACCTTTGTAGTCCGTTCCTTCGCTTCATAAGCTCCGTGTTGAGGTCCCTTCGCTGCGATCATCAAGTATCCGGACGCTAGAGAGGCTCCATGAAGAGAAAGATGCAATCTTACTTCCAATCTTCAAAAACTAAGATGATCAATCTTGAAGAAACACTAACCCAAGCTCTTGCTTTACTAATCATGTATTAGTAAAGCAAACACCCTAATCTAAGTGGCTAGAATAGATGAGGATGATGAAGTAGGAATTTTGCTCTCTTTTGTTTTCAATTTCTCACATTATTTCATCACAAATAAAAAATCAAGCAAGCTTTATGAGCTTGAAGAAGATGAAGAAGAAAGTGATGAATGAATTATATTTAAGGTTGGAAATGCAACCATAGTTTAATATGTGTCATGGCTAACTCATGTAGAGAATTAACCATAGGCTAGGGTTAAACTTGGGTTAACAAATATCAAGGATAAAACAAAAAGGGTGGATAAAGTCAAAGGAACAAGAAGCTTCCTCAAATCTCATCCAAAAGAAAATGAATTATCTTTAATAAAATGTTAACCCTAATCTAAAACCCTAGCATGGTTTAAACTCTAAACCCTAGTTGCATTTATAACCCTCACATGTTACAATATTATATATCACATATACAATATTTTGTAACAAAAGAAAATAATACAATTAACATATATCACATATATATCAATGTATTATCAAGTGAGAAAAAGAATCTTTAAGTGAGCTTATATTAGTTAATGTAATGTA
Source organism: Agapanthus africanus (assembly GCA_030015575.1). NCBI lineage: Eukaryota > Viridiplantae > Streptophyta > Magnoliopsida > Asparagales > Amaryllidaceae > Agapanthus > Agapanthus africanus. Next base: position 249,299,575 of record JASDDO010000004.1, on the reverse strand, counting down.
ATATATCAAATATATAATTATACATTAAATTATCGAATCAACACTTGATCCGATAATCCGGCTATTTCACAAATAACCGACTAATATAAAATGTATCAGTTCATCGAATCAACACTTGATCTGATGACCCGGCTATATCACATATACCCGACCGATATCACATATCGCGAGAATCGAATACAGTATCACATACTCGTATTATTCTTGGTCCCGCACATATCACATATATGCTCCTACTCCGTTTTGCCTGAGCCATGAAACCTCGGTGTAAGACTCTAAAGAATCATCAATATGCCGGCAGTAGGTGATGATCATATCAAACACCCACAAGCTGCAAGCGGTCAGCTAAACGTGACAGCTATCCAGGTATTGAGCGATCAGAAGATCAACAAGCAAGCATGTACATTCTCCTGCGAATCCAATCAGTAACACTCCCGTACAGACCGGTCTCTTGGTCTGATATGTCGCATATCCAGTCTAGGGGTGGTAAACGTCAGACCCCAGTAACCGATAAGTCGTGTCGATATGAGGTCCATAACAGTTCGAGAAACTACTAATAACACTTACTAGTAAATCTCAGCAACCCTGACCAGGGATTTCCAGTTATAGCCAATCGAACACAGCGCAACATCAACTCCCAATACCGGGAGAGACGAAACCCCTCCTATCGCTCATTGCCTCCATGTGATTCGGGACTGTACCCAAAAGCCACCGTTTTGCACGTTCTCTTGAACGTGGTAATGTGGAAATCAAAGCACAGTGGGAATCACACAAGACTCTATGACGATCTCGGGTCTACATACTAACCTGTACTAGTGTCACCAGAGAACTGCCATCTGACGTGAGGTATAATACCATCTGGGAGTTCTCGGCGAGTCCGTCCAGTGTACCCAGTCTCCACTGAGCACCCTATACTATCTCTGATGTCAAACACCAATGGATATGGGATCATCCATCGCCCATCTACATGGGTCGAGAAGCTATACGCTAGTCTACTCTGGTATATCGATGCCATGTATCGATACAGCTACGACTAGGAACATTTGAAGGATGTACTTAGCGACTACTCTGTCCCCACTAGTATGATCTGCATCATAGTCCCGGTAGTCAAGTACTCATCCTAAGGGCTTTATCAACATGTAACATAGAGACAATCAGAGTACATGTTAAGATAAAGAGCAACCAGATAGCATACTATCATGTCGAGCAAGAAAGTCCTCCATATATATGTCCAAGCATCCACTACAATATACATCGTATGTACAGTAATGGCCTCTAGGGCATACATATCACTAACAACAATAAAATCCGGTCAGGCTGGCCATTCTTCTGAGTTTGGACTTCGTATTTGAGTTGTGGTTTAGACTCTGGAATATTGGTTGATTGGTATTTCTTGTTTAGCCAAGTTTGGATATGAATTTATCTAGTTGTTTGGGGGCTATTCGGGGTTATTTCGAACTCGATATTTCTAACATTGTTTAAAGTTTACAGTACATACATTTCTATATGTGACCATGAATGTCATTAGATCGGTACAACTTGTCTAATTGATATAGTTCTTTTAGACAAGTTTGTGAACGTGACATTCACGTTGATGTTCTGTGTTATACTGTGTTTGTTGCGGATTCATCGTGGTGGATAGATTGGATGCAATGATTGTGCGGTTTAGTTTTATTTGTACATTTGATATCGCGGGACGAGCATCCGACATGTGGACTGCCGTCACTACCTGTTTGTATAGTATTTGTTTGGGGCACGACCGGGTTGAGGTCGATGTCACCGTTGTACATATTTTCTTTTCTGTACTAGGATTACCCCGCGATGGAGTGCACGTATAGCCGGGTTCTGGAGGGAAACATGCCCGCATCTCATGGCATTGAGACGGAGGGGGCCTCACTTTAGAATTGGCGGGCTATTTTTCACACTCGTAGGGGGTACAGGTTGACCCAAGGAGGGGTGCTCAAGTTACCGGATTCCGTGAAGTGCCGGGTGGCCCATTCACTTTGATAAAGGGGCTGCCTCGCTTCTGGTTTTGGCGGGCAACTTTCCGCACTCGTAGGGGTCTAGGTTTTCATTGCACAGGCTATCCACACGACAAGGGGAACGTCGAGTTTCACTTGCGGCTCAAAGGAAACCCGAGGCTCCCAGATTATCTGTATTATTCTGTATGTATATTGCTTATTTGTGATGTTGCATCTATCACACCTGGAGCGATCATTATATATATTTATATATACTAGTAGATGTTGTATATGTTTTACACCCGCGCTAGTCCAGTTCCCGCTCTGTCGTTAGTTAAGTAACCTAACGGGTGATGACGGGACCCAGTGGCGAATGCGGATGGCATATATGTACATCATATTTTGGTTCTTTTCTGTTGTGATTAATTGATGGGACTGCGTTGATTCTGATCAATGCAAGGAATACAGACCTAATTGATGTTGTTGGAATAAATTTTCAAAAGCTGTTATTGCAAGGACGTTTTCTTTTGTTTTGCACAGCGGTATTCGGTTATGAATATCCAGCACCTCATTCGACGAGGCAAGGGCCGAGATCCCTTCATCGGGAGTGGCCCCTTGGGCAGAAGTTTGTGTCAGGGTAATAACTTCACTATAGTCGATTACGTTTTGCATTGCATCGTGGTATCCAGTCTGGAATATCCTGCACCTCATTCCACGAGGAAAGAGCCGAGATCCCTTCACAGGGAGTAACCTCTTTAGCAAAGGTTTTCGCCATTATATATTTGTAAAAAGCTATCTGGTTCCTTCAAATATATCAAGTTCATTACTTTAAAGCTTTTTCGCCAAAAACCATTCGTAGCCCTCCGTCATTTCAGACAGGTAGCACTTAGTATTCATGCTATGTATGTTGGCCTTCGTCAAGGCATGATGTATGGTAGCTATTTGTTACTTTTCTGTTGCATAGATAGATGCGTTAGTTTAGGACAGTCGTACTACTATTTTGGCCTTCGTCAAGGGTATGTACGGGTGAGTTCAATTAACCTGGATAATGACGGGTAGAACTTGACATGTGACTTATGATATGTTGGCCTTCGTCAAGGTCATAAGAGCATGAGGTAGAAATCACATCGGGAGTTTCAAACATACAGGAAACTTGCCAGGAATGCGCATACCTTCTGAAGTGTAATAACTTGAGTGGATTCCATCAAGTTATCATGCGATGATAGTCGGGTCCCGATTCCCACTGATGAGTTGGTTTACTCCTCGGGTGATTTTAGATGATCCCGACTAATTCTTCTTTCAGGTTTGGATGAGAATTTGAGAATACTGTGGGAGACATCCTGATTAGATAAATAGATAACCATTCTGATCTAGGATAGAGTGCACGCTGAGTGTTTCTTTTCTCTCTCTCTCTCTTTGGCAGCGATCATGTCCTGGCCCTATGTTGGATATAGTGCCCTCAGAGTCAATTATTGGATCGCATGCACGTGATAGAAATGATTGAGGGAGGACCTGTACCAGTAGAACAGTCTTACTCGAGAGGTTTGTATACTATCTGGTTTGCCTTTATCATCATGTACATGCTTTAGGTGACATTGTAGTTCACTATTACACGTTGATAGAGAATAGTATGCTACCATGGTTTATCTTTATCATCGTGTACAGCTTTAGGTGACCTTACAGGTCACTATTGCACGTTGGTAGAGCCCTTAGGATTCTTGCTTGACGGCCAGCAGTATGATGGCGATCATATACGTGGGAGCTGGGGTCTATAAGCACATCCTTAAAATGTCCCTAGTCGTGAGAGTTTCGAGACTGGGCATCGATACTCCATTAGTAGACTAGTGTATACAGTCGAGACTCCGACGAGGGGCGGTGGCCGGTCTCACAAGCCATTGGTGTCAGTTGGTTCACCTAAGATGTATACAGGTGCTCATTGGGTTATGAGTACACCGGACAGGACTCGCCGGGAACATGCTAGTTGGTATTATACCTGACGTCAGATAGCAGTTCCCTGGTGACATGTGTACAGGTTAGTTCATCGACCTGAGATCGTCATTTGTCTCGTGTGAGTTCCCACTGTGCTTTGATTACTACCCTACCACGGCTCAAAGGAGTCGTGCAAACAGGTTTTAGTTGGGTACAGTCCCGAGCCACATGGAGGCAGTGAGCGGATCGGCAGGGGTTTGTCTCTCCCGGTATTGGGGGTGAGGTCGCGATGTGTCTAGGAGAGCCATTACATGAAGTCCTTGGCCAAGGCAGGAGATTACCGGTAGGTATTCCAGTAGTATCTCAGGGTGTTCTGGGCTACACTCCGACACGACTTGTACCGCTTTTGGGGGTCTGACTTTCACCAACCCCCTAGGCCCGATATGCGATGCTCATAGACGAACGGACCGGACTGTACGGATATTGTCACTAACAGGCTCAGTAGGGTGTCAGGATGAGTTCACTCATCGACCTCCCTTTTGGTCAATACCCGGTAGCCCGTTACGTACAGCTAGTACCTCTGACGTGCTAGTGGTTAAATCCACAGCCAAAGTATTGACGAGTCTTTAGAGTCCCCCACAGACAGTTTCTCAAGTTTCGGGCGAAACGTTGTAGAGGCCGTATGGATTTATGGCAGGGTTCGAACATACGCGTGCACTTGTGCACGTGTTATGGTTCGGACGGATAATACTAGCGGGCTTTGGTTTAAACCGGATCCTAGTATTATAATGTGTGGATTTTGTCTCTTTGCATTTGTATTCGGTCGAAATACAAATGCGGGTATGTATATACAGTAGCAGGGTTATCCTGTAATTTGTTACCGGATCGCTTTTTGAAGTTGCCAGCTTGCTTTTTCCTTTTGGCCAAATTCCTTTTCTTTTGCTCCTTGGCTGATTTTTCCTTTGAGGGGCTTATTTGCAAATGTGCAATTAGCAAAGGAGGAGGTTTTTTGTGGTGATGGGGCTCCAGCAGATTTCTGGGCTGATCTTAGATTGCTTGATTTCTTTTGTTGATTCATTTATGATCATTGCTTGCATTAATGTGATTGGATTTAAATTAGACTTTGGTGTGACATTTTTTCTTATCATCACCCCTTGCTTTTTCCTACACTCACCTCCCTTCACTACCTCCCTCTCTCTATTTTTTGGCCGGCAATTGGCAGCCTCATTCTTTTTGGTGTGGGGAAAATATTGATCTCATTTTTTTTATCACTACAAAAATTCCGAAGCTCCATTTTTCATTGCTTATTTCTTCTCCACTCCAAAAATGGCAACTTCAATCAACCCTTGAGACAAAGTGATCTACGTATAGTCTACAGCAATCTTGGACACGTCGGCTAGCAAACTTCGTGTCCGAGTTGCTTCGGTTCAGAGGCGAGAGCCCGTAAAAAGACTTCTCGATCTGGTGCCCTTCCGACGAGGAGACCGGAGGTCGGTGATGCAGAGAGGAGCTTAGGATGGTGGACAAAGACCGAAGGACACGGATAGATCGGTATAGCTTTCCAACCCTCTCTCTAGATAGCTAGTTGTAGGTTAATGGTTCGATCCGGGAAAAAGTATACGATAGCGCCAGTTTCAAGTTAAGAAAAAGATTTTGTTTCCGCATTTTGGCCTCGGACAGACGGCCGGGACGCTACCGTACACTTACATGGTATCAGAGCCACGCCATTAACCATTACTAGCTTGTTCTAACGTATTTAATACATCGATCGGCCGAATTTTCAAAAACCGCAATTTCAAAGTCACAGTTTCTGTCGAATTTTTTCTGTGGTCAAAAAATTATTTAGTGTGCTGTAGAAAAACTGGCAGGGTTTTTGAAGTATTCTGAGAAAATTTGGTAGCACGAAGCTACAGTGACGCCGCGGAACCGCGGCCTTACCCTTGCTTTGGCCGCGGTTCCGCCGCTATTTTGTGTCTTCTCTGCACCAAAATTTCTACAGTGCTCTCTGACTTGGAATTGGGGTTTCTGGAATATTTTGTTTGGGCCCAGATTATTTTGAGTGCTGGATTTGTGCTTGGGGCCCACTTCGGGAATTTTGTCGATCGAAAATTTTAAATATGTTAGTTCACAGTATTTGCATTATATCTGCGACCGTGAATGTCATTTGATCAGTAAATCCTGTCTAATTGTTATAGCCCTTTTAGACGGATTTGCGAGCGTGACATTCACGTTGATGTTCTGTGTTGTGCTGTGATGTTGCGGATTTGTCGTGGTGGATAACTTGAATGCAATGGTAGTATAGTTTGGTTGTATTTGTACATTTGATATTGCAGGGCGAGCATCCGACATGTGGACTGCCGTCACTGCCTGTTTGTATATTATTCTTTTGGGGCACGACAGGGCTGAGGTCGATGTACCGGTTGTATATATTTTACTTTCTGCACTAGGATTACCCCGTGGTGGGGTGCACGGATAGCCGGGTTCTACAGGGCAACGAGCCTGCATCTCATGGCTTTGAGACGGAGGGGGTTTCACTCTAGAATTAGCGGGCTATTCGCCACACTCGTAGGGGGTATAGGTTGACCCAAGGAGGGGTGCCCAAGTTACCGGATTCCGTGAAGTGCTGGGTGGTCCATTCACTTTGTTTAAGGGGGCTGCCTCGCTTCAGGTTTTGACGGGTAACTTGCCGCGCCCGTAGGGGTCTAGGATTTCATTGCACAGGCTATCCACACGATCAGGGGAACATCGGGTTTCAGTAGCGGCTCTATGAAACCCGGGGATCCCAGATTATCTGTATTGTTCTGTAATGCTTATTACATTTCTGTGATGTTGCATTTTATCACGCCTTGAGCGAATATTATATATTGATATATATACTAGTAGATGTTGTATATCTTTTGCACCCGTGCTAGTCCAGTCCCCGCTCTGTCGTTAGTTAAGTAACCTAACGGGTGATGACGGGACCGAGTGGCGAATGCGGGTGGCATATACGTACATCGTATTTTCGTTCTTTATTGGTGTGATCAATTGATGGGGCTGCATTGATTCGGATCAATGCAAGCTAAACAAACCTATTCTGATGTTGTTGGAACATTTTTCAAAAAAAGTTGTTATTGCAAGGACGTTCTCTTTTGTTTTGCACGGTGGTATTCGGTTATGAATATCCAGCACCTCAGTCGACGAGGCAAGGGCCGAGATCCCTGTTCATATCAGATTTTTGCATTTTCATACTGCCCAATTTTTGTCACATTGCATATCGGTAGATACTCTTGAGCCGTGTTTGCTAGTCAATTGCAGGATACAGGTTCTCGGTTCTAAAACGGTGAAATTCATGGAAAACACGACAAAATCCGGGTTCCTGCCAACCACAGATAAAACACGGTCTCCGCTCTTCATCCGTATGTTGCCAGATACCAGTTTAGGAAGACAAAATGTCAAATCAATGTCATTCTCATGCACAAGGCTCAATGGTAGCACAAAATCCAAGAGATCTACGCGGAGCTCGAGGCAATCTTGACAAAAAGTCCACTTCAAAACACCTTTCCCTCAACAGAAATTCTGGAAGAAATGTGGAAGTATTTTCAGAAAACACATATGCCAAAATACAGACAACTGCAGACCAGGGCCGTACAGAAAAACCCATGCCCTGAACCCACCATTGCGCGGCGGATCCGCGTCCAATAGGGGGTCTAGGCCGCGGATCCGCGGCCGTACAGTCCCTTCAGCCGACCAATTTTCAGGGGTATTTTTGTCTTTGTATTTGGGTTCTGGTGGTTGCCCTAGGTTTTCATTTTTTGGCCTATAAATAGCCCAGAACTTTGTGAAGGAAAGGGTCCATTCTTGTATTTTCTTTTTCTAGGTTTCAGTTCACATGTTCTTCTTCTTCTCATCTCTTCTCCATTAAACTTGTAGTGAGCTTTGTGAGGGAGGAATGGTAAATAAATAAGATCATTTTATTATCATGCTTGTCTTGCTCTTTCTTTACTTGTAATTTTAATTGTTAAGTAGTTGTTGTTATTTTCTTATTGTTTCTTTCTTCTCTCTTTTTCTTTATCATTCATACGACAATGATACTTACGCTCGATCCTCACCAAGGTGAGGTCGCAAATAGTTAGTCGTATTCTTCTAATCTCCTTCTTTCTATCTTCCTCTTTTGTTTTGTTTTGTTTTTCCTTATCATGAAGTGTGAGTAGTTTTATACTTGTTAGGGTAGGATAAGGGAAGTTTGAGAGAAGGAAATCTCTCTCACTCTTTTCTTGCCCAACAACTTAAATCGACTCCCGTTAATTGAACCACAATCCGCTCCTTACGGCACCCTATCCTACATGATAGCGGTGATTCCATAGTGAGAACGGTTGTGGTTGAATTAACCGGAGGTTATGGCTAAGAGCCAAGAACGGACGGACAAGCACCAAAATGAAGGACTTGCGTTGGAAAGCCTAGCTTATACTCGCAAGTTCCTTCCTAGTCGTGCTAATCCCCGTTGTTGCCGATTACCGTAACACCGATATTAAGAGGGGCAACGAAAGATGTGGAGACTCCTAACTCAAACTAACCTAATCCCAACCCTAACGAGATCTCTTTAAATATCAACTCAACACTTAGATAATCCAACAAAATATGAAAACAGGACTTAACTCGTTAAAACACTTTGAAAAAGACTCCCATCTCCCTGCGGACGACCCGTACTCAACCGGCTAGCTACAACCGAAACCGTCTTGATTGCGGTATTTAAACTAGAACTTGAACACGCACGTATCTTAACAATCAAATGGCGCCGTTGCCGGGGAGACGGTAGTTTATTTCTTTGTGTAATTTCGGGTTAATTTGTAAGTATAAAAAAACGAAAAAAATATATACTTTGTAAAAGAAACCATCTTGTTATTCTTGATTAGTTTTTGTGCAAGTGTGCAGGAAAATACGAAGTTCAAGATCGACTCCAAGGATGTTGAAAATACAGAGTTCAAGTACAGTGCCAAAGACGTGGGAAGATAGACCCACATTTCGCGGCTACACCGCGACGGACAAAAAGAAGCATACGGTCTACTGTCAAGATCTGGAGCTAGTACAGTGAGCAAGTAAAAATTCCAAAGATCCAGACAAGCAGAGGAGACCCACAGAAGCACCGACACAAAAAATGAAGCCCCAAGTCCCTGTTCCTGCCGCGGAACCGCGGCAATAGAAGGCTTAGGCCGCGGATCCGCGGCCACTTGGTGCCTTTGGGCTGCCAACTTTTTTCTGGTGAGTCTCTCTTTTCTCTCCTCTCCTCTGGACTCCACTGAACTGTGTTTTCTGCAGCCTTCTTTGCGCAAATTCTTCTCCCCCTTCCAATAAACTGTTCTTGTGCAGGATTCTTTGCGCCGCAAATAAAAATTGTTTGCAGTTGTTTTGTTACTGTTTTGCATTCTTTAATACGGACTTAAGGGGCTTGAAACCAATCCAGATTGGGTGGGGATTTCATCACCCTTCCCAGGACCCCAAAAATCACTAAAGCATATGCATTGTCCATTGTAAATTAAAAAATACTAGACTTCATCCCTAAGGACTTCGCGCTCATTAGGACAGAGGACTAGTTACAGGCATCGGCCGTTTATCCTATCTGACTTTTGCGGTGCCTAGGCAAGTGTGACGAAGGCAAGTGGTTATTTAATTAAGGAACTTCGCGAAAGCGTTGGACAACCTCCCACTTACCTGGCACTTATCTGGCCGCATTAGACGGAGAAGAGGCGGTTTGAGGTCCTTTTTCTAGCCCTCTGGAACAGTTAGGAGCAGGTCTAGTAGACCTAGGCGACCGTAAATCTAGGTGAGATTGTGCATATCTTGGTTGTGATTACTTAAGCCGTATATCCGTACATATTTCTGTAAAAATCTTTCTAAAAAAAAAAAGAAAAAAATCAAAAACTTTTATAAAAACTTGTCCTTTTGTCGCCAAATCCATTTTCACCCACCACCCATCGCCTTTCTCCATTGACGTTTTCTTACCCTCACCTTCTCCACTTTGACTATACTAAACTCGTTTAGTGTATGTCCGCTTGGACTCGGGACACTAGCGCCCATCTAGTCCGCGTTACGTTAGTCGCGACCGACTACGCGATCGACTCCGAAGTCGATACTCCGTCCACTCCTCTTTCACCCCTTCCTTTGCCGGCCAACTCCGACGTTGACCGGAATTCTGTTCATACATCTTCACCTTCACCTTCACCTTCACCAACCTCTTCTTCCGCGATGTCGGGATTTAATCCGAACATCTCTTTGACCACCGCTGGATTGGCTCCACCTCCTACGGAGACCAATCTCCCACCACCTCCGCCTGTTGTAGTGCCGCAGCGAATCGCACTCCAAGATCGTTTCTACCCCACCCGTTCTGCACTTCCCACCTGCCTTTCTCTTCCTCCGGCCAATGGGGACAACTTTGAAATTAAGCCTCATTTCATCAACATGCTTCCACGTTTTCATGGGCTCGAATCTGAAGATGCCTATATCTTCATCAATAAATTTCAAAACGTCTGTGCCATGATGAAAACAACCCAGCTGTCGGACGATGCTATACGTCTACGGGTCATTCCGTTCACTTTATGCGATCTCGCTGAAAAATGGTTGTATAGCACCGCTTCCCACTCAATCACCAGCTGGGACGAGTTTGTTAAAGCGTTTCTGAAAAAATTCTATCCAAATCATAAGACCGCAAGAATTCGAAATGAAATCAACCAATTCTCCCAGCTTCCTTCTGAACCCTTCTGGAAGTGCTTTGACCGATACAAAGACCTTCTTGTTCAGTGTCCTCACCACGGTATAGAGAAATGGCAACTCTGCCAAACCTTATACGAGGGACTGAACCCAGCAACGAAGCAGTTGCTGGAAACCATCTGTCAGGGCCACTTCCTATCGAAATCTGACGAGGAAGCGTGGCAGTTCTTTGACGATCTTGCGGAGCAAACGCTACAGTGGGAGAGCACCAGACCGACTTCTTCTTCTTCTACCTCCACTTCTACCGGTCAGTCTAGGGTAGGAATCCACCAACTCGATGTCTCTATTGCGATGAAAGTTGAAATGGCTGCAATAACACGAAAGCTTGAAGCGATAGAGAGCAAATTTTCTGCTCCTGCCCCTGTTCTCCCCCTTCGTACCATCTGCGCTTGTTGTTCCGATCCTTCTCACTTGACCGAAGAGTGTCCTTACAATCCACCCTCGCAAGGACAGGATCAGGTTAATGCTGCCTTCCAGCAAAGACCGAGGAATGATCCATACTCTTCCACCTACAATCCCGGTTGGAGGAGCCACCCCAATTTCGCCTGGAATCAGAATCAGAATCAATTCCAAGGCAACAATTTCCAAAGGGCCCATCCGCCGCAACAACAAGCGCAACAACAGACTCAGTATCAGCAGCCCTACCAACCCCAACCTTTCCAAAATCAGACGAACAACTTTGCACCCAACAATTCTTTTCCACCAAACAACTTTGTTCCGTCAAACAACGATAAGGTTTCCTCTCTCAAGCGAAGTCTGGAGGCGTTTGTTAAACAATCGACTCAATCCACCACCAACATCCAGTCTTCGATTCAATCTTTAGTGCAACACACTGCCGCACACGGGCAAAGCATCAAGACCATCGAGGCCCAGATTGCACAGCTGAACGCGGCCTTAAGCGAGCGAGAGAAGGGGAAGCTCCCATCCCAGCCACTTCCAAACCCCGGTCACCCACATAATGCACATGTTGCTCTTGAACAACAGAACCATAATGTGAGTGCCGTGACCACGCTGAGATCGGGAAGGATGCTGCAAAACAACACCGGCACACGAATCAACAATGACACCCCGGCCGCCGCTTCTTCTTCTTCTTCTTCTCCTTCTTCTTCGTCTTCCGAGCCTATTCTCCGTTCTTCAACAGGCTCTCCTTCCTCTTCTTCTGCTCTGAACGGACCCACTTCTCACTCCACGAAAACACCTATTCTGGGATCCGTTCCAACTCCAAAATCTCCTCCTCCAGCATTAGACTCAACCAATTTTCAAAATGTTCCATTTCCAAACCGGTTGAGGTCTAACAAACAAAATCCTCAAATGGAGAAGATTCTGGAGTTATTCAAGCAGGTTAACATTAACATTCCTCTTTTAGATGCTGTCCAACAAGTCCCGTCCTACGCGAAAATCTTAAAAGACTTGTGCACGAAAAAGAGGAAGTCTCAGGTACCCAAGAAAGTTTTCTTGGCTAGTGCTATGAGTGATGCCCTTACCCAATCTTTACCACAAAAACGGAAGGACCCTGGCTGTCCTACGATTTCAATTACTATTGGGGATAAAAACATCAACCGCGCACTATTAGATCTTGGTGCCAGTGTTAACCTGCTTCCGTATTCAGTATACGAGCAATTAGGCGTCGGAGAGCTGAAACCCACACACTGCACTCTCCAAATGGCCGACCGATCGATCACCCATCCTAGGGGTGAGCTAGAGGATGTGTTAATCAAAGTCGGGGACTTCATATTCCCCGTTGACTTCATTGTATTAGATACACAGCCTGTAGCTAACCCCCGGAATCAAATTCCGGTGATACTCGGTCGCCCATTTCTCGCAACCTCAAATGCTGTGATCAATTGTCGCAATGGTTCGATGAACCTCTCTTTTGGAAATATGACGATTGAACTCAACATTTTTAGGTTGGGGAATCAGCCCGCCGAACCTAATGCTCATATACTGGATGTCTGCTCGATCCAGGAGATCACCCCAGAAGATTGTGAATTCGAGGAGTTTTTGTTTGAACACGATAATCTTGACGCCACTAGTGCGTTTCTCTTCGAACCTGCTGCTGTTTCTGCGCCCGACAACGACTACGAGTGTTTCACGTTTTCGAACGATCTTAGCTGCGCACAACCCGAGTTTGAATCCTTCGACTTTCCGGATGAGTTACCTGAACCATCCGACTCGGTTGCCTACACTCGTTTTGAACCTTTGCTGGAGTCCTTTGAGTTCGAGACCTTTGCACCAGTCTTGCCTTCCATCATTTCACCTCCAACGCTCGAACTCAAGCCGTTGCCGTCTCACCTTAAGTATGCTTACTTAGGTGAGAACGAGACCCTCCCTATCATCATTTCGGCTTCTCTAGCTCCCGAGCAAGAGAAAGCCCTTCTCACGGTCTTGCACAGCAACAGGCAAGCTTTTGGCTGGTCCATGGCGGACATCAAGGGGATTAGTCCCCTGATCGTTGAGCATCACATTCATCTGATGGATGATGCCAAACCAGCCCGGGATCCACAAAGACGTCTTAATCCAGTCATGAAGGAGGCTGTGAAGAAGGAGATCGTCAAATGTCTAGATAGTGGTATCATTTACCCTATCTCTGATAGCCAGTGGGTTAGCCCCATTCACGTTGTCCCCAAGAAGTCGGGCATCACTGTCATAACCAACGAGGCGAATGAGTTAATCCCTACTCGCACCCAAACTGGGTGGCGAGTTTGCATTGATTACAGAAAACTCAACGCCGCAACGCGGAAAGACCACTTTCCGCTACCTTTCATTGACTAGATGCTGGAACGATTGGCCGGACATGAATACTATTGTTTTCTTGATGGCTACTCTGGCTATAATCAAATTCCCATCGCCGAAAAAGACCAGGACAAGACCACTTTCACTTGTCCTTTCGGCACGTTTGCATATCGACGCATGCCCTTTGGGTTATGCAATGCGCCCGCTACCTTCCAGCGGTGTATGATGGGAATTTTCTCGGACATGGTGGAAAAATTTCTGGAGATTTTCATAGATGACTTCTCCATCTTCGGCGACTCCTTCGACGAGTGTTTGCTGCATCTTGACGCTGTCCTTACCCGATGTAAGGACAAGAATCTCACTTTGAACTGGGAGAAATGCCACTTCATGGTGCGCGAAGGTATTGTCTTAGGACATATCATCTCGCAAAATGGCATAGAGGTTGACAAAGCAAAGATTGAGGTCATTTCCAATCTGCCTCCTCCCCGATGCGTCAGAGATATCCGAGCCTTCCTTGGCCATGCCGGTTTTTATAGACGGTTTATCAAGGACTTTAGCAAGATTGCTAGGCCCTTGACTCTTTTGCTGGCCAAGGATACGCCTTTCGACTTCAACTCGAGCTGTGTGACTGCATTCGAGTCACTGAAACGCTCACTCACTTCTGCTCCCGTTCTTTCTTCACCTGACTGGACGCACCCATTCGAGATTATGTGCGATGCATCCGACTTTGCCATCGGTGCTGTCCTTGGACAGCACATCAACAAGATGCTGCACGTAATCTATTACGCGAGCCGAACCCTGAACGACGCCCAACTCAATTATACAACAACTGAGAAGGAATTCTTAGCTGTTGTATATGCCTTAGAAAAGTTCAGGCCCTACCTCATCGGCTCTCCAGTCATTGTCTACACAGACCATTCAGCTCTGCGCCATCTTTTTGCGAAGAAAGATGCCAAATCTCGGTTAATACGTTGGATCCTCTTGCTTCAAGAGTTTGACCTTGTCATTAAGGACAAACGAGGATGTGAAAACGTAGTTGCCGACCATCTCTCACGACTTCCTTCTTCGCCTTCGCTTCCAATTCCGATCAACGACGTTTTTCCGGATGAACAACTCTTGACAGTATCGTGCGAACCCTGGTTCGCAGATATTGTGAACTATTTGGCCACGGGATTACTACCGACTGAATGGTCGAGTCAGGACAGACTTCGCTTCTTATCCCAAGTAAAACACTTTTACTGGGACGAACCCTACTTGTTCAAGTACTGTCCCGACCAGATTATTCGTCGGTGTGTCCCTGATGAGGAATTCAAGAGTGTGCTGTCATTTTGCCACGATCAAGCGTGTGGCGGGCATTTTGGGCCCAGAAAGACAGCTGAGAAGATCTTGCAATGTGGTTTCTACTGGCCACAACTTTTCAAAGATGCTCACGACTATTGCAAGACTTGCTCCCGGTGCCAACACATGGGCCGGATATCCCGGAGGAACGAGATGCCGCTCCAACCGATCTTGGTTGTGGAGATTTTCGATGTTTGGGGGATAGATTTCATGGGGCCGTTTCCCAGCTCTTTTGGGAACTTGTACATCCTTCTAGCTGTTGATTACGTCTCTAAATGGGTCGAGGCTGTGCCCAGCCGAACTAACGACAACAAGGTTGTCGTTAGGTTCCTTAAAGAAAACATTTTCTCACGGTTTGGGCACCCCCGAGCGATCATTAGCGACAATGGAAGTCATTTCTGCAATAAAACTTTCGAAGCCTTGATGCGGAAATACTCCATTAATCATAAGCTCTCTACGCCCTACCACCCCCAAACCTGCGGGCAGGCCGAAGTTTCAAATCGGCAAATCAAGCAGATACTGGAGAAGACGGTTTCCAAGAACCGTAAGGATTGGTCGCTGAAACTCACTGATGCCCTTTGGGCATTTAGAACCGCTTATAAGACCGACCTTGGCATGTCTCCCTATCGGCTTGTGTACGGAAAAGCCTGCCACTTTCCTGTCGAAATAGAGCATCGCGCATTTTGGGCGATAAAGGAGCTGAATCTGTCTCTTGAAGATGCGGGCAGCCATCGGAAGCTGCAGTTGAACGAACTGAACGAGCTTAGGGACGAGGCTTACGATAACGCGGTTGTCGTTAAGAATCGAACGAAGGTGTTTCATGATAAACACCTTTTGCGCAAAATCTTCGTACCTGGTCAGCAGGTACTGCTTTACGACACCCGACTTCACTTCCACCCTGGAAAGCTCAGATCTCGCTGGAAAGGGCCGTATTTCGTGCGGAATGTGTATCCGCAGGGCGCTGTGGATTTGGAAAATCCAAAGGACGGTTCACTTTTCAAAGTAAACGGACACCGATGCAAACCGTACCTTAGCGCCGAACCAACAGAGGAGCTCCTGTTCTTACAGGAGCCGGTTTACCCTGCCTGATCTTCCTCTGCCTACCTCCAAACTTCGGTTATCCAGCCAAGAACAGTGGACACTGTTCCAAATAAGTTTGGGGGTATGTACAAACCATTTTGTATATATTTGTGTATATTCTTTTTCTTTTCTTTAAAAACAAAAACAAATAAAAAAATTTGTATCGCTAACCGACAATTTTGACCCTTCAAATGATCTCTTCATGCAACGACAGTGAGGACACTGTCCAGTTTAAGTTTGGGGGTACGCTCGGTACGCATTTCTTACCTTCGCATTCATATGTATATTTTGCATCTGCATATTAATATCCATAAAATCCATAAAAATTTGAAAATTTTCTAAAAAAAATATATAAAAACTTTTTTGTCAAATTAGCATGTGGAAGAACTCTGATTCAACATTCGACGGTTTTTGTTTTAAAAAATAGGAATAACTAGATCTTATGTTTGGATTTTGAAAACCTGAAAGATAACTCTCCTTTGAAGTTAACTATAGCTGATATACGTCTTTACATCACACTACACGTGTCGTAAGATTTTGGGAATTAGATGACAAGTCTTTCATGTTTAAACTTTTAAACAGATAAATGATTTTCTGAGAATCAAATAGGTTTGTTCTGAAATAAGTAATGTCAAGAATAGTTTATGAAGTAAAGCGAATATGAAGGAATGTTATTGATGCCGTAATTGGAGCTAAGTCTGAAAAATAACCCATCTAAAACTTGATTGGAATGATTACACACCAAACCCACTAAACACGTCTTTTATCCAAAAAAAAAATATATTTGAACTGCCGGTTATATCTCCGTTCGTATTAAATCATCTGATTTTCACGACAAACTGTCTTTTGTTTTTGGACCTAGGTAACTTGAGTAATTAAGTCCGCTGGGGTGTTTCTACACCTAATGCCCTAAAACCAACTGGTTTGGGTGCATTGGCCCAAAGCTCGCTAAGAAGCCTAGAAAGTCCAGTTTAAAACAAAGTCAAGCAAGTGTTCTCTCCGAGTTAAAATTCCTAACGGTTCTTTGTGTGAGAATAATCTTGATAAAAGACAGGCTTTTAAAAAAAAATTTAACGGAGATATGAAGGTTTTACTCTTTGATAAAGACTATTGCACGTTCACAGAGGTGTGTATGAAATGAAAACAAGAAAAAGGTGGAGTGAAAATTACGACTTAGTTTCCTGTTATGGAAGATAGAAATTCTGAAGTTGAAACCTTACTGGAAAACGAAACTTGAAAAATACTTAACTCTTTATAAAACTTATGTGATCCTTTTAAAATTGTTATCTGGGCTTTATTGTGCGACATGATGACTTTATTCGACCTTTCGGGAACTTAACGACACTATTTGCACTGCACGTAAAGACATATAAAATCTGTAGTTAAAATAAGAAGCGAGGTGTGAAAAATAAAGGTTCGATAGTCTAGACTTAGGATTATAGAATTGTTATTTTCTGAAACAAAACTTTAGGGTTTGAATCTTAGTTATTTTACAAAACCAACTTGACCGGATTTTGTGGGTAGTATCCGCTGAAAACCCTCAGGAGACAACACTCCTCCTACTAGGGACACCTAGAGGTTTAACGGCTTGTTGCACATGCTCAGTGCAATCGCGTTCCCTGCGAAAGTGAGGTTAGGAAATTTTTTGTGAATAAATGGGCTTTGCTCGGGACGAGCAAATGATAAGTTTGGGGGTATTTGTTCATATCAGATTTTTGCATTTTCATACCGCCCAATTTTTGTCACATTGCATATCGGTAGATACTCTTGAGCCGTGTTTGCTAGTCAATTGCAGGATACAGGTTCTCGGTTCTAAAACGGTGAAATTAATGGAAAACACGACAAAATCCGGGTTCCTGCCAACCACAAATAAAACACGGTCTCCGCTCTTCATACGTATGTTGCCAGATACCAGTTTAGGAAGACAAAATGTCAAATCAATGTCATTCTCATGCACAAGGCTCAATGGTAGCACAAAATCCAAGAGATCTACGCGGAGCTCGAGGCAATCTTGACAAAAAGTCCACTTCAAAACACCTTTCCCTCAACAGAAATTCTGGAAGAAATGTGGAAGTATTTTCAGAAAACACATATGCCAAAATACAGACAACTGCAGACCAGGGCCGTACAGAAAAACCCATGCCCTGAACCCTCCATTGCGCGGCGGATCCGCGTCCAATAGGGGGTGTACGGCCGCGGATCCGCGGCCGTACAGTCCCTTAAGCCGACCAATTTTCAGGGGTATTTTTGTCTTTGTATTTGGGTTCTGGTGGTTGCCCTAGGTTTTCATTTTTTGGCCTATAAATAGCCCAGAACTTTGTGAAGGAAAGGGTCCATTCTTGTATTTTCTTTTTCTAGGTTTTAGTTCACATGTTCTTCTTCTTCTCATCTCTTCTCCATTAAACTTGTAGTGAGCTTTGTGAGGGAGGAATGGTAAATAAAGAAGATCATTTTATTATCATGCTTGTCTTGCTCTTTCTTTACTTGTTGTAATTTTAATTGTTAAGTAGTTGTTGTTATTTTCTTGTTGTTTCTTTCTTCTCTCTTTTTCTTTATCATTCATACGACAATGATACTTACGCTCGATCCTCACCAAGGTGAGGTCGCAAATAGTTAGTCGTATTCTTCTAATCTCCTTCTTTCTATCTTCCTCTTTTGTTTTGTTTTGTTTTTCCTTATCATGAAGTGTGAGTAGTTTTATACTTGTTAGGGTAGGATAAGGGAAGTTTGAGAGAAGGAAATCTCTCTCACTCTTTCCTTGCCCAACAACTTAAATCGACTCCCGTTAATTGAACCACAATCCACTCCTTACGGCACCCTATCCTACATGATAGCGGTGATTCCGTAGTGAGACCGGTTGTGGTTGAATTAACCGGAGGTTATGGCTAAGAGCCAAGAACGGACGGACAAGCACCAAAAGGATGGACTTGCGTTGGAAAGCCTAGCTTGTACTCGCAAGTTCCTTCCTAGTCGTGCTAATCCCCGTTGTTGCCGATTACCGTAACACCGATATTAAGAGGGGCAACGAAAGATGTGGAGACTCCTAACTCAAACTAACCTAATCCCAACCCTAACGAGCTCTCTTTAAATATCAACTCAACACTTAGATAATCCAACAAAATCTGAAAACAGGACTTAACTCGTTAAAACACTTTGAAAAAGACTCCCATCTCCCTGCGGACGACCCGTACTCAACCGGCTAGCTACAAGCGAAACCGTCTTGATTGCGGTATTTAAACTAGAACTTGAACACGCACGTATCTTAACAATCAATCCCTTCACCGGGAGTGACCCCTTGGACAGAAGTTTGCGTCAGGGTAATAACTTCACTATAGTCGATTACTTTTTGCTTTGCATAGTGGTATTCAGTTGGAATATCCTGCACAAAGGACAAGCCGCAGGATCAATCCTCTACCTCCTCCGTACTACCCTTGTAGCCAGGTAAGTGCCAGGTAAGTGGGAAGGAACCACAGTAGTGGGTCTAATTAAAAACCACTAGCCTTTGACACACTTTTCTAGGCACTACAAAAGTAATGCGGATAAGCGATAGATTACCCACGACCTTCCTCTGTCCTTATTGAGCGCGACAGTCCTTAGAGTCTGGTCTAGATATTTTTTAAATTAATGTAGGGTTGATGCAGATGCTCGGTTTGTGATTTGTGGGGCTTAGGAAGGGTGATGAAATCCCCACCTAATCTTGATTTGGTCTTGCCCCTTAAAAATCCGTATTAAAATATGAAATAACAAAACTTTGCAAAAAGATTTTTTTTGAGCGGCGATATTTTGCAAAGAATCCTGCAGAAAAGATATTTTATTGGATTTGAGAGGAAAGAGAAGGAGTTGAGAATCTTACCAGAGAAGTTTGTAACCCTAGATCTCCTGTTTTCTCAAGTCCGTGACTCCAGATTCCCTCGCAAAATTCACACACAAATCGTTAAATATGCAATTTGCAGTTTTGTTTTAATAATGATATGAATCGTCTAAGAATTCAACACAAATAGCAAGAATAAAAAATTACGCACGTCTCCCCGGCAACGGCGCCATTTGATTGGTTCGAAGGAGTGTGTTTGTAGTTAACCGCAATCAGAACGGTGTCGCGCGTAGCTAGACCGAGGTGAGTACGGGTCGCCCTCAGGGAAACGTGGAACCTTTTACTTTTACTTTAGATGTGTTGAGAAAGAAAGGAGAGATAAAGAATTTTATAGAATGGTTTCTAGATCTACGTTAAACAAGAATGTAAAATATAGATCTAGATTATTTTTAAGATGTAGTAAATTTAATAAGAAGGCTTGTAGGGTTCGTTAGGATTTAGTGGTTATGGACGATTAATTAAAAGTTACCCTTTTTATCCATTAATAGATTTAGAACTAGAACGACGGTGATGCGTGTAGATTAGGGTTTCTGGAGGGAAAAGGAATCCCACTCTTAACCCTTATCTCGACACGGAACTCCGTTCATATCTAGCCTTTACCAAAACAATCACTAATCTAATCTCTAATCGCGGTCGGAACTAGCAAAGAATTGCTAGCGCGCCCGATTAGGATGTTAATGATTCTTTTGATAAAGTTCCTAAACTTTATAGGACTTAAAAAGGGTTTAATTATTTTCATCGTCCATTAGCCTACCCTAATCCTACGAACCCTAACAAGCGGAGAATTACTCGCGCATGTTGGGAGAAGAAGATGAAAAGACAGAGAGAGAAAACATAATGTAAAATGCAAAAGAATTAAATAAAATAACTACCTTTATTAATCACTTGAACAATCTACACTTTTATTCCGTAGAAAATGATTACAAACTAGTTGCTTCTCGATCTTTCCTAAGGAGGTAGACGAACAGTTGATGATCAGCCTGGATGCGTGAGCGTCTGGGGATTCGTGATCGCGTCGGCTTGATAACTTTTCCAAGAGGCTCTCGGTGCCCTTTTATAGTGCAAAGCCAGAATCTTTAGGTTGAAAACTTGGTAAAATATAGCATAGATTCACCCCAAAAAATCTCTTCCTCTAACTCCATAGAATTGCGGCGGATCCGTGGCCCAAGGGGGGGTTTGGCCGCGGATCCGCGCTTAAAGGTCAGGATCTCTTGACTGAAATTTTTGGGCTTGCATCTTGTGGCATGTGGCAATCCTAGGCACCTTCAGAATCTGGAAATCTTTTCTCTATTGCTTCCAGACTTGGTCTCCAAGTTTTGCTTCTTAATTAGGCAAGTCTTCTTCAACAACTTGATTTCCTTGATAAATTCTGCATAACAACTTGAAAAATTCTGCACAATAATCTCAAATAATATTTAGTAGACTTAGTTCTACTAGGATTTGGTCAATGAATTTATTTGCATACATTTTTCTACCAAATGCTAATTAAAATATATTAACACATGGAAAATAGTGTTTTTACACATAAACCCTCATATGTATAATATATTATAATAAAGTCTTTTTTTAATATGAAAATGGTAGGAAAAATGTAATACAAATGTGCAGTTTTATCAACTGAACAAATACCCCCAAACTTATCTTTGATCGTCCCGAGCAAACTAGTTTATTCAAGAGGAGAAAAAGAAAGGAGAAAACTAAGCACACTTTCGTAGGCAACACGATTGCACTGAGCACGTGCAACAAGCCATTAAACCTCTAGGTGTCCCTAGTAGGAGGAGTGTTGTCTCCTGAGGGTTTTCAACGGATTACACCCATAAAATCCAATAACAAAAGAAAGATGGTGAAATTTACATATAAAGATAAGAACCATAAAAGAAATACTTTGAAAATTTAGAGTTTCCAACTACACTAGCTTTTCAGTTGTCATGAGCCCTATCTTAATAGTCATGAAAAAATGTTAGAAATCACATCATCTCTCAATAAAACTTCGTCTTTATTTTTCATTCCTACCTTTCATCCAAACATCGATCATATACCCCTACGTGTGTGTAATGGACATCCCTACACTCGGAGAATTCAATTCAAGCTATCATACTCTTGTCCATCTACCTCAGTATATTTTTTTAACTTGATGAATATTTAGATTTGCTCACACATTTTCATGCGACCGTTAATACTTCTTGAGGTACTAACCGACCGATTACTCGTGTGCTTGCTGATTAGGTGATAATATTTTCCTCGTCTTGCACCACCTAAGGCTTAGCAGTGACTCCTAGACCAGTTGGCCTTAGGGCACTAGGTGAAGAGGCACCATCGCTATATTTTTTTATTGCTTCCTTGGCGATACAAAACCAGTGTTCATTTTTTTCTTTTCACCATTTTTATATTTTCTTCATTTTTTCATTTCCTTCATACTTTGGCTTTTAGACAAGAGCATTTCAAGGTATCCTCTACTACCCCGAGTTTCAAGACGTGTGTAAGTGCATATAGTAGGGTATCAACATTCAAATGTTTGGCTTCCAGAATAGAAACTATTTTTCAGACTTATTTTTATCCTCAGATTAGTGACTTCCTTCATCTTACTAACCCTTGGGACAACGGCTCATAACTACTTATTACCAGTTCGTTTAAGAAAACTTCTAATTTTCTTGGTTTTCTTAAACTATTCCTATCTTTTGGATGTAATTTTTCACTTTCTACTCTTTTGTTATCAAAAAAAAAATTGTGCTTATATATAGTATAATGCAAAGTATGTGTAAATAAGCACAAACATATATTTGATTGGTTCGAAGGAGTGTGTTTGTAGTTAACCGCAATCAGAACGGTGTCGCGCGTAGCTAGACCGAGATGAGTACGAGTCATCCTCAGGGAAACGTGGAACCTTTTACTTTTACTTTAGATGTGTTGAGAAAGAAAGGAGAGATAAAGAATTTTATAGAATGGTTTCTAGATCTACGTTAAACAAGAATGTAAAATATAGATCTAGATTATTTTTAAGATGTAGTAAATATAATAAGAAGGCTTTTAGGGTTCGTTAGGATTTAGTGGTTATGGACGATTAATTAAAAGTTACCCTTTTTATCCATTAATAGATTTAGAACTAGAACGACGGTGATGCGTGTAGATTAGGGTTTCTGGAGGGAAAAGGAATCCCACTCTTAACCCTTATCTCGACACGGAACTCCGTTCATATCTAGCCTTTACCAAAACAATCATTAATCTAATCTCTAATCGCGGTCGGAACTAGCAAAGAATTGCTAGCGCGCCCGATTAGGATGTTAATGATTCTTTTGATAAAGTTCCTAAACTTTATAGGACTTAAAAAGGGTTTAATTATTTTCATCGTCCATTAGCCTACCCTAATCCTACGAACCCTAACAAGCGGAGAATTACTCGCGCATGTTGGGAGAAGAAGATGAAAAGACAGAGAGGGAAAACATAATATAAAATGCAAAAGAATTAAATAAAATAACTATCTTTATTAATCACTTGAACAATCTACACTTTTATTCCGTAGAAAATGATTACAAACTAGTTGCTTCTCGATCTTTCCTAAGGAGGTAGACGAACAGTTGATGATCAGCCTGGATGCGTGAGCGTCTGGGGCTTCGTGATCGCGTCGGCTTGATAACTTTTCCAAGAGGCTCTCGGTGCCCTTTTATAGTGCAAAACCAGAATCTTTAGGTTGAAAACTTGGTAAAATATAGCATAGATTCACCCCAAAAAATCTCTTCCTCTAACTCCATAGAATTGCGGCGGATCCGCGGCCCAAGGGGGGGTTTGGCCGCGGATCCGCGCTTAAAGGTCAGGATCTCTTGACTGAAATTTTTGGGCTTGCATCTTGTGACATGTGGCAATCCTAGACACCTTCAGAATCTGGAAATCTTTTCTCTATTGCTTCCAGACTTGGTCTCCAAGTTTTGCTTCTTAATTAGGCAAGTCTTCTTCAACAACTTGATTTCCTTGATAAATTCTGCATAACAACTTGGAAAATTCTGCACAATAATCTCAAATAATAGTAGACTTAGTTCTACTAGGATTTGGTCAATGAATTTATTTGCATACATTTTTCTACCAAATGCTAATTAAAATATATTAACACATGGAAAATAGTGTTTTTACACATAAACCCTCATATGTATAATATATTATAATAAAGTCTTTTTTTAATATGAAAATGGTAGGAAAAATGTAATACAAATGTGCAGTTTTATCAACTGAACAGCACCTCATTCTATGGGGAAAGAGCCGAGATCCCTTCACCGGGAGTGACCTCTTTAGCAAAGGTTATCGCCGCTATATTTTTATAAAAATCTATCCGGTTCCTTCAACGATATCAAGTTCATTACGTTAAAGGATTTTCGCCAAAAATCATTCGTAGCCCTCCGTCATTTCAGAAAGGTAGCACTTAGTATTCATGCTATGTATGTTGGCCTTCGTCAAGGTATAGTGTATGGTAGCTATTTGTTACTTTTCTGCTGCATAGATAGATGCGTTGGTTTGGGACAGTCGTACTACTATTTTGGCCTTCGTCAAGAGTATGTACGGGTGGGTTCAAATTAACCTGGATAATGACGGGTAGAACTTGACATGTGACTTATGATATGTTGGCCTTCGTCAAGGTCATAAGAGCATGGGGTAAAAATCACATCGGGAGTTTCTAAAGAAACTGAAACTTGCCAGATATGCGCATACCTTCTAGAGTGTGATAACGTGAGTGGATTCCATCACGTTATCTGTAGGGTTACTAGGCACTCTCACAAGGGTCTATAAGGCATCAACCATACCCGATTTAAAAATTAGACGTGACGAACAACCCTAACCAAGATCTTTAAACTAGAGATTAGGCGAAACAAAGCATGTTAAACACTTTAACATCTAAGAGTTTGGGATTACAACCTTTGTAGTCCAGTCCTTCACTTCTAAAGCTCCGTGTTGAGGTCCCTTCGCTGCGATCATCGAGTTTCCGAACTCTCGAGAGGCTCCACGAAGAGAAAGATGCAAGCTTGCTTCCGATCTTCGATAACTAAGATGATCTACCTTGAAGTTTCTGTAACACAAGCTCTCACTCACTAAATGAAGTGAACACCCTAATCTAATTGGCAAGAATAGATTAGGATGATGAAGTAGGATTTTAGCTCTCATTTGTTTTCATAATCTCACTCAAAATCATCACTAATGAAAAAGCTAGTAAGCTTTCCATCAAGAACGCAAGGAAGAAGAAGAAGAATCCTTTTGTGATGAATAATGAAAACTCTAGTATGGTTAGAATTGCAACCATGGGTTAAGTATGAAGACTTAACCCATGTAGAAATTTAACTAGGGTAAAGGGTTGGGTTGGGTTAAGAAAATATCTATGCAAAATATCCTAGTCAAAGTCAAAGCTTCAAGAAGCTTCTTGAAAGCATCATGAAGACTTAACCCTAATCCAAACCCTAACCTCAATTAAACTCCACAAAACATGTTATATTTATAACTATAACATGTTACAATATTATATATCACATATACAATATTTATTGTAACAAAATAAAATAATACTATTAACATATATCACATATATATCAATGTATTACTCGAGTGAGAAAAAGAATCTTTTAGTGAGCTTATATTAGTTAATGTAATTTAATATATCAAATATATAATTATACATTAAATAATCGAATCAACACTTGATCCGATAATCCGGCTATTTCATAAATAACCGACTAATATAATCTGTATTAGTTCATCGAATCAACTCTTGATCCGATGACCCGGCTATATCACATATACCCGGCCGATATCTCACATCGCGAGAATCTAATACGGTATCACATACACGTATTGTTCTCGGTCCCGCACATATCATATATGTGCTCCTACTCTGTTTTGCCAGAGCCAAGAAACTTTTGTGTAGGACTCTAAAGAATCGTTAATACGCCGGCAGTAGGTGATGATCATATCAAACACCCACAAGCTGTAAGCGGTCAGCTAAACGTAACAGCCACCCAGGTATTGAGCGCTCAGAAGATCAACAAGAAAGCCTGTACATTCTCCTGTGAATCCAGTCAGTAACACTCCCGTACAGTCTGGTCTCTTCGTCTGATATGTCGCATATCTCGCCTAAGGGTGGTAAACGTCAGACACCAGTAGCTTGATAAGTCGTGTCGATATGAGGTCTATAATAGTTCGAGAAACTACTGATAACACTTACTGGTAAATCTCAGCAACCCTGGCCAGGAATTTCCAGTTATAGCCAATCGAACACAGCACAACATCAACTCTTTATACCGGGAGAGACGAATCCCTTCCTATCGCTCATTGCCTCCATGTGATTCGGGACTGTACCCAAAAGCCACATTTTTGCACGCCCTCTTAGACGTGGTATGATGGAAATCAAAGCACAGTGGAAATCACAAAAGACTCTATGACGATCTCGGGTCTACAGACTGACCTGTACCAGTGTCACCAGAGAACTGCCATCTGACGTGAGGTATAATACCATCTAGGAGTTCTCGGCGAGTCCGTCCAGTGTACCCAGTCTCCACTGAGCACCCGTACATCATCCTTGATGTCAAACACCGATGGATATGGGATCATCCATCGCCCATCATATGGGTCAAGATGCGTATACGCTAGTCTACTCTGGTGTATCGATGCCCTGTCTCGATACACCCACGACTAGGAACATTTAAAGGATGTACTTGGAGACTACTCTATCCCCACTAGTATGATTCGCATCATAGTCCTGGTAGTCAAGTACTCATCCAAAGATATTTATCAACATGTAACATAGAGACAATCAGAGTACATGTTAAGATAAAGAGTAACCAGATAGCGTACTATCATGTCGAGCAAGAAAGTCCTCCCTATATATGTCCAAGCATCTGTAAGTCCATGCTACCCTTCCCCGGTACTTACGGGGTTGCGGAATTGGTGAAAAACGATTTTCAAGAGGGTGGTAACATAGACTACCAATACGGATCTTTGTTAAACAACTAACTAACAACCTAACAAGAGTTTACCTACTCGGTTAGGGGGATATACCTTTCTTGAACTCCTTCGTCTTCAACTCCTCTCGGTGTTCCGATCGGCCTCACCTCGTCGTCTCCTTGCGCCGAAGATGGATCCACCCGAAAGCTTCTACCTTTGGCTTCTTCTTCGAACTTTGAAGAAACTAGATCACTTGGCTTGCTAGGCCTTGTGAACTAGAATGAGTAGAGGAATGTTTTGGTGTCTTTTTATCTCTAAGGCAATGAGTCTCAACACATAAGAATGGTTTGCCTTGAGCTAGAGAGAGCAAGAGGAAGAGGGAGAGCTTGAGAAGAGAGAGCTCAAGAGAGAGAAAGCAAATGAAAGAATGAGCCATACTCTTCTCATTCTCACCTCTCATAATCCAAAAGCCATCATAACAAAAATAGTAATCAAGTATTGTGTGATGGTTTAAGTCAAAATGGCTATATCATTTCATGCACTCATTTTGCATAAATAAACAAGCAAGCAAAAGTCTTTGCCATGGAATGATAGCCATTGTCATGATGATGGTCAACTAGTCCAACCTAGTCAACCGGTCAACAAAGTCAACAAGTCAACAATGTCAACCCCTCAACAACCATGTCACTATAATACTTAATTAATATTAATGTTAATCATATATCTTATTCTCATTAGTGTTAAACAAAAGTCAATGGTCAACAGTCAACTGTCAACAGTCAACAGTCAACAACCCAAATGAGAATACTCCGCCTCTGTCTCTCTGTCAACTGTGCATACACACCCGCATCCGTGTTCCGAGGAACACGAATACAAACGAGATAAAACCAATCCCAAAACCTACACTAGGATCTGTCTTAAACCAAAGCCCGCTAGTGTTAACTGTCCGGACACTGTACGTGCAACCCTGTCGCAAAACCATGCGACCTGTCGCAAAACCATGCGACCTATACTCTTTTGCCTAAAGGCGAATAGCTTTCTGTGTGAGACTCTAAAGACTCGACACTACGCTGGCAGTGGGTTTAACCACAGACCGCAAGCGGCACTAGCTGTGCGTAACGGTCTCCTGGTAGATGCCGACAAGAAGACTGACGAGGTGAAACCCATCTGAACTCCTACTGAGTCTGAATGTGACAATCTCTATACAGTCCGGTCTGTTCGTCTGATACATCGCATAGCGGGCCTAGGGGCGGTAAACGTCAGTCCCCTAATAGCAGTACAAGTCGTGTCGGAGTGAAGCCCAGAACACCCTGAGATAACACTGGAAACCTACCAGTATATCTCGCTTGCCCTGGCCAGGGACTACTCGTGTAATGGCTCTCCTAGACACAGCGCGATGTCAACCCCCAATACCGGGAGAGACGAATCCTGTCTAACTGTCACTGCCTCCAAGTGCTTCGGGACTGCTCCCAACTACTACCTGTTTGCACGACTCAGTAGAGCCGTGGTAGGGTAGTAATCAAAGAACAGTGGGAACACACTCGAGGCGAAGTGACAGTGTCAAGTCAGCGGACTAAGCTGTACTCATGTCACCTGGGAACTGATAACTGACGATAGGTATAGTACCAACCAACAGTTCCCGACGAGTCCTGTCCAGTGTACTCGTAACCCAACGAGCACCCGCATACTATCTCAAGTACGACGTACTGACGGCTGTGGGACAGACTGTCTCCCACACTGGGATGAGAAGCGCATACGCTAGTCTACTCCGGAGTATCGATGCCATGTCTCGATAGTCCTGCGACTAGGGACCTGCATAAGGATGTGCTTATAGATTACCCATCCCCCACTAGTGTGACTGCCATCACAACGCTGGTAATCAAGCAAAGATCCTAAGGGCTCCACTAATGTGTATAGGTGATATACTAAAATAAACACATGTACACATTGAAGTAGAAACAAACCAAGTAGCATACTACTATATTGAGCAAGATTGTTTATACAAGGTGAATATCCCAAGCTTCCATTAAGTAATATACAAACTAGTATGATACAGTAATGGCCTCTAGGGCATATACACTAACAATCTCCCACTTGCACTAAGGCCATGTACTGGCGTATCGAAGACCTATCATCTCGATCAGCCGCTCGAACTGAGTCTGGGGTAAGGCCTTTGTGAGTGGATCAGCAGTGTTATCTTCCGTAGAAACTCTCCGAACCTCGATCTCCTGGCGACCCACGATCTCCCTGATCAGGTGATACCGCCTCAAGATGTGTCTGGACTTCTGATGGGACCTTGGTTCCTTCGCTAAAGCTATAGCCCCGTTGTTGTCGCAATACAGAGGTATTGGATCAACAATGTACGAAACCACCTGAAGTTCAGTTAAGAACTTCCTTACCCAGACAGCTTCTTTTGTGGCATCTGCAGCAGCGATATATTCCACTTCCATCGTCGAGTCAGCAACGGTTTCTTGTTTGGAACTCTTCCAACACACCGCCCCTCCATTGAGGGTAAAGACATAACCCGACATGGACTTGGAATCATCCTTGTCACTCTGGAAGCTGGAGTCAGCAAAGGCCTCGATCTGGAGGTCTTTTCCGCCATACACCAAGAACATCTCCTTGTCCTTCTCAGGTACTTGAGAATGTTCTTTACTGCTATCCAATGTTTCTCCCCAGGGTTTGACTGATACCGGCTTACCACACTCAGTGCATAAGCTACATCTGGTCTGGTACACAACATCGCATACATTATAGAGCCTACCGCAGAAGCGTAGGGTATAATAGACATGCGATCCCTTTCCAAATCAGTCTTGGGAGACATCTCTTTGGAGAGGGTGATCCCGTGACAAGCCGGTAGATTACCGCGCTTGGAATCTTCCATACTGAATCTTTTCAGTATGGTGTCGATGTACCTGGACTGTGAGAGTCCCAGTATCCTCTTGGATCTGTCACGATAGATCCGGATCCCCAGAATGTATGAGGCATCACCCAGGTCTTTCATGGAGAACCTGTGTGACAAGAACCCCTTGACAGATTGTAGCATAGGAATGTCATTTCCTATTAAGAGAATGTCATCCATGTATAAAACGAGGAATACTATAGTTCTCGCTACAAATCTACTATAGATGCATGGTTCATCTGGATTTTTGATAAAGCCAAATTCCTTGACCGTCTCATCAAAACAGATGTTCCAACTCCGCGATGCCTGCTTCAGTCCATAGATGGACTTAAGCAACTTGCACACCTTTCCGCTGCTCCCACTCTGAATGAAACCCTCTGGCTGGTCCATATAAATACACTCCTCTAAATTTCCATTTAGAAAAGCGGTCTTTACGTCCATCTGCCAAATCTCATAATCGTGGAAGGCAGCAATGGCAAGAAGGATCCGAATGGATTTCAGCATAGCTACTGGAGAAAAGGTCTCGTCATAGTCCAAACCAGGTCTTTGACGAAAACCCTTTGCAACCAGTCTAGCTTTATAGGTCTCAACCTGTCCATCTACACCAATCTTCCTTTTGAAGATCCACTTGCATCCTACGGGTTTTACCCCATCTGGAGCAACGTCCATACTTTGTTGGTGTACATGGACTCCATTTTGGTCCGCATTGCATCCAGCCATTTTACCGAGTCAACGCTCTGAATGGCCTACTGGAAGCTAGTCGGCTCATCATAATCTATGATGCAATCCTCTCTATCCCCATCTATGAGAAAACCGTAGTATCTCTCGGGCGGATGAGACTGCCTACTACTCCTGCAGAGCGGCGTAGGAATGTCATGATCTTTCGAACCCTCTGGTTCTACTAAGCTTTCAGTAATAGCTCGTGGCTCTGGAATTTCTTCCAGTTCTATTGCGCTCCCACTTATCTGACTCTCCAAAAACTGAGTTTCTAAGAAGTGGGCATGTCGAGAAACAAAAACCTTTTGTTCCTCTTCGCAATAGAAGAAATATCCCTTGGAGTTCTTTGGATATCCCACAAACTTGCACTGTACTGAGCGTGCCTCGAGCTTGTCCGCATGCTGCTTTCTGACAAAAGCTGGACTTCCCCATGTCTTAATGTGATTAAGATAAGGTCTCTTCCCACACCACATCTCATATGGTGTAGTAGGCACAGTCTTAGTAGGAACTCGGTTCAAAAGGTATGCAGCTGATTCTAGTGCATATCCCCAGAATGATCGCGGTAACTCAGCGTTACTCATCATGGACCGTACCATATCCAATAGGGTACGGTTCCGTCTCTCCGATACACCGTTATGTTGCGGAGTGTATGGAGGAGTAAGCTGAGAGAGAATTCCATTCTCTTTTAAATAGTCCAGGAACTCGGCACTCAAGTATTCACCACCTCGATCCGATCTTAGTGTCTTGATACTTTTGCCGGTTTGTTTTTCTACTTCATTCTTATATTCCTGGAATTTTCCAAAGGCTTCGGATTTATGTTTCATTAAGAAGACATAACCGTACCTTGAAAAGTCATCCGTAAAAGTAATGAAGTAAGAATAACCGCTTCGCGCATGTGTAGACATTGGACCGCACACGTTGCTGTGTACGAGTCCCAAGAGCTCGCTCGCTCTTACTCCGTGTCCAGTGAACGGAGTCTTTGTCATCTTTCCTTTGAGACAGGATTGACAAGTGGCATACGATTGATATTCGAACGGATTCAAATATCCTTCTGTATGTAACTTCGTCAACCTTCTCTCATTGATGTGACCCAGTCTACAATGCCATAAGAAAGTCTGATTTATTTCCGGAAACTTTCTTTTGTGTGTATTCTGGACATTGAAAATCTGTGGTTGGTTTAGTACGTATATACCATTGCTTAATGTACCTGACCCAATCAGAACTTGATTAAGGTGAATGTTTACAACATTACTTACAAACGCAAATTCATAACCTTCTTTAGAAATCAAAGATACAGAAATGATATTACAAGTTGCGTTGGGTACAAAAAAGCAATTACGTAAAACCAAAACATGTCCATCTGACATTCCCAGGTGATAGTCCCCCACGGCCTTAGCATCCATGCTAGCTCCGTTTGCAACTTTGAGGGTCATGTCACCTGCCTTCAAAACCCTACGGTTTCTCAACGCCTGCAAAGAATTACAGATATGAGATCCTGATCCGGTATCCAATACCCAGGAAGTAGAGTTTATTGATAGACAGTTTTCAATAACATACACACCTGAAGCTGAAGCCGTAACTTACTTCAGATCCTGTGTCCTGGCTTTCCAAGCCTTGCAATCTTTCTTCCAGTGACCACTCTTATGACAGAAAAAGCACTCTTCCTTCCCTATAAGCTTCCCCGCTATCTTTGTTGCTTTTGCTTTTCCCTTCGTATCCACTTTACTAACACCGCCCCTTGGTTTGGCGGAGGCTTTCTTCTTCTTTCCCTTGGCTTTCGCCTTGGACCGAGAAGATGAAGATCCTCCTACAAAAAAAGTGGATGTTTCCCTACCTTTCTGTAGGGTGCCCTCTGCACTCCTCAGCATGTTGAGGAGTTCTGAAAGTTCAACTTCTTTTTCTTGTAAGTTGAAGTTCAGGATAAACTGGGCGTAAGTGGAAGGAAGGGACTGGAGAATCAAGTCCGTATAGAGCTCGTTCTCTAACGTGGTCCCAAGTTCCGCGAGCTCCTCAATGAAGCCAATCATCTTAAGCACGTGTTCCGCTACCGATGATCCGATGGCCAACCTTGCCGAATATAACTTCTTCGACACTTCGTATCTTGCGATACGAGATTGCTCTCCATACAGTTCTTTTGTATGGAGAAATATGGATTCGTGGTCCATATTCTCGTGCCTCCTCTGATGTTAGTTGTCCATAGAGGCAAGCACGAGGCACTTGGCCTTCGCGCTATCGATCTCCCAAGTCTTACGGATTTCCTTATCCGCGACGCTGGAGGTGGGACCTGGGACAGGGGGAGCTTTGGTAGTAAGGAGATACCCCAACTTATCATAAGTGATTGCCATTTTGACATTCCTGAGCCAATCTTTGTAGTTTGGCCCTGTCAGTATGTTTTTATCTAGTAATAACTTAAGTCCGGTCATGATGATTGGTCGCTGCAATTAGGAGAGAGAGAAGAAACACTTTAGCATGATGATCTTGCAAGTTTAGAGTGGTTTTTAATTTGTCTAAACAGGATGGCTCCCACTGTCTCTCGAATCCCTCCTCAAACCAAAAAGGAAGAATTAGTCAGGATCAATCTCACCGTACAATACTTGCTTAACCGTTCGGCCAGGCTGGTGTCGGTACTTCGAGGGAGGTTTTCCAACGCTTTCGCGAAGTTCCTTAATTTAAGAACCTCTTTTCCCTAGGAGCGTAGCCCCGCTAACACCTTTCTAGACACCTACTTGGTTTATAGCATTGATCGTTAAGTGAGAAATTTCCCGAGGAGTAGCATATACTCACAGTAGGATGGGGATGCAAATATCATTGCGTGACAAAACTGAAGGAATCCTACCAGAATCATCACACTCCAAATGGTATGCAGTGCTAGCAAGTTTCAGTTCTTTTGAAACTCCCGATGTGGATTTTTGCCCCATGCTCTTATGACCTTGACTTTGGCCAAAATATCATAAGTCACATGTCAAGTTCTACCCGTCATTCTCCAGGTTAATTTGAGCCCATCCGCACATACTCTTGACTTTGGCCAAAATGGTAGTACGACTGCCCCAAACCAACACATCTATCTATGCTGCACATGAATACCCAATAGCTACCAATCACTATGCCTTGACTTTGGCCAACATACATAGCTTGAATACTATTGACCATCCATGTGAAACGACGGAGGGCTACGAATGGTTTTGGTGAAACCGTGAACGTAGTGAACTTGATATAATCGATGGAACGAGATAGCTTTTAAAAGGAGTGGCTTAAGCTCCGCGTTTAAAAGTTATTTTTGAAAAGAAACCGAGTGGTTTTTGAAAGTGTTCCAACGACTTTTACTTGGTTTATTTTTTCTTGCATTAGTTCTTTTAATGCGTATTTTTCTTGCATTAGTTCTTTTAATGCGTCCCATCATTTAATCCTACCATTGCAGAAAACAACCAAAATATGACGTACGCTTATGCCATTCGCATTCGCCACGGGGCCACGTCATTACCCGTTAGGTTACTTAACTAACGACAGAGCGGGGGCTGGGCTAGTGCGGCTGCAAAACATAAGCAACGCCTAAATAATATCATACATAGATATATTGCAATGATAGCCATTTCAGATCACAGATGAATACATTGGATATACTAGGAATCCGCAATTTGTACGAGCCTGTAACGAAAAGCGGATTACACAGTCGCGATGAATAGCCAATACCCCACCCTAGACCCCTACGGGTGCAGCAAACTGCCCGCCAAATATCCGAAGTGGAGCAACCTCCCTCAACGACGTGAGTAGGCCACTCGGCACTTCGAGATACCCGGTAGTTTTTGCACCCCACCTTGGGTCTATCCTAGGAGCAAAAAAAGTAAAAAGAAATTATACAATGACGGCTACAACCCCGACCCGGTTGTGCGGCCAAAAATAATATTACATCAATTTACATATTACATGAATTGAAAGATAAAAGGAAACTCTCATCTCACAACCCCCGGCTATTCATCCGCGACAATCCAAAGAATTCATATACACATACCATCAATCATTACAGATCACAGATATGTATAACCCCCACTAATCGACGTATAGCGATTAGCGGACGTTCAATATATATAACACATCACAGATATATACCCGTTAGCCTTAGTCTTTAGAAGTTCGATAAATAAATACGGATTTTCAAGCCCCAAAAACTAATTTTTCTTTCTGGAAAATCTGGGCTGAAAAGACATATTGTAAAAATCCCAAAATACCCCCATAAACACACTGCAAGAAATTTGACCCACGACCGACTCAACTCGGCCGCGGATCCGCGGCAGGAGCATGCTCCCGCCACGGTTCCGCGGCGCGTTGAACAGTTCTCTGGACCAAATTTCTACAATGTCTTTTAAAAAGCCTGAGTCGATTTTTGGAGTATGATTTATCATTTTTTGAACAGAATACAGAATCGACAGAAACTTGATTTTCCGGGTGTTTTTCGTGACTTTTTCT
The DNA here is from genome assembly GCA_030015575.1 of Agapanthus africanus. Lineage (NCBI taxonomy): Eukaryota > Viridiplantae > Streptophyta > Magnoliopsida > Asparagales > Amaryllidaceae > Agapanthus > Agapanthus africanus. The sequence continues at coordinate 249,264,915 of JASDDO010000004.1, read as the reverse complement.
CCGATCGAACTTCTACTTACTTTGCTAACATGTTAGATAGTGTTTAACTAGGCTCTGATACCACTGTAAGTCCATGCTACCCTTCCCCGGTACTTACGGAGTTGCGGAATTGGTGAAAAACGATTTTCAAGAGGGTGGTAACATGGACTACCAATACGGATCTTTGTTAAACGACTAACTAACAACCTAACAAGAGTTTACCTACTCGGTTAGGGGGCTATACCTTTCTTGAACTCCTTCATCTTCAACTCCTCCCGGTGTTCGGATCGGCCTCACCTCGTCGTCTCCTTGCACCGAAGATGGATCCACCCGAAAGCTTCTACCTTTGGCTTCTTCTTCGAACTTTGAAGAAACTAGATCACTTGGCTTGCTAGGCCTTGTGAACTAGAATGAGTAGAGGAATGTTTTGGTGTCTTTTTATCTCTAAGGCAATGAGTCTCAACACATGAGAATGGTTTGCCTTGAGCTAGAGAGAGCAAGAGGAAAAGGGAGAGCTTGAGAAGAGAGAGCTCAAGAGAGAGAAAGCAAATGAAAGAATGAGCCATACTCTTCTCATTCTCACCTCTCATAATCCAAAAGCCATCATAACAAAAATAGTAATCAAGTATTGTGTGATGGTTTAAGTCAAAATGGCTATATCATTTCATGCACTCATTTTGCATAAATAAACAAGCAAACAAAAGTCTTTGCCACGGAATGATAGTCATTGTCATGATGATGGTCAACTAGTCCAACCTAGTCAACAAAGTCAACAAGTCAACAATGTCAACCCCTCAACAACCATGTCACTATAATACTTAATTAATATTAATGTTAATCATATATCTTATTCTCATTAGGGTTAAGCAAAAGTCAATGGTCAACAGTCAACTGTCATCAGTCAACAGTCAACAACCCCAATGAGAATACTCCGCCTCTGTCTCTCTGTCAACTGTGCATACACACCCGCATCCGCGTTCCGAGGAACACGAATACAAACGAGATAAAACCAATTCCAAAACGTACACTAGGATCTGGCTTAAACCAAAGCCCGCTAGTGTTAACTGTCCGGACACTGTACGTGCACAAGTGCACGGATGTGACCGAACCCTGTCGCAAAACCATGCGACCTGTCGCAAAACCATGCGACATCTACTCTTTTGCCTAAAGGCGAATAGCTTTCTGTGTGGGACTCTAAAGACTCGACACTACGCTGGCAGTGGGTTTAACCACAGACCGCAAGCGGCACTAGCTGTGCGTAACGGTCCCCAGGTAGATGCCGACAAGAAGACTGACGAGGTGAAACTCATCTGAACTCCTACTGAGTCTGAATGTGACAATCTCTATACAGTCCGGTCTGTTCGTCTGATACATCGCATGGCGGGCCTAGGGGGCGGTAAACGTCAGTTCCCTAATAGCGGTACAAGTCGTGTCGGAGTGAAGCCCAGAACACCCTGAGATAACACTGGAAACCTACCAGTATATCTCGCTTGCCCTGGCCAGGGACTACTCGTGTAATGGCTCTCCTAGACACAGCGCGATGTCAACCCCCAATACCGGGAGAGACGAATCCTGTCTAACCGTCACTGCCTCCAAGTGCTTCGGGACTGCACCCAACTACTACCTGTTTGCACGACTCCTTTGAGCCATGGTAAGGTAGTAATCTAAGTATAGTGGGAACACACTCGAGGCGAAGTGACAGTGTCAAGTCAGCGGACTAAGCTGTACTCATGTCACCTGGGAACTGATAACTGACGATAGGTATAGTACCAACCAACAGTTCCCGACGGTCATGTCCAGTGTACTCGTAACCCAACGAGCACCAGCATACTATCTCAAGTACGACGTACTGACGGCTGTAGGACAGACCGTCTCCCACACTGGGATGAGAAGCGCATACGCTAGTCTACTCCGGAGTATCGATGCCCTGTCTCGATAGTCCAGCGAATAGGGACCTGCATAAGGATATGCTTATAGATTACCCAGCCTCCACTAGTGTGACTGTCATCACAACGCTGGCAATCAAGCAAAGATCCTAAGGGCTCCACTAATGTGTATAGGTGATATACTAAAATAAACACATGTACACATTGAAGTAGAAACAAACCAAGTAGCATACTACTATATTGAGCAAGATTGTTTATACAAGGTGAATATCCTAAGCTTCCATTAAGTAATATACAAACTAGTATGATACAGTAATAGCCTCTAGGGCATATACACTAACTGCATCCACTACAATATACATCGTATGTACAGAAATGGCCTCTAGGGCATACATATAACTAACAATCTCCCACTTGCACTAGGGCCATCTGTTGTGGTATCGCATACCCAATAATTAGTTGTGGTTGAAGTATCTCATACTCAACCTTCCCATAAAAGTCTCTACTGGGAAAAAAGGCCTTTGTGAGTGGATCCGCGCTGTTGTACTCTGTGTCTACTCTCCTAACCTCGATCTCCCTGGAGATCAACCATCTCCATGATCAGGTGATACTGCCTAAGAATTATATCTGGATTTCTGATGGGACGGGCGTTCCTAGGCCAAAGCCATAACTCCATTGTCACACAATGGTTGGAATGAAGTTCATCTCATGAACTTATATATATCCAGACTGCCTCTTTGGTAGCATCCTTGGTAACGATGTATCTTGCCTTTAATCGTCTGGTATGTCATGGTATCTAGCTTAGAACTCTTCCAATATACCGTCCCTCCACTGAGAGTAAAGACAATGCCTGCGACTGACATTCAGTCGTCCTTATCACCCTGGAACCTTTCCAGTGATTCACCCCAGGATCGATCGATACCATCTCACTACAACTAGTGAGTATCCTAACATCCAATTAGATCTATCTTATAGATCCAAAACCCAGGATTTAGGAGGTATCACTTTGATCCTATATGGAGAATCCTTGTGATAAGCGGAGATTGACCGAGCATAGCATAGGAAACTCCTTTCCTATCAAGAGTATGTCATCCACGTACTCTACGAAGAACACCACCATACTCTCTACTACCTTTTTGTATATACAAGGTTCATCTACCATTTTGATGAAGTCAAACTCTTTGACTACCTCATCAAAACAGGCGTTCCAACTCCGCGATGCCTGATTTATCACATAAAACATCTTGCTCACGTTTCCGCTGCTCCCACTGTCTATGAAGCCCTCTGGCTGTGTACTTATAGACGCTCTCTTCCAAATCATTATTTAGAAAAGCAGTCATGACACCCAACCGCCAGATATCGTAGTCATGGTATGTAGCCGTGTCAAGTAGGATCTGGATAGACTTAAGCATAGTTTTGAAAGTCTCAACTTTTCCATATACACCAAGTAATCTTCTCAAGATATACTTTCTCCTGATGGGGATTTAACCTTTCAGATAAAGCAACCAAAGTCCATACTTTGTTGGTGTATAAGGATTCCATCTCAGATCGATAAGCATCCAGCCATTCTTACAGAGTCCCACTCCTGATGGCCAGCTCGAAACTAGTTGGGTCATCATCTCATGATGCAATCCTCGCTCCCACTGTCATAGAGAAAACCGAAGTATCTCTCAGGTGGGTGAGGAACCCTACTAGATCGGCGGAGAGGCTGAGATTCGTTGGAAACTATTGAATCCTTTGGTTCTACCAAATCATCAGCTGCAGTTTGTATAGCTGGAACTCTTTCCAGTTCTACCTCATGTCCAATAATTTCTTCACAAGAAATTCCCTTTCACAAAGGTGGCATGCTGAAAAACAAAACATCTTTTGTTCCTCGGTTTGGTAGAAAATATTCCCTTACTAATGCTTGGGATATCCAATAAACTTCCACAGAACTGACTTTGCCTCGAGCTTGTCCGGATTTTTCTTTTAGACATAGGCCGGACAACCCCAAATCTTAACTTACTTAAGATATGGGCTCTTCCCATTCCATATCATATGTGAAGTGGTAGGCAACTGATTTGATTGGAACCCTATTCAATAGGTATGCAGCTTCACAAGTGCATAACTCCCAAAAGAAAATAGGCAACTCAGTAATACTCATCATAGAGCACACCATATCACATAGGGTGTGATTGCTCCGCCCCGATACACCGACGTGCTGTAGTGTATACGGAGGAGTAATGCTGAGAGAGAATCTCATTCTCCTTTAGAATAGTCCAGGAATCCCGTGCTCAAGTATTCTCCTCCTTGATCTCATCAAAAGATATAATACTTATACCCGTTTCTGGTTCTCTACTTCTAACTCATATTTATTGAATTTCTCAAAAGGTTCAGACTTGTGTTTCAACAGGAACATATGTCCGAATCTTGAGAGATAAACAATGAATGTAATGAAGTATAAAGAACCGGTCTTGGCATGTATAGACAGGGGACCTTACATACATCATCATGTATCAATCCCAAAAGTTCACTAACTCTTTCTCTGTTTCCAATAAACAGAGTTGTGGTCGTCTTATCTTTGTGACATGACCGGCAAGTTTCATAAGATGTAAATTCAAACTATTTTAGAAATACATCTAAATGTAACTTCAGCTAGTTGGGTCACACTGATATGACCTAGTCTACAATACCTCAAGAAGGATTCTTTCATTTTTGAACTCTTTCTCTTATGTGTGTTCTGTATACTAAGAACTGTAGTTTGATTTAGAACGTGTATGCTTTTAGATAACGTGCCTGAACCGATCAACTCTTGATATAGGAAATGTTCAAAACATTATCCAACAATACAAAATTATATCCTTTCTTTACTTATAAAGAGACTGATATGATGTTGTATATCAGGTTCGGTATCTAATAACATTCATTCAGAATCAATGTATTCTGGTAATACAAGGTGATAACTACCAACAGACTTGGCTGCAACACTTGCACCGTTTCTATCTCATGAAATTTATCACCCGTTCTCAGTTCTCTACCTATCTTTAGCCCATGTAACAAATTACATATGTGGGATCCTGATCTGGTGTCAAATACCCAGGACGTAAAGGATATTGAGAAACAGTTCTGTGTAATGAACACACCCGAAGATGATGCATCAGCATGCACTTTCTTCGTTTGGGTGGCACGGGAATTCTTGTAATCCCCTATTTCCTGCTCTGTCTTATAATAATTATAAGTTGGAGCGGGACCAACGTTCCCTAGCGCAGTATAACAAGCGGGTTCGGTCAATACATCCATATTATTATCTCATAACCAGGAGAGAGAGAGAGAAGAAAACACTCAGCGTGCGCTTTTACAAGATTATATTGGTTATCAATTTATCTAATCAGGATGTCTCCCACCGTTTTAGTCAAATCTTCCTTCAAACCCTAAAAGGAAATACTAGCCGGGATTAATTACACCCTACAAGTTCGCCAATCTTTCAGCCAGGCCAGTGCCGGTACTTTGAGGGAAGTTCCCCGTGCTTTCGCACGGACCTAATTAAAATAAACCTCGTTTTCCCAGGGGCGTAACCCCGTTAACACCTTTCTAGACACCTACTTGATCGGCTAATTGTAATGTGTAAAACTCTCCCAGGAGTAGGTGAAATGAAATCACTAAAAATGGCATTTTCGCCGGATCAAAATGACATAAAAAAGTACTCGCAGCGGGTATCGGGATCCAACTATCTCATAGAAGGTATGCAATCTCATTGCAAATTTCAACTCTTGAAATTCCTAATAATATTTTACCCCTAGCGTCCTATGACCTTGACGGAGGCCAAACTATCCATAGTCCGCTAGTCAAGTTCAACCCGTCATTTCCTGATTGAATTAAACCCACCCGCACGACACTTGACGGAGGCCAAACTACGCCGTACGAATACCCTAATCCAATCGCATCGTATGCTAGAAGATAAGCACTAGTTAGCTACCGTACACTACGCCTTGACGGAGGCCAAACTACCGCAGCACGAATACTAAGTAGTACATATCTGAAATGACGGAGGGCTACGCAGGTTTTTAAGAAAACCATGAGCGTAATGAACTTGATATCGTTGTAGAATCGAGTGATTTTTTAAAAGGAATGCTTTTGAGGCCTTTTCTAGTTTTGCTAAAGAGATCACTCCCGGTGAAGGGATCGTCGTCTCTTTCCTCATCGAATAAGGTGCAGGATATTTCACAAATATCACTATGCAAAGCAAAATCTATATAAGTAATCAAAAGACAAACCGTGTTTGTAGCATCTGCTAGTTTCGCTAAAGAGGTCACTCCCGGTGAAGGGATCTCGGCTCTTTCCTTATCGAATAAGGTGCTGGATGTTCTACAAGGAACACCGCTATGCAAAGCAAGAACTAGAGCTACCAGTTTTTAAACAAATTTCTACAACATCTTTAGGTTTCTTTTAGTTACATTAATCTCATTAATGAAGTCCCATTTTATTTATGCTTCACAAGCATCACATTTGAAACGAAATCTGCAATATAACATATATCTCATATATATAATATAAACATTCATTTCAGGCAGTAATATGTTCTCATCACAGAACAATGCAGCAGAAGAACATATATGAAATATTCGATATACTAGGAGGTCCGTGTTTTAATACGAGCCTGTATAAAACACGGATTCCACGGTCGCGATGAATAGCCAAACCCACATCCCTAGACCCCTACGAGAGCGGTAAGCAACACTGCCAATTCTAGGGTTAGGAGACCCGGTCTCGACTCCTCGAGATGGTCTCCCACTGGACCCTAGAACCCGGTTACTTGTGCTCCCCGCCTTGGGTCTACCTAATGCGGAAAAGTAAATAATATACAATGGTGACATCATCCTCAGCCTGGAAGTGCCCCAATAAAAGAATATTACATATAAATGAATTTTACATGAATGAAAATAAAAACCCTCATCTCAAATAAAAACCCCGGCTATTCAGAACACGACGATCCAATATAACATATCACAGCAACACATAATATCTCATATCATCAACGTAAGCAAGTATGCGTATCCCAATTGTCGTTGATGTATAGCAACGAAGCCGGCGATACACCACATACTACGCTTACGGTCGCAGAAAAGAAAGTGTAAAACTACAACAGTTGGAATCTGCAACCTCCTTACACATCGCATGCCTAACCATATGAATTCCTTAGACATCGCATTCCTAACAATTATAAACCCCGCATTTTAGTCTCATTATCGAAAACTCTTTTCAATATCAAGTCGGGCAATTCAACAAGATTCCCGACATCCTGATCGAATGCTCGTCGCAAGCTTTAGTAGACGGCCGCACCCTCGGATGCCATCGACGAAGTTCACTAAGGCGGAACACCGCTGCCGCGAGCACCCTAACGGATGCTTTTGGCGACGGGGTTCTCCTACAGTCACTTGGTCAGGGTTATGGGGCGTGGCTGTCTATTAAGTTTACCCGGCGAGTATCCGCGTACGCTACATGATTTTGACGGACTTTTGATCACATCAAAATTCCGTGGCAACCGATCATCTGAGACTGAACTGCTAGATTTATAATATTCAAATTAGTTATCTCATAACTACTTATGGATTCCAAATATTGTATCACATTCTAGATAAATAGACAATGTTAAACTTTCCGATCGAATAATCAAACACCCAAGTTTTCCCAAATACCTCACAACACATGAATTAATTTAAAAACATCCATCACATGCCACAGTACCAATGGTCCAGCCGTAGAAGGGTCAAACCAACGCCTCACATGTGGCAACGCCGTACTGCCACAAACCCTAAGGTTTAGAGGCAGTTCAGACAGTCACATAATCGAGTTAAGGTTTGTTGTCTTCTAGAGGGTCCACCGCGTTACTTGCACGACTTAGAACGTTCTTAAACTCCGGAAAAATCCAACACTTGGAAATTTTCCGGCAGAGGAAAAAGTGAGTTATTGATATCCGTTTGAACTTTTTAACATGTTCTAAAAAATTACCCGGACAAAATAAACGAAGTTATACTTTCCGATCGAATCAACGAGCTCCCAATACAACCCAGAAAACTCAACACTTGAGTAAAATTAAAAATACCCAGAAGCATCAGGAAGTACCTACAGATCAACCCTGCCAATACGACTCCATGACTCCCAAGTACCGCCGCGGAACCGCCGCGGGAAGCATGCTCCTGCCGCGGTTCCGCGGCGCCTTCAGGGAGTTAGGGTGTCGTATTTTAGGGTAATCCTTAGAATTTCCTGCTGAATTTTTGAGTATTTTTAAAATGAAAAAAAACAACATTTTTAGAAAAATTCCAGAGAAGGATAAAATATGGGGTTTCGGGGTTCGATCGGACTTTAAACTTCGTCTAGATTTCGCCTAAAGCTCTAGCTTGGCTCTGATACCACTGTAGGGTTACTAGACACTCTCACAAGGGTCTATAAGGCATCAACCATGCCCGATTCAAAAATTAGACGTGCCGAACAACCCTAACCAAGATCTTTAAACTAGAGATTAGGCGAAACAAAGCATGTTAAATACTTTAACATCTAAGAGTTTGGGATTACAACCTTTGTAGTCCGGTCCTTCACTTCTAAAGCTCCTTGTTGAGGTCCCTTCGCTGCGATCATTGAGTTTCCGGACTCTCGAGAGGCTCCACAAAGAGAAAGATGCAAGCTTGCTTCCGATCTTCGATAACTAAGATGATCTACCTTGAAGTTTCTGTAACACAAGCTCTCACTTACTAAATGAAGTGAACACCCTAATCTAATTGGCAAGAATAGATTAGGATGATGAAGTAGGATTTTAGCTCTCATTTATTTTCATAATCTCACACAAAATCATCACTAATGAAAAAGCTAGTAAGCTTTCCATCAAGAACTCAAGGAAGAAGAAGAAGAATTCTTTTGTGATGAATAATGAAAACTCTAGTATGGTTAGAATTGCAACCATGTGTTAAGTATTAAGACTTAACCCATGTAGAGATTTAACTAGGGTAAAGGGTTGGGTTGGGTTAAGGAAATATCTATGCAAAATATCCTAGTCAAAGTCAAAGCTTCAAGAAGCTTCTTGAAAGCTTCATGAAGACTTAACCCTAATCCAAACCCTAACCTCAATTAAACTCCACAAAACATGTTGCATTTATAACCATAAAATGTTACAATATTATATATCACATATACAATATTTATTGTAACAAAATAAAATAATACTATTAACATATATCACATATATATCAATGTATTACTCGAGTGAGAAAAAGAATCTTTTAGTGAGATTATATTATTTAATGTAATTTAATATATCAAATATATAATTATACATTAAATTATCGAATCAACACTTGATCCGATAATCCGGCTATTTCATAAATAACCGACTAATATAATCTGTATTAGTTCATCGAATCTACTCTTGATCCGATGACCCGGCTATATCACATATACCCGGCCGATATCTCATATCGCGAGAATCTAATACGGTATCACATACACGTATTGTTCTCGGTCCCGCACATATCATATATGTGCTCCTACTTCATTTTGCCTGAGCCAAGAAACCTCTGTATAGGACTCTAAAGAATCGTCAATACGCCGGCAGTAGGTGATGATCATATCAAACACCCACAAGCTGCAAGCGGTCAGCTAAACGTAACAGCCACCCAGGTATTGAGCGCTCAGAAGATCAACAAGCAAGCCTGTACATTCTCCTGTGAATCCAGTCAGTAACACTCCCGTACAGTTCGGTCTCGCCGTCTGATATGTCGCATATCTCGCCTAGGGGTGGTAAACGTCATACCCCAGTAGCTTGATAAGTCGTATCGATATGAGGTCTATAACAGTTCGAGAAACTACTGATAACACTTACCAGTAAATCTCAGCAACCCTGGCCAGGGATTTCCAGTTATAGCCAATCGAATACAGCACAACATCAACTCCCTATACCAGGAGAGACGAATCCCCTCCTATCGCTCATTGCCTCCATGTGATTCAAGACTGTACCCAAAAGCCATCTTTTTGCACGCCCTCTTGGACGTGGTATGATGGAAATCAAAGCACAGTGGGAATCACACAAGACTCTATGACGATCTCGGGTCTACAGACTAACATGTACCAGTGTCACCAGAGAACTGCCATCTGATGTGAGGTATAATACCATCTGGGAGTTCTAGGCGAGTCCGTCCAGTGTACCCAGTCTCCACTGAGCACCCGTACATCATCCTTGATGTCAAACACCGATGGATATGGGATCATCCATCGCCCATCATATGGGTCAAGATGCGTATACGCTAGTCTACTCTGGTGTATCGATGCCCTGTCTCGATACACCTACGACTAGGAACATTTGAAGGATGTACTTAGCGACTACTCTGTCCCCACTAGTATGATCTGCATCATAGTCCTGGTAGTCAAGTACTCATCCTAAGGGTTTTATCATCATGTAACATAAAGACAATCAGAGTACATGTTAAGATAAAGAGTAACCAGATAGCGTGCTATCATGTCGAGCAAGAAAGTCCTCCCTATATATGTCCAAGCATCCACTACAATATACATCGTATGTACAGTAATGGCCTCTAGGGCATACATATAACTAACAATATCATGCGATCATAGTTGGATCATGATTCCCACTGATGAGTTGGTTTACTCCTCGGGTGATCCCGACTAATTCTTCTTTCAGGTTTGGAAGAGAATTTGAGGTTATAGTGGGAGCTTTCCTGATTAGATAAATTGATAACCATTCTGATCTAGGTTAGAGTGCACGCTGAGTGTTTCTTTTCTCTCTCTCTTTGGCAGCGACCATGACCCGACCCTTGACTATGACTCAGTGACCAAGTTAACCGAACCTTCTTAAAACACTGGCTTTTGGATTGTCAGAGTTGCATACCTCATTGTCACTCTTACTTTTACCCTTTTCTCCAGAACACCCCTTATTACTATGAACATCCATTTCCATTGGATAAAACCATCGTATGGTTATATACGAACTCGAAGGAACTTGTTCCAGATTCGAGGATGGATTCTGGTTCTGGAGAAAATAAATAGGACTATTCAGTTGTCTTTTCCTTTTACCTTCTCCCAGGTTGCGAGTGCTCCTTGGATTAGGACGGTACACCTATTACGCTAATTGGATTGTCTTCTTCCAAACCATAGACAGGTGCCGAACGGTGGGGAATGAAGAAAACCAATTAGCCTAACGAAGGTGTACAGAAGGTATTAAGAAAAGACAAATAAAGGGATTAGTAAGAGGGCAAAGTAAATTGCGACTGCTATTCACGACCAAACCAAGTATTTCTTCGCCAATCCTACATCACCTTTGTATTTCTCCAAAACACCTCGTATCACTACGAAGATCCACAGTTTATTGGAGACTCCATCGTATGGTTATATACGAAATTGAAGGGACTTGTTCCAGTTCAGGGATGGATTCTGGTTCAGGAGAAATAGGAATAAGGTTTAATTCAGTTGTCTTTTATCTTCACCTTCTCTCAGATCACGAGTACTCCTAGGATTAGGAGAGTACACCCATTATGCTTATTGGATGGTCTTCTTCCAAACTATAGGCTGGTGCCGAACGGTAGGGAAGGAAGAAAACCATTTGGCCTAAAGGGGTGTACAGAAGGTAATGACTAAAGACATATAAAGGGATTTGGAGAGATGGCAAAGAAATATACGGTTGCAGTTGTGAATCTGATAATGGAAGAGGCATTACTAAGAATACCCGGATACCCCTTCTAAACATTTACATGTTTCAGTTTCACTGTGTATTGTTAAAAGAAAACTGATTTCCCAATTAGCCCTTGCTCCAGGGTATGTATTTACCAGGTTTGATTCTCACATCTGTATGGTTTTACAGATGATGAGTGGGAGTAAGTTATTGGGAATTGGGTGATCATCCTCATTATATCGGGATTCGTTGTAATTGGTGATATTTGAGGAAATCGCCTGGGTTGTTTGTCGGACGACAAATATTTGGTTTTGAATATCCGTTGTTATGCACCAATTTCAAATTGATATATCTGTACGTTTATTTTTATAAAGTGAGATATAACTTTTTGAAATTATGTCCGTGACATTTACCTATATCAGTGGATGGTTAGGTAAGGAGTATTAAATAGCGGTGTAATTCTTCTTAACCATAAGTACAGTTTTCAACCTACGACACACAGGGAATGAGTTATTAGACTCAAGGGACTTATACAGAGTATTGTATGTTGTCCAGTGTCCATGAGGACAGAGGGGTTGGTACTCGTACTATATTCTGTTTACTTGTGACTTCTCTAGTTCTTAGACATGTGTTTCGTAGAAATGCAAGGTCTAAGTTTTGATAAGTTATAGGTATAATAATAAAGTAGAGAACCAGGCGTTGCAAGTATCAGGATTCTTCAAGGTGATCGAGGATGTGGATACTTGTGTATGGTATTCGGTTAATAGTAATGATTATGAGAACTTGCTTCTCTTTCAGGTTACTCATATCTGGATGTATTCCTAAGTTGAGTAATGCTGATCGGGCTCTCTCCATTTAGTTGACATGCACTGGAGACAGCTGCATGATTTGAATCTGGTTCCAATTAAATCAGTGCCTCTGTTTCTATATTGGATATAGAATATTTCATATCTTAACAATGTTAAGGTACGGGGAGTTGTCCGGCTTATGATTAAAACCAGACTCTGGATAACTCAAGGCACGTTTCTGTAATGGCTGCTTGTGGGTTGACCTGGGCTATGACGAGGGTTGACTTTCTACCATCTGGAAGATCAATAGTGACATTGTTCTTGACTCGCCACGGTTTTAATAAAAATGGATTTTTTTCAGAAAACAGAAGTGGGAGTATGGTAGAACTGGAAGTGATTCCAGAACCACAAACGATTACTGGAAATTTGATGATAACCTAAACATTCAATCTGGTTTGACATTCCATTGGCCACTCCGCAGATATGGTGGGTAACCTCAGGCACCCGAGAGGTACTCCGGTAGCCTCAAGGACGGTGACAGGGAGGTTCTTGTTTACCCAGACTTTCCATTGCTGTTGTTCCAGACTGTGAGACCCGGCAGGAGGATGAGTATAGCGTCGTTCTAAACTAGCTTATAGAAATGCACGTGTATATGACTCTGCCAGAGGGTTGTCGTAGTCAGTGGGAGCAGCGGAAGCATAGTGGACAAGTAGCTTATGTCTATTTATAGACTAAAGCAGATATAGCGGAGATAGATCATCTATTTCTGATGTGACAGTCATGGGTTTGACTTCATCAGAATAAAAGATGGATCTGTTAAGAAGGTAGTAGGGTGTGATGCCCTGGTATTTGGATGACATACATATAGTAGGAAGTGATATTCCTATACTACGATCGGTTATACTTTGGTTGTCACACAGTGGTTTCTCCACATAGGACTTGGATATTATATCATACATTCTAGTTACTAGATCTATGGTTTTAGATCTAGATTTGGGAAGTGTCCCAATCAGGGTACTTAGACAGCATTCTAAAGGTATTTAGAATGGACGACTCCTGGCACGGTAGTGTACCTGCAGGTGATGGAGTCACCCTCTCTAAAGGTGTCTTACAGACTAAAGGGGAGAGGGATGTGCATGATTGGCAGATCACTTACTTAGGCAATTGAGTCAATCATGAGATGTTAAGTACCACACCAGATGTTGTTTTTACAGTAGATGCAATAAGTTGATATTGATCCAATCCTAGAGAAACATTCGGAAGCAGTTTTAGAACATAAGTGGATGTTCTAGGGGTATGATAACAACAGCCTCTTTTAGGAGACAGTTATCTTTCCAGGCTTCCAAGGTGACCTGGATGACAGAGTAGCTGTCAGAGTTATAGTTTTCCTTCTGACGAGGGGCAGTATTTTGGACAGGTGGTCCAAGCGGATACTGAGGGAGGCATGGCGCAGGATACTGATTGGTTTTAGTTGACGATACAGTCTAAGAAGTTTGGATTTGGAGTTCATTTATGAACTAGGTCCCATCAGATATCCGGACATATTCTAAGACAGGTATTGCTCATTTCGGGAGATGGCTTTCTCCGCGAACTTGAGATAAAGAGAGACATAGAAAGAAACATCAGGGCGGATCCACTAGCTGAGGCTATTTCTCGAACGCAATAGTTTCGCAAACGAGCTTTGTGAGACTGATTAGTAGAGGAGTTGGGTGTTCGGTATCACACGGGCTGTGAGTATGCGACATCGCAATAATTAGCCTTGAGTGCCCTCAGAGTCAATTATTGGATCGCAGGCACGTGATAGCAATGATTGAGGGAGGACCTGTACCGGTAGGACAGTCTTACTCGAGAGGTTTGTATACTATCTGGTTTGCCTTTATCATCGTATACATGCTTTAGGTGACATTGTAGTTCACTATTACATGTTGATAGAGAATAGTATGCTACCATGGTTTATCTTTATCATTGTGTACAGCCTTAGGTGACCTTACAGGTCACTATTGCACGTTGGTAGAGCCCTTAGGATTCTTGCTTGAAGGCCAGCAGTATGATGATCATATACGTGGGAGCTGGGGTCTATAAGCACATCCTTAAAATGTCCCTAGTCGTGGGAGTTTCGAGACTGGGCATCGATACTCCATTAGTAGACTAGTGTATACAGTCGAGACCCTGACGAGCGGCGGTGGCCAGTCTCACAAGCCATTGGTGTCAGTTGGTTCACCTAAGATGTATACAGATGCTCATTGGGTTATGAGTACACCGGAAAGGACTCGCCGGAAACATGCTAGTTGGTATTATACCTGACGTCAGATAGCAGTTCCGTGGTGACATGTGTACAGGTTAGTTCATCGACCTGAGATCGTCATTTGTCTCGTGTGAGTTCCCATTGTGCTTTGATTACTACCCTACCACGGCTCAAAGGAGTCGTGCAAACAGGTTTTAGTTGGGTACAGTCCCGAGCCACATGGAGGCAGTGAGCGGATCGGCAGGGGTTCGTCTCTCCCGGTATTGGGGGTGTGGTCGCGCTGTGTCTAGGAGAGCCATTACACGAAGTCCTTGGCCAAGGCACGATATTTACTGGTAGGTATTCCAGTAGTATCTCAGGGTGTTCTGGGCTATACTCCGACACGACTTGTACCGCTTTTGGGGGTCTGACTTTCACCAACCCCTTAGGCCCGACATGCGATGCTCATAGACGAACGAACCGGACTGTACGGATATTGTCATTGACAGGATCAGTAGGGTGTCAGGATGAGTTCGCTCATCGACCTCCCTTTTGGTCAATACCTGATAGCCCGTTACGTACAGCTAGTACCACTGACGTGCTAGTGGTTAAATCCACAGCCAAAGTATTGACGAGTTTTTAGAGTCCCCCACAGACAGTTTCTCAAGTTTCGGGCGAAACGTTTTAGTGGACGTATAGATTTATGGCAGGGTTTGAACATACGCGTGCACTTGTGCACGTGTTATGGTTCGGATGGATAATACTAGCGGGCTTTGGTTTAAGTCGGATCCTAGTATTATAATGTGTAGATTTTGTCTCTTTGCATTTGTATTCGTTCGAAATACAAATGCGGGTATGTATATACAGTAGCAGGGTTATCCTGTAATTTGTTACCGGATCGCTTTTTGAGGTTGCCAGCTTGCTTTTTCCTTTTGGCCAAATTCCTTTTCTTTTGCTCCTTGGCTGATTTTTCTTTTGAGGGGCTTATCTGCAAATGTGCAATTAGAAAATGTAGGGTTCCTAGGCACTCTAGTGAGGTCTCACATGGCATCAACCATGCCAATTTCAAAAATTAGGGGTGCCGAGAAACCCTAATACGGACCGTTGGCTAGATATTTAGGCGAAAAATGAAACTAGTTTACAACTAAACTATAAGAACGGAAATACAACCTTTGTAGATCCGGTCCTCCACCTCCATAGCTCCGTAATGAACTCTCCTCGCTGTCCAAATGGAATCCCGGGCTCTAGCGTCGGCTTCATCGGAGAAATGGGCGGGCAAGGTCGTCGGCTTCGTGCCGAAGATGATCTACGTCGAGGCATCGCTAGATCAAGCTCCAACTTCACCAAGTCAAGAAAACTTGTGAAGGAAACACACTCTACTACTTGGCAAGAGGTAGAGGATGAAGAAATAGGAAGTGGGTAGACTTTAGAATTGGATTTCTCACTCTTATTCATCAATCACCATTGATGGTCAAGCTTTTTCTTCTTGTGAAGAAAAAGAAGAAGATGAAGAAAGAATTATGATGAGTTATTAAAATGAAAAGGAAAATGAATACTTATCATAATACTAACCTTAGTTTAGTGTAGAGAATGGACCATGGTTAGATATGACGGTTAGGGTTAAGCAAGAGACAAGAATGGTGGACTAAGTCAAAGTTTCATGAAGTTTCAACTAAACTACAAAACTAGCAACCATTCTTTACTCTTCTTTTCAAAATAAATAAATAAATAAGAACCAAAAGAAAACCCTAATCATTAGTTTAACCATGGCTTAATTCTTTACACTTAACCAAGTAAACATGTATCATCAAACATGATACAATCGAGTGCACAAAAGTATATCACATATACAACTTGCACATATCAAGTGAGAAAATCCATTTAAAGTGAACCAATACTAGTTAATGCAAAGTAATATATCAAATATATAATTATACATTAAATCATTAAATCAACACTTGATTTAACGATCCGGTCATATCGCATATAACCGACTAATATCAAGTGTATCAATGTATCGAATCAACACTTGATTCGGTAACCCGGCTATATCACATATAACCGACCAATGATACAAATCGCGAGAATGGAATACGGTATCACATACACGCATTATTCTCGGTCCCGCACATATCTCATATGCGCTCCTATTTCGTTTCGCTTGAGCCAGGAAACCTCTGTGTAGGACTCTAAAGACTCATCAATACGCCGGTAGCAGATGATGATCATATCAAGCACCCACAAGCCGCAAGCGGTCTGCTAAACGTAACGGCCATCCGGGTATTGAACGATCAGAAGATCGACGAGCAAGCCCGCTCACACTCCAGTGAATCCAACCAGTAACACTACTGTACAGTCCGGTCTCGTCGTCTGATATGTCGCATATCTTGCCTAGGGGTGGTAAACGTCAGACCCCAATAGCTCGATAAGTCGTGTCGATATGAGGTCTATAACAATTCGAGAAACTACTGGTAACACTTACCAGTAAATCTCAGCAACCCTGGCCAGGGATTTCCTGTTATAGCCAATCGAACACAGCGCAACATCAACCCCCTATACCGGGAGAGACGAATCCCCTCTTATCGCTCATTGCCTCCATGTGACTCGGGACTGTACCCAAAAACCACCGTTTTGCACGCTCTCTTGGACGTGGTAAGATGGAAATCAAAGCACAGTGGGAACCACACAAGACTCTATGACGATCTCGGGTCAACAGACTACTCTGTACCAGTGTCACCAGAGAACTGCCATCTGACGTGAGGTATAATACCATCTGGGAGTTCTCGGCGAGTCCGTCCAGTGTACCCAGTCTCTACTGAGCACCCGTATAACATCTCCGATGTCAAACACCAATGGATATGGGATCATCCATCGCCCATCTGTATGGGTCGAGAAGGTATACGCTAGTCTACTCTGGTATATCAATGCCCCGTCTCGATACACCCACGACTAGGGACCTTGAAGGATGTACTTATGGACTACCATGTCCCCACTAGTATAATCCGCATCATAGTCCAGGTAGTCAAGTACACATCCTAAGGGCTTTACCAACATGTAACAGAGAGACAATCGGTATACACGTTAAGGTAAAGAGCAACCAGATAGCATACTATCATGTCGAGCAAGAAAGTCCTCCCTATATATGTCCCAGCATCCACTACAATATACATCCTATGTATAGTAATGGCCTCTAGGGCATACATATAACTAACAATCTCCCACTTGCACTAGGGCCATCTGTAGTAGTGGTTGTAGTATCTTATACTCAACCATCCCATAAAAGTCTCTCTCTGGGAATAGGCCTTCGTGAGTGGATCCGCCGTGTTGTCCTCTGAGTCTACTCTCCTAACCTCGATCCCTTAGAGATCAACCATCTCCATGATCAAGTGATACTGCCTTAGAATATGTCTGGATCACTGATGGGACGGGGGTTCCTGGCATAAGCCACAACTCCATTGTCACACAATGGTAGGAACTAAGTTCATCTCATGAACTAATATACATCCAAACAGCCTCTTTGGTAGCATCTTTAGCAGCGATGTATCCTGCCTTTATCGTCTAGTATGTCACGGTATCTAGCTTGGAACTCTTCCAACATACCGTCCCTTTACTGAGGGTAAAGACAATGCCTGTGACTGACACTCAGTCGTCTTTATCACTCTGGAACCCTTCCAGTGATTCTCCCCAGGATCGATTGATACCATCTCACTACAGCTAGTGAGAATCCTAACATCCAATTAAATCTATCTCATAGATCCAAAACTCAGGATTTAGGAGGTATCACTTTGATCCTATATGGAGAATCATTGTGATAAGCGGAGATTGACCGAGCGTAGCATAGGAAACTCCTTTCATATCAAGAGTATGTCATCCACGTACTCTACGAGGATCACCACCATACTCCCTACTACCTTTTTGTTTATACAAGGTTCATCTACCATTTTGATGATGTCAACTTCTTTGACTAATCTATCAAAACAGATGTTCCAACTCCGCGATGCCTGCTTTATCCTATAAAGCATCTTGCACACGTTTCCGCTGCTCCCACTGTCTACGAGGCCCTCTGGCTGTGTACTTATAGACACACTCTTCTAAAACATCATTTAGAAAAGCAGTCATGACACCCAACCACCAGATATCGTAGTCATGGTATGTAGCCGTGACAAGTAGGATCTGGATGGACTTAAGCATAGATCCTTAGAAAAAGTTTCATCATGATCCATACCTGGTCAATGATGCAAACCTTTAACAAGTCTAGCTTTGAAAGTCTCAACCTTTCCAAGTACACCAAGTAATCTTCTCAAGATATACTTGCTCCTGATGGGGATTTAACCCTTCAGATATAGCAACCAAAGTCCACACTTTGTTGGTGTATAAGGATTCCATCTCAGATCGCTAAGCATCCAGCCATTCTTACAGAGTCTTACTCCTGATGGCCAGCTCGAAATCAGTTGGGTTATCATCTCATGATGCAATCCTCGCTCCCACTGTCATAGAGAAACTAAAGTATCTCTCAGGTGGGTGAGGAACCCTACTAGATCGGCGGAGAGGCTGAGGTTCGTTGGTATCTACTGAATCCTTTGGTTGTACCAAATCACCTACTGTATTTTGTATAGCTGGAACCTTTCCAGTTCTACATAACAGACCTTGCCTCGAACTTGTCCGGATTTTGCTTTTAGACATAGGCCGGACAACCCCAAATCTTAACCAATTTAAGATATGGGCTCTTCCCATACCATATCTCATATGGAGTGGTAGGCAACTGATTTGATTCAAACCCTATTCAATAGGTATGCAGCTTCTCAAGTGCATAACCCCCAAAAGGAAATAGGTAACTCAGTAGTACTCATCATAGAGCACACCATATCAGATAGGGTGTATCTGCTCCGCCCCGATATACCATCGTGCTATGGTGTATACGGAGGAGTAATGCTGAGAGAGAATCTCATTCTCCTTTAGAATAGTCCAGGAATTCCATGCACAAGTATTCTCCTCCCTGATCTCATCATAGGACATAATACTTATACCCGTATTTTGGTTCTCTACTTCTAACTTATATTCTGTGAATATCTCAAAAGATTCGGACTTGTGTTTCAACAGGAACATAGGTCTGAATCTCGAAAGATCATCAGAGAATGTAATGAAGTTTAAAGAACCAGTCCTGGCATGTGTAGACAGGAGACCTTGCATACATCATCATGTATTAGTCCCAAGAGTTCACTAACTCTTTCTCTGTTTCCAATAAACAGAGCTATGGTCATCTTATCTTTGTGACATGACTGGCGAGTTTCACAAGATGTAAATTCAAACTGATTTAAATATGCATCTATATGTAACTTCAGCCAGTCGGGTCGCATTGATATGACCTAGTCTACAATACCTCAAGAAGGATCCGTTCATTTCTGAACTCTTCCTCTTGTGTGTGTTCTGTATACTTAAAAACTGTAGTTTGATTTAGAACATCAATGCTTTTAGATAACGTGCCTGAACCGATCAACTTTTGATATAGAAAATGTTCAAAACTTTATCCAACAATACAAAATTATATCCTTTCTTTACTAATAAAGAGACTGATATGATTTTGTATATCAGGTTCGGTATCTAATAACATTCGTTCAGAATCAATGTATTGGTAATACAGGGTGACAGTGACCGACAGACTTGGCTGCAACTCTTGCTCCGTTTTCTTCCTCATGAAACTTATCACCCGTTCTCAGTTTTTCTACCCTTTTGTAGCCCTATGTAACAGATTACATATCTGGGATCCTGATCCGGTATCATATACCAAGGATACGGAGGATACTGAGAAACAGTTCTTTGTAATGAACACACCCGAAGATGATGCATCAGCATGCACTCTCTTCGTTTGGGCGGCATGGGAAATCTGGTATTCCCCAATTTCCTGCTCTGTCTTATAACAATTATAAGTTGGAGCGGGACCAACGTTCCCCAGCTCAGTATAACAAGCGGGTTCGGTCAATAATCCATTTTATTATCTTGATTAAGGCGTGATGTGGTCGCTACCAGGAGAGAGAGAGAAGAAAACACTCAGCGTGCGCTCTTGCAAGAATAGATTGGTTATTATTTTATCTAATCAGGATGGCTCCCACTGCTTTTTATCAAATCTTCCTTCAAACCCTAAAAGGAAAGACTAGCCGGGATTAATTACACACTACAAGTTCGCCAATCTTTCAGCCAGGCCAGTGTCGGTACTTTGAGGGAGGTCCCCCGTGCTTTCGCACGAACCTAATTAATGTAAACCTCGTTTTCCCAGAGGCGTAACCCCGTTAACACCTTTCTAGACACCTACTTGATCGGCTAATTGTAATGTATAAAACTCTCCCAGGAGTAACTCTTACTCGCAGCGGGTATCGGGATCCAACTATCTCATAGAAGGTATGCAATCTCATTGCAAATTTCAACACTTGAAATTCCCGATAATATTTTGCCCCTAACCTCCTATGACCTTGACAAAGGCCAACAAACCATAGGATGCTAGTCAAGTTCAACCCGTCATTTTCTGATTGAATTAAACCCACCCGCACGGCCCTTGACAAAGGCCAACAAGGTCGCACGACTACCCTAACTCAATCTGCATCATATGCATAAGCAGATAAGCACCAGTCAGCTACCGCACACTACGCCTTGACAAAGGCCAACAAACGCAGCACGAATACTAACTACTACTTATCTGAAATGACGGAGGGCTACGACAGGTTTTTCTGAAAACCTATTGCGTAATGAACTTGATATCGTTGTAGAATCAAATGATTTTGAAAATGGAGTGCTTTTGAGGCTTTTCCAGTTTTGCTAAAGGAGTCACTCCCGGTGAAGGGGTCGTCGGTCCTTTCCTCGTCGAATGAGGTGCGGGATATATCATATATATCACTGTGCAAAGCAGAAACTCTTAAAAGCAATCAAAAGACAAACCGAGTGTGTAGCATCTGCCAGTTATTGCTAAAGGAGTCACTCCCGGTGATGGGATCTCGGTCCTTTCCTCATCGAATAAGGTGCAGGATATATCACATATACCGCTGTGCAAAGCAAGAACTGTAGCTACCTATTTTATTTTTGAAATTCGATTCTACAACATCTTTAGGTTTCTTTTCTTTCATTAATCATATTAATGAAGTCTCATCATTTAAGTACCTAAACATCACAGATAAATACGACGTACACTTATGCCATCCGCATTCGCCTCGATGTCCCCTCATGCACCGTTAGGTTAGGTAACTAACGGCAGAGCGGGGCAGGGCTAGCACGGGTGTAAAACATAAGTAACACCTATATAATATATCATATATACTATATACTGTATCTATCACAGAACATCACATGATCACATCACAGATATCGCAGCAGAAGAAACATATGAAATATTGGATATACTAGGACGTCCGTGTTTTCAATACGAGCCAGTATAAAACACGGATTCCACGGTCGTGATGAATAGCCAAACCCACACCCCAAGACCCCTACGAGAGCGGCAAGCAACCCTACCAATTCTAGAGTTAGGAGACCCGGACTCGACTCTTCGAGTTGGTCTCCCACTGGACTCCAGAACCCGGTTACTTGTGCCCTCCTCCTTGGGTCTATCCTAGTGCGGAAAAGTAAATAATATACAAAGGGTGACATCTTCCGCTACCTGGAAGCGCCCCAAATAAAATAATATTACATACAAGTTTTTACATGAATGAAAATGAAAAACACTCATCTCACATAAAAACCCCTCGGCTATTCAAACACGACGATCCAATATAACATATCCAGCAACACATAACATCACATGTCATCAACGTAAGTAAACATGCGCATCCCAATTGTCGTTGACATATAGCAACGAAACCGTCGATATCACATATTACACTTACGGTCACAGAAAAGAAAGTGTAAAACTACAACAGTTGGAATCCGCAACCTGCATAGACAACGCATGCCTAATCCAATGAATTCCTTAGACATCGCATGCCTAACAATTATAAACCCCGCATTTTAGTCTCATTATCGAAAACTCTTTTCAATATCAAGTCGGGCAATTCAACAAGATTCCCGACATCCTGATCGAATGCTCGTCGCAAACTTCAATAGGCGGCCGCACCCCCGATGCCGTCGACGAAGTGCACCAAGGCGGAACACCGCTGCCGCGAGCACCCGAACGGATGCTTTTTGGCGACGGGGTTCTCCTACAGTCACTTGGTCGGGGCTATGTGGTGTAGCTGTCTATTAAGTTTATCCGGCGAGTATCCGCGTACGCTACGTGATTGAGACGGACTTTTGATCACATCAAAATTCCGTGGCAACCGATCAAGTGAGACTAAAGCGCTAGATTCATAACATTCATTCAGTTATCTCATAACTGCTTGTGAATTCCAATTATTGTATCCCATTCCAGATAAATAGAAAATGTTAACTTTCCGATCGAACATTCGAACACCCAAGTTTTCCCGAAACTGCTCAACACATGAAATAAATCTAAAAACATTCAGTTCATGCCTCAGTACCAACGGTCCAGCCGTAGAAGGGTCAAGCCAACGCCTCACATGTGGCACGCCGTACTGCCCCAAACCCTAAGGTTCAAAGGGCAGTTCAAGACGGTCACATAATCGAGTTAAGGTTTGTTATCTTCTAGAGGGACCATCGCGTTACTTGCACTACTTAGAACGTCTTTAAACCACGGAAAAATCCAACACTTGGAAATTTTCCGGCAGGGGAAAAGTTGGGTATTTATATCCGGTCGAACTTTTTAACATATTCTAAAATTATCCGGAAAAACACATAGACAAAGTTTGACAATCCGATCGAATGTACGAACTCCCAATACAACCCAAAATACTCAACTCTTTATTTCAGATTAAAAATTCCCAGGAAAACCAGCACTGCCAAATAGGAATTACTGTGCAAAATTCAATGGGAGATAAGACAAAAGGGCCGCGGAACAGCCGCATTAGCACGCTAATGCCGCGGTTCCGCCGCACTTTAGAAAGATCATTAGGTAATTTTTGCATCATAATTCTTAGAATTTCCTGCTGAATGTTCTTCAAATTTTTAATCTGGAAAAACCCCAATATTTGGAAAAAGTCCAGAGAGCAAATTATGGTTTGGGTTTCGGTTCGATCGGGTTTCAAACATCGTCTAACCATCGCCTAAGGCTCTAGCTTGGCTCTGATACCACTGTAGGGTTCCTAGGCACTCTGGTGAGGTCTCACATGGCATCAACCATGCCAATTTCAAAAATTAGGGGTGCCGAGAAACCCTAATACGGACCGTTGGCTAGATATTTAGGCGAAAAATGAAACTAGTTTACAACTAAACTATAAGAACGGAAATACAACCTTTGTAGATCCGGTCCTCCACCTCCATAGCTCCGCAATGAACTCTCCTCGCTGTCCAAATGGAATCCCGGGCTCTAGCGTCGGCTTCATCGGAGAAATGGACGGGCAAGGTCGTCGGCTTCGTGCCGAAGATGATCTACGTCGAGGCATCGCTAGATCAAGCTCCAACTTGACCAAGTCAAGAAAACTTGTGAAGGAAACACACTCTACTACTTGGCAAGAGGTAGAGGATGAAGAAATAGGAAGTGGGTATATACTTTAGAATTGGATTTCTCACTCTTATTCATCAATCACCATTGATGGTCAAGCTTTTTCTTCTTGTGAAGAAAAAGAAGAAGATGAAGAAAGAATTATGATGAGTTATTAAAATGAAAAGGAAAATGAATACTTATCATAATACTAACCTTAGTTTAGTGTAGAGAATGGACCATGGTTAGATATGATGGTTAGGGTTAAGCAAGAGACAAGAATGGTGGACTAAGTCAAAGTTTCATGAAGTTTCAACTAAACTACAAAACTAGCAACCATTCTTTTCTCTTCTTTTCAAAATAAATAAATGAATAAATAAAAAAGAACCAAAAGAAAACCCTAATCATTAGTTTAACCATGACTTAATTCTTTACACTTAACCAAGTAAACATGTATCATCAAACATGATACAATCAAGTGCACAAAAGTATATCACATATACAACTTGCACATATCAAGTGAGAAAATCCATTTAAAGTGAACCAATACTAATTAATGCAAAGTAATATATCAAATATATAATTATACATTAAATCATTAAATCAACACTTGATTTAACGATCCGGTCATATCGCATATAACCGACTAATATCAAGTGTATCAATGTATCGAATCAACACTTGATTCGGTAACCCGGCTATATCACATATAACCGACCAATGATACAAATCGCGAGAATGGAATACGGTATCACATACACGCATTATTCTCGGTCCCGCACATATCTCATATGCGCTCCTATTTCGTTTCGCTTGAGCCAGGAAACCTCTGTGTAGGACTCTAAAGACTCATCAATACGCCGGTAGCAGATGATGATCATATCAAGCACCCACAAGCCGCAAGCAGTCTGCTAAACGTAACGGCCACCCGGGTATTGAGCGATCAGAAGATCGACGAGCAAGCCCGCTCACACTCCAGTGAATCCAACCAGTAACACTACCGTACAGTCCGGTCTCGTCGTCTGATATGTCGCATATCTTGCCTAGGGGTAGTAAACGCCAGACCCCAATAGCTCGATAAGTCGTGTCGATATGAGGTCTATAACAATTCGAGAAACTACTGGTAACACTTACCAGTAAATCTCAGCAACCCTGGCCAGGGATTTCCTGTTATAGCCAATCGAACACAGCGCAACATCAACCCCCTATACCGGGAGAGACGAATCCCCTCCTATCGCTCATTGCCTCCATGTGACTCGGGACTGTACCCAAAAACCACCGTTTTGCACGCCCTCTTGGACGTGGTAAGATGGAAATCAAAGCACAGTGGGAACCACACAAGACTCTATGACGATCTCGGGTCAACAGACTACTCTGTACCAGTGTCACCAGAGAACTGCCATCTGACGTGAGGTATAATACCATCTGGGAGTTCTCGGCGAGTCCGTCCAATGTACCCAGTCTCTACTGAGCACCCGTATAACATCTCCGATGTCAAACACCAATGGATATGGGATCATCCATCGCCCATCTGTATGGGTCGAGAAGGTATACGCTAGTCTACTCTGGTATATCGATGCCCCGTCTCGATACACCCACGACTAGGGACCTTGAAGGATGTACTTATGGACTACCATGTCCCCACTAGTATGATCCGCATCATAGTCCAGGTAGTCAAGTACACATCCTAAGGGCTTTACCAACATGTAACAGAGAGACAATCGGTATACACGTTAAGGTAAAGAGCAACCAGATAGCATACTATCATGTCGAGCAAGAAAGTCCTCCCTATATATGTCCCAGCATCCACTACAATATACATCCTATGTACAGTAATGGCCTCTAGGGCATACATATAACTAACAGAAAAGGAGGGGGGTTTTTTGGTGCTGGGGCTCCAGCAGATTTCTGGGTTGATCTTGGATTGCTTGCTTTCTTTTGTTGATTCATTTGTGATCATTGCTTGCATTAATGTGATTGGATTTAAATTAGACTTTGGTGTGACATTTTTGCTTATCATCACCCCTTGCTTTTTCCTACACTCACCTCCCTTCACTACCTCCCTCTCTCTATTTTTTGGCCGGCCACTACAATTGGCAGCCTCATTCTTTCTGGTGTGGGGAAAATATTGATCTCATTTTTTTTTATCACTACAAAAATTCCTAAGCTCCATTTTTCATTGCTTATTTCTTCTCCACTCCAAAAATGGAAACTTCAATCAACCCTTGAGACAAAGTGATCTACGTATAGTCTACAGCAATCTTGGACACATCGGCTAGCAAACTTTGTGTCCGAGTTGCCTCGGTTCAGAGGTGGGAGCCCGTAAAAAGACTTCTCGGTGTGGTGCCCTTCCGACGAGGAGACCGGAGATCGGTGATGCAGAGAGGAGCTTGGGATGGTGGCCAAAGACCGAAGGACACGAATCGATCGGTATAGCTTTCCAACTCTCTCTCTAGATAGCTAGTTGTAGGTTAATGGTTCGATCCGGGAAAAAGTATACGATAGCGCCAGTTTCAAGTTAAGAAAAAAATTTTGTTTCCGCATTTTGGCCTCGGACAGACGGCCGGGGCGCTACCGTACACTTACACCCTAGACTAGAACTCATAAACCAAGTTAACCGAACCTTCTTAAAACACTGGCTTTTGAATTGTCAGAGTTGCATACTTCATTTCCACTCATACTTTTACCCTTTCCATTTCTCCGGAACATTCTGTATCATTATGAAGATCCACTTTTCAATGGATATGACCATCGTATAGTTACATACAAACTCGAAGAAACTTGTTTCAGATTCGATGATGGTTTCCGGTTTAGGAGAAATTGAATAGGACTATTCAGTTGTCTTTTCCTTTTACCTTCTCTCAGGATGTGAGGGCTCCTGGCATTAAGAGAAGGTACACCTATTGCTCTTATTGGATAGTCTTCTTCCAAACCATAGGCAGGTGCCGAAAGGTAGGGAATGAAGAAAACAAATTAACCTAAGTGTGGTGTACAGAAGGTAATAAGTAAAGACAAATTAAGGGATTAGAAAGAAAGCAAAGTAAAATGCGACTTCTATCATTCACGACCAAACCGCATAGCTCATCGCCACTCCTACTTCAGCTTTGCATTTCTCCGGTTCAGGAGAAATTGAATAGGTTTATTCAGGTTGGTTTTTATCATTACTTTCTCTCAGGTTGTGAGGGCTCCTAGGATTATGAGAGGGTACACATATTGCGCTTATTGGATAGTCTTCTTCCAAACCATAGGCAGGTGCCGAAAGGTAGGGAATGAAGAAAACCAATTAGCCTAAGGGTGGTGTACAGAAGGTAATGAGTAAAGACAAATAAAGGGATTTGGAGAGACGGCAATGAAATATACGGTTACAGTCATGAATTTGGTTAATGGAAGATGCACTACTAGGAATACCCGGCTACCCCTTCGAAACATTTTCATGTTTCAGTTTCACTATGCATTGTTAATTGAAAACCAATTTCCCAATTAGATTCTTACTCCAGGGTATGTATTTACCAGGTTTGATTCTCACATATGTATGGTTTTACAGATGATGAGTGGGAGTAAGTTATTGGGAATTAGGTGATTATATCCTCATTATATCGGAATTCGTTATAATTGGTGATATTTGAGGAAATCACCTGGGGTTTTGCCTGACGACAAATATTTGGTTTTGAATATCCGTTGTTATGCACCATTTTCAAATTGATATATCTGTACATTTATTTTAGAAAGTGAGATATAACTTTTTCAAATTATGTCCATGACATTTACCTATATCAGTTGATGGTTAAGTAAGGAGCATTAAACAGCGGTGTAATTCTTTTTAACCATAGTACAGTTTTCAACCTACAATGCACAGGGTTTGAGTTATTCAACTCGGCGGACTTGTACAGAGTATTGTATGTTGTCCATTGTCCATTAGGACAGAGGGAATGGTACTCGTACTATATTCAGTTTACTTGTAACTTCTCTAGTTTTAGACAAGTATTTCGTAGAGATGCAAGGTCCAAGTTTTGAGAAGTTATAGGTACAAGAATAAAGTAAAGAACCAGGTGTTGCAAGTACCAGGATTTTTAAAGGTGATTGAAGATGTAGGTACTTGTGTTTGGTATTCAGTTAATAGTTATGGTTTTGAGAAACTTGTTTCTCTTTCAGGTTACTCATATTTGGATGCACTCCTAGTTGAGTAATGCTGATCGTTCTCTTTCCATTTAGTTGACATGCACTGGAGACAGCTACATGATTTGAATCTGGTTCCAATTAAATCAGTGCCTCTTTTTTTATATTGTATATAGAATGGTTCATATCTTAACGATGTTAAGGTATATGGAGTTGTCCGGCTTATGTTTAAAACCAGACTCTGGATAACTCAAGGCACGTTTCTGTAATGGCATTTTGTGGGTTATCCCAGGCTATGACGAGGGTTAACTTTCTACCATCTGGAAGATCAATAGTGATATTGTTCTTGACTCGCCACAGTTTTAGTAAAATGGATTTTTTCATAAAACAGTAGTGGGAGTATGGTAGAACTGGAAGTGATTCCAGAACCACAAACGATTACTGAAAATTTAATAGAACCTAAAAATTCAATCGGGTTTGACATTCCATTAGCCACTCCGCAGATATGGTGGGTAACCTCAAGCACCCGAGAGGTACTTCGGTATCCTCAAGGGCGGTGACAGGAAGGTTCTTGTTTACCCAGACTTGCCATTACTGTTGTTCTAGACTATGAGACCCGGCAGGAGGATGAGTATAGCGTCGTTCTAAATTAGGTTTAGAAGTGCACGTGTATATGACTCTGCCATAGGGTTGTTGTGGTCAGTGGGAGCAGCGGAAGCATAGTGGACAAGTAGCTTATATCTATTTATAGACTAAAGCAGATATAGCGGAGATAGATCATCTATTTTTGATGTGACGGTCATAGGTTTTGACTTCATCATAATAGGGGATGGATCTGTTAAGAAGGTAGTAGGGTGTGATGTCCTGGTATCTGAATGACATGCACTTGTAGGAAGTGATATTCCTATACTACGGTCGGTTATACTATGGTTTTCGCACAGTTGTTTCTCCATATGGGATATGGATATAATATCAGGCATTCTGGTTACTAGATCTTTGGTTTTAGATTTAGATTTGGGTAGTTTCCCAATCTGGATACTTAGACAGTATTCTAAAGGTG
Source organism: Agapanthus africanus (assembly GCA_030015575.1). Taxonomy (NCBI): domain Eukaryota; kingdom Viridiplantae; phylum Streptophyta; class Magnoliopsida; order Asparagales; family Amaryllidaceae; genus Agapanthus; species Agapanthus africanus. The sequence continues at coordinate 249,235,687 of JASDDO010000004.1, read as the reverse complement.
TTTTAGAATAGACAACTCCTGGCATGGTGGTGTACCTGCAGGTGATGAAGTCACCCTCTCTAAAGGTGTCTTACATACTAAAGAGGAGAGGGATGTGCATGATTGGCATATCACTTGCTTAGACAATTAAGTCGATCATGAGATGTCAAGTACCACACCAGATATTGTTTTTGCACTAGTTGCAATAAATTTATATTAATCAAATCCTGGAGAAACGTTCGAAAGCAGGTTTAGAACATAAGTGGATATTCTAGGGATATGGTAACGGCAGCCTTCTTCGGGAGAAGGTTATCATTCCAGGTTTCCAAGGTGATCTGGATGACAGAGTGACTGTCAGAGTTATAGTTTTCCCTCTTTTGAGGGGCAGTAGTTTGGACAGGTGGTCCAAGCGGATACTGAGGGAGGCATGGCGCAGGATACTGATTAAATTCAGTTAACGATACAGTCTGAGAAGTTTACAAGATTTGGAGTTCATTTATGAGCTGGGTCCCATCAGATATCCAGACATATTCTAAGACAGGAATTGCTCGTTTTGGGAGATGGCTTTCTCCGCGAACTTGAGATAAAAAGAGACATAGAGAGAAACATTCGAGTGGATCCACTCACTGAGGCTATTTCTCTAACACAATAGTTTCGCAAACGAGCTTTGTGAAATTGATTAGTAGAGAAGTTGGATGTTCGGTATCACACGGGCTATAAGTATGCGGCACCGAAATAATTAGCCTTAAGTGCAAGTAGGAGATTGTTGGCTATAGTTCCCTCAAGTCAATTATTGGATCGCAGGCACGCGATTGCAATGATTGGAGGAGGACCTATACCGATAAAACAATCTTACTCGAGATGATAGTATGCTATCTGGTTTGTCTTTAATATCGTGTACATGCTTCAGGTGACATTACAGATCACTATTACATGTTGATAGAGCCCATAGGATTCTTGCTTGACTTCCAGCAGTGTGATGGCGATCATATACGTGGGAGCTGGGGTCTATAAGCACGTCCTTAAAGTGTCCCTAGTCGTGGGAGTTTCGAGATTGGGCATCGATACTCCAGAGTAGACTAGTGTATACGGATCGAGACCCCGACGAGGGGCGGTGGCCGGTCTCATAAGCCATTGGTGTCAGTTGGTTCACCTAAGATGTATACATGTGCTCATTGGGTTATGAGTACACCGGACGGACTCGTCGGGAACATGCTAGTTGGTAGTATACCTATTGTCAAATAGCATTTCCATGGTGACATGTGTACAGGTTAGTCTATTGACCTGAGATCGTCATTTGTCTCGTATGAGTTCCTACTGTTCTTTGATTACTACCCTACCATGGCTCAAAGGAGTCGTGCAAACAGGTTTTAGTTGGGTGGAGTCCTGAGACACATGAGGCATTGAGCGGATCGTCAGGGGATTCGTCTCTCCCGGTATTGGGGGTTGATGTTGCGTTGTGCACGGATGGCCATCACCAGAAATCCTCGGCCGGGGTAGACGAGAATTACCGATCTAGGATCGATAGTTTCTCAGTTGGTGATAGGTTTCATGCCGACACTAAATGTCAAGTTATTAGGGGTCTTACTTTATCCACCCCCTAGACTCGACATGAGATACTCATAGACAAACGAACCGGACTGTACGGATATTGTCACTGTCAGGCTCAATAGGGTTTCGGGATGAGTTTGCTCATCGGCCTGCCTTTCTCTCAATACCTAGGCAGCCGTTACGTACAGCTAGTACCGCTAACATGCTTGTGGTTAAACCCACTGCCAGCGTATTGACGAGTCTTTAGAGTCCCACATAGAGGGTTTACCTAGTTCAGGCGAAAAGTTGTAGAGGTCGTATGGTTTTATGGCAGGGTTCGGTCATATTCGTGCACTTGTGCACGGATCATGATCGGACGGATAATACTAGTGGGCTTTGATTTAAGCTGGATCCTAGTATTATATTGTTGGATTATTTTTGTCTCGTTGTATTCGTATTCAGTCGGAATACGGATGCAGGTATGTATATACGGATGAGGAGTATTCTTGTAATTCGTTACGAGTTTACTTTAGAAGTTGCATTTTCTTTTTGGGTTTTAAACATTTATTTTAATGTTTATTTAATGAAAATTGTGAGTGCAAGTTTTGGCATTTGGCATTGAATGGTGCATGTGCACTTGTGACTCATGAGATGAGTCATGGTGGCATGTTCATGTTTTGTTTTGGGTTGAGATATTTGTTGTGAGAGATAGATCTTTTTGATGCTGAGATTTTTCTTAGGTTGTTTTAGTGCTCACAATAAATACTCACAACACAACACAAGAAACAAGCATCCACTTCATTCTTTCTTCACTTGGTCATTTCTTATGCTCACAACTTTCACCCATAGAAACTTCTTCACCTCCACCCAAACCCTCTCATGAGTTGAGAATTCTTGGGTGTTTTAAGACAAAATATTCACACACACTCTCTACTTCATCTTGGGTATCTAGGTTGGCAAACTGGATACCCGAGTTGCTTCGGTTTTGAAGCGGGAGCCCGTATTACTAATCCTCGATGTGAATCCTCTTCGACAAGCGAGACCAGAGATCGAACCTAATCGAGGAAGCCGCGACAAGCTCAGGACAGAGGTTGAAAACCGAAGGACATGGATCGATCGGTATAACCTCTCTAAACTCTTTACAGTGGACTGGTATAGGGTTAATGGTATGATCCGTCGATTAGGGTTCCGTTAGCGCCAGTTTTCTAAAGTTTTTGTTCCGCGTATGGCCACGAATTGATGGGCGGGACGCTGGCGTAGCCCTACATGTATATACGGATGAGAGGGGAATTCTTGTAATTACTCAAGATTTCTATTAGAAGGAGACACCTTATTATGGTTTTAGTTATTTGCTTAATTAAAACAATTATGAAGTGGAGGAAATAATTTGTTATTTTTCATAAATGATAATTGAACCGTGGCTACTTGGTTTGACTCTTGAAGCTTGGGTTGACTTAGATATTTTTGTGAGATATTTTGTGGCACTAGATATTTGTGAGAGATATTTTCTTGCCATGCTTATTGTCTTATCAAGAGCCATTTCTATTATCATTATCAAAAACACGTTCTCTTTCCTCAAGCTCATTCTCTTCTTCTTCCTCTCAACCCTTATTGTCTCACGTGTTGAGAATCCAAGGGTTATTGAGACTTAGCTACCCAAAATCACTCTCTACCTACTCTAGGCTACTTAGTTTAGCACACTTAGTACCCTAGTTAACCCATCTTAGAGGTTAGAGCTCAAGGTAGACACTCTCGGGTGGATCTTCTTTGACGTGGAGAAGCCGACGAGGAGGCGCGATCCATTCTCACTCCAAAGAGCTCACGAAGAGGAAGAGGACAGCAAGAAGACTTGAAGGATACGATACTACGAGGTATAACATTCATCCAAGTAGTTAAACCTCAAGTAGTTTGCTAGCTAGGGTTTATGATCGATCCTTGGTTCAAGTCGGTGTTGCGAAGCTCGTAAAAATTATTTTTTGCTATTTCCGCCTCCCCGCGAACCCGAGGAGTGCACGATATCGACTTACAGTTCTAATGCAGAATGGGAAGGTTACAGCCTACACGTCGAGACAATTGAAAACTCACGAGAAGAACTACCCAACTCATGATTTGGAGCTAGCAGCAGTGATTTTTGCTTTGAAGATTTGAATACACTACTTATTGCGCGAAAGGATTGAAGTATTTACCGATCACAAGAGCCTAAAATATGTGTTCACACAGAAAGAGCTCAACATGAGACAACGTATATGGTTGGAGCTGATGGCTGACTATGATCTTGATCTAAAATACCATCCGGGAAATGTTAATGTAGTGTCGGATGCTCTAAGTCGGTTGCTAGTAGCAATACGGATGTTGATTGCACAGAAGGAGATTATAGCTGATTTTCAGAGATTCGAGTTGAAAATTATACTACCGCATTCTTCAGGACAGTTGATGCAGTTGCAAGTACAGTCAACCTTGATCGATAGCATTAAAGCAGCGCAATCGTACGATCCAAGGTTGCAGAAGTTTCGAGAACAAGTAGAAGCGGGACATTGAACGGACTTGTTAATTCATGAAGACAGTTCGTTATGATATGGGAGTCATTTATGTGTGCCGAAAGAAGATATTCGTGAAGAAGTTGTGAGGGAGGCTCATAGTTCCGCATATTCCGTACATCCGGAAGGCACAAAGATGTACCGAGATCTACGACAATATTTCTGGTGGAAAGGCATGAAAAGGGAGATTGCTCACTACGTATCGAAGTGCTTGGTGTGTCAGCAAGTCAAGACTGAATATTAAAGGGTAGCTGGTTTGTTGCAACCACTTTCGATCCCACAATGGAAGTGGGAACATATAACCATAGATTTCGTGACAATTTTACCATGGAGTCCAAAGGGCAATAATGCAGTTTGGGTGATTGTTGATCGATTGACCAAGGCAGCTTATTTCATACCATTTCGAGTTGGTCAGTTGACGGAGGCTTTAGCAGAGCGGTACATTCAGGAGATTGTGAGATTGCATAGAGTACCTGTGAGTATCATTTCCGATCGTGATACCCGATTTGTATCGTACTTTTGGAGGAGTCTGCAGAAAAGTTTGGGGACTCGCTTGAAGTTTGGCACAACCTATCATCCTCAGACAGATGGCCAGTCAGAAAGGACGATCCAAACTCTTGAAAATATGTTGAGAGCATGCATGTTAGACTTCAAGGGTTTATGGGAGGATCATTTGCACTTGGTGGAGTTTTCTTATAATAACAGTTTTCAGACGACTATAAAGATGGCTCCATTCGAAGCATTGTACGGTCGTAAGTGTCGCTCGTGTAGGGTTCCTATGAACGATGGCAAGGTTTCGGGAGGCATCGTCCATGCCATTTTCAAAAAAATTCCATTTTAAAGAACCCTAAACTAGAATCTTTAACTAGAGAATCATACGAAACATAAAGTAAACTACTTTACTTCTAAGTGATAATGGAATACAACCTTTGTAGACCGGTATTTCACTTCAATAGCTCCTTGTAGTAGTCCCTTTGCTCCAAGTAGTGATCTACCGGACTCTAGCATGGCTTCTCAAGGTGAAAGGAACGAACTTACTTGAAGTCTTCGAGGCCGAAGATGATCTACGTCGAGGAGACACTAACTCAAGCTACTACTTCACTAATGAGAGATTAGTGAAGCTAACACCCTATACTAAAGTGCTAATCTAGTAGAGGATGATGAAATAGGATTTTTGCTCACTTCAGAATTAATTTTCTCACTTTTATTTCTCACTTGAACAAAACTTAGAGAGCTCTTGAGTTTTGAAGAAGAAGATGAAGAGAGATAATGTTGTGAGAGTGAATGGCAACCATGGGTGAGTTTGTATCATATATCTAACTCATGTAAAGACATAACCATGGCTAAGTTATAATGGTTAGGTTAATAAATATCTTTAGTAAGACAAAATTAGTGGACCAAGTCAATACACCCATAAGCTTCTACAAGCTTCATGCATGTGACTAATTATCCACTAATTTGGATTTACTTAAAATATTTAAACCCTCCATTATAATTAGTATGGTGTAAGTCTCATACACCCATGTAGTGTGTATCATCAACCAGGACACAAAATAAAAAAACAATTAATATATATCACATATATATTAAGTGTGCACATGTGAGAAAAATAAATACTTAAATGTGCTAATATTAGTTAATATAAACTAGTATACTAAATATACAATTATACACTAAATTATCAAATCAACACTTGATTTAATAATCCGGCTATATCACATATAACCGACTAATATAATATGTACCAACTTATCGAATCAACACTTGATTCGACAACCCGGCTATATCACATATAACCGACTGATACAAATATCGCGAGAATAGAATACGATATCACATACTCGTATTATTCTCGGTCCCACACATATCACATATGTGCTCCTACTTCTTTTTGCCCGAGCCAGTAAAACCTCTGAGTAGGACTCTAAAGACTTGTCAATACGCCGGCAGTAGGTGATGATCATATCAAGCACCGATAAGACGTCAGCGGTACTAGCTGGACGTAACGGCTACCCGGGTATTGAGCGATCAGAAGATCAACAAGCAAGCCTACTCTAGCTCCTGTAAAGCCTGTCAGTAACACTACCGTACAGTCCGGTCTCTTCGTCTGAGATATCGCATATCAAGTCTAGGAGTGGTAAACGTCAGACCCCAATAACTCGATAAGTCATGCCAATACGAGGCTCATAACGGGTAGAGAAACTACAGATAACACTTACCAGTAAATCTCTAAATCAGCCCTGGCCAGGGACTTCCAGTTATAGCCAATCGAGCACAGCACGACATCTATCCCCAATACCGGGAGAGACGAAATCCTCTCCTATCGCTCATTGCCTCCATGTGACTCGGGACTGTACCCAAAAACTACCATTTTGCACGTCCTCTTGAACGTGGTAAGGTGGAAATCAAAGCACAGTGGGAATCACACAAGACTCTATAACGATCTCGGGTCTACAGACTAACCTGTACCAGTATCACTAGAGAACTGCTATCTGACGTCGGGTATAATACCATCTAGGAGTTCTCGGCGTGTCCGTCCAGTGTACCCAGTCTCCACTGAGCACCCGTATACCATCTCTGATGTCAAACACCAATGGATATGGGATCATCCATCGCCTATCTTATGGGTCGAAAAGCGTATACGCTAACCTACTCTGGTATATCGATGTCCCGTCTCAATACACCCACGACTAGGAACATTAAAGGATGAACTTATAGACTATTATGGTCCCAATAGTATGATCTGCATCATAATCCTGGTAGTCAAGTATACATTCTAAGGGCTTTACCAACATGTAACCATGAGACAGTATCAAGAGACAAGTATACATGTTAAGATAAAGAGCAACCAGATAGCATACTATCATGTCGAGCAAGAAAGTTCTCTCTATATATGTACAAGCATCTACTATAATATACATCATATGTATCATAATGGCCTCTAGGGTATACATACAACTAACTGCTCGCCCGTCTGTTGGGACGATGTTGGAGAAAAAAAATTATTAGGACCGGATCTTATTATGCAAACCGTGGAGAAAGTCAACGTGATCCGAAACCATATGAAGGCGGCATAAGATTGACAGAAAATTTGAGCCGATACGGGATGAAGACCTCTGTAGTTCACAGTTAGTGATCTTGTATTCTTGAAGATACCACCGACCAGAATAGTAATTCGATTTGGTAGTCGAGGCAATCTTAGTCCTCGATTCATGAGGCCTTTAGGTATTATCGAGCGTGTTGGAGAGGTAGCTTATCGATTGGCTTTACCACCATTCTTAGCGAGTGTTCATGACGTCGTAAGTATGTTCGAGATGAGACGCACGTACTAAATCACTCGGAGCTGACAGTAAGGGAGAACTTAATATACGAGGAACGACCAATGGCGATAGTGAATCGACGAGACACGATGCTCAAGAACAAAATTATTCCTCTAGTACTCGTTTTATGGGGGAATAGTTCGCACGGAGAATCTACTTAGGAACGTGAAGACGAGATCCGACAAAAGTTTCCACATCTCTTTTCTTAGATCCATATTTTCTTGTCTTTCTTGTTCCGAGAATTTCGAGGACAAAATTCTTTTATAGTTGGGTATAATGTAACACCCTAGTGCATTTATATGATATTTATTTGGGGTATTTTCCAATCTTGCGACAACTTCTTGTTTATTATTGTTTTTGGGGTGCGGATAGTGCATTTGGTAACTGTGGTTAGTATCCGACCTGACTCGCATGTTTGAAACCCATTATGGTTCAAGATTACGTCGTGTATTTACTAGTACAGTGGATCCATGCACATCTAGGTTCTATATACATGTATGATATGTTTAGTATCTTCATATCTTTTAAATAATACATATAATAGCCAGATAATATATGTTAATATCTAGTATGGCCTGTTATCATACCCCATATCATATGTGTTCCTCCATACATCGTTTTCATGTCCAAAGTGCTAAAACAGACTCGTTTGGATCGCTACGTATATTTACGTAGATCCGTACTTGGGGTATGCATTTTTACAGTCCGGATATCGCGTTACAGTTTTAACTGATACGTATATTATCCATATTTTAAAACAAGATTTCTAGAAGAAACCTGAATATTTTTCGGAGCTTTTTGTTACCAGCTGTTTAAACCCAATTTATATATATAACTGTTACTTATATATAAAATTTACCTAATATATTTATTAACTAATATTATTTTCCTATTCTCTCTCCCTTTCTCTTACTCGTCTCTCTCTCTCTTATTCCTTCTCTCTTTCTCTCTTCTTATATATATATATATATATATATATATATATATATATATATATATATATATAACTATTAATATAAATTATACAATGCCTCTCTCTCCTCTCTTCTTTTCTGTCAACTCCCCGCGACGAAACTAACCCAAACCCTAGCCGCTCCCTCACCTCGCCCTCGTCCCCTCGCCGTCACCACCACCTCCTCACCATCATCAAGAACCACCACCTCCACTTCCTCCACTCCTCCTCTCTTCCCCCGAGCGCCCAACGCCACCCCAACCCTGCAACCCAAGAACCCTGCACAGCCCCGACGCCGGCACCCCTCACCGCCGATCACTACGACCTCATCACCGTCACCTTCTCATCCCTCTCTTCAACTCCTGACACCATCACCACCATCCCCGAGAACCCTAGAACCCGATACCAACTCAAGAAAACCCCACTGCCCTCATCGCTAACACCATCACCACCATCCCCGAGAACCCTAGAACCCGATACCAACTCGCTGACCGCAGCCTTCATCGTCGTCGATGGCAGCCTTCGTCGTCGTCAAGCCATTGCCTCGCCCTTTCCTCTGTCCTCTTAACTCAACCCCAGAACCCACGGCTTCTTCTTCCTCTTCTTTCCTTTCTTTCTTGATTTCTTGATTATTCTGGCCGTCTCGCCGAAATCGCACGCATCGTTGACGATCCAAACGACCCAACCACCGTCGTCATGGAGCCTAGGCACCACGTCATGTCATTGTTCACCCAGGTCCAGTCCTGCGTGCGTAGTTTGCATCGCGAGGTTTATCCGACGTCGAACATGACATATGTATCCCGACGTGAGATCCGATCAGGCAAGTTTAACTTGCAACATGCCATGTTACTATATCGATATCCATATGAATAAAAATAGTACATGTGTTTTATTAATCGGCAACTATTACCGATTTACAGTTTTACGATATCCGTCCGTATCCGTACTGATAATTGCATATCTAATTGCATGCCAAGACATCATGATATCATTACACTACTATATTAGTACAACGTGTTGTCTAATTTGCACCATACATAGTCATGAACGTATAAATGGTTATTAAAGATAGACACATATGCATCCTGGTATCAGTTTTGTTTACCGTGTTCTGATATTGATTATAGTTCCACATTGGGTATCTATTTGATACATATACATCACATGACATGTTCACGTCACGCTACTTGACATGTTACTTGGATCTTGTTACTAATGCCGACAATCCTGACTTGTTATCCTGATGGGCATAACTTGATGTCTGCATAGACAAAACATGTACCTGCTTAATCATGTGTAAGCATTAGATTTATATCATCAATACCTGACTTGAACACATAATCTTAGGAGTAAGAGGAAATTAATAATAAAACCTGACTTGTAACTCAGCAGTTCGATACTTATACTGATCAGTCTTTACGAGCTAGACCAGTCCCGGGATGATGCTACTGACATCATTCATCTGTACATGTTACCTGTTTGCTGTCTAGCGACACATCTCGAATTCAGCATGAGAATCTTGACCGTGGTCCCGGGCACGCACGGGATACTATTGAGTTATATCGACGATTCCATTAAATTGATTTCAAAGACTTTTAGAATAGGTAACCTAGAAGCACAGTTTTTAGAACCCACATCACATACATGTACCTCACTGTTTTATATCTGTATTTATCTGTTACATGTAGGTTTAATTATATTATCGTTATATCCTGGATTATCACTGTTATTTGATATTATGACGCACTGACGTCTGGATTTTGCATGACCCAGTTCCTTTACTTTTATCGCAGGCAGATTAAAAGTACTTCAACCATCAAGCCGAGCGATGAGGAGTTGAACATATGTTTTAGAGATATTTAGTTTAGTTTATTTCCGCAGTTTTATTTCTTGATGTGAGCCCATATTGAGACATGTTTTCAGATGTTGTTTATTGGAGCTTGATTTGTTTCCGCTTATGCATTTTCTTGACGCTATCTACTGTGGCAAATGGACTGTACTAAATAGATTTTATATTTTACTGTTCTTGATATCCTATAGACAGCCGTAATATGACTGTAGAGAGATAATTTCTAACCACAGGTAGTATGGTTGGCTCTGTCATGTGCCGTAGTCTGCGTATTTTGAAAAATGGGGCGTGACAAAGATGAAGAAACATGAGTGTTAGGCTACTCAAAGTTCACCACAAATAAACACCATGCTTCACGACCAAGCCAAAGAAGAAAACAACCAAAAAAATACAGTAAAAAAGGAGCCCAACAACCCTACAAAGCGCCTGCCAAAGCAAAGCGCCAACAACTCTGTCGGAGCCGCCTATCGGACCGCTATCGGCGGTCATGTAAGGCCTAAATCCCACCAAATTTTGCCCACAGCTTCACATAGGACTTACCTCTTCCATCCTTTTTCGAAGCTTTTCCTTGTTCTCTTCTATAAACGAACAGCAGATCCACCTCAAAGAGAGAGCTATATTGGGAGCTAGCTAGGGCTACCTTGGGATTAGATTTAGTTGTAGTTTTTTCTCATTTTTCTTTCTTTGTTCCATTGCCCAATCAAGTGAGTTCTTCCTTCTTTGTTTGAATACTCGTTGCAAGCAAGAACACTTGTAACTTAGTTTCAATTAATGCAATTTAATTTCATGCACTTGACATTCTTGTAATTTAATTTCTTACACGTTACATTCCTTGAAATTTACATTCAAGCAATTTACATTTCATGCAATTTTTTTTTTTTTTTTGTAATCCATTTTCATAGCAAGTTGAGTTCTCTCTTCTTTGTGAGAAGACTCCTAACATAACAAAGACTACTTATAATTAACTTTCAATTCTTGCAATTTGCTTGCATGTTTATTTTTTCTCTTTTGACTTGGTCCTTTCCATATTGCTAGAGTAGTTCTTATATGCTCAAGCTAAGGAAAGGCTAGGTTTATGATTGGCAAATAATTTCAATCATTCTTTCTCATCTGCAATATTGAATATTTGATCTATACAAGTTCATTCTCAATTACCTTCTATCTTTTGATATATCATACTTTCAAGTCATGGTTGATGTGTATGCTTAGGAAAGGCAACAATATTGAGATGATATTGGATAGATGAAGATTCCAATTCTTATTATTTGCAGGTTTGTCTAAAATGGTTGATGGATTATGTAGAGAACTCATATATGCCATATTTATCTAAAGCGCTTTGATGACCTAGGCAGAGAAGTCATATAATTCATATACTTGCTAAAAGTTAACTTGCTAAGTAAGAGGAATAAGAAGCTAATTTCTAATATTTGCAAGATAAGCAAATTGGTTGATGGGTCATGTAGAGAATTCATATATATAGGTCATACTTATCTAAAACGATTTGATGAACTATGTAGAGAAGTCACATAGTTCATGCTTCTCATTGCAAATTTGTAAGTATTAAGAACAAGAGATAAAGAAAAGGAATGACGAGGAAGTTAGCCATGATTGGACCTAGCCAACCCGAAGCTTGGGCATGTTTAGTCGAATATGATTTTCTTTAAAACTTGTAGGAACTACACAATTTCTCAACCTCTTTTCTTAACTCGCCTAAGTCTAATTTTGTGTAAACGTTTTCCTTGTGGAATCGACTCGTACTTGCATGCTTGGTATCTAGCGACTCGTGCACTTGCAGTATTATCACATTGGAAAATCTCCGACACTTGACTAAGCTGTGTAGTAGAAAACATTCATTGGGGTGTTCTTTTGGTTCAAGAAACCTAAGATTGCTTCTAGACTTGGCCTAATCAGGTTGGCCAGCTATTCCATTGTAGCCAAAAGAAAAACTCAAGCTCTCACCATCTACCTAGAGATAGGTGATAAGAACAAGAGTGAAAAGGATGTTGAGTGATGGAGAGAAACCTATATGTGGAGCTCAAGAAGCCTCAGGGTGATTCCCTTCAACCTGGTCAATTGGTTTCTATTGAACATTTGTTTATCACATTGCGTTGCATTTTATATCGCTCAATCTTATTAAATTTTAATGACTCTGCATTAGTACAGGTTGCTTGGAGCCGAAGACGGATTCAGAGTAAAAATCAACGCAAATCTGACGAAAAGACGATCTAAATCAATATAGGTCAATGCAGTCAAAATTTAAGTTTCAAAATTTTTTCTATGTACATGGAAAATCATATTTTGAAGACATAAGAACCCAGACCAAAATTGGAGACACAATGCCCAAATATGACTACAAATTTGCGGCCATCTATATTTTGCTAAGTCGAACCTCTATATTCAACTTTTTGAATGTCACTTAAACCGATAATGCATTAACGTGGGTAGAGATGAACAACTCTTAAGTTTTTCAATCTTTTGTGAAGAATTCAATGTTTTTTATCTAGCCGAAACTTATCCTTAGATGGACGACTAATTTTGTTTTCTGTCAGAAGGCTAAAATTATTCTCACACGAAGAACCGCTAGGAGTTTTAACCCGGAGAGTTCGACGGGGTGAAGGAAAGAGACATCCACACGCATTTGCTCCCTGATTAGCTTAGGTTTGGTTTATCATCTTTCTTTTCATCATTCTTTGATATATTTTTTTTTATCTTGAAATTATATTCCGGGTAGAGATTGATCCACTTAGGTATTGTAATTAAAAAAAGACGAAAATCAGTTGGTAAATGTTTTATCAAGTTCTTGTGATACTGAATCGTTGGTTTCTAAAAGCTCTATTCGTTTGAGATTAAATCAAAGATAGGGATAACTTTCAACCATACCTATCGATGACCCTACTGCGTCCTTTGCTCCGAGGCTACATTTTCTAGTCAATTAAGAGTCAAAAGCCTGTTTCCACTTTAGGAGAGTGATTTTTCGATGACTGCGCTTTTGCTCGTTTTCTGTATGTTTTGAAGAAGGGAGAAACTAGTGGATGCAAGAGTCTGGGCTCTGACTACACTACTAATTTTTCAGTTTTTGAAAGATAAGCCATGTAGGCTGTCACAAATCATTTGATTTGAGGAAATTGACTTTTATGTTCTTTTGTGTGAGTGGATGTGAAACAAGATGTTGGACGATGCAACAAGCTAAAACATGGAGGTTTTCATTAAAATTACAATTTTATACATGTTTTGAAAATTGGGGGTTGCATGATGCCTTGGCAAGTACATACTGAGGGGTATTAGCACCACCATCCAAGACAAGGTTTTCGAAAACAGCTTCTGGTACCCCAAGGTGTAACCTTGGCACTATTGTCCTTCCAAGAAATGATGCAATTACCACTCGGAATGCTCGTGAGTGACAGAATTCCAATGTGAACATGTGGAAGTTGGGCGTTGTTGTTGGTAGAGTGCATGTTGCATCGGTTTGGATGTGCCGATGCTCTAAGTTGTGACGTTTTGACGCTAGATAGCCATGAAACTATTGTTCTGATGTTTCGTGATGGGATGTTTGATGCTCCACGGTGGGACATTTTTATGATCATGTAGGGACTTTGAAGCTTTATTGCATGGGACTAATCCTGATCCGTCGGGATTGCTGATGTGAGATTGTGTCCATAGCTTGCGAGGGGCTTGTGGAGTTTTATGTGATGGCGTGTACTACATTTGATGGTACTCGTGGCGCGTGTGCTGCATGTGATCAGTGAAGCTTGTATCTTGTTGGAGTGATCTATTATTTTTGGCTTTGATCAGCCCCATTGAATGGCTCTGGCTTCGAGCAAATCATAAATCACATCCCTTGCAAGGTAGCATTGCAAGTTAGCATAATCATAAATTACAGCCCTTGCAAGGTAGCATTGCAAGTTAGCATTCGTCGAATGTTGTATCCGTTTGCGCAATGATAAAGACAATATTCGATGAGAACAACGTTTGAGTGTTCTATCCACTTTAGGTGGCGGCAGCAGTTATATAGCATTGCCGGCATTGAGCACATTGAACGGATCCATAAAAGTTTCAGGCAATGGAGGAAGGATAGTCTAGCAAGGACAGCTTTTTCGCACTTGGTTTGCTTTTGTAGCAGTCTTCTCAACATTTTGATTAACCACCGACACTTGAAAGTTTTGTTGCAAGACGATTACTTACACGATGAAGATCATAAAATATAACAGTTGAGGGTTGAATTTTTCATGATCATAAAACTGTTTAATTTTGTAAAACATTAGTTTTGCAAGCATCCGATTTAAGGATGAACAACATCCAATTCACACATCCAATTCACACGAAAATTGATGTATATGTTTAAGGTCATGATCAAAACGACCAGTGTGGTCATCTGAAAAATCAACAGATTGACTTTTATAGCCGCCAATCTAGAATTTTCTATCGTCTCTCCCTCCCACCTCCCACGGGCTCACACAAAATTGCAAAAACCTTCTTGCAGAAATTTATGTAGATAAAGTACTATATATCTCCACTATTCTGTCATAATTAAAACCAAAAGTACCCAGAGAAAATAAAAGCATATGCATGTTGCTATATTTACATACAAAATATGGCTATGATATTTCATATACAATCAATCATTCAAACCCATTTCTGGATTTCTGGGTTCATTTGTGCCTCCCTCATCAATCTCGACAGCTTTGGCCTTGCCATTTACTACCGATGAATCTGTGGATTTAGTAGTATAAGACTGGGACTCACACTGATCGTTTACTTAATTTGTAAAAAGACGGAGAAACCTGGGATATTATACCTGGTACACGATCATGTATCTCGTTTTCCTGCAAGTTGGGGTCATCATCTTTGCTGCATGGCAAACTACCATCTTCCACTTTACTATTGCGCAGTCTTGACCCTTCAAGAACCCCGAGCAAATCATCATACAAGAGTATTTCGAGCTGACCCATGTTCCTGCTTAGCTCAGCACTAGCATAAGTGTCACCAAAACATGCCTCAACAGCAATAACAGCATTGGTTTCAACTACCTCGCACATCTGAAAGAGAGAACATTATCATCAAATTTAACCAGAAGAAGAAAGAAACTACAAAAAGCAAACTTGATTAGCAATCATGCTTATGGCTTACTCCATTGTAAAGCTGTGCCATGTTTAAACGCCGAGCTCGGTCATGAAAGGGAAGTTCTGCTGGAAGTGGTGCTGCAAATTTAAAATTCCAGTCAAGAAGTTACATATTTGAACATATAATATAACAAATCACACGAAAAGTTCTGTGTTCAGTTGTCAAAGAGAGATTCTACAACTTCTCTCCACATTCTACATTCTTACAAGTCCCTTCTCTAATCCAATCAATTGATACGTAACATGCATCCTGCACTCAGGGGTGGAGCCATGATTTAACCAGTCGGGTTTTTTTTGGGGGAGGGGGATTAAATTCTATATTTAAATATTGCTAATCTTTTATATATAAATAAAGGAAAGTGTAAATAAGATGACAACCATCTATGATGTAAAGTGTTGCGTTAAAAGTTAGATTTTCAAAATCTTTTTCGATAATCGACACCATTCATTTAAATCTACATAATCTAAATCATTGAATATTTAAAATTCATAGATTTTGATGATCTTTACCTTTGCAATGTATGGTTGCAAAATTAACTATTTTTCTGATAATGGAACATCTAATAAAGCAATATCAACTGGCAAATGTTATCGACATAGCATAAAAATTAGTGTACTGATGTTTTAGATCATGGACTATAATATAAACGGTTTTGATTATCGACGAAAAGATGAGTAGATGACTTTTAAGGTGACGCCTTACTTTTAGAATAAACCGCCACCTTATAAACACTATCCTCATATAAATATTTAAGTTCAAATACTCATCGATACAAGAGTAAAAATACTCAGAAAAAATGATCATAATATCAATGGAAAAGATTAAGCGAGCATAAATGATAATGAAAAAAATATAGGTTATTAAATTTCCAAGCTAAATGATTATTATATCAAGCGGCTTTACAAAAATAAATGCCATAACCAAGCCTCGAACTATGCTAAGTGATCATTAATAGATTGGTTTAAAAAATGCCAAAAGGCCTAAAACTATCTAGGTGATCCTTAATAGGTCGCTCTAAAAATATAAATGTCAAAACCAAAAAAATAAATGTCAATGCCAGGATCAAACCACGACCTTAGAGCCCACAAGCCAAATCCCTTGCCACTTTGCCAATGCTAATTCAATACCTATTTGTGTCATTGTAGTTATTTATCTCTGTTCCAACCTCCTACATACCAATATATAAACCAATAACGAAATTTTGGGAAGGCCCGGGCCACAGCCCCCCCCCCCCCCCCCCCGGCTCCGCCCCTGCCTGCACTTATCATGCAAATATGAAAAACTTATTGGCAAGCCTTGGTGTAAGCCTTGTGTTATGGAATGGATGTAAACCCCCTACATGTACTTAGGTGAATTATTCCATAAAGATCCTATCAATTCTTTCTTTAAGCTCATAAAATTCATATAGATGGATAAATTTTCCTCTCTAATCAATCACCAATTTAAAAGGTTTTGTGGTTCAATGAAATAAAAATCAAAATGACTTTTAGAAGTTTAGGTTCAATTCTCAAGTAGTAGTCTCTACTAATCTTATAAGCTTCCTTTCGCAGTACTTTGTACACCTTTCTCTTTTTCCCAAGTAATATCAAAGTGCTCGTCTACAGTCTAATTTACATATGACACATACTGATAAAACCGGGTTAAAAAGGAAGAGGAACTGAATATATTAAGAAGCAGCATTTCTCTTCATATGCTATTTATTTCCTGTAAAACAGTAGTTCTTACAGTACTATTACTTCAATTACAGGTTACCATAATGCTGAACCACATCCTTCAGAATTTTTTTTGAAAACCAGAAAGGAACCTTTTCTATTTTTTTCCCCCAAGGAAAAATACACGGGAAAAGGTTGGGAAGCATGTTTGAAACTCACAAGCACTTCCCAAAAAAAGGAAAAGGTAAAAAAAGGACTACAGAATCTTCGGAGAAAAGTTGGAGAAGCGGAACTTTGTTGGAACCCATAGGAACATTGTAAAACATTTGGGAAACTCAATGAAAAATAAAAGCTATACAAAAGCCCATGTAGATTTCAAAATATTCATAATTTCGTGGCAAAATTCACTAGTCTTCCCATTCCATTACAACCCTAGAAGTCGGCTTAAAATCTTATGGTGGACCATAAAATAGTTGTGCCAAAACCCGTCCTCATGATGTATCTGCCCAAAATGGGCTTGTATAGTATAAATTATTTACCATAGATCAAGTGATCTGTTATGTACTATTATCGACATTCATTTTATAACGTTGTGTTTCATGGTTTATAGATATCAAATGGCAAGATTTATCATGTGCAACAAATTTAAAAACATTTGGGAGACTTCTAAGTAACGTTATATGCAATCTTTAACTTGTGAATATTGCATAATTATTCCAGGTTAGAGTTTGATCAATCAAAATAGATCAATTGTTTTAAAAGATGGAAGAGAAATAATAAAATAGATAGGAGATCAAGAACATAGATTGTCGAATTTAAAAAAACAAGAACTCAATTTAATTTTAAAATAGAATGATAAACGAAGGCAACTTCAATTCTGAGGATGAAACTAACATTATGTGGAGAAATTTGCAACAAAGAAGTAGCTTAAGAAATCCTAGGTGAGTAAAAGTAAAGAGATACCTAATAAAGAGAATTGATAGAGAAATCAAAAGGTTCAAAAGATGATTAAAATGAGAAGAGAATACTATAAAAATAGATTTTTTTAATTTTTTTTAAGAAATATAAATTAGCAAATAGAGCAGCTAAAAAGACGGTTACTAAATCTAAATCTTACAATAACTTGTATAAGAAACTTGAAACAAAGGACGAAGAAAAAGAAATATATAACTAGCTAAGATAAGTAGAGAACTAGGTAACATTAAGTTTTTTAAAAGTGAAAATGAAAGAGTTTATGTAAAAGACGATGGAAGTAAAGAAAGATGGAGAAGTTACTTTAATAAATTGTTTAATGAAAATAATAATCATTGACTTAAGTTAGAATTAAGAAATTTAGGTAAAAATAGGAAAATTTTGTATTGTCGTAAGATAAGGTTTAATGAAGTAAAGCACACCATAAAAATAAAAATTGGATAAATAATAGGATCTGATTATATTCGCTTCAAAGTTTGGAAGTGTTTAGGAGTACAAGTCTAATATGGTTAACTAAGTTATTTAAATAAATTATGATACAACGAAAATACTCGATGAATAATGAATAAGCATTTTGATACATATTTATAAGAATAAACGAGATACAAAATTGTTCAAACTATCGTAGAAATAAGCTTAAGTCATACAATAAACTATGGACGAGAGTATTTGAACATAGACTAAGGAAAAAAAACGTCCATATCTTTAATATCAATTTGGTTTTATGCAAGGAAGGTCTACTATAGAAGCGAACTATTTATTAAGGCGATTGATGGATAAATATAGAGAGAGAAATAAAGATCTACATATGGTTTTTTATTGATTTAGAAAAGATTTATGATAGGGTTCCAAAAAAATACTATAGCTTGCTTTAGAAAAGAGACTAGTGTCTTATACGTATATTGACAAGATTAAATATACGTACGATGGATCAATTACTGGAGTGAGAACGATTGGAGAAAAGACAGTCATTTCCATATTATATGCTGGTTGTTCATGATATTGTTCCAATCGATGAATCGAAGGGTTAACTATTAACGTAGAAAAAAGAAAGATTTTAAAATCTGAAGGATTTAAAATTAACAAAACAATAGCTAAATATATAAAATATAATTTCAGCAAAAAAGGAGTAGAAATGAACCTCCATTGCGAATTGATGACCATGAAATATATAACAAAACTATCAAGTGATCACATTCTATCTGTACTAGAAAGCCGTTAATTTTCAATCCATTTGATGGATGTGTTAGAAATCTCCAAATCTTATGAATTTTAATATATGTCATATCTGAGACAAGTAGATCATGATGACCGGATGACCGACAGGATCAGTGAAAAACAGCGGGTTGGGTGTGAAAAGTTAGCCTTGTTTTAAAAAATTAACCTTGGACTTAATAAATCGGCACCCTAGATACATACACAAGGTGTAGCTAACTCAGTTACACCTAATGCATAATAACTTCAATGTCACTTATTGATCGAATCGTTCATTTTGATCTCCTTGGTCTAACATATGGAAATACCAAATTCTATTTGATTTGAACACTATTGTCTATGAATCAGATAATTGCAAAATGAACGGTTTTCTAACAATATAATATTTTAATAGCTTACGTCAATGGAAAAAAGTGTCTGAATAATATGAAAATTGGTACACCCAAATTTTAGAGCAAAGATCAAGATGGATGATGTCGACCATCGTAAAAATATGTGTATTGCCACTATTGTGTTATTTTGCCCTAGGGTGTAACTAAGTTAGTAATACCTAGAGAATAAAATAGTCTCTCCCCCGTATGGATACATGAACATGTATGTATACATGCATATGAGAATGATCCATCAAGAACCAGTTCTCACAATAATCTACTAGAACATTTGATCCACATAATATTTTGACAATCCGCACCATTCAAGTTGATCTTTCTCCTCCAAAACAATGTGAACGAAAAATCAAAGGATTTGAAGACTACTAACCGATACATCAAATGGAGTTAATGTTGTATTATTGAAAGACATTCATCGTGCACCCACTTGATGCATGAGCTAGATGTCTTCAAATCCCGAGTTTTCATACATTGGTTTGAAGACAGTAGATTGACTTGAATGGTGTTGATCGTCTAAATATTTTATGGATAAATAGTTCTCATTTGATATATTGAGAACTAGTTTACAACAGATGATTCCTATATATAAGCATACATATGCACATATATCTATATATATATCACATATATTGAGTATAGATGGTCGAATGCTATTGATTCTTCTATATTTAAATATAATAATAATTCTATTTTTACTAAACCCCTTATATTTTGCATTCTTAAAAATACTAGCTAGGTAATTATTGAAATGGCAACCCATCATGTTTATTGTTCCACACTTTTTTTTCTTTGTTTTCCCCTTCCTCCCATACAACTAAAACACCCAAACTTTCCTCTCTAAACCCAATTTTCTTCTACTTAAACTATGTACAACCAAAATTTTACTTCTTTAAACCAAGATATTTTTTGGAACTCTCGAAACCCGAAATTCCTTTTCTTTGAACCCAAAATTTCTTCCATTTGAGCCATCTTAACAAAAAGTTCTTCTTTAAACAAAAGAAATCTTTTATTGAATGGTTTAAGGATCTACCGGACAACAAAGATAATAGATGAATATGATTCACAAAACAATGGCATAGGAATGAGGAATTTTGGGATTTAATACAAATAAAAGATAGCTTGGGTTTGTGAGACTAAAAGCTAACAAGCTCAGGTAAAAGATGATTAGATTAGAAGTCAAGATCCCCCCCCCCCTTTTTATGGGATAACAAAGGAAGGGGAGACATACATGGATATATATATATTGTGAGGAAAACTTAAAGTTAAGTGGATATCAGAGTTCTTAGTTTACAAGTCTAAGGGCTCTTATGCAAATTGAGAAGATTTCAATACAAAATAGTTAAGTGGATATCTATAATTAATATGACCCTTAAACCATATAAAATCAAGATTTTAATGTAAGATTAAACAAAAAATCACATGATGTTTAGGAAATCATGCGTGAGGATATGGAAAAGGGAAATAAATGGAACAAAAAAAAGGTTTCAATTTTGACTTTTGTCTCTCGTAATTTGGTCAATTTTTGTAAATCTATTTTAGTTTCTTTATTTTTGGTACGTACTTTCAATTGTTCTTTTTGGTCTCTCATAATTTAGCTCTTCATGGGGTACCCTAGTACTTGGAGATATTTCAATGAAAAGGCACAATTATTAACAGAAACTAGACAACTTTTCTAGATATCATACCCAGCTCCCATTACAACCATACAACATCACCCAACTAATCCGTGATTGATAGCACATATGAAGACCTTAAAACAAGCCTTTATCCCATCTCAATCAATCTCTTATATATTATACCCTATTGAACAATCACCAATTTATTATGAATACCTTCAATTCTTATCTTTTAGTGTATTACCACTCATCCATATCAACATTCTCATTTCAACCATACTCATTTTTTGGATATGGTTCTTAGTTGTTCAATATGATGATTTATAAAGGAGTTTTTGCGTTATAACCGTTTAATTGAATTTCCATTTCAAATTCAAAGGTGCCATCACATACAACACCCCTCCACTTCAACCATCCCGCTTAGATCCTATGAGCTACATTCTTTTATCTCCATATATCCCAAGTGACGAAAATGATTATTTCTAAATATTTCTTAACCAATCAAAGTCATTTTATCACGATGCATGCATGTCAAGAAATAAAATCACTATTTAAGACATACAAATCATGGTGAATGACGTGGTTTTTAGATATGGATTGTCTAACATTAATTTATGCTGATTCAGGGCCACTCCACCCCCAACTTATATATAGGGTCAATAGGGCCTAAAGGGGCCTAATAGGCTGCTACCTTAGATGGAGGTTAGGTGGCTGAATTTATTAGTTATGATGCATTGTCGATGAAATAAATCTTTTTTAAGTATGATTTATGCAAGTCTTTCTATTGACTTAGAATTTTCATCCATCTCCAAGATATTTATAATTCATCTTTGCTCGCTCTTTTGCTTTTTGTATTATTTGTTCTATGTTTACAAAGGCATTAACATTACCAATGGTAATGAGAAGAAAGAAAGAAGAGATGAATGTTTCGATAAAAATAATCGCAAATCACAAAGAATTAGGGTAAAGAGCCACGTTTGAAGTTAGCAGGCATTTACTGTAAAGCATAATACACAAGGTTGATGGTTTCAACATTGTACTACAATTCACTGTGGGGGAAAGAATTTCTACAAATTGACGACATAAATTATAATAAATCATTGCCTCTATGGAGATCTCAATGCTATTAGAGTCCTCGGTTTCACTGCAACTAGTTTTGGGGAATTTTGCCAATATACTGTGGAAAATGCCATCCTATTGACCTCCAAAAAGCATACATAAGTCTTGAGTTCGCTACTGACATGAACACAAAAGCTAAGGTTAAAGACTAATGCAAGCTCTATACGGATTTTCAATTTCTTCAAGCATTTGGTAAATTACATTTTAAAGTTCTATGATTCAGTATGGGT
Source organism: Agapanthus africanus (assembly GCA_030015575.1). Classification (NCBI taxonomy): domain Eukaryota; kingdom Viridiplantae; phylum Streptophyta; class Magnoliopsida; order Asparagales; family Amaryllidaceae; genus Agapanthus; species Agapanthus africanus. The sequence continues at coordinate 249,213,206 of JASDDO010000004.1, read as the reverse complement.
GTCATCACATCAATGTAGATCATTCTCCAATTATAAAAATAAAGGAGAAGACTTGAAGTTTAATATGGATGACATTACACACACACACACAAGTTGTAAGGGTTGTCGATCGAGCTCAATTTTGTCCTTTTGCATCTAAAATTAATTCTTGCCTCCTAAAATATTTGGTAAATGATAGCATGCCCCTTAAGACTTAGCTAAGTTGGCTTCGTTGGAAAAATTATGCGTGGAACCATTTCCCTAAACATGAGTAGCATACTAGCTAAAGTTTTTTTTGGAACTGGTCCGTAAGCCTCACCTAAGCACACCATCCCCCACACACAATACATATAAGCACACAACATACAGTAAGGGAACCCATGAATTTGCTTCGAAAGCATTAATTTGTAGCAGCTTCTCCTCCAAGAGTACGAACACCGAACTTTCCCAGGAGGGAAAGTGCCATACCAACCGAGCAATTGCTCACAAGTGCACACTAGCTAAAGTAGGCCCTACACTTTGGAAGCCTCAATCTTTGATCCGAAATTTGGATATATGTCTACACAAAAAGCACCTTGCAATCTTTTATACCATGGGTAATTAAATTTTAGGTATACCATGAAATCCTTTGTGGACTCCTAAAATTCTTATCAAACAATTTAAATTTTTCGATCACTTGATATAACAAAATAATAAAGTAATTAATATAAACTAAAGAATTTTTTAAATAGGAATTCAAGATATCAGTATCACCTTCGTAGCATTTTCGGCTCTATCTGGGTCTAGGATGCACAGACACTTCCAACGGGTTATCGTATCCATGTCCGACACATATCGGATACTGACACTTACAAGATACTTGAACGACACGTATCAGACGCATTGTGTACATATCATATATGTATAGTATGTGTTCTATGCGTGTCATATATGTATAAACATATTTTTAGTATGTTATTAATGTATAGCATATTAGACTTGATAATTTTTCCTTATTTAATGTTGTATTGTTATCATGATAGTTTGGTATCTTATTTATCTTTATAAGATATAATCATGTCCCTGTATCTTATATTTAGGATCATTCCGTATTGCCGTATTGCATCGTGTCGTATCCGTGTCTCCGTATTCGTGTCCATGAAACCTAGATCTGGACAGAATTAGATTGTGAATCTTGCCTCAACAATTAACATATTATCACATGCACACATTTTCAATTTAGCCCTTGTTGCATTAACGTTATTATACACACTTTTATTGTATTTTATAGTATACAATATAACGTTCACTTCTATGAAAACGTTAGATAAATGAGTAATTTTTTTATTGTTCAGTCAGATGAAATTGCAGTGGTTATATATAGCATTCTTTATTTGAAAAATTCCTGGTGATCCTTTCCCACGCATAGCCATTTTTTGGACATATTTGTCTCGAAAATTATTCCCGAACGCGTTGACTATGTTGTTTATAACAAGTCGTCCGTCGGGATGGTCAGTCACATGCCTGCATAATTCGCACTCATGAACATTAATTACTGCATGAAAGTTGTCAACTATGTAGCATGGGTTTAGATATAGATATGTGACACGATACAATACGGATTCGTGGATTCACAATTTTCCAAAAACACAAGATATGGGATACGTTTTTATATCAATTTTAACTTAACTAAATATGAATATCTATTAAGGTATTCATACCAATATATAATAATTTAAATAAATAATGGAATTTTATTAAATATTCAATGCAATTTCAAGTTCATTAATTCTCGAGAGAGAGAATATGCGTCGATTCGAGAGAGATTGGTGAAACATTTACAAGTCCGAGCGAATCCAAAAATTTCCGCGTTTAGACTCCGATACATAATCGGGAACGATTCGTGAGGCATATACAATTATTCATGCTTCATAGGTTGTCAATCCCCTCCCTTTCTTGCAATATTACATTCACCCCCCTAATCAATTAATATCGATACATCACATGAACTGGAAAATTATATTTCTACCCCTATCAATTTATCATTATGATATGGATAACTAATTTGAAAATTTTAGGCTAAATAGCATATAAATACCCATTGTTTCATCCAAATAGCAGATAAATATCTATATTTCAAAATGTGGCACTTTAATACATGAAGTTTTGCTTTTTAGTATTTTTCTATCTACTCATTCTCAAGAAATGCATTCTAGAAAACAGATGGATAGCAAAGTGCAAAAAAGGAAAAACTTCAAGTATTAGCGTGCCACATTTTGAAAATTTGGGTAAAACAATAGGTATTTATATGCCATTTAACAAAAATTTTATACAATTGGTTCTATATGAAGATTTCAAAAATTCATTAATTATAACTTAATTTTCAACTTAGCCATTTGTATATCGCGTTTAAAAAGATGTAAAAAAATATATATTTGTATGCACATGGAATTATATTGCTTTCAATGATTAGCAATTTTGTAATACAAAAAGCTTGCAATATTTATAAAAAGTTTAGAAAACTCAAGTTTCGTATTTATCCAAATACAAGATTAAAAACTTGCGATTCTAAATTGACTTCATGCTTTTCTCAAATACCTTGAAATTACAAAGGACATAATTAATTGATATTCTTCCCTTTCTAAAATCATTTCATTTCGAATATATATATATATATATATATATATATATATATATATATATATATATCATGAAACTACTATTTTCAATAGTTGTAGTTATCAATATTTGATGTTATTTTCATTCTTGAATTGTGTTGTAAAATATTTTTTATACCATAAATAAATGCAATATTTTGTGTATTACTTATTTATAATCACTATTTCTCTAGATGAATATCAGTATAATTTATTAAATAATGCTTCTATTTTACACAATAACCCTGTGCATTTGCATGTGGCCCCATACTAGTTAGGATAATATTAGTACATATTGGACGCAATGTTACCCAGAACACGGAACGAAGAAGGGAACATCGAACGCCACTTGTGATAGAACGTAGTACGATACTTGTGATGGAACATAGTACGATAATATTAGTTTTCTTCGATATTCTTATATCGAATGGATAACATAGCTCTGGAACGTGTAAGGTATTTTGTAACATTTCTATATGTGCGCATGTGTATGTATAATACATATATATAATTTGAATTCTTTGTTATCTAAGTTCTTGAAAAAGAGAGATTATTTTTTAGTTTAATTAAACACGGAGCTAGCTTTATGCTCATTTAACTTAAGTATTTAATGGATAAGATTGGAATGATGATTCTTCTGATCAGGAATGCCAGTGTTTCCCGATTTGGAACAACTGCTCCAAATTGCAAATCGCTAATGCTCTTGTAACATGGATTGGAAGCAAAAAGATAGTTTTCAAAAGATCACATACCAATAGATTCCAAAACAGGCAGTTCTCTCAATAATGGATTAGTATCAACTGGCACGGAACTAAATCCTCCTGTCCCTGTCTGCTCCATATCCGAATCTTCACTTGCAGGATTACATAGATTCGCTTTCTCCTAAAACATGCCAAACTCTGAATTAATCACAATCCATAAATGCCACAAAACATTATTGGTGAGTCAAGGACATTGAAATTTAATACAAATTAAGTCAAGCTTCAAAGTTAAAAGTACGTCATGTGATTATATTTATAATTATATATAGATGGCCATCTTAGATTGACCATATATCTCTCTTTTTTCTTGAAATTTATCCATAATAAATTTAATTATTACCTGATTTATTCCTTGCACACGTGTGACTACCTGCCAACCGGACTATAACCCTCTTCTTACAGATTATATATTAATCTAAATATCTTCATAGCTTTTTAAAATTTATCACCTTGCCTCTCCCAGGAAATAGCGTTTTTTGGCGCCTCTTGCCTCAAGAGATATAGGATTTAATGCCTTGGATTTGCCTTTCGCTTTTAAAACATTGTTACTACATGTGGCCCCCTCATATTTAATAGTTACCTCAGCTAAAAACTCAGCACCAGCTAATACACGCGTGTAGTTCAACATCTGAATGTCCATCAATCGAAAAATATTGTATCACTTCTTTTATGAGGCTTTCTCCACTGCACATCTCAACCATACCTGACCCAATATTATGGGGGAAAGCATAGCTAACGACGATGATTACATATGTGCTATGAAGCACCGACATGGGCACAGGTACGGACACGATAAATTTGTAAAAACGACACGGGGACACGGCTATATTATTTTATGTATTTGATTATATATATAACAAAATATTAAAAAAGCTATGAAAAGAAACACAAGAAAAGTAATTCATGGCTATATTTTTTCTTATAACTATGAGTTTTCTTAAACACATACAAATACATATATCAAACTTAAGGTAAAACACACAAGAATAAAATTACTATAGTAAAAACAAACAAAATATAAACTCTTTTTAATTGGAGCCGACTTCATATACCCAACTTCATCAATTGCATCAATTTGAATCTTTACTTCTCGATCTAGTCCACCATGAAAGATATTGAAAAAATTTATATTCTTATATCCAAGATATCAAATTAGTTCACACGCGCGTGCATTCTTATTTTTCAACTCTTTACACTATGTCGAAGTGACGAACAAGTCTAATTTGGATGGACACGGCACAAGCGTGTCGGACATGGCGTCCAACGGAATGCCTGAGTGTCCAATACGTGTCGGACACGGACACGGAGAGCAAATAGAAGTGTCTGTGCTTCCTAGCATATATGATATGTGAATGTTGTAGGTATATCCCATTTCCAAACATCCAGAGACCATTCTCGACTGAATTAACAAACCTGATGGCTGATATGTGTTGTGCGTGGCTCTCACATGATAAACTTGAAGTGTTCTGATTTCCTTGGGTATATTTTCTATATGTAAAATGTAGACAGTGTAGTTTATTAATGATGTATATTGTATGATATTTTAAGAAGTGCAAAAGCACAGTGCTCCACCTTTAAAGAAAAGGATAAATGCCGTAATTCACAGATGATAAATTTCTGATTTTTTATGATGATAAATTTATCCCCAATAAATACAAAATAATTAAAGAATAAAAAAGTAAACAAATGCACACAACTCAACTTCTATTGAACCAAAAGATCAATTAATAAAGCTTAACTACATATGAACCAAAACATCAGTTAACATACAAAATAAAAAAAATCAACGCGAGAAGGGACAAAAGCTAACAGCACTCAACTTCCAAAGAAAACAAACTGAAAGAATTAACGGAGAACAAACTGAGGTAGAGGCTTTGAGAGCTCCTCTCTACATATATACTATACCAAATATGAAGGATTACAATTTTCGCAATGTGGATATTCTCACTTTCTTACACTTCCCCTCAAGTTGGAGCACAAATATCGAACATGTCCAACTTGTTACAAATAAAATTTACTCTCGTCTTCCCAAGTAAATCTGCTAATTGATTTGTTGAGGAAACATAATAGGTATCAATGAACCTTGGGTTACCTTTTCTCGAAAAAAATGACAATCTACCTTAATGTGTTTTGTCCTCTAATGGGAAGCTAGATTGGAAGCAATAAAAATGGTTACCTTATTATCGCACTACAAACTCATAGGAAAAATAGGACCAAGTCCAAGCTCGCCCAGTAGAAACTAATCTATAGTAACTCACAAGAGATTACAACCATCGCTCGATACTCTGACTCTGCACTAGAATGGGCTACCACATTCTACTTCTTACTCTTTCATGAGATAAGCTTTCGCCCAACGAACACACAATTACCAATGGTAGACCTTCGATTTATAGGTCATCCTGCCCAGCAAGGTTGTAAAAAGCGCTAGACGGAGCTGAGCGTTTGGGGGTACCGCCTAGCGCCTAACTGCCTACACGCTGCTTAAACGCTGCCTAAACAGTTTTTTTAATTTTAGGCAATTATATATACATATTGAAATTTCAGCAATATATTGTCACTTCAGCATAGAAAATAGCAATATTTTGAAATTTCGGCAGGAGAAACATAAATATATTGACAATTTAGCATGATAACTCATAACATATTTATGTTTTAACAGTATAAGTTGGCAAAAAATAAATTGAGTTGCATAATTCAAAAATTATTTAGAAAAAGGAAACCAAATGACACTTTTATTTCATTACATATAGGTTTGGGTCAGATATGATGAAAAAAGAACAAATCCGAACCATAATGCTTCAAAAAAGATAAATTTTTATTCTATTACGTGGGCTCAGTCCGCCTAGGCGCTCGTTTAAGCAGACCGGGCTTATTAAGCGTTTAATTAAACCGTCTAGGTCTGAAGCGGAGAAGCTTCTCACCAATTCCGCCTAGGCAGCCGCTTAGACTGCTTTTTAGAACACTACCAATCAGCATCTATAAATCCAACTATCCAAGAGTGTCCATAATATGAATACACCAAACCTCTTCCAGGTGCACTCAAGTATCGCAAGATCCTGACAGCTGCATCCCAATGAGTTGTCTTTGGATCTGCCATAAACTGGCCAACACTCACTAGGAATGAAATCTGATCGGATAACTGTGCCATAAGTCAAAGAATAGTGTTTAGCCACAATGCGGGTTTTAAGGCGAAAAAGAGAGCCATCTAGATGTAGCTTCATAGTATACACCCCACTGTTCTAACTGTCGGCAAATATCATCGAAATGTCAAGAAAACCACATAGATGCAAAAAAAATCGGGTAATGATATATGGTGAATGTCGGCCGACATTCGTTATTTCTGCCAAAAATGTCAAGATATCGGCGTTTAGACCGACATTTACCGTTATGAAGGAAAAATTGAAGGTGATTTTCTTTATTGAGGAAGATATAAATTTAATAAAACTACAAATCTGAATAAGTTAATTTTTTTAAAAATAAGTTATATAAATGACGTTTACATTATAAAAATGTAAAATTCGATATTTGAGAATTTTATTCTCCCACTTGTTGTGATACCATGAAAAAATTAAGGGAGAACAAATTGAGATAGAGATATTGAGAGCCCCTCCCCTCTTTATATATACTAAACCAAATATGAAGGATTACAAATTTCCCGATATGGGACTATATTCTCACATTCTAACACAAACAAAATTAGTACTTAATTATTTCACAGCAAAAGTATACATGTGTCGTTTAATTGTAAACCAAAACATAAATTTGAGGCAATACATGCTTCAAAACATGTTTTTTCCATAATGAAGAAGATTTTTTTAAATATTGGTTGCATCACTCAAGTAGAAATATGACCGACCACATGTCTGCATGAACAACATAAGTTAGAGGTGACCTTGACGAGGAATACTTTAATAACGTATATAGCTAAAAAGGTGAAGAAAAACACGACTCGGCCTAGAATAATCATGTTTAAAAATATATATTTGTCCTAAAGATTTCGCCACTAGTTAGGAAACAGATGGCGTACTGTACAAGATATCATAGTAGAATAACATTACCATAGACGGCTGTTGAATATAGATTCTCATATTAAGGAAATTTTTTTAATTAGTGATATAAATTATCCATATAAATCTAGTCAAACGGAACAAAATACCAAAAAGAGCACACAAGTACCATATAAAGCTATGAAGCACGGACACTTCTACTTGCTCTCCGTGTCTGTCCGACACGTATCAGACACTTGGATACTCCGCCTGACACGTGTCCGACACACCTTAGCCGTGTCCACCCATATTGGACGTGTCCGACACTTATGGATTGTATTTTATGTGTTTTGCTTTTAATTTTATATATGTGTTTGTTTGTGATTAAAAGAACTCAAGGTTTTGAATGAAAATTATAACATTTTTTTGTTTTTATTGTGCTTTTAATGATAAACTAACACGTGTTTCCTCTCGTAGTAAATTATATTTTGTCTAATATATATAATTTAATATATTAAAATAATAATATAGCCATGACCCCGTGTCCACCTTTTTACAAATTTGCCGTATCACATATCCGTGTCCGTACCCATGTCTGTTCTTCATAGATATAAAGTTTTTACAAAATATGAAATTAATAGAGAAAATTTGCTTAATATTGATAAGGCACATAATTTACTAGAGAAAGCCACTGATAAAAGATGAGATAACTTACATCTTCGTCTAAACATAACTCTAAATCCAATATCTTCTCCAACAGATGATATCTCTTTCGTACAAATTCAACAATCCTTTTCTCTACTTCTTTAATCTGAAAAGCGGAAGAATAATTTTCATGTGATTGGCTTCCCTTTCGTGGTTCTGAAAATCCCTGTATAAAAGAAAAACCATCAGTGGTTCGGTTTACTGTTCTATTAACCAACCATTTTGCATTTTCACTGAAATACTCACATTGACAGAAGGACAAGAACTTGAAGCATTGTTCATCTGAATGCCTCCGGCAATAGGTCTGCTTATGGAAGGGAGGCTTAATTCTCGGCAAACAACATCAACAAGGCCAAGTTCCTTATCATCAACAATGGCTTGCCACCTAGCATATCCATGTCTTGCATCCAAAAAGTAATTAGTTGATCGGTTTTACTGAACCAGCTAGGAATGACTTTATTTCATATGGTATGCCCACTTGGGATATGTTTTTTTTTTGGGGTGGGGGTGGGGGGGAGGGGGGGAACAAGGCCATTGAATGCATTTCAAATGACAATTTGTTAGGGGTACATTATTTACCAGTTATGTTTCAAGGACTATTATAACTTGCAATGAGACCATAATTGTTAGCGTATATAAGAGCATACACATTCGAACACTTCACCAGATTACGTAACAAATTTCAATTTGGAGAAAAACTCGTGTCTACTATATAAAGCTAACACACTTGAAAAATTCAACAAGATGCAAACTTAATTATCATAAAAATACGAATTCATGCTTCATAAATCAAAAAAGACAAAAATGTTTGATTAATGCATACTTCAGAATAGCTTTCAGCAACAATATGTCATGCTCTTCTATCCAAATCTTCCCAATCAAGCTTGGATAGCATTCTTGTATATCTTCAGGAAAAAGGGAAGCCCCAGAGTAGTCTTTCAAAAAATCCAGCTGCCAATACAAAATAAAGGTAAGAGAAAAATGCTTTTTGTCCATTGTGATTTTATTACTATATGATATACACCTATCAGGTATAATATAGAGATATCTTGATCCAGGATGTTACATAGTATAATAGTGACAGCAACATATAAATAGATGACACCTATTATAATAACAATGTGTTGATTTGAGTTCCCAAACTCAAAAAAGTATCCAGCTCTGCCATCGGACAGACGCCATTTATAACTTAACAAGAAGCTAGGATATCTATCGACGCTCAATAATACATGAGAAAGTTTGCTGCATCAATAAGGGAAGGATCCATTCCCCATGTAAAGCAGTTTTTGCTTCTAAAACCCTTCATAGGTTTTCCAGCATCCTCTGTTTTATTTAGTATATGAATAGATAGTTATACATTAAAGTATATTGTGTATATAAGAATTCACAGATTGATTTGAGTTCTAGTTATTTATGCAAATATTTCATCATGCAATTACATATCTGTTTTTACCTTTCAGACAGTAGTAATAAAATTTCAAAACTATAGATTGACCACATTGTAGTTTACTTGCTGTGAATTCATGAACTATAATCTTTTCAGCCAAATTAATATGGGTGAAGGTAAGTAAACCATGGTCGACGCTATCACAAAAATTAGCTATGGTCCAGCAGCTATTTTAGGTTCATATAGGTATAATTGTCGGGAGGAAATGGCATTTGATTTACAATTTAGGGATTTAAGTCAGTTTCCCAAAAATGAGGTCGCGTAACCAATGCATATTCCTTTTACAAATGCAGCGTAGGGTAATTTTAAGTTTATATTGGAACTTAATATGTAAATATTATATTATAAACGTGCATGCGCATTTGATTGCACTTGCAAGTTCTAGACATACATGTTTGTTACTGCTACTTCATTTATGCTTACACTTACTATAGATTTACAATAGATTTTATTTATTTATAAGGAGATCTTCATATAGTTATCATTGATTTAGGAAATGCTTATTTAGGTTGGACGGATACTTTCGAAGGGCAGTTGTATACGTGTTTGACACGTATCGGACACCGACACTTGTACGACGCGACTCAGACACGCCGTATGCGTGGCATATATATGGTGTATGTGTATACTATGTGTGTCCTAATGTTTTATATATATGGACATATCGTTATAATGTTTCTTTCGGATGATTACTTTCTCAAAAAAAACTTGTTTTTCTATATAATAAAAGGCAAAAACCATAACGTAATTGTTAATTACTTATCTTATATGTTTATACTTTAAATATTATTGGTGTTGAATTGAAAAATGGTATATGGTTGTATGTTATTATTATGTCTTCTTAATGTTACTTGTTATTTTTATTTTTTTGTTTTATGATGTTGTAGTAGTTCGATTTTTTATATTTTTTTATAAAATCTAACACACACGTCGACGTGTCATTGTATCCTTTGTTTTGGGATTTTGTCACGTCGCCGTATCACATTGTGTCGTGAGCGTATATCGTTGCCTCCGTATCACATTGTGTCACCATATCACACTGTGTCCCGATGTTTGTGCCCATTTTCTAAATTTCGTATGTCGGTGTTGTGTCGGCCCAAAAATTTTGATGTCGGATATCAGATATTGTGAAATGTCGGGTGGTTTTATCAAATATCGATTTTTATGTTTTTGTAATATAAATGTTATTAAGAATTTTAGTTTTATTAGATTTATATCTTTTTTAATAGCTCAGTGGTAGAGCGATCGCCTACTAATTACTTAATATACAAAGCCCAAAGCCTAATACCCGAAAGAAAATTACCCGAAAATTTTTCTCCGCATATTGCTAAATGTCGGGTAAAACGGCGACATCACGAAATGTTGGTCGCCATCACCAAATATCGGTAACCGAAATAATTCTGTAAATATGCGTCGTTTTCTTCCGAAAACTGAAATATTGTCGGAATTTCGGTGATGTTGGCCGACATTTAGAATAATGGTCCGTCCAACATTGATGTTTATGATAGGATGTTTAGAGAGATAATGTGATGGGTTTAAAGAAGAAACTAATTTATCATAAGAGTATTGATATGCTTAAAGATATGTATGATGGAGGAATTAGTAGAGTGAGAATGATTGGAATGATCGAAGTTTAGCATTAACCAAGGTTTGAAAACTCGGTTTCGGTTTCAACATTTATAAATTTGATTCAGTGAGTATTCATAAGTTATTTAGTTTTGGTCTTGCTTTCGAATATATATATATATATATATATATATATATATATTTATTTTAGGAGCATCCTAATATAATATTTAACCTTAAAAATAAGGTTTGGATCCTCTCTAGTGCAGCTTTGGCACACCAGTAGAAAGTTTTCAACCGTTATAACCTTAAGGCTAATAGCCATGCAACACCAATTAAGAAATAGCTAACTGATAACTTGCTTCCTGATAGGTGTAAGCTATTGCACATTTTAATATCCATATTTACCTTAATTTTATCTATTTAATGCTGCTCGATATGTGTTTTATGAATAAATACAGAATCAAGTCAATAAAGCAACCGGTTAACGAGACGAGCAAAAGGATCGAACAGGCGTTCAAATAAGTCAACACAGCAGACCAAAACACAAGACCAAGTCCAATTAGGCCCTTGGACGTGTATATTTGACCCCACCCGCATAAACGTGGCTCGATTATCAAGGAAGGCTCTGGGATTTTCCGTGCGACTCATGGATAGAAAAAGATTTATTTTAATCTCTTGTAATTGTCCTAGAGCCCTATATATATTGCTATATATTTATTTTAGGGTTTCACCTCATTCGTTTTATTTTGTGCCGTTGAAAGTTTGCATTGAAGGAGATCACAACTTTTGTAAGAACCTTTATTTTTAATTATGCTTTTCCTTATTTGCTTTGCTTTATTTTTATTCATGTCTGGGTAATTTTCTTTATATCTAGGGAACGATGTAGGTTTATCTCATGTGTTCATATAATTATTTGATCTAGATCTCTTATTTTTTGCTTCTATAGTAATTAGATGGATCTAAATTCAAACTCTAGTTTTATTAAAACTTTGATAGAGTTTGCTGATAGATTATGCTTAGATCTCTTTGATAGGTTATGACGCTTAGTATATAGTTTATTCTTAGGAAAATAAATTTAGAGAAGAGAATATGTTTATTTAAGGGAAATTTCACCAAAACCATCCAGTAATGTAACATATGTTCTCAAAACAACCCTTAAGATTTTTTTGTTTAAAGTAACCCCCAAGCTTTCTTACATTAAACGCGACCCCCGTCGAGACCTATTGCAGTTAATTTCTATATGAAATGACCAAAATACCCAGTCATATAGTGAACTCTTAAAAGGGAAACAAAAGGGGATTTATGGGACAAAAATAGTAAAATTTTAATTTAAAAAGTTCAAATTTTAACGGAAAGGGGATCGAGAGGGGATCGTGTGTAACGGAGAAAAGTTCGGGGGGTTTCTGTGCATAGAAAATCTTCAGGGTTGTTTTGGGAACATATGCTACAGTACATTGTGGTTTTGGTGAAATTTCTTTTTATTTAATAACAAAAATTGAATCTTTTTAATAATTATGATTTAATTGAGTTTGATATATTATTTTGAGAATCGTTTAATTTATTCTTACTTAGGTTTGATAGATTAATATGAAAGTCATATAATTTATGCTTATTAAGATTATTATTATGATTATTAGGAGAGTAAAGAATTAGATTATTTAATTGTTGATGTACGTTTAAATCTAGTGAATTCGTAAACCGTAGGTATACTTTTTCTCTCATTAAATTCTAAAGTTAATTAGTAGTAATAATTTCTCATTAAAAAACATATTTTTAATTCGCCTAAGCTCAATTAGATTATCTCTTCTCTGTGGATCGGCATGCTTTTGTACACGTGCCACAACGCTACCGTGCACTTGCGGATATAATAATTGGACTGATAAATTACCCAACAAGTTTTTAGCGACGTTGCCGGGAAAGACGGTTTGTTTAATTGAATTTTTTGAATTAAAATTTTATTTGCTTTTATTAATTTTAGTTTTATTATACTCTGTTTTTGTTGGTTTCTGAAACAGGGACTTTGAAAATATAAAGGGCTTTCTGGAGACAGGAAAAAAACAAAAAAATCCAGAGATGAATCTCGATGTTTGGGCCGCAAAAATGCCCCCCTGAGCCGCAAAGCCCATACTTTCTCAGATTTGGGTGAAATTTTTCTGGGAGTCTCGGTTATTTTATCTTTTATATTCGGTCTTTAAGAAAAGTTTTAAGATGAAGTGTCGGGTATGTCGCGTGCACGAAGCAAATCCGCAGCATTTTCATCTACCTGTTTGCGGTGCTAAAGTTCAAAAACAGAGTAACATAAAGTAATGAGAAAATATTATGCATATCATTTTTGAGAGATTGATTTAAGCCAAGTAACTTCCAATGAAAGATTTTCTTTACTGCAACCCCTTATGACAATGCATTTATCAGTAAGTGCATGTTCGTTTTTTACATGAACATGAAAGTATCGAAATTAGGCCTACTACCGGTGCTTCAACGGTTTGTTTTGACAAAAAGTAGCAATTGTAGTTACTTCAAAAAATTTACATAACTGCGTGGAAAATCTAATTCCTATAAAATTCTTCAAACCCTTTTAGGCTTCTTTTAGGTGTAGAAGTGTCCAATGAAGCAAGGGAAAAAGGAATGGAATTATTTTTTATTATATATTATCATACAATATTAATAACTTCCAAGCAAACGAAATCTCTTCCATTCTCGCTCTTTCTACCTGGTTCCATTCATCCTCACCTTCCTTCCTTGCCTTCCAATGAAAACCCATCCGTTTTGTCAATCGAACTCTGCTACTTTTCGCCTCGTGCGTAGTGTTTTACATCATCCATTTTGAGATTGGTGCACTCACGTACCAGGCGTTCATAGATCCCCACGCATAGTAAGCAAGGGGTATATTGATTGTGGAGATCCAGCAGCCACAGACAAAACTGTTGTTAATTACCCCTCGCTTTTGAGGCGAGAGAATCTCTGATTAAAGGATCGTGCAAGTTATGCGAACTCAATGTGAAGGTGTATGTGTTTGAAAAAGTAATGCATGTTTGTTTATTTCATATTTTGTTTCTTTTATTTATTTATTTATTTATTTTATATAGGTGAAAGGAAGACCGGGAGTACTCGGGCCCGAGTGCCCCGAAAGGGAACCCAGGGCTGCTCCCCATGGAAGATGGCTCCCCTTGTGAGGGCCGCCCCCCACTTGGAAGGGGGTTGGCTCCCATTAGGGGCCGGGGCTCAGGTGCCCTCCTCGGGGAGGCACTCGGCAGTGCATCAGTGGGCGGTTTGGCCTAAGTCAGGCAAACCCGATGGCTTGTTTTCTTTATTTGATTATTTTTTCCTTATTTGTTTATTGCCTTTTAATTTAGTTTTTTAAAGAGACCAAGTGTAAGGATTTTGACAAAAAACCGACAGCATAACCACTAGATTTTGTCATTTTATCGTTTTATTTTGGAGAACGTAGGCCGAAATCTATGTTTCCGCGTATTTGGGTGAAGCACAGATAAAATCAACGTTCAAGAGAAGAGAGTACGGATCGAAATCCGCATCTCCGAAAGTTTTCCCTAAGGGAGAAGCCCAAAAAGCTTCCCTTTGGTGGAGTCACCCTCAACTTCTCTCTATTTTGTCAAAAGAGTTCTTAATTCTTGAAAATTTGGGTTATGGATCTTGAATGAGGAAAAAGAGGTTCATTTTCCCTCTTTTGGTCCTTGGATCCTTCACAAATGATATTTTAAGAAGCGAGTTCTCCTTCCTCAACTTTTTTAAAGAAGGGGGAAGCCCAATCGCTCCCTTTTTGTTGGCCTCAAGGGAAGGATGAAGCTCCTTTCAATAGATCTAAGGATTTTATGTTATTTGCCTTTAAAAAAAATGAGAGATTTTTTGCTCATGTACAAGAATACGAAAACATTGAAAACCAAGTGGAAGCACAAAACCCTAAAATGATAAGAGAGGAATATTTCTTCATATGTTTGGTCTTATATAGGCTTGCACTTTTTACATATTGCCCCTTAAACTCTACACAGTTGGCTTTTTCCTTTTCGCATACCCATGTGCTCATTTGTATACCCATGTGCTCATTTCTTTTTGCACATAGGCCATGGGTTTTACATAAATTTGGTCTTTGACCAATTTTTTTATATTTACTCATTTACAGTTTTTCCTTCTTTTCATTCTCTTTTCTTGATGGTTGACCGGCTTTGGGCGGTTTGGGCATGGACCCACTTGATTGGGCGTGGGCCTGGGTTGGTTGGACTTGGGTCCACTTGTCTAGACGTTGACTTTTACGTTTTGACTTTTAATTTTCGATTTTTAATTTCGGCAGTGGGGTATAAATTGACCCCAACAAAGTACCCGATCAATAAATGCATCCGATGTGTATGTGTCATGTGCATAAAATTGATGGACCTTCTTTCGTGTTGAGGTTGACTTCACTTGGTTCCTACCTTTGGAAGGCTGGCACTGCCCTTTTTACGGCATGGACTGTCGATGCTTGACTCGTTTCTGGCATGGAGGTCGCTGTTATTTTGGCATGCTTCCGCTGTAGAGGTCGTTCCTTGACTTGATTCCGCAGAGGAAGTCGTTACCGACTTGCTTCCGCCGTGGTCATTGCCTGACTTGAATCCGCCGTGGAGGTGTCGGTTGAATTAGTCGATTTGATTTAATTTGGGAGTCAACATCTTTACCATTGGAATTGGGCTCCAGAAGCAACTCGTCCGCTGCCCGAGCTGATCGGCTATTTCACCTGTATGATTTGATTTTGGACCGGAGTCAACATCTCTACCACTAAAATATGGTTCCAGCAGTAACTCGTCCGTCGCCCGAGTTGATTGGATATTTTTCCTAATTTCATCGGTTTAACGTCACCATAGACGGGCAGATTTAACGTCTTCATAGACAGGCAGGTTTAACGTCTCTTAGACGGAAGGTTTAAAATCATCAGACATGGATGTTTAATGACATCATAAACATAGATGTTTAATCTCATCATAGACGGAAGGTTCGTTTAACGTCAAGATTTTAAATATCGTAAAATTTCGGATATCAGGAACGTATCGGAGAGATGCTTCATATATCGGGAGATATCGTCGATATATCGAGAGTATATCGGACGATATTATAACAGTTTTATCGTATCGTGAGGGGTCCCAAAACGATATATCAGCCGGTATATCGGCCGATATGACCGATATTTGATTCCATGTTTAACGTATGTTTAGACGGAAGAGCTTGGTTCAATGTTTTAAAAGACGGCCTCTTAGAAGACTATGCAGTTGCTTAGGCGCGTAGAAGAGCCGCGCTACACTTCTTTAGACAGCTTAGTCAGGAATTATGATTACGCTTGTATTCTTGAAGGTACACTCTTTAATTGTTAATTGGAGCGTAATATATAATAAATTAAAATTGTTTTAGCACTATTAAAAACTGAGGGCCACCATGAGAGCCTTTCACCGCCAATTTCAAGAGCCACCGTCGTTTTCGAAGCCATTAAGACTAGCGACCGTCGTCGATTTTGAAGTTCTCCGAGTTGATCTCGAACCAAGATCTCTACATCGATCTCCACTTCAAACTTTGATCTTGTCTTCAACCTTGAACCTTCACCTTCGAACTGACCTTGGAATTCAAGATTCAATCGCGCCAACACCGCCTTCGAGTTTCGAGTTTTTGACAACAATGGATTTTTTGCCTTTTCTTTTTTTCTTTTTTGGACTTAAATATACGATTAATTAATTATTTAATTGAATTTGTTTGGTCCTTTGACGGAGGGTTTAGCGTCTGCTTAGACGAAAGGTTTGTTTATCGTCTGCTTAGACGAAGAAACTTGGTTTAACGTCTGCTTAGACGGGAGAACTTGGTTTAACGTCTGATTAAACGGAAGATTGGTTTAATATCTATTTAAACGGAAGAGTTTGGTTTAACGTCTACTTAGCCAGAAAAGCTTAATTTAATGTTTATTTAGACGGAAATTAATTTGGAGATTTTTTAAAATCTGATTTGGATTTTGGATGTTTAACGTCATCTTAGACAGAGATTTGGAATTTCAACTAGGAATATGGATGTTTATCATCATCTTAGATAGAGATTTTAAATGCAATTTGGAGTTTTGTCATTGATTGACATGTGGGTTTTTTAAGTTTGGCAGAATTTGAATTTGAGATTAGGACTGGAACTTCCGAATTTTAGAATCGAGTTTTGGACAAGAATTGGATTTGAGCCCTGATTGGATTAGATTTCGAGGATTAGAGATTTTTTTAACGAGTTTACGTCCTTTCGGGTTTTCGTAAGCTCGTGGGTAGTCTTGATGTTTTTACTCACGAAACATTTCCAGGTTTTCATTCGTGCCCTTTTTGCTTGTAGACTAAACCCCCATTTTTTGCATCGCTATCACCAGAATATAGGACTACGCGACCCATCATTTGCCTTTTGGAGGATTGATGATTGGGATTTTTGGTTGGCAACAGCACCGCTAACACTGAAGCATAATGTCGGGAGCAACTCAACTTTTGCCGTTTGAGGATTTAATATTTGGGATTTTTTGTTACGGCGTCTGCATCGCTACATTGAAATGAAGTACCATGAGCGCCACATCATTCGCTATTGGAGAATTTGGAAATTTTGGAATTTCTGTTTGGCATCCGCATCACTATCACTGGAATGGTATCAGGAGCGACTCATCATTCACCGTTGGAGGATTTGGAGATTTTGGAATTTCTGTTCGGTCTCTGCATCGCTATCATTGGAATGATATCAGGAACGACTCATCATTGCCGTTGGAGGATTGAGAATTTGAATTTTTGGTTGACATCAACATCACTAACACCGAAGTATTGTTTCAGGAGCGAATCATCATTTATCATTGCAGGATTTGAATAAGAGGGTGGATTTTTGGTTGCCGTGCACTGGAATAGTGCCAGGAGCGACTCATCATTCGCCTTTGAAGGGATTGAGATGTTTATTTATACATCCATATATATCCCCAATTTAAAACTTAGGGGTTAAAAAGAATTTATTTTTCCTGAGTTTGGGCTCTTTTGGGTTTTCACAAGCTCACGGGTAGCTCTGTTGTTTTTACTCACGAAGCCTTTTCAGGTTTTCATTCGTTCCCATTATCTTATGGACTAACCCCATTTTTTTTAAAATATTCCAAGTTTAACGACTTAGGGATCAATGTTGCACTGATTCTTTGTTTGGCCTTGTTGCCGCCTTGTTGCAAAGTTATTTGAGATTCTCGGATTTTGAATTTTATAGTGTTGAATTGATAGCCGAGACATATACCTTATTTGATTCTCTTAATTAATCCCGGGCATTCCTTGAAAACGCTTCAGTATTTCCCTTGTCATTTGGATAAGCATATGTCCCATAAAAGCTATGGCAGACTCGAGTCATTTCTTGGGGTAGACGATTGAGTAGTTCCTCCGGGAGGATTTCAGTGTTCATTCGTATAATGTTGGCAGTCGTGGGTTGATTGCTTGTCAGCACACCGAAAGACGGCGAATTTTCTCAGTCTTGTATTGGTTCTTGACTCGGCCCTTGAAAATGAAACAGTCATTGATTGTATACCCCAATACTCTGTGATATGGATGGTTATTAGGGTCATCGGTCATTTTTCCTTCATGCGGTCTTTTTTACACGGGCAACTGCAGATCGTTATTTAGGGCGTCCTTAAATATCTTGCGGACTTTATCCTTTCTGAAATAGTAGATTTTGTTCATTCTCTCCATCAGAGTCGGTTCTCCCCCTAATGTTTGTTTTCGAAGCCAATCAGTCTTAGGTCCGCCCGCTGCTTGCTTGCCCCGGTTTGCTGACGTATTGAAAGGGTCGGTATTGATGGAACTTTTGTCTTTACGGGTGTTGTTTTCCCGGTACCCGAATTTGTTATTAATCTAAAGGTTCGGGGTGGACTCAGGATTTGCACGTTTCATCAACTGGACCCTCTCAGGCAAGTCCTGAAGAGTTTTGGGATCTGCCATGTATAAGAAAGGGTCATTCAGTTATCGACATTTCCACTGTTAAGACTGACGGCTTTCCCCCGTTCTATCGGATGTTCGCATTTAGTGCAAGAATTGCGATGTCAGTTTACATGATCAACAATGCTTTCCTTGTTGCCCAATTTAGTCTTCACGAGGTCAACAATAGCAATTTTATCACCGACACTCGTGAATTTTTATTTGAACAGCGATTCCATTTGAGCGAATGTCTTGACAGAATTGTTCGGTATGCTTGTGTACCAATGGAAAGCAAAGTCGGTCGAACTTTTAACGAACTGTTTAAGGAGCCACACATCATTGCCCTCTGTATTTTCGCATGACGCCTTAAAGTGGGCAATATGTTGATCGGTGTTTGTTCATCATGGTTTATTGCATTATATATCACCCTTTCCTACCACAATTGTATATAAACAAATGCTATTAACCATTGACCGCTACCAAAGTACATGAAACATATCTAAAAGTCAAAGATGTTAATTGAACAAAAAACATCGCATCTGAGCTCCATCGTTAAATACAGGATATGGCCTCTGATGCAAAGATACTGAAGACTTGATAAAATTTCTCAAGGTTGAAAAAAAGCATCGACATAACAGCAGATGAACACAAGCCAAAAACGAGACCAACTGCTCACAAGTCGACTGCGGAACTGCGGTCGAGGCACAAGCGATTGGGCTCGATTTTGGGCCCGTGGCTCGTCATCGAACAGTTACTCCCTCAAAGCTTCTAGAACCTCGGTGGCAAATCCATAAGAGGAGCAGAACTGAAGGAATTGGGGATAGCTTTTATTCTCTTTTATTTTTGAATTTCAATTTGTGTAATTTTCATTTTTAGGATTAGCTTTCTTCCTCCTCTTTTGTTAGCTTCCTCATAGCTATAAATGAAGGTTGAAGCTTAGGTTAGTTGATCTTCTCTTTTCCGCTTCTAAATCCATAAAATTGTAGTTAGATTAGAGATCAAACCTTAAATTGAAGGTAAATTGAAGATCATTGGTGTTCTTCCCTCTTTTCTCTCTACCGCATTTAAATGCCTTGTACTTTTGTGATGATCTCTTTCTTGATTTGTCCTTATTTCTTTGTGATGAGGAAATAAGGAGAGAGTGATGATTAAGTGATCCATTTCACTCTCTTGATTATATAACTGTGATGAAACTCTAACTTGACTGTTTTAATTAATTTCAAGTAGACACATCTTCCACTCTAGTCCTTGTCGAGAGTGGCGAGGCAAGATGATTATGTGATCTATGTAATGATTAATTAATTTTAATGAAGCTAGAGGTTAGATCAAGTCTTAGGAATGTTGTTAAGGGTTCTGAGGCGACACATGAACATGGAAGGCTTTGCCTCATCATCGAGCAATTCCACCAAAGTCCCTTAACATCATCCTCAAGTATTGATTTAGCATCATCCATCTTAAGGACTTGATTCTAAATGTCTAATTTGACATTCCATACTCCATCACCCTTTGTGGTGCATGATTGATGGTTTGTAATCATAACGTTGAAATCAAGGCTAGATTAAGTTTAAACTTCACCAAAGGCGCTATGTTGGCCATTTGATATATAATACTCCACCATCTTTATAACGATTGTTTGATGATCTATACTCTTGGAGATTATTTGTTTTTGTTGAAGAATTCAAGAGAATTAAATAGATTAAATAAAGATCCTTCACTCAAAATCAATTCCTTAACAAACCCCCAACCCTTTGCATTCACATTTCTTCTAAAAACGTTTACAATACTCTTTCAAAATAAAACCTTAATAACTCGCGTTGAAAACACGGTCTTCGCCCTTGATCTCCGATGGAACGACTCGTTATTCACCACTTTGTTTAAACGCAAAGTTGTTAATTGCGAAATAAACTACACTACACGATTTCGTTCATTTCTTATCTTTCTTGCACTTACCTTTACCACCAAAAAACGTGAACACAATTTGGCGCCGACGCCGGGGATCGAGGCTCATAGAACGAGTTATCAATTCTTATTATTCTTCTTTAAAAAATTCTTGTGAATAGTAAAACTCATTGAAATACTCATAAAAAATCTGATATTTTGTTATTTTTGATGAATTTGGTGGTTGTACAATGAATAAATCGAGTTAGCATGCTGCTAAAATTTTTCAGGAAAGTTTAAAGAACTCTATAAGAGTAGATCACAGTGCCAACGAAAGGGGTAGATTTCGATCCACCGCTAAAACACGGTCAAGCTAGTGCTCTACGACCACGGAATCGCGGTCCAATGGGTTGCTTAACCCAATCTTTTCTGAGCACATTTCTGCATCTCCCCTCTTCCCCTTAGCTCCAATAAAATTATATTTTGTGCAGGATTCTTTGCTCGCAAAGCTGCCGCAAAACAATTAAGTGGATTGATTTTGATTATTTTGGATTTTAAAAGTGCGTTCATATTAAGATATGCATATAAATATATAATTATATAAATAGATAATGGCATTATGTTAAATATTCAATACACTTTAAAAATTTTGAGAGCCTTAATTTTCGAGAAAAGGAGAGGCATCGATTCAAAAGAGATTAGCGAGACATTTACAAGTTCATGCGAATCCGAACGAATCGAAGAGTTTCCGAGAGTTTCAGGCTCCGATACAGGATTGGGAACAATTCAGGAAGCATTTACAAGTGTTCGTGCTTCATTGCCCTTATATACGTTTCACATTAACAGCACAATTAACACCTAGTAACAACCATAATTAAGACTCGGGCCTTTAAACCCACAATAAAGGAAACGCAACAAAAGAAATTAACCAGACATGAACATAATGTAGCAACACTAGCATCTATACTAGACTAAATATGCAAGTCTAGATTTCCCTCGCCTAAGATAAGGTAAGCGGGCGTCGAATGAGCATCTCTTTTGGGGAAGGGTCATATACGTACAAATATAAGGAACCCACCACATCCTAAGTTGCGGGGGATAGCAACCTAGAAGGGAAGGAGAAAACTCAACCAGAGGAAAGAGGCATGCGGGATGGAGATGCGACCCCACTGCCATCACAACACCTCTTAATGCAACTTCCAAGGGGCAGCTCATGTCTCAATGCCTTCCAAATTAATTGAAAGCCAGCAATAGCTAGCTAAATTCTACTCGTTCTCTCTGCTCTTATAGAGGAAACGAGCCTCTTTGCTCTCATTTCAGTAAAAGCAAGAATGGCTACAACCGATCACTGAGTCAATAGCAAAGAAGGTAGCAGTGACAAAAAATAGGTTCTATTCCCCTCCCTTCTTCCTCTTCTTTTTAACTATTTCTATTTAAGCTTATTACCACAAAATGTCCGCCAAAACAGACCGAAATTACAACTTTACTGAATGGCTATAAAATAGTGGAGTTCGGAGCAAAAGTTACCTGGACGCAAAACATTTCGGCACGCAAAACGAAAATGGAAACGCGAAACGCCAATTGTTGTGGAACGCGGTACGATAAGAGTAGTTTTCTTCTATAAGTTTATATAGGATGGAAAACATATCCTTAAAAAGGAAGTATTTTTGGACAGTTTGTATAATATACATAAATATAATTCAATTTCTTTTGCTAAAAACTAAATATTTTTTAGTATAATCTTAAGACAATCCTAATTGGATGCCACATTTAGTTTAAGTTTTGATCGGAACGGTGATTTTTCCGATCCGGAGCTCTAGTGTTCCCGAATTGGGAACGATCGTTTCAAATCGCAATTCACTAGCGATTTATGGAAACATTGATATTTCGGTCGATTCCATTGGAACCGAGAAGAACCTACATGTTTCGAACTGGTCCCTACCAAGGGCCAGGTTTCGACCAATTTCTCAAACCATGGCATCCCTATAATGGATGAACTTACTAGATATTTAAGATGATGTTATGTGATGTATGTACTTTGTTGATGATATCATGAAGTAGATAAATCTAAAGAAAGAATAATTGTGATATAAAAAATGGAAAGATTGGAGAGAATTTCAAGGATTTAAATTTAGCACAACAAAAACAGAATCTTTGGAATGTAATATTAGTGATGCATAGATATTGGCGTACGGCAAATTGACGGCCATGAAATAACTTTTGAAAACCATTTTCGTTACTTTGAACATAAAATTATTCATGATTATGAAATAAAAAAGGATGGAGTTCTTTTTTATGGAAAAGGATCAAACACTGGATGATTGAAGTAGAGAAATGCTTTAGAAGTGCTTCATGAATTTGATATTGTTAAATTTGCAAAGAAAATTCTACAAGACTATTAAGCTAGCATTGCTTTATGGCTCAAAATGTTGGGCAAATAAGCAACGTGTCAAAAAAAGGAGTGTGGTTGTTGAAATGAGAACAATAAAATGGATTGGTGGTACTCTAAATGATAGGATAAGGAATCATTGTATTCGTAACAAGTTGAAGGTAGTTCTTAATGAGGATAAGATGTGAGAGAAATGAATGAAGGTTTTGAAATTTACAACGGAAATCAATAAATGCTCGAATTAAAAGAAAATTGTCATTAAGGTGCAATGAGAAGGAATAGATTTGAGCAATTATGGATTGAGGGAGTTAAAAATGATACGCTACATGTTAATTTCACCGAGAAGAGGACGCTTAACAGAGCAAAACGACAGAATCATATTCATATAGCCGACCCGAAAATTTTGGAATAAGGATTGTTTTCGTTGTTGATACATACTTTGAAACATATATTAGAGATATTCCTGTAGACGACACCCGTAACCCCCAAACCTATGGACTCGTAAGTGTTCTCAAACGACTGCCCTCCATCCTGTTGGCATTAATTGAACCGATTACTTGTTATTAGGGTCCAATAAATAAATTATAACTTCATCTACCTTGCATTTACCCTTTTATTTTTTAAATGCCTCATCTTCTCTTATCCACTCTACCAACGGCCGCATCTTCGCTTATTTTCCTTGCTCTTCTCTTCTCCACTCTCTTAAACCCCTCATCTGACAACATTGTTCCTTACTCTTGCAACGGCATGCCCTAGCCCT
Organism: Agapanthus africanus; assembly: GCA_030015575.1. Classification (NCBI taxonomy): domain Eukaryota; kingdom Viridiplantae; phylum Streptophyta; class Magnoliopsida; order Asparagales; family Amaryllidaceae; genus Agapanthus; species Agapanthus africanus. The sequence continues at coordinate 249,189,168 of JASDDO010000004.1, read as the reverse complement.
AGCCCTGACCTTGACGTGCACAAATAGGTGTGAATCTACCCACATTTGAGCATCAGCAATTGACAAGGCTTTTCATGTGAAAGATTGCTTTTACAGTGAGGGAGCAAGGGAAAGGGGGGAGAGAGGTAATTTAGTCACTTCATGTCTCTAACAGCTACAATTAACGAGGTTAAACATATTTTGGATGTTAGCCATGGACACTAATTCAATTTAAATTGAAGATTTGAAGGTCATTAGAAATATGAAGATTTCGATGTTCTTAGAAAAACCAAAAAGTTAAGGGTCCTATATTAGAAAACCCTAGATATTCTCTGAAGTAAAATAAAAGGTTTATATATTATTAGAAACTAATATTCAAGTCTTCCTCTCTCGTGTCTTAATTTCAAAGATACTGTTTGAACGTCATACTGAAGTCATTTCCATATATTGTGTCTTGTGTCTATAAACATGCTTCTTAGACTGGGAACATAATACAAAACTATAAATGATACTCCCTCCATTTCATTAAGAAAGTCGTTTTTTTTGCTCATTCATTTGTTCCAAAATGGTAGGCCTTTAGGTTTTCAAGAACGAATTACTCCATACAGCTTAAATCTATGCAATGTATACATAGGTTTCAAAATTTAACCCTAATAAATACTTATCATTGATTGTTTTGATTACAAACAGAAAATTAAAGAGTGTAACTACTGGGGTTAAACTGGTAAATTACCATTTAGCATGTTTTAGATTTTATAGTAGTTAAATACTTCTTAATAAGTGTGCAAAATAATTTTTTAAAAAAACTTTCTTAATGAAACGGCTAGAGTAATTAAAATTAGTTATAATGAAGTGGTCTTTTTGGTGACATATATATTTATACATGAAATGTGTGTATAAATGTACATACATTATATACAAAGAAACATAAATTTGTATATAAAGATTAGGCGCAAAGAAAGCAAGGTAACTGAAAGTACCTTTTCCTTTATCAGCCTTATCTGTGCAAGTCGTACTAATACATCTTCTACTCGTAAACCTTCTTTGGGCACCCCATCTAAATATTTGATTATAAAAAATTCAGGACTAATGAAAAACATGTAAAGCTCTCTTTGGAACTGCTAATGAAGGTAGTTTCACCTGAAAATGTTGGTGAGTCGTTTACACCTTCGTCTATGTGTTGTAAGAAAAGGAAGCCATACCTGTAGGATAATTCAAATTAACATAAGAAAATAAAAAGAAGAATGTGAACCTCAATTTAATAGCCTATGAACGCACACAAAATCCACTTCGTTCAAAATAACTGCACCTCTCATAACTTGCAATCATTTGTTTACATTGCAGCTCAGAAAATTGATAAGATAATTCGTCATATTTAAGTGCTCTTTTGGCATTGAACTTCTAAATTAATACCAAGTGGTCACCAAGTGGTTTTCTTTTAATAAATGCAAATCAGGGGGAAAAAAGAAATTTTAGTGATTAAACAGTTTCTTTAATTCACGTGATAAAATTCCTATCCAAAATTTTGAAAGAACTTTGATGGGTAAAAACCTAGCAGTCAGCCAACAAGCATGGTATAACAAAGATTCTACAATCTATTCAACAGAAATTGGTCACCAGAAAGTCAATTCGGTAATAATATTTGAACATCCATTGAATGGTTTCCTTTCTCCCCTTTATCCACTTTAGAGCTCTAAATCGAACAACATTTTACACGAAGTCCACGCTAAAAATTATATAATGAATTAACTTCAGCTTATAGATAGATAAGCTAGGCAGCATACTCATGAACTTCTTCAAAAGTTTTCCCATTTAGTCGAGGAATAAACTCCTTCCAGTCATAATCCCCAAAGCCAAACCTACAGGACAGAAAATATATATCAGATGAAAAGGTAATCACAGTGAGCTGAAGTCATATAGGCATATAGTCAAAGGAAAGTTTGATAATTGACTAGATAACGTAAAGATGTGCCTGTGGTAGTATAACAGTCCTTAAAATTGAATACGAGAAAGAACGAATATGATGGCCCCAAATTGAGTGCATTTTCATTATAAAGCATTGACATGGACAATAGTTCGTGGCACGACTGCGACGGAGAATAGACAAATTTGTCACAAGTAGGACGACACGGGGACACACACACACACACATATATATAGCAAAGAGGCCATAGGGAGGAATTTCCTCCTAGCGTCGAAAAAATACACTCTCCCCCATTTTTTCTGACGATCGGCACCCATCATCTTCATCCTTATCATCTAAGATGTGGATACACCAAATTTCATGTGATTCTATAGCTTTTTCACCGTTGATTTCGTGGTTGCAAAATTAACGGTTTACCGACTATTGAACTTTTTACATTGTTAATTTAACAGTGAAGAAGTGGTAGAATCGCATGAAATTTGGTGTATCCACATTTTATATGATAAGGATGAAGATGATGGGTACCAATCGTCGGATAAAATCGTGGAGGGTGTATTTTTTGACACCGAAATTCCCCCATATAGCACCTTTCCTCCATTATTCTTACATACGTATATGTATACACACGTATGTGCGCGCTTACACACACGCATGTAGGGAGATGATCATATGAGACTCGTTCTTTCTTATTTTGAAGCCAAACTTTTAAACACAACCCACCGTGTTTTTCACCGATCCGTACCGGTCATTTTGACCTACGTGTATTAGATAGGTTGTGTAAAGTTCTATTAGATTTGGAAACCACTAACACATCCATAAAGCAATCTTGTTTTTCATGCATCATAAAACTGTCGATTTTTTAGACTATTTGAAGGATTAGTTAGAGATCTTCAAAACTCGTTAAATTTGACACATAACCTATCTAACATGTGTAGATCATGATGATCGGTGTGGATTGGTAAAAAACACGACGGATTGTGTGTTTGAAAAGTCGCACCTTATTCTTAAAAACGAGGTATCACGTTAAAATTTTACTTTATACCATGTTTTCCAATTATCGGCACCGTTCAATTGATCTTCATGATCTAAATCATAGGTATATCAAGTTTCATATGCAAAATTAACGGTTTTCCAACAATAAAATATTTAACAAAGGTAGATCAATAGGCAAATGTTATCAAAATCGCATGAAACTTAGTGTATCCATGTTTTACATCACGGAGAACAAGATGAACGGTGCGATCATTCACTAAATGGGAGAATAGTCAAATTTTAACATGATACCTCATTTCTTAGAATAAGATGCCACCTTATATATATATATATATATATATATATATATATATATATATATATATATAACGGAGTATAAAGTGACACTGTAGGAAATTCCTACATTGGTGGATGTCTTGACACAACCTCATACATTGATGCATGAGCATGTTTATCTTCCAACTACAGGCATTAATTGCTTTTAAATGAAAAAAGATAGTGAAAAGAATCTATGAATAATGTATTGCCATGTGTCCCGCCACTGTAGGAAATTTCTACAATGACATTGTATACTCGGCATCCAAAAATATATTTATATATAAAGGGCTATGACGTGGCGGCCCCTCATTCAAAAAGAGGCTCCGCCTCAAAACACACCTACCCCGTGTATTTCATCGACTCAAACCAGACATTATAATCTACATATCATTAAATCTCTTTGCGAAAAAAATCTTAAAATTTAAAAACCTAACACGTCTATCAAGCGATTATGTTTTCCCTATACTGATAAGCCGTTATTTTTTCTATACGCTTGGTGAACGCGTTAGAGATATTTATGTCATGAGATTTTTTGTACATAGGCGTTTTATAATACGTAGATCAAGTTGGCCGAATTGGATTAATGAAAAATATGAAGGATATGTATGTTTGAAGCGGGGGGCCCTTTTTGAAAAAGTAGAAAAGAGACCATAAAAGGAAATTTCCTCTTATAGCGTCAAAAAAAATACATCCTCCATTACTTTTCCGACGATCGGCACTCATCACCTTCATCCTTATCATCTAAGATGTGGATATATCAAATTTCACATTATTCTACCACTTTTCACCGTTGATTTAATGGGTAAAAATTCAACGATTTACCGACAATATAACTTTTTACATTGCTAATTCAATGGTGAAAAGGTGGTAGAATCACATGAAATTTGGTGTATCCACATCTTAGATGATAAAAATGATGAATGACGATTGTCGGAAAAATCATGGATGTATTTTTTCTACGCCATAGGAGAAAATTCCCACCAATGGCACATTTCCTCCAGCCATATGTGGGAATTTCCTCTTATAGCGTCGAAAAAATACATCCTCCATTGTTTTTTTCAACGAACGGCATCCATCACCTTAAACCCACCGTTGTCTGTCCCAAGTCCGCATGAGAAAGGATGAGGGTTGTGATAGAATTGTGACAGCCAACGTAAAACTATCACGTTCTATGACATGAACCATAATAAGAATATCGTTGGGGCGTCCCTACTCAGCGATACGCTACATCGGATTCTGAGTGTAGTGTTAAGTATGCAAAGGCTTCTAAGTCGTCGTCCCGAAGTTATGACAAATAAGGGTTTCATAGGATCTGTCTAGCTTCTTGGAACATAAGTTCCTTTACGGATAGACTAACAAAATTAGTGAAGTGATGATTAGAAGAGTTACTATTATGTGTTTGTAAGAAACTAAGTGGGTAGGTGAAAAGGATAAAGTTATAGAGCCTTGGGGTTATAAGTTTTGGTATATGAGTAGAGATAAAAATCGTAATAGGATAGGTATAATAATAGATAGACGGTTGCTTGAGAATGTAGTTGAGATTAGGAGAAAGGTGATAGAATTTCACTGGTTAAGCTTATTTTAGGTTGAGAGATCCTTAATGTTATTACTGCATATGCACCACAGATAGATCTTGATGACGTTGGTAAACGTCTATTTTGGGAGGATTTAGACGAGATGGTGCAAAGGATACCTAGTCGAGAGAAGTTATTTATTGGTGGTGATCTCAATAGATATGTAGGTACTAGTCGTAGTGAATTTGATACCATCTATGGAGGTTTTGGTTTTGGACAAAGGAATGAAACAGATAGCTCGATTCTAGATTTTGCCTTGTTTTATGACTTGATCTTAGCAAACACTTGGTTTAAGAAAGAAGAGTCGCCTTATCACCTTTAGGAATGGATCGAGTGCAAATCAAATACTTTTTTCTGACTAAAAGGATAGAGCTTGTTGCATCGATTGTAAGGTAGTGTCAGATGAGAGTGTAACCACTCAACAGACTTTTAGTTCTAGATGTTACTCAACGGACTTTTAGTTCTAGATGTTCGATTTAGAAGAGAACCTAGGAAGATTAGACGCAAGTTAGATCCTAGAATCAAATGGTGGCGACTGAAAAAAGGTAACCAAAAAGGTTTTTACAGATCGTGTAGTTTAAGAGGTGGATTGGCAATATGAAAATAATTCAGACACAACATGAAACAAGATAGCTCGTTGTATTAAGAGAGTAGCTAGAGATCTACTTCGTGAGTCAAGGGATGGTGCTCCACCATCTGACACGTCATGGTGGAATGAATAAGTGAAGCCTGCTATTAAAATCAAGAGAGATTTTTATAGAGGTTTGAAGAAAAGCATAGATGCGGAGAGATTTGAGAAATATAAAATAGCTAAAAAGAAAGTTAAGAAAGCTGTTCGGAAAGCTAGAGCTAAGGTCTACAAGGTGTATGAGAAATTGGACACTAAGAAGGCTGAAAATGATATATACATGATTGTTCGGATACGCGAAAGGAAGACCAGAGACGTATGTGACGTGAAATATGTCAAAGATGAATATCAGAAGGTTTTAGTTCAAGATGAGGATATCAAGAAAAGGTGGAGAGATAATTTTGACAAATTGTTCAATGAGAGCTTTACTAAGAATTTGGATGGAATTATCATTCAATCTCAAGATATAAACTGTGATTTCATGCGTAGAATAAGATTACCTGAGGTTAAAGAAACTATGAAGAGAATGAAATTAAGAAAAACGGTTGGCACAGACGGGATTCATATCGAGCTTTGGAGATGCTTAGGAGAGATGGGCATTAGACAGCTGACAGATCTGTTTAATAAGATTTGGCAGACCAAAAAGATACCAAATGAGTGGGGGAAAAGTACCCTTGTACTTATCTACAAGAAAAAAAATGATATTCAAAGTTACTCAAACTACCGTAGAATAAAACTTATGTCACATCATGAAACTTTGGGAGAATAATTGAACACAATCTAAGAAAAGATGTTAAGATAACAAAAAACCGGTTTGCGTTTCATACATGGATAATCGACGACAGAGGCCATTCATTTGCTTCGTCAACTTGTCGAGTGTTTTCGAGAGAGAAAAAGATTTGTATATGATATTTATTGACTTAGAGGAAGCGTACGACAAGGTATCTAGAGAGGTACTATGGGGAACAATGATGAAGAAGGGAGTTCCAATCAAGTACATTAACATAATCAAGAACATGTACGACGAAGTAGTGGCAAATGTCAGAACTTGCAGCGGCCTAACAAGTAACTTTCCGATTATAATTGGCTTGCATTAAGTCCATTCTTGTTTACCATCGTGATGGATGAGTTTACTAAAACTATCCAAGATGAGGTATCTTGGTGTATATTATTCGCAGATGATATTGTTCTGGTAAATGAGACGAAAGCAGGGGTTAATGCCAAATTAGAGTTATGGAAGCAAACGTTGGAATCTCAGGGGGTTCAGATTGAACAGGTCCAAGACAACATATATGAAATACAAATTTAGCAAATAGAGAAGTCAAGACCACAGCAGTACAACATTGATGGGCAAGAGATATCGCCGAGCGATCAGTTTAGATGTCTAGGTTCTATCATCCAAAAGGATGGTTAGATCGATAGCGATGTCAGCCAAATGATCCAGGCTGATTGGTTGAAATGGAGGAGTGCAACAGAGATTTTGTGCGATCGCAACTTTCTGTTAAGGTTGAAAAAGAAGTTTTATCGGAGCGTTATTCGACCTGCCTTATTATATGGTCCAGAATGGTGGGCTCCTAAGAAGAATCATACACAGAAAATGCACGTAACGGAGATACGCATGCTTCGTTAGATGTATAGTAACACTAGAAAAGATAAGATGCGAAATGAGGATATTTGTGCAAAATTTGGTGTAGCATCTGTGGAGGAGATGCAAGAAAACCGGCTAAGATGGTTTGGCAACGTGCGACGCAGACCTATGGAAGCGCCGGTTCGACGAATGGAAACTCTCGATATAGGCAATATCGAAAGGGCGAAAGGAAGACCGAAGAAAACATGGATGAAGGTGATACGAAAAGATATTGTTACCAAATGCCTCAATTAAAGTATATTGCTCGATAGGAAAGTGGAGGCAGAGGATTTATGTGCTGGACCCGGCATGATTCTCATCTTGGTTCATGTAGCCTATCCTATATGCTTGGAATATAAGGCTCAGTTGGTGTTGTTAGCATCCATCATCTCCATCTATATCATCTAAGATGTGGATACACCAAAATTCATGTGATTCTACCACTTTTTTACCTTTGATTTGTGGGTGCAAAATTAACGATTTATCAACATAACTTTTTACATTACTAATTCAATGGTGAAAAAGTGGTAGAATCATACGAAATTGTGTATGCACATCTTAGATGATAAAAATGATGATGAGTACCGATCGTTGAATAAAATGGAGGATATACATTTTTGATGTCACCAAACGAAAAAGCCTCATATGGCTTATTTTCATTATATATATATATGGGGTAATGATATGGTGAGAAGGCGAGGTGATCTTAAAGTGAGATGGAAAAATACGTCCATCATCCATCAATCAAAATGACGACCAACTTCATGCATCGTTTTCTACATGTTAATTTACATGTGTACATAAATTTAGACGGTTTAAACACTTCTAGGGTACGGATATCATGTTCCCAAAGTGGATGATTGTTAAAGCATCGTAAAACATTGCATACCCTTGATTCATGACTTACAAGCGTCCAGATCGTCTATTTTTAATGCACATACATGTTTTAACATGTTTTAACATGTAGAACAATGCAAAAATCCAATCATCGATCCAACGGTCGGAGTTGGTCATCTCGCTTTAAGAATCCCAGAATAATAGAGAAAAGAGTCCCTAAGAGGCTTTTCGTCAAGTGGTGTCAAAAAAAATATACCCTGCAGTCTCCATTTTATTCGACGATTGGCACCATCCATCTTGATCTTCGTCATCTAATGTGTAAAAAGTTCTATTGACGGTAAACCGTTAATTTTGCACCCACTAAATCAACAGTGAAAAGAAGTGAGAATTACATGGAATTTTGTGTATCGACATATTAGAAGATGAAAATCAAGATGGCCAATCCATCATCAAATAAAATGGAAGGTGTAGTTAATTGGCGTCACCTGACGAAAAAGCGTCATAGGGAATATATATATATATATATAGAGAGAGAGAGAGAGAATAATGATATGGTGAGATGAATAAGTTAAGTGGGATGGAATATCTCAACCATTAGATGCGATTCAACATTCTAGATTAAATCATAAAAGTCACTTTTTCTAACATGACTTTCCTTTGTCTCTCAAAAAGCCTTCGTTTTTTCTCCCCTTCCAAGAGCGGCCGATGATACTCCCACAACAAAAACCGTACAATCATTTTCACCTCTTTCCTCCTTTTAACTTTCTCCAAACCCATCGACCCCATCTCTCATCTTCCATTCATCAAAACTTACCTTGTCTACATTTCTTTCATATGTTGTCCCTTGCAAGCAGGCACAGATTGAAGATAGAAGTGAGTGATTGGTTTTATTTTATTTATTCATGATCCTTTGGCGGTGAGCAAATGTTCTAAATATCGGATATTGGTATCATATCGGCCCGAAGATTTTCATATCGGATATTGGTATCGTATCGGCCCGAAGATTTTCATATCGTGATATATCAGGAGATATTTTTTAAAAAAACATTTTTGTATCATAAATGCCAATGTGTCATATATAAAAATACGAATAATCAACTTTTTAAATGTGCTTTCCTTCATAGCTCGGTAGTAGAGAAATCATATGAAGTGACTAGTTATAGGTTCTAATCTTATTAAGAAGATTTGACGTAAACACAAAAAACCGAATATGGATTCTGAACTTTTTCCTTGGCAGTTTCAACTTTAACGTTACCTTCAGTACATGAGCGGATCTAAGGATTTTCACTAGCAGGGGCACCAAAAAGCCAAAGATTTCGTTAAAAATCATACTATGCATTTTACAAAAATCATAAAAAATAAAAAAATATATTTTAAACCAATTTAATTACAATATAGAAGAAACAAATTTTTTTAAAAGAAAAGGTACAATGATATTCATACTCTTAAAAATAATCCAAAAAACTAAATGGCTAATTGGAATTGAACCCAAAACCTTTTTTTGGAAACAAAACGTCACCATTTAGACTAAAGTTTCAATGTGCTCCATTTATGCAACAAACATATATAATAGATATCTAAAATTTCCAAAATCCCGTATATAACATATACAAATTTCTATCTGCTGAAATTTCAAACAGGGGCACGTGCCTCCTCTACCTTGTTTGTAGATACTTCCTGCTTCATTACTGGTCGAGTTGGATACATTGCCAATGTTACCTAAAAACTAAAAACCCAAATAAAAGTCGGAAAATATCACGATATTTAAACAAATATATCAGACCCGATATATCAGGCTATATTTCGATATAATGGCCGATATTTACCAAAAACTACATGAAGATATAAATTCAACATAACGTATCGTTTTCCCTCCAAAACCGATAAATCGGCAGGTATAGGAGACATATTGACGATATTTAGAACACTGCAGTGGAAGCATTTAGGGCTTTTGATGAGATGGGTTCATTTCGTCGAGTAATAAGAAATCACTGAGAGGGAAGCAATTAAGGATTTTGAGGGCTCAAGTTCATTTGCTTTTGAAACAAAGTTATTGGAGGATGAAGGACTAATGGAACAGAGATGATCATAAATTAGAAATCATAAATTAATCAGATTCTTTTCATCATTTAGTTGGATAAAGAAAATGACATTCTTTATCTCATCGGTGGTTTATGAAGGAAGAAGGATAGGATAAAGGATTGAGAAATTGAGAAAAACTATTAGAAATAATAGTAGCCATTGAATTCAATCAAACGGTTGAGATTGTCCTATAAACTTTTCATTTCACTATATCATTCCTACACACACACACACAAACTGATACATAGATTTATATACATACATACGTAAATAAATACATGTGTGTTTTGAGCCACTTCATTGCATTGATAGGATCCCCAATTTAGTTTCAGAGAAACCACTACTCATTAGTCATTACTCATTATCTATTTCGACCTTCAAGACACGAAACAGTGTATACCATGTAGTTGATTGAGAATAGCGATTTAAAAAAGCGGCTGCCCGAGCACTCCCCACCGCACCGCTTTTTACCGATTAAGTGATGTAATATTCTCACCCCATTGATCGGATAATTATATTCTATTTCTTATTTATTGGGGTGTGCTTAAAAGTTTTATGGGGTTTAGTTTTAGCATTCTTTCATATCACACCCTCTATATTGATATTTACATCCTTACAAAGTCCTATATTGAGTACATATGTATTGCATTATGTCTTCAAAGCAAGTGATTGAGCAACTAGGGTTTTCAAGTTTTTGATTTCCATTCAAAGCTAGGGTTTTTGAGCAGCTTCGGTTTCAAGCTACGAGACGCTTCGACTTCCAGTTTTCAATTATATCTTCAAGCAATATTGATTTCGACATCAAATCATAAATTGAAAGAGGCCAGGGTATTTTAAAAAATAGTGAACAACCACATTAGAATCAATGGTTGACAAACAATTTACAAAAAGTATCAAATTAGACCAAAATAAGACATTGTTGATTTCTGAGCGGCCGAAGCGGACACTTGATCACTTAAGTGGCCAACGCGGCCAGGCATTCTACTCGCCCCGCTTTTTCTTTTCGTGTTTTAACCGCTGATGGAGAAAAACTGAGGTGATTCGTAACATCACGAAGTCAAAAATTCTAGAAATTATTCCTTCAAATAATTAGTAACAAATCATGTAGTAATAAAAGAACCAAACATAGATTCGTCAATATGAGAAGAATTATCATAGATTTGAACAATATGTTACTTTATTGTCGTAGACAAATGAAGATGTCCAACAAGGTATCAGAGGCACATTGAGGTCCAAAAGATTCATTATGACAGTCATTGCTCATAGCATATCCAAGACAGCTTTTCTCGGCATAAATAAGTATGCCATGTCCTAACAAAACTAATTCTTTATACATAATCTTACTATTTTAGGTTCTGCTATACATCAATAAGAAGACATTATATATTCTAGTATGTGTTAAATATATATAATAAACAAAACAACCAAACTTCTGACTATGATTTTACGAAACTGATCCATGATGATGTCCCGTTAAGAAAAGTTGATTGTTTATACATCATCTTACTGTTTAGGTTCTATTACGCATGTATAACAAGACATTATATATACTTGTATGTTGTAGTATATATAATATAATAAACAAAACACCTAAACTTACTGACCATGCTTCCTGAGCCTTCTAGCTAGATATTGCAAGTTTGCAATAAAGAATGTAAAAGAACAGGTGCACAGTAACCCAATCACTAAAATAGGTCCAAGAAAATAATACAAAAATACAATAGACATACAATATGATAAATAGATGCTTAGTACCTCATCACTGTTTGTAGAAACAAATTCCTTTGGTATTGATTGAATCCAAGAATCCTCATATTCTTTCCATCACCTTCCATCAAAGGAAGGGAATCCACATTACCACCTGTAAATGTTGACATTATAATTAAAACTTAGTTACCACATGTTCTATGTGAAAACCTACAGAATTTTACAGCATAAAAATACAGTAGCCAGGTATACCACGAGCCCTTTTCCTTAAGAAGCGAACCCTATTCCCCGACGCATTTCCAGATGAACTCGTTTCGCTGTCTGACAAATATTCATAAGAATAATCCTCTTCTTCAGAGCTTGCACCACGCACACCAGAAGAATCATTATTCACAGTAGTCGCCTACATGATCAAAAGAAAACAACAAAAAAAGTCCGCAATGTTATGATGGTCCAACTTTTTGAAAGACAAAACTAGAGAAATATTATTATGTATAATTAAAGTCTGTCGAAGGGAACGAATAGTATCCAAAAAAAAGCATCATTATTGGAACAAAATGCTAAGCTAGAGTTTGAACTTGCTCAGACATTGTATTGGTCATAGCAAATAGCTGCCATCAGTTTCAATTAAGCTCAATGCCAATCTGTCATATATAATTCGGGTATGAGAATTATTTATTATCTATAGATATTGGTAATTTGAAGCTTTGAACATGAACCAATTAATCTAACAAACAAGTACAGGAAAACAAGGGCCATAAATAAATGGCAAGCTTTCATAGGTATTAGGGGATCCTACCTCATTTAAACTTCTTAAACATATGAGGATTTATGCAGGATACATCGACGCTCTCCTAAGCTGTGGTCTTGTGCAGTTACATAGGTAATAATGAAACTTCACTTTGTACATATATTTGTTGAGTAAATATTATGTGTAGGTAGCAATTACTATATACATTTACTATATGCTCTAGCATCCAAAAAGCATATACTAGTCTAGTGAATAGGGTGAAACTTGAGAGCAGTGTATAAGAAAGCTGGAGATTTATGATCTATTCCATTAAACATACCTTGATGTTTCGCGATGGAGATCGACACCCTAGGAACCACAGACACTTCTAATAATTAATTATATTTCTTCTATATATGTGTATATATAGTTGTTAATATCATACGTTATGGGATACAAAATCGTACGATATGAATGGTTATAATGGTTTCGGTGCTCTGTATTGGATAAACAATAGTAACGCACGATATACGATACATATCGTACGATGTGATACGTTGTGATACGATATGGGATATAGATGGTACAATATTTAGAGGCCCAAATTGTTATTGGGTCACGTCCGCAGCCTCTCAGGTTAGGTTTGAAGGCCATAATAATATATAATGCCTCAACCCTAATTTTCAGCCCTAAGTTATCAAAACCCCAAATCAAAGCACCCAAATCGAAGCCCCACTCGAGCTCGCCTCAACTTCACAAGGTCTCCTCGCGTTTGTCTTCTCCTTTAGAAACTCCACTCGAACTCGCCTCACCTTCAGAAACTCATTCAAAGTCCCAAATCCGAAGCCCAGATCTCCTTTGAAGCCCTAAATCTTTCGAATTTCAAAGGTCCAAATCTTTTTGCACTTAGCATGTGTAAGAGCTAATTGTGTAGCTCGCGCACTAGCGATATGCTAAACATTATATTTCTTCTAATATATCATTCTATGTTGCTAATTTAATCATATAATTGTAAAATATATAGTTATATGCTTAATTGCTTAGTTATACACAAAAGAATTATCATGTCTTGCGATATATGATACGATATACGATACATAAAAAATGATATATGATTCATATCATAATTTGACAACTTTGTATGTAAATAATATAGTCGTGTCCCTATATCCTCTTTTTTGTTAGGAATATGTATGCCCTAGAGACCATTATTGTATGATATAATAGATACTTGGACATATATATAGAGGACTTTCCTGCTCGACATGATAGTATGTTATTTAGTTGCTCTTTATCTTAACATGTACACTAATATTATTATACTGTCTCTCTGATACATATTGATAAAGCCCTTAGGATGTTTGTTTGACTACCAGGACTGTGATACGGATCTTACTACCGAGACTTGTGTAGTCCACAAGCACATCCTTTAATTGTTCCTAGTCGAGAGAGTATCGAGACAGGGCATCGATATTCCATAGTAGACTAGTGTGTACATTTCTTGACCCTGTATGGGACGATGGTTGATCCCATAACTATTGGTGTTTGACATCAAAGATTGTCACAGGTGCTCATTAGAGAATGGGTACATTGAACAGGACTCGCAGAGAACTCCTAGATGGTTCTATACCTATCATCAGATAGCAGTTCTCTGGTGACACTGATACAGGTTAGTCTGGCGGTAAAATGTTATCTGTTAGGTTATATGTGATATAACCGGATTATTGAAGATAAATGATATTAGTCGGTTATATATGATATAACCGAATTATTAAATCAAGTGTTGATTTAATAATTTGATATATATTTATATTTGATATAATTATATATTAACTAATATTAAGCTCACTAATTATTTTCTTCTTTTAATATATATATATATATGTACATATATATATATATATTATTTATGAAGCATGGCTGGATTTTCTATTTTTAGAAAATAGAAAATGAGGTGGAAAATGAGGAGATATTTGAGGAATGGGGTGAAACATGGCTTTTATATTTATTTATTCATTTGCTTGCACTATTGAAGCATGGTTCAATTTATTTATTGAAATAAATTACATGCTTCAATAAGTGAGGAGATTATGTGAGCCATCATTCATTCTATTCTTCACCTGAGTTATTTTTTCCTAGAGCTCATTCTTGTACTTGCTCTCTCCCATTTTCTTCATCTTCTCCTACAAGCCCTAACCCTCACATGAGTTGTGAATCCTAGCGCTTATAAGAATCCTTAATGAGCCTACACAAACCTACTTCACCGTCCTACACTTGATTAGCACTTTATGGTGTTACCTTCAATAAAGAGAGTTTAGTGAAGAGGTATCTTGGATCTAGAGGAACTTCGGGTCGATCATCTTCGACACAAAAATCACGAAGAAAGCTCGTTCAATCTTCAAGTGGAGCCTAGAGGAGTTGTAGGGACTACTACCCGGAGCTTTAGAAGAGAAAGATACGGTCTACAAAAGTTGTTGCTTCCTTCACTTAGTATAGTTTTGTGATATCATACTTTAAAACCCTAATCATCTAGTTAAGATCTTTGAATAGTGTAGCTTAGCACCAAGATTTTTTAAAAACAGATACTTGTGAAAACCCAGTGGTGGTTCTAAGGTAGACTTTCATTTTTTATATATTTGTTGTGTCCAGATTTGTGTCAATACTTCAAAATATACATCTCTTAAGCAATATTAGTTTTAAGCTACTCTATTATCAATAGAGGATAACACTCATAGGACGCATGGAGACTAAAAATAAATCCATGTTTCAGCAACTTTTTTCGGTGTGCAACACTATCCTACAAATGAGTACATAGTACTTTTAAATTAGACTTTTGTAGCATTATGTATCAGTCTTCCAGCTTTGTTCCATTGTTCTATTTTAAAAAAATAAAAAATCATCAAAATAAATATATAAAAATAATGCATCTTAACAACCATGTGAAATCAAAGTTTTTACACAACGCCAGTTGATCTTGTAAAATGAATGAAGAGACCTTGTACAAAAGCTTACAACGTTCGCAGTCGCAGTCACGGCAAAGGTATATGATCTCAAAATTAGTCTCAAGCTACATTTTTTATATTTGGTAATTTCAAGGGCTTCAGATCAAGTAGCAGGATTGTGAAACCGACAGTTTAAACTTTTATAAGGATTAAATAGAATTTTCAATTATAAGCAAAGAAATTTATTTGACATGCCATTTTAAGGTAACTAATATCAAGTGATAAAGTTATCATTAGATTTCACTTCTTATTTAGCATTCAAATTAGCAACTTTTATATATAAAAATCAACTAAAAACAAGACTATGTTAGGAAAATTATTAAGTTTTGAAGTTATTTTTAATTGTTGCTACTTGTTATTTTTTTCATATGTAAAACGATAAGTACTTGTTTTCATTTCCAAAGCCGTCATATCTATAATTTTCACTTATCCCTAATGTAATCATTTATAATTTATGTTGTCAATGTAATTTATTGACACTTTGTTTATATAGAATATTTCAAAATTTTGGTATTGTTCAGAATGCGTAGTATTTCATTCTTATAGTGTTTAGGATTTAACTTTTGGTATTGCTCAAAATTCATGGTACTTCATTATTATAGTGTTTAGGATTTAGGATTAATTTGAATATACTCTTATATTTAGGATAAATTTCAAAATGGTACCATGAACTTTAGTCCTTTTACTAAAAAACTACCATAAACTTTTAAAATGGTACAAAGCTACCAGCCTACCATAAACTTTTTTTGTATCAGAAAACTCCCTAACAGATTTAACATTTGATTAACAAAAAAACAACTAAATTAATACCAACACATTAATTTATATAAAAAAATATTTTTTAAAATTGATATATATTGAATATTTTAGTCATTTTATCTTTTTTTGTTAACCACATGTTAACCCTATTAAGGTGTTAAAGATGTTTTCTGGTTCAACGTAAAGTTTGTGGTAGCTTTGCATTATTTTAAAAGTTGGTGGTAGTTTCAAGGGAAAGTGATCAAATTCATGGTATTAAGTTGAAATTTAGCCATATATATATTCTTCTAAGTAATATTATTTTTAAATTTAGAGAACATAATTATAAATTGTGTTACAGTAGGCTATATAGAATAGATATGATATGGATATAGGATAACGACTATGAGTCGCCGAATCGGTTTCATGGATTCACAAGATATGATTCATTAAGGAGCCGATCCATTCAGGCCAAGCTCATTTTTTATATGAGGCCGACTTTTCAAAAACACAATCCTCTTTATTTTTCACCTCCATACCGATCATCGTGATCTATAGGTTTTAGAAACATTATGTATGAAAACTATGAAGATTTGAAGATACATAACACTTCCATCAAGTGACCACAATTTTGAGTACAGAAAAGCCATAAATTTTTAGTCTACTTGATTGATGTGTTAGAAATCTCCAAATCTCATCAATTTTTTAACCAATCTAAAACATGAAGATAATGATCACATGTACGATTGGTGAAAACATAGAGTTGTGTTTAAAGTGTGGGCTTCATATTAAAATATGAGGCATGGCCTCTTCATACATACACATACCATGATTTGAAATATCAGACAATCCCAATCCGAGATGGCTGATTCCGATCCAAAAAATAATCGTCTGATGTCCAAGACCAATCAATATTGTGTTCACAATATTATAATAAGATTTCGTATTAAATTTATTAACGGTTTGTACCAAATCGTTAGTATGACTTTAGACATCATTAATTACAAAAGAATTTAACAAATTGTTTATAGTTGCTTTAAATATTTATTTAAAAAATTCCTTATTTTTAAAAATCTCTTTATCAAGCAATATAAAATTAGATTTTCCGATCCGATATGGCTGAGATTACTGATTTTGATCCCAAAAGTGATCGTCCGGTATCGATCCCATTACCGAGATTTAAAACATTGATCCATACATACATACACACACATAAAGTAACAAATATATAGAGAGGGGGGGCTAGGATCCTTCGATAGGATTTGAAAATAAATTCTACCACTTTCTTTACCTTCGGATTTGCATTGAATGAATGATTCTCTCCATAATCAATTGCACATATCACAATTCAAATCTAAAGACGAAGAAAGTGGTAGGATCCTAATCTATTTCTCTACACACAAAACTTCTCTCATCCCAAATTTTTAATGTCAGCTGTATGAATCCTTCTTTTCTATTCCCCTCTATCAAGGACCGTCTTCTCGGTCAAATTAACAATTAACAATCATTCTTTATACACACACACACGAGAATAATAAAGGAAAGGTGATATATGTGGGAATTTCCTCCTATGGCGTCAAAAGAAATACACCATCTACAATTTTTTTCAACGACTAGCACCCATCACCTCCATTTCATCATCTAAGATGTGGATACACTAAATTTCATGTGATTCTACCACTTTTTCACCGTTGATTTAGTGGGTGCAAAATTAACGGTTTATCGACAATAGAACTTTTACATTGCTAATTCAATGGTGAAAAAACAATAGAATCACATGAAATTTGGTGTATCAACATCTTAGATGATAAAGATGATGTGTGTGCCGATCGTCGACAAAAATGGTGGAGTTGTATTTTTTCGACGCCATAGGAGGTAATTCCCGTACATGGCCTCTTTCCTATATATATATAAGCAAACTTAAAGTACGTATTCAATTTTAATTCGTCAAGAGTTTTATGCATAGATAGTTGATAGGCATGTCTACATGTTTGGTACATCTACAACATACAACCAGTTCTAGGATGTGCTAAACAGAGTTTCACATGTAGCCTCGACGAATCAGGAATAATCTGATATGGATACTAATTCGACATGGATATGTCGCCTCGACAATGAATCCGTGTAATATAGGCCTTAAGGCCCTCACAAACACACATTAAATGACTGCATGCATATCAATGAAAACTACCACTTATTAAATGCAAATTACAAATCCAATCATTCTTAAATGGAAACCAAAAACATGCCCAAACTTATTTCCCCACCCTTACAAATAGCAAATCCAACCATGAGCCGTCTTCAGTGGATGCTTCGTAAGAAAAATAAATTATTGCATAGTCTCTATAGTCCGGGCCTGATTTGAAGGAAATGTTTCAGATCATACCCTTTAATTCCGATCTAATCCAACCAATATATTTCATGCATATGCAAAGAAAATTTAGATATAGACATTGAGTCCAGAATAAGGCGTAACGGATATGGGTCCATATCATCGAATGTTGGATATGGGTCTTGGTTATGGTGTTCTCGTTGTCGAGATGATGTCATATGAAGACGATGATGGTGGTGGTGACTCTTTTAACTTTTGGAGTATTATGTCAGCTCAGATTTCGAGTGGAAAAAATATTGGATAGTGTTAGAATAGCTGCATTGTATATGGGCCTTTAATTGTAATTAGATACTAAGTAGGGGTGTAATAGCTAAATGGCATTGCCTATATAAAGAGAAAAGAGAAGAGAGAAGGATTGAGGCTAATCCAATCTATCCATTACATTCCCTAAAAACTCTCTTAATCTCTCTTTTCTAATAAGTATTATAGCATATCAGACCAAACAAATATCAGCCATTGATTCTTTCCCAAACTAATCTCAGCCATCCTTCCAAATAACACAACTCAAAACCCTAGCCATCACTCATCGCCGCCGCCGCTGACCTGAGCCTCATCACCATCGACGCCTTCTTGTCACCGTCATGACCTCGCCGGAGCTTCCTCAATCTTCGTCGACCCTCAACAGAGTTGTTCCTCAAAGATGGCTGCTTCCTAAACTCGATTCGATCTCTAGATGCTGATCAATCCAGCAGCAGCCATCGATTTGATCAACCTTGAGCTCGATTGAGCCAGTTCATGGCTCAAGATCTCTTCCCCCTTCATTCGAACTCGTTTTATTGACCTCGACTTGGATTTTTGGGGCTCGATTGCATTTTTTCTTGATCCGATCGGCGGTTCTTGTGTCGAATCTGAAGTAGAGCTCGATTTGGCAGTTCTTGAATTCACTAGCTGATTATGTGATCGATTTGGTGTGTAGGAGTTCGAATCTAGCAAGGAGTGATTGCAGTTCCTGTGCTTGAGTGGGTGTTCTTTGGACTCGATTTCAGCCCCTGCTACAGTAACTGAGAAATAGGTGATTCTTCTATGATGATTTTATGGTTGTTTTTGCTACCATAATCGGATCCATCTGAGTGGGTTGTTTGCTTGATTGGCGTTTGGTTGGGGGTGGATTGGATCTTGGAAGATCAATCCCAACAATTTTGGGTGTAATCTTTGTTGATTCCTTTCTTTATTTGGTTAGAGTAGTTCTTCACTTGCTCTTATTTGAGGAGTGGTACTTGATTCTTGGAGGAGGCTAAGTCCGAGGGTAAGCAGATCTCTTCTACTGATGTCTTGATCACCAAAATGGTGGATTTTAAGCTTGGGATCAGAATTTCCACAGTTGAAAACTCATGGTTGAGCGTTATATCACGAGGAGGCGTAGAGAAGATCGGACGAAGCCTCCACCTGTTCCGATCACCTCTGAGTGGGAGGGGACGATTCTCAGCTCAGTCACCTTATACTCACCTCGATGGAGCGACGGATCATGGATAGGCTAGTCCATTTGGGATGAAGTGAAGGAGATTTGGGATCAGCTTCATGAGCTTTATTCTTCGCAGAAGAGCCTTACTAAGGCCTGCGATGTGGTGCAGTCATTGTACAAGATCCAGCAAAGGGCATGTTCATTGTAAAAGTACTATTCGGAGTTTCAGTGACTTGCCCGGCAGGTCTTGGAGTTGTTCCTGATCACAAATGACATTACAGAGATGCGGAGGGGTCATGAGGCCCTCTTGGTAATTGTCTTTCTTGTCAGGCCTTACTCGGAAAGGCGAATATTACTCTTTCAACCAATTACCACACGCTCAACTAGATATTTCAATAGGAGATTTCATATGGGCAGTCTGCATCTGGTGAGTATAGTGCCCTTATCAGGCCGGAGAGTTCTACATATTACTCTCCATGAGGGAGAGGAGAGCTGGACATGAAGGAGGTAGAGCCGGAGGTAGAGAACAAGGAGAGCCTTGTTTCAATGATTACTGCCATCAGGAGGGTCATACTCGCAGTACCTGCTAGAAGTTATACGGGAGCCTCCTCGTCCCGCCCGAGCACAGGTGGGATCATCGTCCCCCACATCTTCCAAAACTTCGATGGCCTCCGCATCATCCGAGGACTCCGTCAAGTCTTTGGAGGAGATTGCTCGATTAACTTCTTGTGACCTCGTCAACTTCTAGTTGCCAGGCTGGTTTGGCTATACCTCGGGCTTCCGTTGTGACCACTTTGGACCTTTTGAAAGGTAACCATACATCTTTTATTACTTTGACTTCTGTATGTCGTCCCTGGGTTATTGATACATGGGCTACAGATCATATGATAGGAGGAGGTATATTATCCTCATATAGGCTAAAGCCTGGATAAACCTAATGACCTTTGGGAACGGCACCACCTCTGCTATAGAGGGGGTGGGGTTTGTTCTTGCCGCATAACAATTGCCTCTCTACTGTCTTATACTTGCCTGGCTTTTCTTTCAACCTACTTCTATTACCTAGCCGACTCGAGATTGGTACTGTGACGCCACCTTTTTCTCTGGTGACTGTTTTTCATAAGCTTGGAATGAGACGGACAATTGGTACAGGGATTGGGGTTGACGGGTTGTACCACCTCAATAAGCATCTATGCCCTATAACCTGGCCAACAGCATCCATATCTTCCTTTGAGCCCATTTTCAAGTTGGTCACACTTCTATGCAGACCTTGAGGAGGATAGCTCCCTCTCTTGATACTTTGTCTAGTTTAGAATAAGTCTTGTGAGGGATAAGTATCATCGCTCTAGCTACCCACCTCATATCAATAAGAGAGCTGATAAACCTTTTACGTTAGTGCATTCTAATGTTGGGGGAGATGCTCTATTGTTGTCCAAGAAGGCTTTTGCTACTCATGACTTTTATTGATGATTTTTCTCGAGTCTCATGGATGTACTTTGATGAAATCAAAAAATGAAATGTTTTCTCATTTTTAGATTTTTTGGCACCTCGAGGAGTGATAATGCCAAGGATTATCTTAGTACATCATTTAAGGAGTATATGAAAAAACTTGATATTATTCATGAATTTTCTTGTTCTTAAACCCCCAACAAAATGGGGTGGCCAAAAGGAAAAATAGACATCTTTTAGAGGTCACTCATACCCTTTTATTTCATAAGCGAGTGCCTAAATTCTTCTAGGAGGATGCAGTTCTTACTCCTAATTACTTGATTACTCATATGCCTTCCTCCGTTCACGAAGGATAAATCCCTCATTCTCTGTTGTTTCCTTCGGCAGTCTCATTTCACATTTCTCCATGAGTCTTTGGGTGTTTATTTTGTCCATGATCTACAACCTAGGGATCTAAATTAGACCCCAAAACTGTTAAGTGGGTTTTCTTTAGATACTTCAAACGTATCTGATAGTCCTGCGTTACGACATCAATTTATATGGCGGGCTGAGCGCTCTATATGACCGGTGGCGACCTTCCTGCTTTGCTTTGTTGAGGAAAGCCCATCTTTTTGGCATAACTGGCCTACTTTCTCTTCTCTTAAGTCTACTTAAAGTGGGAGAAGCAATCCGCCTCAACTCCTTTTATTTATTTTGAGTAGCTTATAATAAATATATATATATATATATATATTGGTGGACATAAATGTTTACAGCTAAGAGTCTTTCCTGGTGGGAGGTGCTGTGAGCAATTCAGCCTTGAAGTGACTTTCTAGTCGACCATCTTAGCTTTAGCTCTTATCTCTCTTTGAATATTCGCGTGGCTGTCTATGCAAGCCCCAACTTGTCCACCAAGTGGTGATGCCACGTTCATGTTGCTGCCAATTTGGACCGTCTTTTTCCCTTTTGGTTTTAAAGCTCGGCCTAATCTCTGTTTTCTAAGCCCATTCACTGATTCATCTTCGAACCTTGCATCCCATTGCCTACCCGAACTTTGAAGCCAACTGGAATGGAATGGTAATAATGTCGTATTGCTCTTACTCCTACATAATCGCACCAGTAGGAGGTGACATAACCTAAAAAAAGGGTTGGTTTATATATATATATATATATATATATATATATATATATATATATGACAGCAATGGAGTACCAATCCTTGGGCTTTATTTGTCAAGTCTCCATTCCTTTGTAATCGAAGCCAATTATGAACTAGCTCATGCTTGACTAGCCAAGCAGATGAATGACCCTGCATCTTCTTGATCCCTCCCACATTGAAATTAGTATTGGTCCATCACTTTTCAGTATAAGTCTGAATGACAAGAAAGGCTCATACTCTTGTTTGAGAGCTCAGAAACCATACTTAACCACTTTCATAGTCAAGGTTTTCCTGTCAACGACCTTTTGCGATACATTAAGAACGGCGTTCCAGGTTGGTTCCCAAACTAACCCCTGACTTATAGGGAGACCAGACTGCGCTACACCTCGTCTCCCACCTCCCCCGGAACATATAGATCCACCCGATCGAGAAACACTCAAACCGAACTCGCCCGCCCCGCTTTGGGCACAGGGCCGCGAGAACCACCCCTTTTTTGAGGTCTTTTTAAAGACCGAAAGTAGCCCATCTGAGCAAGAAGCCGATCCAGTGCAAGTTCCACTGTACGCTAGACAGAATGAGTGCCCCGCTCCGAAACAAAGAAAAAGGTGCGTGCCGCATTCACGAGGGACTGCCAGTGAGATACTGGAGAAAGGTGGGGATGAAAGGGAACGGGAAAAAATAGGGGGCAAGGTCAAATAGAGATTTCATGGCGGGAATCGGGATTCGCCGGTAGTGAGTAAGTAAACCGAGTCTGATCAAAATGGCATCGGCAGGGCAGTTGAACTAGTGAAGTGTAAGGCCTTCCGAGCATCTCAAATCTCTCTCAAATTCGGCCTCTGAGGAAGATGACATAGAATGCAAGCTATGAGGACCTTTCATGAGTCCACCCCATATTTTTTTACTTCACACCTTTGTACACATGGGCAGTGACTTTCCCTTGGATATCTCGCATCTTTTGAGATCACCCCTTCTGATTCGGTTGATTCTCCACCCCCGTATTTGAGGTTATCCATAATGTTTCTGTTGACCTACCTCCCACCCCTGATTCACCGTTGTTGGGCCCACACCACTTGTTACTAAGGTGTGCTTGTTGGGACCGTACAACTCCTGAACCCCAAGTCAGAATACAACTTTGACTCTGCAGCATTGATTCAATTATGATTATTAATCAATAATAGAATAATTCCTTCATAGAAATAAGAGGCATAATTCACATAGATATAGTAAGTTTTGTTTAACGTTGCTTTAATGGTAGTCATTACATTTTCCCTTTCACTTGTAGTATGGGGAAAGAGTGGACTCTAGGGCTGCAAGCACTACAACTCAGCCTCCAGCTGCTGCTCTCGTCTCAAGCTCTGTCGGAGACTGACATTCATCTTCATATTACCCTACGGAAAGGCACATGCAGCTCCACTTCACCCTATAGCTCATCTTGTTGTGTGTTCCTATTTATCTCCTGCATAACAGGCATTCATCTCCTTTCTCAATTCTCATGCTTTACCCAAGTCACTCTAAGATGCTTTATCTCATAAAGAGTGGACGGATGCTATGATTGATAAGATATTGGCCCTTAAGCAAAATCAGACTGTTAGCCGGTATCGCACACTCTACTGAGTTTGTAGAGACGGAATTTTCAAAAAACGATTTTAAGCAGGCAACACCAACTATAACCCCAAGAACTACCGTAAGCTCTAGATAACAAAAACTTGCATAGGTTCTAATCTACTATGAAAGTGATTACACCTATATGCTCAATTCCTTCAGGTCTTTTTATCCTCTTCTTAAGCTTCCCGTCCGTCGGGATCGAGCTTGGTCGCCGGTCTCCTCATGTCGAAGACGATCCGCCCGAGGGTCTATAGTTCAAACTTCAACCTCAAAATTGAGAGGGTTAGGGTTTGAGGAAGAAGAAGAGATCAAAAGAGGAAAGAGAAGTGTAGAATGAATGAAGAATGGCTAAGTCTAGAAAATATCAAGCATTTCATTTACAATATAAATATTCTAAGCATGCTTGAATAGCCATCACAAATGAATGAATAAAACAAGTAGCCATGCTTCAAACCCTGGTTTCATTATCTATTTAAACAAATAGATTAACATAAAATAAGGATTCTTCTAGAAGCATTCTAGTGTAAATACAAGAATAGCTTCACTGTATATACATACCCGAATTCGTACTACAAAAAATACGAATACTAAGAGATAAAATAATCCAATACTATAATACTAGATCATTATTAAATCAATACTTGATTCAATAATGCGGCTTAATCCTAAGCCCGTTAATATTATCCGTCCGAACAAAAATCTGTGTAGCTGGTACACGTATATGATCGGAACCCTGCACGTATAACCATACAATCTCTACATCGTATTGCCTGAACCAGGAAAACCCTCTGTGTAGGATTCTAAAGACACTACTAAACGCTGGCAGTGGGTTTAACCACAAACACGTCAGCGGCACTAACTGTACGTAATGGCTACCCAGGTATCGTCAAAAAGAAGACCAACGAGCAAACTCATCTAAACTCCTACTGAGCATATCTGTAACAATCTTCGTACAGTCCAATCTGTTGGTCTGAGAGTATCGCATGCCGGGTCCAGGGGGTGGAAAACGTCAGACCCCTAATAACCTGACAAGTCGTGCTAATGTGGCTCAAGACCATCCGAGAATCTACCGATCTAACTATTAGTAATTCTCAATCCGCCCTGGCCAGAAACTTATGATGTGGGTCAACCGTACACAGCGCAACATCGACTTTCTATACCGGAAGAAACGAATCCCCAACAATCGCTCACTGCCTCCACGTGGCTTAGGACTGTACCCAACTAAAACCCGTTTATACGACTCAGTAGAGCCATGGTAGGATAATAATCAAAGCATAATGGGAACTCACACGAGACAAATGACGATATCATGTCGACAGATTATATGTACTCGTGTCATCAGAAAACTGCTATATGACGATAGGTATAATACCATCTAGCCAGCTCTCGGCGAGTTCGTCTAGAGTACTCATCCCCAGTGAGCACGTGTATACGATCTTCGGTACCAAAGACCAATGGCTGTGGGACTAACCATCGCCCCTCGTCAGGGTCTAGAAACGTATACACCAGTCTACTCCAGAGTATCGATGTCATGTCTCAATACTCTCACGACTAGTGACATTTAAGGATGTGCTTATTGTAGGGTTCCTAGGCATACTCAAGAGGTTCCACAAGGCATCAACCATGCCAAATTAAAATTTTCCGGTGCCGAGAAACCCTAAACTAGATCGTTAACTAGAGATTAGGCGTAAAAGAAAGATAGCAAACAACTTTGCTACTAAGTGAATGGAAATACAACCTTTGTAGATCCGGTCCTCCACTTCTAAAGCTCCGTGTTGACGTCCCTCCGCTGCGATCATCGGATCCCGGACTCTAGCGACGGTTTCGTCGGAGAAATGATCGGGCTAGGTCATTGACTTCGAGGCCGAAGATGATCTACGTCGGGGAGACTCAAACTCATCGCTAGAGTCCGGGATTAGGCCGAAGATGATCAAGCATGATACAAACATGTACACTTGCATATATCACATATATACAATGTGCACATTCAAGTGAGAAAATCAATCTTAAGTGAACCAATACTAGTTAATGTAAAGTAATATATCAAATATATAATTATACATTAAATCATTAAATCAACACTTGATTTAACGATCCGGTCATATCGCATATAACCGACTAATATCAAGTGTATCAATGTATCGAATCAACACTTGATTCGGTAACCCGGCTATATCATATATAACCGACCGATGATACAAATCGCGAGAATAGAATACAGTATCACATACTGGTATTATTCTCGGTCCCGCACATATCTCATATGCGCTCCTATTTCGTTTCGCTTGAGCCAAGAAACCCCTGTGTAGGACTCTAAAGACTCGTCAATACGCCGGCAGCAGGTGATGATCATATCAAACACCCACAAGCCGCAAGGGGTCTGCTAAACGTAACGGCCACCCGGGTATTGAACGATCAG
The DNA here is from genome assembly GCA_030015575.1 of Agapanthus africanus. Lineage (NCBI taxonomy): Eukaryota > Viridiplantae > Streptophyta > Magnoliopsida > Asparagales > Amaryllidaceae > Agapanthus > Agapanthus africanus. The sequence continues at coordinate 249,162,627 of JASDDO010000004.1, read as the reverse complement.
AAGATCAACGAGCAAGCCCGCTCACACTCCTGTGAATCCAATCAGTAACACTACCGTACAGTCCGGTCTGTTCGTCTGATATGTCGCATATCTCGCCTAGGGGTGGTAAACGTCAGACCCCAATAGCTCGATAAGTCGTGTCGATATGAGGTCTATAACAGATCGAGAAACTACTGGTAATACATACCAGTAAATCCCTAAAGCAGCCTTGGCCAAGGACTTCCTGTTATAGCCAATCGAGCACTGCGCAACATCAACTCCCTATACCGGGAGAGACGAAACCCCTCCTATCGCTCATTGCCTCCATGTAACTCGGGACTGTACCCAAAAACCACCGTTTTGCACGCCCTCTTGGACGTGGTAAGGTGGAAATCAAAGCACAGTGGGAATCACACAAGACTCTATAACGATCTCGGGTATACAGACTAACCTGTACCAGTGTCACCAGAGAACTGCCATCTGACGTAAGGTATAATACCATCTGGGAGTTCTTGGCGAGTCCGTCCAGTGTACCCAGTCTCCACTGAGCACCCGTATATCATCTCTGATGTCAAACACCAATGGATATGGGATCATCCATCGCCCATCTATATGGGTCGAGAAGATACACGCTAGTCTACTCTGGTATATCGATGCCCCGTCTCGATACACTCACGACTAGGGACTTTGAAGGATGTACTTATGGACTACCACGTCTCCACTAGTATGATCTGCATCATAGTCCAGGTAGTCAAGTACACATCCTAAGGGCTTTACCAACATGTAACAGAAAGACAATCAGTGTACACGTTAAGGTGAAGAGTAACCAGATAGCATACTATCATATCGAGCAAGAAAGTCATCCTTATATATGTCCAAGCATCCACTACAATATACATCCTATGTATAGTAATGGCCTCTAGGGCATACATATAACTAACAATCTCCCACTTGCACTAGGGCCATCTGATAGCAGTGGTTGTAGTATCTCATACTCAACCATCCCATAAAAGTCTCTCTGGGAAAAGGCCTTTGTGAGTGGATCTGCCGTGTTGTCCTCTGAGTCTACTCTCCTAATCTCGATCCCCTGTAGATCAACCATCTCCACGATCAGGTGATACTGCCTAAGAATATGTCTGGATCACTGATGGGACAGACGTTCCTAGGCATAAGCCACAACTCCATTGTCACACAATGAAAGGAACAAAGTTCATCTCATAAACTAATATACACCCAGACTGCCTCTTTGGTAGCATCTTTGGTAGCGATGTATCCAGCCTTTATCGTCTAGTATGCCACGGTATCTAGCTTGGAACTCTTCCAACATACCGTCCATTTACTGAGGGTAAAGACAATGCCTGCGACTGACATTCAGTCGTCCTTATCACTCTGAAACCTTTCCAGTGATTCTCCTCAGGATCAATTGATACCTTCTCACTACAACTAGTGAGTATCCTAACATCCAATTAGATCAATCTCATAGATCCAAAACCCAGGATTTAGTAGGTATCACTTTGATCCTATATGGAGAATCCTTGTGATAAGCGGAGATTGACCGAGCGTAGCATAGGAAACTCCTTCCCTATCAAGAGTATGTTATCCACGTACTCTACGAAGATCACCACCATACTCTCTACTATCTTTTTGTATATACAAGGTTCATCTACCATTTTGATGAAGTCAAACTCTTTGACTACCACATCAAAACAGACGTTCCAACTCCGCGATGCCTGCTTTATCATATAAAACATCTTGAACACGTTTCCGCTGCTCCCACTGTTTACGAAGCCCTCTGGCTGTGTACTTATAGACGCTTTCTTCCAAATCATCATTTAGAAAAGCAGTCAAGACACCCAACCGCCAGATATCGTAGTCATGGTATGTAGCCGTAGCAAGTAGGATCTGGATGGACTTAAGCATAGTTACTTGGAAAAGGTTTCATTATAATCCATACCTGGTCAATGATGCAAACCTTTAATAAGTCTAGCTTTGAAAGTCTCAACTTTTCCATGTACACCAAGTAATCTTCTCAAGATATACTTGCTCCTGATGGGGATTTAACCCTTCAGATAAAAGCAACCAAAGTCCATACTTTGTTGGTGTATAAGGATTCCATCTCAGATCAATAAACATCCAGCTATTCTTACACAGTCACACTCCTGATGGCCAGCTCGAAACTAGTTAGGCCATCATCCCATGATACAATCCTCGCTCCCACTGTCATGGAGAAACCGAAGTATCTCTCAGGTGGGTGAGAAAACCTATTAGATCGGCGGAGAGACTGAGGTTCATTGGTTGCTATTGAATCCTTTGGTTCTACCAAATCATTAGCTGCAGTTTGTATAGCTGGAACTGTTTCCAGTTCTACCTCATGACCAATAATTTCTTCACAAGAAATTCCCTTTCACAAAGGTGGCATGCTGAGAAACAAAACATTTTTGTTCCTCGGTTAGGTAGAAGATATTCCCTTGCGAATGCTTGGGATATCCAACAAACTTCCACAGAACTGACTTTGCCTCGAGCTTGTCCGGATTATGCTTTTTAGATATAGGCCGGACAACCCCAAATCTTAACAAACTTAAGATATAGGCTCTTCCCTTTCCATATCTCATATGAAGTGATAGGCAACTGATTTGATTTGAACCCTATTCAATAGGTATGCAGCTTCTCAAGTGCATAACTCCTAAAAGGAAATAGGAAACTCAGTAGTATTCATCATAGAGCACACCATATCACATAGGGTGTTATTGCTCCGCCCCGATATACCATCGTACTATGGTGTATACGGAGGAGTAATGCTGAGAGAGAATCTCATTCTCCTTTAGAATAATCCAGGAATTCCGTGCTCAAGTATTCTCCTCCTTGATCACATCAAAGGACATAATACTTATACCCGTATTTTGGTTCTCTACTTCTAACTTATATTCTATGAATATCTCAAAAGGTTCGGACTTATGTTTCAACAGGAACATATGTCTGAATCTTAAGAGATTATCAGAGAATGTAATAAAATACAAAGAACTGGTCTTGGTATGTGTAGACAGGGGACCTTCATACATCAACATGTATCAACCCAAGAGTTCACTAACTCTTTCTCTGTTTCCAGTAAACGGAGCTATGGTAATCTTATCTTTGTGACATGACTGGCAAGTTTCACAAGATGTAAATTCAAACTAATTTAAATATGCATCTAAAATGTAACTTAAGCTAGTCGGGTCACATTGATATGACCTAGTCTACAATATCTCAAGAAGGAATCGTTCAATTCTGAACTCTTCCTCTTGTGTGTGTTCCATACACTAAGAACTGTAGTTTGATTTAGAACATCAATGCTTTTAGATAACGTGCCTAAACCGATCAACTTTTGATATAGGAAATGTTCAAAACATTATACAACAATACAAAATTTTATCATTTCTTTACTAATAAAGAGACTGATATGATTTTGTATATCAGGTTCGGTATCTAATAACATTCGTTCAGAATCAATGTATTTGGAATACAGGGTGACAGTGACCAACAGACTTGGCTGCAACACTTGCACCGTTTTCTGTCTCATGAAACTTATCACCCGTTCTCAGTTCTCTACCTTTCTGTAGCCCTATGTAACAGATTACATATCTGGGATCCTGATCCGGTATCAAATACCCAGGACGTAGAGGATACAGAGAAACAGTTCTTTGTAATGAACACACCCGAAGGAGATGCATCATATGCACTTTCTTCGTTTGGACGGTATGGGAATCCTGGTATTCCCCTATTTCCTGCTCTGTCTTATAACATTTATAAGTTGGAGCGGGACCAACGTTCCCCAGCTCAGTATAATAAGCGGGTTCGGTCAATATATCCGTATTATTATCTTGATTAAGGCGTGACATGGTCGCTACCTAGAGAGAGAAGAAAACACTCTGCGTGCGCTCTTGCAAGATCAGATTGGTTATTATTTTATCTAATCAGGATGGCTCCCACTGTTTTTATCAAATCTTCCTTCAAACCCTAAAAGGAAAGACTAGCCGGGATTAATTACACGCTACAAGTTCGCCAATCTTTCAGCCATGCCAGTGTCGGTACTTTGAGGGAGGTTCCCCATGCTTTCGCACGGACCTAATTAAAGTAAACCTCGTTTTCCCAGAGGCATAACCTCGTTGACACCTTTCTAGACACCTACTTGATCGGCTAATTGTAATGTGTAAAACTCCCCCAGGAGTAACAATTACTCGCAGTGGGTATCGGGATCCAGCTATCTCATAGAAGGTATGCAATCTCATTGCAAATTTCAACACTTGAAACTCCCGATAATATTTTGCCCATAACGTGCTATGACCTTGACGAAAGCCAACAAACCATAGCCCGCTAGTCAAGTTCAACCCGTACATTTCTTGATTGAATCAAACCCACCCGCACGACCCTTGACGAAAGCCAACAAAGCCGTACGACTACCCTAATCCAATCGCATCGTATGCTACAGATAAGCAGCATATAGCTACCGCACACTACACCTTGACGAAAGCCAACAAATGTAGCACGAATACTATATGCAACTTATCCGAAATGACGGAGGGTTACGTCAGGTTTTTCTGAAAACCTATTGCGTAATGAACTTGATATCGTTGTAGAATCAAATGATTTTAAAATGGAGTGTTTTTTAGGCTTTTCTAGTTTTGCTAAAGGAGTCACTCCCGGTGAAGGGATCGTCGGCCCTTTCCTCATTGAATAAGGTGCAGGATATATCATATATACCGTTGTGCAAAGCAAATACTATAGAAGCAATCAAAAGACAAACCGAGGGTTGTAGCATCTGCCAGTTATTGCTAAAGGGATCACTCCCGGTGAAGGGATCTCGGCCCTTTCCTTATCGAATAAGGTGCAGGATGTTCTACAAGGAACGCCGCGATGCAAAGCAAGAACTGTAGCTACCTGTTTTTGAAAATTCGATTCCACAACATCTTTAGGTTTCTTTTTCTTTCATTAATCATATTAATGAAATCCCATCATTTAAGTTACCTAAACATCACAGATAAATACGACGTACACTTATGTCATCCGCATTCGCCTCGATGTCCCCTCGTGCACCGTTAGGTTAGGTAACTAACGGCAGAGCGGGGCAGGGCTAGCGCGGGTGTAAAACATAAGTAACGCCTATATAATATATCATATATACTATATACAGTATTTATCACAGAACATCAAATGATCACATCACAGATATCGCAGCAGAAGAATCATATGAAACATTAGATATACTAGGACGTCCGTGTTTTCAATACGAGCCAGTATAAAACACGGATTCCACGGTCGCGATGAATAGCCAAACCCACACCCCTAGACCCCTACGAGAGCTTCAAGCAACCCTACCAATTCTAGAGTTAGGAGACCCGGACTCGACTCCTCGAGTTGGTCTCCCACTGGACTCCAGAACCCGGTTACTTATGCCCTCCTTCTTGGGTCTATCCTAGTGCGGAAAAGTAAATAATATACAAATGGTGACATCTTCCGCAACCTGGAAGTGTCCCAATAAAAGAATATTACATACAAGTTTTTACATGAATGAAAATGAAAAACACTCATCTCACATAAAAAAAACCCGGCTATTCAAACATGACGATCCAATATAACATATCCAGCAACACATAATATCACATGTCATCAACGTAAGTAAACATGCGTATCCCAATTGTCGTTGACATATAGCAACGAAACCGGCGATATCACATATTACACTTACGGTCACAGAAAAGAAAATGTAAAACTACAACAGTTGGAATCCGCAACCCCCTTAGACATCGCATGCCTAACCATCTGAATTCCTTAGACATCACATGCCTAACAATTATAAACCCCGCATTTTAGTCCCATTATCGAAAACACTTTTCAATATCAAGTCGGGCAATTCAACAAGATTCCCGGCATTTTGATCGAATGCTCGTCGCAAACATTAGTAGGCAGCCGCACCCCCGATGCCGTCGACGAAGTGCACCAAGGCGGAACACCGCTGCCGCGAGCACCCGGACGGATGCTTTCGGCGATGGGGTTCTCCTACAGTGACTTAGTCGGAGCTATGGGGTGTGGCTATCTATTAAGTTTACCCGGCGAGTATCCGCATACGCTACGTGATTGCGACGGACTTTTGATCACATCAAAATTCCGTGGCAACCGATCAAGTGAGACTAAAGTGCTATGTTTATAACATCCAAATCAGTTATCTCATAACTACTTGTGGATTCCAAATATTGTATCAAATTCCAGATAAATAGAAAATGTTAAACTTTCCGATCGAACAATCAAACACTCAAGTTTTCCCGAAACAGCTCAACACATGAAATAAGTTTAAAAACATCCACTTCATGTCACACAGTACCAATGGTCCAGCCGTAGAAGGGTCAAGCCAACGCCTCACATGTGGCACGCCGTACTGCCCCAAACCCTAAGGTTCAAAGGGCAGTTCAAGACGGTCACATAATCGAGTTAAGGTTTGTTATCTTCTAGAGGGTCCATCGCGTTACTTGCACTACTTAGAACGTTCTTAAACCACGGAAAAATCCAACACTTGAAAATTTTCCGACATGGGAAAAAGTGGGTATTTATATCCGGTCGAACTTTTTAATATGTTCTAAAAATATCCGGAAAACTTTACGAATTTAAATATCCCGATCGAATCATCGAATACAAAATAAATCCCAAAAATACTCAACACTTGAGTCACTGTTAAAAATACCCAGAAAATATAAACAACAGAGGCAAGAATTACTATGCAAAAACCCGTCGCTAATTCCATTACTCTGCTGCGGAACCGCCGCCAAAGGTGGGTTATTGTCGCGGTTCCGCGGCCATGTAGAGGACTTAGGGGCTCGTTTTTCAGGGTAATTCTTAGAAAACCCTGCTTAATTTTTTACGTATTTTTAATATAGAAAAATCCCAGATTTGGAAAAATTTCCAGAGAGTGGGTTAACTTTGCGATTCCAGGTTCGATCGGGGTTTTAACTTCGTAAACAAATCGCCTAATGCTCTAGCTAGGCTCTGATACCACTGTAGGGTTCCTAGGCACACTTAAGAGGTTCCACAAGGCATCAACCATGCCAAATTAAAATTTTCCGGTGCCGAGAAACCCTAAACTAGATCGTTAACAAGAGATTAGGCGAAAAAGAAAGCTAGCAAACAACTTTGCTACTAAGTGAATGGAAATACAACCCTGTACATCCGGTCCTCCACTTCTAAAGCTCCGGGTTGACATCCCACCGCTGCGATCATCGGATCCCGGACTCTAGCGATGGTTTCGTCGGAGAAATGATCGGGCTAGGTCATTGACTTCGAGGCCGAAGATGATCTACGTCGGGGAGACTCAAACTCAAGTTATTCCTTCACTTGGTCAAAAACTTTGTGAAGAGAACACCCTATACTACATGGCAAGTAATAGAGGATGAAGAAATAGGAAGTGGGTTCACTTTAGAATTGGATTTCTCACTCTTTTTCTCATGGCACCATTGGAGCTAGCAAGCTTTTGTGAGCTTGATAAAGATGAAGAAGAAGAAAGAATCATTATCCAAAATGAAACTTATCCAATAAATAATGGCACCATGGTTGAGTTAAGCCCTCATGCTTAACTCATGTAGAGAATTAACCAAAGCATTAGCTTAAGGGTTGGGTTAACTAATATCTTGAACAAATGACAAAAGAGTTGACTTTGTCAATGTTCATCAAGCTTCATGAAGCTTGATAACTTTGACGAAAATCACTCTTTTGTTATATGCTAGGAAAATAGTAAACCCTAATTTTAACCTTGAGTTGGTTCAAGTCTCATATACACAACTTGTTTGTATCATCAAGCATGATACAAACATGTACACTTGCATATATCACATATATACAATGTGCACATTCAAGTGAGAAAATCAATCTTAAGTGAACCAATACTAGTTAATGTAAAGTAATATATCAAATATATAATTATACATTAAATCATTAAATCAACACTTGATTTAACGATCCGGTCATATCGCATATAACCGACTAATATCAAGTGTATCAATGTATCGAATCAACACTTGATTCGGTAACCCGGCTATATCACATATAACCGACCGATGATACAAATCGCGAGAACAGAATACAGTATCACATACTGGTATTATTCTCGGTCCCGCACATATCTCATATGCGCTCCTATTTAATTTCGCTTGAGCCAGGAAACCCCTGTGTAGGACTCTAAAGACTCGTCAATACGCCGGCAGCAGGTGATGATCATATCAAACACCCAAAAGCCGCAAGGGGTCTGCTAAACGTAACGGCCACCCGGGTATTGAGCGATCAGAAGATCAACGAGCAAGCCCGCTCACACTCCTGTGAATCCAATCAGTAACACTACCGTACAGTCCGGTCTGTTCGTCTGATATGTCGCATATCTCGCCTAGGGGTGGTAAACGTCAGACCCCAATAGCTCGATAAGTCGTGTCGATATGAGGTCTATAACAGGTCGAGAAACTACTGGTAATACATACCATTAAATCCCTAAAGCAGCCTTGGCCAAGGACTTCCTGTTATAGCCAATCGAGCACTGCGCAACATCAACTCCCTATACCGGGAGAGACGAAACCCCTCCTATCGCTCATTGCCTCCATGTAACTCGGGACTGTACCCAAAAACCACCGTTTTGCACACCCTCTTGAACGTGGTAAGGTGGAAATCAAAGCACAGTGGGAATCACACAAGACTCTATGACGATCTCGGGTATACAGACTAACCTGTACCAGTGTCACCAGAGAACTGCCATCTGACGTAAGGTATAATACCATCTGGGAGTTCTTAGCGAGTCCGTCCAGTGTACCCAGTCTCCACTGAGCACCCGTATATCATCTCTGATGTCAAACACCAATGGATATGGGATCATCCATCGCCCATCTATATGGGTCGAGAAGATACACGCTAGTCTACTCTGGTATATCGATGCCCCGTCTCGATACACCCACGACTAGGGACTTTGAAGGATAACTTATGGACTACCATGTCCCCACTAGTATGATCCGCATCATAGTCCAGGTAGTCAAGTACACATCCTAAGGGCTTTACCAACATGTAACAGAAAGACAATCAGTGTACACGTTAAGGTAAAAAGTAACCAGATAGCATACTATCATATCGAGCAAGAAAGTCATCCATATATATGTCCAAGCATCTACTACAATATACATCCTATGTATAGTAATGGCCTCTAGGGCATACATATAACTAACACTTATGGACTACCCAACCCCCATAAGTATGATTGCCATCATAACGCTAGTAATCAAGAAATAATCCTACGGGTTTTATCAACATGTATTAACGATACTCAACAAGTAAAACATACACATGTTGAGATAAAGACAAACCAAATAGCATACTATCATATTGAACAAGATTGTCCATTACATACATATGTCCAAGCATCCACTATACACGCACACAAAAATGGCCTCTAAGGCATACATATCCAACACATACTTGGGATTTAATACCTCTTCCGGCTATAAAGAAAGCGGTGGGGTGTCGCTGGTGTACACCATGAAGCTTTATCCTGATGGACCCTTTCCCGCTTGAAAGCGCGTTTGATTGCTAAAAAGTACTCGCAGACTTGTCGGATTGATTATAAGGAGATATTTTCACATGTGGCCAAGATGACTTATGTTCGCCTGCTTATGTCTCTTGCGGCTACTCATCATTGACCTTTGCATCAGATTGATGTGAAGAATGTGTTTCTTCAAGGTTCTTTAGCAGAGAAAGTGTATATGGAGCAACCAAATGGTTTTGTTGCTAAGGAGAATTCAGCTTAATATGTCGATTGAAGTCATTGTATGGCTTGAAACAGTCTCTACGAGCATGTTTGGGAAATTTATTGAGGTGCTTATTTTGTTCAGCTTTAGACGGTGTGCTCATGATCGTTCGTTGTTCTCTACCGTAATAACACCAATGGCCATCACATTCTATTGGTGGTATATGCCGATGACAAATTGATTACTGGCGATGATGTAGCCGGTATTGCACAGCTTAAGCACCACCTTCAAACGAAGTTTGAGAGTAAGGACTTTGAAAGCCTTAAATACTTTTTGGGTATCGAGGTAGCCCGATCGAAAGATAGCATCTATATCACAGCGAAAGTATGTGCTCGATATGCTGACTGAAGCTGTGATGTTAGGGTGCAGCTCTAATGGATTCCAATACTATGTTTGAGGATTCCGGAAGATACCGACGATTAGGGTATAAGCTTAATTATCTCACCGTCACTCGACCTGAAATTGCATATCCCGTCAGCACCATGAGCCAGTTCAAGGTCAATCCTCAAGTTGCCCATTGGGATGAGGTGATTCGGATACTTCAATACTTAAAGAATGCTCTAAGGAAGGGTCTGTTGTATTCAGACCGTGGACATTCTCGAACAGCAGAGTTCACAGATGCAGAATGGACTGGGTCCCCATCTTATCGTAGATCCACTACACTGTGTTTGTAAGAGGCAATTTAGTCTCCTGAAAGAGTAAGTAGAGCGTAGTGTCTCGTTCCAGTGCTGAGTTAGAATATCGAGTCATGGCGAACACTACTTTTGAGCTTGTATGGATCGGTTTTCTGCTTGGAGAGCTTAGCTTTGGTCCTATTTCTATGCGACTATATTGTGATAATAAGACCGCAATTTATGTCGCCTCAAATCCTGTATACCACAAGCAAACGAAACGCATCGAAGTTGATTGCCACTTAGTCCGGGAGAAGGTTAAAGATGGGACTATTAATAATAATAATGTTCAATCTGCTCATCAGTAGATTTATTCATAAAGCCTTTGGGAAGGAATAGAGTGCAATTTATTTGTAAAAACTGGGCATGTATGATATGTATGATCCAGCTTGAAGGGAAGTGTTGGACTACCCGCATTGTATACAGGTCTTAATATGTAATTAGGTACTAACTAGGGATGTAATAGCTAAATGGCATTGTCTATATAAAGAGAAGGTTTGTGGCTAACTCAATTTATCCATTACATTCCCTAACTACTCTCTTCATCGCTCTTTTAAAATAAGTATTAGATAGTTGGTTAGCAACCATATAAATTCAAAAAAAAATGGAGTTAGGTTCCAAACTTCATCTCTTTTGAATTTATTATTGAAACAAGTCTATCAACCAGAGTTTTAAGCAATCATTACCCTGTGAGATCTGACAAGATAAAAGAGGTTGGTTTCATAAAGAATTTGAAGCATGTAATTTTTATAGGAATAAAGAAATTTAAAAAGGCTATCCTACTGAAAGACTTTAAACATTTAAATAAAATCGTTTCCAATTCAGGTTCTAAAAATTTTAGAACATGGTGGACAAGCGTAGACCATCTAATATCTTTGCAATTTCATTTTATTACCGTTAAGAATGCATACCATTAAACAACATCAAACAAAATTAAAAAAAAGGAAAGGAATGCATGATCAAAGAGCTAAACTCTAAAGTGCACCCGCATATTCTTCAACATATGAGTTGCAGAAGTGAAAGAAAGATACTTGTTTGCGGCTTCGCTTTCCTTTGCCCAAAGCATTGAATGTTTCAACTTGATGAATTTCATATCTATCCTTGAGCAAATCATCCCAGTAATTTCCCTTATCTGAAGTAGTGCTGGAGTCCTTGTCAATCATTAACTGCTTCCTTGCTAACTCTTTTGCGGCTGCAGCTTCAACTTCATCTATATATTCAAAGTTGGCAACCTACAAGATGATCAAGGATTAATATTTTACAATCAAGGATGTAACTTGGTCGAAGCACAAATGGTATTTAATAGAAATCAGAATGACAAGGTGGCAACTCGATTAAATAGAAGAAAATTTTAAAATGCACATGCATACAAAGCATGGGCTCATGGTCGTAAAAGACAATGCTTCATGTGGGTGCAATTGTAACCTCTTAAAGATTTCATGCTCCCAATGATAACAAAATTTTAATATTTATTTTTTTCTTCATTTATCACTAGCCAGTTTTCTGCGATCACAACCAGTGGTCGATATTCGCCGTCTCCACCAAGAAAGGTAGTATGTCATTATAGACATCACCGATCAAACTTTATGTTCAATTCTCATCTTATGGGCTCGACTATCCCACTTTAATACAATGTGGAAAAAGAGAAGGAAAACTTATATGGCAAACAACTATGAGTGGCTATATCAATCTTCTGGCTATTCTTTAAGGTCGATCCTCTCTACTAAATTAACAACCTTCATCCATGTTGCTTTAGGCATGTGTCTCTTGTTACTAGATTGACAATAATTGCCTCTTTTAACTGGTGCATTTGCATACCTCCTTCCCAGAGATCCAAACAATCTCAATTGGTCCGCCTTTGTTTTATCTTCTTGCAAATGCATCAGTTCTACTGAACAATTCTCCCTTGTTGTATAATGATATAACAAAGAAAATTTGCTAAAGCTCATTAACATAGATTAGTAGAGATAATCAAGCAATAGATCACAAGTATAATAGATTTGAAAGAATAATTACTTTGATAAACAAAACAGTATTCAATCAATTAAACCGAGAATATACACATGATGCACGCTTTTCATGGTTCATCGTACCTTCTGTGAAACTCTAATCAAGTTCAGGCCCAAGTAGCTCTATTTGCATCAAAGAAACAGCCTTAAAAAATAGCACTAGGGCAGTTAATGAACAGTGCTTAAATATTGACTAGGCTGTCCATTATTATATCAGAACCTATCCATGTACTACCTGAATTGGTATTGCAGGGAATTCCAGCACCACATGCCATTAACATCAACAAAGGAAACTCTCTCATTCATCACCATTCATAACGTTCTCAATATTGTCACTTGACTTTTGGATGTAAACGTTACATGAGACGATAAGTACATACTAGTTCTAGGTATTTATGAACATATAGATCAACTGTAGTTCGAAGTTGTGCTCAAGGATTATTTATGCGTTTATCATATTAAATCTATCAAATATAATATAATACCAAACCTTGATCCCAAACTTATGGGGTTGGTTAAAACCACAAAAATTATTAACATCTAGAAATCCAGAAGAAAAAGAAATTAAGTTATCTTTGCAGGCAACCGAAATACAGAAAATCAGGCTTTTGCAAATAGCTTGGAGAAGTAAACAGGCTCAAGTTTGCAGAGGGTTCTAAATTACGCCTGACCTCAGGTTGCAAGATTCAGGTTAGGCAGAACAGAGAGATAGAAAGGGCTCGCTCTTTGGAATTTGGATGTTGGCTGAAGTTAACAAGAACCACCCAATCTCATAGGTTGGCCTTCAGATGTAGTCAGCTTCCGTAAGTATCTTGACTATAGTTAACAGATGCCACTCGAGGAGTCCCAAAGGAAAGAAACTAGTTAACTATGTCTTTACTCACACTCTACAGCTCGAGAAATTCATAAAACAAGTTTTCATATAGTCTAGGTGGCCTTCCTTGAAAACTTCGAGTGGTGGAGAGAATTATAACTATTATAATAAACGGCTTTTTACATAAACGCCCACCTAAAGTTAGCCATTTACAAAAAAGCCCCCTAATTTTAGCGAATTACAAAAAAAACCTCCCATTCTTGTAAGTTCCACAAAAAAAACCCAAGCCATCCAAAAAGATAATTTTCTTCGAATATTCTGTTAACTCTGTTAACTTTTAAGTGTTTCTGTTTATTTATTTAAAAATAGTTTACTTTATAAGTAAAGAATTTAAAATCAATAAAAAAAATAAAATATTGGGGATGGGAGCTGCCGGCAACGAGAAGGGTGGGGCCGATGAGCTTGTAGGAGTCGAGGATAGGTTCTACGGGTGGCGGAGGAGAGGGCGCGGATGAGGGCGGTGAAGAGGTCGTCAAGGAGGAGGGGAGGGGAGGATTTAAGGGAGAGGATGGAGCAGAGGGCGGAGGAGTGGCAGCAGTGGAGGAGATAAAGGGCCATGGAGAAGCGAGGTTCGAGGGGGAAGGCCGAGGCTGTGGCTAGGGAGAATATGGGGAGGGGCGGCAGATGGGGAGGAGGGGGAGAGGGAGGAGAGGAAAGAGGAGGCAAAGGATGGGGTTGGGCGCGGCAGCAGCGAGGTCAAGGGTTAAGGCGGAGGCGGCGGCGAAGGGGCGATGGTGGTGACAATTTGGTGGGATCGACGGCATGGAGGCTAAGGTTAGGTTAAACTTAGAGGTGAGGGTTAGGATTGGGGAGGAGCTTGAGGGGAGGTCGAGGAAGGAGGGATGAGGTCCAGCGGAGGTCGGGGAAGAAGGGGGATCGATGACGGAGGGGGGTAGAGCATAGATTGGGGAAGAAGAAGATGCCGACGACATTGATAGTGGTGGTGGTGATCGGGAGAGGGGGTGGGAGATGAAGATGAAGATCAAGGAGGAGAGGAGGGTAAGGGATGATGAAAATGATGATCGAAGAGAGGAGGGGAGGCAAAGGGAGGTCAAGTGGGGCGCTGGCAGTGAAGTCGAGGAGAGAGAGAGGAAGGCCATTAGGGTTAGGGTTTGGTCGGGGTTAAAATTTGTTAATTAAATTTTTAGCAATTAACCTTTTTTAAGGATTTAAAAATAGAAAAAATAAAATAAAACTGATGGATGGAAACCGTCAAAGGGGGCTTTTTGTGAAATTTAAAACTTTTGGAGGGCCTTTTTGTAATTCGCTAAAATCGAGGAGCTGTTTTGTAAATAGCTAACTTTGGGGGGCGCTTCCGTAGAAAACCTTATAATAAAAGGACAGAATTTTCCGTCTTTTTCACTCTTTATGCATAATGGGGTTTTCTCTCCAGCAGCGAGTGATCTACTCTTTCTTTCTTTGTTTAACGAAGATCAGACGCAATAATGAGCATAAACATTTGCCAGTACAAGCTTAGTAGGATCAGCCTATCTACCTACATCAGGAAGGAAGGAGATATTGGTTATAAAGCTTATTGAACTAAGAAAATAAACAGATTCCTTTTGCCTTATCCCACCTATGAGGCTTAGACTTCTGGTTCCCACGAGCAAATCTAAGAATTATTTGAGATTCTATAATAGGTGCCTATGAGTGACTTTTGTCAGAAACAACATTCACTTTCAAATGGAAATATAATACTTCATTTTGAGTAGCACTAATGAACACTCTAAATCAATGCTATTAATTTAGTTCTTCCGATCGGAGCCATCCATCTACTTACTTTCCATTCCATTGTAGCCCCCATCTCTTAGGCCAACGAAACAAGTACCCACCAATAACTAAGATTGCTCATGGTTACAGGCAGTATTCCAGCTGCCAACAGGTTCGAAAGCAGGAAAGAATTGACAAGAGAATGAAATTCTTTCTCTTATTTTTGTTGTGCTTGTTTCAACAGTGAAGATGAGATTAAGAAGTCCTTTATTGGCCGACTAGACAAAGACAATGTTTTTAAACTGCATTGCAGCTGGTCAACACTTTGTGAATCTTTCAGAATTCCTCTCCAACTAGGAATCTTTTATTTGGTTGCAATACATAAGGGATATGCAAACCTTTTTGATATGCGGAACCAAAGGAACAATAGACAACATATAAGGAAGCAAATATAGTAAATCAAACAGCCATTTATTGAACATGAAGTGTAAAAAAGAAAATATGCACCTTAAAGGCCTTTAAAAAGTCATTACTATCATCATCGACTGAAGATTCTTCATTCACGATTTGGTCACGATCAAGTAATCTGCCATAAAACAAAGAAATAAATCTCCAAATGCTCAAAGCAATTTGTTTTCCTTAAGACTCAAGCCATACAATAACCATACTTTCCAATTGCAGTCTCATCGTAGTGAATTTGACGTGCTTTACCAGCTTCATCGTTCTCATCAGCAAAGAGTTCCTTCGAGCCATATTTTATAATGTCGTCCAACTCTTCCTAGAACATAGGTACAAGTACAATCACTAAAATATATTAGTTTTCCTTATCCAACAGAAATATCATTCAGAAAAGAAAGACCTGTGTTTTAATTGGCATGAGCTTTTAAGACTCAAGTCAGTACAGTGCTGCAGTTGGTTCAACATGGCATGGTGCTTAATTCTAAATGAAAGGAAAATTCTTGAGTACAGAAAAACTATCGTTTAGTAAGCATTCATACAATATATTGGATTGGATAGTTCCCTCCTATGGAAAAACTAATATCGTTTAGTAAGCATTTATACAATATATTGGATTGGATAGTTCCCTCCTATGGAAAAACTAAATATGACGTTATTTTAAGACACAGAAACCAAAATAATTGGAGTAAAACCAAGTTCTAACAGTATTGATAAATTAGGTGCCAGGAAAATATAAAGCTGTCAATATGGTATGAAACAAGGTTTGAGAACTCTGCTTCGGTTTCGGTCTCTCCAATTTTAAAAAATTTCGGTTGGTCGTAAGTTTCGGAGGTTTCATTCCAAGTTTAGGTTTCGGTAGTCTCCCCCCCCCCCTTCTGTGTGTGTGTGTGTACACACTAAGTTAAATTAACCGAGTCCATCATATTTATTTGTATATAAGTTATTTCACGCTATTTATTTGCAAGTTATTAAGTTTATGATATGTCTCAATAAATTAAAATTATCGGTGTTTTACCTGAAAGTGAAATATCATGTATTATTGAATATTTTTTTAGCATTACTATCTTATTTTTTGACATTTTTATGAAATTTCAGAATTTTAAATTAATCAAGCTTATGGTATTTATCTGCAGACAACTTAGCTCCATATATTTGGAATCTAAAAAATTTATAGCATGATAGTTTAAATAATGATGTCAGCTCATGGTATTTAAGTGAATTTTGTGTTTAGATACTAATACAAAAGTAAACTTTAGTTTAAAATTGAAGGCCAACCCAAAAAGCCCAGCCTATAAAAGGCCCAAACAGGCTAAACCTATCAAATAATAACCCAAACCCAACAAGCACTTATATATAATCTCTCCACCATGGGAAAAACCCTAACCTAGCGTTTTTTATTAGCCGCCGCCGCTCCAAAGCGAAGACCCGATCTGTCGTCGAGAATCTCTCTCCTCCTCGCTCGATACCACAAAGATTGATCTCAAATTAAGCTTGATCTGCTCTTCTCTTCCCCTCCTACAAGCCAATACCGGGTCTTTGATGAAGAATTTTGATTTTTTGGGTATATTTTGCAGTAATCTCTTCATCATCCTCTTCTTTTTACTTCTTTTCCTTGTTATTTGAATTATATAAGGCATAACGCACTATTTTCCAACCGATACGAGGAACATGTAGCGGTTTAGGACCGGTCCCCCCGAAACCGGTCCGAAACTCCCGGAACTCTGACGTGTCAGGCGAGTTCTCGAACCTTCGTATGAAACTTGTCTATTGAATGACGAACTAAAAGCAAAAATAATAACTAGTACAACTTTCAAAGATTTGGATTACTATGTTGTGTGCACACATACTTGAGGGAGGTATATATTTCTATAATATCTACACTCTAATAACTATTATAAATTGTTCCGGGTGCATTAACAGCTAAATCGAAAAATATGAGATGAACTTAATCTGTTTATAGATAATATTAGGAAATTCTCACTTTCATAGAGAATATTGATCATCTCTACTCTCATAGTGCAAACTCCAAGGATGTTGATCATGTCATCAATTGATTGTCCATTTTTTAGTAAAAGAATTCAAAATATAAGAAAAACTCTTATCAACCTATTCTCTCATCCAAGATATCCACGTCATCGTCACAATTAAACTCTTTGTAATACCTCTTTCAAATTCAAAAAAACCTCCCTCATTCAAACCACCCCCACCTTCCCCTTTCTCACATAGAGTTCTCTCTACAACTTTATTCTAGAACCTCCAAAATTTAAATCATATTTTTTAAATCATACAATTTTTAATATAACACCATGTGCATTGCACGGTAAAAACTAGTTCTAGTTAATACGCTGACACCATTTAATAGATTTACCAATTGAATAAGGTTTAAAGTTGAATTTAAAATGAACAATCACTATGATAGAAGTGTGTGCGCATATAGAAAGAGGTAACTAGGATACACTCGATTGGATAAGAAGCAAGTCATGTAGATTACAATAAACAGATTTATATGGATGTGTGCAAACAATTATGATGAAATCCTTAATATTGTTTCCATGGTTATAATTATTGGAAAACATCCTAACTCAGATATAATGGCTTTGATAGAATTTGAATGGCTTTGATAGAATTTGAATCTTAATAACTGAAGATGAGATTTGTGTTGCTGGAGAAGAGTACTCATATAAGTGGGCTATGATTTTTCATAGGTGCTACAATCATTACCCTTCATACTATTATTAAGTTGTTAATTTTGTATAACATTCCAATTAGCACGGCCTACACTTCTACAAAGTCTTCAATCTCCCCGCAGTGACAGCATCCCAAAGATTCCATACTTATAGGGTGCGCTCGGTAGATGGTAATCCTAGATTCCAACGAAAAATTACTACTTGTTTTGATATAAAATTATTCCTGAGAATATAGGATTACCATGGTGATCACATTATTCATTGGAATCCTATTCCTCCTAAAATTGATGATTATCCTAAATTACCACGAAATATTCACTTCTAACACGAAATATTCACTTCTAACACAAAATATGCCATGACAGTCTGTCACCCGCAGCAGGCCGTCCCCGTCACCCGCCCCCAGTTAGCGGACCCCGCCGTCCACCTACCGCTCATCACTCGTTGGCGCCGATTGGCCACCCGCCATCCATCCATCTGCATCTATTCGGCCGCCCTCTCGCAGTCGGCCGCCTGCTCGCCATCTGATTAACATGGTTTATTGCATTTCATTCCACCCTTATCTATTTATCTCGTATATAAATAAGTGTTATTTCACACATGTCTGCTACATAAGTACAGGTAGCAGGTTCGAGAAACGAGAGGGATTTTAGAGCAAAAAGAGCAAACTCAGAGCAGAATACGGATTTAGAAAGTACTATCAAAGTCTCATTGGATTCCAATACCCTAAAAATATTTTTGAGCACATGAGTAGCACCAATACAAAATAACAAGATTGTGCACCAAAATTGGGAACATACTATCACAGTAGAACCGCCAATAAGCGGTAATTTCGCCGTTGATTAGCATATCTACCGTAACGGACTGGGCTCAATCTTGGCACATGATCTAAGTATTTTGTACTTGGCCTGCTAAGCCTGCAAACTATATGAGGAAAACCTATATATAAAGCAGATCTAATAGGAGATAGGGCTAGCTTTTCGTTTTATTTTGTAATTTTCTTTTTAGAATAGTGTTTCTCCCCCTTTGCTTGAGTGCTTCCATACAAGCTATCAAGCTTAGGACAGAGATTAGGGTTAGGTTGTTTGCTTTCTTCTCTTCAAATTAGTTAGATCCATTTCATAATTGTACTATATCTCAAGTGAACTTTGAATTGAAGGTGAATTTGGTACTCAATTGTAGTTCGCTCCCCTTTGCACTTAAATACCTTGTATTTTTCATATGATTCTTCTCATTCTTGTTTTCTTTTGTTTTTTGTGATGAATTGTGAGTAGATCTATCTTGTTAGGAGTGAGGTGAGAGTAGACCTATGACAGCATCGCCTAATTCTACTCTCTTGATTACATTTTGAATTGAACCCTAACTTGATCACCAACACTCTCTTGAATTGGGCATCTCAGCCTCTCTAGATCTCATTATGAGGCTACGAAGTTGACTCGACCTAAGAAGCGCTAGTATTGATTGATTCAGTTAGGGGTTGATATCTTAAACTTAAGGAATGGAAAGACAAGGATTACTAGGCGATGGACCTTATGCATAGTAGGTTGTCTCCTCTCAAGCTATTCCGCCCAAGTCCCTAATCCACATTCATTAACCTTGATCTTAGCATCAATTCACTCAAGATTAACTACTAGCTATGGTGTCGAATTTGACAGGATATGATCCACTGCCCTAGTGTTATGTGATTGATATTTCGTGCTCATAATGCCAAGTTAGTGGTTCGTTAGAGTTTATAACTTTGCAAAATGCGAATGAGTTGGAAAATTGACGAGATATGCTCCCGTATCCTTGTGGTATGTGATTAATATTTTATGCTCTTTACAACGATTCGTATTTGGCAAAAGAATTAAGAGAGGGGGTTTAGTTAAGATTGTACTATTAAGATCTATTCGAACCAAATTCCTAACAAGTCCCCTTCCTCTTGCATTTCATTCGTTTCGTGATATTCACAAAACACTCTTAAACCACTCTTAGAACTCGTCTTGGTGAAACAATATAGTCCTAAGTTCCCCGAGGATGACCCATACTGATCATTTTGTTTGAACGCAAAGTGGTTTGTTGCGGTCAACTTTCTACATAATTCTGATCTTACACTTTCATATCCACTATATGGAAATATTCTTCTAAAATGGAACAAACACCGCCCGATCAATCGGCCGACATTCGGCCGCCCGCAGACTGTTGTACATACATATATTACCGGAGATGATTAAAATATAGAAAGCACGTTAATGCAAGATTACTTAGAATTAGATGCATGGTCATCACATTCCCGAGAATGTGAGGCTCTCCAGTAATCTTCCATTCAAGGAACCAACTGCACCCTTAGCGAACTTTACTAAATTGATTGAATTCCATCCAACAAAAGGAACCCTTAGCCAACTTCACTAGAATTCATTAAAGGCCATTCAGAAAGTTTGTTAATCATGTTCTATTCATGAACCAACCATGCCGAGATCAACAAGATAATTCAATTAATGTTAATTTTCATAACAAATTAAGATCTTTAAGTAAATCAACCACAGCAATAGCTGCAAACTGATCTATAATAGTTTACCACCGAATCTCTAGTGAAATTAATTAACTTCTGCTTTAATCAAAGCCCTATAAGAGAACATTCCAGTAAACCACAAGTTCCGATGTACTATATATGTGTTGGTTTGAACTAGAACATGAAGGGTGATATGAAATGTTGGATTTTGGTAAATGAATACAGTTTCAACAAACGGTTTTACTATCGATTTTCAATCAATTGTGCGGTATAGCCTCAACGCATCAAGACATCTACATCTTTTATCAAGAGAGATAGATTATGATTTCTCTATGTTATTCAGGCCAAGCATTGAAAATAGTGATTTTTAAGTCTTTCTTACAAAAAGTTGAGTGATATCTACGCATATATATGAGAACAAATGCTCATTTACATTAAAGGTGAAAGTAAATAATCATACCAAACTAGAAGATCATAGAAACCTAAGGACGTAGGTTTCTTGTTATTTTTGCGGGGCTTGATATAATAATTGTAATATAGTACTTGATTTGTCTGGTAATTGACAACACTTTATAGAACCAACTTTCTCTATAAAAGGATTGGCAGCAAGATGAATGCCATTAGAGGTTAATGGATTATCTATCTATACAAACTCATAAAATTTTGACTTGGTATGCAAAGTAGGCTTTTGTATTTTAATATAATTAGATTCAAAGCAAGATTATGATATGAGGATTAATACTAACACGGTAAAAAATAAACCCATGCTTGTATATATACTAAGATGGATGCCCGCATGATAAAATATCACAACTCACGATGTGTTGAATATTTTATTTTTACGAGTGCTATGCTCTCTTTTTGGTGAAACTCATCGCCAAAAGAAGATATCCATCTATGTTAGCGAGAAGTAACACCAATAAAGAATAGATATAACTTCGAATTACTGAAACTACTTTTCTAGGACAATATTTGTATAAGTTGATTTGGCTTAAATAATATTATTAATGAAATGTGTTGTTTTTTCATTCAAATTCTATCGATTTAAATATTCCTAGAACTTCCTAAATTTTTCTTTGAGGTTTGATATGTTGAACTCATCTAGTTGTAATTAAAGATTATGTTGATTTCGTGAAAGCTAAATACCAACGTCATGCAAATATAATTTAATTTTTGATTCCATAGTTATTCTAAAACCTAAGTTTCAATAAAGCTAAATTATGCGCCTTTCCTCGAAAAAAGTTAAATACTGATATAACACTTCATATATTATATATGAAGTCATGAATGTTGAATCGTCTAAATAGTGTTCCCTAATTATCAGAAGTATGATGATGAAGAGTACATAGAGCCATCTAAATAACAAGGTAAGAATGTCCCTTGCTAATAGAAAGAATACATTTATTTGTTCTTTAATTTTAGGTAACTAATATAATTGTTATTTTCTTTTGTGTTAATGAGTGGAGTTGGAGTTAAGCACGATAAACATCGATGCATTTTAAGAGCGATATTGGAATTAGTTCTAAATGGACTCACTTCTAGAAGAAGAGAGAAAAAACTTGGTAATATAGTCATCTCCTAGTTTCAAAATTTATGAATCCACGGCTACGTGACTACAAAATGGATTAGCTTTATATTAGTTCCGTAGTTGAATTTTGTTTTGATAAAGTTAATTTTGATTTGGCTTGATTCTAAACTATACCTTAGATATGGACTATTTTTGTGAAATGAAAGGTTGTTACTTTTGGTATTAAATAAAAGATAATAAAAAATACATTTAACGCATAAGAAATTGCAGATAAATATTAAGATTAGCTCTTCTCCTTGTCTAATTTGTTTATACATCACTTTTCATCTTGTTTGTACTATAGCTTTCAAACTTTGGTTATTCATAAACTCGTCATGTCTGTTTTCATGCTATAATTTATAGTCTATTTTATTCAGATAGAAAATGGTTTTCTTTACAGCAGTTTTACAGAAGCAAATCTTTGCTTCTCACTCGGCACGTATATATGTAAATATGTTTAAGAGTTAAGGGGTACTGTAAAGATGTGTGGAGAATCAAGAGTTGTAAAGATGATTGCTTTTTACATTAAGCATGTCGCATTACTATACATAAAGTGTGAAGCTTTTCATGGATTAGTAGGGACTAATAATAAATATTCGAAGCTTTCATGGATTAGCAGGGACCTACAACTAATATTTATGCAGTTTAAGAAAATCACAAACCTTCTGTAAAAAAAATATTATGGAAAATTGTATAAGAACTGAGAAATTGGATAGCAAGATATCGAATCTTTAACCCTTTGAAACTGCGGAAATAAGAGATTTGATTTAACGTGTTAGCAAAGATGTATGGTTATTAAATGCTTTACACCAATTAACTTTTAATTCCCAATTATAATCAACTTTGAGGGCTTTGGTTTATTACTTATATGAAATAAATATCTCGCCTTACTTGGTCCAAGTTGTTTTAGCATACGTTTAAATTTTCACCGACTGGAATTAATGATGATTATGGCATTGATGAAGGATAGATGGAATGGAAAAAAGTTGCATGTTTGCAAGAACCTGATATGTCTATAAATATTGTTTTAAAAAACGGCCTCTTAAGCGGCCGACGCCGCTCCTCTTTATCCCGACGCCGTTCCTCTTTATCCCGCTTAAGCGGATGATATTGCATAAGATATTTTATTGATGTATACACCTTTAAGCGTTATAAAGAGTATACAACTATTGTTATTGGAATAAGAATACACAATACCAATTAATACAACATTCCATCTTTTCTTTCTTTTTTTCCCGTTTCTATCTTTCGTGCTCGACTCGATAAATCTCACGGTTGTTGAGCCGATTTTGAGACACTTCAAGATTTGGATTTCAAAACTCCAAAATTTTAGGTTTATCAATTTCAAGAAGTCGAGATCTAAATCGATTTCGAGTAATTCTTGAGTTTTCTATTTTAATTTCGAGTAGTTTTTGAATTTCGATCATGAAATTCCAATTCGATTTTGACTCCATCTGGTTTCGAGCTGCAATCTTTTAGATATTTTTTTAATAATTTGGTAAATATTTTTACTGATTTGAGGTATGATGCTTGGTGTTGGACATCGAAAAGCTTATGAGCACTATATAAGCTAATAAATTCTAATAAAATTTTAATTTTTCATTAAATTATTTAAGCATATTTTAGCAAATAATATATTGTCCAAGTAAATTTGTTAAGTTTTGAGATAAATTTAGAAATTTGCTAGTACAAAAGCATTATAAAAATAGTTAAAATGTAATGAGAATCATTATTTATTGACAAGAAAAGAAATATTTATGAAACACCACTGTTTTGATTTCTGAGTCGCTTGAGCGGCCGCTTAAGTGCTTTGGCTTCTCGACCGCTCCGCTTTTCTTTTCCGCTTTTAAAACACTGTCTACAAAAGGTTGTCAACGTTATCGAAACTCGTTAGCATTGAGAGTGCACATGAATTTTTTTCAACAATTCTCTTTTATTGGTTTAAATATATGTTTAAAATGTCTAAATGAAGTAAAGATATTTCTTATAAGTATTGTGTTTACTCGAATTTTAATGATTTGAGCTTTAGTTTAGTAATGGTTCCATTTGTATGAAATTGTTTAAAAGATATCTTCATCTTTTAAAACAAATTTTACATAATTGAATTGGAATGAGATGTCTCTTTTTCCTCAATCCCAAACAATTTATTGACAAATTCAATTTGTTGAGATAAAATCTTATATTTTCTCATCCATCTAACATCTTAAAGGTTACTTTCTTGTTAATCAATAATATTTCTTTTTTTCTTTTTTTGATGAGAATCTGTTTCAACATTATTCACTTTTGACATAAGTATATGTGAATAGTTTCGCTTCATCTATTTATCTGTCATTTATTTCCAATATCAACATGAACAATTTAGGTTGGTGAAAACCATTGATCTTTAATATTTGAAAGCTTAATCATGTTTGAAACTCAATTTTTATAATCACTTTATGTATTAATTTAATCTTATATGATTAGTTCTTTTTAAAGTATTAAATTTCAAAAAGAAAAAAAATTATAACTTGATTCATTTTTTCTTTTATGAAAACATATATTCATTCTTATAAATTATAAAGAAATTTAAACAATTCTTCCTATTGTATTGCGGCACTCATCATATTTTCTTTTCAAAAATCAACATATGATATAGTAATCGTATAAAGATATTTAATAAGTTCCTCTATTATATATTTTTTTTTTTTAAATCAACACAGTAATCCAATACATTTAATGAAAGTTTTCACATATTTACGAACGATTTGAAGGTATGCTTTTTTTAAAATTGTGAGCATCATACATAGCATGTGAAAAGCACTGGTGCGTCTAGGAATTTATCACGATTTCATTCGTATACGGTAATAAGTTATACTTTACGCTTCACTTCATTTCAATCTTATTTCATTGGAAATGTGCACTTATCCATAATGGGCAACATATCAAATTGGAATATTGAGCCCCAACAACACCGTTAAATTACGATCTCCAATTGCAAAAAAAGTTATTTATGGTAAGCATATAGTTAGAGTGAAGGAAAAATCACTACCTGCTGCTTTCAAGAATTGCAACTCTTCCATCACCAACAATGATAGTTGTAACAAAGGCAATCTCAACATTACCGAGTAGCATGTTGCCTAATACTCTCTTCTATTCTCTTCTTTTTCCATGATTTATTTTATATGTTCATATGGCTGAATACAATTATGCATGATTGCAATTATGTAATATTACATTACAATGCTTTATCTAAGATTCTTTGCTCAATATTACTTTTCTTCCCAATACTGTATAGCATACTTGCTACAGTTGTGAATATATTGCCTTGCTTCTGATTGTTTTTTCAACTACAATCAACGAACTAATTTTTCTACACGCTACTAATCCACTTTAGTTATAGCTCCAGCTTCAAGTAATAAGTATAGAGGCTATGATGGCAGACCAACAATGTTTGCAATATGATTATATTGTCATATATATATATATATATGATGTAAAATAAGCATAAGTAATTAAAGAGAAAAGGGGGGAAAGACCTATTGGATCATTATCAAGCAAAACCCATTAAAAAAGTTGTCTTTTGTGCCCATTGTCACTATTAATAAAGCACATTTCTTCAATGTGCTAAATATCGGCCGATATATTGGTTTTGGAAAAGAAATGATACAATTTTTCAAAATTATACCGTTTTGTGATTTTTAGAAAATATTGGTCGTTTTATCGGAAATAACATATTTGTTGATATATCGCGATATTTATCAAGAAAATATTTAGCTTATTAGATTTCAAATAGTATTCTAACAAACCTAACCCTTCTTGGAATAACTTCTACTTTTCCAAATAAAAAAAGAAGGCATACCAAACCAAGATCCCGCTTTCTCTTTATTTCTATTTCTCATTCAAAATCCATAATCCCTAGATCTCTCGATCACGCATCTTGTAAGCTCAAAGATCAACCTTTCTCTAGATCGACGAATCTTAAAACCCAAGAACCCTAAATCGACCCTCAAGGTATCTCTCTCCACTCTCTATTTTTCTGTTTTTTTTAAAATGCTAGGCCAGAGTTTGACCTTAATTGTCCTCTCTTTACTTATCTTTCGCCTTTTCTTCTTATAAATGTGAGTATTTCTGAAATTGATGCCTAAACTCGAGGCCAATTTCAGCCCTCAATTTTTTCTAGCCAATTATATATATAGGCGGGTGATCTATTGCAAACCGGTCCGCGTTTTTTAAAAACGGGAATTTTCGATCCACGACACATTTGAACTATCCAAGTTGATCGCCCTACCCTCAAATATGTGTATGAAAAATAAAAAAAACATAAATACCTCTAACCCATGGATCGAATAAGTGCAAAATGAACGTCTTTCAATATAGCAACATGAACTCTATCTAATGCATTAGTTAGAGGTCTTCAAATCCTTTGATTTTTCATACACATAGACTTGAAGGTAAGGTGATCAACTTGAACGGTTCGGATCGTTCAAATATGTCGTGAATCGAGAGTACCCGTTTTTAAAGAACGGGGACCGATTTGTGTGTGCATGATTTATCTTATTTTCATATCATGATAAATATGAATAAAGAATAACAAAGTAACTACTCCATTCGTTTCTTTTTGCTTGTCCTCTTCTAAGGTTGTGAAAAATGGAATATCCTGCTACGTATCCGGATTCGCTCGCAAATTGAATGGAAAACAAAATATCAAGTCTGTTATCCGGTCAAACCGGGTACCTTTGAATAAACCGGTATCTAGCCGAATACTGGAGAACCAGTCCATATTGGTCGAACAATAAACCTTCAACCCGGCCCCAAAACCCATAAGTATAGATCTCTTTTTTTCTCTCTTAAACATACCTAATATCAAAATAGTGGCTTACCATTTTCCGGATTAACACGGACGCCTTACTATTAAGTCCTAGGCATATTGCATGCCTATTAGTGTGTGTGTATTATATAATATATTTAATATTTATATCAAAATATTAATGGCCGAATAATCCAGATAATTAATCTGGTTATCCTTTATCCACCGGCAACCCGAACGGATACCGAATACAGATTTTACAACCTTGTGTTCTTCTTTATTCTTTTCAGATTACTTGTCCCTTTTGAAATCAAGAAACATATTTTACTTCATGCTTCTAAACCAATGCACCTGACAAAATGGATTTCCAAATTTGTCCTTAATTGGGTCAATAAATGAAGACTGTCATAAGGTTAAATTTAGAATTTCTCAATTATGACACTTTAGATTATAGAGTGGTTATGCTCTTCTTAATAAGTGTATGGTGGGGAAAAACTAGTAAAAGAAACGGCGGGAGTAGTATATTTCAATCTTGTTAAATATTATATTGAACTAACTACAAAGTAAGATATTATTATTTGTTTAAATTGCATAGATGCATAAGAGCCATATTTTCTTTTCTAGTTTATAATCTTCACTATGCAAATACACAATTACTTTGAATGCCTTCACATGTGCAATATGATATATAGACATCTGATCCTTACAACTGTCCCTAAATGAGAATATTTGTATGAATGAAATATGTATAGGATGCTCGATATTGACTCATGTTCAATATTGACTCATATCCACTATATAATAGTAGGGAACATCTGATTTTTTATATTTAAAACAATGGTTAGTGTATGATATCTCAATAGAAGGGCCAATATGACATCCAGTTATCGAACAATAGAAGTAGCAGCAGTAATTTTCTAAGCGCGTCATGAAAATTATATGCAAATATGGGTGCCAATCACTTTGATCTTGAAGCAGGAATTTCAAAGAAAAAATGGATTCACCTGATTGACAGTCTTTTGTGCCTTGAGGCGACCAACAACAAGATGCTCTAAAATCATTTTCTTCTTAGTCAGCTGCATCATCCTCTCTTCTATAGTTCCTCGAGTGATAAGCCTATATATCATTACCTGCACCAGTACCACAAATAATGAAACATTCTTCACAATAATAAATTATCCATACTGCTAGCACAAGCCAACCTTGTTCATCTGTCCTAGTCGATGAGCCCTGGCCATAGCTTGTAAATCCGCATGTGGATTCCAATCACTGGGTAGCATGGATTGAGAAGAGGAGGTCAATAAAGCATGCTGGTGCCAAAATTAATTTTTAAATAAAGGCAAGATTTTGGAAATATAAAAAAACATTACCTGTCATATATGATCACAGTATCCGCAGTTGCAAGATTTATACCCAAACCCCCGGCTCTAGTGGAAAGCAGAAAACAAAACTTTGTTGAATTATCGGCATTGAACCGATCTATGCGTATCTGCCTTTCTGCCCCACTAACCTTGCCATCAATTCGTTCATAGCTCCATTTCTAAAAACCAGGTTTTAAAGAGGAATATAACAAAAGTTGAGAATTCATATAACTGCTACAGTAGAAGTCGACATTTCATACCATGAAAGAAGAAAAGTACAGGGAAAGTTGTTACACAGTGCCGAATTACCTTATAACTTAAGTAGTCTTCAAGTAGGTCCAGCATGTGCTGAAACTGTGAATATATAAGGACCCTATGTCCTTCCTCTTTCAACTTTACCATCATCTTGTCCAACAGATGCATTTTGCCAGAAGACTCGAGAAGAAGTCTGTAAAGTGAAAGGTCAACAATTGAGATTTCAAATCATCCTTTAATTGAAAATTTTGCACTCTAATGCAAGAGAGGGACAAATCAAGCTTGCTGAGCTAGAAAAGCCTTCCCAAAAAAAGAACTTGAAAAATGAGCAAATCAGTAAAGCAGTAAAATTGTTGAATATAGTAGATCATGATGGTTTTCAGAAACAAAAAGCTAAATAAAGTTTGAATGGAAGATTGTTCCAATATGAAACTTCATTTGGTCACCGCATTGCTGCCATTGCAGTCTTTTTTCCTTTAATATAGGAATTACAGTATACAAACATAAGAAAATTTTGATAAGTGGATAACTCCTAGAAATTCTTATTTAAGTATCCTAAAAATCATAATTCTATCGAGAAAAAAGTGTATACAGAAAAAAGAACATTTAAGAAAGCAGATGAAGAGGGAGAAAAAAAATCAATTAATATTTCTAATGTGATATAACTCTTAATACGTGAAAACGATGACCACTATAAATAATGAACTTGACTTTTCATATACAAAATGAAAAGGGTTTTTTGATTTTGCACACCTAAAACTTCCATATTTCAAAAAATGACACCTAGAACTTTGTATTTCTAAAACACACCCCATATTCTTAGGTTAACTAAAAACACCCGATCTGTTAGTAAGCAGTTAGATGTTGAGTAATTATAAAGTAACTCGGGTTAGGTCAACACACATTTAGACATGGGTTACCCTCATTTCAAAAATAATTCAGGTTCTCTCTCTCAAATCCCTAAGCCACCTAATACCTAAGCAACGATTGATGAAGCCACCAATCTTAGCTCCCTTCATCGCTCATCATCACCAACGACGAACAAGATCGAGATCCTCTCTTTTCTCTAAAGAAGACCAAAGTCCCCTTTCTCTCCTCTTTGGTTTTCACTTCTCCTCTAACTAATACAAAATTTCTCATATTCAAAGTGAAACCACCCTAGATTTCTCAGGTTAATGCCTTAGCCTTGATTTGAAGGTATCATTTTTGAGTTCATTTTTAAGCAAGAAAAATTAGCAAGGGGTGGTATTTGAGAGAGAGAGAGAGAAAGAGTCAGAGACAATGACAAATTAAGTGTGTTTGTGTGTGTGTGTTTGTGTGTGTGTGTGTGTGTGTGAGAGAGAGAGAGAGAGAGCAGTAAGAGTAAGAGCAAGAGAGGAGCAGCACA
This sequence comes from Agapanthus africanus, assembly GCA_030015575.1. Classification (NCBI taxonomy): domain Eukaryota; kingdom Viridiplantae; phylum Streptophyta; class Magnoliopsida; order Asparagales; family Amaryllidaceae; genus Agapanthus; species Agapanthus africanus. Next base: position 249,132,585 of record JASDDO010000004.1, on the reverse strand, counting down.
AGTGATCAATGGAGAAGAATGAAGACTATGGATCCCCCTCAAAACCCATAACTTGACCGTTGAAGGGTATATAGGTCTTTTAAGACCTCTAACAGTCATATTTAACAGACCACTTAACCAGGTTTGGATGGAAGTTGGATGGAATTTAACTAGGATTATTTAAGTTAACTTTTAAGAATATGGTGTGTTTTTTTAGAAATACTCTTCTTTAGAAATATGGAAGTTTTAGGTGTGCAAAATCAAAAAACCCAAATCAAAAATATTTTCAAGGGTTAATTTAATATAAACTCCCAACAAGTTTCAGTGTTTGACAGATGACTACCAAAAGGTTAAAAATCTCCACAAGAAAAACCTACCATGGCTACTGGTCACCACTTAGCAGTGTTATTTATGTCTATTAAATGACCGCTTTTCCTTTTAATAAATATAATTATTTAATTAATTAATTAATCATTTTATTAACGATTTTAGATTTAACTAAATAATTAATGGCACGGCCATGGATGAAAGTCGGTGATAGATATGAGAGGGCAGGGCGGCGGAGGTGATGAAGATGATGGAGGAAATGATAAAGATGATGGAGATCGGCAGCGGCAGAGGCGAGGCTAGAGAAAAGATGAAAATGAAGATGAAGCTAAGGCGGCGGCGACAAGGCGACGGTGGCGAAGGAGGACAGTGGTGACTAGGGTTAGGGCTAGGGCTAGGATGAAGAGGATATTTTATAGAAATTACCGATTTTAATCAATGCTCTGGAAAATAATCTCATTTGGACAGCCAAGATCTCAGAAACAGAAATTATTTTTATTCATTAGAAACCAACAGTTAGAAACTTATCCTGGATGGAAGCTAAATGACACAGTATATTATATCATAAAATGAAGGCGTCAAGTTTAAGATAACAATTAAAAAAAACTGTAAATTAAGACAAGCAGCATGATAAACACCTTAGGCCTTCATTGGCATCTGTTGGGTCTTCATCAGGTTCAACACCTTCTAACATGTATGCATGACAACAAAGCTTCCGAAGTTCCATTACTACATTTATAAGGGATATCTGAATGTACAGAAGTCAGTCAGTTAGCCAAGTAAGATGAGAATCTAATTTCAGGTGTTGAGTCCCCACCTGTGCACCACCACGACGAGCTAATATCTGGTAATTGCGAGTAAGAATGGCTTTGTAATACTCCTTCTGCTTGTTACTTAATTCCACACGTAAAATCAGTTCCTTTTTAGCTGGAAGATCCTTCATAACATCCTTCTTAACTCCTACAATATTAAGGACATACAACCAGATAACCCATTAAAACGAAATGAAATTCTGATGGCATATGCCTATTGCATGTCAAATAGAGCAAGTTCAATGTATCATTTAAAATATTCAGTATATACTCTAGCAGTATCTGATAAACGACAAAAATTACAGAATTCAGAAGACCGAAAATAACTCCAAGCCGACAAATTATGGTGTCCAGTGGTATAAGAAATGTCTCTATGATGCATGAAAGGGATCTGCAGCTTAATGTACATTAGTAATGAGGAAAGGGAGGATATCCATCAAGAATGAATATGATTGTGCCTTTTATAAGATTGTAATGCAACTATTTACAGGAATCCAGCTAATTCCTTATCACCCCAGACAAAATTAGAATGAATAAAATAGGATGCACATCACTTAAGATGCCCAATAGGAAAAATTAAATACAGGAGGTTTAAGAGAACCAATTTCACACACGCAACTCACAAATCTCTCATGCAGTATCCACTAACATCATAATTCACAAATCTCTCATGCAGTATCAACTAACATTTCAAGTCGGTCAAGTGTATCTTAAGAGAGAAGAAAACGAAGCAGAAAAAGCAACCGCTTCATAACTATGAGAGAGCATAAGAAGCTAAGAGAATTTGCATATGTGCACGTGCGACACATGCATGCACACACACGCATAGATACAAATATTTGAAGGAAGAATTAAATGTTTATGACTCAATTCAGAACAAGGAAATGCAAGTAGTTACTTCGAAGAAGGTGTGGTGCCAGCATTTTGTGCAGCCTTGCGATTTGCTCTTCTTGATTAATATCCGTGAATTCCTGCTGGAAATCTTCTACACTGGGGAACTAGCCAATTAACCATGAAAATTAAGATTATGAAATATATATATATATATATATATATATATATATATATATATATATATATACGCACGTACAATATAAATCTGATTGCTTTTAAAACTTGAGCTTTTAGAAGATGCAAGCTAAGTTAGCATCAAGCCAGCGGAAAGTAGTATGTCCCAATTGTACTACTTCATGTCTTACCAATCATCAGCTGGTGGGGGCAAATCAAATAAAAATGACCATAATTAGGGCTTGATGGGCATTTGGGAGTACAGAATCCATTTATATTGACTAACATGATTAAGCATCTATGCTAACTCAAGTAAACCCCTCGATCAAACTATGTCAGTCCACAAAGCAGACCACAGTGCACTAAAATAGCTGCAGCAAATTTAGCCATCGCATAGATAGATGCAGTCTAGCCCATCGCAGCATAACCTAAGGAAGTGTCAAATAAACAAAAAAAAGTACTTACCTTTCCGTTGTCAAGGAAATGCATGAGCATGAATAATTCATCCAAGTTATTCTGAGGAAGAAAATGAAGAGCCACAAATCACGTTACAGGGAATTTAATATGATAAAAGCATTCAAATTTTGAACAAAGCTTAACAGCAAGTTTCAAAATAGCAAGTACATCAGAAGCTTGAGTACACTATTACAGTTTACACTATATTCTGTCGTTCCAAAAGTTTCCACAAGTAATATCTTGCTAGGCTCATGGCATAAACAAATTTTTGCACTTATTCAGACTTTCATAACACAAGAACTGCCTATTGATTCAAATGAGCCAACAATTATAATATCAGATTGTGGATCAGATATTGCATGGGTAAAAGCTAAATCACTTTCAAATAAACAATGGTTACCTTCCGTAGGTCTGTAAAGACTTGCCAAATCTAGTTGGCCCAGTTAAAGTAACGATTGTGAGTATTTACCCAACCCAAGACCTCAGACTGAAATAGATAGCACAATCATAAGCTTTGATAAGCTGGTAAAAAGTAATAACCAGAAGGATGCTTTCCACGTATTCAAATATCCAAACAAGAGAGAAAAATCTCAGCTATTTTTAAGCAATAACCAATATAGTAACAACTCCAAATAGCTAGTATTCTTCATGTTAAAATAGATGTATTGTGTTACTCCAAGAAAATGGGAAAGTTTCCACCATAAAACTACTAGAATATAGAGCATAACTGCTATTCTGAAAAAAGGAAGAGAAATTACTCTCTACTGGGAAAAAAATCAAACCTGAAGAGGGGTTCCAGTTAAAAGGACACGATGCTTGGTTGAGAAAAGATGTAGCTGAAGAAACAACTTAGAATCTTTGTTTTTCAGACGATGTCCCTCATCTACAATCTATACAATGGGTAAAAAAGTGTAAGGAAAGCTTTAATAAATGTGATAAAGGGATGAAGTTCTAAATACCAGGCATCCCCACTGAATATTTTTCAGAGAAGTCGAATCCTGGTTAATCATTTCATATGATGTCAAGAGAACATCAAACTTTATTCTTGTTTGCTTGCTTCTACTAGCATTCTGAAAGCTCTTCTTTCTCTTCTTTTTCGTTGTTTCCTCTTTTGAATAGAATTCATGTTGCCTGGTGATAGCACGTGCTAAAGCAGATCCAGAATACATCACCTAGAATGATATTTCTTTAAGTTAGAAACATAATAACTACAACTAATTAACCAAAAGTAAATCATTCGATTGAATTTAACTTCGTCACATACAACATTCATTTCAGGAGCCCAAGTAGCAAATTCACGCTCCCAATTGCGTAGTGTTGAAAGTGGTGCTACTACTAAATGAGGAGCTAGGTTCTCTTCAAAAAGAGAAGCAAGAAAAGCAATGCTCTGTATAGTTTTTCCTGTAGATAATATGTAAGCATCATATGTTTACAAGCCTATATCATGGAACTTGTGAGAAGCAAAAGATCAAAGTTCATTATCAAGATACATACCAAGTCCCATCTCATCTGCAAGGATCACATGTGTTTTTTTGGACCATGAATAGCGTAAAAAATTTAAGCCTTCAAGTTGATACGGATGTAATTTCCCTAAAATTGCACACAAGAACATATAGATGGTTTACACTTGCACAAACTACCAAAACAAAACGACCACAGAAGTTGATTGGTCTAGTAGAGAATGAAATTCAGTAAAAGCATACCAGAAAGGAATTCAGGGGTTTGCTCGAAGTGATGGAATTCTTTCTCTTCATCCTTCGAAACTTCCATATCTTGATTAAAATTCTTGCTTCTACCAGAAGATTTTTTGCGGCCTCTAGACCTAATCTTATAAAACTTTTCAATTTGAGGCTGAAAGGCAGAAATATCAGATTCAACTTCCCAAGTACATTCATCATAGCCAAGCTCCTTCCATTTCACAAGATATTCGCACACACCTCCCTTTTTTCTGTAAGAATCAATGGATAGATATATTCATGTACCACTTCATATAGGATATCATCAACCAATAATATACACTGGTTATGGCATATATCAACTCAGACAATCAGGCCACATGATGACATGAAAGCATGCACATATGCAAGAAAAGAAAGGAAAAGAAAAGACTAACTCAAACACATATACACATGCACACATATAGAGAATAGCGTTGCCACATTTGTTAATCAAGCTAAGCTATGGCTTAGTCCCTCCATCACATTGTTATAAGAAGTATACAGTTGTGCGCAACTGTTTCCAGGCATCTCTTAAATTAAACGAAACATAGGCCATCTACCCCACTCTCCACACCCCACCATGCCCCGTGGCCGCCCCACAAATATAAATAATAAGAATGATGATGATGATGATGATGATACAACAATAATAATAATTAAAGATGGCGGGCACATATCAAACTTCGATCACTTTCTCTACCAGAATGCTATTAAGCTGTGAATGAGTCTTAATAGGCATCTCAGGAATTAATGTGAGGCAGAGGCACACAGAGACACCTCCTTAGACCCCGAAAAAAGAGCCAGGCACAAACACGTATTTAAGAATCCAAATATATATACCAACTCAAGACGCTGAGCTGTGAAGTTAGGTAGCTATACAGGCTATTAACAATTCTTTACTTTTTCAGCTTTTTTCCTTGCACACAATATTCGCAACTCTTTACTATGCATTGCTAATGTGCAAAATATACACTTCAGATAATCAATTTGAAGTATGTGTCCCACCTCGACAAAGATCAACCACTATCACATAATTTATCGTTTTGCATGGAATATAACATCTACAGAATTACAAACTGTACAAAGCTATCGACATGAGCCCAAGACACATAACTCAATGAAATAATAAGGAAATACAAGTTTGGGAACTTCCACACTTGATATATATAAGATAACAACAGTTACAATGGAAAAAGCACCTTTAATATTAAATTCAAATGTCAGATACCTTAATTATTCTCCCTCATTTACCCTTGTTAATGGCCTAGACTAATTTGCAATTATCACATCTTTTCTACTCTTTCATTTCCTGTTTTCTGAGGCCTAACCTCATTCCTAGACAGTAGACATGCTTTCATCAGCTAACCTTCCTAACAATATTTTAAAAAGCGATCACTTATGCGATGGAGCACTCTCCACCACTCTGCTTTCAACCACTTAAGCAGAGTGATATACTCGCCCTAATAATAAAATAACCATACTCAATTTCTTATTGATTGGGTGCATTTGAAAATTTATGGGTGTAGTTTTAGTATTTTATTATCACACCCTCTTTATTGAAGTTTACAGATTTATAAAGTCGTATAATGAGTAAGTATGTATTGCATTTGGTGTGATAATAAATCTAAAATAACGTCAAGGTCCCAACCCTAGTTTGTTGTCTTTCTCTCTTGCCAAGACAACAAACTAGGGTTTTAAGGACTTCAATCTCGAGGCTTTAACTATGAGTCTGACACTTCGGCTTTGGTTTGGAGCCTTCGAATTTGAACCACCAAGGTTTTCAACTTGGAAAGTTTTCAAGCTTGGAGGAGATTCAAGGATTCAAAGCAAGGGATCAAGCAACTGGGAATTTTAAGTTTTGGTTTCACTTTTAAAGTTAAGGTTTTGAGAAGCTTCGGCTTTGAGCTGCGAGCAGCTTCAAATCTGAGTTTTCTATTCTGAGTTCAAACAGTATGGATTTTAACTACAAAACTCATCTCGAGAGGGCTTCAAGTATTTAAAAATAGTTCAAAACCCTATTAAAATCAATAGTTAACAAACTGCTTATAAGATATAACAAAATTAAACCAAAATAAGGCCTATTGATTTCTTAGTGGCCGGAGCGGCCGCTTAAGCGGTCCTCCACTTTTTTTTGTCGCTTTTAAAATATTGCTTCCTAATCGTCCATATTGCAGATCTCTATTGTGCATATTTCAACCATCTCAAACAAATCTACCTTACCCTATCCTCCATTGAATCTACCGTGGGTTCTTTACATTCTCTCGTTTCTTTTCCTATCCTATAATTGAAATCCTCAAGTTAGTAGTCTTAATTTCCCTACATTCAGATCAACAGAGCAAGGTTTTGGTTTTATCAGAAACATTAAAATGTAGAACAAAATATTACATAACTAGAGATGAGCCTCTAACTCATGAGGAATTTCATCCGGCTTAGAGGATCTGGTCCATTTTCTTCACTGATTACACTCTTCATCATTTTAAAAGGGCTAAATTGTCCACACACACAAAAATCTAGCTAACTTTCCCACTGTCAAAAAACCCTAGCCCAAAGAAATTCGGCAAAAAAACCCTGATTCATTCTCCCGCAGTCAAAAACCCCAGGCTGCAATATCTAGTTAGATGCATACATATTGCAAGAAACCATTCAGATATGTGGTTTAGCTGCATACATATTGCAGGATGCTATACATATATGTACGGTAACTAGATATTGCAAAAAACGGTACAGATATTGCAACTGTGGGGTTTTTGACAACGGGAGAATGGGACGGGGGGTGTGACGAGATTCTTGGGCCAGGGTTTTTTACAGAGGGAAAGTTGGCCAAGGTTTTTTGACAATTTACCCTTTAAAAAGTAATTCATTGTGACTTTCCATTCCTACAATCTGGTATGACGAGACATTGTGATGCAAGGATGGTCTAAAAGCATCTTTTCATGATGGATTTAGAACCCAGGTTTTGATTAATCTCGTTCAAGATTTCCTACATTGGCTTGAGCAAAAGTTGGAGGTTGTAAATTGTTGTATATACATTTAGGTCGGTATTCTTTGCTTCTACACTTCATGGAGTGTTTTCAACTTCATTACCTTGCATATGCACACTCATTGTGACAAGAAAAGCATAGTGGACTACTAAAGCTAATTGCATTTTGGAGCTCTAGCATTCAGATTAGATGGAAAGTCGGAGGTCTATAGTGGTACAATATGTTCATCCTTATTCTAAAAACAAACAGTGACAAGTATGGCAGTCGATACTCTTGAACATTTTGAAAAACCAACCCGCGTATAAAGTAAAAAACATTGCATAAACAATGCTTTAAGCGAAGCCGCCTCAAGCGCCACCTACACGCCACGGCAGATGCTCAAGCTGCTCAGAAATCAGCAACCTTATTTCTCTATCTAATTGTGTTATTTCTTATAGATCATTTGTAAAAAGTAATTCTTATGGTTTTCTAAATCAATATTTTGCTTTTTTAATGACTAGACAAGCATTTTTAAAGACATAAACTTCTAAAAGCCTTAATAGGATTAAGTTAACTGTTATTCTCAAACCGAAAAAATTCCAAATGCACATTTAATAAGACTTCATAAGGAGTGTGTGTATTCTATACGGAAGATGTGGCATTAAAATTACTACTATATGGGTCTTAAGTTTAAAACACAATAAAAAGGATGAAGGACTCGAATGCAAAAACACTACACAAAATCCAAAGGAATCATGCCACATATGCTCCTCTATAGGATGCGCCCTATAGGAACACTATAGGGCATGTTTACTCGTATGTGTGTATGTGTATGTTTGTATATATAATAGAGGACAATGGCCCTATGAGGGAATTCCTCCTATGGGGCGGTCAAAAGTCAACAATCCACCAATTTTCTCAACAATCGACATCCTCCATCTTCATATGCATCGTCTAAGAAGTAGATACACCGAATTTCATATGATTCTAACGCCTTTTCATTATTGTTTTAGTGGGGGAGCAAAATTAACAGCTTTCCAATAATATTGCATTTACATATGTAAATCAACCTTGAAAAGGTTCGTTAGAATCAACATTCAAGGTTTCAGCCGAAACCACCGATACGTGGTGGTTTCGTATCGGTTTCGATGGAGACCGATACGAAACCCGAAACCGATACGAAACCAACCATACAATATCGTTTCGACTGAAATCTTTAAAAACTTATTTTTTATGCCATTTTTAATGTCATTGTGATCATTGTAAGCCTTCGTTGTTAGAAAACCGCAAAAAAATGAACCAAAACCCTATATTAATACTTATCGAAATACAATTTTCAATATATTTTGCTTCATGGCTGGATTTTTAAACACTAGGATCATTGTCTTGTAATATAGAACCACAAATCTAAGTACTTAATATATCTTTACTTATGTATATTGTATTACTGTTGAAACCGAAACCCGGGCCGAGATTAGCGAAACTAGCCGAAACCCAGCGAAACTAATAAAATTATGAGAAACCGAAACTGAGTTCTCGAACCTTGGTTAGAATTACATGAAAAAAGGTGCAACTACGATGTTGATCATCGGGAAAATGGTGAAGGGTTCTCCATAATCACTATATATAAGGACACATCTTTAAGTAACAACAATAGTATATATTTACAAGACTATTAGGGTGATAATAGCATGCCACTTAATCGAGAGAAACTGGAGCATTCGGCTGCTCCGGACCTCTTAAGCGGCTGCCTAGGCACCTAGACGGACACTTTTTAAAATATTGTGCATAAATATTAAATATGTGATACAAATAATCTGATCCGTATATGTATCTTCTTTGGCATGGGGAACTTGCTAACCAAAGGGTTCAAATTTATTAAATACGGATTGATTTCATTTCCAATGACTATTGGTATTCATTTTCACATCTGCTCTATATTTGACCATTTAATATTTCTAAACATTGTTGTGAATTTGATTCTTAGAGGGGTTAGCAAAATATTAGGTAAGTGAACTTTGGATCAATATAAATGCTGCTAAACTTTTGTTATGTAAGAATGTGCTAACAGTCACTTGTCAAGTAAATGTTGATTCTAGACTAGAGTAAATATGACTAAGGTTTGAATAGTTTGTTATAACTATGAGAAATTTTGTTCTTAAATCCACAAAGATCAGATTGTTATATGAATATATGACGAATGCAAATATCAATGCTTTATATTTAGCGGAATATTTTAAATATCCATTTTGTATTCGTATCCGTAACCGATTTTAATAAATTTCATTTCTGATAACAATTTGTATATGTATTCACATCCTCTAATGACTAACATATGATAATAGCCACAGTTGTCAAATTGTGATATGAATCGTTTCTTATGAATCGTATCCTAATATCCTATATCGTATCGAATCGTAAATCGTAATATATGAAATTCGTTTGTGCAAAATCGAAGCAATTAGACATATCATCATTATATAATAATCGGTTATTTTGATATACCCCATCCAAAACTTTCATATTTTTAAAAAAAAAACTCAAAAGTTCTCAGTTATCTAAATACCCCATATGTTAGTTTCATGTTAGGTTAGTTGGTTGGGCAAAAGATAACTAAGGTCAGCTAAGCTTCTTTATGACCAATCTCTCTCTCTCTCTCAAACAAAGCCCTCTCAAGCACGCCGACCACCTCTCACCTCATCTCCTCCCTCAACTTGGGCAGCCTCATCCCATCATCCTGCAACCTCATCTCCCTCTACTATCAATTTAACCCCTTCACTACGTTCAGGCCCATCTCCTCCCAATCTAATTACATTTGCTTGAATCAAGGTATGAATTTGAATCATCTCTCAACTCCATGCTCTATTCTTGATATATTTGCTATAATTAGGGTCTATTATCGGTAGAGTAGTTAATTTTAGCGTTCAAGGTTTTGTATTGTGAATATTGGTTGTATAGTGTGAAATTTCCAGCAATAATGTTGCTAGATTGCATAGTAAAACATACATCATCTCCTTGTGATGTTTGATTGTATGGTTTGATCTATTCCTACTTGATTGATCAAATCTACTGACTAAAACTTAGGCTTTTGATAGTTGAAGTAAAATTATAGTAACCAATACTTCCAATTTGCATGTGTGCTTCGGATTTTATATGAACTGTTTGCTAAATTGACCGACATTACGCGAGAGAGAGAGGGGAGCAGGGAGAAATGAGAGGAGCAAGGCTTGAAGATTTTTTTAAAACAATAATATATATAATAGAGGGGTATTTTGGTCATATAATTCCTCAAACTACTATAACTAACATAGAAATAGCGGAATTGGGATAAATATTAACTACTGGTACCTACTTAGTTTACTTTGAATTCTTAAGTGTCTTTTTTTAAAATACCAAGACTTGGGTGTTGTTTTTAAAAATACGAAACTTTGGGTGAGGTATATCAAAATAACCCTATAATAATTATATGACTAGATTAGCAATATAGAACAATACACTGTATAAAATATCATATTTAATCAATTACCAGCCGCACAACTGACATTATAAGCACTTACATATATGCAAATACAACAAAGAATACATGAATCAATAAAAATCACGTCAATATATGATTAATTAGTCAATTGTCAGGCGTTGAGGCAAAAATGAGACAGCGAGAAAGTCAAGGAAAAGGCCTCAGGTCGAAGACCCAAAGGCGAATAAGCTCGAAAAATTGTTCGCAAGAAAGAGAGGGGGAGGCTGAGAAAGAATTGAAAAATTAGGGATTTTGTCAATTTGGGATTAAAATGAAACTAAATATTAAATTGTTATAGGACTCGAAGTATTCAGACCGGCCCAATAACTTCAAATCCGACCCATTAACTGAATTGATTCGAATCGTGAATCATAAAAATCTTATCAAATCGTTTGATACGGTCATGAATCGTACGATTCAATCGTAATCTAATCGTAATATGATACAACCTTGCGATATGTATGAGAGCTTGTCCGAATCATGAATCGTAATATTTTAACTATGGTAATAACTATATCCGCTCCGTATATGATCTGTTTACAAACCTGATAGATGCTGATCCAGGAGCATGCAGTGACTAATGAAGTCAGAAGAATATCATTTGACTGCTGATTTAAAACATTATTCATTGTATTGAACAAGACATATAAGAACAAAAATATTATGTATATGATATTGTTTTCTAAATTGATATTTGAAAGCATACCAAAATTAAAAATAATAATTAAATAATAAAACCTGCTGGCAATAACTCTGTCAACAGTGGTCCATTCAGGCCGGATAGCAACAAAATCATCTTCGGAGCGAGTCATTGACTCCAATTTTTCTTTAAAGTTGTTCAATCTACTCTTTAGCCTTGGAATAGTCTTAAAAGCTTTCCTGAATTCATCCTCTGCAACCCTATTCATCAAAGGTATGATATGTCAGATACTAAAATAGTGGTTTAAGATTTCGATGAAGGTGTTTAAGATTCATCCTCTACAAAGACTTAGATAACAGTGTTTTGATATTCACCAACAATCCAAGAAACTATTATCATGCTGAAATATAACTTAATCACACAATCCAAGAAACTATCATAATGTTGAAATCAAGGTTTGAAATCCCGATCCTGATCCACCTCAGCCAGATCGGATCAGGTTTTAAAGATGACGAAACAGGATAGGCCTAGAACTTTGAAATCAGTTGATTAACCATTAGAATCAGCGTTTTGGTGAAGAAATCGGTCAAGATTGGTTTGGATCGGCCCGATCCGGGATGGTCCAGATGATCTGATGGAGGCGGCAGCGATTTCTAGTGGAGGCGGCAGTGGATTCTAGTGGGGGCGGCGAGATGGCTTTAATAGGCAGCGGTGAAGGCTTGAGAAATCGGTGGCGAGGGCTTCAGAGGCGGTGTTGATGGCTTATGAAATCGGCAATGAGGGCTTCGGAGTAGGCTAAGAAGGCGACAACTTCCTGAAGTGGTGGAGACATCTAGAAACACAGTGGAATAAAGGGAAGTGGAGAGAGAAAGAGTGCAGGGTTTTCTTCATAAGACTATATAAAGGTGTAGGTTTCGATTGCGTATTGGGTTGGGTATGATTTTAAGTTGTGTTGGGTTGGGTTTGGGTTTGGGATTGGGTGTGAATTTCGTTTGTTGTGGGTTTGGGTGGATTTGCTTTAAGTTGTGGGTTTGGGTGGATTTGCTTTAAGTTGTGGGTTTGGGTTTAAGTGTTGGGCAACTTAGTTTAAATGGGTTTATCTCTAACTTGAGTTATATTTCATCTAGACTGATGGCTAGAAAATTGAAAAATAATTTTAAATTTTGATTTGACTATTATTAAGATTTGGTGTGTTTTTAAAATGTTTTTTTTAAACATACCAAAAGCCTATGTGTGTATTATAAATATAAGAAAACAAAAATGATTAAAAACTACCATAGTCTATAGTCTCTAAGCATCATTAATAATTGAAGAATATGCTAAAGACTTCAAAATTTTATTTGGGTTTTACTAATTTTTAATAGTTGCCAACTGATAAAACTAATCCAAGATTTCCGATCCGAAACAGCCGATTATGGCCGATTCCGATCCCAAAAACTAAAATTAGATCCCGATATTTTAAACCATAACTGAAATATAACTTAATCACACGATCCAAGAAACTATTGTCGTTGTCGTCTTCATCTAAGCCTTTTCCCAACCCATTGGAGTCGGCTATGAACCAAAGTTTCAATATTAGATTTGACAAATTTTTACGACTAGCGGTCGACCTGACGTCAACCCTTCTAAATAAATGGCAAATTTTTTGTTCAGAAAACTATGAAAAGGGAGGAGCTTCTCATAGTCCAATGACCAGTTGGCATCCTCCATATTCTCATAGGTTACGGAAAAGTCTAAAAGAAAAGGAATAGATGATATATTTGCTTTATGAAATTATGTTCAACTCTAAGGCACAAATATAGCCAAAAGCAAAATGATACATATTACATTAATCTAAGAAACTATCATCATGCTGAAATATAACTTAAACACCATCATGTGAGCCTTTTTCATCAAACTAAAGTCTTGGTTAAAAGAGGATTCTGTTTTCCCTCATTTATGGTTAAACTTAAGAAAATATAAATAGATCAGAAAATTACCAGGTACAGTGAAGATATGATAATCCCTTCCATTTTACAAGATATTGTCTGAAACAGTTTTGCTTTTGATCAACTTTTGATGTTTCATTTTTTTCTCCTGCAGTAGGGCGCATTTCAGAATCTAAAATCTTTTCGATATCATTAAGAGGGTTCACCTGTAGATGCCAAAAGTATTAAACCGTGATCTAAACAAAATATCAAGATGTAAAAGTTACTGTGGACATAGCTATCTATTTCAAACAGCATACGCATTCAGGGCAGCTCCAGCTATCATCAGGAACGGCTCTCCGAGTGGGGAGTAAGCATGTCCGATGGAAGGCATAAGTGCATGTTCCACAGCCAATAAGATCACCACTCTCACCACAGGATTGGCATGCATCTTCTTTCTAAAAAAGGACAGATAATTCAAATCTAATGTTGGTATACAAATACTCACAATGAAAGAGCATTTTCTAAGGAAACAAGTCACCAGAACTTAAAATCAACATGTTACATCCCAAAGTTTCACTATTTGCACAAATAATGCTCGAAATACTGACAGACGTATTTTGATGATGTTCCAAAAAACTCCCACAAATCACCCTTCTAGGTGCCTAGGAGAATGCACTTGATGCTTGGCCGAGATCAATAGTTAAATAAAGAAAAAAAGAGTGATTGTTAAACAAGGCTTCTGCATATCCGAATTATCTTCAATGTTGATGCTCCTAAAATGAACATGCATGAATTTTAAACCAAACTTCTGAACTTCATCCATATATGTACATGTTAGTTCGGTATCACCATACAGGTAAGTTTAGGAACAAATAACTTTAAAGTAAATGTCAAAGTTCAAGTGAACCATGTTGGCATTGGGCCGTCCGGCCCAAACCCACCCAAGTGAGTGGGCGGGCGAGTCAGGTCGGCATCGAAACACGACCAGGTTGGCTAGATTAAGCCCCTATATAAACACATGCAAGACCTAGGGTTTTGCAATAATAATATACATAAGAGAATAATATCTCATAGATCTAGCCACCATAACTATGCCGTCTTCTTCTTCCTCTCAAGGCCAATGGCAGGGTGACAAGTAAGAGCTTCTCGCCGAATTTTGGTGTAGTCAATCCCCAATCATTGCGTAAAGGAAGAGATCAGAAATCATGACATGAGCAAAAGAAATCAATCCTTGCATTGGCATAAATATATTTAATTGAAAGTGAAGGTGAACATGGTCCAGCTATGCTTCCACTAAATTTGTATTTTGATTTTATCTAGGAAAGCCTTAGAAGATAGATTACCTCGTTATGCATGCTAAGGTGAACATTGGTATTAGAACGTCAGGTTTAGATTATCGATAACAATTGTTATGTCGTCATGTTTTTTCCGTCGATCTAAAGTTTGGTTGATGATATAATTTAGGGATCTAATTTAGGGTTTCTTGATATTAACTTTTTATAACACAAACTTTTTGAGACAAATCTTTAGAGATCATTCTTAGTTATGCTTCATGTGATCCACATAGATAGGACCTATAAGATGGCACTAGATATCATAATTGATTTAGTTTTTTAAAATATTTGATCATGGAACAAAAGGACAATCAATTTTTTTCAAAGAAACTTATTTTTTGGGCGATTTTGACAACGGCGGTGACCGGGGAATTGCCGGCTACAGCAGCCGCAGCCCTAAGCATGAGGGGGGTTGTACTGCTGAAGGGTTAAGAGACCCCTAACCCGAATTAATGTTAATTATATACGCCTATTATTTTTAGGACAAATGGTTGGGTCCGATTATTTTTCAGAGTTTTGTGGCAATAATAATTAGGCATCGTCCATTCATGCAAAGATATTTTAAGAGATTCTTTTAAAACTTTGGATTTTGTGAGTGGGGTTTTAAAATAGGCTAAGCTCAGAAGCTTTAAATAGCAGAACATTTCGGTTGGAGATATTGAGTTGATACTTCTGCCTAATCTACTCTATTTCTGAGATATATGTATTATATTTTCGATTATTTTAAAACAATTTTAATTTTTTTCAATTTTGAGGACCATGGTTGGGGCCCTAGGCCTTCTTCACTTTCTTCAAGATGTAAATTTATTATCCTTGCCAAAATAAATTAGTGAGATGGAATATTCTTTTGGAAAGAATTGTCTAAGTAAATGAGATAGTCCTAATATATTTATAATAAAGTCAATGTCATCGACACTCTCATCAAGGGTGCAATGATAGATGGCAACAACTATAAACACCATTAGAATAGTACTTCCTAAACAAGAAATCCGGATACTAATGAGTCAATGACAAGGCGGCGGCAATGGTGCAAACTTCATGATTCAGCACCATCGAGATGCAACGGTCTTCGGAAGATTGTAGCATCAAGGTAAGTTTTGCACGTTTGGACATGGTGAGAACGATGTCATTAGTGTATAGGATTTTATTGCTAGCAATCGCGATAATGATGTGCGGAAGGTACATGGTCATTTGAGAAATAGCGCAATGCGTTGTGCAGTAGTTACAAGGTTATCTGTGTGCTAAGCAACTGTGGAATATGTTATGCGGAAGGCACAGGATAATTCACGCAACATGACAATGTTCACTTATTTTTCAATTTGACCTTGCTTGTGTAAGGAGTCGAACTGTGCTACGTAGATGCACTCGAGAGTTATATCTTCATGATCCGAGATATGAAAAACGTTGCTTCAGTTCGTTTGTTGAGCAAAAATATTTGGCAGTTATTCATATTCTACTCTATATTACACAGTAGTTAGCGTGAAAGCGAATGCGATAGCGATCGTGAGTACTTTCAGGTTCGGGAAGCTAAAGCTTAAGGTTCACTGCCATGGACGATATAACCGAGAACGCTGCTTATATGTTGATGAGGTCATCAGTGTGCAAAGACAAGTATTCTAAATGCAAGTTGACTTCAATTGAGTTGAGAAGCTCAAGAATAATGCGTCATTGGTCAAGTGATCTGACATGGGAAAATGTGTTGACAATAATGAAGAAAACAAGTTTGGATATTTTATTGAAGGAATTTGAGCCACTTCATTCGTCATAGCACTGGGTGAAAGTAGGCCCTCCGCTATAAGCAGAAAATTTATGAAAGCAAATCGTGTGTTAAGGACATATGAGTTTGTCCTGCATCAAAGTAGATAGTTATCCATAAATTGTATTCATGTCGGTTATTTTAGGTTTTGACGTAAGATATTTGGTTAGCTTAATGAAACCAATCCATTCTGAGCATAACTTGTGGTTTTAAGGATAGCCTATTTTATGAATGTTATATGTGACGGTAAATTAGATCAAAGATAAATGAGTTGACTTCACTGCCTGGGTGGCTTACTAAGCATTTAAGCCAAAGTCAATGTATCTACATGTAAGCGTTGCATTGCAAGCAAAACTTCAAAAGGAAAACCATTTATATGTCCATTGCAATTAATTCACTCCGACAATTGCTGACCAATAAATATGAATTCTCGTGGTAATGCTTTCTATTTCAACGGCTTCATTATTAATTACTCGATAGATGGCTCTTAATCTCACACAAACTGAAGTGTCAATTATCTATCAAGCACTATACCAGTGGAGTGAAAAGTATAAGCTAACAGGGTTGTGCGTGTTTACACCAGCAATTCTGGGAACTGTATAAAAGCCATGAGATCTATTTGAGCAGCTCATGGAACTGTATGAGGAAAAGGAGTCGACATGCTGAAGATAGTATACACTCGGCAACAAAATTGTGTGGGGGGAGGAAAAATAGAAACCGCCAGATATGGCTGAGTACATGATGGCAAGGACCAATCTTCCAATATTGTTTAAGAATATAGGCAGTTGGTTGCTCATGTTCGTAGCCATATACCTTCAACAATTAGTACAGTCAACACTTATAAGCAGGGGATGGCGAGAGGCCAAGGAGGATCACTTGCTTCCATGGGAGTACGGTGACGTGACTATTGAGATTTGGTCATACGATGTTGATTTCCTCAAGAAGGAAACAACGAACAAGTTCCTCGAGAAATTCCGTAAAATGCAGTAGGTCAAAATATGGGATTCTACGAGGTTAAGTAGACTATTGATAAATACCGATTGGAGAGGAATCGGTTCCTCTAGCGGTTAGAGAAATTGGGAGCGATATTCTTGTTGATGACTCGGAGCTAATCATGGAACCTCAAGAACGTCTTAGGTTAAGCTATGGATTGATACTCGACGATACTACGAAATCGAAAGGTAAACATTCATGGAGATTCCACATGTGTTGCGGAACAAAAGTCATTTGAGGATGCTATTTCTAGGCTTGTTGCAAAGGAATGAATAATGGTGATGGAAAAGATGCAAAAGCCCACAATGAGGAATCAAGTTTTGGGACTTGATCGACTTAACTTGCGAACACAGGACTGTTAAGGAAAATTGGATTTGATAGTCTAGTAAAAAGAGGATACCATAGAAAGATGCAGTGCATGATTTTTGGCAAAGGGATTCAGCAAGAGTGGATAAATTAGGAATAAACATTCTCATCTAGGATGATGACTGCGTCTATTCGCCTTCCCCGATGAATCATTGCATATAAAGATCTTGAACCATCCGTGAAGACTTAGATTGTTTTCTCGGTGGAGATTTGGATAAGCAGATCTACTTACTGATTTCAAACTCAAAGGATGTGAATCGACTCCATTTATGGATTGAAACAGATATGCAACCAATGCTCCGTTCGACCCTTACAGGATTTTAGTTATTTGCACATGACACCCACTGTATCTTCTGTTATAAGGGGTCAAATTTGTGGTTGTATGGATATGCAGATACCAACTGGGCCGGAGATCAAGATATGCTAGGATCCATATCGCATGTGCTTCCTTGGTTAGTGGTAGTGCCATTACTCCAAGCAGCAAGAAGCAGGATAATATGGTTGTTCCATCATGGAGGTGGAATATGTAAATACATCAGAAACGATCGAAGAGGCTGGTAAACGGCTCTGAGGAGATTTCTCAAGTGTGTGCATGTAGTTATGCATGTGAGAGAAAGGGTTTCTCTATTGTGACAACAAGTCGACGATAGCATACTGGCAATCTTATATATCATAGGAAGTCGAAGCACATATTGATCCGATTACACTTCATCAAGAAGCAACTAGCATGAGAAGGTGCTCTAATCTATAGTGTCTTTCTTCACGTCGGGATTAAGGATCCGGTGACGAAAGAAATAGCTGAGTAACGCTTCATGCATTTGGGATTCGTCTTGGGTGCTTGAGTTACGTTTTAGACCATACTATTGTTATTTGACATTATTATTATGAATGGTGGCTTTGTTGACAATTTTGATGGATAGTTGATTGCATTTTTCATAAATAATAACGATATGCATATCTATATTTGTATTACTATTCATATATAGAGTATATATTAGGTGTACAAGTACATTTATCAAAGATATGTCGGCAGGTAAAAACTTAATCCCTCACAAAAGAAATCACCTTAAAAGCTATGGCAGCAGACAAAGGTAAGACTAAGTGTCATGAGTCATTTGCTTGGAGCAATGACCGAAATATCGTATTATTGAATGCGGCGATAGGTGGAGAACTTAATAATAACTTATATCATAACGCTTTGATATGTCGAGCGACCGAAATGGAACAAGATGAGGTTGTAGCTTTTTGATATACCGAGCGACCCAAATGGTGATCCTATGACCATTTTACCTGTTTACTAATAACCAAACTAAGGGTCTGACTTGGCGCACGAGATATGGGCTTGTTGAAAGATCCCAAGCATATCACAGGAGGTATGGATAGACAAGTCAATCGCGTAGTGATGGGGCTTGGTCCGTACGGTATAACTTTAATGGCATATGCTTCCTGAAAAAACTTATATTATAACGCTTTGCCATACGACGTGTGCCAAGACCATATATAACATACGTAGGCAAACATAACTCATCAGATTTAGGGTATGAGATTTTGCAAACATAGCATTTTATCCATGTTCTTTTATAGGGAGATCCTTAAGTCGATCCTGACAGATCAAGCTGCAAAGCTACCAGATTGCAGATTCTCAACAATATATGCCGCACTAGAATGTATGGAAAGGGATAAGGAAAAAAAGATTTTAAGGAAACAACGGCTCAAGGATCCATCAACGACACTCACTTGTACAAGTGGAGTATGTTAGCATTAAAACGCCTGGTCCAAACCTGCCTAAGTGAGTGGGCAGGTCGGGTCGGTATCGAAACCCGATCGGGATGGCAAGGGTTTGATTAAGCCTTTATATAAATATATGCAACCTAGGGTTTTGCAATAATAACATGGTTTAATTCACAAAAACTACCAAAAACTTGCCCCTTTCGCAAGAAACTACCAAACAGTCTCTAAATTACCAAAAACTATTATCGATAATGATGCATATCAGCACCTTTAACGCCACATCTCTACCACATCACCAAAATTGCCACGTCATCAAAACATTACAAAAATCCCTAAACTAACCCTCTTCTTCTACCTCAAGCCCTACCCTAGCTTTAGACTTAACCCTAACTTAGCCCCACCATCGCTGCAAACAGCATAGTCGACGCCGCTGCCGCCTACCATTTCGCTGACCGCCCCTTTCCTCCCCCTTGTCGTCATCCACGCCTCGTCGTCCTTGCCACCATCCTCTCTTGCAATCTCCATTGCTTCCTCCCTCCTTGATGTCATGGCCTCTGGCCAGCTCGTCATCGTCGTCGCCAAGAAACTACCAAATAGTATATTAGCATTAGGAAGAGAGTCGGTATTATATGTTTGCAAAAAACTAAGTGAGTAAGTGAAACGGGTAGAGTCATAAAACCTTAGGGTTATAAGATTTGGAATAAGGGTAGAGATAAAAATCATAATGGGATATGTGTAATCATAAATAAACGGTTGCTTGAGGATATAGTTGAGATTAGGAGAAAAAGTTATAGAATTTTACTGGTTAAGCTTATTCTAGGTGGGGAGATCCTTAATTTTATTAGTGCTTATGCACCACAGATAAGTCTTGATGACGCTAGTAAGCGTCTATTCTGTGAGGATTTAGACGAGATGGTACAAAAGATAACTAGCAGAGTGAAGTTATTTATTGGTGATGATCTCAATAGACATGTAGATACTAGTCGTAGTGGGTTTGATACTATCCATAGAGGTTTTGGTTTTGAACAAAGGAATGAAACAGGTAGCTTGATTCTAGATTTTTCCTTGTCTTATAACTTGATCTTAGCAAACATTTGGTTTAGAAAAAAGAGTCACCTTATCACCTTTAGGAGCAGATCAAGTGCAAGTCAAATATACTTTTCGGACGAGATAGATAGATAGAGATTGTTGCATCGACTCTAAGGTAGTGCCAGGTGAGAGGGTAACCACTCAACATAGACTTTTAGTTCTAGATTTTCGATTTAGAAGAAGACCTAGGAAGATTAGACGTAAGGTAGAACCTAAAATTAAGTGGTGGCGACTCAAAAAAGGTAACCAAAAGGATTTTATAAATCGTGTAGTTCAAGAGGCGGGATTGGCAGTCTGAAGATGATTCGAACAGAACATAGAATAAGATGGCTAGTTGTATCAAGAGAATAGTTAGAGATCTATTTGGAGAGTCGAGAGGTAGTGCTCCACCATCTGAGGACACATCATGGCAGAACGAAGAAAGGCCGTTATTAAAATCAAGAGGGATTCTTATAAATATTTGAAGAAAAGCAGATATGCGGAGAGATTGGAGAACTATAAAATGGTTAAAACGGAAGTTAAGAAAGTTGTTCGGGAAGCTAAAACTAAGATCTACAAAGAGGTATACGAGAAGTTAGACACTTAAGAGGCTAAAAATGATATATACTGGATTGCTCGGAGGCGGGAAAGGAAAAACCAGAGACTTATGTGCAGTGAAGTGTGTCAAAGATGAAGATCGGAAGATTTTAGTTCGAGATGAGGATATCAAGAAAAGGTGGAGAGATTATTTTGACAAATTGTTCAATGAGAGCTTTACTAAGAATTTGGATGGACTTGTCATTCAATCTCAAGATATGAACCATGATTTCATATGAAAAATAAGAATACCAAAGGTTAAAGAGGCTTTGAAGAGAATGAGATCAAGAAAAGCGGTTGGTCCAAATGGTATTCCTATCGAGATTTGGAGATACTTAGAAGAAATAGGCGTTAAATGGCTGACATATCTGTTTAATAAGATTTGGCAGACCAAAAAGATACAAAATGAGTGGAGGAAAAGTACACTTGTACCTATCTACAAAAACAAAGATGACATTCAAAGTTGCTCAAACTATCGTGGAATAAAACTTATGTCACACCATGAAGTTTTGGGAGAGTGATTGAACACTGGCTAATGAAGGATGTTAAGATAACAGAGAACCAGTTTGGGTTCATGCCTGAACGATCGACGACAGAGGCTATTCATTTGCTTCGTCAACTTGTCGAGCATCTTCGAGAGAGGAGAAAAGATTTGTATATGATATTTATTGATTTAGAGAAAGCGTATGGTAAGATACCTAGCGAGGTATTATGGGGGACAATGATGAAGAATAGGTTCCCGTCAAATACATTGACATAATCAAGGCCATGTACGATGGAGTGGTGACAAATATCAAAACTTGTGGCGGCCTAACGAGTGATTTTCTGCTTACAATTAGCTTACATCAAGAATCTGCATTAAGTCCATTCATGTTTACCATCGTAATAGATGAACTTACTAGAACTATCCAAGATGAGGTACCTCGGTATATGCTATTCGCTGATGATATTGTTTTAGTAAATGAGACAAAACCAGGGGTTAATACCAAATTGGAGTTATGGAAGCAAACGTTGAAATCTCGGGGGTTCTGATTGAGCAAGTCCAAGACAGTATATATGCATTGCAAATTTAGCAAACAGAGAAATCGAGACCACATTGATATAACATTGGAAAAGCAATAGATATCACAGAGCAATATCTAGGTTCCATTGCCCAAAAGGATAGGAAGATCAATAGCGATATTAATCAAAGGATCCAAACTGGTTGGTTGAAATGGAGAAGTGCAACAGGGATTTTGTACGATCGTAACTTACCGTTATGGTTGAAAGAAAAGTTTTATCGGAACGCTATTCGGCATGCCTTATTATATGGTATAGAATGATGAGCTCTTAATAAACATCATACACAGAAAATGCACGCAGCGAAAATGCGCATACTTCATTGGATGTGTGGTAACACTAAAAAAGATAATATGCGAAATGAGGATATTCATGCAAAAGTTGGTGTAGCTCCTATGGAGGAGAAAATGCGGGAAAATCGGCTAAGATGGTTTGGTCATGTGCAACACAGACCTATGGAAGCACCGGTTCGACGAATGGATACTATCGATATACACAATGTCAAAAGGGCGAAAGAGAGACCAAAGAAAACATGGATGGAGGTGATACGAAAAGATATGGTTGCTAAAGGCCTCAATAAAAGTATATTGTTCGATAGGAGTGCGTGGAGGCAAAGGATTCATATGCTGGACCCGGCGTGATTCTCATGTTAGTTCATATAGCCTACCCCATATGCTTGGGATAAAAGGCTCAGTTGTTACTCTCTCTCTCTCTCTCTCTCTCTCTCTCTCTATATATATATATATATATATATATATATATATCGGAAACAGGTTATCAGCTGGTAGCTAATATTTTACCATCAGCCAGTCTATTACATAGCCCAATCGGACTATCAAATCAATGATCCGCTCCAGTCAGCTTGTTCTACACATATTCTACACATAGAGTGACCTATGTGTATGAAATTTTGATCAATTTGACACCTATGTTTTCGATCAAGTGTAATGTAAACATTTTTATTGTGTTTAAAAGCCATCCATTTTTTAAATGCTTGATCCATAACTTGTAATGCATTATAACGATCTAAATTTCACACACATAGATCACTCTGTGTAGAACAAGGTGGCCGGAGCGGATTGTCGATTTAACGGTCAGATTGGGCCACCTCTAGGCACTTCCTCATGTGCGTGTGTGTGTATAAGTAAATAAAGTTGAAGAGGCTACTTGATCATATAGCCATGTCAGGAATAAATTGTTTCAGAAACCAAAGAAAAATTTTACCAATCATCTTTAAAAAGGACAGATTATGGAACAATCAACCATACTGATAACATCCATATTTTAGAAGACACCAGAATTTCTGCATGAATTTGGCACTAGGTTATTTAATGAGCCATAGACAGCCAGAGGCTTTGACTCTATTATGCAAATGTAAGACAAGTTTTAAGTTTCAAGGTTGCTCTAAATTTTGTACATCATGCCCAAGAAAACATGAGAATCTACACGATCTGTCATGATTAATTTACTGCTAAATAAAAATTATCAAGGTCAATCATTTGCATATTTGAGATAAAATGAAACCTACATATAATATGTAGCATAAACTTAAGAAATTTTATACCGCATCATCTCGCATCATCTTTTCTGGTATGTCTACCTTTGGCCTCCCTCTTCTTGGTTCAATAGAGACTTCATTTTCATCATTTGGTTCATCTTCATTGTATAAAGGCCTCTTCTTTGATCTAGCGCAAAGCCTCTCAGCAGGTGCGCTGGTTGTCAAGCTCTTCAATACATAAAAACATAAATTAAAGAAATTTATTTTAAAAAATAAAAGATTAGATTCCTGAGAATAAAGACTGGTTAGTGAATGGAGACACGCCAGTAAGAAATAAGTCAGATGATTGAATAACAATTTCATGAAAACTTAGCAGTAACATACAAGCTTAACAGAACAAGCATTTGAATAATTGCCACAATTAGTTCAAAATTGATAGCAATTATAACCCAATTACCAATATATCAGTAACTAAGAATTAGCCAAAAGAAAACATCAGTTATGTCAAATTAAGATAGACCATTATAAGCCATTACTCAAAAGTAATCCATCACAAAGATAATTAAGCCGCCACAAGCAAATAACTAGAACAGTTCAAAACATATACCAGGCCTTTTAGTATGAAATAAGTACAGACCATCTCAAAGTTTAATATGCTAAGTATCATAAAGAGTAGTGAATAACGAGTACTAAATAAGACCTAACATGATCAATTGATAACATCCTAAAAGAGCTAAGGTATCGAAACATCCATCACAAAGATAGACCATTAGAAACTATCCATCAGTATCATAATATCAACTCATCAAAAAACTATGGTAGATAACATGATCAAGGCTGTCAAAAGCCCTTCCTAGTCATTTGCAAATTGTTGTTCAAATCAAGATCTGTAAGCCTGAATATGAAAGGCTTTTGTTACATAGCTTAAGGATACTGTATCTAACAAAATCCTCTTCTAAACTATCCATGCACCGCTAATAGGTGCCAAGAGGGTTGCAGGAACTTCAAGGTGAAGACCCAAATCTTAGAGAATTTATTTATGAGTCACATATGAGTGTCCTAAATTTTTCATGCATCTAAGAGGTTACCAAATATTTTCCTTGCCAAAGTTAAGCTGGATAAAGAATCTTATCGTTGTGAATCTTGTGATGGAAGGTCACTGGGACTAAGTCACATCTGCCAACATTGAAGATATGCAATTATGACTTGGGGAAATTGAAATGTAAAATGATTATATGGCCATTTTGATCAGAAGTAAACCATTTCAGAAGTCAGAGAACATTCAGCAAATCATCTTTGAACATGGTGGTCCCAGGAAACAACGATCCATATAGACCCAACCAGAACCGTTGACACCCATTTCCCTTAACAGAACAAGCACAAGAAAGATTGAAAATCCAGAATACAAGAATGTATATTTATATTACATTTTTTATTTGCAAGGAGACTACGTTTTAAAAGAATTGCTTGTTTCACATGCTGGACAGTAATGCTCCCCAACAACAAATGGAATTTCCAAGACGCAAAATCTTTACTTAAGATACAACTTGTTAAGAATTTCTCTGAGTCAAATTCACCATGCCCGACGGCACACTTTAATAGTTTATGCCACAAAATAGTCAGAAAAATGTCATTATAGGCAAGGAAAGTAAACATAAGTATCTAGAAGATTTATCATAAGTCCTTCACAGATAATTGACTATTATCAAGATAAAGTGGTTGCTTGTCAAAGACAGGAAGCACAAACCCTAGAATTCAAAGGCAGCTTAAACTTAAAGAACTTTTCATACCGGATCATCTCTCGTTATCTTTTCTGGTGGTTTATCTACCTTCAGCCTTCCTGTAATTTGTCCGATAGAGACTTCATCCTTATCATCTGATTCATGATCCTGGTAAGAAGGTATTTCCTCTGACTTATTGCGTTGTCCATCAGTCATGCTGCTTGTTGTCAAATTCTTCACGTAAACGGGTGAAATATTAATTTAAGCTATCCAGATAGATGAAAACCAACAAATGACCCAAGAAATGAAGTTAAGCATATATTAGGAGAGTTTATACAATGTCATCTTCTATCATCCTTTTTGGTGGCTTCTCTGCCTTTGACCTTTCACTTTTTTTGCCAATAGGGACTTCGTCTTCATCGTCTGTTTCATCAATTCTGTACGAAGGCTTCTTCTCTGATCTAGGATGAAGCCTCTCAGCAACGCTGCTTCTCGTCAAACTCTTCACAAATATTTAATAAACAAATAAAAAAACTCTATAGTTTATAGTCATGAAAAGTAACGGCTTTTTTAGAGTGACACGAGGAGGAAGAAAGAAGATAAATTTTCAGGCTTTCATAACTTCAAAACATT
Organism: Agapanthus africanus; assembly: GCA_030015575.1. Lineage (NCBI taxonomy): Eukaryota > Viridiplantae > Streptophyta > Magnoliopsida > Asparagales > Amaryllidaceae > Agapanthus > Agapanthus africanus. Next base: position 249,106,502 of record JASDDO010000004.1, on the reverse strand, counting down.
TTAAAATTCCTACACTACCGAATCATGCAAGATAATTGATTTAGGTTTTCTGAATAAAAAAACCAACATAAATCCCTAGAAATCAAACGAAGAGCGAAATCTGATACCAAATCACTTCGAATTATCTTCTCTGCTGGCTTCTCTGCCTTGGGCCTTCTTCTAATTTGGGCAATTGGCACATCATCTTCATCATCTGATTCATCAACATTATATGAAGTGCTCTTCTTCTTTCTCGTTGTCAAACTCTTCATACAAAAGGGGGAAATGAGAACCAACATAAAACCCTAAAATCTAATGTAGACTTTTTAATTAAAAAGAAAATTTGTATACCAAATTATCTCGCATCGTCTTCTTTGCATGCTTCTCTGACTTCGTCCTTGTTCCTTTTCGTTGGTAAGTGAGGAGTTCGGCTTCGTCGTCAGATTCGTCGACTTTGTATGAAGGCCTCTTTTCTCTTACGCGAAGCCTCTCGGGCAAGCTGCTCATTGTCGAAGCGACTAGGGTTTGAGCTTCATAAAGTTATGAAGGGCTAGGGTTTGAGAGGGAGAAAAGAAAGGGAGGAGATGAAGGGACTCGGAACCGATGCAAACAATGAGTATACTGGCGCAAGAGCCCGTCCCTTAGACAATTGTGGAATTTTTTCGCAAAGCCATACTCCTAAAATAAATAATTCCCAAAATGATACAGTCTCAAACTAACATTCGTACAGCCACGTAGGAATAATCTCAGCGCGGCAGTTAGATGCCAAAGAAAAACGCTATTGGCAATAGCATTTTCCTCAAAGTGAAAACGCGATTGCTAATAGCGTTTTCTTTTGTTGCTATTGATTTTGTTATATGTCTGGTAAGATATTGATTTTGATTTGTTAAGCTTGTTTTAGATTCAAAGTCATTCCTATGTGGCGGTACGGAGGTCTATTCTGGAAATTAGTTTGCGCGCGGTATTATTTTGGGAATTATTTATTTTAATGATATTATTTTGAGAAAAAAATTCATATTCTTGTGGATGCAATGCATCTACCATTTGGCTATCAGAATAAAAGGAAAATAAACAAAATATATGGCAAATGTCGAAGAACTGAATGACCACCTCCAAAGATTTAGCGGTTGACGAAGAATAACGGCCAACGAGATTATTTCCTTGTCGGATCTTACATGTCATTTTCGCATGAAAAAAGAAAAACAAATAGACATTTATGCTTCAACAACAACGAGTAGAAGTTGAGTAATACAAATAGAAAGTTAGCTTTAAATATTTTCGAAAATTAGATTAGTTGGCACCCATAGCGATAGTGTAACATTTCAAAAAAATAAATTATTATTTTTGGGAATTTATAAAATTAAATAATAAATATTATGAATATTTGATAATGCGGTATAATTAAATTCCAATAAATTAGGAAATATTTGGAAAATTATAGGAATTTCTGAAATGAGGGTGTTTTATATGATTTAAGCAAATTATAATTCTTATGATTAATTATATTCCATTGTAATGCTAATCGCGATTAAAAATCACTAATCGTGCATTAAGCTTGATTTGTGCACATGACATGCACCATGTCATATTACACTTTTGTTACATTTTCTACATGACTTTTCTTTATTTTTATGCATGGTTTCGTTTTAAAATAGAGAAGAAAGAAAATGAAAAGAAAAGACAAGAAAAAAAAATTAAAGAATTGAGATATGGGCAAGAGAAACAAAGAAGAGAGATGTGAGGGGTCAATTGACCAAGCTCCCATTTGTTCCCTCCATTATTTTCTTCTTCATTTTTCCTCTTCTTTCTCTCCCATGGCAGCCACTCCCTCCACCTCCTCTTCAACCCTCACAAACACCCTCAATCCCTAATCAAAACTTCATCCCCTTTTATTAAAAACATGCACAAGCTCATCACAAGCACTTTGGACCAAGAAAAATCGGATCTTGAGCACTTGGGGCAACTCAAGAATTCTCTTGAGTTGCCAAATGAGGTAATCTCTTCACCATTAGTGTTGTGATTCTTTCCTTTAAGCACTTGTACATGATTAGAAGTGTTTAAGTGTAGTTTGGTGATGTTTGAGAATTCAAAGTTAGGGTTTAGGAGATCTTATGTGTTGTGATGGTGCAATTGAGGATTAGTAGAGACTATAAACCCCTTTAGTGTTTGATTAAAGACCAAAACCTGAGACTTAAACCCAAAACCCTAAACTTAGAAACCCCGACATCGGCAGATTTTGGGAAATTGTGATGATATTTGGATATTTGCTATCATCCGGGACATCTGAAAAATATTTAGCAAACACAGTGATACAAGCAGGCATGCTAGAAGCTACCATTGAAACCCTAGACCCCAACTCCATTACCAAGCCGCAAATAAAACCCTTCTAGCCGGAATTCGCGGCCAGGGCATGGGCTATGGGCTTCGTGCTTGCTCTGTGTCTCCTATATCAGTTAAATAGACCCTCCATGTATGCAAAATTGGCTAATTTGACCTAGGGTAAAATCTGGAAGTGTTTTTCATGATTTCTGATTTCGTATTTTGCGATTCTGAAACTTTAGTTTTGTATTTGATTTAATTCCGTCGTGTGACGTTTGAACGTCAACGACGAGGGTTATTTGGTAGTGTTTTGCATGCGAGACCATAAGGTTTTAACCTATGCGTGATTCGCGTGCCGTTTTGGTTTTCGTGTGTGATTCCGTTTACGATATTATATGTGTATATATGTAGGTACCCCCATGAGGACTTCGGATGATGAAGAAGAGGATGGCGACATCGACTTTGGCAAGCGATGATCAAGTGAGTAGATATATATCTACGGGGGAAGTCGGGTGGATGGCGTATATCACCCCCGCAGTTCGTAGTGTAGTATACAAATATGGTATATATGATTACAATTATGTGCATTGTGTGACTAGATGATTATGTAGATAGATCTTAGGAGATCATGGATTAAATTATAGTATAATTGGATAATAGTGTCATTAGTTAGCGTTAGTCGCGAACCCTAGAATAAAGTTTACACGCGCACGCACACACACTTGCATACATTTTATTACTTGTGCGTATATGGGGATGTATGTGTGTGTATGTGTATACATGGATGATGAGGATAGTATACGATATTTGGAGATGGGTCGATGAGATTGGGCATGATGCCATGAGATCGGTGATGTGATTTGGTTCGTATTATGAGATACGACATGATATTATAGCGGGTTTTTAGGCGATGTGTTTCATACACGCGCATATATGTGTGTGTGTGTGTAGATGGTATCAGTATTGTACTAGACTTAGATCAGTACCCCCAGTTCACGATATGTGATGATAAGGATACCAGATGAATAACGAGATAAATGTGATATTTGACCCATACTCAGATTTGGGATGCCGTACGATGGATTTACCGTACAAGATCAATATTGATGATTGATCCGCACTTTTGACTCGAGAATGTCATATTATATATTGTATCGTATGGGATACTATTGAGGCGGGATCACCGACTATTTTATATATATATATCGACTCAGACTTAGGTGGTTTTCCTTACCCTCTTAATCTGTATGTTAGTTTAGTCCAGTAGTTTACTTGTAGATGTTAGACTAGATTCGGGTCATACCTATTTCAAAACTAACGAATCGTGAGTATTTTAAAGACAGGCCAAGAGATTCTACGGATATTTCAAAGGACGTAGCTTTCCTTAAAAACGTCGTAGCCTAATTTTCTAAACACCATGATTCGTGTTATTTCAAACGGCAAAACTGTATGACCCATATATATTAATGTAGATTCCTTATTGTTGCATTTACTATTCATTTATGTATATTCGGTATTGCTGCGTTTATTATTCATTCTCCGTTTATCCATGTTGTTATCATCGCATTGCATGTTTATTGTGTACTGTAGTGATTATGAAACCATGCTGTCAGGACACCAGCATCATTACCGATGATGCGTATGCTCCACGTACACTTGCTTGCCGGCTCGCACACATCATCATCGGTAATTGCCATGTCATGTATACTTAGAGAATATTACTTTATTGATATAGTTTGCTAGCTGATAGTTCCGATATATCATTACTGTGCTAGTTTAGATATTGCATTTATTATTGTGATATTCATGCATATTTATATATTCATTTGTCATGCAGTATTATAAGGGCCGGTCCGGATTGCCAGAGCCCAATATTCATTATTATTGACTATTCAGTTTTGGATTTCGAATTTTCATGAGATTTCTGGATTTGGAGAAACCGCAAGGATTTTATAAACTGATTATCAATTTAAAATGAAAGTTGTGTTTTTCTTATGATATGATTTGAGATATGTCCACCATGAGTTTTCTCGGCTATTGAGCGATATCATACACCGGATTCGAGGAGGAGGAGGAACCGCCTGTGGGTGCATGGTGGAACCGGTGTGGTATCCCGGGACGAGAAGGTCGCAGATGATGGCGTTGAGCCTGAGACAGGGGAGCACTACTGACCGCTGATTTTATTGTGACACGCCGGATATCCGGAGGATACCGACGTGGTCTTGAGATTTATGATACAGGCCAGTCCGTATAGCCGGAGCCTGAGATATAGAGATTTGATGATACAGGCTAGTCCGGATGGCCGGAGCCTGAGATTTTGAGATATATATTTTGTATCGATACTTGACACTGATTTCTGATGATTTCATTGATAATACGTAAAGTTATAAATACAGAAATCTCACTAAATTAAGAAAACAGTTTTCTCATACATGATGCATTCTGTTTTCATTATATTGCATTCATACCTCATGTTTATGATATGTTACTGCCTGAGGCGCTGACACGAGCACTTGGTATTATACATATGTATAGATGTTTACCCATGCCATATTTAGATGCTTCAGACTATATCATATTGAGGATATTACTGATCGTATGACCTAGGATTGAGTCATACATTTGATTTTCTGTTATGTGATGTTTTCTACTCACGAGTTGGCAATTCACCTCCGTTGTCCCACAGTTTCTTGAAGGTTTTGCCGTATAGGTTCGTTGCGGCTTTGCTGGCACACTGCTTCTTTTCGGGTGATTGCTTTGGTAGCTGGGTTCACTTGTATCGTGACCACCATTGTACATTTTCTTTATATTCAGTTGTACCTAGAAACTCCATTAACCAGACTTGTATATTTTTTAACCTTAGAAGACCAGTTGTATATTCTTTCGACCTTAGAGTCGCGCGTTGTATTATTATGTGGTTTCTTGATGTTATTGAGTTTCCTTTTGAGTTTTGATCCTCGCCCTTGGCGTGACCGTCAATTGACGAAGAGCTAGCTGCCGCTTGGGGATGCCTTTATTCATATTATTCATGTTGTACCCTTTTTGGGGCCAGCATTTACAAAGGAAACTCTGCCGAAATTTTCAGAAAAGACTTGAGATTTTAAAAATGCATATTTCGGCTTATGTTATTAAAACCACTTGCTTTTAAATAAGTTTTTTTCACTTCTTCCTTAAAATGGTTTAGATTTCTGGGATTTTTTTGGCTTACTTGAATTAGATGGGGTCCTATAGACTTCATATAATTCAAGTGTCAGTCATGTGCCATTTCGGGTCGTGACGGATAGATACGTAAAGCTAACACATGTCTCATGCTTAACTAAGCAGTTAAGTGGATTAAGGATAGAAGAGAAGAGTCTTCCTTAGCGAATACTTACTATTTAGCATGACTATTTGTATTTCATACCATCCATTTCTATCATTCTTGTATATAAATAAGTGTTATTAACCCTTTATCTGCTACATAAGTTCGGGATATAGGTTCTCAGGAGCTAGAGACGGAAATCGAGATTAAAAAACGCGTTTGAGACAGAAATACAGATATCAAAATACAAGCGCAGATACCATCACAGTCTCTTGAGATTTATCAACTTCAGGAAGCTCTTACAAGTCTATAGGATGCATGAAGACAGTGGGCCAAATTTGAAGCTCTTACAAGTCTTTATTTTCTCCTTCTCTTTTTAATAAAACATTCGCTCGAGACGATCGAAATTAAGTTTGGGGGTATTTGATCAGTCGAAAATATTGTATATTTTAGCCGGCAATTTCCCCATCTTTTGCATACATTTAGAAGTGTTCGGTATTCATATTTCACATATTAGCAAACCAGTCGTAAAATACCAGATTTCATGTATTAGACTTTTAAACCGACACTTTAAGGGAAATTAACCGCATTTCATGGCATCGCATCATTTCTGTATTTGCGCAACACTTGTCTTGAGTCTGTGCAGGAAATACGGAAGAAAAGCAAAAGAGCTGATCAAATATACGCCAACTAAATCATTTCAGATCTGGTAGCAATTCAGATGGAGAAATACAAATCAATACATCAAAAGAAGGCCCATGAAGACATCCCAAGACTTTACCAGAAATATCAAAGCCCAAGGCCCACAAGTAGCCGCGGATCCGCGGCAGGAGCTTGCTTGTGCCGCGGATCCGCGCCTCTTATGCCACGTCAGCATTTCAATTTTAGTGCATAATTTCTTTCTCTGGGCCCACAGTCCTTTCTGATATGTCAAATTCCAGAATTCTCTCGAAGCTACTGCCAGATCAGCAAAGAAAATTAAGCAAGGCTAATCCTAATTAAGCTCCTAACTAACCTCTTCTAGAAGCTCCCTCCTAACTAATCACATCTAGAAGTTTCTCCCCTAACTAACTTTTGGAGGGAAATTTGAATTTCCTCAACAAACTTTAGGAGGGAAACTTAGAATTTGAAATCCTAGATCTAGGGTTAGTTATCTATAAATAGGAACCTAGACCTAGGGTTAAAGGCTAATCATTCTTTAGCTAATCATTCTTTAGTGGTTCATCATTAGTTCTTCATTAGTTTCTTAATCTTTACCTCTTTCTTCATCTTCTTCCACAAGTCTAGTGACAAGGCTTGTGCGAAACTCTAACCCTAATTCCACTCCAAATTCAAGATCTTGAGTACCAAATCAAGTGAGAAGCCTTCAACCTTTTAGGAGCCGAGCCGATCTTCAATCGGGCAAGTGATCCAAGCCGATCCGCGATCCACGGAGACGAGCGAAGCCAAATCGACGATCAAGTTCTTCCTCTTGTAGTTCTTGAGCGAATGTAACTAAATTGTTGATATAAATAAAAGGTGAAATTCTTTAATCTTGCTTTCTTTTAATTCTTGCATCATGATTAGATCTTAATTTGTAATTGTTGCTCTTGTTGTGATGTGTGAGTGAAACTCCGCTCGTTAAGGAGTCGAGACGATAAATATGATGATGTAACAAATCTTTAAACGATTTTTAAGTCCTATGAGTTTTGTAAACCCTAGCAAGTTCAAGAATCGATGACATAGTTTCGTTGCGATACTTTCTTGATTGTGATCGCTCGAAATTAGGGATCTACGATCGTTTCTTGAATTTACTAGAGGCTAGAATATGAATGATATCGATGAAAGAACAAGGGATGAGATGAAACCATAGTTTCACAAGAGATCCCTAATTCTTGTCGATCATCATCGATCTAGTATCAATTCATCGAAGGATAAGAACACGTCATCGTAAGATTACATCACATCTATAGATCCGATCGATTCCTACGAGCCTCATTTCGATTCTTGATATTTGGTTTGGAAAAATCATCAAACGATCAATTCTTGATTCTATCTTTTAATGCTTTCTTAGATCTAGTATTTTCTCATTCTTGAACTTCAAATATAAATCTTGAATTGTTTTGTTTTCTTTCTTTAAAGTTTCAATTCATCTAATTCAAAAGACGAACGATTACACTTTCCCTGTGGACGATCCGCACTCACATACTAACTACATCCGACACCGTAGTTGATTGCGGTCAAATAATTTTTGGTTGTGATTTCTTTACAATTTCATACTACACATCAAGAATTCTTTTCAATCAAATGGCGCCGTTGCCGGGGACTATTTGATTTGATACACACATCCAAGAAAATCATACAATCAAATGGCGCCGTTGCCGGGGATAGTGCGCTAATAGTTCGTATTTTGAAATTTGAGTTGAACAATTTATTCCATTATAATTTTTAGATCTAAATTCGCACAAACCCTAATACGTGTTTTGTGATTTGATTGCGAGGAAATCTGGGATCATTGGAGCTGAAGAAAAAAATTTCTGAAAATTCCAGAGGACTCAGGAGCTGAACAGAAGCTCTCTGTAAAAATCTTGTGCAGTGATCTCAGAATCCAAGCGCGCTTCCGCGGCAAATACCAACCATAAGCGGCGGATCCGCGGTGGGTTAGGGTCTTCTCTGTACCAAACTTTCAGGTATACTCCTCTTCTTTCTTATCTTCTTCTCTGTCTACTCCAATTAATATTTTGTGCAGGTTTCTTTGCAAATAAATCGCTGCGCCGCAAAAAGCAAAATAAAATTTGTGCGTGTTTTTGATTCTTGGTTGTTTGCATATTAATACGGAATTTAAGGGGCACGACCAAATTCAAATTAGGTGGGGAATTCATTACCCTTCCTAGGCCCCGAAAATCGCAAAACTTGCATCCGCATTTACCCTCATTAATTAAAAGAAATCTAGAGATGACTCTAAGGACCGTCGCGCTCAATTAGGACAGAAGAGGGCCGTGGGTAATTCATTGCTTATCCGCGTTTTCTTGTGGTGCCTAAGGCGAGTGTGTCTAAGGCTAGTGGTTTTTAATTAGGTCCACTACTTATGTAGTGGAGTACCTTCCCACTTACCTGGCACTTATCCGGCCACAGGGGAACAAAGAGGCAGTGGAGGATTTTATCCTGCGACTTGTCTTTTGGCAGTTAGGAGCGGTCTAGAGCCGGACCTAGGTGACCTCTAGAATTAGGGTTTTGTGTGTTGCATTTGTTGTGTTGCATCATTTTTTCAAAAATCCGTATTCTTTTCAAAACAAACACCGCATACATCATTTCCCCTAATTATAAATTCACGCTGCCACTTGTACTAACCCTTTTTAGTGCAAGATAGGCTGGACACGGGTGTCTAGTGCCCGTTAGTCCGCGTTTCATTTTATCGACCCAAAAGTCGGTATTTCTACATTTACCTTTCTTTTACCCACCACCACACCCACATCGATGGATCCACCTCCATCGAATTTCTTTTCCACTACCCTGCCGCCGTCCGTTGGTGCGCAGAATCCACCTCGCATCTCTCTCCAAGAGAGGTGTTATCCAACACGAAGTCCACTTTCCACCTGTCTTTTCATTCCACCAGCCAACGGGGAAAATTTTCAAATAAAATCCCAATACATCAACCTTCTACCAAAATTTCACGGTCTCGAGTCTGAGGACGCATACGTGTTTATCACGAAATTTGAAAATGTATGCGCAATGATGGGTACTTCACAGCTTTTTGTGGATGCTTTACGTCTTCGTCTTCTTCCATTTACCTTGTGCGATATAGCCGAGAAGTGGCTATATAACACTACCACACATTCCATTTCAAATTGGGACGAATTCGTCAAAGCATTTCTTAAGAAATTCTACCCACATCAAAAGACAGCTCGAGTCCGTAGCGAAATCTATCAATTCACCCAGCTTCCAAATGAAACATTTTCAAAATATCTTGAACGTTTCAAGGATCTGTTAGTCCAATGTCCACATCACGGCATCCCGAGATGGGAACTGTGCCGAATCATTTATGAGGGCATTACTCCTTACACAAGACAGACCCTTGAATCCATGTGTCAAGGCAATTTTATGACCAAAGATGATGGGGAAGCCTGGAACTTTCTAGAAAATTTCGCTGAAAAATCTTTACAGTGGGAGGGTGTGAGTCAATCATCTAGGGATGGCAATGATATTTCCATAGAAGTTAAAGCTGACATTGCAGCTATCAATAAGAAACTCGAGAATATGGAAAATAAATTTTTAGCCGCCGCCCTAAGTCAAATATCACTCTCCAAAACTGTATGTGGTTGTTGTTCTGATCCGTCTCACTTGACGGAAGAATATCCGTTTCAAGGTCCTGAGCATACCAATGCCGCATTTCAAAGACCTAGAAACAATCCATCTTCCTCCACATATGATCAGGGTTGGAGGAATCACCCTAACTTTGATTGGAACCAATCCCAATTTCAAAACACGGTTCCAACCCAAAACAATTTCCAAGGGGTCCTTCCACCACAACAGCACCCACAGCTTCAATTGAGTCAGCACCCCTTTCAAGCACAAAATTTCCAAAATCCGGCCAACACTTTTGCACCACATGAAATTTTTTTGCAATTGACCGGTACAGATAATATCTCTGCACTAGCACAAACCTTGGATACTTTCATGAAACAATCCATCCAAGGGACGGCAAGTTTGCAATCTTCCGTCGAGAATGTGATGAAGATCATTATCTCTCAAAATGATAATATCAAATCGATGGAAGAACAAATTGCACAACTAAAAGCCGAAATGAGTGCACGAGAGAAAGGGAAACTTCCAGCTCAACCTTTACCCAATCTTGGCTATTCACATCCTGTGGATGCAATCACGTTGAGATCTGGAAGAGTGCTTGACCATCACCTTGGGGAAGAGTTTGATGATACTGATAAATCAATCAATAACACCCCGGCTGAGACCTTTCCTTCCACTTCTACCCTACCACCTTCTTCCGAGCCTATTCTCCATTTCCCAAAAGGCTCGCCACTACAGCCCACCTCTTTTACCCCTCCACGGACGATCCCCACTTCTATTCTGGGATCGGTTCCATACCCACTTCCTTCTCCTATGATGGACCCAGCGCTTATTGCTAAAGCACCTTATCCTAATCGGTTAAGGGCTAACACACCGAGTCCACATATGGAGAAGATTATGAACATTTTTAAGCAAGTAAACACCAACATCCCTCTCCTAGATGCCATCCAACAAGTTCCTTCCTATGCGAAAACTCTTAAGAACTTGTGCACTAGGAAGAGGAAGAATCAAGCGCCCAAGAAGATTTTCATGGAAAAAACAATAGACACGGCTTTCCCCCAGCAATTACCGAGGAAACGTAAGGATCCAGGATATCCTACTATTTCCGTTTCTATTGGGGAAAAACACATTAACCGTGCTCTATTAGACCTTGGCGCTAGTGTTAACTTGCTTCCATATTCTGTTTATGAGCAACTAGGTATCGGAGAGTTGAAGCCAACCAATTGCACTCTCCAGATGGCTGACCGATCAATCACCAAACCTAGGGGTGAACTGGAGGATGTGTTAATAAAAATCGGGGAATTTATATTCCCGGTAGATTTTATTGTAATTGATACACAGCCTGTAGCGAACCCACGGAATCAAATTCCGGTGATTTTAGGTCGCCCCTTTTTGGCCACTTCCAATGCTATTATCAACTGTCGTAATGGTTCTATGACCCTATCTTTCGGGAATAGGTCTATTGAGCTGAACATTTACAAGTTGGGAAGTGTACCCTCCGAACTACTGCTCAGGTCTGTTCTGTCGACTTAATGGATGTCGACAGCAGCGAATTTGATGATCCTCTTTATACTGATCTTGACTCTTTTCATACGTTATTGTTTGACCCAATTATGTATCATACACATACGGACTCTTCCACCGAGATGTCCGGGTCAACAATTAACACTGATTATGAACTGTTCTTAGAGTCTGAAGATCACCCCGCACTTTGTGATGATATTATTCATCGGGGTATTAATGGAACTTTTGAGGAGATCTTCGCTGATGAACTCGCATTTTTAAATGACACGGGTGTTGAGATGAATCATCTCCCAATCAATGAAATTGAACCTCCACCCCTTTTTCTGAACTGTAAAAAGAATGCGAGTAATCCATCATATTCACTGCATAGTCTCTCCAAAATGAGACGCACACACTCTCTCTTCCACCACTTAACCTTTCCCCACTTCTTCTTCCACCAACCCGAGCACTGCATTGATAAAATTTTTGAATGGTTGGTGTTGACGTTCGGTCTTTGCAAGGCTTGGCATCGACCGCTGATTTTTGACCTCCACTTGTGATTTTCAAAGTTTAACATTGCATAACTCAAGTTTGGGGGGGGGGGTATATTTTTTTCTGGCTCTTGAAAAGAAAATTTTTACAAAATGATGAGCCAAAAATAAGTTTCGGGGAGATTCTTCACTTAAATATTTTGCCCCCACTAATAAATTCCTCCCAAGCTTACAGGTTTTTGAGATTTAGCGGATGGCAACAGTGAGGACACTGTTGAAAACAAGTTTGGGGGAGGTTTGTGCTTATTTTTGCATCATTTGCATATCATTTGCATAAGCACAAAACATTTTTCTAAACCTATAAAAATTTAAAAATTTTCAAAAAAGATAAAAATATTTTTTGTACATAAATAAGATAATAAAAGTTTAGATAGTGAAAAGTTGCATCCATGAGATTAGAAAAATTTAAGAAAACTAAGAAAATTAGAAGTTTTCTTATACGAACTAGTAATAAATAGTTATGAGCCGTTGTCCCAAGGGTTAGTAAGATGAAAGACGTCACTAATCTGAGGATAAAAATAAGTCTGAAAAATAGTTTCTATTCTGGAAGCCAAACATTTTGAACGTTGCTACCCTGCTATTCGCACTTACACACATCTTAAAGCCTGGGATAGTAGAGGATACCTTGAAATGCTCTTGTCTTAAAGCCAAAAGTATGAAGGAAATAAAAAAATGAAAAGTGGTGAGAAAAATGGACACTGGTTTTGTTATCACCGAGGGCAATAAAAAATATATAGCAAGGGTGCTTTTTCACCTAGTGCCCTAAGGCCAACTGGCCTGGGAGTCACTGCTATGCCTGAGGTGGTGCAAGACGAGGAAAATACACCAAGTTAGCAAGCACAAGAGTAATAGGTCGGTTAATACCTCAAGAAGTATTAACGGTCGCATGAAAGTGTGTGAGCAATCTCGTTTATCAAAAAGTACTGAGGCTGATGGGCAAGAGTATGATAGCTTGAATTGAATTCTCCGGGTGTAGGGATGTCCTTTACACACACGCAGGGTGATATGATCGATGTTTGGAATAAAGATAGGAATGAAGATAGGAATGAAGAATAAGACGATGTTTTATTGAGGGAGAACGTGATTTCCGACATCTTTTCATGACCATTAAGATAGGGCTCATGACAACCGAAAAGCTAGCTTAGTTGGAAACCCTAATTTTCAAAGTCTTTCTTTTACGACTCTTGTCTTTAAATGTAATATTCATGATCTTCCTTTTATTATTGGATTTTGTGGGTGCAATCCGCTGAAAACCCTCAGGAGACAACACTCCTCCTACTAGGGACACCTAGAGGTTTAAAGGCTTGTTGCACGTGCTCAGTGCAATCGTGTTGCCTACGAAAGTGTGCTAGTTAGTTTTTTCTCTTTCTTTATTTTCTCCTTCTCTTTTTAATAAAACATTCGCTCGAGACGATCGAAATTAAGTTTGGGGGTATTTGATCAGTCGAAAATATTGTATATTTTAGCCGGCAATTTCCCCATCTTTTGCATACATTTAGAAGTGTTCGGTATTCATATTTCACATATTAGCAAACCAGTCGTAAAATACCAGATTTCATGTATTAGACTTTTAAACCGACACTTTAAGGGAAATTAACCGCATTTCATGGCATCGCATCATTTCTGTATTTGCGCAACACTTGTCTTGAGTCTGTGCAGGAAATACGGAAGAAAAGCAAAAGAGCTGATCAAATATACGCCAACTAAATCATTTCAGATCTGGTAGCAATTCAGATGGAGAAATACAAATCAATACATCAAAAGAAGGCCCATGAAGACATCCCAAGACTTTACCAGAAATATCAAAGCCCAAGGCCCACAAGTAGCCGCGGATCCGCGGCAGGAGCTTGCTTGTGCCGCGGATCCGCGCCTCTTATGCCACGTCAGCATTTCAATTTTAGTGCATAATTTCTTTCTCTGGGCCCACAGTCCTTTCTGATATGTCAAATTCCAGAATTCTCTCGAAGCTACTGCCAGATCAGCAAAGAAAATTAAGCAAGGCTAATCCTAATTAAGCTCCTAACTAACCTCTTCTAGAAGCTCCCTCCTAACTAATCACATCTAGAAGTTTCTCCCCTAACTAACTTTTGGAGGGAAATTTGAATTTCCTCAACAAACTTTAGGAGGGAAACTTAGAATTTGAAATCCTAGATCTAGGGTTAGTTATCTATAAATAGGAACCTAGACCTAGGGTTAAAGGCTAATCATTCTTTAGCTAATCATTCTTTAGTGGTTCATCATTAGTTCTTCATTAGTTCCTTAATCTTTACCTCTTTCTTCATCTTCTTCCACAAGTCTAGTGACAAGGCTTGTGCGAAACCCTAACCCTAATTCCACTCCAAATTCAAGATCTTGAGTACCAAATCAAGTGAGAAGCCTTCAACCTTTTAGGAGCCGAGCCGATCTTCAATCGGGCAAGTGATCCAAGCCGATCCGCGATCCACGGAGACGAGCGAAGCCAAATCGACGATCAAGTTCTTCCTCTTGTAGTTCTTGAGCGAATGCAACTAAATTGTTGATATAAATAAAAGGTGAAATTCTTTAATCTTGCTTTCTTTTAATTCTTGCATCATGATTAGATCTCAATTTGTAATTGTTGCTCTTGTTGTGATGTGTGAGTGAAACTCCGCTCGTTAAGGAGTCGAGACGATAAATAGTATGATGATGTAACAAATCTTTAAACGATTTTTAAGTCCTATGAGTTTTGTAAACCCTAGCAAGTTCAAGAATCGATGACCTAGTTTCGTTGCGATACTTTCTTGATTGTGATCGCTCGAAATTAGGGATCTACGATCGTTTCTTGAATTTACTAGAGGCTAGAATATGAATGATATCGATGAAAAAACAAGGGATGAGATGAAACCATAGTTTCACAAGAGATCCCTAATTCTTGTCGATCATCATCGATCTAGAATCAATTCATCGAAGGATAAGAACACGTCATCGTAAGATTACATCATATTTATAGATCCGATCGATTCCTACGAGCCTCATTTCGATTCTTGATATTTGGTTTGGAAAAATCATCAAACGATCAATTCTTGATTCTATCTTTTAATGCTTTCTTAGATCTAGTATTTTCTCATTCTTGAACTTCAAATATAAATCTTGAATTGTTTTTTTTTCTTTCTTTAAAGTTTCAATTCATCTAATTCAAAAGACGAACGATTACACTTTCCCTGTGGACGATCCGCACTCACATACTAACTACATCCGACACCGTAGTTGATTGCGGTCAAATAATTTTTGGTTGTGATTTCTTTACAATTTCATACTACACATCAAGAATTCTTTTCAATCAAATGGCGCCGTTGCCGGGGACTATTTGATTTGATACACACATCCAAGAAAATCATACAATCAGGTCACCCTAGATATCATAGTATTACCTTTATGATATAGTTGACCTAGGAATCGTTGTTTATTTCGATTTCTACCTGTTGATGTTTTCTACTCACGAGTTGGCAACTCACCCCCGTTGTGCCACAGTTCTTGCAGGTTGTCCGCTTGGATCAGTAGCGGTATCGCTGGCACACAGCTTGCTTTCGGATGATTTGTTTTGGTAGGTGGTACATGTTGGATCGTGCCCCTCTCGTACTTGTTATTCATATTGTATCTAGTCACTCTATCAAATCAGAAACTAGTAATTGTATATGTTGCAGACATAGAAGACTTGTAGTTGCAAGACTTGAGCGATGGGTTTTTATGTTCGCTTTTGGGGTTGATGTCTTGCTTTGCTTTATTTCTTATTGTGGATCTTCGCCGTTGGGCGTCGTATACTTGTTATTTATACTCATGGTGTTGTTTCTGCCGTTGGGCGTGTTTTGCTCCCGTTTGGGATGCTTTCATTATATTCTTTGTTGTACCCGTTTTCGGGGCTAGTTTTTACAAAGGAGGTGCTGCCGAAATTTTTATGAAAACCGAGGAAAAGAGTTAAGTGAAGTTTTAAGGATTTTTACTTAAGTTTCTTAATGTTGTAAATGTTTTCTTTCTTACTTCTATTGTAAGGTTTAGATTTCTGGGTTTCGGCTTACTTAGGTTACGTTACGCCTGTAGACGTTGCGTAATTTAAGTGCCGGTCACGAGCTAATATTTTGGGTCGTGACAAAGTTGGTATCAGAACGCTAGGTTTGACCTTAGTTCGAGTCTAGGTTTGACTATGTGGGGTCTAGGGCATATATATTTTGGAACTTAGGCTTGACCTTACAGAACTTAGACTTGAACAAGGGGGTGTTAGACCCGAACTTTCATTTCATAGGCTGACTCTGATTGATGGAGTAGGTAGCTTGAGTAGAGTGGCGTACCGTACGTATGTT
The DNA here is from genome assembly GCA_030015575.1 of Agapanthus africanus. NCBI lineage: Eukaryota > Viridiplantae > Streptophyta > Magnoliopsida > Asparagales > Amaryllidaceae > Agapanthus > Agapanthus africanus. The sequence goes on along the minus strand of JASDDO010000004.1, from coordinate 249,090,249 downwards.
CCGCGGCATATTTACGATACGATACTCCACTTAAGTGATCTTAGGATGTACATATCTTGAGACTGGTGATTCTCTTCGTTCCTTTGATTTTACATCCATTGAGATACTTGATTTTATTCGTTTCCATGATCATACTCTTAGTGATTTTACTCCTCCTTATGATCATGTATCTATTTTGGGATCTGTTGACTCTTTTCAGCCCTTTGATCTTTTTGTCGATACTTGATTGAGGCTCTTGTCACCATGGTTTGGGCGCAGATTGAGCTGCTGCTGGTGATGCTGTAACACTTCGAATTTCCGTTTGAATGTCTTTCGTGATAATTAGTGATCGTACGTGTTATTATATATATGTGTTCCTAGGATTATTAGTTATATTTAGTAGTGTTTGCATATTGGGAATTTTCTTGTGTTAGTGCACACTTGCACACTTAGCCATTTTTGAGACTTAGGGTTTTTGGTAACATGTTAACCATTCTTTTGTGCATGGTTGTTATATTTTCCCCCACCCTTTTATCCAAAACAAAACCCCATTTGATAATTCAAAATCCAATTAAACAATAAGGCATGGTGGTTAGGTGAAAGTTTGACCTTTAGACCCATTTTCTTCCCTTCTCTCTCTCTCTTTCCCCACTCCAGAATTCTGGAGAATTCCAGCAGCAAACCCTCCCATTTTCTTCATCTTTTCTTCTCCTCTTCATGTCTCTTTGATCTCTACACAAATCCTACACAAAAACCACACATTTCCTTCACAAAACCTTAGGGAAAATGAGTTTTTGAGGTGTTTGGAGGCAAATCTGCGTACTTGAAGGAGGAGCTGGAACTTTTGGTGTTTTATAAGGTCTTTAGAAGGTATAAATTCATGTCTTAACCTCTTTCGCCTAACTTGCATGTTTAGCTTCCAAATATCACCTTTTTTGTGCAATTTTAGTGCTATTGAAGGGATTTAGTGTTAATATGTTAAAATTTATGTTGTGGTGGCTTGATTAGCTTGTTAATGAGTTATTAGTGTGAGTTTAGACTTAGGTTTGTTTCAGATTTCAGAAAAATACCCTAAAGTTTGAATTTAGTGCAAAAGTGTGGATTTTAACTAGAATTAAGGCTCTGTAGGATCTGCTGCTACCCGAGAAATTTCAGAGTGAAACTAGAGGTTACTGTAGCATGTATGGGGGGTATAGAGTGAACACACCAAACCTGGGAGCCCAATTCCCAAGTGAGGCCGCCGGAATATTCATTCTGGCCGCAATTTGCGGCCAGATGGGGGTGTTTTGGGTTGGGGTTTGGGGTGATGGTGTCTGCTGCTATGTGAGTTACTTTGGTATATATAGTTTTACAATATCTTTTCTGTATCAAAATCTGGAGTAGAATACCCTATTTCCCGTATTTTTAATCTTTCGCGACACGCGTGATACGTGTGTGTGGGTTTGGGGTTTCTGCGTATCGCGACGCGTCGGACTGTCTTCAGGCGCGTAATCACACATTTTAGCGTATCGCGCATACGCGCGCTTGGTTTGCGACACGGGTTTCTAGTTGGCTTTAAATGTCGTGTTTGTACGGTTTTGAGCTTATGAGTGATATGTTGTGAAATTATAGGATTCGCAGGCGAGTACGACGGGCGCCGCGAAGGAGGGGAACAAGTCGTCGGCTATACCTAGCGAGAGACTACAGTGAGTAGATTTCACATCTACGGGGATATCGCCCGCATGGCGTTCTACGTCAGGGCTGATAGGACCTTATAGTTTCCTTTGTATACATTGACTGTTCATGGATACTATTTAGTGCATGCTGCATTCCCTGCTATTTGGACATAAACTAGAATTGATAGAACACCGCACCATTACTAACGGTCCATGTTGCACGAGCACTATCCTGCATGTTACACACACCGTTAGTAATTGCCATGACACTCACACTGTAGAATTTACATCGGATCATTATATTGTAGCTCATCTATATGTGACTTGACATGCTATTCATACTTGATGCATATATTACATCGGATCATTATATTGTAGCTCATCTATATGTGACTTGACATGCTATTCATACTTGATGCACATATCACATCGGATCATTATATTGTAGCTCATCTATATGTGACTTGACATGCTATTCATACTTAATGCATATATCACATCGGATCATTATATTGTAGCTCATCTATATGTGACTTGACATGCTATTCATACTTGATGCACATATCACATCGGATCATTATATTGTAGCTCATCTATATGTGACTTGACATGCTATTCATACTTGATGCATATATCACATCGGATCATATATTGTAGCTCATCTATATGGGACTTGACATGCTATTCATACTTGATGCACATATCACATCGGATCATTATATTGTAGCTCATCTAGACTTGACATGCTATTCATACTTGATGCACATATCACATCGGATCATTATATTGTAGCTCATCTATATGTGACTTGACATGCTATTCATACTTGATGCATATATCACATCGGATCATTATATTGTAGCTCATCTATATGTGACTTGACATGCTATTCATACTTGATGCATATATTACATCGGATCATTATATTGTAGCTCATCTATATGTGACTTGACATGCTATTCATACGTGATGCACATATCACATCGGATCATTATATTTAGCTCATCTATATGTGACTTGACATGCTATTCATACTTGATGCATATACCACATCGGATCATTATATTGTAGCTCATCTATTTGTGACTTGGCATGATATTCATATTTGATGCACATATCATATCGGATCATTGACTTGCATATCGGTTTGGATTACATGTGATTTCTGGATTTGGGAACCGTGGCTATTTCAAATATGTAATCATTTAAAAACCCGGTTCCCTTGATATGATATTTCGGTGCGTCCACCATGTGTTTCCTCGGTGCTAGAGTGATATATGTGAAACCGAATCGAGAAGCTGGTTGAGGCCGATTACGGGTACATGGTGGACCCGGTATGGTACCCCGGGGCGAGAACGGTTTCGCTGTGTAGTAGACGGTGAGCCTGGCAGAGGGACTACTACCTACCGGTGATTGGTTGGACCTGACAGTTATCCGGAGGGTACTGGTCAGAGTCGATAAATGGATGCGGGGTGATCCGTACTGCCGGGGCCGAGGGCCGATACCGCAGACGGAGCCCGTGGGCTGACCCAGACTGACGGGGCCTGATGGATGAGGATTTGCGTGTCGATGCTGGACACGAGTATTTATGATATTTGGGTGCCGATGTTAGGCACTCGGGATTCTCAGAGATGTACAGGATTTGAGGGCCGATGAGAGTGCCGGCGCCTGAGCTAATTGGGGGATCTGGGTGTATTGATGGACACCGATTATATATTCCACGTTGACATTCCGTATAGATGTTATATTGCCCATGCTCAACATTTATTATTGTACCTCATCCTGTAGTTACATTACCTGATAGAGCACTTGCATGATTATTGTACATACTGCTTATCACATATTGATATCATCTGTTGGCATATGATAGAGTAGCGCAGTACGTGCATGCTCGCGATTACCTTTATATGTTATCTCTATTCACGAGTTGGCAACTTACCCCCGTTGTGCCACAGTGTTTGCAGGTTGCCCTTCGGAGTAGTCGCGGCAGGCCGCGCTTGCATCTTTTGACACAGATACCCCCTTAGTTGGTGTACTAGCTCTTTTGCTGATAGGTGGGTTTTGCGCGGTATCTGTTATCTTTCAGTTATGTACATTATTGTATCTAGTAATCTCCATCTACCATGTATGTATTGACTTAGAGACAGTGTGAGGACGGTGATGTGTATTATTTGTATTCTGGTGTCGAGCTCGTTGTGAGCCGGCTGTACTTGCAGTTTATTCTATCTGTGATGTTCCCACTTGTGGATCTTGATCTTCGCTACGGCGTCGTATATTGTTATCTTGGTGATTGTTTACTTAGATTTCTTAACATGTCAGTAAGTGTTTTCATTTAAAACTTATATCACTCTATACTTTTATTGGTTTGATTTCTGGGTTTTCGGTTCACTTAGTCGCGTTACGCCTGTAGACGTTACGTGGTTAAGTGCCGGTCACGGGCCAAACTTTGGGTCGTGACAGATGCGGTCAAGGTGAGCTCGTCGTGGACGAGAACTGACCATCGTGTTTCTGGTGACATGGGAACGTATCGATATAGTGTTGTATTGTTGTGACCCGTCGTGTGAGACGAGTGTGCGGTTGTGTACCGGATGATCGGGCCTTTGTTAGAGGCTGCCTGTTGGGAGAGGACTATTGATGTACATCCTACCTCAGAGATTGTGATGTGATCTACCGTGCAGACAGATGACCCAGCCATTGTTGAGATTGATGTGAGGCCGCATCTAGAGCTTTCGAGCTGAGATCGCTGGAGCTTTCAGGCAGAGAGGCGACAGGTGATAGCTAGTCTAGCTTGAGTTGTGAGACGAAGGTGATTCGTCTGATTGATGCGCCGATGCAGGCCCAGTTGAGTTGAAGATTGCCAGTGTGGAGAGTCTTACTCAGGTCTAGGGTAGACCGACCCAGAGATGACTGTTGATGTATCGTCTATCCTTGAGGATTGGGGGAATTGTTTAGCATGCGGACGAAGGGTGTTCATATGTCGTCTGGGCGGAGTTGAAAGGTTTGAACGAATGTCAGAAAATCCATTTTTCCAAGTTTAAAGTATTCGGAAGGACATGCAAGTGCTTCTGTGGACCCTCTAGAAGAATGAAACCCTAACTCGACGTGATGACCATGAAACCGCTTTTGAACCTTAGGGTTTGCGGCAGTTTAGTTGTTCCATCAGTGAGGCTTGGGTCTGCCCTTCTACGGCCGGTCCATAGGTACTGTGGCATATACCGAATATTATTAAACCGTGCTCAGGTGTTGAGATCTCGGAAAATTTTGGGACTTTTGATGACTCGATCGAAAAGTTTAACGCCGTCCGGATATCCTGTGATAGGGGATCAGCAACAAGACCAGCTTCGGATAGAGGACCTCACATAGGTGTGTTGTGAGTTGATCGAGAACGGACGAGTATTAAGTATTTCTTCGATTATTGGGACGGGTTCCCTAGGACGTGTTCGGCTAGATATCTTCGATAGAGTGATGAAGATACCGTGTTCGTAGTTCGAGTCCGTGTGAGAGACTCCGAATTGACTGTAGCCGAGAATATTTGCGGTTCGCAGATAGCATGATGCGACGTCAAGTGGACGATAATGAAGACGAGTGGAGCAAGAGGTTCGTGCGAGACATTAACGAGCTGTTGTTACTCCCTGTTGAGATTAGAGATCGGATATGTGTACAGAGGCGTTGAGATACAGCCAGTTTCTGAGGAAAAGTTGTGTTGAGAATGCAGATGTCCAGAGAACGAGAAAGATTATGTAAGAGTACCAGCCTCCGTATAGTTCACGTAGGCGAGATCGGAAGAGACCTTGAGCCGGTTCCTTCCATGACACTGCTGCAATAAGATTTGCACCGAGGATCAGATGTGTTATGTGTATTCTGAGGACCCAGAGACAGAGGATGTCAGACCGTGGGCAGGAGGCGAGCGGATGTTCTTGCTCTGCCAGTTTGGGCGCACCGACTTTTTCTTCGACATTGTAGGAGGTGTACCTCAATGTCATTTGTTGCGATTTGCGTTGTGATCCGAGTATCACGCTTATATCGCTTGGATTTTGTGTTTCATGATATTTTGTGCACTATGACTGCACTTACTGGGTATTTACATTTTGTGCATAGTTGTTGCACTGGATATACGTTTTACACACTGTTGTATTAGTTCGTGATTTGTGCATATCTATTTGCACTTGATATTGATTTTGTGCCTTAGCTGCACATGTTTATGATTTCGTGGATTTCATACAGCTGATTTGATATATGCGTGTGGTACGCACTCGATTTGATTTTTGCACTCGGTATAGCTCATATGTGCTTGCAGTGCATTGATACGTGTTTTGTGCACGCAGTTACACACTTTTATGATTTTTATACACCTTGGTACGCTCGTGTGGTTTTCATACGCATTTGAGTTATTGATGATATTTCGTGCACGGGATGCACAGGATTTGATATTTCGTGCACTGGATGCACAGGATTGGTATTTCGTGCATTGGTTGCACTCGATTTATGCCTTTGAGCATTCATTTTACCGGATTTGTGCTTTCGTACGCGTGCATACTTGATGTTCGTTTTCGTGCATGCTACTGCACTTGATGCTTATTACGGACCTGACGCGCTTGGGTCGGATTTTGCGCATATTAGGCGCTTGATTTAGATTTTTATTCGTGCATATGGGATGCACTTGATTCAGATTGTATTTGTGCATGACGGATGCACTTGAGTTGGATTTTCGCCATGTTGAGCGCATGATATGAGATGTGATTTGTGCACACCGGATGTACTCGATTGGGATTTTCGTTCGTGCATGACAGTTGCACTGGTTGAGATTTTCGTGCACTATAGATGCACTAGATGTTGTTGTCGTCCACACCTGTTGCACTAGACAGATGCTTTTGTGCACACCAGTTGCACTTAGTTTTTCTTTCGTGCATATTGGCACTTGTATTTGGATTTGATTTCCGTGCGCACCAGACGCACGTGATTGTTGGATACGCCTTTTGAGGCTGATTTTGCTTTTTAGCACTTTGTTTTCATGATGAGGCCCTATACTTTGTAGTACCTTAACAAGACTGGTCCGAGGACGGTACCTGTGTACTTTGCATGCATAAAAAGTTTACCAAGAGGTTTTCAAAAAGGAGCTATAGTCTCGCTATTTCTTACGTGTCTGCGAGTGACACGAACGTTTACAAAATAAAACCTTTTGGGATATTTAAAAAAAAAAGGGCGGGACGCATATTTTGGAAAAACATATATGCTAGTATATTATTACTTTACAAATGAGCATCCGTCACTTGTGCCATGAGTTACGCATTTCGCGGCAATTCAGAAAGGATTATGCATATGATTTATTCGGTTTTTGGAGATTTCTCGAACATGATGCGTACTATATATGTGTATTATAGTATTTGATTAGTGCATATGAGATTTCGCTAGTGGATTTGAGATTTGAATCTCCTTTGTGACTCTGATGATATGCGTGCAAGTACGTTGATTTGCGTGACGCTTGACGGAGATCGGTTTTGAGTTTAGTACTCATTTTTCCGGCGCGCAGGATGCGCTGTTGTTCTCTGTTTCTTCCGTTATTTCGGAACCCCGTTGATTTAGCTGTTTTTTGCAATGTTTTAGCATTTGGGGGTTTAAATTTAAATTTAAATTCGGGGACCGAATTTCTTTAAGGGGGGAAGATTGTAACGTTTTAGAAATCGTTATGCAAATTTTTCCGTTTTAGGGTAAAATAGTCGGTATTTTCCGTTTTAACCGATTTTGATCAAATTTCCGTATAAACTTGCCGGCACCTAGTTTAGCTAAAATAAATCTAGTGCGCGAGCTTTGAGGGTATATGGGAAGTTTTGGTTCAAATAGAATTTTTCCTTAATAAAATATTATTTTAAGTGGTAAATTATACACGTAAATTGTGGTAATCACTTCTAGTGAGAATCATTGCTAATCTAATCGCTAGAATTAGTTTATAACCTTCTTTTTTTAATATCTAGATATTTTGTGATGACCAATGATTTAAATTTTAAAAAGAAAAGAAAAGAATGAAAATGTGGCTTAAAGCATTTATTAGCATTTAATGCTAGTTTTTAGCTAGAAAATTCTACATTTTATTCACAAAGCCCCCCTCCTTTGTGTTGGCTGAGCCTCATCATGGTGCTGCCCTTCCATTTGCCTTGCCCAATTTCATCAATTCCAGGCTCATAAAATCACCAAAAATCCTCAAATAATCCTACAAAATTCCTAAATAAATCATTACCCATTATTCTTCATCTTTAATCTAGCATGGATCTTCAAGAAAAGCATCATTTTGGAGGGTTAATTTTGGTGATTTTGCAAAAATTGAGATCTTGTTTGTGAGGTATAAAACATAACCCTAATCTTTTAAATTGTTGCTTAATTTTTAAGCTTGCTTAATTAAGTGCTAATTATTGCTTTAAAGTTCATGTGTAATTAATTCATGTTAATTATTATGAAATCAAGTTAGGGTTTTGATGTGTTTATGTTGTTAAGCAAGATATGTAGACTTGGAAAAGTTAAGTATATTGTGAAAATGATAATTGTTATTTTTCCTAATCGCCTTTTTAAGCTTAATCGCAAACTAGGTTTTTCTAACTCATTTTTGGGAAAGATTAAAATTATGGATATGGTTTGGATAACTTAGTTATGCTTATTGGCGATGTTTGCGATCGCTAGAATTGTTAAATTTCTAGACTTGTGCTAAATTGAGATAAAATGATATAACTGCTTACTAGCTTTTCGGTAAAATTTGACATGGGTTTTAAATGAAAATGGAGATGACGTAAATATTAATACCTACGATATTTATTGTGTTTGTAAATGCGTATTAGTATTATTGGGTTTTTAATGGGGCAGCTTTCATGTATAGCGACCCTATTTAGGGTTTCGGCTATGTTTACGGTATTTGGATTCTTGGTTTTGAGTTTTGGATGTTATACTTGGTCGTTGGATGTTTGTACGTCAACGACAAGTGTAGTTAATTGTTTTGCATGTGTAGGCTATAGGTTCTAATCTATGAGCACACCGCGTGCCGTTTTGGATTTCGGAATTTGATATTAATAGCGTTGCGAATTCGTATTGATTGTAGGTACCTTCGCGTGGATTCCGAGACGACGAAGCACATCGACTATGGCTAAGCGAGGAGTTTAGCAGGTGAGTAGATTTATATCTACCGGGGAAGTCGGGTGGATGGCGTATAGCACCCCCGCAAATATTGGATTGAAAGATCGTTTGATTATTATATCCTGATAATGAGATGCGACTGATGTGATTGTAAGTTTTGCTAGATAATATGATAGAAGTGAACACTAGTGAACATATATGTTTAGGAGAACATGAAATGATAAGTGAGTCATGATAAGTAAGATTTCGGAAGAGGACAAGTGTGATGTTCTTTAATTGTGATGTGAGATATTAATGTGATGAACGAGTATACAATGTGATATGATGACTTAGTATGATATGTCATTATATGGATTCGAGTCGATACGTGATTGTTGATACCTTTGTAGGTCCCCTGATACGAGGTTGACATGGATGTGACCTGAGAGATAGGTATATATTTTTATAGATAATGATTGCATAATGAGCGATATGCCGTACGAGACTTAGATCCGTACCCCGATATTGTATAGGTCGATAGAATCCCTATTTGTTAATGTCGCTTTACGTTAGATTACTGTACGCGATGACTTTTACCTGTTGATTTATCATACCTTTGATTAGAGAATGTCGTACGATGGATTGTACCGTACGTGATGTTGTGAGGCAGGATACCGATTGATAGATTCACCGACTCGGTCTTGTTGATATGTATACCCCATAGCATTTGATTCATTATATGCATTATGCTGCATTCATGCTATTCTCATTACATTTCTTATACCTGTGCTAGTACACTACACCATTATCGATGATGCGTATGTTACACTTACACAGATTGCCGGCGCACACACTTCTTCATCGATAATTGCTATGTCACTTACACAGTAGAATTGCTATATCATGTTATGATATACTGCCATGTTCATATCACTATACTAGGTTGCATGATATATTGACATGTACACCCACATATTTCGCTACAGCTACATGTACATCATGCATACATACTGACATGTACACCCATATATCTCGCTACAGTTGCATATACCCCTAGGTGGTATTGCATTGACATGTGATATTGAGACGTTGACTATTGCGCCATTGCACTTATGAAATGCATCATACATACTTGATTACATGTAGATACTTATACCTTGCTACAATTACATGTACACTTCATATGATGCTGCACTTGTTTTTACAAAGGAGGCGCTGCCGAAATTTTTATGAAAACCAAGAAAAAGAGTTAAGTGAAGTTTCAAGGATTTTTACTTAAGTTTCTAAATGTTGTAAATGTTTTCTTTCTTACTTCTATTGTAAGGTTTAGATTTCTGGGTTTCGGCTTACTTAGGTTACGTTACGCCTGTAGACGTTGCGTAATTTATGTGCCGGTCACAAGCTAATATTTTGGGTCGTGACAAAATCCAATTAGTAACACTACCGTACAGTCCGGTCTCTTCATCAAATATGTCGCATATCTCATCTGGGGGTGGTAAACGTCGGACCCCAATAACTCTATAAGTCATGCCGATATGAGGCTCATAACTGGTCGAGAAACTACTGATAACATTTACCAGTAAATCTCATAAACAGCCCTGGCCAGGAAGTTTCCTGTTATAGCCAATCGAGCACCGCGCAACATCAACTCCCCATACCGGGAGAGACAAAATCCCCTCCTATCGCTCATTGCCTCCATGTGACTCGGGACTGTACCCAAAAACCACCGTTTTGCACGTCTTCTTGAACGTGGTAAGGTGAAAATTAAAGCACAGTGGGAATCACACAAGACTCTATGACGATCTCGGGTCGACAGACTAACATGTACCAGTGTCACCAGAGAACTGCCATCTGACGTGAGGTATAATACCATCTAGGAGTTCTCGGCGATTTCGTCTAGTGTACCCAGTCTCTATTGAGCACCCATATACCATCTCTGATGTCAAACACCAATGGATATGGGATCATCCATCGCCCATCTACATGGGTCGAGAAGCTATACGCCAGTCTACTCTGGTATATCGATGCCCCGTTTCGATACACCCACGACTATGGACATTAAAGGATGTACTTACCGACTACCTTTGTCCCACTAGTATGATCCGCATCATAATCCAGGTAGTCAAGTACACATCCTAAGGGCTTTATCAACATATAATAGAGAGACAATTAGTGTACATGTTAAGATAAAGAGTAACCAGATAGCATACTATCATGTCGAGCAAGAAAGTCCTCCCTATATATGTCCAAGTATCCACTACAATATACATCTCATGTACAGTAATGGCCTCTAGGGCATACATAAAACTAACAGTTACATGCAGCTAACATCACTAACGTGCTTGTGTTTTACACCATTCGTAGGGTTGATCTAAAATTGTTTTAGATTCAATCGGATATGATCATGTAACTCATTGTCAGCGTATTGTTGAGTATTTAGAGTCTCATAAAGAAAGTACCCGACAGGGTGAATCAATGATGTAGTGTGTGTATATGTAACATTTCAGAAAGATAAAATATTATTTTTGGAATTATAATATTAAAATAATATATTTCGTGAAAACTATTCGATTTGCGAATTTAGGGTTTTCGTAAAATGGTATAATCATATACCAATATTTGGAAAATATTTTCAGATTAATATGTATTAATTACTAAAAAGGTATTTATTTGGATCTGGGCATTTTATAAATAATTATGCAAGTTTATATTAAACTTGATTAGTGCACTACTAATCATGATTAAGCCAAATCCGTATTTTTAATTAGCCATGCTGGTGCACTATGATATGTTGCATTTTGTTGCATGTTGCTTCTTTTGTATTATGGGTATTTGGTTTTATTTAGTTGTGAGAGAAAATGAAAAGAAAAAGAGTATGGTAATTGCGGAGGGGGGGGGGGACACATGATGGCTTGTGAAAGTATGAGAGAGAGAGAGAGAGGGTATGGCTCCTACACCCTTGACCATTCCTCATTCTTTTCTTCACTTCTTCAACTCCTCCATCCTCATCTTCTTCTCCTCCTCCTTCACCCTCCTCTACCTCCATGAAACCACATCAAATTTTTATCAAAACCCCATGTTGCCTTCACAAAAAATGATCCCCACCTCATCCTACACCACATGGCAAGTTCAAGTTTGGATTTTGAGCACTTGGAGCATCTAGGGTTTTTCTTGAGTTACTTCCAAGAGGTATAACTCCACTTCTCTTCTTTCTAATTAGTTTCCAAACCTTTTAGTTTAGTTTAGAGTTCGAATTAGGGAGTTTTGTGATCTTAGAATTTTCTAGGTTGATGTTTAGTGGATGTGTGGACTTGTAAAGAGGCAATTGAGATTTAGTTAGTGTTTACAAGGCTTTAGTAATGATTTTCTGGCCAAACTAGAAGACTAGAACCCAAAACCAAGAACTTAGAATTTGCCCGATCTTGGAATTTCGACTGATTGTGATGATGTTTTGGAATCTGGAGTGACCCGAGAGCCCCATAAAATAAGTTCCCATGACAGAGAGACGAGCAGGCAACCAGAAACACCCCCTGAAACCTGAGCCCCTCCCCTTCAATCATGGCCGCAGATTTACTTGATTTAGCCGCAAATTGCGGCCAAGTCATGGTGGAAACGTGTGAATTTTGGACCATAGCATGCTTATCTAATATCTAGAGCAACCATGTATGCAAAATCTCCTAGTTTGACCTAGGGTAGAATCTGGGAGTGGTTTTCCTAGGTTGCTGTTTTCGTGTTTTGCGATTTCTGAAACTTGGTTTTGGTATTTGAGCTTGCATCTCGTCGTTGGACATTTGTACGTCAACGATGAGGGTTATCTGGTTGTTTTGCATGCGTAGGCAATAGGTTCTAACCTATGAGCACATCGCGTGCCGTATCGGTTTTCGAACTTAATTTTAATTGCATTTCGATGTGTTTTGATTGTAGATACCTCTGCGTTGACTTCCGAGACGATGAAGCACATCGACTTCGGCTAAGCAAGGAGATTGCAGGTGAGTAGATTTATATCTACGGGGGAAGTCGGGTGGATGGCGTATAGCACCCCCGCAACTAATGATGAATGACCGATATATAAGTTATAGTTTAGAAAAAACTATGGATGATTGTTCAACGCCGGAAACCGGGAAGACGAGACTGTCTTGCCTGAATCTGGGGGCAGATGCTATTTGGTGCTATCCGTCCACCTCTCTGAAGATGCCAAGTTGATTTATGGCACCATGTATCGAAGGTTTAAACGGATGCGGCCGATATGGCAGACTTCATCAGATTCCCCCTCGTTTGAGGGGTTTTTGATTGTGGGGACGCTCTTCCCTGCAGGCGCAAGCCCCTGCAGTTAATTACGCTACCGCATCGCGGTAACAACTTTCTCCTTCTTCAGCTGGTCACTTCGTGTCGTGGGTGTTTATTTTATTTGTGGTTGCCCGTGGATTGTATACGGAGACTAATTTGTGTTGTCGCCCGTAGGACGTAGATTAGTCCAAATCCGTATTTTCTTAGATTTGGGTTTTGGGGTTTTGGTTTAAGAATACGTTAGCCTTATTTGAGGCTAAGATCAACTAAACGTTTGTTAGGAATACGTTAGTCTAATTTTCAGACTAAGATCGACTTAACGGGATCGTTTAGATCCAACAAGAGAGCATTTGGGCTCTATTGTCTAGTTTAGAGACATTGTGGTCGATTGCCAGTTTAAGGACATGGTGGTCCAACATTCCCATTTTGATGACGAATATTAGTTTAAGGACATTTCGGTCCAACATTCCCATTTTGGGGACGAATATTAGTTTTAAGGACATTTCGGTCCAACATTCCCATTTTGGGGACGAATATTAGTTTAAGGACATTTCGGTCCATGAGTTTAAGGAACGCACAGTCCGTAGCAATGTATGGTTGTCGGGGCCCATCGCCTCTCTGACGACGTTGAAGGATTACAACGACAAATATCAGAGGAGTTCAGAGATGTACCCTTGAACCGGGTGTAAATTGATTTGGGAGAGCAGTTGTGCTCAGTTCAATTTAAATTGAGGACTTATGGCCATAATTGGGCTAAGTCCATTTGAAAATGTTCAACATTTTATTTATATTTGGCCTGTTAGGCCTTTGTTTGAGCTATGCCCTTTTTAAACAATGCATAGCATTGGGCTTTTTATTTAAATGCATGTCATTTATATTAGGCCTGTTAGGCTTCTTAATTTGGTCTGTTAGACTTTTTAATTGGGCTCTGCCCTTTCTCAATATTGCACAACATTTGTTTTTTTGACAGTGCGCCACGTGGCCTGTCAGGCGCTCTGCGCCAATTTAAGAGCGCAAGGCGCCAACGCATGTGGAGGTGACACGTGTCACGCTCTGCTGAGTGCAAGTCTGTTAGCGCAGTGCGCCGCGCCAGTGCGCTGCGCCAGTGCGCTGCTGACACGTGGCGCGCTCTGGGGCAGTGCGCCAATTCAAGTACGCAGCGCTATGTTTTTAGGAGCGCAAGGCGCAGATTGATACGTGGCGCTCTCTGGTGACTTACGCCAGTGCAAATTAAGAGTGCAAGACACTGTTCAATAGCGCAGAGCGCATCTTGATCTAATTAAGATCAAAGAAACAAGTTTTTCTTGTTCTAAAGAGGTTCTACCTCAAGATTCAAGAACCAATGGTTCATCAAAAGGCTATGCCTTTATATAGATCAAAAGATCTAATAATGAAGTAAATTACTTCTTTTATCTTTTATGATTGGATCTTTTTCGATCTTTTTCTTTTTATTGAAGATCTTGATCTTGTTATTAGATCTTTGATCTTTTTAGAAGAAATTCTTCTTTTTTGTGAGGTATTTTATCTCTGTTTTTTCGAGAATCAAATTCTTTATCTTGAAGAAGATGATCTTCTTTCTTCAATGGCTTGCCTTTTTAATTTTTTCAGAGTTCTCCCCTTTTTTCTCTTTTTGTCTATCCGTGTCTCTGAGACTTGGAGTCTAGGGGCTTTTATATAGGGCCAATTAGTTTGTTAGGTTAGTTATAGAGATCTTTCTCTAATTGATCCGGGGATATTTCCCCACCGTTGGATCTTTGATCCTAAGGCCTCTGTTTTACAGAAGACAATCTTCTTATTTTAATAAGATTGGAAAGATCTTTCTAGAATTTTAATTCTGATTAATTAAATAATTTATTATTTAAATTTTAGTGCTGGCGCAGTTGGCGCAAGCGCATCTGCGCTTGACACGTATCGCGCAGCGCAGAGCGCAGCGCAACTGCGCTGACACGTATCGCGCAGCGCAGAGCACAAGTTATCTGATGCGTTGCTTCCTTTATTTTTAAAATTTAAATTTTAAAAAGGAGCCTTGCTCTGATTGGGGTGCGCTGCCTTGGGCGCAGCGCCCCTTGCGCTGGCGTGTCTGCTTTTGACATGTGGCGCTCTGCGCGCAGCGCAAGGGATCTGAAGCGTTGCTTCACCTTTTTAATTTGAAATTCAAACAGAGCTTTGCTCTGATTGGGGGAAACAAATGCCCCCCACCGTTGCGCTCACGTGGCGCACACGTGAGTGCAGCGGTGGCAAGATCCGGACCGTTGGATCAACTCAGGAGTTGAAGGGGCGCTTAAGCGCCTATAAATAGGACCCTTGGTCCTCAGCAGATGATTATCATCTTCAAGAATTTTATTTTCAGAGCCTTGCTCTTGTTTTCCAGAACTCGAAGAGTTAAACTCTAGAAAATTTTTAGGTAAAAATTAACTTAAATTAAATTAAATTAATTTTAATTAATATAGCCTTGCTCTCATAGATGATCTAAAGAAAATCCCTTTGGGGTTTCATAAACAGAGCTTTGCTCTCAAGAATTTGTTTCAGGGTTTTTTAACCCATGAACATAGCTTTGCTCATTGACAGAATATAGATCTTTTGATCTTCTGATGATGAACTCTTAAGAGTTTTTCATAGATCTTTTAGATCCCAAACTTTAATTTTTAGAAATTAATTTTTCCTTTGATGGATTTTTCCATCATTATTACAGAGCTAGGCACTTTTAGGGAATTTTATTCCCTTATGACCAGAGTTTGATAAGTGTCACTCTGTGACAGAGCCTTGCTTTGAAAAGGGAGATTTTCTCCTTGTCTCAAGGGATTTCTCATTTAATGAGAATATTCTTTTGAGGATCTCCTCATTAATTGACAGTCTCATCCAATGATGAGGCTGTTTTATTAACTGATGCATTGTCATCTGGATTTTGTGGGCCCCCCCTTTGGTCCCATTTCCACTGCATTGCAGTGTGGTATAAATTTTAAAGTACCAAGCGTGGGAATTTTTAAAATTAACTTATGATGCTGATAACTGAATTTCGCTTTTTCTTGCAGGCACCATGTCTGCTGATCTTTCATTCCCATTCTTCCGCTCAGAGGGAGGATTCCCTGAGGCGCCAGTGGACCGGGAGGTTCTCGCTCTCATTAAGGATCACGACCCGGAGTATAAGAACCTTCATCTGTGGGGTAGGTGGTACAGTGAAATCATCAAGGGTCGCCGAAGCTTTTCTTGTGCGACGCCGTCAGAGCCGATCTCATCGATCTCATATGCAGATGCACCCCCGATGAACTATGCCGAGGAGGTCGTAAATTGGAATTCGGAGGATCTTCTTCAGCCTTCGATTGCTGCCATTCCCGTGCAGCCGCCGCCAGCTGTGGATATTCTGGGGCGGCGCATATGCCAGGGTGAAGCGCGCCCTTGGGGACAACCTTACAACATTCGATTGACCCCTCGACAATCGGCCGGGTATTTGCAGTGGGCCAGATACATCTTGTTAGCGAAGAAGACGCATTTGATGAAGATTGGCCTATACCCCGCAGTCTACGCTTCATTGTTCGAGTATCCTGTTCCTCCGACGTGGTGGGTTAATGCATTCGTGGAACTGTTAGTGTATATGCCCTAGGGGCCATTATTGTATCATACTAGTTTGTATATTACTTAATGGAAGCTTGGGATATTCACATGTATATATAACAGTCTTGCTAAACATGGTAGTATGCTACTTGGTTTTTCTATCTTAATATGTGAGTATACGTATTGATAGAGCTCTTAGGATCTTGCTTGACTACCAGCGTTGTGATGGCAGTCACACTAGTGGGGGCTGTGTAGTCTACAAGCACATCCTTATTCCGGTCCCTAGTCGTTGGATTATCGAGACAGAGCATCGATACTCCGGAGTAGACTAGTGTGTACGCTTCTCATCCCAGTTGGGGAGATGGTCTGTCCCACAGCCGTCAGTACGTCGTACTGGAGATGGTATGCAGGTGCTCGTTAGGTTACGGGTACACCGGACAGGACTCACAGGGAACAGTTGGTTGGTTTTATACCAGTCGTCAGTGAACAGTTCCCAGGTGACATGAGTACAGCATAGTCCGCAGACTTGACACTGCTACTTCGCCTCGAGTGTGTCCCACTGTTCTTAGATTGCTACCCTACCACGGCTCAAAGGAGTCGTGCAAACAGGTAGCAGTTGGGTGCAGTCCCGAGCACTTGGAGGCAGTGGCAGTTAGACAGGATTCGTCTCTCCCGGTATTGGGGGTTGATATCGCGCTGTGTCAGAGAGCCATTACGCAAAGTCCCTGGCCAGGGCAAGCGAGATTTGCTGGTAGGTTCCAGTAGTTTCTCAGGGTGTAATAGGCTTCCCTCCGACACGACTTATACCGCTATTAGGGGACTGACGCTTGCCGCCCCCTAGGCCCGATATGCGATAGTCTTGGACGAACGGACCGGACTGTATGGAGATTGTCACATCAGACTCAGTAGGAGTTCGAATGGGTTTCCTCATCGGCCTTCTTATCGATATCTACCTGGGGACCGTTACGTACAGCTAGTGCCGCTTGCGGTCTGTGGTTAAACTCACTGCTAGCGTAGTAGTCGAGTCTCTAGAGTCCCACACAGAGAGTTTCCCTACTCCAGGCTAAACGATATAGAGGTCGTATGGTTTTACGACAAGGGTTCGGACGCATACGTGTGTTTACACACGTACGACTTTCGGACAGTTTTTACCAGTCGGCTTTGGTTTAAGCCAGTTACTGGTATCCGGTTATTGGATTTATACAGTCTAAAGTTTTTCCGTATTTTTGCGGAAAGGAGGGGCGTTCTCGTAATTGCGCGAGAAGCTTCTAGAAGGTGGTGACTAAGGAGGTTTAGGTGGCATATACAATGAATGTGATTAGTGAGTCATATGGATGATTCATCCATGTCATTAATGCATGATAAATGCTTAATGACTCATGGAGTGAATCATCACTAGATATTATCAAGCATGGTTGTTAAATTGATTTATTTTTCTTTTCTTGATAAAAAGAAATGCTTGATATATATTATCATAACTCATTATTCTCACTTCATTATTATTCTCACCTTCTCTCTCCTCAAGCTCTCCCTCTTCAAATCCTAATCTTCCCCTCTCATGTGTTGAGTACAAGGATTAGTTAGACTACTTAATCCATAACCCTCTCTCTATTTCACCTAGCTTCTTTGATTAGCACTTAAAGAAGTTTAGTTGCCTCAAGTTTAGAGGCTAAGCTTGGAGTAAAGCTCTCGGGTGGATCTTCTACTACTTCGAGAAGGCCGAGGAGGAGGAGGAGTTCGCAAAGACGAAGGACACGATTCGTTAGGTATAATCCCTAAACATAGTAGTATAGAACTTCTATGTTTGTAGTTAGTTATCGTTTAGCTTCGATTCAAGCGGTTAGTCGATGTTTGTGCTTTAAACAAGTTCGTTTTTAAAATTTCCGCCTCCCCACAAGTATTGGGGTGTTGTACATCGACTTACAGTGGTATCAGAGCCTCGCTAAACAATAAATAACTTACTTGCAAATTTGTATGAATTTCGAACGGAAAAACGAAACCGGAAAAGCCCGAAATCACAAGTTTCTGTCGATTTTTAAATGAAGTCCAAAAATTTTTCAGGGATGTTCAGAAAGCTTGAAAAGACACTAGAAGAACACCCAAGAAAATTGGGCCCCTGAATCGCCTAAAGCGCCGCGGAACCGCGGCGGATCCCACCGATCCGCCGCGCTTCTGCCGCCGAGTTGGCGATTCAGGAACCCAATTTTCCTGTGTTGCTTCTATGTAATATTTGGTAGTTTCTGGAAGTTTTAATTCTTGCTCAGGTTTCAGATTTACAGAGAAGTATTGGAGCAAAATTAAAAGTGTTTAATCGATCGAAATTATACAGTATTTGCTTGTTGGATTATATCTGTGATTGTATAATATGTTCGTAAACCTCCCCTAACTGCTAGTATGTCGGTTGGCAGGGGGTTGCACATTTCTGTAATGGATTTTATCCGTTTGTGCATATGAACTGTGTTGGACTGTTGTGATGTATAGCCGGGGTTATGTGATGGGTTATTATTTAATTCATTTGATGTAAATGTAATTTGTTGTAATATTATTTTGCGGGGCACATCCAGGTTGCGGTTGTAGCCACCGTTATATTATTTTATTTTACTGTTTTTGCTCCCAGGACAGACCCAAGGTGGGGTGCACAAACTGCCGGGCGGGTAGTTTGCCACACCCGTAGGGGTCTTGGGTGGGGTAATGGCTATTTATCACAACTGTGTAATCCGTCTTTTGTTGCAGGCTCAAAACAAACACGGATTGCTTGCAAATCCAATTAAGTTCATCTGTGATCTGGAATGAATATCATTGCGTCAGACGAATGTAAAATATCTATATATATGATAGCTATTTTAGACGTCACTTATGTTTTACACCCGCGCTAGCCCAGTCCCCGCTCTGTCGTTAGTTAAGTAACCTAACGGGTGATGACGGGACCCAGTGGCGAATGCGGATGGCATAAGAGGACGTCATATTTTCGTTGTTCTCTGCAATGATAGGTTAATGATGGGACGCATTATCTATAATGCAAAGAAAATAAACCAAAGTTTTAATCGTTGGAACAATTTAAAAGAAACCACACGGTTAATTTTAAAAACAGATATTTTTAAATGCAGAGCTTTAACCACTCCTTTTAAAAGCTATCAGGTTCCTTCGGTTATATCAAGTTCACTACGTTCACAGTTTCGCCAAAACCATTCGTAGCCCTCCGTCATTTCATCTGGGTATTCAGTAGTATTCAAGCTATATATTTTGACCAACGCCAAGGCATAGTGTTTGGTAGCTGCTGGATATTCATTTGTTGCATAGATAGATGAGTTAGTTTGGGACAGTCGTATGATCATTTTGGCCAACGTCAAGGATATGTACGGATGGGTTCAAATTAACAAGATAATGATGGGTAGAACTTGATATGTGACTTATGATATTTTGACCAACGCCAAGGTCATAAGAGCATGGGGCAAAAATAAATATCGGGAATTTCTAAAGAAACTGAAATTTGCAAAGAGATGCATACCATTTTGAGTTTGATGAATGTTGGTAGCATTCCTACAACATTATCAGACGATGATATTTGGATCCCGATCCTACTGTGAGTATATGCTACTTATCAGGATATTCGTCACTTAACGATCAATGCTATAAACCAAGTAGGTGTCAAGAAAAGTGTCAGCGGGGTTACGCCCCCAGAGAAAAGAGGTTCTTTAATTAAGAAACTTCGCGAAAGCGTTAGAAAACCTCCCTCGAAGTATCGACACTAGCCTGGCTGAACGGTTAAGCAAGTATTGTACGGTGAGAATAGTCCTGGCTAATTCTTCTTTTATGGTTTGAGGAAGGATTCGAGAAACAGTGGGAGCCATCCAGTTTAGATAAACTAAAAACCACTCTAAACTTGCAAGAGCATCATGCTAAAGAGTTTTCTTCTCTCTCTCCTAATTGCAGCGACCCTGAAAATGACTGGACTTAAGTTACTTTTAGAGAAAAATATACTGACAGGACCAAACTATAAAGATTGGCTGCGGAATGTCAAAATGGCTTTGACCTATGACAAATTGGGGTACGTCCTCACCGCTACGGCACCTGCTGTCCCTGGTCCCAAATCCAGTAATGCGGATAAGGAAATCCGCAAAACCTGGGATTTCGATTGCGCGAAAGCCAAGTGCATCGTGCTTGCCTCGATGGACAATGAACATCAGAGGAGGCACGAGGATATGGAACTAGACGCCATATTTCTCCATACAAAGGAACTTTATGGAGAGCAATCTCGTATAGCAAGATACGAGACCTCAAAGAACTTGTTTCGAGCGAGGTTGGCTGTCGGGTCATCAGTAGGAGAACATGTCCTAAAGATGATCGGCTATATAGAAGAGCTCGCAAACCTTGGGACGACTTTGGATAATGAGCTCTATACAGACCTTATTCTCCAGTCCCTTCCTTCCACCTACGCCCAGTTTATCCTGAACTTCAACATTCAAAGAAAAGAAGTTGAACTTCCGGAACTCCTGAACATGTTAAGGAGTGCAGAGGGCACCTTGCAGAAGGCAAGGGAAACACCCGCTATGTTTGTTGGCGGTGCATCTTCTTCCGGGTCCAAGGCTAGGGCCAAAGGAAGGAAGAAGAAGGCCGTCCCCAGACCCAGAGGAGGTGTAAGTAAGGTGGGAGGGAAGGGAAAGAAAAAGTTGCCGGTACCAGTAGTGGCTCAGGATGAGTGCTTCCATTGTCATAGGAAAGGGCACTGGAAGAAGGATTGCAAGGCATGGATCGCCAAGAACCAAGGACCGAAGCAAGCTGTGGCTTCAACTTCAGGTGTGTTTGTAATTGAGAATTGTTTGTCAATCAACTCTACTTCCTGGGTATTGGATACCGGATCAGGATCTCATATTTGCAATTCATTGCAGGCACTGAGAAACCGTAGAGTGCTGAAAGAAGGTGATATGACCCTAAAGGTTGCTAACGGAGCTAGCGTGGGAGCTGCGTCCGTCGGGGATTATCACCTTGGATTGACGAGTGGACACATTTTGGTTTTACATAACTGTTTTTTTGTACCAAGCTTAACGTGTAATATCATATCAGTTTCCTTGTTATCAAATAAAGGTTATGATTTCACGTTTGTAAGAGATGTTGTTAACATCCACCTTAATCATGGTTTGATTGGGTCCGGTACACTAAATAACGGTATATATGTTTTAAACCAACTCCAAATTTTCAATGTCCAGAACACACTAAAAAGAAAGTCTCCAGATTTAAATAAAGCTTTCTTATGGTATTGTAGACTGGGTCACATCAATGAGAGAAGGTTGACTAAGTTGCATAGAGAAGGATATTTGGACTCGTTCGAATATCAAACTTATGACACTTGTCAATCTTGTCTCAAAGGAAAGATGACAAAGATGTAAGTCGATGTAGTACACCCCAGTACTTATGGGGAGGCGGAATTTACAAAAACTTATCAAGTTTAAACAACGAACATCGACTAACCGCTTGAATCGAAGCTAAACTCTAAATAACCGTATTCTATGAGTTTCTTTTCACAAAAGTGATTAGGGATTATACCTAATGAACCGGTCCTTCTTCTTTATGTCCTCCTTGGTTCTCCTCGGCCTTCTCTAGGTAGTAGACGATCCACCCGAGAGCAAAACTCCAAGCTAAACCTCTAACTTGAGGTAACTAATCAACTTTGATTGCTAATCAAAGATGAGAGAATGATAAAGAGTGTAGGTTATGGATTGTTTAGTCTAACTAAACCTTTGTTCTCAACACATGAGGATTAAGGTTAGTATCTTGAAGATGAGAGCTTGAGGAGAGAGAATGTGTGATATGATAATGAGAGAAGAGAGAGAGTGTATCATAATATTATGAAGCATTCTTATTATCTAAAAATCAATAAAGGAAATGAATAAGCATGCTTCACAAAATATCTTGTGATGATTCATTAACATGAGTCATTAAGCAATAAATGTGCATTAATGAAGTGAATGAATCACCACTATGACTCACTCTCTTTCCAAAACAAACCTCCTTAGTCACATCTTCTAGAAGCTTCTCGAGTAATTACGAGAACGCCCCTCCGATCCGTAAAAAATACGGAAAAACTTTAGACTGTAAAAATCCAATAACCGGATACCAGTAACTGGCTTAAACCAAAGCCGACTGGTAAAATCTGTCCGAAAGTCGTACGCGCGTAAACGCACGTATGTGTCCGAACCCTTTGTCGCAAAACCATGCAACCTCTATATCGTTTCGCCTGGAGTAGGAAACTCTCTGTGTGGGACTCTAGAGACTCGACTACTACGCTGGCAGTGGGTTTAACCACAGACCGTAAGCGGCACTAGCTGTACGTAACGGTCCCCAGGTAGTTGTCGATAAGAAGGCCGATGAGTAAACCCATCCGAACTCCTACTGAGTCTGATGTGACAATCTCCATACAGTCCGGTCCGTTCGTCCAAGACTATCGCATATCGGGCCTAGGGGGGCGGCAAGCGTCAGTCCCCTAATAGCGGTATAAGTCGTGTCGGAGTGAAGCCCATTACACCCTGAGAAACTGCTGGAACCTACCAGCAAATCTCGCTTGCCCTGGCCAGGGACTTTGCGTAATGGCTCTCTGACACAGCACGATATCTACTCCCAATACCGGGAGGGACGAATCCTGTCTAACCGCCACTGCCTCCAAGTGCTCGGGACTGCACCCAACTGCTACCTGTTTGCACGACTCCTTTGAGCCGTGGTAGGGTAGCAATCTAAGAACAGTGGGACACACTCGAGGCGAAGTAGCAGTGTCAAGTCTGCGGACTACGCTGTACTCATGTCACCTGGGAACTGTTCACTGACGACTGGTATCAAACCAACCAACAGTTCCCTGTGAGTCCTGTCCGGTGTACCCGTAACCTAACGAGCACCTGTATACTATCTCCAGTACGACGTACTGACGGTTGTGGGACAGACCATCTCCCCAACTGGGATGAGAAGCGTACACACCAGTCTACTCCGGAGTATCGATGCTCTATCTCGATAATCCAACGACCGGGGACCTGAATAAGGATGTGCTTGTAGACTACCCAGCCCCCACTAGTGTGACTGCCATCACAACGCTGGTAGACAAGCAAGATCCTAAGAGCTCTATCAATACGTACACTCACATATTAAGATAGAAAAACCAAGTAGCATACTACCATGTTTAGCAAGACTGTTATATACATGTGAATATCCCAAGCTTCCATTAAGTAATATACAAGCTAGTATGATACAGTAATGGCCTTCTAGGGCATAAACACTAACAATCTCCCACTTGCACTAGGGCCATGTACTGGCATATCGCAGACCAATGATCTCGAGCAGCCTCTCGAACTGAATCTGAGGAAGGGCCTTCGTGAATGGATCAGCAATGTTCTCTTCTGAAGCAACTCTCCGAACCTCGATCTCCTGACGATCAATGATCTCCCTGATCAGGTGATACCGCCTTAAGATGTGTCTGGACTTCTGATGGGACCTTGGTTCCTTCGCTAAAGCTATAGCTCCGTTGTTGTCGCAATACAGAGGTATTGGATCAACTATGGTAGGAACCACCTGAAGTTCTGTTAGGAACTTCTTCATCCAGACTGCTTCTTTTGCGGCATCGCAAGCAGCTATATACTCCGCTTCCATCGTCGAGTCAGCAACGGTGTCCTGCTTGGAGCTCTTCCAGCACACCGCCCCTCCATTGAGGGTAAAGACATAACCCGACATGGACTTGGAATCGTCCTTATCACTTTGGAAGCCGGAATCGGCAAAGGCCTCCAACCTGAGGTCTTTTCCGCCGTAAACCAAGAACATCTCCTTAGTCCTCCTCAGGTACTTGAGAATGTTCTTTACTGCTATCCAGTGTTTCTCCCCTGGGTCTGACTGATACCGGCTTACCACGCTTAGTGCGTAAGCTACATCTGGTCTGGTACACAACATCGCATACATTATAGAGCCTACCGCAGAAGCGTAGGGTATAATAGACATGCGTTCCCTTTCCAAATCAGTCTTGGGAGACATCTCTTTGGAGAGGGTGATTCCGTGACAAGCCGGTAGATTACCGCGCTTAGAATCTTCCATACTGAATCTTTTCAGTACAGTGTCGATATACCTGGACTGCGAAAGTCCCAACATCCTCTTGGATCTATCACGATAGATCCGGATCCCCAGAATGTAAGAGGCATCACCCAGGTCTTTCATGGAGAACCTGTGTGACAAGAATCCTTTGACAGATTGTAGCATAGGAATGTCATTTCCTATCAATAGAATGTCATCCACGTACAAGACGAGGAATACGACACTTCTGGCCACAACTTTACTATATATGCACGGTTCATCTGGATTTTTGATAAAGTCATATTCTTTGACTGTCTCATCAAAACAGATGTTCCAACTCCGCGATGCCTGCTTTAGTCCATAAATGGATTTAAGCAGCTTGCATACTTTCCCGCTGCTCCCACTCTGATTGAAACCCTCTGGCTGATCCATATAGACGCTCTCTTCTAAATTTCCATTCAGAAAAGCCGTCTTTACGTCCATCTGCCAGATTTCATAATCATGGAAGGCAGCAATAGCAAGAAGGACCCGAATGGATTTGAGCATAGCCACTGGAGAAAAAGTTTCGTCATAGTCCAAACCAGGTCTTTGACGAAAACCCTTTGCAACAAGTCTAGCCTTATAGGTTTCCACCTGTCCATCTACACCAATCTTTTTCTTGAAGATCCATTTGCATCCTATGGGTTTTACCCCATCTGGAGCAAAGTCCAAAGTCCATACTTTGTTGGTGTACATGGACTCCATCTCGGTCCGCATTGCATCTAGCCATCGTACCGAGTCGCCGCTCTGGATGGCCTGCTGGAAGTCAGTAGGTTCATCATCATCTATGATGCAATCCTCTCTATCCCCGTCTATGAGAAAACCGTAGTATCTCTCAGGCGGACGAGACGGCCTACTACTCCTGCGGAGGGGTGCGGGAATGTTCTGTTCTTCTTGAACCTCTGGTTCTACCAAACTTTCAGTAGCAGTTTGTGGTTCTGGAATTTCTTCCAGTTCTATTTCGCTCCCACTCTTCTGATTTTCTAAAAATTCAGTTTCTAAGAAGTGGGCATGACGAGAAACAAAAACCTTTTGTTCCTCTGCGTAATAGAAATAATATCCCTTGGAGTTCTTTGGATATCCCACAAGCTTACAC
Organism: Agapanthus africanus; assembly: GCA_030015575.1. Classification (NCBI taxonomy): domain Eukaryota; kingdom Viridiplantae; phylum Streptophyta; class Magnoliopsida; order Asparagales; family Amaryllidaceae; genus Agapanthus; species Agapanthus africanus. The sequence continues at coordinate 249,064,500 of JASDDO010000004.1, read as the reverse complement.
AGTACTGAGCGTGCCTCGAGCTTGTCCACATGCTGCTTTTTTACAAAAGCTGGACACCCCCATGTCCTAAAATGTTTTAGACAGGGTTTCTTCCCACTCCACATCTGATATGGTGTGGTAGGCACAGTCTTGGTTGGAACCTGGTTCAAAAGATATGCCGCTGATTCTAGCGCATAACCCCAGAAAGATCGCGGTAACTCAGCATTACTCATCATGGATCGTACCATATCCAATAGGGTTCGATTTCGTCTCTCCGATACACCGTTGTGCTGTGGAGTGTATGGAGGAGTAAGCTGAGAGAGAATTCCTTTCTCTTTTAGGTAACCTAGGAACTCGGCACTTAAGTATTCTCCACCTCGATCAGATCTTAGTGTTTTAATACTTTTGCCAGTTTGGTTTTCCGCTTCACTCTTAAATTCCAGGAATTTCTCAAAGGCCTCTGATTTATGCTTCATTAAGAAAACATATCCATACCTAGAGAAATCATCTGTAAAAGTAATGAAGTAGGAATAACCACCTCTCGCATGTGTAGACATTGGACCGCATACATCACTGTGTATGAGTCCTAAGAGCTCGCTCGCTCTTACTCCTTGTCCAGTGAATGGAGTCTTTGTCATCTTTCCTTTGAGACAAGATTGACAAGTGTCATAAGTTTGATATTCGAACGTGTCCAAATATCCTTCTCTATGCAACTTAGTCAACCTTCTCTCATTGATGTGACCCAGTCTACAATGCCATAAGAAAGCTTTATTTAAATCTGGAGACTTTCTTTTTAGTGTGTTCTGGACATTGAAAATTTGGAGTTGGTTTAACACATATATGCCGTTATTTAGAGTACCGGACCCAATCAAACCATGATTAAGGTGGATGTTGACAACATCTCTTACAAACGTGAAATCATAACCTTTATTTGATAACAAGGAAACTGATATGATATTACACGTTAAGCTGGGTACAAAATAACAGTTATGTAAAACCAAAATGTGTCCACTCGTCAATCCTAGGTGATAATCCCCGACGGACGCAGCTCCCACGCTAGCTCCGTTAGCAACCCTGAGGATCATATCACCTTCCTTCAGCACTCTACGGTTTCTCAGTGCCTGCAATGAATTGCAAATATGAGATCCTGACCCGGTATCCAATACCCAGGAAGTAGAGTTGATCGACAGACAATTCTCAATTACAAACACACCTGAAGTCGAAGCCACAGCCTGCTTCGGTTCCTGGTTCTTGGCGTTCCACGCCTTGCAATCCTTCTTCCAGTGCCCTTTCCTGTGACAATGGAAGCACTCATCCAGGCCAACTACCGGTGCTGCAATCTTTTTCTTTCCCTTCTTTCCCACCTTACTAACACCTCCTCTAGGTCTGGGTGCGGCCTTCTTCTTCCTTCCTTTGGCCCTAGCCTTGGACCCGGAAGAAGATGCTCCGCCAACAAACATAGCGGGTGTTTCCCTTGCCTTCTGCAAGGTGCCCTCTGCACTCCTTAACATGTTCAGGAGTTCCGCAAGTTCAACTTCTTTTCCTTGAAGATTGAAGTTGAGGATAAACTGGGCGTAGGTGGGAGGAAGGGACTGGAGAACAAGGTCTGTATAGAGCTCATTATCCAAAGTCGTCCCAAGGTCTGCGAGCTCTTCTATATAGCCAATCATTTGTAGGACATGTTCACCTACCGATGATCCGACAGCCAACCTCGCTCGAAATAATTTCTTTGAGGTCTCGTATCTTGCTATACGAGACTGCTCTCCATAAAGTTCCTTTGTATGGAGAAATATGCCATCTAAGGACATATCCTCGTGCCTCCTCTGATGTTCATTATTCATCGAGGCAAGCACGATGCACTTGGCTCTCGCGCAATCTAAATCCCAGGTTTTGCGGATTTCCTTATCCGCATTACTGGATTTGGGACCAGGGACAGCAGGTGCCGTAGCGGTGAGGATGTACCCCAATTTGTCGTAGGTCAAGGCCATCTTGACATTCCGCAGCCAATCTTTATAGTTTGGCCCCGTCAGTATATTTTTCTCTAAAAGTAACTTAAGTCCAGTCATTTTCAGGGTCGCTGCAATTAGGAGAGAGAGAAGAAAACTCTTTAGCATGATGCTCTTGCAAGTTTAGAGTGGTTTTTAGTTTATCTAAACTGGATGGCTCCCACTGTTTCTCGAATCCTTCCTCAAACCATAAAAGAAGAATTAGCCAAGACTATTCTCACCGTACAATACTTGCTTAACCGTTCAGCCAGGTCGGTGTCGATACTTCGAGGGAGGTTTTCCAACGCTTTCGCGAAGTTCCTTAATTAAAGAACCTCTTTTCTCTGGGGGCGTAACCCCGCTGACACTTTTCTGGACACCTACTAGGTTTATAGCATTGATCGTTAAGCGACGAATATCCTGATAAGTAGTATATACTCACAGTAGGATCGGGATCCAAATATCATCGTCTGATAATGTTGTAGGAATGCTACCAACATTCATCAAACTCAAAATGGTATGCATCTCTTTGCAAATTTCAGTTTCTTTAGAAATTCCCGATATTAGTTTTTGCCCCATGCTCTTATGACCTTGACTAAGGGCCAACAAATCATAAGTCACATGTCAAGTTCTGCCCATCATTATCCTGTTGATTTGAACCCATCCGTATACTCTTGACTAAGGGCCAACAAAGTAATACGACTGTCCCAAACCAACTCATCTATCTATGCAACAAATGAATACCCCAGCAGCTACCAATCACTATGTCTTGACTAAGGGCCAAACAAACATAGCTTGAATACTACTGACCATTCATAAGAAATGACGGAGGGCTACGACTGGTTTTGGCGAAACCGTGAACGTAGTGAACTTGATATAACCGAAGGAACCTGATAGCTTTTAAAAGGAGTGGTTAAATCTCCGCATTTAAAAATATCTGTTTTAAAAATAACCGAGTGGTTTCTTTTAAATTGTTCCAACGATTTAAACTTTGGTTTGTTTTACTTTGCATTATAGATAATGCGTCCCATCATTAACCTATCATTGCAGAAAACAACGAAAATACAACGTCCTCTTATGCCATCCGCATTCGCCACGGGGTCCCGTCATCACCCGTTAGGTTACTTAACTAACGACAGAGCGGGGGCTGGGCTAGCGCGGGTGTAAAACATAAGTGGCGTCTAAATAGCTATAATAAATATAGATATTTTACATTCGTCTGACGCAATGATATTCATTCCAGAACACAGATAAACAATATTGGATTTGCAAGCAATCTGTATTTCTTTTGAGCCTGCAAGAAAAGACAGATTACACAGTTGTGATGAATAGCCGTTTACCCCACCCTCGACCCCTACGGGTACGGCAAACTACCCACCCGGCAGTCTGTGTACCCCACCTTGGGTCAGTCCTAGGAGCAAAAACAGTAAAATGAAATAATACAACGGTGGCTACAACCGCAACCTGGAAGTGCCCCGCGAAAATAATATTACAACAAATTACATTTACAACAAATGAATTAAACGAAAACCCATTGCAAACCCCGGCTATACACCACAACAGTCCAATACAGTTTATATGCACAAACAGATATAACCATTTCAGAAATGTGCAACCCCCTGCCAACCGACATACTAGCAGTTGGGGGAGGTTTACGAACACATCAAACAATCACAGATATAATCCAATACGCAAATACTGTATTTTTCGATCGAATAAACAACTTCAATATTGCTCCAAAATCTGCTCTGTTAAACAGTAACCTGAGCAATAATTAAATATTCCAGAAAACCCCAAATGTCACAGGGGACCCACACAAGAAAGACGAGTCCATGACTCGGCCAAAGCGCCGCGGAAGCGCGGCAGATCCCACCGATCCGCCGCGGTTCCGCGGCCGAGTTGCCGATTCATGGGCTCGAATTTCTTGGGTGTTCTCCTGGACCCCTTTCTAGCTCTCTGAACACTCCAGAAAAATTTTAGGACTTCATTTTCAGTTCGACAGAAACTATACAGAATTAGGGTTTTCCGGCTTCGTTTTTTCGTTCGAAATTCGTACAAATTTGCGATTAAGTTATTTAGTGTTTAGCGAGGCTCTGATACCACTGTAAGTCGATGTAGTACACCCCAGTACTTATGGGGAGGCGGAATTTACAAAAACTTATCAAGTTTAAACAACGAACATCGACTAACCGCTTGAATCGAAGCTAAACTCTAAATAACCGTATTCTATGAGTTTCTTTTCACAAAAGTGATTAGGGATTATACCTAATGAACCGGTCCTTCTTCTTTATGTCCTCCTTGGTTCTCCTCGGCCTTCTCTAGGTAGTAGACGATCCACCCGAGAGCAAAACTCCAAGCTAAACCTCTAACTTGAGGTAACTAATCAACTTTGATTGCTAATCAAAGATGAGAGAATGATAAAGAGTGTAGGTTATGGATTGTTTAGTCTAACTAAACCTTTGTTCTCAACACATGAGGATTAAGGTTAGTATCTTGAAGATGAGAGCTTGAGGAGAGAGAATGTGTGATATGATAATGAGAGAAGAGAGAGAGTGTATCATAATATTATGAAGCATTCTTATTATCTAAAAATCAATAAAGGAAATGAATAAGCATGCTTCACAAAATATCTTGTGATGATTCATTAACATGAGTCATTAAGCAATAAATGTGCATTAATGAAGTGAATGAATCACCACTATGACTCACTCTCTTTCCAAAACAAACCTCCTTAGTCACATCTTCTAGAAGCTTCTCGAGTAATTACGAGAACGCCCCTCCGATCCGTAAAAAATACGGAAAAACTTTAGACTGTAAAAATCCAATAACCGGATACCAGTAACTGGCTTAAACCAAAGCCGACTGGTAAAATCTGTCCGAAAGTCGTACGCGCGTAAACGCACGTATGTGTCCGAACCCTTTGTCGCAAAACCATGCAACCTCTATATCGTTTCGCCTGGAGTAGGAAACTCTCTGTGTGGGACTCTAGAGACTCGACTACTACGCTGGCAGTGGGTTTAACCACAGACCGTAAGCGGCACTAGCTGTACGTAACGGTCCCCAGGTAGTTGTCGATAAGAAGGCCGATGAGTAAACCCATCCGAACTCCTACTGAGTCTGATGTGACAATCTCCATACAGTCCGGTCCGTTCGTCCAAGACTATCGCATATCGGGCCTAGGGGGGCGGCAAGCGTCAGTCCCCTAATAGCGGTATAAGTCGTGTCGGAGTGAAGCCCATTACACCCTGAGAAACTGCTGGAACCTACCAGCAAATCTCGCTTGCCCTGGCCAGGGACTTTGCGTAATGGCTCTCTGACACAGCACGATATCTACTCCCAATACCGGGAGGGACGAATCCTGTCTAACCGCCACTGCCTCCAAGTGCTCGGGACTGCACCCAACTGCTACCTGTTTGCACGACTCCTTTGAGCCGTGGTAGGGTAGCAATCTAAGAACAGTGGGACACACTCGAGGCGAAGTAGCAGTGTCAAGTCTGCGGACTACGCTGTACTCATGTCACCTGGGAACTGTTCACTGACGACTGGTATCAAACCAACCAACAGTTCCCTGTGAGTCCTGTCCGGTGTACCCGTAACCTAACGAGCACCTGTATACTATCTCCAGTACGACGTACTGACGGTTGTGGGACAGACCATCTCCCCAACTGGGATGAGAAGCGTACACACCAGTCTACTCCGGAGTATCGATGCTCTATCTCGATAATCCAACGACCGGGGACCTGAATAAGGATGTGCTTGTAGACTACCCAGCCCCCACTAGTGTGACTGCCATCACAACGCTGGTAGACAAGCAAGATCCTAAGAGCTCTATCAATACGTACACTCACATATTAAGATAGAAAAACCAAGTAGCATACTACCATGTTTAGCAAGACTGTTATATACATGTGAATATCCCAAGCTTCCATTAAGTAATATACAAGCTAGTATGATACAGTAATGGCCTTCTAGGGCATAAACACTAACAAAAGACTCCATTTACTGGACAAGGAGTAAGAGCGAGCGAGCTCTTAGGACTCATACACAACGATGTATGTGGTCCAATGTCTACACATGCAAGAGGTGGTTTTTCCTATTTCATTACTTTCACGGATGATTACTCAAGATACGGATTCATTTATTTGATGAAACATAAATCCGAGTCTTTTGAGAAATTCCAAGAGTATAAGAATGAAGTAGAAAACCAAACCGGCAAAAGTATCAAGACACTAAGATCTGATCGAGGTGGTGAATACTTGAGTGCCGAGTTCCTAGGTTACCTAAAAGAGAAAGGAATTCTCTCTCAGCTTACTCCTCCATACACTCCACAGCATAACGGTGTATCGGAGAGACGGAATCGAACCCTATTGGATATGGTACGATCCATGATGAGTAATGCTGAGTTACCGCGATCTTTCTGGGGTTATGCGCTAGAATCAGCGGCATATCTTTTGAACATGGTTCCTACCAAGACTGTGCCTACCACGCCATATCAGATGTGGAGTGGGAAGAAACCCTATCTTCAGTATCTGAAAATATGGGGATGTCCAGCTTTTGTTAAAAAGCAGCATGTGGACAAGCTCGAGGCACGATCAGTAAAGTGTAAGTTTGTGGGATATCCAAAGAACTCCAAGGGGTATCTATTCTATTACGCAGAGGAACAGAAGGTGTTTGTTTCTCGAAATGCCCATTTTCTAGAATATCAGTTTTTAGAGAAGGAAATAAGTGGGAGCGAAATAGAACTGGAAGAAATTCCAGAACTACAAACTAATACTGAAAGTTTGGTAGAACCGGTAGTTCAAGAAGAACAGGACATTCCCGCACCCCTCCGCAGGAGTAGTAGGCCGTCTCATCCGCCTGAGAGATACTACGGTTTTCTCATAGATGGGGATAGAGAGGATTGCATCATAGATGATGATGAACCTACTGACTTCCAGCAGGCCATCCAGAGCGGCGACTCGGTACGATGGCTAGATGCAATGCGGACCGAAATGGAGTCCATGTACACCAACAAAGTATGGACTTTGGACTTTGCTCCAGATAGGGTAAAACCCATAGGATGCAAATGGATCTTCAAGAAAAAGATTGGTGTAGATGGACAGGTGGAAACCTATAAGGCTAGACTTGTTGCAAAGGGTTTTCGTCAAAGACCTGGTTTGGACTATGAAGAAACTTTTTCTCCAGTAGGTATGCTCAAATCCATTCGGGTCCTTCTTGCTATTGCTGCCTTCCATGATTATGAAATCTGGCAGATGGACTTAAAGACGGCTTTTCTGAATGGAAATTTAGAAGAGTGCGTCTATATGGATCAGCCAGAGGGTTTCAATCAGAGTGGGAGCAGCGGGAAAGTATGCAAGCTGCTTAAGTCCATTTATGGACTAAAGCAGGTATCGCGGAGTTGGAACATCTGTTTTGATGAGACAGTCAAAGAATATGACTTTATCAAAAATCCAGATGAACCGTGCATATATAGTAAAGTTGTAGCCAGAAGTGTCGTATTCCTCGTCTTGTACGTGGATGACATTCTATTGATAGGAAATGACATTCCTATGCTACAATCTGTCAAAGGATTCTTGTCACACAGGTTCTCCATGAAAGACCTGGGTGATGCCTCTTACATTCTGGGGATCCGGATCTATCGTGATAGATCCAAGAGGATGTTGGGACTTTCGCAGTCCAGGTATATCGACACTATACTGAAAAGATTCAGTATGGAAGATTCTAAGCGCGGTAATCTACCGGCTTGTCACGGAATCACCCTCTCCAAAGAGATGTCTCCCAAGACTGATTTGGAAAGGGAACGCATGTCTATTATACCCTACGCTTTTGCGGTAGGCTCTATAATGTATGCGATGTTATGCACCAGACCAGATGTAGCTTACGCACTGAGCGTGGTAAGCCGGTATCAGTCAGACCCAGGGGAGAAGCACTGGATAGCAGTAAAGAACATTCTCAAGTACCTGAGAAGGACTAAGGAGATGTTCTTGGTTTACGGCGGAAAAGACCTCAGGTTGGAGGCCTTTGCTGATTCCGGCTTCCAGAGTGATAAGGACGATTCCAAGTCCATGTCGGGTTATGTCTTTACCCTCAATGGAGGGGCGGTGTGCTGGAAGAGTTCCAAGCAGGACACCGTTGCTGACTCGACGATGGAAGTGGAGTATATAGCTGCTTGCGATGCCGCAAAAGAAGCAGTCTGGATGAAGAAGTTCCTTACAGAACTTCAGGTGGTTCCTACCATAGTTGATCCAATACCTCTGTATTGCGACAACAATGGAGCTATAGCTTTAGCGAAGGAACCAAGGTCCCATCAGAAGTTCAGAAACATCTTAAGGCGGTATCACCTGATCAGGGAGATCATTGATCATCAGGAGATCGAGGTTCGGAGAGTTGCTTCTGAAGAGAACATTGCTGATCCATTCACGAAGGCCCTAACTCAGATTCAGTTCGAGAGGCTACTCGAGATCATTGGTCTTCGATATGCCAGTACATGGCCCTAGTGCAAGTGGGAGATTGTTAGTGTATATGCCCTAGGGGCCATTATTGTATCATACTAGTTTGTATATTACTTAATGGAAGCTTGGGATATTCACATGTATATATAACAGTCTTGCTAAACATGGTAGTATGCTACTTAGTTTTTCTATCTTAATATGTGAGTATACGTATTGATAGAGCTCTTAGGATCTTGCTTGACTACCAGCGTTGTGATGGCAGTCACACTAGTGGGGGCTGGGTAGTCTACAAGCACATCCTTATTCAGGTCCCTAGTCGTTGGATTATCGAGATAGAGCATCGATACTCCGGAGTAGACTAGTGTGTACGCTTCTCATCCCAGTTGGGGAGATGGTCTGTCCCACAGCCGTCAGTACATCGTACTGGAGATAGTATGCAGGTGCTCGTTAGGTTACGGGTACACCGGACATGACTCACAGGGAACTGTTGGTTGGTTTTATACCAGTCGTCAGTGAACAGTTCCCAGGTGACATGAGTACAGCATAGTCCGCAGACTTGACACTGCTACTTCGCCTCGAGTGTGTCCCACTGTTTTTAGATTGCTACCCTACCACGGCTCAAAGGAGTCATGCAAACAGGTAGCAGTTGGGTGCAGTCCCGAGCACTTGGAGGCAATGGCAGTTAGACAGGATTCGTCTCTCCCGGTATTGGGGGTTGATATCGCGCTGTGTCAGAGAGCCATTACGCGAAGTCCCTGGCCAGGGCAAGCGAGATTTGCTGGTAGGTTCCAGTAGTTTCTCAGAGTGTAATGGGCTTCCCTCCGACAGGACTTATACCGCTATTAGGGGACTGACGCTTGCCGCCCCCTAGGCCCGATATGCGATTGTCTTGGACGAACGGACCGGACTGTATGGAGATTGTCACATCAGACTCAGTAGGAGTTCGAATGGGTTTCCTCATCGGCCTTCTTATCGACATCTACCTAGGGACCGTTACGTACAGCTAGTGCCGCTTGCGGCCTGTGGTTAAACCCACTGCCAGCGTAGTAGTCGAGTCTCTAGAGTCCCACACAGAGAGTTTCCCTACTCCAGGCGAAACGATATAGAGGTCGTATGGTTTTACGACAAGGGTTCGGACGCATACGTGTGTTTACACACGTACGACTTTCGGACAGTTTTTACCAGTCGGCTTTGGTTTAAGCCAGTTACTGGTATCCGGTTATTGGATTTATACAGTCTAAATTTTTTCCGTATTTTTGCGGAAAGGAGGGGCGTTCTCGTAATTGCGCGAGAAGCTTCTAGAAGGTGGTGACTAAGGAGGTTTAGGTGGCATATACAATGAATGTGATTAGTGAGTCATATGGATGATTCATCCATGTCATTAATGCATGATAAATGCTTAATGACTCATGGAGTGAATCATCACTAGATATTATCAAGCATGGTTGTTAAATTGATTTATTTTTCTTTTCTTGATAAAAAGAAATGCTTGATATATATTATCATAACTCATTATTCTCACTTCATTATTATTCTCACCTTCTCTCTCCTCAAGCTCTCCCTCTTCAAACCCTAATCCTCCCCTCTCATGTGTTGAGTACAAGGATTAGTTAGACTACTTAATCCATAACCCTCTCTCTATTTCACCTAGCTTCTTTGATTAGCACTTAAAGAAGTTTAGTTGCCTCAAGTTTAGAGGCTAAGCTTGGAGTAAAGCTCTCGGGTGGATCTTCTACTACTTCGAGAAGGCCGAGGAGGAGGAGGAGTTCGCAAAGACGAAGGACATGATTCGTTAGGTATAATCCCTAAACATAGTAGTATAGAACTTCTATGTTTGTAGTTAGTTATCGTTTAGCTTCGATTCAAGCGGTTAGTCGATGTCTGTGCTTTAAACAAGTTCGTTTTTAAAATTTCCGCCTCCCCACAAGTATTGGGGTGTTGTACATCGACTTACAGGAACAATGGAACATCCCCACCCATACCTTTCTTCTGACGGACAGGGAAGTCTCCATCCCCCTGGAAGAATTTGCTGAGATTTCTGGTTTGCCGGTGAGGGGGGAGCATTATGAAGAGCTACTTCCTCCTGATGAATATGTCTTCGCCACCAAGCCGCTGGTAATGGGCCTAACGCCGGAGAATGCTATTCAGCACCAGTTTCCGAGCCTGGTAAGGGTGCTGAATATGTATGAAAGTCTCTATTTGGAATCAGGAGGCCGGGGAGTTAGTTTTGCAGACTTCATCGCCCGCTTTCTTCGACCGGAGATTCTATCGCAGCGGAGCGAAAAGTTCGCCAAGCTCGACGACTCCTTCGGCTTGGGCTTAGATCGTCGACCAGCACTGGAAGCCGATCAAAATGGTTTTTACCTTCCCGATGCCGCCGCCATCCCCTTATCGGAAATCGCTGCTCCGGGCATCGACGAGGAGACCTTCTTTCTGGGGTTTCTAGGGCTATGGCTGTGCTGGTTCGCGCTCCCCATGCACCCGCGCTACATGAGGCCGTCCGTGTTCTACCCAGCGCACCGGGTGGTGGCTGGTATACAATTATCGATTGGAATTGCCGGGTTGGCCCACCTGTACCATGGACTCAGCGTGGCGGCGGACGCAAATGAACCAGGGGTGCAACCCGCCAATTTCCCGATGCACCATTTTACTTCATGGATGGAAATGTATGTGCTCGGGGTATTTGGTGTTCATAAAAGACCCTCGCTTTACGAGAAGTACAGATTCCCGAGAGTTATGCGGCTGATCGGCGCCTCTATTGTGAATCCGTCTCCGCGAGAGGCTAGGGGGTTGCTTCTTCGTCTGCGCACGGTCGGAGCGAGCATTTCTTTCACGGACAAGGTCATGACTATCGGCCCGGAGACTTCCAAGGCGGTGTTGGCGCTGCGTGATGGTTTCAAGGACGGGGCCTCCATATTGAAAGCCCGGGAGATCCTACATTTATACTCCATCCGGCCGGGCTTCCTTGTGTTCAGGCAGAATGATTTGGCGCTTTTTATGAGGTACAACCCCCAATGCTTCGCCCAGCAGTTAAGTTATAACCAAGGGGTTCCACTGGAGGCGTTTTTGGAAGAGCCTGCGGCCACCGGAGAGGGGATACGGAATGCATTACATCACTTCATGCGGCTAAACACGGGCTCCCATTTCTTCATTAGCGAGCCGACTTGCGTTCCAAGGGCCCTCAATGTGTACGGGGCTTGGTATCAGCACGCGATGGGTGCTGTTATCTGAGAAGAGAAGCGGCTGCTGATTGACCGCAAGGGTGCGCCCCCCGGCCAGCGATCGCAAAGCTCCCCTGAGGCCAAGGATCCCTGTCGTTCCTCCGCTGAGAGATGCTGGAGCTGAGCCACCGCGCGTGCTGAGCCCTCCGCGCGGATTGTCTCGTGATACCGTAGACATGCCCCCAGCGCCCCGTGTTCCGGTGGAGATGGTGAATGTGGTTTCGCCGGAGTCCGGCGTGGGCTCGGACATCGGGACCCGCCGTCCTAAGGTGCCTGCGAAGCGTAAGCTGATTTTGGCGGCGACCGGGGTCCACGCGCAGAAGAGGAAGAAGAAGTCCGTTCTTTCTCTTGATGCCGTGCTCGGCTTAGAGCCTCAGGCCCCTCTTCCCGAAGGCCTAAGTGAGTCCGGAAGCAACGAGGGTTTCTTCGTAGAGCCAGCAGACACCGATCTGGCGGCCGCCATCGCGGCTTCTGATCGATCGGCAAGGCTCGAAGCGTGGTTGGCTAGACTCGCGCAATCAGGTAATCACTAGTTGTATTCTTCATCATTTCATCGTACTTTTATCATTATCTTTGACTAAAGCTTTTCCTTTTTAAACAGGCATTTATACCGAAGAAGCCATCGCTGCTTCTCTCAAAACCTTCGAGGAGGAGGAAAGGAAACGCGCTCTAGCGGGCGTTGGTACGTCTCGTCTCATTAAGTATTTATTCTCCTTTTTATGGCCAATTTAGCATTTTCTCTGTCTCATTGCAGGGACCACAAGACCTGCCTCACAAGCCGACACAGGAATTATCCCCGGGCAGCTACCGAAGTCCCGGCCTCCTCGGGGCTGCCGTGAGAGTCCCTACTTAAAAAGCCGATGATGGATGCCTTGAAGGCTCTGGAGGCAACTCTGAACGCGGACGACGACGCCTTGTTGAAGGAGGCTTCCAAAAGGTCCGTCGTGACGGCCCGGGAGGAGAGGAAGCGCTTGAGGCGCGCAGCGAAGGAGCGTAGCGCTGCTTTGGCTGTGGGAGCGGGTTCAAGCGCCGTTACTCCCGCTGCTACTCCTTCAGAGGAGCTCCCGGTCGCCTTGTCCACTGCTCATAGGCGGGCGGTGCGTGCAGCTCGGGAAGCCAATGGCCAATCCACCTTAGGTAATGTGCTTTTCGAAGCTTTGTTATAAAAGTTGTAAAACTATTGGTTCTTATACATCTTGTCCTGCAGGGCCGAGTCCTACTGAAGGAACGGCGGCGACCGTCGAGCCTGAGGGGACGGTGGAGAAGGTAGCAGCTGATCCCGAGGCGACGGTAAGCGGTGCAGCCGTAGTTGCTGGGCCCGAGCTAGTGGCGAGACAGTCACGCATACTATGCCCTAGAAGGTTGCCGATGCCGAGTCCGAGGGGGAGACAGGTGAGACGGCTGCTACAACCGAGCCTGGGGCAGCAGCGGATGAGACGGCTGTGACCGCTGAGCTCAAAGCGGTAGCGAGTGAGACGGCTGCTACGGTCGCTGAGCAAGAGATGGCCGCTCTTTCTCAAGAGTCAGGTGCCGCTCCGATCATCGCTCTCCCTGCTTACGGTTCCTTGTCGTCTTCTGGTGTCGCGAGCGTGATGACGGCTCCTGTGGAGTCGGGCGATGAGGCAACGGGAGGTGAGACCGTCCCAATGGAAGAGGAAGACGCCGCCGCTACCTCAAGTAACGCCCTTGTTAGGGCTCTGGCCGACGACTTTTCAGGTAAATCTTGGGTCACCGCCCTTCTCTTTTTTTATTCTGCAATCTTTCCTAATAAAGTTTATCTTGTTTCTTACGCAGGTGCGGCTAGTGTTGATGCCGCGCTGCTCGAGACAGCGCCGCCAGTTACCGCCCAGACGGTGACCACCCCTCTACCTTCTCTCGCACAATCGCAAATGCTGGAAGGTATGGATTTGTGACCCACTAGTCTTATCTTGTCTGCATAATTTATGTACCGACGTTATACTATTGCGTCTTTGCAGGAGTGCTTTTTGATCACCTGTACCAGGTGCTGCACCCACACTTCTCCTTCCCGTCGGAACTTGCTTCCTCCAGTGGCGCTGGTGAGTATAGTTTTCAATTAATGCCCTTTATTTTTCCAATAATAAAATTGTTTCTGATTTTTCCTAGCTCTGATTGCAGTGCTACAGATCGAAGGAGGAGATGAGAGATCAGTTGCGCCACCGATCCTCCCGGCTTTGCCGCCTGCTGCAGCCGGTATAGTAGACTCTACTGTTCATGAGTGTAGGGTGTTTTTCGTCACCCCATTGAGATGGGAATACGCGCACGCTTGTCAGGTGTACTACAGATTCCCCCTGCCTAGGGTAGGCCGGGGTTTAATGATTGTGGGGATCCGAATCTCCGGCAGTCGCGGACTAAACTGCCGTTAATTACCCCTTGCCTTTGGAGCGAGAGAACCTCCGATTGACGGGTTAAACTAGTCATGCAAACTCGATGTGCAGTGTACGTGTGTTGTGTTTTGAAAGGGGGTTTTGGATATATCGGGAGCCACGCAGAGTTTTTACGGGGGTCCTGCTACCCGGGTAGCGGGCTGAGGGTCAAGGGGGCTAGCAGCCCCCTTACGGGGTGCGGGGCAGCGCCCCGTTAGAAATTTTTTTCTAACAGGGACAGTGTCGTGGAGTATGTGTATGTGTACATATGTATACATATGTATATATATACATGTATATATAAATAAAGGGGGGAAAAGACATCCAAAGGATGCATGGGGCCAGCGCCTAGGCGCTTGAACGCAAGTGCGCCACGTGTCGGCACGTGGGCGCTTTGGGCTCTAGCGCAGAGTGCTGGAGCGCAAGCGCGCCACGTGTCGGCACGTGGGCGCTTTGCGCTCGGGCGCTGGGCGCTTGAGCACAAGTGCTCCACGTGTCGGCACGTGGGCGCTTTGCGCTCGAACGCAGAGTGCCGGAGCATAAGTGCGCCACGTGTCGGCATGTGGGCGCTTTGCGCTCGGGCGCTGGGCGCTTGAGCGCAAACGCGCCACGTGGGCGCTTTGCGCTCGAACGCAGAGTGCTGGAGCGCAAGTGCACCACGTGTCGGCATGTGGGCGCATTGCGCTCGAGCGCAAGCGCGCCACGTGTCGACACGTGGGCGCTTTGCGCTCGAGCGCAGGGCGCTAGAGCGCAAGCGCGCCACGTGTCGGCACGTGTGCGCTTTGAGCTCGAGCGCAGGGCGCTGGAGTGCAAGCGCGCCACGTGTCGGCACGTGGGCGCTTTGCGCTCGAGCGCTAGCGCGCCGGCGAGGAAAAGGGGGCTTTTAGCCCCGGAAATTCTCTAAAGAGAAAATAGGGTGGAGTTTAAATTCCTAAGATGCTTTGGGTTAATGAAGGGGGTTCTTCTTCTTCCTCTTCTATTGGCTGGATCTTGAAGATCAAGAGATATGCTATTTTTAAAAATCTCTCCTTTTTGAGATTTAGTGACAGATCCAAGTTCCCCTTTGTGGGTCTGGTGGTGAAAAACTATTTTGTTTTATAAAATGAAGAATAAAACTCTTGATTTAATTCAAAAGAAAGAAGAAGATTTTGGAACCTTGAAGAAGGAGAAAAGATCTCAGATCTCAATTTTTTGGAGAGAGAAAAGTTGTGAGATATTTTCATTATCTTTGCCTTTATAGGCTATACACTTTACACATAGCCCCTTGGGCTTCACAAAATGGCATTTTTGCCTATCCTATGGCTCATGTGCCATTTCTTTTTGCACATAAGCCACGGGCTTTACAAAAATTTGGCTTTATGCCTATTTTTCTTACATTTATCCATAAAATAAAATAAAAGAAATGCAACAAAATTATTTATTACAAAACTTTTATCTTGGCATGTGGGGAGGCCGGCCGCTTCATGTTCGGGCTCGACCCGGGCATGGGCCCACTGGATCTGGGCTTAGGCCCACTTGGCTTGGAGTTGACTTTGATTTTGACTTGGTCAACCGGGGTGTAAATTTTTACCCCAACAAATTGCCCCCCATCAATAAATGCACACCACATATGTGGGTCGTGTGCATGAAATTGATGGATCTTCTTTCACGTGGAGGCGACTTGATTCGGTTCCCACCTTTTGGGAAGCTGGCACTGCCCTTTTTACGACATGGACGGTCGATGCGGCCCTTTTTGCGACTTGGACGGTCGGTTCTGCCCTTTTTGCGACTTGGACGGTCGGTGCTGCCCTTTTAGCGACGTGGACGGTCGGTGCTGCCCTTTTAGCGACGTGGACGGTCGGTACTGCCCTTTTTGCGACTTGGACGGTCGATATTGCCCTTTTTGCGACTTGGACGGTCGGTGCTGCCCTTTTAGCGACGTGGACGGTCGGTTCTGCCCTTTTTGCGACTTGGACGGTCGGTGCTGCCCTTTTAGCGACGTGGACGGTCGGTTCTGCCCTTTTTGCGACTTGGACGGTCGATGCTGCCCTTTTAGCGACGTGGACGGTCGATGCTGCCCTTTTTGCGACTTGAACGGTCGGTTCTGCCCTTTTTGCGACTTGGACGGTCGGTTCTGCCCTTTTTGCGACGTGGACGGTCGGTGCTGCCCTTTTAGCGACGTGGACGGTCGGTACTGCCCTTTTTGCGACTTGGACGGTCGATACTGCCCTTTTTGCGACTTGGACGGTCGGTGCTGCCCTTTTAGCTACGTGGACGGTCGGTTCTGCCCTTTTTGCGACTTGGACGGTCGGTGCTGCCCTTTTAGCGACGTGGACGGTCGGTTCGGCCCTTTTGCTACTTGGACGGTCGGTGCTGGATTTGACTTGCTCCGCTTCTTGCGGTGTCAGGGATGAAGTTGACTTGTTTCCGAGGTGGAATTTGATTCTGCCAGGGAGGTCATTGGTTGTTTTGCTGACTTGATGTGATTTTGGTTGACATCAGCATCGCTACGCTGGAATATGGTACCAGGAGCGAATCATCATTTGTCATGATAGGATTTGGGGATTTTGGTTTTGGTTTGGCATCAGCATCGCTGCACTGGAATATGGTACCAGGAGCGAATCATCATCTGCCATGAGGAGATTTCCCTTGTTCCCAGTTTAACGACTTAGGGGTCATCTGTTCCCAGTTTAACGACTTAGGGATCATCTGTCCCTAGTTTAAAGACTTAGGGGTCTATTAGATTGGAGTTTGGGATTTTGGGGTTAGGGTAGGCATCAGCGTTGCTAACACTGAAGCACACGTGCCAGAAGCAATTCATCATTTGCCTATTCCTGTTGGGGGAGCGATGGCTTAGGATACAGGTTTAGGTCCCTATCACCTAAGGCTTTTCAATTTTATGGGCCGTGAGGGTCCCATAAAAGCATTTTCTCCCTACGAGTCATAAGGATCTCGCAGGTGTATTTTCTCCTTAGGAGTCGTGAGGACTCCTAAGTGTGTTTTTCCTTTATGAGTCATAAGGATCCCACAAAGGTTTGTTCTCCTCATGTATCGTGAGGACACATGAGTGGGTCTTCTCAATGGAGCATAATTCTAAAAGCGGAGACCAGCCGCGTAACTGGTGATTGTGGTGGGGCATGGGTATGACGAGGATTATTTGAGCCCGTGGATTGTATACGGTAGTCAACTTGGGGACCAACCGTAGGCCTGGAAGAATTTTGGGAAATTGGATTTTGGTTGGCGTCTGCATCGCTGCACTGGATTGTGGTACCAGGAGCGACTCATCATTCGCCGTTTGGGGACTTGGAATTTGGATCTTGTTTGGCATCAGCATTGCTGCACTGGAATAATGCCAGGAGCAACTTATCATTTGCCTTGGGAGGACTTGGGATTTGGGTTTTTGGTCAGCATCAGCACTGCTAACACTGAAGCGAAATGCCAGGAGCGACTCATCATTTGCCGTTGCCCGTTGGGGAACGATGGCTTAGGAGACAGGTTTGGGTCCCTATCATCTAAGGCTTTTCAATTTTATGGGCCGTGAGGGTCCCATAAAAGCATTTTCTCCCTACGAGTCGTAAGGATCCCGCAGGTGTATTTTCTCCTTAGGAATCATGAGGATTCCTAATTGTGTTGCTCCTTTGTGAGTCGTAAGGATCTCACGCAGCGGTTTTCTCCTCACAAGGTCGAGAGGACTTTGCGAGTGTATTTCATCTCTTTTCACGAGTTTGCGCCCTTTCAGGTTTTCACAGACTCGCCGGTAGTCCTGCTGTTTTTACTCACGGAGCCCTTTCGGGTTTTCATCCGTGCCCGTTTTGCTTGTGGACATACCGTTTATTTTTTCTTTTTCTTTTAATAATTTTTTTCTTCTCTTTTTCTCTTTTTTTTTGCCGCTGGTGGGACTTTAAAAGTAGTCTCACGGGCAGGATTTGGGAGAGATAAGGGTCATTTACGCCCGTGGATTGTATACGGTTTTGCAAGATGTATGATCCAGACTGTAGGGCTGATGCGCTCAATTCGCCTGCGACTTGGAGCATTCACGTGTAGTATTTCTTGAGATATCGGCCATTGATGGGTGGCATGGGCCTTTCTTTCTCGGCACTTATTAGTTGGTAGGATCCTCCGTCGAATACTTTCTCGATGACGTATGGTCCTTCCCAGTTTGGCTCGAATTTTCCCTTGGCATGTCGATTGGGGATGATCGGTCTTTTGAGGACCAACACCAATTCACCTTTCTTGAAAGCGCGGAGACGGGTTATCTTGTCATAGGCCCGTGACATTTGGGCTCGGTATAGCTCCAGATTTTGCTGCACCGCGAGCCTCTTTTCTTCGAGGGCATCGAGCTCTTCAAGTCGAAGGAGCACGTTTTCCTCCTCCGTCAACTCGTGTTGGATGGTCATTCTTAAACTCGGAACCTCGATTTCGAGGGGGAGGATCGCCTCCACTCCGAAGAGCAATGAGTATGGAGTGGACTGTGTTGGAGTACGGTGCGTGGTACGATATGCCCACAACGCCTCGTGAAGCTTGAGATTCCAGTCTCGCTTGTTGGCGAAGCATTTTTCCTCAGGAGCTTACATAGAGTCTTATTGAAGGCTTCGGCTAGCCCATTGGCTCTTGGATTATAGATGGAGGAATATCTCCAGTCTATCTTGTGCCGAGTAGCGAACCTTGAGACATTGAAGCTCTTGAAAGAAGGCCCGTTGTCAAAAATGATTCTTCTTGGTGTGCCGAAGCGGTATAGAATGTTATGCTGGAAGATTGTCAGAATATCTTTTGTCTTGACTTCTTTTAGCGGGATAGCTTCAGCCCATCTGGAGAAGTAGTCTGTCGCGGCCAGTATGAACCGGTGGCCTTTGGATGACGGAGGATCAATTGGTCCAACAATGTCGGTGCCCCAGACTTCGAAGGGCCACGACGCCACCGTAGGATGCAACGGATTGGGATGCTTGTGAATGAAATCACCATGGATTTGGCAGATCTGACATTTCTTTGCATGCTCTCCGCAATCCCGTATCATGGTGGGCCAGTAATACCCAAGCCGTTTGATTTGAAGTCGCATCTTGGGGCCAGATTGGTGAGCACCGCAAACGCCCGAGTGAACATCTTTCATGACCTTTTGAGCTTCGGCCAATGACAGACACCTGAGCCAGAGTTGGCCATATGACTTACGGTATAACGTGTCATTTACAAACACGTATCGGAGAGCTCTTATCTTCAGCTGAATCCTCGCAGATTTTTCTTCGGGCAGCTTGTCGTATCGGAGGTACTCTATGAAGGGTTCTCTCCAATCGAGCTCGTCTTGAATGATCGAAGCTTCTTCGGCAGGACTGCTCTTCTGTTCCACGCTTTCCTCTTCTCATAGAGAGACTGGGGGTAGAATTTGTCGGCTCCTGACTGTGATCAGAATTTCGTCCATGTCAGGATCAGCCAACTCCTTGGCTAAGCGAGCGAGTACGTCAGCCTTTCCATTCAACGCTCTAGGGACTCTCATTAGTTCAATATGAGTGAACCGTTTCATGAGTTCCACCACTCGGCCTCTGTACCGAGCTAACTCGGGTTTGTATATCTTATAGTCGCCGCTTACCTGGTTGACGACAAGCTGGGAGTCACCGTAAACCCGTAGCCGAAGGATTTCCATTTCTATGGCGAGTTCCAAACCAGCTATCAGGGCTTCATACTCAGCTTCGTTGTTCATTCGAGGCTCAGTGAGAGCGAAAGAACGCCGTAGGGTTCCCATTGATGGTGTGATGAACACCAATCCTATCCCTGCTTTTATCTCCGGGATGCTTGATTTACTGGAGGTCCTTAGTGATGAGGCTCCATTGAAGTAGAGCTCCCAACATGGCCCATCTTCCTCGAGGTGCAGCACTTGTTCGTCAGGTAACTCACAATTTAGCGGCGACCCTTCTGGTATAGGATGAGCGGCAAGGAAGTCTGCAAGAGCTTGCCCTTTCACTGCTTTCTGAGGAGTATAAATTATGTCAAACTCAAGTAGCATGACAGCCCATCTTGCCATTCTGCTGGCTAGGCTTGCTCTGGTCATCAAGTGTTTGAACGGGTCGACCTTGGAGATCAGCATAACCCGGTGAGCGAGCAGATAGTGCCTCAGCTTCTTCACAACAAATATCAGAGCTAGGCATTGCTTTTCGATTGAGGAATAGTTGTGTTCCGCCCCGACTAGAGTTCGACTGAGGTAGTAGAGGGCATTCTCTTTTCCCTCCTCGTTGTTCTGGGCAAGGAGCGCCTCGAGTGACTCATCTAGCGCGGCAGTGTAGAGAATCAGCGGTTTATTTAGAATGGGAGCGGCCAACACTGGAGGGTGCAACAAGTACCGTTTGATGCTTTCGAACGCCTCTTGACATTCGGCATCCCAAACAAAAGGAGCCCCTTTCTTCATGAGCTTTGAGAAGGGCCTACATCTCCCCGATAAATTTGAGATAAATCTCCGTATATAAGCAAGCTTGCCTTGAAAAGATCTTAGCTGCGTCAGACTCTTCAGAGGGGGCATCTCCATGATGTCCTTTATCTTTGATGGGTCAACTTCGATCCCTCGATGTCGGACTATGAAGCCCAGGAATTTTCCTGATGACACGCCAAAAGCGCACTTTAGAGGATTCATTTTCAGGCCGTACTCTCTCAGCCTGGCGAGAACGGTCCTAAGATCTTGGACGTGATCGGCCTTGTCTTTAGTCTTGACGACTAGATCATCAACATAGCATTCGACGACTTTATGGATTAGGTCATTAAAGATATTGGTCATTGCCCTTTGATATGTAGCACCTGCGTTCTTCAGTCCGAACGACATTACCTTGTAGCAATATATTCCGATTGGGGTTTGAAATACTGTGTGTTTCTCATCCTCAGGCGACATCTTGATCTGATTATATCCAGACGAGCCATCCATAAAGGTGAACAAATCATAATTTGAGGTGTCATCGACCATCATTTCCATGACCGGTAGCGGGAAGTCGTCTTTAGGACATGCCTTGTTGAGGTCCCTGAAATCGACACAAACTCGGATTTGCCCATTTTTCTTCTTCACTGGGACTATGCATGCGATCCAGTCTGCATATTTCTCTTCCCTGATGAAGCCGGCATCGATGAGTTTTTTGGTTTCCTCGATGACCTTTTCTTCCAACTCCCTTCTCATTCTTCGAGGAGCTTGTTTGACTGGCTTAGCATCAGGAGATATAGCCAGCTTATGCACGGCTACTTTAGGGGAAAGGCCAGGCATTTCTTTGTACGTCCACACGAAGCAGTCGACGAACTCATGCAGCAGGGCAATTATCTACTCTTTCATTTCCTCCGACAAGAGTGAGCTGATGTAGGTCGGCCTTGGATTATCGGGCGTTCCTAAGTCAATCTCGGTTAGCTCATCAAAGGTTGCTTGTCCTCCATCTTCGAGCTCTTGAGTAGCTTCTTCTGGCTCGGCTATTTCGTCATCATCATTCGATCTTTCGCTGGCCTCACCAACATGGATCATGTAGCACGCTTTGGAATCAGGTTGAACGTAGCCTATGCCCCGTTTATCTGGAATTCGTCCGTCGATGAGTGCTCGGACCTGGGGTGGATGCCATAGCCCTTCGTAAAACTTTGCTTCGGACTCCGTTTGATATAACCGGCATCCACACTTTTTAAAGTATTCCCACATCTCGGGCGCATAGTATCTGGGATTGAGGACGGCTCTTATGCCTCTCTCATAGGGAAGGCACACGATAGAAAGATCGTCCGGGTGCACAACGGGGGTTGACCCGTAAAACAGGATGCCCTTCTGTCCATTTTTCCTCCCGGGGACGTAGAAAGTTTTCAGCTGGTCCACAGTGGAGACTGACAACGCATCGGGCTCTTTGCACATCTGCTCCGGCACCTTTGTGACGGCTATGGACCCTTTTGCAATTTCGAGGGTTCTCGTAGTTTCGCTTTTTGCATGGGGGTCCAATCTGCACCGCTGTTGCACGACAGGTCCTCTTCATCTGACTCTTCAGTGTCGCTGCCAAGATGAGGGCGGACTTTACTGCTAGATGGGGCTTCAGTGACAGATTCATCCGTATCGCTACCAAAATGAGGGCGAGTTTTACGGAAGGACGGACTTCCAGCGTCGGACTCATCAGTGTCGCTACCGAAATGCGGGCGCACTTGGGCATTTTTGCTTTTGAAAGTGACAGCCGGCGCAGATTTGCTTTTGAGTCTTGGGGCCGGTCTATCCTCAGTCAGTTGTAGCTTAGCATTTTGGTGGTCCATAAAGTACCGAGAATCTTCATGTCGGACTTCATGCACACCGAACGGTTGGATGTCTCCGTCAATGCGTCTTTCTTCGCCTTTTTTAGTATACTTCATGCATTGATGGAGAGTTGACGGAATGATGCCGTAATCGTGGAGCCACGACCGCCCTAAGAGAATCTTATAAGACGTGTCGGCGTCGATCACGTATATCTTAGCTTCAGTTTGCAGATCCCCGAATTTGATTGGCAGAGCTATGGACCCCAGAACTTGCTGGCAATTTTGGTTGAAGCCTTGAATGACAATCCTTTCCTTTGACAGGCGTCGGACGTCCATTGACAAACTCTTCAGCGTCCGCAAGTTCATGATGTTCACTGAAGACCCCGGATCAATCAATATGCGATTAATCCGATCTCCGTCACTGTACCCGGTCACGTAAAGCGGCCGATTATGCTCAGCCGTTCCCAGCAGCAAGTTTTCATCCTTAAATGTGATTGCGGCGGCATGCAAAGCGTGCTGGGCTTCTTTTATATTAATTTCCGCAAAGTGAGCCTGATACCGCTCGGGGTTTTGTAGAGCGTGAATGAGAACATCTCTAAGCTCCTTAGATAGGACCAAGGCATCGTAGATGCTCAGGAGAGACGGAAGCTTCCGGAGATGTGCCAAGACATCATAGTCCACCGAGGAAGGACTTATGTTTTCATCAGCCGGTTCTCTGCTATCTTCTTCATTAGCGACTTGTTTTTCCTTCCCTTTTGGGGCATTGCCCTGATTTGGCGGTAGAGCCCTGCCGCTTCTGAGCTGGATTTGATTGGCCGTTGTGGCGAGCTCCTCGTCCTCTTCGGGAAAACAGAGCTCCTCTTTCGAGTCGCTGCCAAGATGGATGACGTAGCAGGTCACTACTGGGATCTCTTCATTGGAGTCTTCTTCTAACTCCTCCAGAATTTCAGCCGC
Source organism: Agapanthus africanus (assembly GCA_030015575.1). Taxonomy (NCBI): domain Eukaryota; kingdom Viridiplantae; phylum Streptophyta; class Magnoliopsida; order Asparagales; family Amaryllidaceae; genus Agapanthus; species Agapanthus africanus. Next base: position 249,041,329 of record JASDDO010000004.1, on the reverse strand, counting down.
TTGTACAGGGAAGAACTCATTCAATTGAATCAATGTTCTTTCTTTTTGTTCATATTCTTCGAGGGAATCGATATATTTTAGAATGGTCGATCTCCCTGCAGACTCTTTTTCGCGCCGAGCTGCACTTTTCTTCTTCTTGAGCTTCTTGGGTTTTGAGCCTGATGGAGCCGCATTGGCAGCTGGATTGATAGGCTTCTTCTGTCCTTCCCATTCCATCCTGGGCTCTTTCTGAAGCAGCTTTAGCATCTTCTTCGTCTTATTAGATATGTGCGTACTCCACGGAGGCCGCGATGAGTCAGTTTCGTTTGTCAGGGCAGCGGGTTCAGCTGTCTGCTCCCAGAAGGCTTCAACTTCTGTCTGTATAAAGTTGGTGATTGCAACTTGATTGTTCACCAACATGCTTTTGGACAGCTCGATCTCTCCAGCCTTGTACTGCTTCTTGACCCAGTCCTTGAAGATATAGCAATCCTCAATCGCATGGCTCACTACTCGGTGGTACGGGCAATACAGGGGATTGTCGGTCATTTTTGCTTCTTGGGGTCTTTTCGACTCCGGCAATTGTAGGCCGTTGTTCAAGGCATCTTTAAATATATTACGGACCTTGTCCCTTCTGAAAGAGTACACCTTGTTCTTCTTCTCCTCTAGGGAAGACCCATCTCCTCCTAGCAATGGCTTTCGAGACCGGTTGGTTTTGGATTCGCCCGCCCTTCACTTTTCTTCATTGTCGGACGCATTGAAGACATTGGTACTGCTGGAACTCCCACTTCTACGGCTGTCGTCCCGCTTGCTTTTCCAAGTTTTGTCTCTCTGAGAGTCCGGCGGGGACTCTTGCTTCGAGCATTCCAGCATTTGGACTTTCTTGGTTAGCTCTTGAAACGTCCTGAGGCTTGCTGTACACAAGAATGGGACCATCCAATTGCTGAGGTTCCCAATGAGAAGGCTGACGGACTGGTCCTGCTCCAGCGGCGGTTCACACTTGACCGTGAGATTACGCCATCGGGCAATAAAGTCGGTGTTGCTTTCATTCTTTCTCGGCTTGGTCCTCACAAGGTCGGCAATGGAGATTTTATCACTGACACTCATGAATCTTTGCCGAAACAGAGACTCCATTTGGGCAAAGGTAATGACAGACCCGTCTGGTATTCTCGCGTACCAGTCGAAGGCGACACCGGTCAGGCTGTTGACAAACTGACGAAGAAGGAGTGCGTCATTGCCCCCTATATTTCCACACGAGGCTTTGAAGTGGGCGACGTGCTGATTTGCATTCCCCGTTCCGTCGAACCTTCCGAATTTAGGAGTAACGTAGCCGCTCGGGAACTCGATCAGATCGTAGTGTGTGAGATACGGCCGCCCACTACTGCCAATTTCTTTTTGAGCTTCAGCTTCGGCCACCAATGTTTTAACTTTGCTGGTGACCAAATCCATTATCTGATCATGTGTTATCGGGATAGTGCTATCTGGGGCCAAGGCATCCCCAGAAGCGGAATGTGGCCGGCTTTCGTGCGGCTCGACCATTCTTGGACCCAAAGAAGCAGGCAATGGCTGCTTCGGATTGTCATCACCGGCTGATTAGTAGCGACTTGTGCTTGATTAGGAGGCGCTCGAGCAATTTGGGCCGTAAGCTGCATCACAACGTTTGTTAGGTCGTCAATTTTCGAATAGAGCTTGGCCATCTCTTTATCCTTGCTCCTGAGCTGTTTTCAAAGCTCTTGAAGCAGCTCTTGCTCCGCTGTCCTGGGGTGGAAAGTCGGCTCTTCCTCGCTGTCCGAGCATGACTCTGCATAGACCGAGGGGTCTTTCTGCCTATCATCCTCTTCGAGAGGGTTTTCTTCATCCAGCGGAGGCGGCTGTTCTTGGGCAGCGGCGACCACATTCAAGCCAGATTGGGCTTGGGATGTGGTGGCTCCATCCTTGCTTTTGCTGCGAAGGTTGTCGCTGGGGCGCCCGCCCGCCATATAGATCGTATGGATAATATATCCAGCCCTCTTTTTATTGTCGGCAGCTGATTTCACAGATCGCTGTCTTGACCTCCCTGTTTCAGTAGCGGGCAGTTGATTGAAGGCGGATGGCTTGGCCGGATTCTTGAATGGTGCTGGCGCTTCTTTTCTGGATTTTCCCCGCTGCTTTCGTGCAGCACAGAGCGCCTGATAGACTCTTGAAGAGACAGTGTCATACTTTTTCTGTTGGGGGAGGGGACACGTCTCTTTGTAGCATTGTTCGGACCGCTGTCTTCTTGATTCTGGCGGTCACGGCATTTTTCTGAACCCACTTCAGAGGCTCGAAGGAATTGCTGATTCTCACGTCCGACTCAGCCGTCATCGCGGGGCGACCCTGCACTTGGAACTTCACAAAATTCCATTTGGCCGAAGTCCTGGCCCTCTTGTTGGCTCGATACCTGAGCCGCTTCTGCCTTAACTTTTCTGTTCGAAGCACCTGGCAGACTTCGGCTCTTTAGGAAGACGCCGTAGACCGGGCGATGGAGGATTTTGGAGATACGATCAATTGTGCACTTGTTGGAGTCATCGCCTGAGCTCGTCCGCAACATTTGATGTTGCCCTTCGTACCGGAAGTCTTGCCCCCAGCTGGAGCGCCAGAGAGCCGTTCAGACACCGTCTTAAGTTTCGTTTGTGGTGCCTTGGCGATCACAACATTCGGCCTCTTGCCCATTGAGACCGTCTTGGCCGCCTGCTTTGCTGGGATTTCTGCCAGATGAGCGCTTCCGGCAGGGTAGATGATGACGGAGCCAAACTGGCGGGGCGGTTCCTCCCACTGTCGACTGAGGCTTGCGGTGAGAACCACACGAGCACTGACCTTGACCACGTACGGGATCGGGGGTGCGTTGGAAGCCGAATTCATCTTAGGAGACATTGTCGTAGAAAGTTGATTGCTGCACGGAAAAAAAACATCATTTCAGTATAGGCAATCGATATGTATATTGATTGAGTTCGCATGAACGTTTAACCCGAAATATGGAAGGAGAGACAGGTCCCACCGGGCGTGCCAGAATCTGTAGGGTGTTTTTCGTCACCCCATTGAGATGGGAATACGCGCACGCTTGTCAGGCGTACTACAGATACCCCCTGCCTTGGGTAGGCCGATGTTTAATGATTATGGGGATCCAAATCTCCGGCAGCCGCGGACTAAACTGCCGTTAATTACCCCTCGCCTTTGGAGCGAGGGAACCTCCGATTGATGGGTTAAACTGGTCATGCGAACTCGATGTGCAGTGTACGTGTGTTGTGTTTTGAAGGGGGGTTTTGGATATATCGGGAGCCACACAGAGTTTTTACGGAGGTCCCGCTACCCGGATAGCGGGCTGGGGGTCAAGGGGGCTAGCAGCCCCCTTTCGGGGTGCGGGGCAGCGCCCCGTTAGAAATTTTTTTTCTAACAGGGACAGTGTCTTGGAGTATGTGTATGTGTACATATGTATACATATGTATATATATACATGTATATATAAATAAAGGGGGAAAAGACATCCAAAGGATGCGTGGGGCCAGCGCCTAGGCGCTTGAGCTCAAGCGCGCCACGTGTCGGCACGTGGGCGCTTTGGGCTCTAGCGCAGAGTGCTGGAGCGCAAGCATGCCACGTGTCGGCACGTGGGCTCTTTGCGCTCAGGCGCTGGGCGCTTGAGCTCAAGCGCGCCACGTGTCGGCACGTGGGCGCTTTGGGCTCTAGCTCAGAGTGCTGGAGCGCAAGCGCGCCACGTGTCGGCACGTGGGCGCTTTGCGCTCGGGCGCTGGGCGCTTGAGCGCAAGCGCGCCACGTGTTGGCACGTGGGCTCTTTGCGATCGAACGCAGAGTGCTGGAGCGCAAGAGCGCCATGTGTCGGCACGTGGGCGCTTTGCGCTCGAGCGCTAGCGTGCCGGCGAGAAAAAGGGGGCTTTTATCCCCAGAAATTCTCTAAAGAGAAAATAGGGTGGAGTTTAAACTCCTAAGATGCTTTGGGTTAATGAAGGGGGTTCTTCTTCTTCCTCTTCTGTTGGCTGGATCTTGAAGATCAAGAGATATGGGATTTTTAAAAATCTCTCCTTTTTGAGATTTAGTGACATATCCAAGTTCTCCTTTGTGGGTCTGGTGGTGAAAAACTATTTTGTTTTATAAAATGAAGAGTAAAACTCTTGATTTAATTCAAAAGAAAGAAGAAGATTTTGGAACCTTGAAGAAGGAGAAAAGATCTCAGATCTAAATTTTTTGGAGAGAGAAAAGTTGTGAGATATTTTCATTATCTTTGCCTTTATAGGCTATACACTTTACACATAGCCCCTTGCGCTTCACAAAATGGCATTTTTGCCTATCTCATGGCTCATATGCCATTTCTTTTTTCACATAAGCCATTGGCTTTACAAAAATTTGGCTTTATGCCTATTTTTCTTACATTTATCCATAAAATAAAATAAAAGAAATGCAACAAAATTATTTATTACAAAATTTTTATCTTGGCATGGGGGGAGGCCGGCCGCTTCATGTTCGAGCTCGATCCGGGCATGGGCCCACTGGATCTGGGCTTGGGCCCACTTGGCTTGGGGTTAACTTTGATTTTGACTTGGTCAACCGGGGTGTAAATTTTTACCCCGACAATGAGTCTCCTGTATTTTTAGGTCTGTCATCTGATTGTGATTTGTTTTGCAGCTATCGCTCCGGTTCTGGTCCCTTTCGTGTCCCGCATCATGATGCTGGTAGGCCCGTTCTCCAGGCGTTCATCCTCAACGGGTGCTGCGATGAGTTTGAGCATGATGAGCGGATGCGTCGAGGAGCTTGACGCAGAAGCTCTTACATCCGCCGCAGATGCTCTTACATCCGCCGCAGATTTCACTGCGGAGGTTAATCCGATGCTGGCGACGCTTGTAAATTTCCATAATGAAGGCGTCGTTGAGTCTTGGGTTAACCACTGCAGGGAGATGAGGCCCGCCTGCATCAGCTGGAGCTTATGCGCCCTGCCCCCGAGGTTTTGGCCATGAGTACTCAACGGGCGGCATGGATCGAGCAGAGCGCTTCTTACTTCCGCCATCTGGAACAAGAAGCGGCTTTAAGGCGGAGGGAATACCAAGAGACCTCAAGCGAGTCTGCTCGACTGCGTGCTGAGGTCGACGCGAACGCTGCCCGGGTAAAGGCTATCTTCGAGGGCCTTTTGCAAAGTATTTCTGATGGGCTATCACTGAAGCAGAAGCTCGATGCCGTTGAGCGTGATGCCTAAGGTCGCGAAGTAGCTCAGCGAGCCATTGAAGAACAGCTTTCATCCTACTTGCAGCAGCGGGCCCAGGTGGAAGCAGAGTTGGCCGCGGAAGCCGATCAGGAGAAGGCGCTGAAGGGAGTGCGAGAGCAATTGATGGGCCTACTTAAGACACTTCCTTCTCAGTAGCTGCCTTTGTATCAATTATACACTTGTAATCTTTGAATAATATGTATCCATTCTTTATTCTTTTATACGATTCGCCTTGTACTTAATTGAATTCATGAATAAATATACACACATTTTTTTACAATGTCTTGTGTCATCTCTCTGCTTTCTTCTCTTTTATTTTCTGCTTTGTTATTGGCATATTCCTTAAGTAAGCATAGCCTGTAGGTGATATAGCACATTCTGTCTTGAATACTTTGGGGAGTAGTGATGGCTTATGAAGAAGGTTCAGATCTGCTACCTAAGGCTTTTCAACTTTATGAGCCGTGAGGGTCTCATAAAGACTTTTCTCCCTACGAGTCGAGAGGATCTCGTAGGTGTATTTTCTCCTTAGGGGTCGTGAGGACGCCTAAGTGTGTTTTCTCTTGAGAGTCGTAAGGATCTCACTAGAAAATTTTCCCACTTACAAGTCGAGAGGACTCGTAAGTGGTTGTTTCCCTCCTTGTCGAGATTCGACTTTGGAGAGTGTGGTCCGTGAATAGTATGCAAGAGTCCGTTTTGGACCGGCTTGTATGGCCCCAGTGCTTAGGAAACAGGTATTTTAATCCCCGCTGCCTAAGGCTTTTCCTCACGAGTCGAGATGAATCGAGCATTTCTCGCAAGAATATCCTAACGTCACAGTTAACCTCTGCTCTTTACGACAGATGTCCGTTAAGGTCTGTGGTACTAGGGTTTTGTCCATCATACCGCCGCGTCGGCTGATGTATTTCTCGATAGGCAACCTTGCTGTTCGAGTAGCCTTGCGGCTGTCGTGTCTCTGATCCCTTCGGGGGCTGGACAAGACGTCTTCGAGCAATCCTCCTAGGCAGTTTGACCGTCGGAAGAGCAAGCGTTAGGAATTTTGCCATGCCGCTTTTTACTCGAGGTTAGGCTCATTTTGGAGAGCCCCGATGAGTCATAACCACTCCACACTGGTGTGGGATGATCCCCGATAGTCTTTCAGGTTTTATATGAGTTGCCGTTAAGACCCTGAAGCTAGGAATTTGGCCTTTGCTTCATTTGCTGCCATTGCGTCTGCTGTATCGAGACGAATGTCGCGGTGGAGCTGGGATTTTGCCGTGGCTCCATTGTTTGATTGTCGTGTCTGAATCCTGCTGGAGAAAGAACGCTGGGGTGACATCTCGTCTGCTGTATCGCTACGAACGTCGAGGTGGTGATCACTCTATGCTGGTGTGAGATGATCTCCGATGGTCTTTCCGGTTTTATATGAGTTACTGTCAAGACCCTGAAGCTAGGAATTTGGCCTTCGCTTTGTTTGGTTTGTCACGTCCGAATCCTGCTGGGGGAAGAACGCTGGGGTGACATCGCGTTTACTGTATCGAGACGAACGTCGAGGTGGTGACCATTCTGCATTAGTGTGGGATGATCTCCAATAGTCTTTCAGGTTTTATATGAGTTACCGTCAAGATCCTGAAGCTAGGAATTTGGCCTTTGCTTCATTTGCTTTGGCGCGTCCGAATCCTGCTGGGGGAAGAACGCTGGGGTGACATCGTGTCTACTGTATCGAGACGAACGTCGAGGTGGTGACCACTCCGCGCTGATGTGGGATGATCTCCGATAGTCTTTCAGGTTTTATCTGAGTTACCGTCAAGACCCTGAAGCTAGGAATTTGGCCTTTGCTTCATTTGCTTTGGCGCGTCCGAATCCTGCTGGGGGAAGAACGCTGGGGTGACATCGCGTCTACTGTATCGAGACGAACGTCGAGGTGGTTCCTAGGTTGCCTGTGAACCGTTAGGACCTAGAACTAGGGACTTTGCCGTGGTTCCGTTGTTTTAACCTTGGGTTGTTGATGTTGTATCTGCATCCTGCTGGACGTCACTCTGCTTTGTTTCGACCGTGAGGTCTTTTGTCGGCGTTGTATCCGTATCCTGCTGGACTGCGAAGGAACGCCGTTGTTGACATCTCGTCTGCTGTATCGAGACGAATGCCGAAGTGGTCTCTAAGTTGTCAGTGAACCGTCGAGACTTGGCTCCCTTTCGGATGGAGCCTGGTGGGAAGCTATGGCTCCCCCTTTTTTTGTGCCCCTGGATTGTATACAAGGATCGATGCGATCTTACCTGTAGGGCGAAAGTTTCATTCTTTCATAAGTTTGTTTTTTTTAATTTCTTCCCGCGATGCTCTATCATTTCAACTTTAATATCACGAAAGTTGCGATTGCCCAATCATTTCGGCTATTTTTCGCGGTGCCCAATCATTTCGGCTATTTATTTTATTTTTACTCGCTGCTTCTTATTGCGAGTTGCCCAATCATTTCGGCTATTTTGCATTCATACATTTTTACTTGCTGATTTTGTTGCAAGTCGCCCCATCATTTCGGCTATTTCGTATGCATGTGTGGCTCGCTAGCTTTTTGCCGCAAGCTTGGGATTAGACACCGATTTCGGCATCAGCACCGCTACGACTGGGATATTGCCAGGAGCGAATCATCATTTGCCTCTGTCGATGTCGAACAAAGGTGCTTAGTAAATAGGGTTAGGGTCCTGTCGACTAAGGCTTTTGACTTCATGAGCCGTAAGGGTCTCACAAAGGTATTTCTCCCTACAAGTCGTGAGGGTCTCGTAGGTGTGTTTTCTCCTTAGGAATCATGAGGATTCCTAAGTGCATGTTCCCCTGTAAGTCGTAAGGATCTTACAAAAGGGTTTTCTTCTTATAAGTGGAGAGGACTTACAAGGGTTGTTAACCATGTGGACATATCCCTAATCACGGGTGGGACTTGGTTAGGGAAATGTTTATTCGCGCCCGTGGATTGTATACAAGGGTCAGCACTGAGCCGCTTGTAGGGCAATATCGGAGGTTGTGGGGGTTGCTTAAGAACAGGTTCAGGTCTCTGTAACTTAAGACTTTCAAATCTTATGAGCCGTGAGGGTCCCATAAGAGAGTTCTCCTTACGAGTCGTGAGGATCCCGCAAGTGTAATTTCTCCTTAGGAATCGTGAGGATCCCTAAGTGTATTGTTCCCTTGTGAGTCGTAAGGATCTCACGCGGGTGGTTTCTCCTTACAAGGTCGAAGGGACCCTGCAAGTGTCTTTTAACGAGGTTGTGCCCTTTCGGGTTTTCACAAACACTCGCCGGCAGCCCTGCTGTTTTTACTCACGGAGCCCTTTCGGGTTTTCATCCGTACCCATTTTGCTTATGGACATACCTTTTTTTATTCTCTTTTTTGTATTCTTTTTATATAACGAGATCGTGCCCTTTCAGGTTTTCACAAGCACTCGCCGGTAGCCCTGCTGTTTTTACTCACGGAGCCCTTTCGGGTTTTCATCCGTGCCCTTTTTGCTTATGGGCATACCGTTTTTTTTTTATTCTTTTTTTTATATATCGGCTTTGGGATGTTGCAATCCACCGTAGTTTATCGACATCTCGGTCAACAGCTAGTTTTAGGACGTAGTGGTCCATCATTAGTTTAAGGACGTTTCGGTCCGTTGTTGAAGAAGGCCGGCTACTACTTATAGAGTTTGGGCTTAGGAAGATAGTGAGCGGATATAGTCGTCGTCATCTATCATTGACCTAGGCTGTGACTCATTAAGCGTAGTATTTCTTTAAGAAGCGACCGTTTATTGGCCTGAAAGGTCTTTCACCGTACATATCCGTGAGTAGATAGACTCCACCCTGGTAGACCTTGTCTATGATGTACGGGCCTTCATAGTTTGGCTCGAATTTTCCCCGCTTGGCGCGATTGGGGATCATAGGTCTTTTGACCACTAGCACGAGTTCGCCTTGGCGGAATGTCCTCGGCCTGGTCAATCTTTCATATGAGCGCGTCATCTTTGCTTTATAAGCCTCCAGATTTTGTTGCGCTATGAGCCGGGTTTCATCAAGGGCATCAAGCTCCTCAAGCCGAAGGTGAGCATTTTCTTCGTCCGTCAGCTCGTAGTGGACTGCCACTTATAGAGAGGGTAATTCTATTTCGAGGGGGAGTACTGCTTCTGTACCGAATACCAACGCGTACGTCGTTGTGTTCGTGGCCGTCTTGAAAGCTTTGCACTCTTCGGTGGGGTGCGAAATCTTTCGATGATATAAGCAGTAGGAAGGGTGCATTTCTGCTTTGCCGGCAATGTTTCCTTCAGAGGGTGGTAGCTTCATCCCCATTGATATGGCTTTAGCAAATCTTTTCCTTGTCTTGAACTTACTTTTATTTGCAGTGGATGTACTTTGATCCGGCGGGAGTGTCTCAACTCTTTTGTCTAGTCGTCGACGTTCGGCTTTTTCAAATATGGCCATCTCACGCTCCCGATTGGCTTTACTTTCCAGACGAATCTCATTCAGGAAGGCGTCGATCATTTCATCTGACGACCATAGCAGTTCCGGTTCGGGACCTGCCCCCGGTCTCTCTGTGCAAGGAGCTTCTTCATTGTCTAGCGATGAATGAGAGATCACGTGGCAGCTTGCTACGTAATCCTCAGATCCATCCGACGAGCTTTCTTCATCATCTTCATCCTCAAGGACGTGGCTGAGAAACTCTTGGAGCGTGATTGGGGTTCGTGCCTTCTGATTATACTCCTCCAACACGTCAATCTGTTTCTGCAGGTCCGTGCGCTTGTCGCTAGGCTTCACGAGCTTTTTGGATTTCTTCTTCTTCTTCTTTGAAGATTTTAACGGCTGGGTGTGAGTGCTCGGGCCATCACCACCAATCTTTGGAGTTGTGCGCGGCTTCAGCATCCCTTCGATGATCTGGGGTTCCAGCGGGTTTTTCCACCTGATCGCCGGGCATGTTTGGAGCTCATTCAGCATCTTTTTGGTTTTAGCTGAAAGCACGACCTCCCACGGAGCTTCTTCAACAAAAGAACAAGTTGCCCCCAGTGTGTCCATCTTCTTAGGAGTGTGTGGCCGTGGTGGGTTTACTTTCCACTTCTCGGACAGCGCGAACTTGCCTTGTTGGTATTGGTCTTCAATCCAGTTTTTGAAGACGTAGCAATCTTCGATCGGATGACCCAATACTCAGTGGTAGGGGCAGTAATTGGGATCATTGACGTCGTTTGGCTGCAACGAACGTTTTGGATCTGGCAGATTGATGAGTCTGTTGCGCATTGCCAGCTCGAACAGTCTTCTCGTTTTATCTTGAGGAAACGAGTAAGGAGGTTTTAGCCTCTCCTCGAGGGATAGGCGTGGACGCATATTGTTTTGACGGACAACCGGCTTCTAGTTGCTCGGCAGTTGTTGAGCATTGGCGACGACGATTGCTTTTCCTTTCCCCTTCTCATTTCGAGAGTCCGGCTTTGGAGGAGACGGTCTATGGCCCATCTGGTCCATTTGGGCAAATTTGTCAATCAAGGCCTGGAATGTGGTTGGTTTAAAGAACATCATGAACTGTGAAATAGTTGCATGAGGATCTAGGGTGCCCACTAACATGCCCACCGCTGGCGCTTCTTCGATGCGTTGTTCGCATTTTGACCACAAGTTCCGCCATCGGATTGCATATTGAACCCAAGTTTCGCCCGGCTTTACTCTTGCATTGATCAAAGCTGTTATTGGAGTACGCTCACTGGCGCTTGCGAAACGCTGGGTAAACAACAACTCTATTTCAACGAAAGTTTTGACGGAGTCGTTCGGAAGCTCGGAGTACCATTCAAACGCCGTCTCCGATAAGCTGCCGACGGATTGGCAAAGCAGGAGCTTATCATCGCCGCCGGTGTTGCCACAAAGAGCCTTGAACTGGGCAATATGTTGATGGGGATTGCCTGTCCCCTTGCAGACATGGAATTTTGGGATCGTGTAGCTCAGCGGGTATTTGATCTGATCATACCAGCTCGGATATGGTCGCCCCGTTTTGACAACTTGACCGGCTGCCTCAGTTGCCTGGTGAACTCATATTTGTTGAGCAATATAGTCATCCAGGGCAGCTTTGGAAATTGTCTCCTCCTTGGCTGTTGAAAGAGCCGGCGGTGGATTTGATGTTTCTCCTCTGTCATCTTCAAGGATAATCGGAGGATCTTCGGCTGGGGGATCTGGCTGGATCATTATCCCGACCATGTCTTGAAATAGGAGAGCCATCTGTTTTATATTGGCCGCTTGCTCTGCGGCCTTCTTGTCCTTCTTTTCAAGCATTCTACGAAGGAATTCAGTATCGGTTTCGTGTTCGCGACGCTGCTCCGATGACGCCTCCGGGCTTTCTTTTGGTCCGGTGAGCGCGGCCATTGCAGTCAGCATCTCCTGGAGCTTCTGCTGCTGCTGCTCCTGGGCTCTTGTGATGGATCGGGTGAGTGGTCGGTGGCCCGTTGAAGCGCGGCTATCCTCCTTCCCAGACGCCATGTAAACGGTATGGACGACCATGCCCCCAGACTTAGGGCGTTTGGGTTCAGTGTTTTTGGCTTTTGTCGCCGACACAGGGATCTTCTCCGGCCTTCTTTTCTCAGGAGCGGTCGAAGTTGAGGGAGCCGTCGAGGTGGGCACCCAGACAGCTTTTCGTGGCTTAGCAGGATGTCTGACTTCCTGTTGGACCTTCAGCCTTTTGTGCTGGTAGGAGAAATTTGGATCGATCACCGAGTCTCGGGCATGCTGCCAGACTTTATAGATCTTGGAGGACAGCCGTTGAGGGGAATGAGGCTGTTCTGGCTTTGCTTCCACACCCTTTTCCAGTGGAGGAGGAGACCTCTTCAGTACAGCGGTAGGAGAATTCCTACGCACCTTATTCAACAGCTCAAAACTGTTCCCAGTTGGAACAGCCGCATTAATTTCCGCCGCCGGGGCTGGTGGAGTTAGCCCAGAAGGAGAGCTACCTCCGGACTTCCTCACTCGGTGCTAGTGGCGACGTCGAGCATGTCGAGATGTGGGAATTGGCTCGGTGACGGGGACGGCCTTGTCCTGCCCCCTGTTCAGGTGAGGGGCTGTATCCGGTGTCAGCCTAGTAAAGACTGATGCCTTTTGAGTAGCCGGAGCGGGAGTAGGAGTTGGGACGGTCAGTCTTGCGAAGACCGACCTCTTAGCAGGAGAAGCCGCCCTATCGACTTCAAGAGCAGGTTTGGTTACTCTCTTTGGAATAACCTTCTCGGGACCACAAGCTTCATCGTGGGCCCGCAGGAGTTCTGGCCCAGCCTGGAGAAGACCGAGGCACTGGTGTTGGGCGACCCGTTGAGAGGGGCCACAGCAACTGTAAGTCGATCGAAGACCGACTTCTTAGGAGCTTCTGGTACGGGCATGAGAGCAATGAAGCTCATTGGCGGGAGCATGGTCCCGAAAAATAGTCCAGTAGTAGCCTGGGTGACCCGTTCTACCGGCATCATGAACAGTGATGCCGCTTGAGGTCCATAGGCTACACCTCTATGTGAGGCGGAGCGTCGGTTGCAGTTGCAGTTGGAGCAGTTCGAGCAGGTAAATGCCATTGCTGTTTGCTTTCTGCTCCAAGCAAGAGACCAAATCTTAGTAACTTGAAACCCGAGGGCAACCATTAACAAACCGCGATTCGTTCGCGAATACGACACACGAAGTGTGGAGTGGAAAGAGGAAAAGGTCCCACCGGGCGTGCCAGAATCTGTTCACCGCCGGAAACCAGGAAGACGAGACTGTCTTGCCTGAATCTGGGGGCAGATGCTATTTGGTGCTATCTGTCCATCTCTCCGAAGATGCCAAGTTGATTTATGGCACCATGTATCGAAGGTTTAAACGGATGCGACCGATATAGCAGACTTCGTCAGATTCCCCCTCGTTTGAGGGGTTTTTGATTGTGGGGATGCTCTTCCCTGCAGGCGCAAGCCCCTGCAGTTAATTACGCTACCGCATCACCGTAACAAATTTCTCCTTTTCCAGCTGGTCACTTCGTGTCGTGGGTGTTTATTTTGTTTATGGTTGCCCGTGGATTGTATACGGAGACTAATTTGTGTTGTCGCCCGTAGGACGTGGATTAGTCCAAATCCGTATTTTCTTAGATTTGGGTTTTGGGGTTTTGGTTTAAGGATACGTTAGCCTTATTTGAGGCTAAGATAAACTTAAACGTTTGTTAGGGATACGTTAGTCTAATTTTCAGACTAAGATCGACTTAACGGGATCGTTTAGATCCAACAAGAGAGCATTTGGGCTCTATTGTTTAGTTTAGAGATATTGCGGTCGATTGCCAGTTTAAGGACATGGTGGTCCAACATTCCCATTTTGAGGACGAATATTAGTTTAAGGACATTTCGGTCCAACATTCCCATTTTGGGGACGAATATTAGTTTTAAGGACATTTCGGTCCAACATTCCCATTTTGGGGACGAATATTAGTTTAAGGACATTTCGGTCCATGAGTTTAAGGACCCCATAGTCCGTAGCAATGTATGGTTGTCGGGACCCGTCACCTCTCTGACGACGTTGAAGGATTACAACGACAAATATCAGAGGAGTTCAGAGATGTACCCTTGAACCGGGTGTAAATTGATTTGGGAGAGCATTTGTACTCAGTTCAATTTAAATTGAGGACTTATGGCTAGAATTGGGCTAAGTCCATTTGAAAATATTCAACATTTTATTTATATTTGGCCTGTTAGGCCTTTGTTTGGGCTCTACCCTTTTTAAACAATGCATAGCATTGGGCTTTTTATTTAAATGCATGGCATTTATATTAGGCCTGTTAGGCTTCTTAATTTGGTCTGTTAGACTTTTTAATTGGGCTCTGCCCTTTCTCAATAATGCACAGCATTTGTTTTTCTGACAGTGCGCCACGTGGCCTGTCAGGCGCTCTGCGCCAATTAAAGAGCGCAAGGCGCCAACGCATGTGGAGGTGACACGTGTCACGCTCTGCTGAGCGCAAGTCTGTTAGCGCAGTGCGCTGCGCCAGTGCGCTGCTGACACGTGGCGCGCTCTGGTGCAGTGCGCCAATTCAAGAGCGCAACGCTCTGTTTTTAGGAGCGCAAGGCGCAGATTGATACGTGGCGCTCTCTGGTGACTTGCGCCAGTGCAAATTAAGAGTGCAGGGCACTGTTCAATAGCGCATCTTGATCTAATTAAGATCAAAGAAACAAGTTTTTCTTATTCTAAAGAGGTTCTACCTCAAGATTCAAGAACCAATGGTTCATCAAAAGGCTGTGCCTTTATATAGATCAAAAGATCTAATAATGAAGTAAATTACTTCTTTTATCTTTTATGATTGGATCTTTTTTTATCTTTTTCTTTTTGTTGAAGATCTTGATCTTGTTCTTAGATCTTTGATCTTTTTAGAAGAAATTCTTCTTTTTTTGTGAGGTATTTTATCTCTGTTTTTTCGAGAATCAAATTCTTTACCTTGAAGAAGATGATCTTCTTTCTTCAAAGGCTTGCCTTTTTAATTTTTTCAGAGTTCTCCCCTTTTTTCTCTTTTTGTCAATCTGTGTCTCTGAGACTTGGAGTCTAGGGGCCTTTATATAGGGCCAATTAGTTTGTTAGGTTAGTTATAGAGATCTTTCTCTGATTGATTCGGGGATATTTCCCCACCGTTGGATCTTTGATCCTAAGGCCTGTGTTTTACAGAAGACAATCTTCTTATTTTAATAAGATTGGAAAGATCTTTCTAGAATTTTAATTCTGATTAATTAAATAATTTATTATTTAAATTTTAGTGCTGGCGCAGTTGGCGCAAGCGCACCTGCGCTTGACACGTATCGCGCAGCGCAGAGCGCACCTGCGCTGACATGTGTCGCGCAGCGCAACTGCGCTGACATGTGTCGCGCAGCGCAGAGCGCAAGTTATCTGAAGCGTTGCTTCCTTTATTTTTAAAATTTAAATTTTAAAACAGAGCCTTGCTCTGATTGGGGTGCGCTGCCTTGGGCGCTGCGCCCCTTGCGCTGGCGTGTCTGCTTTTGACACGTGGTGCTCTGCGCGCAGTGCAAGGGATCTGAAGCGTTGCTTCACCTTTTTAATTTGAAATTCAAACAGAGCTTTGCTCTGATTTGGGGAAACAATGATCTTACGGATATGATCAAAAGAGTGAGTATGAGACGATATGATTAATGCAAGATGACATGAATTGAGATGTCAATATAATGATATAAGATGATATGAGCGGATATGCTTGATATAAGGATGTGAGGCGGTATAGATGCACAAATACATGTGCCTAGATACGGAAATGAGATTGTTAATGATATAATTTGAGATCGATATCGATATGATATGAGATCGATGTAAAAACGGTATGAGATTGAGATTGAGATATGATGAGATCGATAAGATAGGATGTACGAGACCATAGATCCGCACCCTTATCGATGTATAGGACGATAGAATCCCTATTCTGTTTGATAACGCCGTACGATAGATTACCGTACGCGATGAGTTATACCGGATGATTGATCCGCGCTCGTGATTTGAGGATGATGATCGAGGATATTGCCATATCAGATACTATGAGGCTGGATCGCCGACATAAGATGTCACCTGAACCATACTTATTTCCAAAACTGACGAATCGTATGCACTTTTAAATGGAAACCTCAAGGAAAGCTACAGATTTTCAAATGGTGTCTTTTTCTCAAAAACACCGTAGCCTCCACTTTCAAAACTACGATTCGTATCTTTAAATCTGATCGTATGGTTCATGTGTAATTGTATACCTTTTATTAGTTCATGTTTATGTTGGTTTATCCCTCGTGATATACGTGTTATGTTTCTCGTATTTACCGCTTTATAATATCGTCTGCTAGTACACCTGCACAATTATCGATGATGCGCATGTTACACTTATACAGATTTGCCGGCTCACACATTCATCATTGGTAATTTCTATGCCACTTACACAGTAGAATGGCTATATCATGATATTATTCTTCATTGTTCAGCATTATCATAGGACATGCTTGCTTGATATACTTGACATGCTCATATTACTGTTCTATGTTGGCATACGCCGTACTTTATGGTTATATGCATTGAGATGCTGTTTCATGAGATCTCTGGATTTGAGAACCGTAGTTACATTTTAAAAGGAAATTTTATATTGTTTTAAAAATGCGGTTTCTCTTGATATGATATTTCGTGTCTATCATGAGTTTTCTCGGTTCTGAGCTTGTTTTCGAGACCCGATTCGAGGAGGTGGACGAACCGTTTGCGGGTACATGGTGGGCCCGATAAGGTACCCCAGGGCAAGAACGGTTAAGCCTGGCAGGGGATGTACCACCTACCGGTGATAGTTTGGACCCGGCAGTTATCCGGAGGATACCGACTGGAGTCGTGAGATGGATATGAGGGCCGATCAGAGGATGCGGCGCCTGAGATATGAGAATTTACGTATCGATACTGGACACGGGTTTTCATGATGTTTCGAGTGTCGGTGTTGGACATTCAGGTTCTATGATATTGATGTGTCGTTGATGGACACATGTTGTTTGATTTCCTCATACATACAGGCACATGATTCAAATGATTTTATTTTACATGTTGTCATTGGGATTGATTATATTGATATATATGCATACATGGTCACCCTAGCTAACAAAGTATTACCTTCATGATACATTATTGACCTAGGAATCGTTATTTTATTCGATTTCTACCTGCTGATGTTTTCTACTCACGAGTTAGCAACCCACCCCTGTTGTGCCACAGTTTTCTTGCAGGTTCGACAGCTTGGATCAGTAGCAGTTTCGCTGGCATACAGTTCCTTCAGGGTGTTTTTATTTGGTAGGTGGGACACACATTGGATCGTGCCCACTCTTGTACTTATTATTCCTATTGTATCTAGATAAACTCCATTAGATCAGAAACTAGATTTTGTATATTGGTAGACCTAAACAGACTTGTATTTGTGAGACTTAGAACGTTGGGTGTTTGTTCCCTATTTGAGGTTTTTGATGTCTTGCTTTAATTATTGTTCTTTCTGTATGTGATCTTCACCGTGAGGCGTCGTATATATATATTCATTGCGTGGTTGTGATTCCGCCAATTGGCGAAGAGCCAGCTCCCGCTTGGGGATGCTTTTTATTTGCATGTATGTTGTTTTTGGATCAAAATATACAAGAGATGTGCTGTCCAAATTTTTAAAAGACGAAAAATGTTTTCAGCTCTAGTATATAATCCATTGCATTTTCATATATCATTATTTATGCATTTAAAGAAAAACTTGATTTCATTATACCTTTATTTCAAAACTGCACCTCCACTATTTTCTGCAAAATGATTTAGATTTCTGGGCTTCGGCTTACTTGAATTACGTTACGCCTTTAGACGTTGCGTAAGTCTCGTGCAGGTCACGTGTCAAATTTCCGGGTCGTGACAAAGTTGGTATCAGAGCGTTAGGTTTAACCTTGGTTCAAGTTTAGGCTTGACCTTATGGAACTTAGACTTGACCGAGGGGGTATTAGACCTGATCTTTCGTCGCATATGTTGACCTTCGTTGATGGAGTAGGTAGCTTTAGTAGAGTGACGTACAGTATGTATGTTCTGCGGCATACTTACGACACGCTACTCCGCTTAAGTGACCTTAGGATGCATATTCTTGAGATCCGTGCTTCTATTCCTTCCTATGATCATACTCTCGTTGATTCCATTCCTCCCTATGATCATATATCCATTTTGGACCTGTTGATTCCTTTCTTTCCTTTGATCTATCTTCATCGATACTTGCATGAGGTTTCTGTCACTAGGGCGTTGGGCACAGAGAGAGCTGCTGCTAGAGATGCGGTCAGAGCGAGCTTGTCATGGACGAGGGCTGACCATAATGTTTTCTGGTGACATAGGAACATATCGGTATAGTGTTTGAGTTGAGATCTCTCGTTTGAGGCGAGTGTTCGGATTTACACCGGATGATCGGGCCATTGATAGAGGCTGCCAAATTGAGAGGACTGTTGATGTACAACCTACCCTAGAGGTCGCAATGTTGTCTACCATGCAGATAGATGACCCAGCTGTTGCTGAGATTGATAGGATGTCGCCCCAGAGTTTATGAGCTGAAACCGCTGGAGATTTTAGACAGAGATGTGACAGAATACCGTTAGTCCATCTTGAATAGAGCGACTAAGATGATTCGTCTGATTTGATGCACCGACGCAGGCTCAGTTAAGTTGAAGAATTCCAGTTTGGAGGATTTTACTCAGATCTAGAGTAAATCGATCAAGAGAGGACGTTGTTCGTTGGATGTTCCGATATGAGATCAGTAAGTTGACCAGGTTCGGATAGAAGGACCTTACCTAGATGCGTTGTGAGTTGATCGAGAACGGACGAATGAAGCGTGTTCCTCTGATAATTTGGACGAGTCCCGAGGATTTAATCGACTAGATATCTTCCACAGAGTGGTGAAGATACTTGAGTTCATAGTTTTGAGTCCTTGTGAGAGACTCCAGATTTAACTGTAGTCGAGAACGAATTGCAGTACGCAACTAGTAAGATATAACGTCAAAGTGGATGATAATGAAGATGGGTGAAACAAGAGGTTCGTGCGAGATATTAACGAGCTGTGTTACTCCCCGTTGATGCCAGAGGATTGCTATGTATGCAGAGGTGTTGGATACGGCCGATTACAGAGGAAAGCCGTGCTGAGGACGCAGCCGTCCGGATATGAGAAAAAGAGTTAAGCAAGAGCGCCAACCTCCGTACAGTTCGGCACAGGTGAGATCGGAAGAGACCCTAAGCAGGTTCTTCCAGGATGCCGCAGCGATAAAGATTTGCACACAGGATCAGTTGTATCGCGCGTATTCAGAGGGCCAGATGCCGCTGTCAGTAACGTGCTGTTTTGCGAGTGGTCGTGTTGATTGGCCAAGATATGATCAGAGGAGTGTCAGAGCGGAACTGTTCCGTCATTATACCCAACCGGGCCGACGAGCAAAAGGATTATGAGATTGGTGATCCACAGAGGAGATAAGGACCCAGAAACATAGGACGCCAGACCATGAGCAGGAGGCAAGTGGATGTTCTTGCTCTGCCAGCTTTGGGCGTACCGGCATTTTTCGACATTGAATGAGCTATACCTCAATGTCATTGTAATACTCCAGATGGAGTTTGGGCTGAATACCTCCTACCCCGTAAGAAGTAAGATATTATCCGGTATCGAGGTGGGGATGTAACCAATACGGATCCACATGGGGACCCACCAGAACAATGGGGAGTATCGAATTCTATTCCGAAAGAGGGCACGATCTGAACTATAAATGGAATGATACCACTCTTATAACACAGAGACGTGTTTTGAATGAATCGGAACTCTGGAGTTTGAAAAACTCCGTAGTTAAGCGTGCTTGAGCCAGAGAAATTCTGGGATGGGTAACGTACTGGGAAGTAGCCCCGGGTTCATTCAAAGGGACAAAACCGTGCGGCTTCGGCCAAAGCGGACAATACCATCTGTGTTTGGCAGTGGGTCGTGACAAATATGGTATCAGAGCCGGTCCATCAAAAGTAGGTCTATGGTTCGAGGACGAACCATTGTTCTATGTTGGGGGAATGTAATACCCCAGGTGGAGTTAAGGCTGAATACCACCTACCCCGTGAGAAGTAAGATGTTATCCAGTATCGAGGTGGGGATGTAACTGATACGGATGCATACGGGGACCCACCAGAACAATGGGGAGTATCGAATTCCATTCCGAAAGAGGGCACGATCTGAACTATAAATGGAATGATACCACTTTTATAACACAGAGGCGCTTTTTGGATGAATCGAAACTCCGGAGTTTGAAAAACTCCGTAGTTAAGCGTGCTTGAGCCAGAGAAATTCTAGGATGGGTGACCTACTGGGAAGTAACCCTGGGTTCATTCTGTAAGTCGACGTTAGACACCCCATATGATACGGGGAGGCGGAATAGGTAAAACAATCATTTTGTTTAAACTAATATCGACTAACTTTACGGATCTTTACCAAACCCTAACTAACAACAACATAGGAGGAATCCAGTCCTCCTTGTTCTCGTTGACCACCTCCTCGTCGGCCTCCTCTTTGTGATAGAAGATCCACCCGAGAGCTACTTCTCCAAGCTTAACCTCACACTTGAGGTAACTAGGTAACTAAAAGTGCTAATCAAAGCAACCTAGAGGATATAGAATAGGATTAGGGATCTATGAGTCTTACTAATCCTAGGATCTCAACACATGAGAGGATTAGGGTTAGGGTTTGAAGAGAGAGAGAGCTTGAGGAGAGAGAAGGTGAGAGTGAGAATGATCTTGGAAAAATATCTCATTTGTGAATATATATGAAGCATAAGATATTATTAAATGAATAACAAATATAAATATCATCATGCTTCATTAACTCACCTTGTGTGATTCATCCCATGAGTCATTAATCAATAAATGCACCATTAACTCCTATGGATGAATCACACCATGAGTCATTAAACCAATTAATGCAAATGCCACCTTAGCCTCCAACTCATCAATCTTCTAGAAGCTTCTCAACTAATTACGAGAATGCCCCTCCCATCCGTGAAAACACGAAAATACTGAGACTGTATAAATCCAATAATCCAATACTAGAATCTGGCTTAAACCAAAGCCTGCTAGTATAAACTGTCCGAACATCGTACGTGCGTAAAAACACGTATGTGTCCGAACCCTGTCGTAAAACCATACGACCTCTATATTGTTTCGCCCGAAGCAGGGAAACGCTCTGTGTGGGACTCTAAAGACTCGACTACTACGCTGGCAGTGGGTTTAACCACAGGCCGCAAGCGGTACTAACTGTACGTAACGGTCCCCAGGTAGATGTCGATAAGAAGGCCGATGAGGAAACCCATCCGAACTCCTACTGAGCCTGATGTGACAATTTCCGTACAGTCCGGTATGTTCGTCTATGACTATCGCATAACGGGCCTAGGGGGCGGCAAGCGTCAGTCCCCTAAAAGCGGTATAATTCGTGTCGGAGTGAAGCCCATTACACCTTGAGAAGCTACTGGAAAACCTACCAGTAAATCGTCCGCTCTGGCCAGGGACTTTGCATAATGGCTCTCCAAACACAGCGCGATATCAACTCCCAATACCGGGAGAGACGAATCTTATCTAACCGCCACTGCCTCCAAGTGCTTCGGGACTGCACCCAACTGCTACCTGTTTGCACGACTCCTTTGAGCCGTGGTAGGGTAGCAATCTAAGAATAGTAGGAACGCACTCGAGGCGAAGCAGCAATGTCAAGTCTGCGGACTATGCTGTACTCATGTCACCTGGGAACTGTTAACTAACGACGGGTATAATACCTACCAACAGTTCCCTGCGAGTCCTGTCCGTTGTACCCGTAACCCAACGAGCACATGTATACTATCTCCAGTACAACGTACTAATGGCTGTAGGACAGACCATCTCCCCAACTGGGATGAGAAGCGTACACACTAGTCTACTCCGGAGTATCGATGCCCTATCTCGATAATCCTACGACTAGGGACCTGAAAAAGGATGTGCTTGTAGACAACCCAGCCCCCACTAGTGTGACTGCCATCACAACGCTGGTAGTCAAGCAAGATCCTAAGGGCTCTATCAATATGTATTCTCGATATACTAACATATACACATATTAAGATAGACATAAACCAAGTAGCATACTACCATGTTTAGCAAGACTGTTAATAAAACTGTGAATATCCCAAGCTTCCATTAAATAATATACAAGCTAGTATGATACAATAATGGCCCCTAGGGCATATACACTAACAATCTCCCACTTGCACTAGGGCCATGTACTGGCGTATCGTAGAACTATCATCTCGAGTAGCCTCTCGAACTGAATCTGAGGTAAGGCCTTAGTGAATGGATCTGCAGTGTTCTCCTATGTAGGAACTCTCCGGACCTCGATCTCCTGTCGATCTATGATCTCCCTGATCAGGTGATACCGCCTTAAGATGTGTCTGGACTTCTGATGGGACCTGGGTTCCTTCGCTAAAGCTATAGCTCCGTTGTTGTCACAATACAGCGGTATTGGATCAGCAATGGTAGGAACCACCTGAAGTTCTGTTAGGAACTTCTTTATCCAGACTGCTTCTTTTGCGGCATCGCAAGCAGCGATATACTCCACTTCCATCGTCGAGTCAGCAACGGTGTCCTGCTTGGAACTCTTCCAGCACACCGCCCCACCATTGAGGGTAAAGACATAACCTGACATGGACTTGGAGTCAGCCTTGTCACTCTGGAAGCTGGAGTCGGCAAAAGCCTCGATCTGGAGGTCTTTTCCGCCATAAACCAAGAACATATCCTTAGTCCTTCTCAGGTACTTGAGAATGTTCTTTACTTCTATCCAGTGCTTCTCCCCTGGGTCTGACTGATACCTGCTTACCACGCTCAATGCGTAAGCTACATCTGGTCTGGTGCACAACATCGCATACATTATAGAGCCTACCGCAGAAGCGTAGGATATAACTGTCATGCGATCCCTTTCCAAATCAGTCTTGAGAGACATCTCTTTGGATAGGGTGATTCCGTGACAAGCCCGTAAATTACCGCGCTTAGAATCTTCCATACTGAATCTTTTCAGTACAGTGTTGATATACCTGGACTGCGAAAGTCCCAACATCCTCTTAGATTTATCACGATAGATCTGGAACCCCAGAATGTAAGAGGCATCTCCCACATCTTTCATGGAGAACCTGTATGACAAGAATCCTTTGACAGATTGTAGCGTAGGAATGTCATTTCCTATCAATAGAATGTCATCCACGTACAAGACGAGGAATACGACAGTTCGTGCTACAATTTTACTATATATACATGGTTCATCTGGATTTTTGATAAAGTCATATTCTTTGACCATTTCATCAAAACAGATGTTCCAACTCCGCGATGCCTGCTTTAGTCCATAAATGGACTTAAGCAACTTGCACACTTTCCCGCTGCTCCCACTCTGATTGAAGCTTTCTGGCTGATCCATATAGACGCATTTTTCTAAACTACCATTTAGAAAAGCCGTCTTTACGTCCATCTACGAGATCTCATAATCATGGAAGGCGGCAATGGCAAGAAGGA
Source organism: Agapanthus africanus (assembly GCA_030015575.1). Classification (NCBI taxonomy): domain Eukaryota; kingdom Viridiplantae; phylum Streptophyta; class Magnoliopsida; order Asparagales; family Amaryllidaceae; genus Agapanthus; species Agapanthus africanus. The sequence continues at coordinate 249,018,112 of JASDDO010000004.1, read as the reverse complement.
TCCGAATGGATTTGAGCATAGCCACTAGAGAAAAAGTTTCGTTATAGTCCAAACCAGGTCTTTGACGAAAACCCTTTGCAACAAGTCTAGCCTTATAGGTTTCCACCTGTCCATCTACACCAATCTTTTTCTTGAAGATCCATTTGCATCCTATGGGTTTTACCCCATCTGGAGCAAAGTCCAAAGTCCATACTTTGTTGGTGTACATGGACTCCATCTCGGTCCGCATTGCATCCAGCCATCTTACCGAGTCACTGCTCTGGATGGCTTGCTGGAAGCTAGTAGGTTCATCATTATCAATGACGCAATCCTCTCTACCCCATCTATGAGAAAACCGTAGTATCTCTCAGGCGAATGAGACGGCCTACTACTCCTGCGGAGGGGTGCGGGAATGTCCTGTTCTTCTTGAACTACTGGTTCTACCAAACTTTCAGTAGTAGTTTGTGGTTCTAGAATTTCTTCCAGTTTTATTGCGCTCCCACTTGTTTCCTTTTCTAAAAACTGATATTCTAGAAAATGGGCATTACGAAAAACAAAAACCTTTTGTTTCTCTGCGTAATAGAAGAAATACCCCTTGGAGTTCTTTGGATATCCCACAAACTTACACTGCACTGATCGTGCCTCGAGTTTGTCCGCATGCTGCATTTTTACAAAAGCTGGACATCCCCATATCTTCAGATACTGAAGATAGGGTTTCTTCCCACTCCACATCTGATATGGCGTGGTAGGCACAGTCTTGGTAGGAGCCCTGTTCAAAAGATATGCTGCTGATTCTAGCGCATAACCCCAGAAAGATCGCGGCAACTCGGCATTACTCATCATGGAACGTACCATATCCAATAGGGTTCGGTTCCGTCTCTCCGATATACCGTTATGCTATGGAGTGTATGGAGGAGCAAGCTGAGAGAGAATTCCTTTCTCTTTTAGGTAACCTAGGAACTCGGCACTTAAGTATTCACCACCTCGATCAGATCTCAGTGTCTTTATACTTTTGCCGGTTTGGTTTTCTACTTCATTCTTATATTCTTGGAATTTCTCAAAGGCCTCGGATTTATGTTTCATTAAGAAAATGAATCCATACCTAGAGTAATCGTCCGTTAAAGTAATGAAATATGAAAAACCACCTCTTACATGTGCAGACATTGGACCACATACATCGCTGTGTATGAGTCCTAAGAGCTCGCTCACTCTTACTCCATGTCCAGTGAATGGAGTCTTTGTCATCTTTTTTTTGAGACATGATTGACAAGTTGCATAAGATTGATATTCGAACGAATCCAAATATCCTTCTCTATGTAACTTAGTTAACCTTGTTTCATTGATGTGACCCAGTCTACAATGCCATAAGAAAGCCTGATTTATATCTGGAGACTTTCTTTTTAGTGTGTTCTGGACATTGAAAATCTGTAATTGGTTTAATACGTATATACCGTTATCTAGTGTACCGGACCCAATCAAACCATGATTAAGGTGGATGTTAACAACATTGCTTACAAACGTGAAATCATAACCTTCTTTCGATAACAACGATACCGATATGATATTACACATTAAACTAGGTACACAAAAACAGTTGCGCAAAACCAAAATATGTCCACTCGTCAATCCTAGGTGATAATCCCCTACGGACACAGCACCCACGCTAGCTCCGTTAGCAACCTGGAGGGTCATATCACCAACCTTCAGCACTCTACGGTCTCTCAGTGCCTGCAATGAATTGCATATATGAGATCCTGATCCGGTATCCAATACCCAAGAAGTAGAGTTGATTGACAGACAATTTTCAATTATAAACACACCTGAAGTCGAAGCCACAGCTTGCTTCGGGTCCTGGTTCTTGGCAATCCAAGCTTTGCAATCTTTCTTCTAATGGCCTTTCCTACGACAGTGGAAGCACTCGTCCTTTGCCACTACTGGCACCGCACCCTTTCCCTTTCCTTTAACTCCCACCTTACCAACACCACCTCTCGGTTTTTCCTTCCTTTGGCCCTTGCCTTGGACCTGGAAAAAGAAGCACTGCGAACAAACATAGTGGGTGTTTCCCTTGCTTTCTGCAAGGTGCCCTCTGCACTCCTCAACATGTTAAGGAGTTCTGGAAGTTCAACTTCTTTTTCTTGAATGTTGAAATTCAGAATAAACTGGACGTAGGTGGAAGGAAGGGACTGAAGAACCAAGTCTGTATAGAGCTCGTTCTCTAAAGTCGTCCCGAGGTCCGCGAGCTCTTCTATATAGCCAATCATCTTTAGGACATGTTCTCCTACAGATGATCCGACGGTCAGCCTTTACTGAAACAAGTTCTTCGAGGTCTCGTATCTTGCTATACGAGATTGCTCTCCATACAGATCCTTTGTGTGGAGAAATATGGATTCAAGATCCATATCCTCGTGCCTCCTCTGATGTTCATTATTCATAGAGGCAAGCACGATGCATTTGGCCTTCGCGCAATCTAACTCCCAGGTCTTGTGGATTTCCTTATCCGCAATACTGGAATCTGGATCAGGGACAGCAGGTGCCTTAGCAGTAAGGACATACCCCAATTTGTCATAAGTCAAAGCCATCTTAACATTCCGGAACCAATCTTTATAGTTTGGCCCTGTCAATATATATTTTTCTAATAGTAACTTAAGGCCTGTCATGTTCTGGGTCGCTGCAATGAGAGAGAGAGGGAACACTTTAGCATGATGCTCTTGCAAGTTTAGAGTGGTTTTTAGTTTAACTAAACTGGATGGCTCCCACTGTTTTTCGAATCCCTCCTCAAACCAAAAAGGAAGAACTAGTCAGGACTATTCTCACCGTACAATACTTGCTTAACCGTTCAGCCAGGCCGGTGTCGGTACTTCGCGGGAGGTTTTACGACGCTTTCGCGAAGTTACTTAATTAAATAACCTCTTTTCTCTGGGGGCGTAGCCCCGCTGACACCTTTCTCGATACCTACTTGGTTTATAGCATTGATCGTTAAGTGACGAATCTCCTGATGAGTAGCGGATACTCACAGTAGGATCGAGATCCAAATATCATCGTGTGATAAAGCTGAAGGAATCCTACCAAAATTATCATACTCAAAATGGTAAGCAACTCTTTGCAAATTTCAGTTTCTTTAGAAATTCCCGATATAAATTTCTGCCCCATGCTCTTATGACCTTAGCGTTGGTCAAAATGTCATAAGTCACATGTCAAGTTCTACCTATCATTATCTTGTTAATTTGAACCCATCTGTACATACCCCTAACGTTGGCCAAATGATAATACGACTGTCCCAAACTAACTCATCTATCTATGCAACAAATGAATACCCAGCAGCTACCAAACACTATGCCTTGACGTTGGTCAAAATACATACTTTGAATACTACTGAATACTCAAATGAAATGACGGAGGGCTACGAATGGTTTTGGCGAAACCGTGAACGTAGTGAACTTGATATGATCGAAGGAACCTGATAGCTTTTAAAGGAGTGGTTAAAGCTCCGCAATTTAAAAAATATCCTCTGTTTTAAAATAACCGAGTGGTTTCTTTTAAACTGTTCCAACGATTCAACTTTGGTTTATTTTCTTTGCATTAATATAATGCGTCCCATCAATTAACCTATCATTGCAGAAAACAACGAAAATACAACGTCCTCTTATGCCATCCGCATTCGCCACTGGGTCCCGTCAGTCACCCGTTAGGTTACTTAACTAACGGCAGAGCGGGGGCTGGGCTAGCGCGGGTGTAAAACATAAGTGACGTCTAATAGCTATCATATATAGATATTGTACATTCGTCAGACGCAATAATAGGCATTCCAGATCACAGATGAACATATTGGATTTTCTACGAATCCGCATTCCTTTTGAGTTTGCAAAGAAAGACGGATTACACAGTCGCGATGAATAGCCAAAACCCCACCCTAGACCCCTACGGGTACGGCAAACTACCCGTCAAGTACCTGAAGCGAAGCAGCCTCCCTCAACAATGTGAGTAGGATACTAAACAATTCAAAGTACCCGGTAGTTTGTGCAACCCATCTTGGGTCTATCCTAGGAGCAGAAAACAGTAAATGAAATAATACAACGGTGGCTACAACCTCAGCCCGGATGTGCCCCGCAAAAGAATATTACTACAATTTACAAATTACATTTGAATGAAAGAAACACTCGTCTCACATCCCCGGCTATCCATTCACGACAATCCAACAAGTCCACAAACACAAACCATTACAGAAATGTGCAACCCCCTGCTAACCGACATACTAGCAGTTAGGGGAGGTTTACGAACACATTAAACAAATCACAGATATAATCAAGTTAGCTAAACATTTTAGAATTTCGATCAAGAAAACATAAATGATTCTACTCCCAAAAATTCTCTGTGCACCTGAAACCTGAGCAGAAACAGAACATCCCAGAAAATACAAAATTAACACAGAAGAGTTACTGAGGAATTTTGGGCTGACTCGGCACCAACTCGGCCGCGGATCCGCGGCGGATCGCTTTGGATCGGCCGCGGTTCCACGGCGGTTTGGCCGAGTTACTACCCTAAATTTCTCCAGTAATCTTATAATTCCCTGCTTGTATTTTTAAGGGTCCCTGAAAAATTTTTAGACCCCATTTAAAAATCGGCAGAAACATGGTGAAAAAAATCGTATTTTTGAGTTTGTTTTGCGATCGAATTTCTAACGACTTTGGTAACAAGTTAGTTATAGTTTAGCGAGGCTCTGATACCACTGTAAGTCGACGTTAGACACCCCATATGATACGGGGAGGCGGAATAGGTAAAACAATCATTTTGTTTAAACTAACATCGACCAACTTTACGGATCTTTGCCAAACCCTAACTGACAACAACATAGGAGGGATTAGCTACTATGAAAGAAGATTATACCTAATGAATCAAGTCCTTCTTGTTCTCGTTGACCACCTCCTCGTCGGCCTCCTCTTTGTGATAGAAGATCCACCCGAGAGCTACTTCTCCAAGCTTAACCTCACACTTGAGGTAACTAGGTAACTAAGAGTGCTAATCAAAGCAACCTAGAGGATATAGAATAGGATTAGGGATCTATGAGTCCTACTAACCCTAGGATCTCAACACATGAGAGGATTAGGGTTAGGGTTTGAAGAGAGAGAGCTTGAGGAGAGAGAAGGTGAGAGTGAGAATGATCTTGGAAAAATATCTCATTTTGAATATATATGAAGCATAAGATATTATTAAATGAATAACAAATATAAATATCATCATGCTTCATTAACTCACCTTGTGTGATTCATCCCATGAGTCATTAATCAATAAATGCATCATTAACTCCTATGGATGAATCACACCATGAGTCATTAAACCAATTAATGCAAATGCCACCTTAGCCTCCAACTCATCAATCTTCTAGAAGCTTCTCGACTAATTACGAGAATGCCCCTCCCATCCGTGAAAACACGGAAATACTGAGACTGTATAAATCTAATAATCCAATACTAGAATCTGGCTTAAACCAAAGCCTGCTAGTATAAACTGTCCGAACATCGTACGTGCGTAAAATCACGTATGTGTCCGAACCCTGTCGTAAAACCATACGACCTCTATATCGTTTCGCCCGAAGCAGGTAAACCCTCTGTGTGGGACTCTAAAGACTCGACTACTATGCTGGTAGTGGGTTTAACCACAGGCCACAAGCGGTACTAGCTGTACGTAACGGTCCCCAGGTAGATGTCGATAAGAAGGCCGATGAGGAAACCCATCTGAACTCCTACTGAGCCTGATGTGACAATCTCCGTACAGTCCGGTATGTTCGTCTATGACTATCGCATATCGGGCCTAGGGGGTGGCAAGCGTCAGTCCCTAAAAGCGGTATAAGTCGTGTCGGAGTGAAGCCCATTACATCTTGAGAAGCTACTGGAAAACCTACCAGTAAATCTCGTCCGCCCTGGCCAGGGACTTTGCGTAATGGCTATCCAAACACAGCGAAGCAGCAGTGTTAAGTCTGCGGATTATGCTGTACTCATGTCACCTGGGAACTGTTAACTGACGACGGGTATAATACCAACCAACAGTTCCCTGTGAGTCCTGTCCGGTGTACCCGTAAGCCAACGAGCACCTGTATACTATCTCCAGTACAACGTACTAAAGGCTGTGGGACAGACCATCTCCCCAACTGGGATGAGAAGCGTACACACTAGTCTACTCCGGAGTATCGATACCCTGTCTCGATAATCCTACGACTAGGGACCTGAAAAAGGATGTGCTTGTAGACTACCCAGCCCCCACTAGTGTGACTTCCATCACAACACTGGTAGTCAAGCAAGATCCTAAGGGCTCTATCAATATGTATTCTCGATATGCTAACATATACACATATTAAGATAGACATAAACCAAGTAGCATACTACCATGTTTAGTAAGACTGTTAATAAAACTGTGAATATCCCAAGCTTCCATTAAGTAATATACAAGCTAGTATGATACAATAATGGCCCTTAGGGCATATACACTAACACATTCAAAGGGACAAAACCGTGCGGTTTCGGCCAGAGCGGACAATACCATCTGTGATTAGGGGTGGGTCGTGACAGTCATTTATCGCGAATTGTGTTTTGTGATCCGAGTATCACACTTTTATAGCTTGGATTTGAGTTTCAATGATTGAGTTTCATGATATTTATTTTCGTGCACTATGGCTGCACCTACTAGATATTTCCATTTGTGCACAGTTATTGCACTTGATTTATATTTTATACACTGTTACATTGGTTTATGATTTGTGTATATCTATTGCACTTGATATCGAATTCCATTCCGAAAGAGGGCACGATCTAAACTATAAATGGAATGATACCACTCTTATAACACATAGGCGCCTTTTGGAAGAATCGGAACTCCGGAGTTTGAAAAACTCTGTAGTTAAGCGTGCTTGAGCCAGAGAAATTCTAGGATGGGCAACCTACTGGGAAGTAGCCCCGGGTTCATTCAAAGGGACAAAACCGTGCGGTTTCGGCCAGAGCGGACAATACCATCTGTGTTTAGGGGTGGGTCGTGACAGTCATTTATCGCGAATTGTGTTTTGTGATCCGAGTATCAGAATTTTATAGCTTGGATTTGAGTTTCGATGATTGAGTTTCATGATATTTATTTTCGTGCACCATGGCTGCACCTACTAGATATTTCCATTTGTGCACAGTTATTGCACTTGATTTATGTTTTATACACTGTTACATTGGTTTATGATTTGTGTATATCTATTGCACTTAATATCGATTTTGTGCCTTGGCTGCACATAATTATGTTTCCGTGGATTTCGATACTGTCGATTTGATTTTGTGCATGTTGTACGCACTCGATTTGATTTTTGCATTCGGTATAGCCACATGTGCTTGCAGTGCATTGATACGTGTTTTGTGCACACAGTTGCACACGTTTATGATTTTATATTCCTTGGCACGCTCGGTGTTGTTTTTGTGCGCATTTGAGATGTTGATGAGTTTTCGGGCACCCAGTGCCCCTGATTTATATATTCGTGCATTTGTTGCACCAGATTTATATTTCGTGCATTTACTGCACTAGATGTTTTGTGCAAACCTGATGCACTTGAATTATATTTTCGTGCATATTGGGCGCATGGAATGTGATTTTGTGCATACCAGATGCACTTGATTGAGGTTTTTATTCGTGCATATTAGTGCACTTGATTGAGTTTTTCGTGCACTCTATATGCACTTGATATTGTTGTCGTGCACACCCGTTGCACTTGATAGAAACTTTCGTACACACCCGTTGCACTTAGTTTTGTTTTTGTACACATTCGTGGCACCTGTTTTTGACTTGGATTTCCGTGCGCACCAGACGCACGTGATGTTGGATACGCCTTTTGAGGCTGATTTTACTCATGAGCATCGTATTTTTCATGATGGGCACTATATTATATAGTAGCCGAGCATGACTGATATGATGATAGTACCTGAGTACTTTTGCATGCATAAAGGTTTACCAAGAGATTTTCAAAAAGTTGCTATAGTCTCACTATTTTTCTATGTGCCCAGGAGTGATACAAACTTTTACAAGGAAAACCTTTTAGGATATTTCAAAAGGCGGAACGTATATTTGAGCAAAATATATATGAAAATATAATTACTACTTTACAAATGATCTTCCCCCGCTTGTACCATGAGTTACGCATCGCACGGCAATTCGGACAATATTTTGCATGTGTTTCATTCTTTTTTTAGAGGATTTTACAAGGATGCGTACTATATACGTATTATAGTATTTGACTAGAGTATATTGGATTTTAGCAGTAGATTTCGAGATTTGCGTTTCCTTTATAACTCTAGTGATTCATGTCGCTTAACGGAGTTCGATTTTGAGTTTCGCATTCGTTTTCGTGCTCACTCGATGCGCTGTGATATTCTTGAGTATTCCGTGATTTCGGAGCTCCGTTGATTTGAGCTGATTATTGAAATTTTTTAGTACTTGGGGGTTTAAATTTAAATTAAGGGACCGAATTTATTTAAGAGGGGAAGATTGTAACATTTCAGAAAAACAAAATATTATTTTTGGAATTTTAATATTAAAATAATATATTTCACGAAAATTATTGGATTTGTGAATTTAGGGTTTTTTTAAAATGGTATAATTATATACCAATATTTGAAAAATATTTGGAGATTAATATGTATTAATTATTAAAAAGGTATTTATTTGGATTTAGGTATTTTATAAATAATTATGCAATTATTATATGCAAGTTTATATTAAACTTGATTAGTGCAGTACTAATCATGATTAAGCCAAATCCGTATTTTTAATTAGCCATGACTAGTGTGCCATGATATGTTGCATTTTGTAGCATGTTGCTTCTTTTGCATTATGGGTATTTGGTTTTATTTAGTTGTGAGAGGAAAAGAAAAGAAAAAGAGTATGATAATTGAGGAGAGAGAGAGGGGACACATGATGGCATGCGAGAGTATGAGAGAGAGAGAGGGTATGACTTCTTCAACTCCTCCATCTTCATCTTCTTCTCCTCCCCCTTCACCCTCCTCTACCTTCATTAAACCACTTCAAATCTTCATCAAAACCCTTTGTCACCTTCACAAAAAATGATCCCCACCTCATCCTACATCCCATGGCAAGTTCAAGTTTGGATTTTGAGCACTTGGAGCATCTAGGGTTTTTCTTGAGTTATTTCCAAGAGGTATAACTCCACTTCTCTTCTTGCTAATTAGTTTCCTAACCTTTTAGTTTAGTTTAGAGTTCGATTTAGGGAGTTTTGTGATCTTAGAATTTTCTAGGTTGATATTTAGTGGATGTGTGGACTTATAAAGAGGCAATTGAGATTTAGTTAGTGTTTACAAAGCCTTAGTGATGATTTTCTGGCCAAACTAGAAGACTAGAACCCAAAGCCAAGAACTTAGAATTTGCCCGAGATTGGAATTTCGACAGATTGTGATGATGTTTTGGTATCTGGAGTAACCCGAGAGCCCCATAAAATAAGTTCCCATGACAGAGAGACGAGCAGGCAACCTAGAAACACCACCTGAAACCTGAGCCCCTCCCCTTTAATCATGGCCGCAGATTTACTTGATTTTGCCGCAAATTGTGGCCAAGTCGCGGTGGATGAATGTCGACCTTAGCACCACCATGAGATTTTAGAGGTATCAAGCATGCCAAATTTTAATTTTTTATTAGGTGCTATGTTAGACTAACAAGATCTTTACTAGAATATTAGGGTTTGCCTTTGTGATGTTGTAACGTTTTGAAAATCGTTTAGGTGAAATTTCGGATAATCGGTAAAATAACTGGTGTTTTCCGTAAAAACCCAGATACAATTATTTTTTAACATAAACTTAAATATACCCATTCTAGCTATGAAATTGCTAGTATTTGATTTTTAATTGGCCACTTGTAAATTTCTAGTTCACTAAAATATTTTCCGAAATTAATTATTTTTAATATTATTTTAAGTCTTCACTAATACATTTAATTAGTGATAATTACAAATTAGAATGAGTTAATATAAGTTTTGTGTATCATGACACATTAAACCAAGGTGTGACATGTGGTTTTTGAAATGAAAAGAAGTTGTTAAGATGGTTTTACAAAAATATGATTGAAAAAGGCTCAAGTAGTGAAATTAATGTAAATGGAAATTTGGGGTATAGTATTTATCATTTATTCTCACCCACACTCACCCACACCCTCTCTCCTCCCCCTAGGCTGCTGGCCGAGCCTTCCCTTGACAGCCCCTCCCACTTCTCTCTCTTTTCCTTGCAACAAAACAAACAAAAGAAAAGAATTAAGAAGTAATAATTAAAGGAGGTATGGGTAGTTGTTGACTTGTGGCTTTTTTCCCAACACAACACAATCTCACTCTCTCTCTTCCTCTCCTCAATTTGTCCGAAACCCTCTCCTCTTCCTGCAGCAGCCCTCCCCCAAATCCCACTTCATTTGCCATTAAAAATCCATTAAATTTCCATCAAAAATCACACAAACTCCAAATCCAAGCTCTACCCATTATTCCTTGGCTTATCTAGTATGGATCTTGGAGAAAAGTTGATGTTTTGAAGGCTAGGTTTTCATGTTTGATCTCTTGATTGTGAGGTATAAATCTTAACCTATGGTTTACTTGTTGAATTATTACTTTAATTTAGCCTATTAAGTGTTTAAATATGGAATTAATTGCAAGGTTTAACTTTCAAGAGAAGGGTTTCAAAATTCAAGCTAGGGTTTTTACTACATCATTAAGGTTACAATGTATGGTTTAACATCTTAAGTTATGCAAATTGTAGTCTAGTTGTTAAATTGTAAATTGTTACATTTAATTTGTCCGAATTAAGCTAATTTGCAAACTATACTTTTGGATTTAAGGTAATGAGGTGAGTTTAAAATATAATTAATATGGGTGTGACTTAATTAAGATGTCTAGTGAATAATGTGGCCACTAGTTTTGCTAAAACATCAAGATTTGTATTAGAACGATTAATAACCACTTACTAGGTTTTTGGAAATTAATCAATTTTAATTAAGTTGTGGTTTCGATGATAAATAACCGATTTCATAAAATATTTAGTGGGTTATGAATGCACGATTAGTGCGATTGGGTTTTATGTGTTGGAGATAGTGCCCTCAGAGTCAATTATTGGATCACAGGCACGTGATTGCAATGATTGAGGGAGGACCTGTCCCAGTAGGACAGTCTTACTCGAGATGATAGTATGCTATCTGGTTTACCTTTATCATCGTGTACTGCTTTAGGTGACCTGACATGTCGCTATTACACGTTGATAGAGCCCATAGGATTCTTGCTTGACCACCAGCAGTATGAGGGCGATCATATAAGTGGGAGCTGGGGTCTATAAGCACATCCTTAAAAGGTCCCTAGTCGTGGGAGTTTCGAGACAGGGCATCGATACTCCAGAGTAGACTAGTGTATACAGTTGAGACCCCGACGAGGGGCGGTGGCCGGTCTCACAAGCCACTGGTGTCAGTTGGTTCACCTAAGATGTATACAGGTGCTCATTGGGTTATGAGTACACTGGACAGGACTCGCCGGGAACATGCTAGTTGGTTTTATACTTGACGTCAGATAGCAGTTCCCTGGTGACATGTGTACAGGTTAGTTCATCGACCTGGGGATCGTCATTTGTCTCGTGTGAGTTCCCACTGTACTTTGATTACTACCCTACCACGCTCAAAGGAGACGTGCAAACAGGTTTTAGTTGGGTACAGTCCCGAGCCACATGGAGGCAGTGAGCGGATCTTCGGGGGTTCGTCTCTCCCGGTATTGGGGGTGAGGTCGCGCCGTGTCTAGGAGAGCCATTACACGAAGCCCTCGGCCGAGGCAGGAGATTTACTGGTAGGTATTCCAGTAGTATCTCAGGGTGTTCTGTGCTACACTCCGACACGACTTGTACCGCTTTTGGGGGTCTGACTTTACCAACCTCCTAGGCCCGCCATGCGATGCTCATAGACGAACAGACCAGACTGTACGGATATTGTCACTGACAGGCTCAGTAGGGTGTCAGGATGAGTTCGCTCATCGACGTCCCTTTTGGTCAATAGCTGGTGGCCCGTTACGTATTGGCTTATACCTCTGACGTGCTAGTGGTTAAATCCACAACCAAGGTGTTGACGAGTCTTTAGAGTCCCCCACATTCAGTTGCTCAAGTTTTCGGGCGAAACGCTGTAGAGGCCGTATGGAGATATGGCAGGGTCCGATCAGATACGTGCGGTATTGCACGGATCAGGATCGGATGGTTAGTACTAGAGGCCGTATGGATATATGGCAGGGTTCGATCAGATACATGCGGTATTGCACGGATCAGGATCGGACGGATAATACTAGCCGGCTTTGGTTTAAGCCGGATCCTAGTATAGTACAGTGTAGATTTTGTCTCATTGCATTTGTATCCGGTCGGAATACAGATGCGGGTGTGTATACACAGTATCGGGGTTTTCCTGTAATTTATTACGGGACCAGTTTTCTGGAGTTGCCAGTTTGCTTTCCGTTTCGGCCATGTTTCTTTGTATCTTCCATTGGCCGAAGATTGGTGGAGGAGGGCTTATTTGCATTTGTGCAAATAAGCAATTTGGAAGGGGGTCTTTGCATATTGTTGTGTCATGATCACTTGACTTTCTTTAGTCATCATGGCTAGTCTTCTAGTGTCATGATGGCATGACTTTTTGGTGATGATGTGGATTATGATGGTTGTATGAGTGTTGGAGTTTCTTTGTGATCATTTCTTGATATGATAACTTTTCCTCTCTCTTGCATTATGAGTGTGGTTCCATCATCCATACACCACTCTCATTCTCACTCTCCCCTCACCATGGCAAGGCCGGCCAAGTAGTGGGCTGTCCCAAAAATTTGGGTAGGGAAATTTTGTTCTTTTGGCTTCACAAAATCCATTTAGCTCCTCCTCCAAAAAGCATAGTTCATCCCTCCACCAAATGGCAAACTCCATAACCCCAAAGTGAGACATGAGCACTACACTTTCTACAGCAAATCTTGGGCACGTCGACTAGCCAGCTTCGTGCCCGAGTTGCCTCGGTATAGAGGTGGGAGCCCGTAAAAGAAGCAGGCGACGTTGTGCCCTTCCGGCGAGGAGATGGAGACCGGACATTCCGCGGGAGATCGGGACGACGACGAGAAGACCGGAGGACACGGATCACTCGGTATATCTCTCTTCCCATCTTGTAGTTAGCTAGGACTAGTTTAATGGCACGATCCGGGTTTATAGTGCGCGGTGGTGCCGGTTTGAAAAGTTAAAGTTAACCATCGCTTCCGCATTTGGCCTCGGGATGGAGGCCGGGGCGCCGCCGTGCACTTACAGTGGTATCAGAGCCTCGCCATTAACATAGTCTAGCTTTGTCTAATGTGTTTTACATTTCCGATCGAACAATTTTCCAAAAACCGTATTTTTCTTCACATCAGTTTCTGTCGAAATTTTTTGAAGTCCAAAAATTTTTCAGGTTGTTTCAGAATGATGTGTAGGACAATCTAAGAGTTCTGGGAAAATTTGGTCTCGTGAACAGTCTAAACGACCGCGGAACCGCGGCCAAACCCATGCTTGGGCCGCGGTTCCGCCGCGACTTGAACTGTTCAGTGTACCAAAATTTTCCAGAAAGCTACTGACTTAGAAATAGGGGTTTTGGAATATTATTTTTGGGCCCAGAATTTCTGTGAGTGCTACAGTATTGCTTGGGGGCCCACTTGGTAAAATTTGATCGATCGGATATTTAAAACACATTAGTTCACAGTATTTACATTATATCTGCGACCGTGAATGTCACTTGATCGGTAAATCCTGTCTAATTGCTATAGCCCGGTTAGACGGATTTGTGAACGTGACTTTCACGTTGATGTTCTGTGTTATGCTGTGATGTTGCGGATTGGTCGTGGGAGATAGCCTGGATGCAATGCTAGTACAGTTTTTGTTGTATTATGTACATTTGATATTGCGGGGCGAGCGTCCGACATGTGGACTGCCGTCACTGCCTGTTTGTATTATTCTTTTGGGGCACGACCAGGTTGCGGTCGATGTACCCGTTGTATGTATATTTTACTTTCTGTACTAGGATTACCCCGCGGAGGGGTGCACGGATAGCCGGGTTCTAGAGGGCAACGGGCCCTCATCTCATGGCATTGAGACGGAGGGGGCTTCACTCTAGAATTGGCGGGCTATTCTCCGCACTCGTAGGGGGTACAGGTTGACCCAGGAGGGGTGCCCAAGTTACCGGATTCCGTGAAGTGCTGGGTGGTCCATTCACGTTGATGAAGGGGGCTGCCTCGCTTCAGGTTTTGGCAGGTGACTTGCCGCGCCCGTAGGGTCTAGGATTTCATTGCACAGGCTATCCACACGACCAGGGGAGCGTCGGGTTTCAGTAGTGGCTCTGTGAAACCCGGGGAGCCCAGATATCTGTATTGTTCTGTGATGCTGTACATTTCTGCGATGTTGCATTTTATCACGCCTTGAGCGAAATATTATATATTGGTATATATATATTAGTAGATGTTGTATATGTTTTACATCCGCGCTAGTCCAGTCCCCGCTCTATCGTTAGTTAACTAACCTAACGGGTAATGACGGGACCCAGTGGCGAATGCGGATGGCATATACGTACATCAGTATATTTTCGTTCTTTGTGGTGTGATCAATTGATGGGACTGCATTGATTCGGATCAATGCAAGTTAAAAAAAAACCTAATCTGATATTGTTGGAACACTTTTTAAAAAAAGCTGTTATTGCAAGGACGTTCACTTTTGTTTTGCATCGTGGTATTCAGTTGGAATATCCTGCTCCTCAGTCGACGAGGCAAGGGTCGAGATCCCTTCACCGGGAGTGACCCCTTGGACAAAAAGTTTGCGTCAGGGCATTAACTTCACTATAGTCGATTACTTTTGCTTTGCACCGTGGTATTCAGTTGGAATATCCTGCACCTCATTCTACGGGGAAAGAGCCGAGATCCCTTCACCGGGAGTGACCTCTTTAGCAATGGTTTTCGTCACTATATTTTCAAAAGGCTATCCGTTCCTTCAACGATATCATGTTCATTACGTTAAAGGTTTTCGCCAGAAACCATTCGTAGCCCTCTGTCATTTCAGTTAAATATTCGGTAGTATTCAAGCTATGTATTTTGACCTCACGCCAAGGCATAGTGATTGGTAGCTACCGGGTATTTATCTGTTGCATAGATAGATGCGTTGGTTTGGGACAGTCGTACTACTATTTTGGCCTACGTCAAGGGTATGTACGGGTGGGTTCAAATTAACCTGGATAATGACGGGTAGAACTTGACATGTGACTTATGATATTTTGACCTCACGCCAAGGTCATAAGAGCATGGGGTAGAAATCACATCGGGAGTTTCTAAAGAAATTGAAACTTGCCAGATATGCGCATACCTTCTGGAGTGTGATACCGTGAGCGGATTCCGTCATGTTATCATGCGATGATAGTTGGATCCCGATTCCCCTTGATGAGTTAGTTTACTCCTCGGGTGATCCCGACTAATTCTTCTTTCAGGTTTGGAGGAGAATTTGACGGTACAGTGAGAGGTTTCCAGATTAGATAAATTGGTAACCATTCTGATCTAGGTTAGAGTGCACGCTGAGTGTTTCTTTTCTCTCTCTCTTTGGCAGCGACCATTGACCCGACCCTAAGACTATGACTCAGTGACCAAAATTAACCGAACCTTCTTAAACACTGGCTTTTGGATTGTCAGAGTTGCAAACCTCATTGCCACTCCTACTTTTACCCTTTTCTCCAGGACACCCCGTATTACTACGAACGTCCACTTCCATTGGACAAAACCATCGTATGGTTATATACGAACTCGAAAGAATTTATTCGAGGATGGTTTCCGGTTCTGGAGAAAACGGATAGGATTATTCAGTTGTCTTTTCCTTTTACCTTCTCTCAGGTTGTGAGTACTCCTTGGTTTAGGAGATAGTACACCTATTACGCAAATTGGATAGTCTTCTTCCAAACCTTAGGCTGGTGCCGAACAGTGGGGAATGAAGAAAACCAATTAGCATAACGATGGTGTGCAGAAGGTATTAAGTAAAGACAAAGCAAGGGATTAGTAAGAGGGCAAAGTAAATTGCGACTAATATTCACGACCAAACCAAGTATTTCTTCGCCAATCCTAAATCACCTTTGTATTTCTCCAGAACACTCCGTATCACTATGAAGATCCACAGTTTATTGGATACTCCATAGTATGGTTATATACGAACTCGAAAGGAACTTGTTTCAGTTCGGGGATGGATTCTGGTTGAGGAGAAATAGGAATAAGGTTTATTCAGTTGTCTTTTATCTTCACCTTCTCTCGCATTGCGAGTGCTCCTAGGATTAGGACAGTACACCCATTATGCTTATTGGATAGTCTTCTTCCAAACCATAGGCTGGTGCCGAACGGTAGGGAAGGAAGAAAACCATTTGGCCTAAAGGGGTGTGCAGAAGGTAATGACTAAAGACATATAAAGGGATTTGGAGAGGTGGCAAAGAATTATACGGTTACAGTCGTGAATCTGAAAGAGGCATTACTAGGAATACCGGGATACCCCATCGAAACATTTCAATGTTTCAGTTTCACTGTGTAATGTTAAAAGAAAACTGATTTCCCGATTAGATACTTACTCCAGGGTATGTATTTACCAGGTATGATTCTCACATCTGTATGGTTTTACAGATGATGAGTGGGAGTAAGTTATTGGGAATTAGGTGATCATCCTCATTATATCGGGATTCGTTGTAATCGGTGATATTTGAGGAAGTCACCTGGATTGTTTGCCGGTCGGCAGATATTTGGTTTTGGATATCCGCTGTTATGCACCATTTTCAAATTGATATATCTGTACGTCTATTTTTCATAGAGTGAGATATACCTTTTTGAAATTATGTCTACGACATTTACCTATATCAGTGGATGGTTAGGTAAGGAGTATTAAACAGCAGTGTAATTCTTCTTAACCATAAGTACAGTTTTCAACCTACGACACACAGTGAATGAGTTATCAGACTCAAGGGACTTATACAGAGTATTGTATGTTGTCCAGGGTCCATCAGGACAGAGGGGATGGTCCTCGTACTATATTCGGTTTACTTATGACTTCTCTAGTTTTTAGACAGGTGTTTCGTGGAAACACATGGTCCGAATTTTGAGAAGTTATAGGTATTTGAATAAAGTAGAGAACCAGGTATTGCAAGTATCGGGATTCTTCAAGGTGATCGAAGATGTAGATACTTGTGTATGGTATTCAGTTGATAGTAATGGTTAAGAGAACTTGCTTCTTTTTCAGGTTACTCATAATTGGAAGCATTCCTAAGTTGAGTAACGCTGATCAACCTCCTTCCATCTAGTTGACATGCACTGGAGACAGCTGCATGATTTGAATCGGTTCAATTAAATCAGTGCCTCTGGTTCTATATTAGATATAGAACAGTTCGTATCTTAACGTTGTTAAGGTACGGGGAGTTGTCCGGGTTATGATTAAAACCAGACTCTGGATAACTCAAGGCACGTTTCTGTAATGGCTGTTTGTGGGTTGACCCAGGCTATGACGAGGGTTGACTTTCTACCATCTGGAAGAACAATAGCGATATTGTTCTAGACTCGCCACAGTTTTATTAAAAATGGATTTTTTCAGAAAACAGTAGTGGGAGTATGGTAGAACTGGAAGTGATTCCAGAACCACAAACGATTACTGAAGATTTCATAGGAACCTAAAGATTCAATCTGGATTGACATTCCATTGGCCACTCCGCAGATTTGGTGGGTAACTTCAGGCACCCGAGAGGTACTCCGGTAGCCTCAAGGACGGTGACAGGGAAGTTCTTGTTTACCCAGACTTGCCATTGCTGTTGTTCCAGGCTGTGAGACCCGGCAGGAGGATGAGTATAGCGTCGTTCTAAACTAGCTTTAGAAGTGTACGTCTATATGACTCTGCCAGAGGGTTGTCGTAGTCAGTGGGAGCAGTGGAAGCATTGGTGGACAGGTGGCTTATTTCTATTTATAGACTAAAGCAGATATAGCGGAGATAGATCATCTATTTCTGATGTGACAGTCATAGGTTTGACTTCATCAGAATAGGGGATGGATCTATTAAGAAGGTAGTAGGGTGTGATGTCATGGTATATGGATGACATACACAGAGTAGGAAAAGAAACTCCTATACTACGATCAGTTATACTTTGGTCGTCACACAGTGGTTTCTCCACATAGGACTTGGACATTATATCAGACATACTGGTTACTAGATTTATGGTTTTAGATCTAGATTTGGGTGGTTTCCCAATTATGGGTACTTAGACAGCATTCTAAGAGTATTTAGAATGGACGACTCCTAGCATGGTGGTGTACCTGCAGGTGATGGAGTCACCCTCTCTAAAGCTGTCTTACAGACTAAAGTGGAGAGGGATGTGCATGATTGGCAGATCACTTGCTCAGGCAATTGAGTCAATCATGAGATGTCAAGTACCACACCAGATGTTGTTCTTGTACTAGATGCAATAAGTTGACATTGATCCAATCCTGGAGAAACAGTCGGAAGCATTTTTAGAACATAAGTGGATGTTCTAGGGATATGATAACGACGGCCTCATTCGGGAGACAGTTATCATTCCAGGCTTCCAAGGTGACCTGGACAACAAGGAGGTTGTCAGAGTTATAGTTTTTCCTTCTGACGAGGGGCAGTATTTTGGACAGGTGATCCAAGGCAATACTGAGGGAGGCATGGCGCAGGATACTGATTAAGTTCAGTTGACAATACAGTCTAAGAAGTTTGGATTTGGAGTTCATTTATGAGCTAGGTCCCATCAGACATCCAGACACATTCTAAGACAGGTGTTGCTCATTTCGGGAGATAGGTTTCTCCGTGAACTTGAGATATAGAGAGACATAGAAAGAAACATCAAAGCGGATCCACTCACAGAGGCTATTCCTCGAACGCAATAGTTTCGCAAACGAGTTTTGTGAGACTGACTAGTAGAGGAGTTGGGTGTTCGGTATCACACGGGCTGTGAGTATGCGACATCGCAATAATTAGCCTTGAGTGCAAGTGGGAGATTGTTGGAGATAGTGCCCTCAGAGTCAATTATTGGATCACAGGCACGTGATTGCAATGATTGAGGGAGGACCTGTCCCAGTAGGACAGTCTTACTCGAGATGATAGTATGCTATCTGGTTTACCTTTATCATCGTGTACTGCTTTAGGTGACCTGACATGTCGCTATTACACATTGATAGAGCCCATATGATTCTTGCTTGACCACCAGCAGTATGAGGGCGATCATATAAGTGGGAGTTGGGGTCTATAAGCACATCCTTAAAAGGTCCCTAGTCGTGGGAGTTTCGAGACAGGGCATTGATACTCCAGAGTAGACTAGTGTACATAGTCGAGACCCCGACGAGGGGCGGTGGCTGGTCTCACAAGCCACTGGTGTCAGTTGGTTCACCTAAGATGTATACAGGTGCTCATTGGGTTATGAGTACACCGGACAGGACTCGCCGGGAACATGCTAGTTGGTCTTATACCTGACGTCAGATAGCAGTTCCCTGGTGACATGTGTACAGGTTAGTTCATCGACATGGGGATCGTCATTTGTCTCGTGTGAGTTCCCACTGTACTTTGATTACTACCCTACCACGCTCAAAGGAGACGTGCAAACAGGTTTTAGTTGGGTACAGTCCCGAGCCACATGGAGGCAGTGAGCGGATCTTCGGGGGTTCGTCTCTCCCGGTATTGGGGGTGAGGTCGCGCCTGTCTAGGAGAGCCATTACACGAAGCCCTCGGCCGAGGCAGGAGATTTACTGGTAGGTATTCCAGTAGTATCTCAGGGTGTTCTGGGCTACACTCCGACACGACTTGTACCGCTTTTGGGGGTCTGACTTTACCAACCCCCTATGCCCGCCATGCGATGCTCATAGACGAACGGACCAGACTGTACGGATATTGTCACTGACAGGCTCAGTAGGGTGTCAGGATGAGTTCGCTCATCGACGTCCCTTTTGGTCAATAGCTGGTGGCCCGTTACGTATTGGCTTATACCTCTGACGTGCTAGTGGTTAAATCCACAACCAAGGTGTTGACGAGTCTTTAGAGTCCCCCACATTCAATTGCTCAAGTTTTCGGGCGAAACGCTGTAGAGACCGTATGGAGATATGGCAGGGTCCGATCAGATACGTACGGTATTGCACGGATCAGGATCGGACGGTTAGTACTAGAGGCCGTATGGATATATGGCAGGGTTCGATCAGATACATGCGGTATTGCACGGATCAGGATCGGACGGATAATACTAGCCGGCTTTGGTTTAAGCCGGATCCTAGTATAGTACAGTGTAGATTTTGTCTCATTGCATTTGTATCCGGTCGGAATACAGATGCGGGTGTGTATACACAGTATCGGGGTTTTCCTGTAATTTATTACGGGACCAGTTTTCTGGAGTTGCCAGTTTGCTTTCCGTTTCGGCCATGTTTCTTTGTATCTTCCATTGGCCGAAGATTGGTGGAGGAGGGCTTATTTGCATTTGTGCAAATAAGCAATTTGGAAGGGGGTCTTTGCATATTGTTGTGTCATGATCACTTGACTTTCTTTAGTCATCATGGCTAGTCTTCTAGTGTCATGATGGCATGACTTTTTGGTGATGATGATGGATTATGATGGTTGTATGAGTGTTGGAGTTTCTTTGTGATCATTTCTTGATATGATAACTTTTCCTCTCTCTTGCATTATGAGTGTGGTTCCATCATCCATACACCACTCTCATTCTCACTCTCCCCTCACCATGGCAAGGCCGGCCAAGTAGTGGGCTGTCCCAAAAATTTGGGTAGGGAAATTTTGTTCTTTTGGCTTCACAAAATCCATTTAGCTCCTCCTCCAAAAAGCATAGTTCATCCTTCCACCAAATGGCAAACTCCATAACCCCAAAGTGAGACATGAGCACTAGACTTTCTACAGCAAATCTTGGGCACGTCGACTAGCCAGCTTCGTGCCCGAGTTGCCTCGGTATAGAGGTGGGAGCCCGTAAAAGAAGCAGGCGACGTGGTGCCCTTCCGGCGAGGAGATGGAGACCGGACATTCCGCGGGAGATCGGGACGACGACGAGAAGACCGGAGGACACGGATCACTCGGTATATCTCTCTTCCCATCTTGTAGTTAGCTAGGACTAGTTTAATGGCACGATCCGGGTTTATAGTGCGCGGTGGTGCCGGTTTGAAAAGTTAAAGTTAACTATCGCTTCCGCATTTGGCCTCGGGATGGAGGCCGGGGCGCCGCCGTGCACTTACATTATGGTTGGGGATTTTCAAGTATAGTGACCCTTGTGGTTGTTTGTGGTGTTGTCGCGGCGCATTTCGTGCTCCAAGTGTGTACGCGTCGAGTTAATGCGCGTGGTTTACTTGTATTGTTTATGCTCGCGACTATTTATATTCATTCTCTTGTTTTTCTTGTGTACGTTCTAGGATCGGGTGCAGAGGTGTCGGATGTGGTGCGGAAATGACAGAGCTGAAATCGGAACAGATTAGCCGAGGCGTCCAAGTGAGTAGATATATATCTACGGGGGATGTCGGGTGGATGGCGTATAGCACCCCCGCAGTTTCGTAGTGTAAAATACGAATATATTATATTATATATATAAAGGTGTGTATTGTGAGACTATGATTATCAAGATAGGTTTATGTGTTCATGGGTTAGTTTAATGTAATTTGAAGTAACTTAGTTTAGCTTCTTAGTCGCGAAACCCTAGATTAATGATTTGTATACACGCGCACACACACACTCACACTTGCATACATTTTATTTTCTTATGCGTATATGGGGATATGTATATACACACACACACACAGGTATGGGACTATGTGTGTGTGTGTGTATATATATATATACGTATGCATATACATGGATGATGAGGATAGTATATGGTATTTGGAGATGAGTCGATGTGATTGGGCACGATGCCATAAGATCGGTGATGTGATTTGGGTCGTGTGATGGGACACGCCATGATATTATAACGGGTCCTTAGGCGATGTGTTTTCACACACATGCATACATATATATATATTGATGGTATCGGTATGTACTAGACTTAGATCAATACCCCACTTCATGATATATGATGATAAGGATAACAGATGAGTAATGAGATAAATGTGATATTTGACCCGTACCCAGATTTGGGATGCTGTACGATGGATTTACCGTACGAGATGAATATTGATGATTGATCCCCA
Source organism: Agapanthus africanus (assembly GCA_030015575.1). NCBI lineage: Eukaryota > Viridiplantae > Streptophyta > Magnoliopsida > Asparagales > Amaryllidaceae > Agapanthus > Agapanthus africanus. Next base: position 248,995,911 of record JASDDO010000004.1, on the reverse strand, counting down.
CTCTTGACTCGATGATGTCATATTATATATTGTATCGTATAGAATACTACTGAGGCGGGATCACCGACTATTATATATATATATATATATATATATCGACTCAGACTTAGGTGGTTTTTCTTACTCTTTCGATTAGTCTATTCGTTTAATCCTGTAGTTAATTGTAGATGTTAGACTAGACTCGAGTCATACCTATTTCAAAACTAATGAATCGTGAGTATTTTAAAGACAGGCCAAGGGATTCTACGAATATTTCAAAGGATGTACCTTTTCTTAAAAACACCGTAGCCCTTATTTTCTAAACACCATGATTCGTGTTATTTCAAATGGTTTAGATTTCTGGGATTTTTGGCTTACTTGAATTAGATGAAGTCCTATAGACTTCATATGATTCAAGTGCCAGTCACGTGCTATTTCGGGTCGTGACAAAGTTGGTATCAGAGCGCTAGGTTTAACCTTGGTTCGAGTCTATATTTAACTATGCGGAGTCTAGGGATTATATATATTCGGAACCTAGGCTTGACCTTACGGAACTTAGACTTGGCCGAGGGGATATTAGACCCGAACTTTCGTCTCATAGGTGGACCTTGGTTGATGGAGTAGGTGACTTAAGTAGAGTGATGTACCGTGTGTATGTTCCGCGGCATACATACGATACGCTACTCCGCTTAAGAAACCTTAGGATGTACATTTCCTTGCACATTATTATATTCATTCCTATGATCTATCCTCATCGATATCGTTTTATGATTTTGTTACCACGGTTGTACGGGCATGGAGAGCTACGGCTAGAGCTGCGGTCAGCACGAGCTCGTCATGGACGAGCACTGACCAGGGCATATTTCCGGTGACACACGATTGCGTAGATGTGTCCTTTTATTGTGTTTTTCACGCCATGAGCGTTTGATGGATTACTTTTACAAAAATTTCTCGGACGTGCAATTCAGCACCAGAGGATTGGGCTATCGTTAGAGGCCAGCCAGCATGTGATGACCGTTCATGCACTATTATTCTTGATGATTGAGGCACTGTTTAGCGTGCAGACGAATGAGCCAGTTGTTGATGCGATTGACAAGATATCGCCCTAGATGTTGGAGCATTACAGCACGAGTTGCACTTAGAGATGTGATAGAAGATCGCTAGTCATCCATGGAGGAACGACTAGGACATGTGGTTAGTTGCATACCCCGATGCAAGGTCATCAGATTGATCGATTCTAGCTAGAGAAGACTTTACGCAGGTACGTTGAGAGTCGATAGAAGACGATCGAATGTCAGAAACCCATTTTTCCAAGTTTAAAGTATTCGGAAAAACATGCAAGTAATTCCGTGGACCCTCTAGAAGAATGAAACCCTAACTCGATATAATGACCATGAGAATGCTTTGAAACCTTAGGGTTTGCAGCAGTTCCGTGGTGTTAGTGTATATGCCCTAGAGGCCATTACTGTATCATACTAGTTTGTATATTACTTAATGGAAGCTTGGGATATTCACAGTTGTATATACAATCTTGCTCGAAATGGTAGTATGCTACTTGGTTTGTCTCTGCTTTAATATGTGCATGTGTTTCTTTTAGCATATTGCTGATATACATATTAGTAGAGCCCTTAGGATCTTTGCTTGATTACCAGCGTTGTGATGGCGCTCACACTCGTGGGAGCTGGGTGATCTATAAGCACATCCTTATACAGGTCCCTAGTCGTTGGACTATCGAGACAGGGCATCGATACTCCGGAGTAGACTAGCGTATGCGCTTCTCATCCCAGTGTGGGAGACGGTCTGTCCCACAGCCGTCAGTACGTCGTACTTGAGATAGTATGCGGGTGCTCGTTAGGTTACGAGTATACTGGACAGGACTCGTCGGGGACTGTTGGTTGGTATTATACCTATCGTCAGTTATCAGTTCCCAGGTGACATGAGTACATCTTAGTCCGCTGACTTGACACTGTCACTTCGCCTCGAGTGTGTTCCCACTGCACTTTGATTACTACCCTACCACGGCTCAAAGGAGTCGTGCAAACAGGTAGTTTTTGGGTGCAGTCCCGAAGCACTTGGAGGCAGTGACGGTTAGACAGGATTCGTCTCTCCCGGTATTGGGGGTTGACATCGCGCTGTGTCCAGGAGAGCTATTACACGAGTAGTCCCTGGCCAGGGCAAGCGAGATATACTGGTAGGTTTCCAGTGTTATCTCAGGGTGTTCTGGGCTTCACTCCGACACGACTTGTACCGCTATTAGGGGACTGACGTTCACCGCCCCCTAGGCCCGCCATGCGATGTATCAGACGAACAGACCGGACTGTACGGAGATTGTCACATACAGGCTCAGTAGGAGTTCAGATGGGGTTCACCTCGTCAGTCTTCTTATTGACATCTACCTGGGGACCGTTACGTACAGCTAGTGCCGCTTGCGGTCTGTAGTTAAACCCATTGCCAGCGTAGTGTCGAGTCTTTAGAGTCCCACACAGAGAGCTATTCGCCTTTAGGCAAAATGAGTAGAGGTCGCATGGTTTTGCGACAGGGTTCGTTCACATCTGCGCACTTGTTCACGTTTGCTGTCCGGACAGTTTATACTAGCGGGCTTTGGTTTAAGCCGGATCCTAGTATAAGATTTGGGATTGGTTTTTCTCATTGTATTCGTGTTCCTCGGATCACGAATGCGGGTGCGTATGCACAGTTGCTTGAGACAGAGGGAGAGGACCTTGATTAGGGTTAATGGCTATTGTCATTTTATTAATCCTAATGCTTATGTGTGTATTATAGTTAATTGATATTAGTTTAATAATTTTGCATGGTTATGCTTGTTGACCATTTGACCTTATTGACTTGTTGACCTTGGTTGACACTTTGACCATCATCATTTCATTTGGAAGATGCTCTTTGATCCTTGCAATTTGCATTAAAAATGAAATGATAATGGTCATGTCTTGATTAAGCCATGACAATTATCTTACTAATTATCTAATTAAAATAATACACATATATTTGTGAGAATGGTTTATTCTATTCTCATTCTATCATATACTTTCTCTCTTTTGTTCTTCCTCTCCCTCAAGCTCTCCCCTCTCATGTGTTGAGAAACACTTGAGCTTGAGAAAAACCCTCTCTTGATAATCTCTACTCTCATCTAGGGTTCAAGGACTAGCACTTATTGCACCCTAGTTACTTCTAGCTTGGAGTTGAAGCCAAAGGTTGAGGCTTTCGGGTGGATCTTTCTTCGACGTGAGAAGACGACCAAGGTGACCTCCTTCCACCACTCCAAGGAGCAAGGAGAGAAGGACATAAAGCCCAAGGTATAACCTTTCTAGCACTTAGCTTGTTTCTAGTTAGCTTTAGCAAGTTTTTGTTTAGCAAAGATCCTTCAAGCTTTAGTCCATGTTGCCTAAGCTCATAAAAATCCGATTTTTATTCCGTTTTCCGCCTCCCCGCAAGCACCGGGGTGGGCAACGTGGACTTACAGTGGTATCAGAGCCTAACTAAACATAAACTAGCTAGGTAGTAGAGTGTATCGAAGTTCGAATCGGAAAAATCGAAATACCGACTTTTCAAAACCCTAAGTTTCTGTTAAAATTTTTTCTGGTCAAAACAAAATAAATCATACACCAAAAATCATCTCAGGGTTTTGTGAAGAAATCCACCAAAAACGATCCAGTGATTCGACCAAAGAGCCGCGGTTCCGCGGCAATAGCAAGCTATTGCCATGCAACCACGGCCGTCTTGGCTCTTCACTGGGTCGAGTTTGGTGCAGTGTATTTCTGGCTTGGTTTTAGGATTTTTAAGATGGTTTATATGTGTCCAGATTTTCCAGAATAGAAATTTGTTTTTGGGGGCCTATAAATCCGTATTTTTTCGAACTTCAACACACTTTGACTATAAGGGTTATATCTGTGATGTTTGCATGTATTGAACGTCGGCTAATCGCTATATGCCGATTAGTCGGGGTTATACATATCTGTGATCTGTGTTTGATGATGGTATGTGTATATGAATGGGTTGGATTGTCGCGGGTGAATAGCCGGGGTGGATGTGAGATGAGTGTTGCTTTTCTTTCATTCATTGTAATATGTAAATTGATGTAATATTATTATTTGTATGGCCGCACAACCGGGTCGGGGTTGTAGCCGTCATTGTATAATTCTTTTTACTGTTTTTGCTCCTAGGATAGACCCATGGAGGGGGTGCACAAACTACCGGGTATCTCGAAGTGCCGAGTGGCCTACTCACGGTGTTGAGGGAGGGTGCTTCGCTTCGGGTACTTGGCGGGTAGTTTGCCGCACCCGTAGGGGTCTTGGGTGGGGTATTGGATATTCACCGCGACCGTGTAATCCGCTTCTCGTTGCAAGCTCGAACGAATTGCGGATTCCTAGTATATCCAATGTATTCATCTGTGATCTGTAATGTCTATCATTGCTATATATTTATATATGATAACTATTTAGGCGTTGCTTATGTTTTACAGCCGCGCTAGCTCAGCCCCCGCTCTGTCGTTAGTTAAGTAACCTAACGGGTGATGACGGGGCCCCCGTGGCGAATGCGAATGGCATAAGCGTACGTCATATTTTGGTTGTTTTCTGCAATGGTAGGATTAAATGATGGGACGCATTAAAAGAACTAATGCAAGAAAATAAACCAAGTAAAAGTCGATTGGAACACTTTGAAAACCACTCGGTTCTTTTCAAAACTAAACTTTTAAACGCGGAGCTTGAACCACTCCTTTTAAAAGCTATCTCGTTCCATCGATTAGATCAAGTTCACTACGTTCACGGTTTCGCCAAAACCATTCGTAGCCCTCCGTCATTCCACATGAATGGTCAAAAAGTATTCAAGCTATGTATTTTGGCCAAAGTCAAGGCATAGTGATTGGTAGCTATTGGGTATTCATGTGCAGCATAGATAGATGCGTTGGTTTGGGACAGTCGTGCTGCCATTTTGGCCAAAGTCAAGGGTAGGTACGGGTGGGTCCAAATTAACCAGGAGAATGACGGGTAGAACTTGACATGTGACTTATGATATTTTGGCCAAAGTCAAGGTCATAAGAGAATGGGGCAAAAATCCACATCGGGAGTTTCATAAGTACTGAAACTTGCTAGCGCTGTATACCACTTGGAGTGTGATAATTCTGGTAGGATTCCTTCGGTTTTATCACGCGATGATATTTGGATCCCGATCCTACTGTGAGTATATGCTACTCCTCGGGAAAACTCTCACTTAACGATCAATGCTATAAACTTAGTAGGTGTCTAGAAAGGTGTTAGCGGGGCTACGCCCACAGGGAAAAGAGGTTACTTAATTAAGGAACTTCGCGAAAGCGTTGGAAAACCTCCCTCGAAGTACCGACACTGGCCTGGCTGAACGGTTAAGCAAGTATTGTACGGTGGGATTGATCCTGACTAATCCTTTCTTTACGGTTTGAGAAGGGATTCGAGAGACAGTGGGAGCCATCCAGTTTAGACAAATTAAAAACCACTCTAAACTTGCAAGAGCATCATGCTAAAGTGTTTCTTTTCTCTCTCCTAATTGCAGCGACCATTCAACATGACCGGACTTAAGTTATTACTAGATAAAAACATATTGACAGGGCCAAACTACAAAGATTGGCTCAGGAATGTCAAGATGGCAATCACTTACGACAAGTTGGGTATGTCCTTACCACCAAAGCTCCCCCTGTCCCAGGTCCCACCTCCAGCGTCGTGGATAAGGAATCCGTAAGACATGGGAGATAGATTGCGCGAAGGCCAAATGCCTCGTACTAGCCTCGATGGACAACGAACATCAGAGGAGGCACGAGAATATGGACCTATAGTCCATATTTCTCCATACAAAAGAACTATATGGAGAGCAGTCTCGTATCGCAAGATACGAAGTGTCGAAGAAGCTATTTTCGGCAAGATTGGCCGTCGGATCATCGGTAGCGGAACACGTGCTTAAGATGATTGGCTACATAGAGGAGCTCGCGGACCTTGGGACCATGTTGGAGAATGAACTCTATACTGATTTGATTCTCCAGTCCTTCCTTCCACTTACGCCCAGTTTGTCTTAAACTTCAACATGCATGGAAAGGAGGTAGAACTTTCCGAACTTCTGAACATGTTGAGGAGTGCTGAGGGCACCCTACAGAAAGGTAGGGAGACATCCACTTTGTTTGTAGGAGGATCTTCCTCTTCTAGATCCAGGGCGGAAGCCAAGGGTAAGAAGAAGAAAGCCCCCGCCAAACAAGAGGCGGTGTCGGTAAAGTGGATACGAAGGGAAAAGGAAAAGCAACAAAGATAGCGGGAAAGCTGGTGGGGAAGGAAGAATGCTTCTATTGTCACAAAAGTGGTCACTGGAAACAGGATTGCAAGGCTTGGAAGGCCAGAACACAGGATTTGAAGCGAGTTGCAGCTTCAGCTTCAGGTGTGTATGTTATTGAAAACTGTCTATCAATAAACTCTACTTCCTGGGTATTGGATACCGGATCATGATCTCATATCTGTAATTCTTTGCAGGCGTTGAGAAAGCGTAGAGTTTTGAAGGCAGGTGACATGACCCTCAGAGTTGCAAACGGTGCTAGCATGGATGCTGAGGCTGTGGGGGACTATCACCTGGGATTGTCGGATGGACATTTTTTGGTTTTGCGTAGTTGTTATTATGTACCAAATGCAACCTGTAATATCATTTCTGTATCTTTATTATCTAAAGAAGGTTATGAATTTGCATTTGTAAGTAATGTAGTGAACATTCACCTTAATCAAGCTTTGATTGGGTCAGGTACATTGAACAACGGAATATACGTATTAAACCAACCACAGATTTTCAATGTCCAGAATACACACAAAAGAAAGTCTCCAGAAATCAATAAAACTTTCTTATGGCATTGTAGACTGGGTCACATCAATGAGAGAAGGTTGACTAAGTTACACATAGAAGGATATTTGGATTCGTTCGAATATCAATCGTATGCAACTTGTCAATCCTGTTTCAAAGGAAAGATGACAAAAACTCCGTTCACTGGACACGGAGTAAGAGCGAGCGAGCTCTTGGGACTCGTACACAGCGACGTGTGCGTTCCAATGTCTACACATGCGCGAAGCGGTTATTCTTACTTCATTACTTTTACGGATGACTTTTCAAGGTACGGTTATGTCTTCTTAATGAAACATAAATCTGAGGCTTTTAAAAAATTCCAGGAATATAAGAATGAAGTAGAAAAACAAACTGGCAAAAGTATCAAGGCACTGAGATCTGATCGAGGTGGTGATTACTTGAGTGCCGAGTTCCTGGGTTACTTAAAAGAGAATGGAATTCTCTCTCAGCTTACTCCTCCATACACTCCGCAACATAATGGTGTATCGGAGAGACGGAACCGAACCCTATTGGATATGGTATGGTCCATGATGAGTAACGCTGAGTTGCAGCGATCGTTCTGGGGATATGCGCTAGAATCAGCTGCATACCTTTTGAACCGAGTTCCAACTAAGACTGTGCCTACTACACCATATCAGATGTGGTGTGGGAAGAGACCCTATCTTAATCACATTAAGACATGGGGATGTCCAGCTTTTGTAAAAAAGCAGCATGCGGACAAGCTCGAGGCACGCTCAGTACAGTGCAAGTTTGTGGGATATCCAAAGAACTCCAAGGGATATTGCTTCTATTGCGAAGAGGAACAAAAGGTTTTTGTTTCTCGCCATGCCCACTTTCTAGAACACTAGTTCATAGAAAAAGAATTAAGTGGGAGCGCAATAGAACTGGAAGAAATTCCAGAACCACGAGCTATTACTGAAAGCTTAGTAGAACCAGAGGGTTCGAAAGATCAGGACATTCCCACGCCACTCCGCAGGAGTAGTAGGCAGTCTCATCCGTCCGAGAGATGCTACGGTTTTCTCATTGACGGGGATAGAGAGGATTGCATCATAGATTATGATGAGCCTACTAGCTTCCAGCAAGCCATTCAGAGCGTCGACTCGGTAAAATGGCTGGATGCAATGCGGACCGAAATGGAGTCCATGTACACCAACAAAGTATGGACATTGGACATTGCTCCAGATGGGGTAAAACCCGTAGGATGCAAGTGGATCTTCAAAGGAAGATTGGTGTAGATGGACAGGTTGAGACCTATAAAGCTAGACTGGTTGCAAAGGGTTTTCATCAAAGACCTGGTTTGGACTATGACGAAACTTTTTCTCCAGTAGCTATGCTGAAATCCATTCGGATCCTTCTTGCCATTGCTGCCTTCCACGATTATGAGATTTGGCAGATGGACGTAAAGACAGCTTTTCTAAATGGACATTTAGAGGAGTGTGTCTATATGGATCAGCCAGAGGGTTTCATTCAGAGTGGGAGCAGCGGAAAGGTGTGCAAGTTGCTTAAGTCCATTTATGGACTAAAGCAGGCATCGCGGAGTTGGAACATCTGTTTTGATGAGACGGTCAAGGAATTTGGCTTTATCAAAAATCCAGATGAACCATGCATCTATTGTAGATTTGTAGCGAGAACTGTAGTATTCCTCGTTTTATACGTGGATGACATTCTCTTAATAGGAAATGACATTCCTATTCTACAATCTGTCAAGGGGTTCTTGTCACACAGGTTCTCCATGAAAGACCTGGGTGATGCCTCATACATTCTGGGTATCCGATCTACCATGACAGATCCAAGAGGATATTAGGACTTTCGCAGTCCAGGTACATCGACGCCATACTGAAGAGATTTAGTATGGAAGATTCCAAGCGCGGTAATCTACCGGCTTGTCACGGGATCACCCTCTCCAAAGAGATGTCTCCCAAGAATGATTTGGAGAGGGATCGCATGTCTATTATATCCTACGCTTCTGCGGTAGGCTCTATAATGTATGCGATGTTGTGTACCAGACCGGATGTGGCTTATGCACTGAGTGTGGTAAGTAGGTATCAGTCAAACCCTGGGGAGAAACATTGGATAGCAGTAAAGAACATTCTCAAGTACCTGAGAAGGACTAAGGAGATGTTCTTGGTGTATGGCGGAAAAGACCTCCAGATTGAGGCCTTTGCTGACTCCAGCTTCCAGAGTGACAAGGATGATTCCAAGTCCACGTCAGGTTTTGTCTTTACCCTCAATGGAGAGGCGGTGTGTTGGAAGAGCTTCAAACAGGAAACCGTTGCTGACTCGACTATGGAAGCGGAATACATCGCTGCATATGATGCCGCAAAAGAAGCTGTCTGGATAAGGAAGTTCTTGAGAGAACTTCAGGTGGTTCCGTCCATTGTTGACCCAATACCTCTGTATTGCGACAACAACGGGGCTATAGCTTTAGCGAAGGAACCCAGGTCCCATCAGAAATCCAGACACATCTTAAGGCGGTATCACCTGATCAGGGAGATCGTAGATCGCCAGGAGATCGAGGTTCGGAGGGTTGCTTCAGAAGATAACACAGCAGATCCATTCACCAAGGCCTTGCCCCAGACTCAGTTCGAGCGGCTGATCGAGATGATAGGTCTTCGATACGCCAGTACATGGCCTTAGTGCAAGTGGGAGATTGTTAGTGTATATGCCCTAGAGGCCATTACTGTATCATACTAGTTTGTATATTACTTAATGGAAGCTTGGGATATTCACAGTTGTATATACAATCTTGCTCGAAATGGTAGTATGCTACTTGGTTTGTCTCTGCTTTAATATGTGCATGTGTTTCTTTTAGCATATTGCTGATATACATATTAGTAGAGCCCTTAGGATCTTTGCTTGATTACCAGCGTTGTGATGGCGCTCACACTCGTGGGAGCTGGGTGATCTATAAGCACATTCTTATACAGGTCCCTAGTCATTGGACTATCGAGACAGGGCATCGATACTCCGGAGTAGACTAGCGTATGCGCTTCTCATCCCAGTGTGGGAGACGGTCTGTCCCACAGCCGTCAGTACGTCGTACTTGAGATAGTATGCGGGTGCTCGTTAGGTTACGAGTACACTGGACAGGACTCGTCGGGGACTGTTGGTTGGTATTATACCTATCGTCAGTTATCAGTTCTCAGGTGACATGAGTACAGCTTAGTCCGCTGACTTGACACTGTCACTTCGCCTCGAGTGTGTTCCCACTGCACTTTGATTACTACCCTACCACGGCTCAAAGGAGTCGTGCAAACAGGTAGTTTTTGGGTGCAGTCCCGAAGCACTTGGAGGCAGTGACGGTTAGACAGGATTCGTCTCTCCCGGTATTGGGGGTTGACATCGCGCTGTGTCCAGGAGAGCCATTACACGAGTAGTCCCTGGCCAGGGCAAGCGAGATATACTGGTAGGTTTCCAGTGTTATCTCAGGGTGTTCTGGGCTTCACTCCGACACGACTTGTACCGCTATTAGGGGACTGACGTTCACCGCCCCCTAGGCCCGCCATGCGATGTATCAGACGAACAGACCGGACTGTACGGAGATTGTCACATACAGGCTCAGTAGGAGTTCAGATGGGGTTCACCTCGTCAGTCTTCTTATCGACATCTACCTGGGGACCGTTACGTACAGCTAGTGCCGCTTGCGGTCTGTGGTTAAACCCACTGCCAGCGTAGTGTCGAGTCTTTAGAGTCCCACACAGAGAGCTATTCGCCTTTAGGCAAAATGAGTAGAGGTCGCATGGTTTTGCGACAGGGTTCGTTCACATCCGCGCACTTGTGCACGTTTGCTGTCCGGACAGTTTATACTAGCGGGCTTTGGTTTAAGCCGGATCCTAGTATATGATTTGGGATTGGTTTTTCTCATTGTATTCGTGTTCCTCGGATCACGAATACGGGTGCGTATGCACAGTTGCTTGAGACAGAGGGAGAGGACCTTGATTAGGGTTAATGGCTATTGTCATTTTATTAACCCTAATGCTTATGTGTGTATTATCGTTAATTGATATTAGTTTAATAATTGTGCATGGTTATGCTTGTAGACCATTTGACCTTATTGACTTGTTGACCTTGGTTGACACTTTGACCATCATCATTTCATTTGGAAGATGCTCTTTGATCCTTGCAATTTGCATTAAAAATGAAATGATAATGGTCATGTCTTGATTAAGCCATGACAATTATCTTACTAATTATCTAATTAAAATAATACACATATATTTGTGAGAATGGTTTATTCTATTCTCATTCTATCATATACTTTCTCTCTCTTGTTCTTCCTCTCCCTCAAGCTCTCCCCTCTCATGTGTTGAGAAACACTTGAGCTTGAGAAAAACCCTCTCTTGATAATCTCTACTCTCATCTAGGGTTCAAGGACTAGCACTTATTGCACCCTAGTTACTTCTAGCTTGGAGTTGAAGCCAAAGGTTGAGGCTTTCGGGTGGATCTTTCTTCGACGTGAGAAGACGACCAAGGTGACCTCCTTCCACCACTCCAAGGAGCAAGGAGAGAAGGACATAAAGCCCAAGGCATAACCTTTCTAGCACTTAGCTAGTTTCTAGTTAGCTTTAGCAAGTTTTTGTTTAGCAAAGATCCTTCAAGCTTTAGTCCATGTTGCCTAAGCTCATAAAAATCCGATTTTTATTCCGTATTCCGCCTCCCCGCAAGCACCGGGGTGGGCAACGTGGACTTACACGTGGTACCATTAATGAGGCTTGGGTTTGCCCTTCTACGGTTGGTCCACAGGTACTGTGGCATATACTGGATATTATTAAACTGTACTCAAGATGTTGAGCTCTTGGGGGATTATGGAACTTTGACGAATCGATCGAAAGATTCGACGTCATCCGGATATTATGTGATGAGATACATTGCTTGGGAGACTCCAGATATGAGTATAGCCGTTGGAGCGCAGTCCATGCAGCCACGAAGAGACGAGTCCGAATCAGTCGACATTAGAGAAAAATGGAGTAAGAGGTTCGTACGCGATCTTGATGAGATGACATTTCACTCCGCTGACAGCAGAGATATGATACGCATGCAGAGGCGTTGTACATGGATATTGTAGGGTTGCTAGGCACGCGCACAAGGGTCTACGAAGTATCAACCATGCCCGATTAAAATTTTAGCCGTGCCGAACAACCCAAAGCCGGATCTTTAAACTAGGGTTTAGGTGAAAACAAGCATGTTAAACTCTTTAACACTAAGTGAGAGGGATTACAACCTTTGTAGATCCGGTCCTTCACTTCTTAAGCTCTGTGTTGAGGTCCCTTCGCTGCGATCATCATGTTCCGGACTCTCGAGAGGCTTCACGAAGAGAAAGATGCAGTCTTTCTTCCGATCTTCGATAACATAGATGATCTACCTTGAAGTTTCATTAACACAAGCTAACACTCACTAAATGAAGTGAACACTCTCAACTAAAGGGCAAGGATAGATGAGAATGATGAAGTAGGATTTTGCACTATTTTATTTTCTTATTCTCACTCATTTTCATCACTTGAAAAAAAGCTAGAAAGCTTTTTCCATGAAAGAAAGAAGAAGAAGGAAGAAGAAGAAGAATATCATAATCTCTTTGTGATGAATAATGATAGTTATGATAAGGTTAGAAATGCAACCATGGTTCAAGTAACTATTGTAGAGAATTAACTAGGGTTAGGGTTTGGGTTGAGTTAAAGAAATATCTTGCAAAATATCTTTTCCAAAACAAAAATGAAAGCTTCTAGAAACTTCTAGATGAGTTAACCCTAATCAAACCCTAACCTCGTTTAATCTCCACTAAACATGTTGCATTAATAACCATATCATGTTACAATATTATATATCACATATATAATATTTATTGTAACAAAATAAAATAATACAATTAACATATATCGCATATATATCAATGTATTACCCGAGTGAGAAAAAGAATCTTTTAGTGAGCTAATATTAGTTAATGTAATTTAATATATCATATATATTATTATACATTAAATTATCGAATCAACACTTGATCCGACAATCCGGCTATATCGCATATAACCGACTAATACGATGACCCGGCTATATCACATATACCCGGCCGATATCTCATATCGCGAGAATCCAATACGGTATCACATACCGCATTATCCTCGGTCCCGCACATATCACATATGTGCTCCTACTCCGTTTTGCCTGAGCCAAGAAACCTCTGTGTAGGACTCTAAAGAATCGTCAATACGCCGGCAGTAGGTAATGATCATATCAAATACCCACAAGCTGCAAGCGATCAGCTAAACGTAACAGCCACCCAGGTATTGAGAGCTCAGAAGATCAACAAGCAAGCCTGTACATTCTCCTGTGAATCCAATCAGTAACACTCCCATACAGTCCGGTCTCGTCGTCTGATATGTCGCATATCTCTCTTAAGGGTGGTATACGCCAGACCTCAGTAGCTTGATAAGTCGTGTCGATATGAGGTCTATAACAATTCGAGAAACTACTGATAACACTTACCAGTAAATCTCAACAACCCTGGCCAGGGATTTCCGGTTATAGCCAATCGAACACAGCACAGCATCAACTCCCTATACCGGGAGAGACGAATCCCCTCCTATCGCTCATTGCCTCCATGTGATTCGGGACTGTACCCAAAAGCCACATTTTGCACACCCACTTGGACGTGGTATGATGGAAATCAAAGCACAATGGGAATCACATAAGACTCTATGACAATCTCGGGTCAACAGACTACTCTGTACCAGTATCACCGGAGAACTGCCATCTGACATGAGGTATAATACCATCTGGGAGTTCTAGGCGAGTCTGTCCAGTGTACCCAGTCTCCACTGAGCACCCGTACACCATCCTTGATGTCAAACACCGATGGATATAGGATCATCCATCGCCCATCATATGGGTCAAGATGCGTATACGCTAGTCTACTCTGGTGCATCGATACCCTATCTCGATACACCCTCGACTAGGAACTGTTATAGGATGTACTCGTCGACTACCATGGCCCCACTAGTATGATCTCATCATAGTCCCAGTAGTCGAGTACATATCCTAAGGGCTTTATCAACATGTAACATAGAGACAATCAGAGTACATGTTAAGATAAAGTACAACCAGATAGCATACTATCATGTCGAGCAAGAAAGTCTTCCCTATATATGTCCAAGCATCCATTACAATATACATCATATGTACAGTAATGGCCTCTAGGGCATACATATAACTAACAATCTCTTACTTGCACTAGGGCCATCCCATATTAGCTGTGGTTGAAGTATCTCATACTCAACCATCCCATAAAAGTCTCTACTGGGAAAAAGGCCTTTGTGAGTGGATCCGCGCTGTTGTCCTCTGTGTCTACTCTCCTAACCTCGATCTCCCTGGAGATCAACCATCTCCATGATCAGGTGATACTGCTTAAGAATTATATCTGGATTTCTGATGGGACGGGGGTTCCTTGGCCAAAACCACAACTCCATTGTCATACAATGGTAGGAACGAAGTTCATCTCATGAACTTATATATATCCAGACCGCCTCTTTGGTAGCATCTTTGGTAACGATGTATCTTGCCTTTAATCGTCTAGTAAGTCACGGTATCTAGCTTGGAACTCTTCCAACATACCGTCCCTCCACTGAGGGTAAAGACAATGCCTGCGACCGACATTCAGTCGTCCTTATCACCCTGGAACTTTTCCAGTGATTCTTCCCAGGATCGCTTGATACCATCTCACTACAACTAGTGAGAATCCTAACATCCAATTAGATCTATCTCATAGATCCAAAACCCAGGATTTAGGAGGTATCATTTTGATCCTATATGGAGAATCCTTGTGATAAGCGGAGATTGACCGAGCGTAGCATATGAAACTCCTTCCCTATCAAGAGTATGTCATCCATGTACTCTACGAGGATCACCACCATACTCCCTACTACCTTTTTGTATATACAAGGTTCATCTACCATTTTGATGAAGTCAAACTCTTTGACTACCACATCAAAACAGATATTCCAACTCCGCGATGCCCGCTTTATCCTATAAAGCATCTTGCACACGTTTCCGCTGCTCCCACTGTCTACGAAGCCCTCTGGCTGTGTACTTATAGACGCTCTCTTCTAAAACATCATTTAGAAAAGCAGTCATGACACCCAACAACCAGATATCGTAGTCGTAGTAAGTAGCAGTGGCAAGTAGGATCTGGATGGACTTAAGCATAGCTTTGAAAGTCTCAACTTTTCCATGTACACCAAGTAATCTTCTCAAGATATACTCGCTCCTGATGGGGATTTAACCCTTCAGATAAAGCAACCAAAGTCCATACTTTGTTGGTGTATAAGGATTCCATCTCAGATCGCTAAGCATCCAGCCATTTTTACAGAGTCCCACTCCTGATGGCCAGCCCGAAACTAGTTGGGTCATCATCTCATGATGCAATCCTTCCCACTGTCATAGAGAAACTGAAGTAACTCTCAGGTGGGTAAGGAACCCTACTAGATCGGCGGAGAGGCTGAGGTTCGTTGGTTACTGCTGAATCCTTTAGTTCTACCAAATCATCAGCTGCAGTTTGTATAGCTGGAACTACTTCCAGTTTTACAGAGCTGACCTTGCCTCGAGCTTGTCCGGATTTTGCTTTTAGACATAGGCCGGACAACCCCAAATCTTAACAAACTTAAGATATGGGCTCTTCCCTTTCCATATCACATATGAAGACCCAAAAGAAAATAGGAAACTCAGTAGTACTCATCATAGAGCACACCATATCACATAGGGTGCTATTGCTCCGCCCCGATATACCATCGTGCTATGGTGTATACGAAGGAGTAATGCTGAGAGAGAATCTCATTCTCCTTTAGAATAGTCCAGGAATCTCCGTGCTTAAGTATTCTCCTCCTTGATCTCATCAAAGGACATAATACTTATACCCGTATTTGGTTCTCTACTTCTAACTTATATTCTGTGAATATCTCAAAAGCTTCGGACTTATGTTTCAACAGGAACACATGTCTGAATCTTGAGAGATTATCAGAGAATGTCATGAAGTACAAAGAACCAGTCTTGGCATGTGTAGACATGGGACTTTCATACATCAGCATGTATCAATCCCAAGAGTTCACTAACTCTTTCTCTGTTTCCAATAAACAGAGCTATGGTCATCTTATCTTTGTGACATGACCGGCAAGTTTCACAAGATGTAAATTCAAACAAATTTAAATATGCATCTTAATGTAACTTCAGCTAGTCGGGTCGCATTGATATGACCTAGTCTACAATGCCTCAAGAAGGATTCGTTCATTTCTGAACTCTTCCTCTCGTGTGTGTTCTGTATACTAAGAACTGAAGTTTGATTTAGAACGTCAATGCTTTTAGATAACGTGCCTGAACCGATCAACTCTTGATATAGGAAATGTTCAAAACATTATCCAACAATATAAAATTATATCCTTTCTTTACTAATAAAGAGACTGATATGATGTTGTACATCAGGTTCGGCATTTAATAATATTCGTTCAGAATCAATGTATTCTGGTAATACAGGGTGATAGTGACCAACAGACTTGGTTGCAACTCTTGCACCGTTTCTATCTCATGAAACTTATCACCCATTCTCAGTCCTCTACCTATATGTAGCCCATGTAACAAATTACATATGTGGGATCCTGATCCGGTATCTCATACCCAGGACGTAAAGGATACTGATAAACAGTTCTCTGTAATGAACACACCCGAAGATGATGCATCAGTATGCACTTTCTTCGTTTGGGCGGCACGGGAATTCTGGTAATCCCCAATTTCCTGCTCTATCTTATAACAATTATAAGTTGGAGCGGGACCAACGTTCCCCAGCTCAGTATAACAAGCGGGTTCGGTCAATACATCCGTATTATTATCTTGATTAAGGCGTGATATGGTCGCTACCTGGAGAGAGAGAGAAGAAAAAACTCAGCGTATGCTCTTGCAAGATTAGATTGGTTATATAATATATCTAATCAGGATGTCTCCCACTGTTTTAATCAAATTTTCCTTCAAACCCTAAAAGGAAAGACTAGCCGGGATTAATTACACTATATAAGTTCTCCAATCTTTCAGCCAGGCCAGTGCCGGTACTTTGAGGGAGGTCCCCCGTGCTTTCGCACGGACCAAATTAAAGTAAACCTCGTTTTCCCAGGGGCGTAACCCCGTTAACACCTTTCTGGACACCTACTTGATCGGCTAATTGTAATGTGTAAAACTCTCCCAGGAGTAACTCTTACTCGCAGCGGGTATCGGGATCCAACTATCTCATAGAAGGTATGCAATCTCATTGCAAATTTTAACACTTGAAATTCCCAATAATATTTTACCCCTAGCGTCCTATGACCTTGACGCAGGCCAACAAACCACAGTGCGCTAGTCAAGTTCAACCCGTCATTTCTTGATTGAATTAAACCCACCCGCACGATCCTTGACGCAGGCCAACAAAGTC
The DNA here is from genome assembly GCA_030015575.1 of Agapanthus africanus. Lineage (NCBI taxonomy): Eukaryota > Viridiplantae > Streptophyta > Magnoliopsida > Asparagales > Amaryllidaceae > Agapanthus > Agapanthus africanus. The sequence goes on along the minus strand of JASDDO010000004.1, from coordinate 248,978,627 downwards.
GCACGACTACCTTAATCCAATCTGCATCATATGCATAAACAGATAAATACTAGTTAGCTACCGCACACTACGCCTTGACGCAGGCCATCAAACGTAGCACGAATACTAAGTGGGACTTATCTGAAATGACGGAGGGCTACGAAAGGTTTTTATGAAAACCCTTTGCGTAATGAACTTGATATCGTTGTAGAATCGAGTGATTTTAAATGGAGTGTTTTTGAGGCTTTTCTAGTTTTGCTAAAAAGCTCACTCCCGGTGAAGGGATCGTCGGTTCTTTCCTCATCGAATAAGGTGCAGGATATTTCACAAATACCACTATGCAAAGCAAAAACTATAGAAGCAATCAAAAGACAAACCGAGTTTGTAGCATCTGCTAGTTTCACTAAAGAGGTCACTCCCGGTGAAGGGATCTCGGCTCTTTCTTTATCGAATAAGGTGCTGGATGTTCTACTAGGAACACCGCTATGCAAAGCAAGAACTAGAGCTACCAGTTTTTAAACAAGTTTCTACAATATCTTAGGTTTCTTTTAGTTTCATTAATCTCATTAATGAAGTCCCATTTTAATATGCTTCACAAGCATCACATTTGAAACGAAATCTGCAATATAACATATATCTCATATATATAATATAAACATTCGTCTCAGGCAGTAATATGCTCTCATCACAGAACATTGCAGCAGAAGAACATATATGAAATATTGGATATATTAGGAGGTCCGTGTTTTCAATACGAGCCTGTATAAAACACGGATTCCACGGTCTCGATGAATAGCCAAACCCATATCCCTAGACCCCTACGAGAGCGGCAAGCAACACTGCCAATTCTAGGGTTAGGAGACCCGGTCTCGACTCCTTGAGATGGTCTCCCACTGGATCCTAGAACCCGGTTACTTGTGCTCCCCGCCTTGGGTCTACCTAATGCGGAAAAGTAAATAATATACAATGGTGACATCATCCTCAGCCCGGAAGTGCCCCAATAAAAAAATATTACATACAAATGAATTTTACATGAATGAAAAATAAAAACTCTCATCTCACATAAAACCCCCGGCTATTCAGAACGCGACGATCCAATATAACATATCACAGCAACACATAATATCTCATATCATCAACGTAAGCAATATGCGTATCCCAATTGTCGTTGATGTATAGCAACGAAGCCGGCGATACACCACATACTATACTTACGGTCACGGAAAAGAAAGTGTAAAACTACAACAGTTGGAATCCGCAACCTCTTTAGACATCGCATGCCTAACCAAATGAATTCCTTAGACATCGCATGCCTAACAATTATAAACCCCGCATTTTAGTCTCATTATCGAAAACTCTTTTCAATATCAAGTCGGGCAATTCAACAAGATTCCCGACGTCCTGATCGAATGCCCGTCGCAAACTTTAGTAGACGGTCGCACCCCCGATGCCGTTGACGAAGTGCACTAAGGCGGAACACCGCTGCCGCGAGCACCCGAACGGATGCTTTTGGCGACGGGGTTCTCCTACAGTCACTTAGTCGGGGCTATGGGGTATGGCTGTCTATTAAGTTTACCCGGCGAGTATCTGCGTACGCTACGTGATTGCGACGGACTTTTGATCGCATCAAAATCCCGTGGCAACCGATCAATTGAGACTGAACTACTAGATTTATAACATTCAAATTAGTTATCTCATAACTACTTGTGGATTCCAAATATTGTATCACATTCCAGATAAATAGACAGTGTTAAACTTTCCGATCGAAAAAACAAACACCCAAGATTTCCCAAATAGCTCAACACTTGAGCGGAGTTCAAAAAATGTCCATCACATGCAACAGTACCAATGGTCCAGCCGTAGAAGGGTCAAGCCAACGCCTCACATGTGGCACGCCGTACTGCTGCAAAGCCTAAGGTTTAGAGGCAGTTCAAGACGGTCACATAATCGAGTTAAGGTTTGTTGTCTTCTAGAGGGTCCACCGCGTTACTTGCATGACTTTACGGAAGTTTCAAACTCGAGAAAAAATCCAATTTTTGAAAATTTTCCGACAGGGGAAAAATTGAGTTATTGATATCCGTTCGAACTTTTTAACAGTTTCTAAAATTATCCGGAAAAAACTTAAACGAAGTTAAATTATCTGATCGAATCAACGAGTCCCCAATACAACTCAGAAAACTCAACACTTGAGTGGAATTAAAAATTCCCAGAAAAAATGACAAGAAAGGACCTAAGAATAAATATATGAAGTTTCAGGGACTAATTCACAATTTTGGCCGTGGAACCTCATCCAAACCCTTGGTTTGGCCGCGGTTCCGCGGTCATATAATCGAGTTAATGGACTGTACTTCACAGTAATTATTATTTTTTCCTGCTCTATTTTATGAGAATTTTTAATACAGAAAGAATCAACTTTTTGAAAATTATCCAGAGAAGGGTTCAAATTAGGGTTTCGGGGTTCGATCGGACTTTAAATTTCGTCTAGACTTCACCTAAAGCTCTAGCTTTGCTCTGATACCACTCGTAGGGTTGCTAGGCACGCGCACAAGGGTCTACGAGGCATCAACCATGCCCGATTAAAATTTTAGCCGTGCCGAACAACCTAAAGCCGGATATTTAAACTAGGGTTTAGGCGAAAACAAGCATGTTAAACTCTTTAACACTAAGTGAGAGAGATTACAACCTTTGTAGATCCGGTCCTTCACTTCTTAAGCTCCGTGTTGAGGTCCCTTCGCTGCGATCATCATATTCCGGACTCTCGAGAGGTTTCACGAAGAGAAAGATGCAGTCTTTCTTCCGATCTTCGATAACATAGATGATCTACCTTGAAGTTTCATTAACACAAGCTAACACTCACTAAATGAAGTGAACACTCTCATCTAAAGGGCAAGGATAGATGAGAATGATGAAGTAGGATTTTGCTCTCTTTTATTTTCTTATTCTCACTCATTTTCATCACTTGAAAAAAAGCTAGAAAGCTTTTTCCATGAAAGAAAGAAGAAGAAGGAAGAAGAAGAAGAATATCATAATCTCTTTGTGATGAATAATGATAGTTATGATAAGGTTAGAAATGCAACCATGGTTCAAGTAACCATTGTAGAGAATTAACTAGGGTTAGGGTTTGGGTTGAGTTAAAGAAATATCTTGCAAAATATCTTTTCCAAAACAACAATGAAAGCTTCTAGAAACTTCTAGAAGAGATTAACCCAAATCAAACCCTAACCTCGTTTAATCTCCACTAAACATGTTGCATTAATAACCATATCATGTTACAATATTATATATCACATATATAATATTTATTGTAACAAAATAAAATAATACAATTAACATATATCGCATATATATCAATGTATTACCCGAGTGAGAAAAAGAATCTTTTAGTGAGCTAATATTAGTTAATGTAATTTAATATATCATATATATTATTATACATTAAATTATCGAATCAACACTTGATCCGATAATCCGGCTATATCGCATATAACCGACTAATACGATGACCCGGCTATATCACATATACCCGGCCGATATCTCATATCGCGAGAATCCAATACGGTATCACATACCGCATTATCCTCGGTCCCGCACATATCACATATGTGCTCCTACTCCGTTTTGCCTGAGCCAAGAAACCTCTGTGTAGGACTCTAAAGAATCGTCAATACGCCGGCAGTAGGTGATGATCATATCAAACACCCACAAGCTGCAAGCGGTCAGCTAAACGTAACAGCCACCCAGGTATTGAGCGCTCAGAAGATCAACAAGCAAGCCTATACATTCTCCTGTGAATCCAATCAGTAACACTCCCATACAGTCCGGTCTCGTCGTCTGATATGTTGCATATCTCGCCTAGGGGTGGTATACGTCAGACCCCAGTAGCTTGATAAGTCGTGTCGATATGAGGTCTATAACAATTCGAGAAACTACTGATAACACTTACCAGTAAATCTCAACAACCATGGCCAGGGATTTCCGGTTATAGCCAATCGAACACAGCACAGCATCAACTCCCTATACCGGGAGAGACGAATCCCTTCCTATCGCTCATTGCCTCCATGTGATTCGGGACTGTACCCAAAAGCCACCTTTTTGCACGCCCTCTTGGACGTGGTATGATGGAAATCAAAGCACAGTGGGAATCACACAAGACTCTATGACGATCTCGGGTCAACAGACTACTCTGTACCAGTGTCACCGGAGAACTGCCATCTGACGTGAGGTATAATACCATCTGGGAGTTCTCGGCGAGTCCGTCCAGTGTACCCAGTCTCCACTGAGCACCCGTACACCATCCTTGATGTCAAACACTGATGGATATGGGATCATCCATCGCCCATCATATGGGTCAAGATGCGTATACGCTAGTCTACTCTGGTGCATCGATGCCCTGTCTCGATACACCCCCGACTAGGAACTGTTATAGGATGTACTCGTCGACTACCGTGGCCCCATTAGTATGATCTCATCATAGTCCCAGTAGTCGAGTACATATCCTAAGGGCTTTATCAACATGTAACATAGAGACAATCAGAGTACATGTTAAGATAAAGTACAACCAGATAGCATACTATCATGTCGAGCAAGAAAGTCTTCCCTATATATGTCCAAGCATCCATTACAATATATATCGTATGTACAGTAATGGCCTCTAGGGCATACATATAACTAACAGATATATCTTCCAGAAGGAGTCGTGATGAGTATGCAGCCTTTCCGGAACAAAAAATAGATTTAGTAAAGGAAGATAACTTCCGGGCAGTTCGGCAGAAACGAGATTGGGGGAGACTTCGATAGAATCTTTCTGGAATACTATACAAGAAGACTTGGACCAGGATCGGTCACATTACGCACACCCAGTAGGCCATAGTTTGGCATCGTCGACGAGACGTGTTATGAGCGACCATGACAGTTGGCCAGAGATCTTTAGAGGATGTGCTAGAGCGGGAATGTTTCCGCCATCTTTGATTTCGGTATTTTGGGCGATTTATTTGCATGATTGAGATTTGTGCACCACAGTTGCACTCGACTTCGATTTGATGTCATTCGAGATGTTGATTTTTGATTTCATGCCTATAGTATGCATGTGATTTGACTTGTGCCTTCGGTGTAGTTTTTATGCACTTCCGTATTTTGATTCGATTTTGTGCCACGTGGTTGTGAGATATATACCATAGTATACCTGATTTGGATTAAGGTATGTTGTATACCGTCGATTTCGATTGTGATACCCGATATTTGTTTTTGTGCACCTTGTGCACTTGATTTGGATTCTTGCGCATACTTGACGCGCTTGATGCGATTTTGGTGCACACCAGATGCACTAAATCGGGATTCTTCGTGCATATCAGATGCACATGATTTTGTTATCAGGCACACTCGTTTCCCTTGACAGATGTTTTCGTGCACACCCGTTGCACTTAGTTTTTGTTTCTGTGCACATGTATGGTAAATTCATTGATTTCGATTTTGTGCGCACCAGACGCACGTGGCATTTTTACATGTACTATTAAGTACGATTTCTTTTGAGCTTTACGTTTTTATAATATTTACCATTTGGTATAGTAGCTGAGCAGGACTAGTCCGAGAACAGTACCTAAATATGTTTTTGCATGCATCGATAGTTTTCGAAAGGATTTCCAAAAAGGAGCTATAGTCTCAGTATTTTCCTATATGTCCGAGATGACACGAAACATGTTACAAAGGAAACCCTTTTAAATTATTTTCAAAATGGCGGGACGTGTATATTAAACAAAGGATATATATATAGTTATTTTTTTACAATAAACGTCCGCTACTTGTGCCGTGATATGCGCATCGCACGGCGACTTGAAAAGGGATTTGGCATGCATTTTTTTCAGACGTTTTGACGAGTTTACAACGATGCGTATTATGTACATGTTATAGTTTTGATGTATATCATGTTGGTTTTCATATCGGGCTTTAACATTGGTGTCTTCGCCATAACTCCGATTATTGCGGGATGCCTGACGGAGTTTTGATTTTTGGTTTATATACTCGTTTTTCATGCGCATGCATTGCGCTAAGATGTGTTTTATGTATTGATGATTTCGGAGCCCCGACGACTTGATTGTTTTGCTGAAATGTTTTAGTATTTGGGGGAGTTTTAATTTAAATTCGGGGACTGAATTTCTTTAAAGGGGGAAGATTGTAACGTTTTGAAAATCGTTTAGGTGAAATTTCGGATAATCGGTAAAATAACTGGTGCTTTCCGTAAAAACCCAGATACAATTATTTTTCAACATAAACTTAAATATACCTATTCTAGCTATGAAATTGCTAGTATTTGATTTTTAATAGGCCACTTGTAAATTTCTAGTTCACTAAAATATTTTCCGAAATTAATTATTTTTAATATTATTTTAAGCCTTCACTAATACATTTAATTAGTGATAATTACAAATTGGAATGGGTTAATACAAGTTTTGTGCATCATGACACATTAAACCAAGGTGTGACATTGTTGGATATAGTGCCCTCAAAGTCAATTATTGGATCGCAGGCACGTGATTGCAATGATTGAGGAGGACCTATGCCGGTAGGACAATCTTACTCGAGATGATATTATGCTATCTGGTTTGCCTTTATCAGTCATGTACATGTTCAGGTGACTGATTGCATGTTACACGTTGATAGAGCCCTTAGGATCTTGCTTGACTGCCAACAGTATGAGGGCGATCATATACGTGAGAGTTGGGTGGTCTATAAGCATATCCTTAATTGTGGTCCCTAGTCGTGGGAGTACCGAGACAGGGCATCGATACTCCGGAGTAGACTAGTGTATACAGTCGAGACCCCGACGAGGGGCGGTGGCCGGTCTCACAAGCCACTGGTGTTAGTTGGATCACCTAAGATGTATACAAGTGCTCATTGGGTTATGAGTACACCGGACAGGACTCGCTGGGAACCTGCTACTTGGTATTATACATATCATCAGATAGCAGTTCCCTAGTGACATGTGTACATGTTAGTTCATTGACCTGAGGTCGTCATTTGTCTCGTGTGAGTTCCCACTGTGCTTTGATTTCAACCCTACCACGGCTCAAAGGAGTCGTGCAAACAGGTAGTTTTTGGGTACAGTCCCGATCCACATGGAGGCACGTGAGCGGATCGGCAGGGGATTCGTCTCTCCCGGTATTGGGGGTGGAGATCGCGCTGTGTTTAGGAAAGCCATTACACCAAGTCCTTGGCCAAGGCAGGTGAGATTTACTGGTAGGTACTCCAGTAGTATCTCAGGGTGTTCAAGGCTTGTCTCCGACACGACTTATACCGCTATTGGGGCTCTGACGTTACTAACCCCCTAGGCAGGATATGCGATACTCATAGACGAACGGACAAGACTGTATATACATTGTCACTGTTAGGCTCAGTAGGGTTTCCGGATGAGTTCGCTCATCGGCCTCCCTTGAGGTCAGTACATGGGCAGCCGTTACGCACAGCTAGTGCCGCTGACGGCTTGTGGTTAAACCCACTGCCAGGGTACTGACGAGTCATTAGAGTCTCCCACAGATAGTTTCCAAAGTTCAGGCGAAACGTTGTAGAGGCCGTATGGTTTTATGGCAGGGTTCGGAAAATGCACGTGCGTTTACGCACGTGTCATATTTCGGGCAGATAATACTGGTGGGCTTTGGTTTAAGCCGGATCCATGTATTATACTTTATAGATATAATATCTTTGTCTCAGTTGCATTTGTATTCGGTCGTAATACAAATGCGGGTATATTTATACAGTTACGGGGTTATCCTGAAATTCGTTTCGGGATCGCTTTTGGAAGTTGCCAGTTTCCAGTTTTCTATCACCCGTATTAAACATTCGGTTAAATACGGATTTATTTTTTCTTTGAGGATGAGTCATGAGAGGAAGCTTCTTGGATGATGACTAGGATTAGTGACTCATTGGTTTTGCATTAATGGTTGATGAGGTGTATTTATGAGTCACCATTTTCCATTAATGTGTTTTGTTCTTGCTAAGATATTTCTTCTTGATATTTTTGTGAGAAGCTTTTCTAATGGTCACCACTTGCTCCTACCCTCACCTCCCTCCTCCTATTTTATGGCCGGCCCCTCCCCTCCTCCTCACTCACTCACTTGATTGAAAAGATTATGATAGATTTGTGTATGGAAATTTCATAGCTCCTTTTATTCCATCTCCCGATTCAAATGGCAACTTCATTAACCGTTCGTCCATGGCTTTGGACGAAGTGAGACAAAGTGTTCTACTCATTCTCTACATCAATCTTGGTCATCTCTTTTAGCAAACTTGATGATCGAGTTGCCTCGGGTTAGAGGCGGGAGCCCGTTTAAAGATCCGATGACGTGGTGCCACCTGGACGAGCAGATCAGAGATCAACGAGATCGGAGCAGCCGCAACGGAGCGTGGGATGATGGTTAAAGAACGAAGGTCTCGGATCGTTCGGTATAACCTTTCTACCCTCTTTGTAGTTTGTTAGTTTAGCGTTAATGGCAGATCCGGGTTATAGTATGCGATAGCGCCAGTTATAAAAGTTTTTGTTCCGCATTTGGTGTCAGATTGACGGCCGGGACGCTACCGTAGACTTACATGGTATCAGAGCCACGCCATTAAGCTTTACTAACTTGTGCTAACGCGTTTAAAACATCGATCGAACGGATTTTCGATAACCGCAAATTTCAAGTCTAAAGTTTCTGTTGATTCTAAAAGGGGTCTAAAAATCATTTTGAGCATCTCTACAAAAGAAAAACGACAAAGTGAATCGACCGTACGACCGCGGAAACGCGGTCAAAGCCTGGCTTTGACCGCAGAACCGCGGCCGTCTTGGTCAATCATTTGACCATTTTTCTTCTGGGGCTTCTACTTGTAAAATTGTGGTTTTTGGAACTGTTCATTTGGGCCCAGTGTTTTTTACTGTACAGCAGATGTACGTGGGGCCCACTTCGGGAAATTTAGTCGATCGAAATTTAAACTTGTTAGTTTACAGTACTTACATTATATCTCCGACCGGGAATATCATTTGAGCGGTAAATTGCGTCTAATTGCTATAGTCCTTTTAGACGGATTTGCGAACGTGACATTCGCGTTGATGTTCTGTGTTGTGCTGTGATGTTGCGGATTTGTCGTGGTGGATAGCAGTGTGCAATGGTAGTGCAGTTTGGATTTATTTGTACATTTGATATTGCGGGGCGAGCGTACAACATGTGGACTGCCGTCACTGCCTGTTGTATAATATTCTTTTGGGGCACGACCGGGCTGAGGTCGATGTACCCGTTGTACATTTTTTCATTTCTGTACTAGGTTTTACCCCGCGACGGAGTGCATGGATAGCCGGGTTCTGGGGGGGGCAACGGGTCCGCACCTCATGGCTTTGAGAGGCAGAGGGGCCTCACTCTAGAATTGGCAGACTATTCGCCGCACTCGTAGGGGGTACAGGTTGACCCAAGGAGGGGTGCTCAAGATTACCGGATTCCGTGAAGTGCTGGGTGGTCCATTCACTATGCTGTAGGGGGCTGCCTCGCTTCAGGTTTTGGCGGGTAACTTGCCGCACCCGTAGGGGTCTAGGTTTCATTGCACAGGCTATCCACACGACCAGGGGAACGTCGGGTTTCAGTAGCGGCTCTGTGAAACCCGGGGATCCCAGATTATCTGTATTGTTCTGTGATGCTTATTACTTTTCTGTAATGTTGTATATTATCACGCCTGGAGCGATTATTATATATTGGTATATATACTAGTAGATGTTGTATATGTTTTACACCCGCTCTAGTTCAGTCCCCGCTCTGTCGTTAGTTAAGTAACCTAACGGGTGATGACGGGACCCAGTGACGAATGCGGATGGCATACACGTACATTTTATTTTCGTTCTTTTCTGGTGTGATTAATTGATGGGACTGCGTTGATTCTGATCAATGCAAAGGAAAACAAACCAGTTTGGATGTTGTTGGAACAATTTTAAAAGGTGTTATTACAAAGACGTTTCCTTTTGTTTTGCACAGTGGTATTCGGTTGGAATATCCTGCACCTCATTCGACGAGGCAAGGGCCGATATCCCTTCACCGGGAGTGACCCCTTTGGCAGAAGTTTGCGTCAGGGTAATAACTTCACTATAGTCGATTACATGTTGCTTTGCATCGCGGTATTCAGTGGAATATCCTGCACCTCATTCCACGAGGAAAGAGCCGAGATCCCTTCACCGGGAGTGACCTCTTTAGCAAAGGTTTTCGCCACTATATTTTTATAAAAAGCTATCACGTTCCTTCAACGAGATCAAGTTCATTACGTTAAAGGTTTTTCGCCAAAAACCAGCCGTAGCCCTCCGTCATTTCTTATGGATGGTCAGTAATATTCAAGCTATGTTTGTTGGCTTTCGTCAAGGCATAGTGTTTGGTAGTTGCTGGGGTATTCATTTGATGCATAGATAGATGAGTTGGTTTGGGACAGTCGTATTACCTTGTTGGCTTTCGTCAAGGGTATGTATGGTTGGGTTCGAATTAACAAGATAATGACGGGAAGAACTTGACATGTGACTTATGATTTGTTGGCTTTCGTCAAGGTCATAAGAACATGGGGTAAAAATCACATCGGGAGTTTCTAAAGAAACTGAAACTTACCAGGCATGCGCATACCTTCTGCAGTGTGATAACGTGAGTGGATTCCGTCACGTTATCATGCGATAAGAGTTGGATCCCGATTCCCACTGATGAGTTGGTTTACTCTTCGGGTGATCCCGATTGATTCTTCTTTTAGGTTTGGAGGAGAATTTGACAGTACAGTGGGAGGTTTCCGGATTAGATAAAGTGATAACCATTCTGATCTAGGATAGAGTGCACGCAGAGTGTTTCTTTTCTCTCTCTCTTTGGCAGCGACCTTTGACCGACCCTAGACTATGACTCAGTGACCAAGTTGACCGAACCTTCTTAAAATACTGGCTTTTGGATTGTCCGAGTTGCATAAGTCATTGCCGCTCCTTCTTTTTACCCTTTGCATTTCTCAGAACACCTCGTATCACTACGAGTATCCACTTCCATTGGATAGATCCATCGTATGGTTATATACGAACTCGAAGGGACTTCTTCGAGGATGGATCCAGGTTCAGGAGAAAAAGAATTGGTTTATTCAGTTGTCTTTTATTATCACCTTCTCTCAGGTTGCGAGGGCTCCTTGGTTTAGGAGAGTACACCTATTACGCTTATTGGATAGTCTTCTTCCAAACCATAGGCAGGTGCCGAAAGGTAGGGAATGAAGAAAACCAATTAGCCTAAGTAGGGTGTGCAGAAGGTAATATGTAAAGACAAAATAAAGGGATTAGAAAGAGGGCAAAGTAAATTGCGACTGTTATCATTCACGTCCAAACCGCGTACTTCATCGCCACTCCTATTTCACCTTTAAAAGAATAAGGTATTATTCAGTTGTCTTGTATCATCACCTTCTCTCAAGTTGCGAGTACTCCTAGGTTAAGGAGGGTACACCTATTATGCTTACTGGATAGTCTTCTTTCAAACCATAGGCCGGTGCCGAACGGTAGGGAAGGAAGAAAACCACTTAGCCTAAAGGGGTGTACAGAAGGAAATGACTAAAGACAAATAAAGGGATTTGGAGAGATGGCAAAGAAATATACGGTTAAAGTCATGAATTGGATTATAGAAGAGGCATTACTATGAATACCAGGATACCCCTACGAAACATTTTCATGTTTCAGTGCATTGTTAAAGGAAAACTGTTTTCCCGATTAGATACTTACTCCAGGGTATGTATTTACAAGGGTTTCATTCTCACATCTGTATGGTTTTACAGATGATGAGTGGGAGGAAGTTATTGGGGATTAGGTGATTATCCTCATTATATCGGAATTCGTTGTAATTGGTGATATTTGAGGAAATCGCCTGGGTACAGTTTTCAACCTACAACGCACAGGTTTTGAGTTATTCAACTTAGCAGACTTATACAGAGTATTGTATGTTGTCCAGTGTCCATCAGGACAAAGGGGTAGGTCCTCGTACTATGTTCTGTTTACTTATGACTTCTCTAGTTTTTAGACAAGTGTTTCATAGAAATACAAGGTCTAAGTTTTTGAGAAGTTGTGGGTATAAGAATAAAGTAGAGAACCAAGTGTCGCAAGTATCGGGATTCTTCAAAGAGATCGAAGATGTAGATTCTTGTGATTGGTATTCAGATGATAGTAATGGTTTTGAGAAACTTGTTTCTCTTTCGGGTTACTCATAATTGGATGGATTCCTAAGTTGAGTAATGCTGATTAGCCTCTCTCCATTAAGATGATATGCACTGGAGACAGCTGCATGATTAGAATCTGGTTCCAATTAAATAAGTGCCAAAGTTTCTATATTGGATATAGAATGGTTCATATCTTAACGTTGTTAAGGTACGGGGAGTTGTACGGCTTATGCTTAAACCAGACTCTGGATAACTCAGGGCATGTTTTTGTAATGGCTGTTTGTTGGTTGGCCTAGGCTATGACGAGGGTTGACTTTCTACCATCTGGAAGATCAATAGTGATATTGTTCTTAACTCGCCACAGTTTTAGTAAAATGGATTTTTTCAGAAAACAGTAGTGGGAGTATGGTAGAACTGGAAGTGATTCCAGAACCGCAAACGATTACGGAAAATTTAATAGGAGCTAAAGATTCAATCAGGTTTGACATTCCATTAGCCACTCCGCAGATATGGTGGGTTACCTGAGACATCCGAGAGGTACTCCGGTAGCCTCAAGGACGGTGACAGGGAGGTTCTTGCTTACCCAGACATGACACTACTGTTGTTCCAGACTATGAGACCCGGCAGGAGGTTAAGTATAGCGTCGTTCTAAACTAGCTTTAGAAGTGCACGTGTATATTATTCTGTCAGAGGGTTGTTGTGGTCAGTGGGAGCAGCGGATGCATAGTGGGCAAGTCGCTTATGTCTATTTATAGACTTGAGCAGTTATAGCGGAGATAGATCATCTAATTTTGATGTGACAGTCATAGGTTTGACTTCATCAGAATAGGGGATGGATCTATTAAGAAGGTAGTAGGGTGTGATGTCCTGGTATTTGGATATCATACACAGAGTAGGAAGTAAAATTCCTATACTACGATCGGTTGTACTGTGGTCGTCACACAGTTGTTTCTCCAGACAGGATATGGATATAATATCAGACATTCTGGTTTCTAGATCTATGGTTTTAGATCTGGATTTGGGTAGTTTCCCAATGTGGGTACTTTGACAGTATTCTAATGGTTTTTAGAATAGATGACTCCTGGCATGGTGGTGTACCTGCAGGTGATGGAGTCACCCTCTCTAAAGGTGTCTTAAAGACTAAAGGGGAGAGGGATGTGCATGATTGGCAGATCACTTGCTTAGGCAATTGAGTCAATCGTGAGATGTCAAGTACCACACCAGATGTTGTTTTTGCACTAGATGCGATAATTTTATATTAATCCAATCCTGGAGAAACATAAGGAAGCAGTTTTAGAACATAAGTGCATGTTCTACAGATTTGATGACGGCAGCCTCCTTCGGGAGACGGTTATCATTCCAGGCTTCAAAGGTGACATGGATGACAGAGTGATTGTCAGAGTTATAGTTTTCCAGTGGTCCAAGAGGATACTGTAGGAGGCATGGTGCAGGATACCGATTAGGTTCAGTTATCGATACAGTCTAAGAAGTTTGGAATTGGAGTTCATTTATGAACTAGTTCCCATCAGATATCCAGACATATTCTAAGACAGGTATTACTTGATTCGGGAGATGGTTTTCTCCGCGAACTTGAGATTAAGAGAGACATAGAAAGAAACATCAGGGCGGATCCACTCACTGAGGTTATTTCTCGAACACAAGAGTTTTACGAACGGGCTTTGTGAAACTGATTAGTAGAGGAGTTGGGTGTTCGGTATCACACGGGCTGTGAGTATGCGACATCGCAATAATTAGCCTTAAGTGCAAGTGGGAGATTGTTGGATATAGTGCCCTCAAAGTCAATTATTGGATCGCAGGCACGTGATTGCAATGATTGAGGAGGACCTATGCCGGTAGGACAGTCTTACTCGAGATGATAGTATGCTATCTGGTTTGCCTTTATCAGTCATGTACATGTTCAGGTGACTGATTGCATGTTATACGTTGATAGAGCCCTTAGGATCTTGCTTGACTGCCAACAGTATGAGGGCGATCATATACGTGAGAGTTGGGTGGTCTATAAGCATATCCTTAATTGTGGTCCCTAGTCGTGGGAGTACCGAGATAGGGCATCGATACTCCGGAGTAGACTAGTGTATACAGTCGAGACCCCGACGAGGGGCGGTGGCCAGTCTCACAAGCCACTGGTGTCAGTTGGATCACCTAAGATGTATACAGGTGCTCATTGGGTTATGAGTACACCGGACATGACTCGCTGGGAACCTGCTACTTGGTATTATACATATCGTCAGATAGCAGTTCCCTGGTGACATGTGTACAGGTTAGTTCATCGACCTGAGGTCGTCATTTGTCTCGTGTGAGTTCCTACTGTGCTTTGATTTCAACCCTACCAATGCTCAAAGGAGTCGTGCAAACAGGTAGTTTTTGGGTACAGTCCCGATCCACATGGAGGCACGTGAGCGGATCGGCAGGGGATTCGTCTCTCCCGATATTGGGGGTGGAGATCGCGCTGTGTCTAGGAAAGCCATTACACCTAGTCCTTGGCCAAGGCAGGTGAGATTTACTGATAGGTACTCCAGTAGTATCTCAGGGTGTTCATGGCTTGTCTCCGACACGACTTATACCGCTATTGGGGCTCTGACGTTACTAGCCCCCTAGGTAGGATATGCGATACTCATAGACGAACGGACCAGACTGTATATACATTGTCACTGTTAGGCTCAGTAGGGTTTCCGGATGAGTTCGCTCATCGGCCTCCCTTGAGGTCAGTACATGGGCAGCCGTTACGCACAGCTAGTGCCGCTGACGGCTTATGGTTAAACCCACTGCCAGGGTACTGACGAGTCATTAGAGTCTCCCACAGATAGTTTCCAAAGTTCGGGTGAAACGTTGTAGAGGCCGTATGGTTTTATGGCAGGGTTCGGAAAATGCATGTGCGTTTACGCACGTGTCATATTTCGGGCAGATAATACTGGTGGGCTTTGATTTAAGCCGGATCCATGTATTATACTTTGTAGATATAATATCTTTGTCTCAGTTGCATTTGTATTCGGTCGTAATACAAATGCGGGTATATTTATACAGTTACGGGGTTATCCTGAAATTCGTTTCGGGATCGCTTTTGGAAGTTGCCAGTTTCCAGTTTTCTATCACCCGTATTAAACATTCGGTTAAATACGGATTTATCTTTTCTTTGAGGATGAGTCATGAGAGGAAGCTTCTTGGATGATGACTAGGATTAGTGACTCATTGGTTTTGCATTAATGGTTGATGAGGTGTATTTATGAGTCACCATTTTCCATTAATGTGTTTTGTTCTTGCTAAGATATTTCTTCTTGATATTTTTGTGAGAAGCTTTTCTAATGGTCACCACTTGCTCCTACCCTCACCTCCCTCCTCCTATTTTATGGCCGGCCCCTCCCCTCCTCCTCACTCACTCACTTGATTGAAAAGATTATGATAGATTTGTGTATGGAAATTTCATAGCTCCTTTTATTCCATCTCCCGATTCAAATGGCAACATCATTAGCTTTGGACGAAGTGAGACAAAGTGTTCTACTCATTCTCTACATCAATCTTGGTCATCTCTTTTAGCAAACTTGATGATCGAGCTGCCTCGGGTTAGAGGCGGGAGCCCGTTTAAAGATCCGATGACGTGGTGCCACCTGGACGAGCAGATCGGAGATCGACGAGATCGGAGCAGCCGCAACGGAGCATGGGATGATGGTTAAAGAACGAAGGACTCGGATCGTTCGGTATAACCTTTCTACCCTCTTTGTAGTTTGTTAGTTTAGCGTTAATGGCAGATCCGGGTTATAGTATGCGATAGCGCCAGTTATAAAAGTTTTTGTTCCGTATTTGGCGTCAGATTGACGGCCGGGGCACTACCGTAGACTTACAGACATGTGGTTTTTGAAATGAAAAGAAGTTGTTAAGATGGTTTTTAAAAAAATATGATAGAAAAAGGCTTAAGTAGTGAAATTAATGTAAATGGAAATTTGGGGTATAGTATTTATCATTTTTCCTCACCCACACCCTCTCTTCTCCTCCCTAGGCTGCTGGCCAAGCCTTCCCTTGACAGCCCCCCACTTCTTTTTCTTTTCCTTGCAACAAAACAAACAAAAGAAAAGAATTAAGAAGTAATAATTAAAGGAGGCATGGGTAGTTGTTGACTTGTGGCTTTTTTCCCAACACAACACAATCTCACTCTTTCTCTTCCTCTCCTTAATTTGGCCAAAACACTCTCCTCTTCCTGCGGCAGCCCCTCCCCCAAATCCCACTTCATTTGCCATTAAAAACCAATCAAATTTCCATAAAAAATCCTATAAACTCCAAATCCAAGCTCTACCCATTATTCCTTGGCCTATCTAGTATGGATCTTGGAGAAAAGTTGATGTTTTAAAGGCTAGGTTTTCATGTTTGATATCTTGATTGTGAGGTATAAATCTTAACCTATGGTTTACTTGTTGAATTATTACTTTAATTTAGCCTATTAAGTGTTTAAATATGGAATTAATTGCAATGTTTAACTTTCAAGAGAAGGGTTTCAAAATTCAAGCTAGGGTTTTTACTACATCATTAAGGTTACAATGTATGGTTTAACATCTTAAATTATGCAAATTGTTGTCTAGTTGTTAAATTGTAAATTGTTACATTTAATTTGTCTGAATTAAGCTAATTTGCAAACTAGATTTTTGGATTTAAGGTAATGAGGTGAGTTTAAAATATAATTAATATAGGCGTGACTTAATTAAGATGTCCAGTGAATAATGTGGCCACTAGTTTTGCTAAAATATCAAGATTTGTATTAGAACGGTTAATGACCGCTTACTGGGTTTTTGGAAATTAATCAATTTTAATTAAGTTGTGGTTTCGATGATAAATAACCGATTTCATAAAATATTTAGTGGGTTATGAACGCGCGATTAGTGCGATTGGGTTTTATGGTTGGGGATTTTCAAGTATAGTGATGATTGTCAAGATCTAACTGTATCGTGTTTAAAAAGAATTCTGAAATTACCGCAATCAAAACGGTGTCGCTTGTAGCGATCCGCGATGAATACGGGTCGTCCGTAGGGAGATGGTAAGTTTTTTATATCTTGTTTTAACGAGTTAATATCGTGTTTTGATTTGTTGGTTAACTAATTGTCGTAACAAAGATATGAATAAAAAAGACTTGTTAAGGGTAGTAATAAGTTAGATTATATGAAGGTGATGTTTGCCAATTCCTTATAACCCCGACTTGGTATTGATACTAAAGCAATAGGTAACAACGTGGATTAGGGAACTTGAAATACGGTATTTGCGGTATTTCGCTAAATCCGTTTTCCTTGTCCCTTGTCCTTCCGTTGTTATCTCTTGACTTTAGCCTTCGGCAAACCACGGGCAATCCGGTCATGATTAGGAATCATCACTATCGGGGTAGGATAGGATGCCTAGTGAGCGGAGTTGCGGGTGATTTGCACGAAGTTTCAATAGGCAAGTTTTAGGTTTTAAAGTTTGGACAAAGAAAATCTTCGAATACGATCTAACATATTACACCCTTAACAAGTGAAAAGATTACTCACACATATTTACAAATTAACAAGAAAGAAAAAAGAAGATACATAAAAACATGCAATGAAATAAAGAGGAAAAGAGAACCGATGAGTTCAAGCGTTTTATCTCCCAGTGTTCAATCCCCGGCAACGTGTGAGATCCAAATACCAAGCTTTAAGGTTGCAAGCTCACTTAAGAGGTTGCAAGATCAAAGCAAAGCATGAATTTCACAATTGAAATCATGTAAAGTGGAACAAGACATGTAATAAAAATACGAATTTTTATTGAAGAACAAACTTGTTACAAGAGATCTTGAAGTCAAGAACCTAAGCCTTAAGCTTGCAAGTTCTAAATGAGAAGTTGCAAGGTCAAGACAAAGGGGCAAGGGCTCAAGAATGAAAAGAAAAATTACAAGAATTCTAAGATAGAACTAAAGAAAAAGCTACCCTTTCCTCTTGCCTCTGGTCTCTATTTATAGGCTCAGAAAGAAATATTCATATCTGTCCTATTATGGCTCATGCTGATTTGTTTGATTGCCTTTGATTTGAACACATGCTTTTTAGTCTTGAATGCATATAATATCATATGCATATAAAATCATATCCTTGATTGCATATAAAATCGTATCCTTGATGATTGCATATAAAATCATATCCTTGATTGCATATAGAATCATATCCTTGATTGCATATAGAATCATATCCTTGATGATTGCATATAGAATCATATCCTTGATTGCATATAGAATCATATCCTTGATTGCATATAAAATCATATCCACATGTGCTTAAAAGTCTTGTGTACACACTTGTTGTGTTGGACCATTTAGAAAAAAAATGTGTACACAACTTGTTGCGTAAAGGAACTCCTGAAGTATCGGTCGGTTGGCGTTTCTGGTCGCAGTGTCTTCCCTCGAGTGATATATCCGTGCTGTTGGATGCATTTCCAGTATTTTGTCATGGATACCTGTAATCTGTAATGCTGAGCAGACACTGGTCAATAATACCGATAAATACAACAATTAGATAATGAATGAGCGGTATTAGAATGCAATTTTCTGATATGAACAAATACCCCCAAACTTATCTATTGCTCGTCCCGAGCAAAACCATTTATTCACAAACGAAAATCCTAACCGCACTTTCGCAGGGAACGCGATTGCACTGAGCATGTGCAATAAGCCGTTTAACCTCTAGGTGTCCCTAGTAAGAGGAGTGTTGTCTCCTGAGGGTTTTCAGCGGATACTACCCACAAAATCTCGTCAATTTGGCTTATCGACTTTTATTCTCCAATTAGGTTTTCTAACAAGGAACTCTATTATCTTTTACTTGTAAATTATCCACCCACATTCTTCACGCTTCCTCATCATTTAACTTAAGATTATATATGTTCTATAGACTTACTTAGCTTTTGGCATTTCTTAAGTTTTCCTTCAAAGGTTCCATCTCCACTTAGGAATTTTTATCAACTCTACTAAAGATACAAGTTCTATTCTTCATTCCTTTCTCTTATCTAAACTCTAATCACATATCCCTACGTGTGTGTATAAATCACCCCTACACTTGGAAATTCAAATCAAGCAATCATACCCTTGTCCGTTGTCCAAAGCACTTATTAATTGGTGAGTTTTGCTTACACATCCTTCATGCGACCGTTAATACTTCTTGAGGTACCAACGACCGATTACAAGATGCGTTTGCACTTTTAAAGCATACTTCCTAGTCTTGTAACACCCAAGGCTTTTAGCAGTGTCTCCCAAACCAGTTGGTCTAAGGCACTAGGTGATGAAGCACCCTTGCTAAATATTTTTCTATTTTTAGCCTTAAGTAATCACAAAACCAGTGTTCATTTTTTTTATTCACTTTTGTATTTTTCATTTTCTTCGTACTAAGGACTTTTAGACAAGAGCATTTCAAGGTCTCCTCTACTATTCCAAGCTTCAAGGTGCGTGATTGTGCAATTTTGTAGGGTATACATTTTCAGAATCTATACTTAAGCCAGGAATTATTTTTCAAACTTATACTCTAATAATAATCAATACTTTTTCCTTTATTTCAACTTAGCCCAAGAAGTGAACCAAAAATTTGCCTATTTCTAAATAAACTACAAAGACATATACTTTCTACCGATAAACTTTAAGGAAGGTTATTTTTAGGGTTTTTAATTTACTAAGTCTAAGATCTAGTTGTTCGTGGCCAGTTAACCTATTTGTCAAACTCAAGTTAAATATGACCAAAATTGAATACAATAATTTTTATAATTTTTGAAAATTTTCAATTTTTATGAGTTTTTAAAATAAGTATGCAAATGCAAAAATATGTACAAATGAATGCGAATGAAGAAGACGTACCGAGCATACCCCCAAACTTAAACTTGACAGTGTCCTCACTGTCATGCTATACCAAGAAGGTTAAAATGCCGGCACTTCCCTGTTTATTTATTTATTTATTTTTATTTTATTGTTAAAACAAAAATATATACAGAAAGGCCCCCCCAAACTTCATTTAAACAATGTTAGACATTACTGCCAAACTTTGCATAGACCAAATGTCAACATCAACCAGTTGAAAAATTTATCTGTAAAGAGTATCGGTTGGTGGAAGAATATGTTGTACCAATCCAAAAAGAATTGGGGAAGATAGAAGAGGTGGTATGGAAAGTGTGGAAGTGAATAGACAGGAGGTGGTGATGAATCAAAACGAGAATGCGAATGATCAGCAATCAGTGGAGTATTGGCATTCTCGTAACTTATTAAAAGAAATGGGGGTGGTTCAACTTCCAAAGGAGAAGGTTGACTAACCACACTATCCCCAAGATATCTCTGTGGATCCTTCATCGACTTGGCATCATCCATCATATGCATATGATATTCAATTATGAGGGAACTAATCTCCTCGATGTCCGCCATATTCCAGCCGAGAGCTTGCCGCCTATCTTGTAAGAGCATTAAAAGGGCGTTCTCTTGCTCGAGGGCTAGAGAAGCCGATATGATAACGGGAAAGGTCTCATTCTCACCTATGTAAGCATATTTAATGTGAGACGGCAAGGGCATGAGTTCGAGTTTCGGAGGCAAAAGAATCATAGGCAAAATTGGGGAATCTACCTCGAACTCAAAGGACTCCAACACAGGTTCGAAATCACTGCAAACAACCGATTCGGATGGTTCAACTAAGTCATCCAAAAATTCAAAAGACTCATATTCGGGTTGTGAGTCGTCATCATCCGAAAAAGTGAAACATTCATAATCCATATCGGTTGTGTCAACGGTGGTAGGCTCAAGGAAGGACGCACTAGTGGCGTCAAAACTGTTCTCATCAAACAAGAATCTTTCAAACTCGCAGTCCTCCTGCGTGATTTCGTGAATAGAGCAAACTTCTCGTGTACTAGTATTAGGCACGGGGGGCAGACTTCCTAACTTGTAAATATTGAACTCACTAGACGTCTTCCCGAAGGATAGAGTCATGGAGCCATTGCGACAGTTTATTACGGCATTGGAAGTGGCCAAAAATGGTCGACCGAGGATCACCGGAATTTGGTTCCGTGAGTTAGCAACAGGTTGTGTGTCCATAACAATAAAATCAACTGGGAATATGAACTCCCCAACTTTGATCAACACATCCTCTAGCTCACCCCTTGGATGTGTGATTGATCGATCAGCCATTTGGAGAGTACAGTGAGTGGGCTTAAGCTCTCCAATGCCTAATTGCTCGTACACAGAATAAGGTAGCAAATTGACACTAGCACCAAGATCTAGTAGTGCTCTATTGATGTTCTTGTCCCCAATTGTTATCGAAATAGTAGGACAACCGGGGTCCTTTTGCTTTTGGGGTAAAGAATTGACAAGAGCATCGCTAATAGCACTAGCTACAAAAACTTTCTTTGGTACTTATGACTTCCTCTTTTTGGTGCATAAGTCCTTTAAGATTTTTGCATATGAAGGAACTTGTTGGATTGCATCCAAAAGAGGGATATTTATGCTAACCTATTTGAACAACTCGACAATCTTCTCCATTTGTGGAGTTGGTTTATTGGATCTCAACCGGTTTGGAAAAGGAACGTTTTGAAAAGTTGTTGAGTCCAATTTTTGCGGATCAGATTGTTGAGTTGGAACGGAACCCCGTGTAGATATGTTCATGTTGTGAGAAGTGGGTCCGTTCGAGCTAGAAGAGGTAGAGCCGTGTGAAGGATGAAGAATAGGCTCTAACGAAGAAGAAGAAGAAGGTGAAGAAGATGAAGAAGGGCCACCAGCAGGGGTGTCATTGTTAATACCCACCTTGTTTTGCAACACTTTTCCTGATCTCAACGTGGTCACAGCATTTACGTTATGATTTTGCTGTTGATATGCAGCATGTGCGTGACCGGGATTTGGCAGTGGTTGAGATGGGAGCTTTCCTTTTTCTCGCTCGCTCAATGCTGCATTGAGTTGTACAATTTGTGCCTCAATAGATTTGATGCTTTGATCGTGTGAGGCACTATTTTGCACCAAAGATTGAATAGAAGTCTCTAATCTTGCTGTAGATTGTGTAGATTGCTTTAGGAACGCATCTAGACTTCTTTCGAGCGAGCTAACCTTGTCATTATTAGGTTGAACAAAATTGTTTGTCGGGTAAGCAGTGTTAGGCACAAAATTGTTCACTTGATTAGGGTAAGGTTGCTGTTGGAAAGGTTGTTGAAATTGAGTTTGTGGAGGTGCTTGTTGTTGTGGAGGAGGAGGCCTTTGAAAATTGTTATTTCCTTGGAATTGTTGATTTTGGTTCAAAGCGAAATTTGGGTGACTCCTCCAACCCGGATTGTATGTAGAAGAGTATGGATCGTTTCTTTGTCGTTGCTGAAAGGCAGCATTGACTTGATCCTGTCCTTGAGTAGATGCATTGTAAGGACACTCTTCGGTAAGATGTGATGGATCCGAACAGCAAGCACAAACAGTTCGTGGAATCACAACAGGGCAGGAGAAGGCGATGAGATTTTGGTCTCAATCGCTTCTAGCTTTTTCGTAAGAGCGGCCATCTCGGCCTTCATAGCAATCGACATCTCTAATTGATGTATGCCTGCCCTAGACTGGCCACTAGAAGAAGATGATGCGGTCTTGGTGCTCTCCCACTGAATTGTTTGTTCACTAAGGTCCTCAAGGAACTGCCACGCTTCCTCACTAGATTTGGATAGAAAGTGACCTTGACAAATGGTTTCTAGCAACTGCTTCGTTGCCGGGTTCAATCCCTCGTATAATGTTTGGCAAAGTTGCCAACTTTCGATCCCATGGTGAGGGCATTGAACGAGTAGGTCTTTGAATCTTTCAAAACACTTCCAAAATGGTTCGGAAGGAAGCTGTGAAAATTGTATAATCTCATTACGGATTCTAGCAGTTTTGTGATGAGGATAGAACTTTTTAAGAAAAGCTTTCACAAACTCGTCCCAATTTCTAATTGAATGTGATGCGGTGCTGTATAGCCACTTCTCGGCTAGGTCACATAAGGTGAAAGGAATGACCCTTAGCCTTATAGCGTCATCACTTAATTGGGTTGTTTTCATCATAGCGCAAACGTTTTGGAATTTATTGATAAAAATATACGCATCTTCTGATTCCAATCCATGAAATTTTGGCAGCATATTGATGAAGTGGGGTTTTATTTCAAAATTGTCCCCATTTGCCGGTGGGGGTGAAAGACAGGTAGGTAAAGAGGTGCGGACAGAGTAGAAGAGATCCTGGAGCGCGACTCGTGTGGGCGCTTCAACAGGCGGTTGATTCGGGTTATTCGCACCCAGATTAGGTGGAGTCAGTCCCTGGGCAGGTGGAGGGATGTTAGGATTAAATCCTGACATCTCAGAAGAAGAATTTGGTGATAAAGAAGGTGAAGATGTATGAACAGAATCTCGGTCAACGTCGGAGTTGACCGGCAAAGGTAAAGGTGATAAAAGGGTGGAGGGATTTTCGGTGGGACAGATTGTGTATCGCGTAGTCCGTAGGGACTAACGAAACGCGAACTAAATGGGAACTAGGGTCCCTAGTCCAAGCGGACATACACTAAACGAGTTTAGTGTAGTCAAAGCGTAGAATGTGAGGGTAAGAAAACGAAAGTGGAGAAAAATTGGGTGATGGTGGTAAAAATGACAATTTTTTTTTTGTTTGTTTCAAAAGAATGGGAAAATGAAACGATTGTTCAACAAACACAATCACAAATGCACAGTCACAAATGCACAATCAATACCTAGACTAGGGTCCTCTAAGTCTACTAGACCTGCTCCTAATTGTTCCAAAGCGACAAATTGTGAGATAACCCTCAGATCGCCTCTTCACAGCCAGTTGTGGCCAGGTAAGCACAAGTGAGGTATGGAGGGATCCGCTCACGAATCACCGTGAGACGGGCCTTTTAAAGTTACCTCCTCACTTGTCTTGCCTAGGCACCACAAGAGTCATGTTTAGATAAACGATTAAATGCCCACAATCTTCCTTTGTCCTATTGAGCGCGACAAGCCCTTAGTGGGCTGAGTCTAAATATTTTTTATTAAACTTGAGGTGACACTTATGCAATTAGTGATTTCCGGGGTCTTAGGAAGGGTGATGAAATCCCCACCCAATCTGGATTGGTGTTAGAGCCCCTTAAGTCCGTATTAAATGATGCAATGCGCAAAATTCAACCAAGTTTTGTTTTCAAGCAATCAGTTATCGTTTTTTACTTTTAATGCGGCGCTGCAACAAATACGGTTAGTTTTTTTTTGGCTTTTTGCGGCGATTTTTGCTAAGAATCCTGCAAAGACAAGAATATTGGAGCGTCGGGTTTGAGAGGGGAAGTTTAGAAAAATACGTACCAAAAAAGTATCGAGTTTCAGAAACTCGTGTCGATATTGCCTCCGAGTGGTCGAATGGTTCGCTTGCGCGGGTCTAACTACCCGGATCTTTGGCACTGAGTGTTCACCCTCCTTTGCACTTGAAAATGCCCCTTTGTTCCGTATGATCGCTGCTCAAAATCGGTCAAATCTGCATATGTTGGAAAAATACGGATATTTGAGCCAAAAAGCAATATTAACAACCACAATTCTGAACACAAATAATTAAGAAAATCAGAGTGTTAGCAGAATTCAAATCCAGAGAAGAAAAGAATTTTATTTGTGTTTGTGGTTGGTTTTAAAAAGAATGGTTATTTGTTTGAATGTGTTAGAAGTTAGTTTTATACAGAATATGCACAAATTTAACCCAAAACTACAAGTATAAAAAGCGTTACCGTCTCCCCGGCAACGACGCCATTTGATTGTCAAGATCTAACTGTGTCGTGTTTAAAAAGAATTCTGAAATTACCGCAATCAAAACGGTGTCGCTTGTAGCGATCCGCGATGAATACGGGTCGTTCGCAGGGAGATGGTAAGTTTTTTATATCTTGTTTTAACGAGTTAATACCGTGTTTTGATTTGTTGGTTAACTAATTGTCGTAACAAAGATATGAATAAAAAGGACTTGTTAAGGGTAGTAATAAGTTAGATTATATGAAGGTGATGTTTGCCAATTCCTTATAGCCCCGACTTGGTATTGATACTAAAGCAATAGGTAACAATGCGGATTAGGGAACTTGAAATACGGTATTTGCGGTATTTCGCTAAATCCGTTTTCCTTGTCCCTTGTCCTTCCGTTGTTATCTCTTGACTTTAGCCTTCGGCAAACCACGGGCAATCCGGTCATGATTAGGAATCATCACTATCGGGGTAGGATAGGATGCCTAGTGAGCGGAGTTGCGGGTGATTTGCACGAAGTTTCAATAGGCAAGTTTTAGGTTTTAAAGTTTGGACAAAGAAAATCTTCGAATACGATCTAACATATTACACCCTTAACAAGTGAAAAGATTACTCACACATATTTACAAATTAACAAGAAAGAAAAAAGAAGATACATAAAAACATGCAATGAAATAAAGAGGAAAAGAGAACCGATGAGTTCAAGCGTTTTATCTCCCAGTGTTCAATCCCCGGCAACGTGTGAGATCCAAATACCAAGCTTTAAGGTTGCAAGCTTACTTAAGAGGTTGCAAGATCAAAGCAAAGCATGAATTTCACAATTGAAATCATGTAAAGTGGAACAAGACATGTAATAAAAATACGAACTTTTATTGAAGAACAAACTTGTTACAAGAGATCTTGAAGTCAAGAACCTAAGCCTTAAGCTTGCAAGTTCTAAATGAGAAGTTGCAAGGTCAAGACAAAAGGGGCAAGAGCTCAAGAATGAAAAGAAAAATTACAAGAATTCTAAGATAGAACTAAAGAAAAAGCTACCCTTTCCTCTTGCCTCTGGTCTCTATTTATAGGCTCAGAAAGAAATATTCATATCTGTCCCATTATGGCTCATGCTGATTTGTTTGATTGGCTTTGATTTGAACACATGCTTTTTAGTCTTGAATGCATATAATATCATATGCATATAAAATCATATCCTTGATTGCATATAAAATCGTATCCTTGATGATTGCATATAAAATCATATCCTTGATTGCATATAGAATCATATCCTTGATTGCATATAGAATCATATCCTTGATGATTGCATATAGAATCATATCCTTGATTGCATATAAAATCATATCCTTGATTGCATATAAAATCATATCCACATGTGCTTAAAAGTCTTGTGTACACACTTGTTGTGTTGGACCATTTAGAAAAAAAATGTGTACACAACTTGTTGCGTAAAGGAACTCCTGAAGTATCGGTCGGTTGGCGTTTCTGGTCGCAGTGTCTTCCCTCGAGTGATATATCCGTGCTGTTGGATACATTTCCAGTATTTTGTCATGGATACCTGTAATCTGTAATGCTGAGCAGACACTGGTCAATAATACCGATAAATACAACAATTAGATAATGAATGAGCGGTATTAGAATGCAATTTTCTGATATGAACAAGTGACCCTAGTGGTACTTTGTAGCGTTGTCGCGGCGTGTTTCGTGCACCAAGTGTGCACGCGTCGAGTTAATGCGCGTGGTTGACTTGTATTGTTTGTGTCCTCGACTATTTATATTCATTCTCTTGTCTTTCTTGTGTATGTTCTAGTTATGTGATTTGGGTCGGGTGATGAGACACGACATGATATTATAGCGGGTCCTTAGGCGATGCGTTTTCACACACACGCATACATATATATATGTTGATGGTATCAGTATGACTAGACTTAGATCAATACCCCAGTTCATGATATATGATGATAAGGATAACAGATGAGTAATGAGATAAATGTGATATTTGACCCGTACCCAGATATGGGATGCCGTACGATGGATTTACCGTACGAGATGAATATTGATGATTGATCCGCACTCTTGACTCGATGATGTCATATTATATATTGTATCGTATGGGATACTATTGAGGCGGGATCACCGACTATTATATATATATATATATATATATATATATATATATATATATATCGACTCAGACTTAGGTGGTTTTCCTTACCCTTTCGATTAGTCTATTAGTTTAGTTCTGAAGTTTACTTGTAGATGTTAGACTAGACTCGAGTCATGCCTATTTCAAAACTAACGAATCATGATTATTTTAAAGACAGGCCATGGGATTCTACGAATATTTCAAAGGACGTACCTTTTCTTAAAAACACCGTAGCCCTTATTTTCTAAACACCACGATTCGTGTTATTTCAAATGGTTTAGATTTCTGGGATTTTTGGCTTACTTGAATTAGATGGAGTCCTATAGACTTCATATGATTCAAGTGCCAGTCACGTGCTATTTCGGGTCGTGACAGATGTGATGAACTAAAGAGAAGAAAATAGCATACAACCTTTGTAGTTCAAGTCCTTCACTTCACATGCTCCGTGTAGTAGTCCCGCGAATCCACAAGGTTCCACTTGAGGCTTTGGACGAGCTTCCTCCGATGACCTTCGTGCCGAAAATGATCCACGCGAAATCCCTCCACCTCAAGCTACCTCTACACTAAACACTTTAGCGTAGTAAACACACTACACTCGATCACTAGTCAAGTGTAGGATGGTGAAGTAGGGGGTGTTAAAAGCTCACAAATTTGTGTTCAAGCTTCATGATTCACATCTCATGTGAGGGTTGAAGCTTGAACTATGACAATTGAGGAAGAAGATGAAGCAAGAGAGCAACCATGGGAGCAACTCAAGAAAATGACTAAGTGTTGAGAATGAGACTAGAATGAATGGCAACTCTTGACCCCCACACATTCAAGCATGGAATTTTGCAATATAAAATTGCAACCATACTTGAATAGTGAGTCAAGATGAATAAACAAATATAGCTCCCATGCTTGCAACCATGCTCTCAATTTACACCTCATTTCTATTTTTCTCAAAAATAGAAAATCAAGCCATGCTTCATTATATATATATTAATATATATATATATATATATATATATATATATATATATATATATAATGAAGAATAATTAGTGAGCTAATGATATTAATTAAGATATAATTATATCACATATAATGTATATCACATTATTAAATCAACACTTGATTTAATAATCCGGTTATATCACATATGACCGACTAATATCATTTATGTGTATATCATATTATCAAATCAACACTTGATTCGACAATCTGGTTATATCACATATAACCGAACTAATAACAGATAACTGCCAGATTATAATACGGTATCACATACACGTATTTAATCAGGCCGACACACATATCACATATGTGTCCTACTTCGTTTCGCTTGAACCAGGGAACTTCTGTATGGGACTCGAAAGACTCGTCAATACGCCAGCAGTAGGTGATGATCACATCAATTACCCACAAGCCGTCAGCGGTACTAGCTGGACGTAACGACTACCCGGGTATTGAGTGATATGAAGATCAACAAGCAAGCTTGTCCATAGTCTCCATGAAGCCTATCAGTAACACTACCGTACAGTCCGGTCTCTTCGTCTGATATGTCACATATCATATC
Organism: Agapanthus africanus; assembly: GCA_030015575.1. Classification (NCBI taxonomy): domain Eukaryota; kingdom Viridiplantae; phylum Streptophyta; class Magnoliopsida; order Asparagales; family Amaryllidaceae; genus Agapanthus; species Agapanthus africanus. Next base: position 248,950,059 of record JASDDO010000004.1, on the reverse strand, counting down.
TAAGGGTGGTAAACGTCAGACCCCAGTAACGTGATAAGTCATGCCGATGTCTAGCCTATAACGGTTCGAGAAACTACTGATAACACTTATCAGTAAATCTCGGCAGCAGCCCTGGCCAGGGAATTCCAGTTATAGCCAATCGAGCATAGCGCAACATCAACCCTTAATACCGGGAGAGACGAAACCCCTCCTATCGCTCATTGCCTCCATACGACTCGGGACTGTACCCAAAATTCACCTGTTTGCATGTCTCCTTTGAGCATGGTAGGGAGGAAATCAAAGCATAGTGGGAGCCGTACAAGACTCTATGATGATCTCGGGTCTACAGACTAACCTGTACCAGTGTCACCAGAGGACTTCTATCTGACGATAGGTATACCACCACATAGGAGTCCTCGGCGAGTCCTGTTCGGTGTACCCATTCTCCAATGAGCACCTGTGTACAATCTTTGATGTCACACACCAATGGTTGTTGGATCAACCATCGCCCTCTAAGGGATAAGAAACGTACACACTAGTCTACTGTGAAATATCGATACCCTAGTCTCGATATTCCCTCGACTAGGAACTGATTAAAGGATGTACTTTTGGACCACCCTGGTCCTACTAGTATGATCTCATCATAGTCCTGGTAGTCAAGTACATATCCGAAGAGCTTTATCAACATATAAAAGACAGACAGTATAAATACCAGTCTAGATATTAAGATAAAGGTAAACTGATAGCATACTATCATGTCGAGCAAGAAAGTCCTCTCTATATATGTCCAAGCATTCACTATAATATACATCACATGTACAATAATGGCCTCTAGGCATATATATTCCTAACAATCTCCCACTTTCACTAAGGCCAGTTGTTGTAGTATCTCATACACAACGTACCAAAAGTCTCTTGAATAGCATCTGGGGGATGGCCTCGGTGAGTAAATCCGCTGTGTCAACTCTCCTAATCTCGATCTTCCGGAGATCAACTATCTCCCTGATCAGGTGATACTGTCTAAGAATATGTCTGGATCGCTGACGGGACCGGGGTTCCTAGGCCAAAGCCACAGGTCCATTGTCATCACAATACACAGGTACTGGATGCCCAATGGTAGGAACCAAGTTCATCATATGAACTTTTTCATCCAGACAATCTCTTTGGCAGTATCGTTGGTAGCGATGTAATTAGCCTCTATCAACAAGTCTGCTACGGTATATAGCTTGGAACCCTTCCAACATACCGTCCCTCCACTGAGGGTAAAGACAAAACCCGAGACTGACATTCAGTCGTCCTTATCACTCTGGAAGCTCGAATCGGTAAAGGACTCCATCTGTAGTTGTTGGAGATAGTGCCCTCAGAGTCAATTATTGGATCACAGGCACGTGATTGCAATGATTGAGGGAGGACCTATCCCGGTAGGACAGTCTTACTCCAGATGATAGTATGCTATCTGGTTTATCTTTATCATCGTGTACTGCTTTAGGTGACCTGACATGTCGCTATTACACGCTAATAGAGCCCCTAGGATTCTTGCTTGACTGCCGGCGGTATGATGGCGATCATATACGTGGGAGCTGGTAGTCTATAAGCACATCCTTAAAAGGTCCCTAGTCGTGGGAGTTTCGAGACTGGGCATCGATTCTCCAGAGTAGACTAGTGTATACAGTCGAGACCCCGACGAGGGGCGGTGGCCGGTCTCACAAGCCACTGGTGTCAGTTGGTTCACCTAAGATGTATACAGGTGCTCATTGGGTTATGAGTACACCGGACAGGACTCGCCGGGAACATGCTAGTTGGTCTTATATCTGACGTCAGATAGCAGTTCCCTGGTGACATGTGTACAGGTTAGTTCATCGACCTGGGGATCGTCATTTGTCTCGTGTGAGTTCCCACTGTACTTTGATTACTACCCTACCACGGCTCAAAGGAGTCGTGCAAACAGGTTTTAGTTGGGTACAGTCCCGAGCCACATGGAGGCAGTGAGCGGATCTTCAGGGGTTCGTCTCTCTCGGTATTGGGGGTGAGGTCGCGCTGTGTCTAGGAGAGCCATTACGCAAAGCCCTCGGCCGAGGCAGGAGATTTACTGGTAGGTATTCCAGTAGTATCTCAGGGCGTTCTGGGCTACACTCCGACACGACTTGTACCGCTTTTGGGGGTCTGACTTTTACCAACCCCCTAGGCCCGACATGCGATGCTCATAGACGAACAGACCGGACTGTACGGATATTGTCACTGACAGGCTCAGTAGGGTGTCAGGATGAGTTCGCTCATCGACGTCCCTTTTGGTCAATAGCTGGTGGCCCGTCACGTATTGGCTAATACCTCTGACGTGCTAGTGGTTAAATCCACAGCCATAGTATTGACGAGTCTTTAGAGTCCACCACACTTTCAGTTACTCAAGCTTTCGGGCGAAACGCTGTAGAGGCCGTATGGAGATATGGCAGGGTTCGATCAGATACGTGCGGTATTGCACGGATCAGGATCAGACAGTTTTGTACTAGTGGCCGTATAGTTATATGGCAGGGTTCGATCTGATACGTGCGGTATTGCACGGATCAGGATCGAACGGATATTACTAGCCGGCTTTGGCTTAAGCCGGTCCTAGTTTAGTACAGTGTAGATTTTGTCTCATTGCATTTGTATCCGGACGGAATACAGATGCGGGTGTGTATGCACAGTATCGGGGTTTTCCTGTAATTTATTACGGGACCAGTTTTCTGGAGTTGCCAGTTTGCATTCCGTTCCGGCCGGTTTTCCTTTGTTCTTTCCCGGCCGGACTTTTCTGATGGAGGGGGTAATTTGCAGTTTTGCAAATTACATTTGAGGAGGGGGTTTCTTGCATATGTATTAATTATGATAGCATCTTTTTATTCCTTTCTTTTCTATCATCATTTCTTGTAAAAGGTGATTAGGGTTGATTTGGTTTTGATGTGAGATTGTGATGATAATGTTTGGCTATGGTCACCACTTGCTTTTACTACCATTACCTTCCTTCTAAGGTGGTGGTTTTGTATTCCCTCCTCCACCATTCTCTTTTTGGAGATAATAGAACTCACTTGAGAGAAAAGAGAAGAAGAGGTTTTTTTTCATTCTTGATCTCATTTTCATGCTAGAAAAATGCAAGCACCATTTTTCTAATCTTGATTCCTCCATCATCTTCAAAGGCAACTACATAAACTCTAAGAGATAAAGTTTCTACACTACATTCTACAGCATTTCTTGGGCATGTCGACTTGCCGGCTTCATGCTCGAGTTGCCTCGGTATTGAGGCGGGAGCCCGTAAAAGACGCAGGTGATGTGGTGCCCTTCCGGCGAGGAGGCGACGATGTGGAGACAAGACATTCCGCGGGAGATCGGGACGATGAAGAGAAGACCGGAGGACTCGGATCACTTGGTATACTTCTCTTCCCATCTCTTGTTTGCTAGCATTAGGTTAATGGTTACGATACGGGTTTTCATTGTCCGCGGTAGCGCCAGTTTCCAAGTAAGGAAATTTTTTGATTACGCATTTTGGCCTCGGATAGACGGCCGGGGCGCTGCCGTGGCGCAACAGTAGTTCACCGTTACTATACACCAAGAACATCTCTTTAGTCCTTCTCAAGCACTTAAGAATATTCTTCAGCTATCCAGTGGTTTTCCCAAAGATCTTTTCGATACTTATTCACTACACCTAGTGAGTAAGCTATATCTGGTCTAGTACATAACATCGCATACATGATTGACCCGTCTGCCAAAGCATAGGGTATTCCTTGCATGCGAGCCCTCTTCAAATCAGTCTCGAGAGACATCTCTTTGGAGAGAGTGATTCCAGAACAAGCGGGTACATTACCATGCTTAGAATCATCCATACTAAACCGCTTTAGCATGGTGTCTATATACCTGGATAGGGACAATCCCAAATCCATTTAGATCTATCTCTATAGATCTATATCCCAGGATGTAGGAGACATCAGTTAGATCTTTCATGGAGAACCTGTGTGATAAGAGATGCTTGACCGAGTGTAGCATAGGAACAACCTTTCCTATCAAGAGTATATCATCCGCGTATAATGTTAGTGTATATGCCCTAGAGGCCATTATTGTATCATATTAGCTTGTATATTACTTGATGGAAGCTTGGGATATTCACAGTTGTATAGACAATCTTGCTCAAAATGGTAGTATGCTACTTGGTTTGTCTCTACTTCAATATGTGCATGTGTTTCTTTTAGCATATCGCTTATATACATATTAGTAGAGCCCTTAGGATCTTTGCTTGATTACCAGCGTTGTGATGGCGCTCACACTCGTGGGGGCTGGGTAATCCATAAGCACATCCTTATACAGGTCCCTAGTCGTAGGACTATCGAGACAGGGCATCGATACTCCGGAGTAGACCAGCGTATGCGCTTCTCATCCCAGCGGGGGAGACGGTATGTCCCACAGCCGTCAGTACGTCGTACTTGAGATAGTATGCGGGTGCTCGTTACGTTACGAGTACACTGGACAGGACTCGTCGGGAACTGTTGGTTGGTATTATACCTATCGTCGGTTATCAGTTCCCAGGTGACATGAGTACAGCTTAGTCCGCCGACTTGACACTGTCACTTCGCCTCGAGTGTGTTCCCACTGTACTTAGATTACTACCCTACCACGGCTCAAAGGAGTCGCGTAAACAGGTAGTAGTTGGGTGCAGTCCCGAAGCGCTTGGAGGCAGTGACGGTTAGAAAGGATTTGTCTCTCCCGGTATTGGGGGTTGACATCGCGCTGTGTTTAGGAGAGCCATTACACAAGTAGTCCCTGGCCAGAGCAAGCGAGATATACTGGTAGGTTTCCAGTGTTATCTCAGGGTGTTCTGGGCTACACTCCGACACGACTTGTACCGCTATTAGGGGACTGACGTTCACCGCCCCTAGGCCCGCCATGCGATGTATCAGACGAACAGACCGGACTGTACGGAGATTGTCACATACAGGCTCAGTAGGAGTTCGGATGGGTTTACCTCATCGGCCTTCTTATCGACATCTACCTGGGGACCGTTACGTACAGCTAGTGCTGCTTGCGGTCTGTGGTTAAACCCACTGCCAGCGTAGTGTCGAGTCTTTAGAGTCCCACACAGAGAGTTTCCCTGCATTGAGCGAAACGTGTAGAGGCCGTATGGTTTTACGGCAGGGATGCGATCACTTGCGTACACTTGTGTGCGTATGTTGTTCGGGCAGGAAATACTAGTGGGCTTTGGTTTAAGCCGGATCCTAGTATTGCACGGATGGATTTGTTTTGTCTTCAGTGCATTCGCATTCTACGGAATGCGGATGCGGGTGTGTATACACAGTTTTGAGGAGTGATGGAGGAGGAGGTGCCTCATTAGGGTTTTGGCAGTTGGTTCGGCTAAAACCATCATGTGGCAGGCTCATTAGGGTTTTGGCAATTTGTTCGGTCAAAACCATTATGAGTCGGAGACATTGTTTACTAATCCTATTAGTGATAATTATATGATGGCTAATTGCTTTGACCATTTGACCTTCTTTGACCTCTCTTGACTTTGTTGACCGGTTGACCGGGGTTGACCATTGACCTTCATGAGAGATCTACACTCTTCTTTTGATTTTCTTTTTCTTTTGATTATGAAAATGGTCATTTCAATGTAGCCATCAACTTTATCTTGATGGGATTAGTAATGATAATGTTTTTGCATTATTGAACCATGGTTCATTTTCTTTAGCTGATAATTCATTCTCATTTCTCTCTCTTGCTCTTTCTCATGAGAAGAAAAGAAAATGAGCTCTCATGGTTGCTAAGTCCTCCTCCTTCTTCCTCCTCTTGATTCTATCTTTTGATCTCATGTGTTGAGAGAAAAAGATCCCACAAAGACAAACACATCCATACATCACTTCTACACAACCTAGGGATTCTAGATTAGCGATCTCGTCGCCCTAGTTGCCTCGGCTCGAGGTGGAGCTCGGTGTACAACTCTCGGGTGGATCGTCTTCGACTCAAGAAGGCCGCGGAGGTGCCTAAGGTCCGGATCGACACTTGGAGCTTGGATGGACAAGCGGGACAGCGGAATGAAGACCCGAAGGACCGGTTTTGTGAGGTATACTTTCTACAGCATAGTAGTTAAAGCCTCTAGTAGTTTACTAGTTACTAGTTTAGCAAAGATCCGTGCTTTAAGTCCATGTTGCCTGTCACGCCCCGCTTCCCAGTGTACGGCGAAGTGGACGCGACAAGGCCCGCTACGTATATACTCAGAAGTACATACGCTAAGCGTAACTAAGCAATATAAAGTAAATCACAAGAGACGAAAGATATAGAAATAACATCAACTTTTATTAATAACATTCTTTGTACAATGCATGAAAAGAAAATACAACTGAAATGAAAAGCGATGCCTAAACAGTGGCATAACAGAAAATGAAATAAACTGGAAAGAACAAAGTACAATATCTAAAGCTCGGGTTCTTCTTGGAACTGCTCCAAATCTTCACCGGTGGGCTCGATATCAGCTTGGTCCAACGCACCTGACGACATTCAAAGAAGAAAGAAATAGAATGTCGTCAGCGAACAGGTCGCTCGGTAAGTCCCAAAGATAAGGAGGAATTAGAAAGACAGTGTAAAAGTATTTTCTAAAGTATTATATGGTTGTATACTATGTAACATTGTTTAACGCTGTTGTTTGTAGCTTGGTACAGAAGGATGCCAGTGTATACGAGGGGAATCTCTATATGCTAGAGATCAGGGCAAAAGGAAAGTACAAGGAACCGTTATGCCATGGTACAACAGCAATAAGATTCAGGTTAGGTGTCTTAATCTGACCACCTCGTGCCACCTTTAACACCTTCCGTACCAATCTACCCCTTAAACCCCGTAATGTTTTAACCGTATTGTAGTATTGGAATATGTAAGTTGGGTGACTGACCAAAACCATGATATCAGTAAACATGTTGTAACTGTATAATCAGGTAAATGGAATATCAGGATAATGGATGAATATCCATGGTTTGATTCAGTCAAAAAAATGAATATATTGTTAACTGGATTCAGGGATTCATGTATTTAAATTGTGTTGTAATATAAAAGAATATAGATTGACTTGAATCATATTCAAGTCAGAAATAGTCAGACTCTAACCCGAGTCAGACTAAAAGAAAGATAATTTGAAGTTCAATATTAGTTAGGGGCCTTATTGTAATTTGTAAAACTTGAGGGGGTTTTATGTAAAAAGTACTTTTATATAGTTTTCAAAATACACCTCAAGTAATTATTATTCGTCTTTATAATTATAATGAATGTGAAATTTTATTTGTGTTATTCTATTGAATATATCCTAATAAAAGTATTAATTGTTTTATTAGAATTTCATGGTATTTTAATGTAACTTTTAATCTTGGAATTTTAGGAAAAAGTGGAAACTTTATATTATGATAAAATAGGTGTTTAAATGATAATTATATATATATATATATTAATACATGAATAACTTTTAAATGAATATTTATTTTCAAAAATCTCATTTTTCTTAAATGTCGTATTTTAAACCTTTCGAGACCGAATGCTCCTTGCGGAGGTCTGAATCTCGCACTACTAGCCTGCGGGTGCACGATGAACCGTACTATCCCTAACAGGTTCCCAAAAAGTGGGTTGTAGCGGCACTTTGCTTAGGTTTTATAAATACTTTTCATTTAGAAAAACAATTTTATAAATATAAGGTATTTATTCGTAAAAGAGTATAGTTTCCCGTATTTTAGTTATTAGGGTTTCCTAAGCCAACTAGCCTATTTCTAAGGTCTAAACGATGAGTCATTAGAAGCCTCAAATCGCCTCTTCACCATCAATTGCGGCCAGGTAAGTGCCAGGTAAGTGGGAAGGAACCACAGTCGTGGGCCTAATTAAAAACCACTAGCCTAGACACACTTGCCTAGACACTACAAGACAGTTTAGATAAACGATCGATGTCCATGACCTATCGTGCTTTCATTTTATTTAAAATTTTATACAATTTAAAGCTTTCAAGTAAAGGTTATAAAGAATATGGTATTTTAGTGAAAAAGTCCTGTAATGTCGTATTCTATGTTTTGACATTTATCAGTTAGGGTTATATTTGTGTGTGTGTAGAGGTAGGTCATTACCTCGTGATTTGTTTTAAGTTTTGATGACGTTTAGAGGTAAAACATGACATGTTAAAGTTGAAGGTATTAAAGCGCAAGAATACGGTATTTGAAAACGTTATCATTTCATGTGTGAAAATTCATTCAATTTGATTTCTACAAGTTTAGTGATCAAGATAAACTTATTTAGGAGTGAAGGAATTGATTAAACGAAGAAAAATGAACTTCATGGTATTTTTATGAAAAGAATACGATATTGTAAAGAAGCTATCATTTCATGTGAGAAAGTTTGTTTAAATTGGTTTATGGGTAATTAATAGTCAACATGAATATGGGTAGGTATTATGTATTAGGTGACAAGTGGAAATTTGCAGAAAAACGAATCGGAAATCGGTTTGTTCCGATTTCCGCCGGGTTCCAAAAAGTCGTATTTTTATATTAAAAAAAAGAGGGATAGAAGAGATGGGACTTACGGGTTTGGACAAGCTAAAGGGGCTAAAGAAGATGGTAGTTGTCGATACGTCGAAAACGTCGCGAAGGTTCTGATCCGGTCGCCGGAATCCGTCGTCGATTTCGGCAGCGCTTCGCTTCTCGCTCTTCGTACCGAGTTCTTGAGAATTTGGGAGAGTGTGTAAGTCCGTGTTGCCCACCCCGGTACTTGCGGGGAGGCGGAAAACATAATAAAAATCGAATTTTTTATGACTTAGGCAACATGGACTAAGCTTGTGAGGATCTTTGCTAAACTAAAACTAGCTAACCCTAACTACAAGGTAGCTAAGTGATGGAAAGGTTATACCTTTGGTCTTTAGTCCTTCTCTCCTCGCTCGTCGGAACGGTAGAAAGGCCTCACCTTGCTAGTCTCCTTCCGTCAAAGAAAGATCCACTTGAAAGCCACCACCTTTAGCTTCAACTCCAAGCTAGGAGCAACTAGAGTTCAAGAAATGCTAAGACTTGAACCCTAGGAGTGAGTAGAGAAGATCAAGTGAGGGTTTTTCTCAAGCTTTTTGCTTCTCAACACATGAGAGGGAGAGAGCTTGAGGGAGAGGATGAGCAAGAGAGAGAAAAGATATGATAGAATGATAATTTAGTGAGCCATTCTCACTAATATGTGTGGATAATTTTAATTAGATAATTAGCTTGAAAATTGTCATGGTAAATCATGAGGTGACCATTATCATTTCATTATAAATGCAAATTGCAAGAATCAAAGAGCATCTTCCAAATGAAATGATCATGGTCAAATTGTCAACTTGGTCAACAAGTCAACAAAGTCTAAGTGTCAACAACAACAACCATGCACAATAATTAAGCTAATTATTAATTAACTATAATCCACACAAAAAACAATAGGGTTAATAAAATGACAAAAGTCATTAACCCTAAACAAGGTCCTCTCCCTCAATCTCAAGCAACCGTGCATACGCACCCGCATTCGTGATCCGAGGAACACGAACACAATGAGAAAAACCAATCTCAAATCATATACTAGGATCCGGCTTAAACCAAAGCCCGCTAGTATAAACTGTCCGGACAGCAACCGTGCACAAGTGCGCGGATGCGAACGAACCCTGTCGCAAAACCATGCGACCTCTACTCGTTTTGCCTAAAGGCGAATAGCTCTCTGTGTGGGACTCTAAAGACTCGACACTACGCTGGCAGTGGGTTTAACCACAGACCGCAAGCGGCACTAGCTGTACGTAACGGTCCCCAGGTAGATGTCGATAAGAAGACTGACGAGGTGAACCCCATCTGCACTCCTACTGAGCCTGTATGTGACAATCTCCGTACAGTCCGGTCTGTTCGTCTGATACATCGCATGGCGGGCCTAGGGGGGCGGTGAACGTCAGTCCCCTAATAGCGGTACAAGTCGTGTCGGAGTGAAGCCCAGAACACCCTGAGATAACACTGGAAGCCTACCAGTATATCTCGCTTGCCCTGGCCAGGGACTACTCGTGTAATGGCTCTCCTGGACACAGCGCGATGTCAACCCCCAATACCGGGAGAGACGAATCCTGTCTAACCGTCACTGCCTCCAAGTGCTTCGGGACTGCACCCAAAAACTACCTGTTTGCACGACTCCTCTGAGCCGTGGTAGGGTAGTAATCAAAGTGCAGTGGGAACACACTCGAGGCGAAGTGACAGTGTCAAGTCAGCGGACTAAGCTGTACTCATGTCACCTGGGAACTGATAACTGACGATAGGTATATTACCAACCAACAGTTCCCGACGAGTCCTGTCCAGTGTACTCGTAACCTAACGAGCACCCGCATACTATCCCAAGTACGACGTACTAACGGCTGTGGGACAGACCGTCTCCCAGACTGGGATGAGAAGCGCATACGCTGGTCTACTCCGGAGTATCGATGCCCTGTCTCGATAGTCCAACGACCAGGGACCAGTATAAGGATGTGCTTATAGATTACCCAGCTCCCACGAGTGCGAGCGCCATCACAACGCTGGTAATCAAGCAAAGATCCTAAGGGCTCTACTAATATGTATACCTGCAATATGCTAAAAGAAACACATGCACATATTAAAGCAGAGACAAACCAAGTAGCATACTACCATTTCGAGCAAGATTGTATATACAACTGTGAATATCCCAAGCTTCCATTAAGTAATATACAAACTAGTATGATACAGTAATGGCCTCTAGGGCATATACACTAACAATCTCCCACTTGCACTAAGGCCATGTACTGGCGTATCGAAGACCTATCATCTCGATCAGCCGCTCGAACTGAGTTTGGGGCAAGGCCTTGGTGAATGGATCTGCTGTGTTATCCTCTGATGCAACTCTCCGGACCTCGATCTCCTGGCGATCCACAATCTCCCTGATCAGGTGATACCGCCTTAAGATGTGTCTGGATTTCTGATGGGACCTGGGTTCCTTCGCTAAAGCTATAGCCCCGTTGTTGTCGCAATACAGAGGTATTGGGTCAACAATGGACGGAACCACCTGAAGTTCTTTCAAGAACTTCCTTATCCAGACAGCTTCTTTTGCGGCATCAGATGCAGCGATGTATTCCGCTTCCATAGTCGAGTCAGCAACGGTTTCCTGTTTGGAGCTCTTCCAACACACCGCCCCTCCATTGAGGGTAAAGACAAAACCCGACATGGACTTGGAATCATCCTTGTCACTCTGGAAGCTGGAGTCAGCAAAGGCCTCAATCTGCAGGTCTTTTCCGCCATACACCAAGAACATCTCCTTAGTCCTTCTCAGGTACTTGAGAATGTTCTTTACTGCTATCCAATGTTTCTCCCCTGGGTTTGACTGATACCTGCTCACCACACTCAGTGCATAAGCCACATCCGGTCTGGTACACAACATCGCATACATTATAGAGCCTACCGCAGAAGCGTAGGGTATAATAGACATGCGATCCCTCTCCAAATCAGTCTTGGGAGACATCTCTTTGGAGAGAGTGATCCCGTGACAAGCCGGTAGATTACCGCGCTTGGAATCTTCCATACTGAATCTCTTCAGTATGGTGTCGATGTACCTGGACTGCGAGAGCCCTAATATCCTCTTGGATCTGTCACGGTAGATCCGGATACCCAGAATGTAAGAGGCATCACCCAGGTCTTTCATAGAGAACCTGTGTGACAAGAACCCCTTGACAGATTGTAGCATAGGAATGTCATTTCCTATTAAGAGAATGTCATCCACGTATAAAACGAGGAATACTACAGTTCTCGCTACAAATCTACAATAGATGCATGGTTCATCTGGATTTTTGATAAAGCCAAATTCTTTGACCGTCTCATCAAAACAGATGTTCCAACTCCGCGATGCCTGCTTGAGTCCATAAATGGACTTGAGCAACTTGCACACCTTTCCGCTGCTCCCGCCCTGAATGAAACCCTCTGGCTGATCCATATAGACACACTCCTCTAAATGACCATTTAGAAAAGCTGTCTTTACGTCCATCTGCCAGATCTCATAATCGTGGAAAGCAGCGATGGCAAGAAGGATCCGAATGGATTTCAGCATAGCTACTGGAGAAAAGGTTTCGTCATAGTCCAAACCAGGTCGCTGACGAAAACCCTTTGCTACCAGTCTAGCTTTATAGGTCTCAACCTGTCCATCTACACCAATCTTCCTTTTGAAGATCCACTTGCATCCTACGGGTTTTACCCCATCTGGAGCAATGTCCAACGTCCATACTTTGTTGGTGTACATGGACTCCATCTCGGTCCGCATTGCATCCAGCCATTTTACCGAGTCGACGCTCTGAATGGCTTGCTGGAAGCTAGTAGGCTCATCACAATCTAGGATGCAGTCCTCTCTATCCCCGTCAATGAGAAAACCGTAGTATCTCTCGGGCGGATGAGACTGCCTACTACTCCTGCGGAGTGGCACGGGAATGTCTTGATCTTTCGAACCCTCTGGCTCTACTAAGCTTTCAGTAATAGCTTGCGGTTCTGGAACTTCTTCCAGTTCTATCGCGCTCCCACTTAATTCTTTTTCTATGAACTGATGTTCTAGAAAGTGGGCATGGCGAGAAACAAGGACTTTTTGTTCCTCTTCGCAATAGAAGTAATATCCCTTGGAGTTCTTCGGATATCCCACAAACTTGCACTGTACTGAGCGTGCCTCGAGCTTGTCCGCATGCTGCTTTTTTACAAAAGCTGGACATCCCCATGTCTTAATGTGATTAAGATGGGGTCTCTTCCCACACCACATTTCATATGGTGTAGTAGGCACAGTCTTAGTTGGAACTCGGTTCAAAAGGTATGCTGCTGATTCTAGCGCATATCCCCAGAACGATCGCGGTAACTCAGCGTTACTCATCATGGACCGTACCATATCCAATAGGGTCCGGTTCCGTCTCTCCGATACACCATTATGTTGCGGAGTGTATGGAGGAGTAAGCTGAGAGAGAATTCCATTCTCTTTTAAGTAGTTCAGGAATTCGGCACTTAAGTATTCTCCTCCTCGATCCGATCTTAGGATCTTGATACTTTTGCCGGTTTGTTTTTCTACTTCATTCTTATATTCCTGGAATTTTTCAAAAGCCTCGGATTTATGTTTCATTAAGAAAACATAACCGTACCTTGAAAAATCATCCGTAAAGGTAATGAAGTAAGAAAAACCGCTTCGTGCATGTGTAGACATTGGACCGCACACGTCGCTGTGTACTAGTCCCAAGAGCTCGCTCGCTCTTTCTCCGTGTCCAGAAAACGGAGCCTTTGTCATCTTTCCTTTGAGACAGGATTGACAAGTTGCATACGATTGATATTCGAACGGATCCAAATATCCTTCAGTATGTAACTTAGTCAATCTTCTCTCATTGATGTGACCCAGCCTACAATGCCATAAGAAAGTTTTATTGATTTCTGGAGACTTTCTTTTGTGTGTATTCTGGATATTGAAAACCTGTGGTTGGTTTAAAACGTAAATACCGTTGTTCAATGTACCTGACCCAATCAAAACTTGATTAAGGTGAATGTTCACTACATTACTTACAAATGCAAATTCATAACCTTCTTTAGATAATAAAGATACAGATATGATATTACAGGTTGCATTTGGTACATAATAACAACTACGCAAAACCAAAAAGTGTCCATCAGATAATCCCAGGTGATAGTCCCCCACGGCCTCTGCATCCATGCTAGCACCGTTCGCAACTCTGAGGGTCATGTCACCTGTCTTCAAAACTCTACGCTTTCTCAACGCCTGCAAAGAATTACAGATATGAGATCCTGATCCGGTATCCAATACCCAGGATGTAGAGTTTATTGATAGACAGTTTTCAATAACATACACACCTGAAGCTGAAGCTGCAACTCGCTTCAAATCCTGTGTTCTGGCTTTCCAAGCCTTGCAATCTTGTTTCCAGTGACCACTTTTGTGACAATAGAAGCATTCTTCCTTCCCCACCATCTTCCCCGCTACTTTTGTTGCTTTACCCTTTCCCTTCGTATCCACTTTACTGACACCGCCTCTTGGTTTGGCGGGGGTTTTCTTCTTCTTGCCCTTGGCTTTCGCCCTGGACCTAGAAGAGGAAGATCCTCCTACAAACAAAGTGGATGTCTCCCTACCCTTCTGTAGGGTGCCCTCAGCAGTCCTCAACATGTTCAGAAGCTCGGCAAGTTCAACCTCCTTTCCTTGCATGTTGAAGTTAAGAACGAACTGGGCGTAAGTGGAAGGAAGGGACTGGAGAATCAAATCGGTATAGAGTTCATTCTCCAACGTGGTCCCGAGGTCCGCGAGCTCCTCTATGTAGCCGATCATCTTAAGCACGTGGTCCGCTACCGATGATCCGACGGCCAACCTTGCCGAAAAAAGCTTCTTCGACACTTCGTATCTAGCGATACGAGACTGCTCTCCATACAGTTCTTTTGTATGGAGAAATATGGACTCTAGGTCCATATTCTCGTGCCTCCTCTGATGTTCGTTGTCCATCGAGGCTAGTACGAGGCATCTGGCCCTCGCGCAATCTATCTCCCATGTCTTACGGATTTCTACATCCGCGACGCTGGAGGTGGGACCTGGGACGGGGGGAGCTTTGGTGGTAAGTATATACCCCAGCTTGTCATAAGTGATCGCCATCTTGACATTCCTGAGCCAATCTTTGTAGTTTGGCCCTGTCAATATATTTTTATCTAACAGTAACTTAAGTCCGGTCATGTTGAATGGTCGCTGCAATTAGGAGAGAGAAAAGAAACACTTTAGCATGATGCTCTTGCAAGTTTAGAGTGGTTTTTAGTTTGTCTAAACAGGATGGCTCCCACTGTTTCTCGAATCCCTTCTCAAACCGTAAAGAAAAGGATTAGCCGGGATCATTCTCACCGTACAATACTTGCTTAACCGTTCAGCCAGGCCAGTGTCGGTACTTCGAGGGAGGTTTTCCAACGCTTTCGCGAAGTTCCTTAATTAAGTAACCTCTTTTCCCTGTGGGCGTAGCCCCGCTAACACCTTTCTAGGCACCTACTAGGTTTATAGCATTGATCGTTAAGTGAGAGTTTTCCCGAGGAGTAGCATATACTCACAGTAGGATCGGGATCCAAATATCATCGCGTGATAAAACCGAAGGAATCCTACCAGAATCATCACACTCCAAATGGTATGCAAATCTAGCAAGTTTCAGTACTTATGAAACTCCCGATGTGGATTTTTGCCCCATGCTCTTATGACCTTGACTTTGGCCAAAATATCATAAGTCACATGTCAAGTTCTACCCGTCATTCTCCTGGTTAATTTGGACCCACCCGTACCTACCCTTGACTTTGGCCAAAATGGCAGCACGACTGTCCCAAATCAACGCATCTATCTATGCTGCACATGAATGCCCAAATGCTACCAATCACTATGCCTTGACTTTGGCCAAAATACACAGCTTGAATACTTTTGACCATTCATGTGGAATGACGGAGGGCTACGAATGGTTTTGGCGAAACCGTGAACGTAGTGAACTTGATATAATCGATGGAACGAGATAGCTTTTAAAAAGGAGTGGTTCATGCTCCGCGTTTAAAAGTTTAGTTTTGAAAAGAACCGAGTGGTTTTCAAAGTGTTCCAATCGACTTTTACTTGGTTTATTTCTTGCATTAGTTCTTTTAATGCGTCCCATCATTTAATCCTACCATTGCAGAAAACAACCAAAATATGACGTACGCTTATGCCATTCGCATTCGCCACGGGGCCCCGTCATCACCCGTTAGGTTACTTAACTAACGACAGAGCGGGGGCTGGGCTAGCGCGGCTGTAAAACATAAGCAACGCCTAAATAGTTATTTATATATATATATATAGCAATGATAGACATTACAGATCACAGATGAATACATTGGATATACTAGGAATCCGCAATGCGTTCGAGCCTGCAACGCAAAACGGATTACACGGTCGCGGTGAATAGCCAATACCCCACCCAAGACCCCTACGGGTGCGGCAAACTACCCGCCAAGCACCCGAAGCGAAGCAACCTCCCTCACCACCGTGAGTAGGCCACTCGGCACTTCGAGTACCCGGTAGTTTGTGCACCCCCTCCATGGGTCTATCCTAGGAGCAAAAAACAGTAAAAAGAATTATACAATGACGGCAACAACCCCGACCCGGTTGTGCGGCCATACAAAGAATATTATTACATCAATTTACATGTTACAAATGAATGAAAGAAAAACAACGCTCATCTCACATCCAACCCCGGCCATTCACCCGCGACAATCCAATCCATTCATATCCACAAACCAACATCACAATCACAGATCATGTATAACCCCGACTAATCGTCTTATAGCGATTAGCCGACGTTTAATACATGCAAACATTACAGATATAACCGATGTAGTTAAAGCGCAGTGAAGTTCCGAAAAAATACGGATTTATAGGCCCACAAAAGCAAATTTTAGTTCTGGAAAATCTGGGCATATAATATATATCCTAAAAATCCCAAAATCAACACAGTAAGACACTGCACGAAAAACGATGCAGTGACGTCATCAAGCCGCGGCGCTTCCGCGGCACGAGCCTACCTCGTGCGGCGGAAGGGCGGCGGTTTGGATGATTCCCTGTCTCGTTTTTCATGAGTGTTCAATAAAAACCCTGAGATGAATTTACAGATATAAAGTTTTCCATTTTAAGCAGAAAAAATTTCAACAGAAACTAGGGTTTTTCAAAAGTTCGGTTTTTGGATTTTCGGTTTCGAAACTTCGCTACACTTCACTACTTAGCTAGTTTGAGTTTAGTTAGGCTCTGATACCACTGTAAGTCCGTGTTGCCCACCCCGGTACTTGCGGGGAGGCGGAAAACATAATAAAAATCGAATTTTTTATGACTTAGGCAACATGGACTAAGCTTGTGAGGATCTTTGCTAAACTAAAACTAGCTAACCCTAACTACAAGGTAGCTAAGTGATGGAAAGGTTATACCTTTGGTCTTTAGTCCTTCTCTCCTCGCTCGTCGGAACGGTAGAAAGGCCTCACCTTGCTAGTCTCCTTCCGTCAAAGAAAGATCCACTTGAAAGCCACCACCTTTAGCTTCAACTCCAAGCTAGGAGCAACTAGAGTTCAAGAAATGCTAAGACTTGAACCCTAGGAGTGAGTAGAGAAGATCAAGTGAGGGTTTTTCTCAAGCTTTTTGCTTCTCAACACATGAGAGGGAGAGAGCTTGAGGGAGAGGATGAGCAAGAGAGAGAAAAGATATGATAGAATGATAATTTAGTGAGCCATTCTCACTAATATGTGTGGATAATTTTAATTAGATAATTAGCTTGAAAATTGTCATGGTAAATCATGAGGTGACCATTATCATTTCATTATAAATGCAAATTGCAAGAATCAAAGAGCATCTTCCAAATGAAATGATCATGGTCAAATTGTCAACTTGGTCAACAAGTCAACAAAGTCTAAGTGTCAACAACAACAACCATGCACAATAATTAAGCTAATTATTAATTAACTATAATCCACACAAAAAACAATAGGGTTAATAAAATGACAAAAGTCATTAACCCTAAACAAGGTCCTCTCCCTCAATCTCAAGCAACCGTGCATACGCACCCGCATTCGTGATCCGAGGAACACGAACACAATGAGAAAAACCAATCTCAAATCATATACTAGGATCCGGCTTAAACCAAAGCCCGCTAGTATAAACTGTCCGGACAGCAACCGTGCACAAGTGCGCGGATGCGAACGAACCCTGTCGCAAAACCATGCGACCTCTACTCGTTTTGCCTAAAGGCGAATAGCTCTCTGTGTGGGACTCTAAAGACTCGACACTACGCTGGCAGTGGGTTTAACCACAGACCGCAAGCGGCACTAGCTGTACGTAACGGTCCCCAGGTAGATGTCGATAAGAAGACTGACGAGGTGAACCCCATCTGCACTCCTACTGAGCCTGTATGTGACAATCTCCGTACAGTCCGGTCTGTTCGTCTGATACATCGCATGGCGGGCCTAGGGGGGCGGTGAACGTCAGTCCCCTAATAGCGGTACAAGTCGTGTCGGAGTGAAGCCCAGAACACCCTGAGATAACACTGGAAGCCTACCAGTATATCTCGCTTGCCCTGGCCAGGGACTACTCGTGTAATGGCTCTCCTGGACACAGCGCGATGTCAACCCCCAATACCGGGAGAGACGAATCCTGTCTAACCGTCACTGCCTCCAAGTGCTTCGGGACTGCACCCAAAAACTACCTGTTTGCACGACTCCTCTGAGCCGTGGTAGGGTAGTAATCAAAGTGCAGTGGGAACACACTCGAGGCGAAGTGACAGTGTCAAGTCAGCGGACTAAGCTGTACTCATGTCACCTGGGAACTGATAACTGACGATAGGTATATTACCAACCAACAGTTCCCGACGAGTCCTGTCCAGTGTACTCGTAACCTAACGAGCACCCGCATACTATCCCAAGTACGACGTACTAACGGCTGTGGGACAGACCGTCTCCCAGACTGGGATGAGAAGCGCATACGCTGGTCTACTCCGGAGTATCGATGCCCTGTCTCGATAGTCCAACGACCAGGGACCAGTATAAGGATGTGCTTATAGATTACCCAGCTCCCACGAGTGCGAGCGCCATCACAACGCTGGTAATCAAGCAAAGATCCTAAGGGCTCTACTAATATGTATACCTGCAATATGCTAAAAGAAACACATGCACATATTAAAGCAGAGACAAACCAAGTAGCATACTACCATTTCGAGCAAGATTGTATATACAACTGTGAATATCCCAAGCTTCCATTAAGTAATATACAAACTAGTATGATACAGTAATGGCCTCTAGGGCATATACACTAACAGAGTGGACTTAGAGTTGTGTGGTAAAAAGGTAGAGGGTAGGGGTCTTTATATAGGGCTAGGCTAGGGTTAGGGTTAGGGTTAGGATTAAAAAATATTTAAAAAAAACATATATAAAATTCATTAAAAATTCATTAAATTTGGACTTAAAAGAGGTTTAATGGAAATTATGTAACGGTACTGGAAAATTGGACCATGCAGGGGAATTGACCAAGTTAACACGAAACTTTTTCGTGTTGACGACTCGGCCGCCCGGACGAGTCCGGCCGGCGGCGCCGGCCGATTCGGCCGAGTCGCCGGCCGATTCGGCCGAGTCTGGGCCGAGTCGGGTGTCGTTGGGTAGGGTTTGGTCTGGGAGAGATTTTGGTATAGTTTATTTTTTATAAATTAAATTAATGTGTGAGTTATGGCTGTTTGACCGTTTGACTTCACAAAAATTTAAAGCAAAAAGATAATAAAAAATATGTGGGGCATGGGATTCGAACTCTGATGGCTTGGTTCAGCAGTGCAAGGTATTTCCAATGAGCTACAAGCTCCTTCTTGTAATTATTGTAAGGAATTAGATACTTAAATTGTTTCCAGCAACATCAATACTCCAAGTATACACTATATTTAAAACAAATTTTTGGTATACAAAATTGGAGTTGTTACATTGCCTTGCGCCAAATCATTGTTTTTCGTCATTTCCGCCTTCCCGTAAGAACCGGGATGAGCAACGTGGACTTGAAGTGGTATCAGAGCCTAGATAAACATAAACTAGTAAGTTAGCAAAGTGTTTAGAATATCAATCCAAAAAAAAGTCGCAAAACACGTCCGTAAAACCTCAAGTTTCTGTCGATTTTCATACTGCTCAAAAGGTGATTTAAAATATATGAAAAATCGTCTCAGGGTTTTGTAAAAACACTGCAGAAAAACGATCCAGTGATTCGATCAAACCGCCACGGTTCTGCGACAATAACATGCTTATTGCCGCGGTTCCGCGGCCGATTTAACTCGGCAGTGGATCGGGTTCTGTGCAGTGTTTTAGTTTGGCTGTTTTGGGATTTTTAAGACATGTTTTTTCTACCCAGATTTTCCAGAGAGCAAATTGACTTTTGGGGGTGGTTAAAAATCCGTATTTTGATCGATATTCCGTAGACTTTGGCTAATGGATATTATCTGTGATGTGATATATGTATTCAACGTCCGCTAATCGCTATAAGTCGATTAGTGGGGGTTATACATATCTGTGATCTGTAATGTTGATGGTTTGTGTATATGAACTCGGTGGATTGTCGCGGATGAATAGCCGGGAATGGATGTGAGATGAGAGTTTCTTTTTCTTTCATTCATTGTAAAATTTGTAAATTGATGTAATATTATTTGTTTGGCCGCACAACCGGGTCGGGGTTGTAGCCGTCATTGTATAATTTCTTTTTACTGTTTTTGCTTTTAGGATAGGCCCAAGGTGGGGTGCACAAACTACCGGGTATCTCGAAGTGCCGAGTGGCCTACTCAAGGTGTTGAGGGAGGTTGCTTCGCTTCGGGTACTTGGCGGGTAGTTTGCCACACCCGTAGGGGTCTAGGGTGGGGTTTGGCTATTCATCGCGACCGTGTAATCCGCTTTTCGTTGCAGGCTCGAACGAATCGCGGATTCCTAGTATATCCAAAGTGTTCATCTGTGATCTGTAATGGCTATCATTGCTATATATCTATATATAATAACTATTTAGGTGTTGCTTATGTTTTGCATCCGCGCTAGTCCAGCCCCCGTTCTGTCGTTAGTTAAGTATCCTAACGGGTGATGACGGGGCCCCGTGGCGAATGCGGATGGCATAAGCGTACACCATATTTTGGTTGTTTTCTGCAATGGTAGGATTAAATGATGAGACGCATTAAAAGAACTAATGCAAGAAAATAAACCAAGTAAAAGTCGTTGGAACACTTTCAAAACCACTCGGTTCTTTTCAAAAACCAGCTTTTTAAACGCGGAGCTTGAACCACTCCTTTTAAAAGCTATCTCGTTCCATCGATTATATCAAGTTCACTACGTTCACGGTTTCGCCAAAACCATTTGTAGCCCTCCGTCATTTCATATGGATAGTCAATAGTATTCAAGCTGTGTTTGTTGGCCAAAGTCAAGGCACAGTGTTTGGTAGCTATTGGGTATTCACATGTAGCATAGATATATGCGTTGGTTTGGGACAGTCGTACTGCCTTGTTGGCCAAAGTCAAGGGTATGTGCGGGTGGGTTCAAATTAACCTGGACAATGACGGGTAGAACTTGACATGTGACATATGATTTGTTGGCCAAAGTCAAGGTCATAAGAGCATGGGGCAAAAATCCACATCGGGAGTTTCAAAAGTACTGAAACTTGCGAGTGTTGCATACCATTTGGAGTGTGATGATTCTGGTAGGATTCCTTCAGTTTTGTCACGCGATGATATTTGGATCCCGATCCTACTGTGAGTATATGCTACTCTTCAGGAACTTTTTCACTTAACGATCAATGCTATAAACCAAGTAGGCGTCTAGAAAGGTGTTAGCGGGGCTACGCCCACAAGGAAAAGAGGTTACTTAATTAAGGAACTTCGCGAAAGCGTTGGAAAACCTCCCTCGAAGTACCGACACTGGCCTGGCTGAACGGTTAAGCAAGTATTGTACGGTGGGATTGATCCTGACTAATTCTTCCTTTATGGTTTGAGGAGGGATTCGAGAGACAGTGGGAGCCATCCTGTTTAGATAAATTAAAAACCAATCTAAACTTGCAAGAGCATCATGCTGAGTGTTTTCTTCTCTCTCTCTTAATTGCAGCGACCCAGTGACCGCACCTTGGTTACATCTAGATAATAAAATGACTGAATCTGACTGTTATGACCGGCAAAGGTCTGTCCAGATGTCCATTGCCCATGACAAGCTGGGACACCTCTTGACTGATCCAACCCCTGCCGTCTCAGGTCCAGTTTCCCCTGTCACGGATATTCATATCCGCGACTCATCGGAAAAAGACTGTGCGAAAGCCAAGTGCCTCGTGTTAGCCTCAGTTGATGGTGCATACCAGAGGCAGCACGAGAAGATGGACTTAGTTTCTATCTTCCTCCATAACAAAGTTTTATATGGAGAGCAATCTCGTATCGCAAGATATGAGACCTCGAACGAATTGCTTCCAGCGAGGTTGGCTATCGGGTCATCTGTAGGGGGCAACGTCCTTATAGAGACCAGCTCTTTTGAGCTCTCGGACCTGAAGACCACGTTGAAGAACGGGTCAGATACTGACTTAGTTCAACAGTCTCTACCTACTACCCTGAAGGAAACCAGGGATGTAGAAAGAAAGGGAAGGGCAGAAGTTTTGGGACTGGATGTAGTAAAAGGGGGACGTTCCTATTGTTATAGGAATGAACATTGGCCGAAGGATTGCAGGGCTAGTATAGCCAGTAGCCAGAATTCGAAGCATGTTGTGGCTTCGGCTTCGGGTGTGTTTGTAATAGAGAACTGTATGTCAGTTAACCCTACTTCCTGGGTATTGGATACCGGATCAGGATCTTATATCTGTAATTCGTTACAGGCTCTGAGAAACCGTATGGTTATCAGGAAAGATGATATGACTCTCAGGGTTGCTAACGGAATGAGCATGTATGCTGAATCCGTAGGGGAATATCATCTAGGACTGACAACTGGGCAGATATTGATTCTGCGTGACTGTTTTTATGTACCAGGTGCGACTTGTAACATCATATCTGTATCCTTACTTTCTAAGGAAGGATATGATTTTACTTTTGTAAGCGATGTAGTAAACATCCACCTAAATCAAGTACTGATTGGGTCAGGTACATTGAAATACGGCATATACGTTTTGAATCAAGCTCAGGTCTTCAATGTCCAGAACACACTTAAAAGAAAGTCTCCGGAATTAAATCAGGCTTTCTTATGGCATTGTAGACTGGGTCACATTAATGAGACACGGTTGACAAAGTTACATAAAGAATGATACTTGGATCCGTTCGAGTACCAGTCTTATGCCACTTGTGAATATTGTCTCATGGGAAAGATGACAAAGACTCCGTTCACTGGACACGGAGAAAGAGCGAGCGAGCTCTTGGAACTCATACACAGTGACGTGTGTGGTCCAATTTCTACACATGCGCGAAGTGCTTATTCATACTTCATTACTTTCACAGACGATTTCTCTAGGTATGGATATGTCTTCTTGATGAAGCACAAATCCGAGGCCTTTGAGAAATTTCAGGAATACAAGAATGAAGTTGAAAAACAAACAGGCAAAAGTATCAAGACACTGAGATCTGATCGAGGTGGTGAATACTTGAGTGCTGAGTTTCTGGGCTTCTTAAAAGAGAATGGAATTCTCTCTCAGCTTACTCCTCCATACACACCACAACACAACAGTGTATCGGAAAGGAAGAATCGAACCCTATTGGATATGGTTCGTTCCATGATGAGTAAGGCTGAGTTGCCGCGATCCTTCTGGGGTTATGCACTAGAATCAGCTGCATACCTTTTGAACCGAGTTCCAACTAAGACTGTGCCTACTACACCAAATCAGATGTGGTGTGGGAAGAAACCCTATCTTAATCACATTAAGACATGGGGATGTCCAGCTTTTGTAAAAAAGCAGCATGCGGACAAGCTCGACGTACGTTTAGTACAGTGTAAGTTTGTGGGATACCCAAAGAGCTCCAAGGGGTATCTTTTCTATTACGCAGAGGAACAAAAGGTTTTGTTTCTCGTCATGCCCGCTTCTTGGAAATTGAGTTTTTGGAAAACCAGATAAGTGGGAGCGCAATAGAACTGGAAGAAATTCCAGAACCACAAGCTATTACTGAAAGCTTAGTAGAACCAGAGGGTTCAAAAGAACAGGACATCCCAGCGCCACTCCGCAGGAGTAGTAGGCAGTCTTATCCGCCCGAGAGATACTACGGTTTTCTCATTGACGGGGATAGAGAGGATTGCACTATGGATTATGGTGAGCCTACTAGCTTCCAGCAAGCCATTCAGAGCGGTGACTCGGTAAAATGGCTGGATGAAATGCGGGCCGAGATGGAGTCTATGTACACCAACAAAGTTTGGACTTTGGACTTTGCTCCAGAAGGGGTAAAACCCGTAGGATGCAAATGGATCTTCAGAAAGAAGATTGGTGTAGATGGGCAGGTTGAGACCTATAAAGCTAGACTTGTTGCAAAGGGTTTTCGTCAAAGACCTGGTTTGGACTATGACGAGACCTTTTCTCCAGTGGCTATGCTGAAATCCATTCGGATCCTTCTTGCCATTGCCGCCTTCCACGATTATGAAATCTGGCAGATGGACGTAAAGACGGCTTTTCTAAATGGAAATTTGGAAGAGTGCGTCTATATGGATCAGCCGGAGGGATTCATTCAGAGTGGGAGCAGCGGTAAAGTGTGCAAGTTGCTCAAGTCCATCTATGGACTTAAGCAGGCATCGCGGAGTTGGAACATCTGCTTTGATGATACTGTCAAGGAATTTGACTTTATCAAAAACACAGATGAACCATGTATTTACAGTAAGATTGTAGTGAGAACTGTGGTATTCCTCGTCTTGTACGTGGATGACATTCTCCTAATAGGAAATGATATTCCTATGCTACAGTCAGTCACAGGATTCTTGTCGCAGAGGTTCTCCATGAAGGACCTGGGCGATGCCAACTACATTCTGGGGATCCAGATCTATCGTGATAGATCTAAGAGGATGTTGGGACTTTCACAGTCAAGGTACATCGACACCATACTGAAAAGGTTCAGTATGGAAGATTCCAAGCGCGGTAATTTACCGGCTTGTCACGGGATCACCCTCTCCAAAGAGATGTCTCCCAAGACTGATTTGGAAAGGGATCGTATGTCTATTATACCCTACGCTTCTGCGGTAGGCTCTATAATGTATGCGATGTTATGTACCGGACCAGATTTAGCATACGCATTGAGCGTTGTAAGCCGGTATCAGTCAAACCCAGGGGAGAAACACTGGATAGCGGTAAAGAACATTCTCAAATACCTGAGAAGGACTAAGGATATGTTCTTGGTGTATCGCGGAAAAGACCTCCAGTTCGAGGCCTTTGCTGACTCCAGCTTCTAGAGTGACAAGGATGACTCCAAGTCCATGTCGGGTTCTGTCTTTACCCTCAATGGAGGGGCGGTTTGCTGGAAGAGTTCCAAGCAGGAGACCGTTGCTGACTCAACTATGGAAGCGGAGTACATAGCTGCTTGCGATGCCGCAAAGGAAGCTGTCTGGATGAAGAAGTTCCTCACGGAGCTTCAGGTGGTTCCTACCATTGTTGATCCAATACTGCTGTATTGCGACAACAATGGAGCTATAACTTTAGCGAAGGAACCCAGGTCCCATCAGAAGTCCAGGCACATTTTGAGGCGGTACCACCTGATCAGGGAGATCGTAGATCGCCGAGAGACGAGGTGAAGAGAGTAAATACGGAGAACAACACTGCAGATCCACTCACGAAGGCCCTACCCCAGACTCAGTTCGAGCGGCTGATCGAGATGATAGGTCTTCGATACGCCAGTACATGGCCTTAGTGCAAGTGGGAGATTGTTAGTGTATATGCCCTAGAGGCCATTACTGTATCATACTAGCTTGTATATTACTTGATGGAAGCTTGGGATATTCACAGTTGTATAGACAATCTTGCTCAAAATGGTAGTATGCTACTTGGTTTTTCTCTACTTCAATATGTGCATGTGTTTCTTTTAGCATATCGCTTATATACATATTAGTAGAGCCCTTAGGATCTTTTCTTGATTACCAGCGTTATGATGGCGCTCACACTCGTGGGGGCTGGGTAATCCATAAGCACATCCTTATAAAAGTCCCTAGTCGTAGGACTATCGAGACAGGGCATCGATACTCCGGAGTAGACTAGCGTATGCGCTTCTCATCCCAGCGGGGGAGACGGTATGTCCCACAGCCGTCAGTACGTCGTACTTGAGATAGTATGCGGGTGCTCGTTAGGTTACGAGTACACTGGACAGGACTCGTCGGGAACTGTTGGTTGGTATTATACCTATCGTCAGTTATCAGTTCCCAAGTGACATGAGTACAGCTTAGTCCGCCGACTTGACACTGTCACTTCGCCTCGAGTGTGTTCCCACTGTACTTAGATTACTACCCTACCGTGCAAACAGGTAGTAGTTGGGTGCAGTCCCGAAGCGCTTGGAAGCAGTGACGGTTAGAAAGGATTTGTCTCTCCCGGTATTGGGGGTTGACATCGCGCTGTGTCTAGGAGAGCCATTACACAAGTAGTCCCTGGCCAGGGCAAGCGAGATATACTGGTAGATTTCCAGTGTTATCTCAGGGTGTTCTGGGCTACACTCCGACACGACTTGTACCTCTATTAGGGGACTGACGTTCACCGCCCCCTAGGCCCGCCATGCGATGTATCAGACGAACAGACCGGACAATACGGAGATTGTCACATACAGGCTCAGTAGGAGTTCAGATGGGTTTACCTCATCGGCCTTCTTATCGACATCTACCTGGGGACCGTTACGTACAGCTAGTGCCGCTTGTGGTCTGTGGTTAAACCCACTGCCAGCGTAGTGTCGAGTCTTTAGAGTCCCACACAGAGAGTTTCCCTGCATTGAGCGAAACGTGTTGAGGCCGTATGGTTTTACGGCAGGGCTGCGATCACTTGCGTACACTTGTGTGCGTATGTTGTTCGGGCAGGCAATACTAGTGGGCTTTGGTTTAAGCCGGATCCTAGTATTGCACGGATGGATTTGTTTTGTCTTCAGTGCATTCGCATTCTACGGAATGCGGATGCAGGTGTGTATGCACAGTTTTGAGGAGTGATGGAGGAGGAGGTGCCTCATTAGGGTTTTGGCAGTTGGTTCGGCCAAAACCATCATGTGGCAGGCTCATTAGGGTTTTGGCAATTTGTTCGGTCAAAACCATTATGAGTCGGAGACATTGTTTACTAATCCTATTAGTGATAATTATATGATGGCTAATTGCTTTGACCATTTGACCTTCTTTGACCTCTCTTGACTTTGTTGACCGGTTGACCGGGGTTGACCATTGACCTTCATGAGAGATCTACACTCTTCTTTTGATTTTCTTTTTCTTTTGATTATGAAAATGGTCATTTCAATGTAGCCATCAACTTTATCTTGATGGGATTAGTAATGATAATGTTTTTGCATTATTGAACCATGGTTCATTTTCTTTAGCTGATAATTCATTCTCATTTCTCTCTCTTGCTCTTTCTCATGAGAAGAAAAGAAAATGAGCTCTCATGGTTGCTAAGTCCTCCTCCTTCTTCGTCCTCTTGATTCTATCTTTTGATCTCATGTGTTGAGAGAAAAAGATCCCACAAAGACAAACACATCCATACATCACTTCTACACAACCTAGGGCTTCTAGATTAGCGATCTCGTCGCCCTAGTTGCCTCGGCTCGAGGTGGAGCTCGGTGTACAACTCTCGGGTGGATCGTCTTCGACTCAAGAAGGCCGCGGAGGTGCCCAAGGTCCGGATCGACACTTGGAGCTTGGATGGACAAGCGGGACAGCGGAATGAAGACCCGAAGGACCGGTTTCATGAGGTATACTTTCTACAGCATAGTAGTTAAAGCCTCTAGTAGTTTTCCAGTTTAGCAAAGATCCGTGCTTTAAGTCCATGTTGCCTTGCGCCAAATCATTGTTTTTCGTCTTTTTCGCCTCCTCGTAAGAACCGGGATGAGCAACGTGGACTTACATATAATACGAGGAAGACAACCATACTCTCTACAATCTTCTTATTTATACATGGTTCATCTACCTTTTTTATGAAGTCAAACTCTTTGACAGCTTCATTAAAACAGATGTTCCATCTCTGCGATGCCTGCTTCAACTCATAGATAGATTTAAGTAGCCTGCACATGCTTCCGCTGCTCCCACTATCTACGAAACCCTATGGCAGTATCATATACACACTCTCTTCTAAATCACCATTTAGAAAAGCGGGTTTGACGTGCAGTCTGCCAGATATCGTAGTCATGGTATGCAGCAATGGCAAGTAGGATCCTGATGGACTTAAGCTTAGCGACAAGTCTAGCTTTGAAAGTCTCAACTTTTCCATCTACACCAAATTATCTTTCTCAAAGATCCCTTTGCTCCCGATCGGTTTTACCCCTTCAGGAGCAACATGCAAAGTCAACACTTTGCTGGTGTATATGGATTCTATCTCAGATCGCATAGTATCCAGCCATTTCACATAGTCTCCACTTGTGATGGCCTACTCGAAACTAGTTGGGTCATCATCTACATGATGCAATCCTCGCTCCCACCGTCTACGAGAAAACCGTAGTATCTCTCAGGTGGATGAGGAACCCTACTAGATCTGCGGAGTGGCTTCGGTTTGTCTGGGACTATTGAATCCTCCGGTTCCACTAAATCTTCAGTTATAGTTTATGTTTGCTGGAACTACTTCCAGTTTTACCTCATTGCCACTAATTTCTTCCACAAGAAATTCCTTTTCCAAAAAGGTGGCATGTTGAGAAACAAAACACCTTTTGTTCCTCAGTATGGTAGAAGATATACCCTCGCAAATATTTGGGATATCCTACAAACTTGCATAGAACTGACCTTGCCTTGAGCTTGTCCGGATTTTCTTTTCAATATAGGCCGGACAACTCCATATCTTAACTCTTTTAAGAGATGGTTTCTTCCCATTCCATATCTCATATGGAGTGGTAGGCTACGGATTTGATCGGAACTCTATTCAATAGGTATGCATCTTCTCAAGTGCATGTCCCTGAAAGGAAATAGGCAACTCAGCAGTACTCATCATAGAGCGCACCATATCTCATAGGGTGCGATTCCTCTATCTTGATATACTGTTGTGCTGTGGTTTATACGGAGGAGTAAACTGAGAGAGAATCTCATTCTCTTTTAAATAGTCTCGGAATTCCGTGCTCCAGTATTCTTCTCCCCGATCATATCGAAGGATTTGAATACCTTTACCCATATGGTTCTCTACTTCGTACTTATATTCCTTGAAATTCTCAAAAGATTCAGATTTGTGTTTTAACAAGAACACATGTCCGTATCTTGAGAGAACATCGGTGAATGTAATAAAGTACGTGGAGCCATCCCTGGCATGTGTAGACATAGGACCGCATACATCACCATGTATCTGTCCAAGAGTTCAGTAGCTCTTTCTCCGTTTTCAGTAAACGGAGATTTGGTCACCTAGTCTTTGAGACATGACTGGCAAGTTTCATAAACTGTAAATTCGAACGGATTCAAATATGCATTTTTATGGAACTTCATCTAGTCTTGTTTCATCGACATGACCTAGTCTACAATGCCTCAAGAAGACTTTGTTCATTTCTGAACTGTTCCTCTTGTGTATGTTTTTTACGTTTAGAACCGTAGTTTGATTCAGAACGTGTACACTGTTATACAACGTACCTTACCCAATCAACACTTGATCTAGGAAAATATTCACAATGTTATTGGTACGAAATAACAGTTGCTCAGAATCAATGTATTACCAGTTAGTAACACTAGGTGATATTTGCCAACTGCTTTGGCTGCAACAATTGCACCATTCTCTACTACTAGAGACATATCGCCCTTTCCCAGTTCTCCACCTGACTATAAACCATGTAACAAATTACATGGGTGGGATCCTGATCCGATATCTAATACCCAGGACGTAGAGTTAACTGAGAAACAGTTCTTGGTTATGAACACACCCGAAAACAATGCATCAACATGCTTATTCTTCGTTTGGGTGGCGTAGGAATCCGTATATTTTCCTATTCCTTGCTCAGACTTATGACAATCATAAGATAGAGCGGAACCTAGCCTAGTATAATAAGTAGGTTCGGTCAATACATCTATATTATTATCTTGATTAAGGCATGTCATTAGTCGCTACCAGGAGGGAGAGAAGGATAATCACTTTGCGTGCACTCTTTGCAAGATTAGATTAGTTATTTTATCTAATCAGGATGGCTCCCACTGTTTTTATCAAATCTTCCTTCAAACCCTAAAAGGTAAGATTAGCCGGGATTAATTACACCCTACAGGTTCGCCAATCGTTCAGCCAGGCAGGTATCTATACTCCGAGGGAGGTTCCCCGTGCTTTCGCACGGACCTAACTAAAATAAACCTCGTTTCCCTAGAGGCATAACCCCGTTGACACCTTTCTAAACATATATTTGATTAGCTAATTGTAAAGTGCAAAATTCTCCCAGAAGTAACTCTTACTCGCAGTGGGTATCGGGATCCAACTATCATATAGAAGGTATACAATCTCATTGCAAATTTCAACACTTGAAATTCCCGATAATAATTTTTACCCCTAGCCACTTATGACCTTAACAAGGTCAATAAATCATAAGCGCTAGCCAAGTTCAATCCGTCATTTCTTGATTGAATTAAACCCACCTGTACGACCCTTAACAAGGTCAACAAAGCCGTACGACTGCTCTAATTCAATCGCATCACATGCTGTAGATAAGTACTAATCAGCTACCGCACACTACGCCTTAACAAGGTCAACAAACGCAGCACGAATACTAAATAGTACTTATCTGAAATGACGGAGGGCTACGCAGGTTTTTAAGAAAACCATGAGCGTAATAAACTTGATATCGTTGTATAATCTAGTGATTTTATAAAGGAGTGTTTTTGAGGCTTTTCTAGCTTCGCTAAAGAGGCCACTCCCGGTGAAGGGATCTCGGCTCTTTCCTCGTTGAATGAGGTACTGGATATTCATGATTACCACTATGCAAAGTAAGAACTAGAGAAGCAATCAAAAGACAAAGCCGAGTGGGTTGTAGCATTTGCTAGTTTTTCTAAAGAGGTCACTCACGATGAAGGGATCTCGGCTCTTTCCTCATCGAATGAGGTGCTGGATATTGATCAAGGAATACCACTGTGCAAAGCAAAAACTAGAGCTACCCTTTTTGAAAATTTGATTCTAAAATATCCTTTGGTTTCTTTTTTTCATTAATCTCATAATGAAGTCCCATCAATTAATTTTTCCTAAACATTACAGAAAAATGAAACAAAAATAGAACGTACGCTTATGCCATCAGCATTTGGCACGGGGCCTCGTCATGCACCGTTTGGTTACTTAACTACCGGCAGAGCGGGGGCTGGACTAGCGCGGGTACAAAACGCAAGCAACATTTATTATATATCATATATATAATGTTATATTCGTCTCACGCAGTTATATGATCAACATCACAGAATCAAGTAGCAGAAGTAACATATGAAATATTGGATATACTAGGATGCCCATGTTTTAAATTTAGCCAATAATGTAAAACACGGATTCCACAGTCGTGATGAATAGCCAAACTCACATATCATAGACCCCTACGAGAGCAGTAAGTAACCCTACCAATTCTAGAGTTAGGAAACCCGGTCTCAACTCCTTGAGATGGTCTCCCACTGGACCCTAGAACCCGGTTACTTATGCTCCCCGCCTTGGGTCTATCCTAATGCGGAAAAATAAATAATATACAACAGTGGTGATATCATCGTCAACCCGAATGTGCCACAATAAAAGAATATTACATATAAATTTTACATGAATGAAAATATAAAAACTCTTATCTCACATAAAACCCCCGGCTATTCAACCACGACGATCCAATAAAACATATCACCAGCAACACAAGATATTACATATCATCAACGTAAGCAAATATGCGTATCCTTGAAACTTATTGACATATAGCAACGGGATTGGGATACCCCATTACACTTATGGTCACAGAAAAGAAAACAGAAAATTACAATAATTAGAATTCACAATATCCTTAGACATCATAAACCCGGAATATCTCATATTCCGGATTTCATGCCTAACTTATAAAACTTGCATTTTAGTATCAAATTGAAAACACTTTTCAATTGGTTGTCGGATAATTCAATAAGATTCCCGACTTAGTGATCGCGTACAATACGCAATTGCGACGAAATTTTGATCCGAATCAAAACTTCATGGCAATCGATCAATTGAGACTAAACGGCTAGCTTTATAATATACTAACTAGTTTTCATAAAACTAATTAATCCGGATTCTAATAATTGTATCACACACATCACAAAGCTTGTAAAGTATCCGCGACATTAGAATTCTGTACGCAATTAGCAAACTTAAGCAATTTTTCCAAGACTTGAAAAATCCAGTGAGCTAAAGTTCCAAAACCGATAGTTTTAAGCCAATCCGGGAGTCGAAACGTGTAAGTCTGCGGGGGCGCCCCGGCCGTCGATCCGACGCCGGAAACGCGGAAACAAAAACTTTGCAAACTAGCAAACCGGCACCACCGCGCACTTTTCACCCGGATCGGGCCATTAACCTAGCAACTAGCAAACTAAAATAAGAGTAGAGAAGTATACCAAGCGATCCGTGTCCTTCGGTCTTCGTCTCCACTCCGATCTCCTGCGGAATCTCCGTCCGTCACGTCCTCGTCGGAAAGGGCACCACGTAGCCGAATACTTTTACGGGCTCCCACCTCTGGACCGAGGCAACTCGGGCGCGAAGTTGGCTAGCCGACGCGTCCAAGGTTTGCGGTAGGCTAGTGTATGAACTTGTCTCTTGGGGTTTAGTAGCCATGGAGGATGGAGGAATTGAGAGGAGAATGAAAAAGAGAATGAGCTTTGGAGCTAGTCTTTTTGCTACCATGGAATGAGATGAAGATAAAACGCCACACCCAAAAATATGAGCTTCTCCCTCTCTCTTGAAATAGTGGCCGGCCCTTCTTATCATGGTGAAGGAAAAAAGAAATCCCAATGCAAGAGAAGAAAATGAATAATCTAATATGAAAATGGTCACAACCATATCTCATCCAAATCAACTCCATCATGCAAAAGATAAGTAAGAAAAAGAATCTCATGATGAAAGAACACTCATGATGCCTCACATATGCAAGAAAACCCTCCACAATGTGTTATTTGCAAACTTGCAAATAACACCCTCCATCGGAAAGTCCGGCCGTGAAGGAAAAAAAGAAAACCGGCCGGAACGGAATGCAAACTGGCAACTCCAGAAAACTGATCCCGTAATAAATTACAGGAAAACCCCGTGACTGCATATACATGCCCGCATTCGTATTCCCACTGAATACAAATGCAAAGAGACAAAATCTACACTATCTAATACTAGGATCCGGCTTAAACCAAAGCCGGCTAGTAAAAACCGTCCGATCACGATCCGTGCAATACCGCACGTATCTGATCGAACCCTGCCATATCTCCATACGGCCTCTACAGCGTTTCGCCCGAAACTTGAGTAACTGTGTGTGGTGGACTCTAAAGACTCGTCAATACTATGGCTGTGGATTTAACCACTAGCACGTCAGAGGTATTAGCCATACGTGACGGGTTACCGGCTATTGACCAAAAGGGACATCGATGAGCGAACTCATCCTGACACCCTACTGAGCCTGTCAGTAACAATATCCGTACAGTCCGGTCCGTTCGTCTATGAGTATCGCATGGCGGGCCTAGGGGGTTGGTAAAAGTCAGACCCCCAAAAGCGGTACAAGTCGTGTCGGAGTGTAGCCCAGAACACCCTGAGATACTACTAGAATACCTACCAGTAGATCTCCTGCCTCGGCCGAGGGCTTTGTGTAATGGCTCTCCTAGACACAGCGCGACCTCACCCCCAATACTGGGAGAGACGAACCCCTGCAGATCCGCTCACTGCCTCCATGTGGCTCGGGACTGTACCCAACTAAAAACTGTTTGCACGACTCCTTTGAGCCGTGGTAGGGTATTTATCAAAGTACAGTGGGAACTCACACGAG
This sequence comes from Agapanthus africanus, assembly GCA_030015575.1. Taxonomy (NCBI): domain Eukaryota; kingdom Viridiplantae; phylum Streptophyta; class Magnoliopsida; order Asparagales; family Amaryllidaceae; genus Agapanthus; species Agapanthus africanus. The sequence goes on along the minus strand of JASDDO010000004.1, from coordinate 248,916,464 downwards.
ACAAATGACGATCTCAGGTCGATGAACTAACCTGTACACATGTCACCAGGAAACTGCTATCTGACGTCTGGTATAATCCCAACTAGCAGGTTCCCGGCGAGTCCTGTCCGGTGTACTCATAACCCAATGAGCACCTGTATACATCTTAGGTGAACCAACTGACACCAGTGGCTTGTGAGACCGGCCACCGCCCCTCGTCGGGGTCTCGACTGTATACACTAGTCTACTCTGGAGAATCGATGCCCTGTCTCGAAACTCCCACGACTAGGGACCTTTTAAGGATGTGCTTATAGACTCCAGCTCTCACTTATATGATCGCCCTCATACTGCTGGTAGTCAAGCAAGAATCCTAGGGGCTCTATCAACGTGCAATAGCGACTCGTAAGGTCACCTAAACCAGTACACGATGATAAAGGTAAACCAGATAGCATACTATCATCTTGAGTAAGACTGTCCTACTGGGATAGGTCCTCCCTCAATCATTGCAATCATGTGCCTATGATCCAATAATTGACTCTGAGGGCACTATCTCCAACAATCTCTCACTTACACTCAAGGCTAATTATTGCGATGTCGCATACTCACAGCCCGTGTGATACCGAACACCCAACTCCTCTACTAGTCAGTCTCACAAAGCTCGTTTGCGATACTATTGCGTTCGAGAAATAGCCTCAGTGAGTGGATCCGCTATGGTGTTTCTTTCTATGTCTCTCTTTATCTCAAGTTCGCGGAGAAAGCCATCTCCCGAAATGAGCAATACCTGTCTTAGAATGTGTCTGGATGTCTGATGGGACCTAGCTCATAAATGAACTCCAAATCCAAACTTCTTAGACTGTATCGTCAACTGAACTTAATCAGTATCCCGCGCCATTCCTCCTCAGTATCCGCCTGGACCACCTGTCCAAAATACTGCCCCTCGTCAGAGGGAAAACTATAACTCTGACAGCCACTCTGCCATCCAGGTCACCTTGGAAGCCTGGAATGATAACTGTCTCCCGAAGGAGAAAGCTGCTATCATATCCCTAGAACATCAACTTATGTTCTAAAACTGCTTCCGACTGTTTCTCCAGGATTGGATCAATATCAACTTATTGCACCTACTGCAAGAACAACATCTGGTGTGGTACTTGACATCTCATGATTGACTCAATTGCCTAAGCAAGTGATCTGTCAATCACGCGTATCCCTCTCCCCTTTAGTCTGTAAGACACCTTTAGAGAGGGTGACTCCATCACCTGCAGGTACACCACCATGCCAGGAGTCGTCCATTCTAAATACTCATAGAATGCTGTCAAGGTACCCAGATTAGGAAACCACCCAAATCTAGATCTAAAACCATAGATCCAGTAACTAGAATGTACGATATAAGATCCAATTCCTATGTGGAGAAACTACTGTGTGAAAACCAAAATATAACCGATCGTAGTTTAGGAATTTCACTTCCTACTCTGTGTATGTCATCCAAATACCAGGACATCACACCCTACCACCTTCTTAACAGATCTATCCCCTATTCTGATGAAGTCAAACCTATGACTGTCATGTCAGAAATAGATGATCTATCTCTGCTATATCTGCTATAGTCTATAAATAGGCATAAGCTGACTGTCCACCAATGCTTCCGCTGCTCCCACTGACTACGACAACCCTCTGGCAGAGTCATATAGACGTACACTTCTAAAGCTAGTTCAGAACGACGCTATACTCATCCTCCTGCCGGGTCTCACAGTCTGGAACAACAGCAATGGCAAGTCTGGGTAAACAAGAACCTCCCTGTCACCGTCCTTGAGCATACCGAAGTACCTCTCGAGTGCCTGAGGTTACCCACCATATCTGCGGAGTGACCAATGGAATGTCAAACCGGATTGAATCTTTAGGTTCTTATCAAATCTTCAATAATCGTTTGCGGTTCTGGAATCATTTCCAGTTCTACCATACTCCCACTACTGTTTTCTGAAAAAATCCATTTTTATTAAAACTGTGGCGAGTCAAGAACAATATCACTATTGATCTTTCAGATGGTAGAAAGTCAACCCTCGTCATAACCCGGGTCAACCCACAAACAGCCATTACAGAAACGTGCCTTGAGTCATCCAGTGTCTGGTTTTAAGCATAAGCCAGACAACTCCCCGTACTTTAACAATGTCAAGATATGAACTGTTCTATATCCAATATAGAAACATAGGCACTGATTTAATTGAACCAGATTCAAATCATGCAGCTGTCTCTAGTGAATGTTAACTAAATGGAAGGAGGCCGATTAGCGTTACTCAATTTAGGAGTGCTTCCAATTATGAGTAACCTGAAAGAGAAGCAAGTTCTCTTAACCATTACTATCAACTGGATACCATATACAAGTATCTACATCTTCGATCACTTTGAAGAATCCCGATACTTGCAACACCTGCTTCTCTACTTTATTCATATACCTATAACTTCTCAAAACTTAGACCCTGTGTTTCTACGAAACACTTGTCTAAGAACCAGAGAAGTCATAAGTAAACCGAATATAGTACGAGGACCAACCCCTCTGTCCTAATGGACACTGGACAATATACAATACTCTGTACAAGCCCTTTGAGTCAAATGACTCATTCACTGTGTGTCGTAGGTTGAAAACTGTACTTTTGGTTAAGAAGAATTACACCGCTGTTCAATGCTCCTTACCTAATCATCCACTGGTATAGGTAAATGTCATAGACATAATCTCAAAAAGGTATATCTCACTCTATGAAAATAGATGTACAGATATATCAATTTGAAATTGGTGCACAACAACGGATATTCAAAACCAAATATTTGCCGACCGGCAAACAGCCCAGGTGACTTCCTCAAATATCACCAATTACAACGAATCCCGATATAATGAGGATGACCACCTGATTCCCAATAACTTACTCCCACTCATCATCTGTAAAATCATACAGATGAGAGATTCATACTTGGTAAATACATACCCTGGAGCAAGTGTCTAATTGGGAAATCAGTTTTCTTTTAACAGCACACAGTGAAACTGAAACATTGAAATGTTTCGATGGGGTATCCGGGTATTCTTAGTAATGCCTCTTCCGTTATCCAGATTCACAACTATAACCGTATAATTCTTTGCCATCTCTCCAAATCCCTTTATATGTCTTTAGTCGATACCTTCTGTACACCTCTTTAGGCCAAATGGTTTTCTTCCTTCCCTACCGTTCGGCACCAGCCTATGGTTTGAAAGAAGACTATCCAATAAGCATATTGGGTGTACTGTCCTAGTCCTAGGAGAACTCATGACGCGAGAGAAGGTGAAGATAAAAGACACCTGAATGAACTTTATTCCTATTTCTCCTGAGCCAGGATCCATCCCCGAACTGGAACAAGTTCCTTTCGAGTTCGTATATAACCATACGATGGATTATCCAATAAACTGGGATCTTCGTAGTGATACGGAGTGTCCTGGATAAATACAAAGGTGATTTAGGATTGGCGAAGAAATACTTGGTTTGGTCGTGAATATCAGTCGCAATTTACTTTGCCCTCTTACTAATCCCTTTCTTTGTCTTTACATAATACCTTCTGTACACCACCGTTAGGCTAATTGGTTTTCTTCATTCCCTACCGGTCGGCACCTGCCTATGGTTTGGAAGAAGACTATCCAATTTGCGTAATAGGTGTACTACTCCTAAACCAAGGAGTACTCGCAACCTGAGAGAAGGAAAAAAGGAAAAGACAACTGAATAGTCCTATTCGTTTTCTCCAGAACCAGAAACCATCCTCGAATTCCTTCGAGTTCGTATATAACCATACGATGGTTTTGTCCAATGGAAGTGGACGTTCGCAGTAATACGGGGTGTCCCGGAGAAAAGGGGTAAAAGTAGGAGTGGTAATGAGGTTTGCAACTCTGACAATCCAAAAGCCAGTGTTAAGAAGGTTCGGTCAACTTGGTCACTGAGTCATAGTCTAGGGTCGAGTCAATGGTCGCTGCCAAAGAGTGAGAGAAAAGAAACACTCAGCGTGCACTCTAACCTAGATCAGAATGGTTATCACTTTATCTAATCAGGAAACCTCCCACTGTAACGTCAAATTCTTCCCCAAACCTGAAAGAAGAATTAGTCGGGATGACCCGAGGAGTAAACCAACTCATCAGTAGGAATCGGGATCCAACTATCATCGCATGATAACGTGACGGGATCCGCTCACGTTATCACACTCCAGAAGGTATGCGCATATCTGGCAAGTTTCAGTTTCTTTAGAAACTCCCGATGTGGATTTTTGCCCCATGCTCTTATGACCTTGGCGTGAGGTCAAAATATCATAAGTCACATGTCAAGTTCTACCCGTCATTGTCCAGGTTAATTTGAACCCACCCGTACATACCCTTGACGTAGGCCAAAATAGTAGTACGACTGTCCCAAACCAACGCATCTATCTATGCAACAGATAAATACCCGGCAGCTACCAAACACTATGCCTTGGCGTGAGGTCAAAATACATAGCTTGAATACTACCGAATATTTAACTGAAATGACGGAGGGCTACGAATGGTTTCTGGCGAAAACCTTTAACGTAATGAACTTGATATCGTTGAAGGAACGGATAGCTTTGTAAAAATATAGTGACGAAAACCTTTGCTAAAGAGGTCACTCCTGGTGAAGGGATCTCGGCTCTTTCCCCGTAGAATGAGGCGCAGGATATTCCAACTGAATAGCACGATGCAAAGCAAAAGTAATCGGCTATAATGAAGTTATTGCCCTGACGCAAACTTTTGTCCAAGGGGTCACTCCCGGTGAAGGGATCTCGGCCCTTGCCTCGTCGACTGAGGAGCAGGATATTCCAACTGAATACCACGATGCAAAGCAAAAGAGAACGCCTTTGCAATAACAGCTTTTTGAAAAAGTGTTCCAACAACATCAAATAGGTTTGTTTATCTTGCATTGATCTGAATCAACGCAGTCTCATCAATTGATCACACCACAAAAAGAACGAAAATAATGATGTACGTATATGCCATCCGCATTCGCCACTGGGTCCCATCATCACCCGTTAGGTTACTTAACTAACGACAGAGCGGGGACTGGACTAGCGCGGATGCAAAACATATACAACATCTACTAGTATATATATAATATATAATTTTCGTTCAAGGCGTGATAAAATGCAACATCACAGAAATGTACAGCATCACAGAATAATACAGATATCTGGGATCCCGGGTTTCACAGAGCCGCTGCTGAAACCCGACGTTCCCCTTGGTCGTGTGGATAGCCTGTGCAATGAAAATCATAGACCCCTATGGGCGCGGCAAGTTACCCGCCAAAACCTGAAGCGAGGCAGCCCCCTTCAGCAACGTGAATGGACCACCCAGCACTTCACGGAATCCGGTAACTTAGGCACCCCTCCTGGGTCAACCTGTATCCCCTACGAGTGCGGCGAATAGCCCGCCAATTCTACAGTAAAGCCCCCTCCGTCTCAACGCCATGAGATGCGGGCTTGTTGCCCTCTAGAACCCGGCTATCCGTGCACCCCTCCGCGGGGTAATCCTAGTACAGAAAGTAAAATATACATACAACGGGTACATCGACCGCAACCTGGTCGTGCCCCAAAAGAATAATACAAACAGGCAGTGACGGTAGTCCACATGTCGGACGCTCGCCCCGCATTATCAAATGTACATAATACAACAAAACTGTACTAATACTGCAACCAGGCTATCCCCCACGACCGATCCGCAACAACACAGCACAATCACAGAACATCAACGTGAATGTCACGTTCGCAAATCCGTCTAACCGGGCTATAGCAGTTAGACAGGATTTACCGATCAAGTGACATTCACGGTCGCAGATATAATGTAAATACTGTGAACTAATGTGTTTAAACTTTTCGATCGATCAAATTTATCGAAGTGGGCCCCAAGCATTACTGTAGCACTTAAAGAGAGTCTAGGCCCAAAAAGAATATTCCAAAAACCTCATTTTCAACCCAGGAGCTCACTGCAAAAATTTGGTCCAATGAATAGAAAAAATGGCCGCGGAACCGTCGCAAATACGTGGGTTTGGCCGCGGTTCCGCGGTGGAATAGTGAGATCACGCTACCAAATTTTCACAGAATGCTTAGAATTCCCTGCACATGTCACTGCAATGTACTGAAAATTTTTTGGAGCCAAAAAAATTTCGACAGAAAACTGTGCAAATGAAAATGGGTTTTCGGAAAATCCGTTCGATCGAACATGTAAACACACTAGAACAAGCTATGCAAGGTTAATGGCGTGGCTCTGATACCAATGTAAGTCCGCGGGGGCGCCCCGGCCGTCGATCCGACGCCGGAAACGCGGAAACAAAAACTTTGCAAACTAGCAAACCGGCACCACCGCGCACTTTTCACCCGGATCGGGCCATTAACCTAGCAACTAGCAAACTAAAATAAGAGTAGAGAAGTATACCAAGCGATCCGTGTCCTTCGGTCTTCGTCTCCACTCCGATCTCCTGCGGAATCTCCGTCCGTCACGTCCTCGTCGGAAAGGGCACCACGTAGCCGAATACTTTTACGGGCTCCCACCTCTGGACCGAGGCAACTCGGGCGCGAAGTTGGCTAGCCGACGCGTCCAAGGTTTGCGGTAGGCTAGTGTATGAACTTGTCTCTTGGGGTTTAGTAGCCATGGAGGATGGAGGAATTAAGAGGAGAATGAAAAAGAGAATGAGCTTTAGAGCTAGTCATTTTGCTACCATGGAATGAGATGAAGATAAAATGCCACACCCAAAAATATGAGCTTCTCCCTCTCTCTTGAAATAGTGGCCGGCCCTTCTTATCATGGTGGAGGAAAAAAGAAATCCCAATGCAAGAGAAGAAAATGAATAATCTAATATGAAAATGGTCACAACCATATCTCATCCAAATCAACTCCATCATGCAAAAGATAAGAAAGAAAAAGAATCTCATGATGAAAGAACACTCATGATGCCTCACATATGCAAGAAAACCCTCCACAATGTGTTATTTACAAACCTGCAAATAACATCCTCCATCGGAAAGTCCGGCCGTGAAGGAATAAAAGAAAACCGGCCGGAACGGAATGCAAACTGGCAACTCCAGAAAACTGATCCCGTAATAAATTACAGGAAAACCCCGCGACTGCATATACATGCCCGCATTCGTATTCCCACTGAATACAAATGCAAAGAGACAAAATCTACACCATCTAATACTAGGATCCTGCTTAAACCAAAGCCGGCTAGTAAAAACCGTCCGATCACGATCCGTGCAATACCGCACGTATCTGATCGAACCCTGCCATATCTCCATACGGCCTCTACAGCGTTTCGCCCGAAACTTGAGTAACTGTGTGTGGTGGACTCTAAAGACTCGTCAATACTATGGCTGTGGATTTAACCACTAGCACGTCAGAGGTATTAGCCATACGTGATGGGCTACCGGCTATTGACCAAAAGGGACATCGATGAGCGAACTCATCCTGACACCCTACTGAGCCTGTCAGTAACAATATCCGTACAGTCCGGTCCGTTCGTCTATGAGTATCGCATGGCGGGCCTAGGGGGTTGGTAAAAGTCAGACCCCCAAAAGCGGTACAAGTCGTGTCAGAGTGTAGCCCAGAACACCCTGAGATACTACTGGAATACCTACCAGTAAATCTCCTGCCTCGGCCGAGGGCTTTGTGTAATGGCTCTCCTAGACACAGCGCGACCTCACCCCCAATACCGGGAGAGACGAACCCCTGCAGATCCGCTCACTGCCTCCATGTGGCTCGGGACTGTACCCAACTAAAACCTGTTTGCACGACTCCTTTGAGCCGTGGTAGGGTATTTATCAAAGTGCAGTGGGAACTCACACGAGACAAATGACGATCTCAGGTCGATGAACTAACCTGTACACATGTCACCAGGGAACTGCTATCTGACGTCTGGTATAATCCCAACTAGCAGGTTCCCGGCGAGTCCTGTCCGGTGTACTCATAACCCAATGAACACCTGTATACATCTTAGGTGAACCAACTGACACCAGTGACTTGTGAGACCGGCCACCGCCCCTCGTCGGGGTCTCGACTGTATACACTAGTCTACTCTGGAGAATCGATGCCCTGTCTTGAAACTCCCACTACTAGGGACCTTTTAAGGATGTGCTTATAGACTCCAGCTCTCACTTATATGATCGCCCTCATACTGCTGGTAGTCAAGCAAGAATCCTAGGGGCTCTATCAACGTGCAATAGCGACTCGTAAGGTCACCTAAAGCAGTACACGATGATAAAGGTAAACCAGATAGCATACTATCATCTTGAGTAAGACTGTCCTATTGGGATAGGTCCTCCCTCAATCATTGCAATCACGTGCCTATGATCCAATAATTGACTCTGAGGGTACTATCTCCAACAAAACGAACTCGAAACCTACCCGAATCTTCACGGAGGCGAAGATCACAAAATTAACTGTCGAATGGTGGGCTTCGGGGAGAGGGGTACCCACCCCCGGGGGCCACCACGAAGTGGCCCCCTAGGGTAGGCAGACCCGAGAGCACCCAATTGAGGTGCTCTCGGGTCACCCACCCCTAAGGCCACCTTGTGGTGGTCTTGGAGTGTGGGTCCGGCCTCTGATCCCTCCCGGGTGTCACCAGGGTGCGCACGCTCCATCCTGCGGCTTCTCGGTTCAAACCGTGAGCCCACGGGGTGTGCAAACAACTCAAAACATCATTTTTTTGAAACTGTTTTTATCGTCAGTTTTTGCGCGACAAAAACGGCGGATTTCTAACGTCGCTACAAGTTACCCTAATGTTCTAGCTTGGCTTTGATACCATGAAAGTCGACCTTAGCACCACCATGAGGTTCTAGAGGTATCAAGGATGCCAAATTTTAATTTTTTATTGGGTGCTAAGTTAGACTAACAAGATCTTTACTAGAATATTAGGGTTTGCCTAAAGAGAAGAAAAGAGCATACAACTTTTGTAGTTCGATTACTTCACTTCACATACTCCGTGTAGTAGTCCCGCGACTCCATAAGGCTCCATTTGAGGCTTTGAACGAGCTTCCTCCGATGACCTTCGTGCCGAAGATGATCCACGCGAAGTCCCTCCACCTCAAGCTACCTCTACACTAAACACTTTAGCGTAGTAAACATGCTACACTCGATCGCTAGTCAAGTGTAGGATGGTGAAGTATGGGATGTTAAAAGCTCACAAGTTTTTGTTCAAGATTCATGATTCATATCTCATGTGAAGGTTGAACCTTGAACCATGGCAATTGAGGAAGAAGATGAAGCTAGAGAGAAACCATGGGAGCAACTCAAAAAAAATGGCTAAGTGTTGAGAATGAGACTAGAATGAATGGCAACTCTTAACCCCCACTCATTCAAGCATGGAATTTTGCAATATAAAATTACAACCATGCTTGAATAGTGAGTCAAGATGAATAAATAAATATAACTCCCATGCTTGCAACCATGCTCTCAATTTACACCTCATTTCTATTTTTCTCAAAAATAGAAAATCAAGCCATGCTTCATTATTATATATATATCATAAATATATATATATATATATATATATAATGAAGAATAATTAGTAAGCTAATGATATTAGTTAAGATATAATTATATCACATATAATGTATATCATATTATTAAATCAACACTTGATTTAATAATCCAGTTATATCACATATGACCGACTAATATCATTTATCTGTATATATATTATCAAATCAACACTTGATTCTACAATCTGGTTATATCACATATAACCGAACCGATAACAGATAACTGCCAGATTATAATACGGTATCACATACACATGTTTAATTAGGCGCACACACATATCACATATATGTCCTACTTCGTTTCGATTGAACCAGGGAACTTCTGTATGGGACTCTAAAGACTCGTCAATATGCCAGCAGTAGGTGATGATCACATCAATCACCAACAAGCCGTCAGCGGTATAAGCTGGACGTAACGGCTACCCGAGTATTGAGCGATATGAAGATCAAAAAGCAAGCTTGTCCATACTCTCCATGAAGCCTATCAGTAACACTACCGTACAGTCCGGTCTCTTCGTCTGATATGTCGTATATCATGTCTAGGGGTGGTAAACGTCAGACCCTAGTAACGTGATAAGTCATGCCGATGCCCGGCCTATAACGGTTCGAGAAACTATTGATAACACTTATCAGTAAATCTCGGCAGCAGCCCTGGCCAGGGACTTCCAGTTATAGCCAATCGAGTATAGCGCAACATCAACCCCCAATACCGGGAGAGACGAAACCCATCCTATCGCTCATTACCTCTATACGACTCGGGACCGTACCCAAAATCCACTTGTTTGCACGTCTCCTTTGAGCGTGGTAGGGAGGAAATCAAAGCACAGTGGGAGCCACACAAGACTCTATGACGATCTCGGGTCTACATACTAACCTGTACCAGTTTCATCAGAGGACTGCTATCTGACGATAGGTATACTACCACATAGGAATCCTCGGCAAGTCCTGTTCAGTTTACCCATTCTCCAATGAGCACATGTGTAAATTCTTTGATGTTACACACCAATGGTTGTGGGATCAACCATTGCCCTCTAAGGGAAAAGAAACGTACACACTAGTTTACTGTGGAATATCGATGCCCTAGGCTCGATATTCCCTCGACTAGGAACTGATTAAAGGATGTACTTTTGGACCACCCTGGCCCCACTAGTATGATCTCATCATAGTCCTGGTTGTCAAGTAAATATCCTAAGGGCTTTATCAATATGTATGAGACAGACAGTATAAATACCAGTCTACATGTTAAGATAAAGGTAGCCTGATAGCATACTATCTTGTCGAGCAAGAAAGTCCTCTATATATATGTCCAAGCATCCACTATAATATACATCACATGTACAATAATGGCCTCTAGGGCATACATATTCCTAATAGTGGAAACGTGTGAATTTTGGACCATAACATTCTTATCTGATATCTAGTGCAACCTTGTATGCCAAATCTCCTAGTTTGACCTAGGGTAGAATCTGAGTGGTTTTTCTAGGTTGTTGTTTTTGTGTTTTGCGATTTCTGAAACTTGGTTTTGGTATTTGAGCTTGCATCTCGTCGTTGGACGTTTGTATGTCAACGACTAGGGTTATCTGGTTGTTTTGCATGCGTAGGCTATAGGTTCTAACCTATGAGCACATCGCGTGCCGTATCGGTTTTCGAACTTAATTTTAATTGCATTTCGATGTATTTTGATTGTATATACCTCTGCGTGGACTTCCGAGACGACGAAGCACATCGATTTTGGCTAAGCAAGGAGATTTCAGATGAGTAGATTTATATCTATGGGGGAAGTCGGGTGGATGGCGTATAGCACCCCCATAACTAATGATGAATGACCGATATATAAGTTATAGTTTAGAAAAACCTATGGATGATCTTACGGATATGATCAAAAGAGTGAGTATGAGACGATATGATTAATGCAAAATGACGTGAATTGAGATGTCAATATAATGATATAAGATGATATGAGCGGATGTGCTTGATATAAGGATGTAAGGCGGTATAGATGCACAAATACATGTGCCTAGATACGGAAATGAGATTGTTAATGATATGATTTGAGATCGATATCGATATGATATGAGATCGATATCGATATGATATGAGATCGATGTAAAAATGATGTGAGATTAAGTTAGAGATGTGATGAGATCGATAAGATATAATGTACGAGAACATAGATCCGTACCCTTATCGATGTATAAGACGATAGAATCCCTATTCTGTTTGATGACACCGTACGATGGATTACCGTACGCAATGAGTTATACCAGATGATTGATCTGCGCTCATGATTTGAGGATGATGATCGAGGATATTGCCATATCGGATACTATGAGGCTGGATCGCCGATCTAAGATGTCACCTGAACCATACTTATTTCCAAAACTGACGAATCGTATGCACTTTTAAATGGAAACCTCAAGGGAAGCTACAGATTTTCAAATGGTGTCTTTTTCTCAAAAACACTATAGCCCCCACTTTCAAAACTACGATTCGTAAAACTGATCGTCTAGTTCATGTGTAGTTGTATACCTTTTATTAGTTCATGTTTATGTTGGTTTATCCCTCATGATATACGTATTATGTTTCCGGTATTTATCGCTTTATGATATCGTCTTCTAGTACACCTGCATAATTATCGATGATGCGCATGTTATACTTACATAGATTTACCGGCTCACACATTCATCATCGGTAATTGCTATACCACTTACACAGTAGAATGGCTATATCATGCTATTATTCTTCATTGTTCAGCACTATCATAGGACATGCTTGCTTGATATATTTGATATGCTCATATTACTGTTCTATGTTGGCATACGTTATACTTTATGGTTATATGCATTGAGATGCTGTTTCATGAGATCTCTGGATTTGAGAACCGCGGTTACATTTCAAAAGGAAATTTTATATTGTTTTAAAAACACGATTTCTCTTGATTTGATATTTCATGTCCACCATGAGTTTTCTCGGTTATGCGCTTGTTTTCAAGACCCAATTCGAGGAGGTGGACGAACCGTCTGCGGGTACATGATGAGCCCGGTAAGGTACCCCAGGGAAAGAACGGTTTTGTGGGGATGACGATGAGCCTGGAAGGGGATGTACTACCTACCGGTGATAGTTTGGACCCGGCGGTTATCCGGAGGATACCGACCAGAGTCGTGAGATGGATATGAGGGCCGATCAGAGGATGCGACGCCTGAGATATGAGGATTTACGTGTCGATATTGGACACGGTTTTTCATGATGTTTCGAGTGTCGGTGTTAGACACTCAGGTTCCATGATGTTGATGTTTCGTTGATGGACACATGTTGGTTGATTTCCTCATACATACAGGCACATGATTCAAATGATTTGATTTTATATGTTGTTATTGGCATTGATTATATTGTTGATATATATGCATACATGGTTACCCTAGCTATCATAGTATTACCTTCATGATACAGTATTGACCTAGAAATCGTTGTTTTATTCGATTTCTACCTGCTGATGTTTTCTACTCACGAGTTGGCAACTCACCCCGTTGTGCCATAGTTTTCTTGCAGGTTCGACCGCTTGGATCAGTAGCCGTATCGCTGGCACACAATTCCTTCAGAGTGTTTTGATTTGGTAGGTGGGACACAAATTGGATCGTGCACACTCTTGTACTTATTATTCCTATTATATCTAGATAAACTCCATTAGATCAGAAACTAGATTTTGTATATTGGTAGACCTAGACAGACTTGTGTTTGCGAGACTTAGAGCGTTGGGTGTTTGTTCCCTATTTGAGGTTTTTGATGTCTTGATTTAGTTATTGTTCTTTCTATATGTGATCTTTGCCGTGGGGGCGTCGTATATATATATATATATTCATTGCGTTGTTGTGATTCCGCCAATTGGTGAAGAGCTGGCTCCCGCTTGGGGATGCCTTTTATTTGCATGTATGTGGTTTTTGGATCAAAATGTACAAGGGAGGTGCTGCCCAAATTTTTAAAAGACGAAAATTGTTTTCAGCTCCAGTATATAATCCATTGCATTTTCATATATCATTATCTATGCATTTAAAGAAAAACTTGATTTCATTATAACTTGATTTCAAAACTGCACCTCCACTATTTTCCGCAAAAAGGTTTAGATTTCTGGGTTTCGGTTTACTTGAATTACGTTATGCCTGTAGACATTGCGTGATTCTCGTGCCGGTCACGTGCCAAATTTCCGGATTGTGACAGTATAGTTGATAAGCGTGGTAGCGATTAGAAGAGTTTTTGCTAGGGAAAAAAGTGATAGAAACCACAATCAAGTCGGTGTCACTAAATAGCTAGCTGAGGTGAGTAAGGGCCGTCCATGGAGAAACAGTTAATTAGCTAACTATGTTTTAGATGAGTTATTTGACAATTTTGAAAGGTGGTTTGATTATCACCAAGCAAACGAGAGTTTTGTAAAACTAGAAAGGAAAGGGTGTGCTAGGGGATTGGATTAGATAGTATAGGAATAGCTATATTCTTATCTCAACCTTTGATCATCTCAAAAGAAAGATGTTAGCGTAATGACAAGAAATGTGGATTAGGGTGCGTGGGCAAAGTGCTTGTGAGTCTAGGCTAGAGCCTTCCATGTGTTAAGCCCTTACACACTCCCCTTGTTGCATCCATTTCTCACCCTTGGTCACTAACCCCTAACCAAAGCTCATCACAACATATTCTCATCCTCGGATCACATAATCATCTAGCCTTGCCACTCTCGGCTCAGACTAGAGAGGAAAAAGTGCCCGATTAAAGAGATTTGTGTATCTTTGGTTGGGGTCTTAATCTTATGAGTATGAACAAAGGAGAGGTAAGGAATAATAACCATCCTTACCACCCTCTCCTCGCCCCATGCAAACATTAAAACTACTGACCTATTATTTAAAAGGAAAAATGAAATAAGAAGAGAAGAATGATATAAACAATGAGGGACAGCTAGCTACTAGGGCTCCTCACAATAGCAAGGAGCCAACATCTTTAGTTCAGACGATCGACGATAAAAGAACAACTCATGATTGTTTCCTGACGTCTCATGATTTGAGACAGTCAACACAACATTGTTGTAGTGCGAAACTGTGGGTTTGGAAACAACAACGGACCTCTCCTCAAGTGCCTAAGACGGGAATAGATCCTGAGGTCTTAGGGTGAATTTATTCCATCCAGTCTTGTATTCCAAATAGATTGATGGGGAAGAGTTAGTAGGTGTGAGGGTGATCCCGTTCCACACATAGGTATTGGCAAATACTAACGTTCTTATTGATTTTGTTTATTTTGTTTGAAAAAGATGATACTGTGTTAGCTGTCGCAAGTCAACTGGTTTGAGGAAATTCCTCCTATTTTGTCCTTTTTGTTTTCAAAGGAGAGGATGAGAAGCAATATGCTGGTTTAGATGCAGAGATGCTAAATCATGCATGTTTTTGAAAATGAGGTTGTTCAACACCTTAGAAAGTGAATGCGTAGGGGTATAGCACCATCGTTTAAAACGAGGCTTTTGATAACAATTTCTAGTACCTAAGGCGTTAACTTTAGCACTATTGTGCTTCTAAGTGATGATTTTATCATTACTTAGGATGCTCGTAATTGAGTGAATTCTAGTGCGAACATATAAAAGTTGGGCACTGTTACGAGGCATGTACGGTGCATGTCGCATCAGTTTGAATGCCTTAATGCTCTTTTGAGTGGAAGACGCGACTCGTCAACAGAATCTCACTGGAAATGTGGCTCATCGGCGGATTGTATCGTTCTGTGGATTTTCTTTAATGGATGCCGCTTTGGGTCTTCTTGATTGAGATTCACTGTTCAGGTCTTTCTGATTGAGATTCATCGTATAGGTCTTTCTGCTAAAGATTGGCCTCTATGGGCATTGCTTGTTTGAGATTGGCTGGTAGCATTAGCCTTTGGGAATTGACATATGTGGCATTGGCCTCTTGCATTGGCTGTTGGTATTGCTCTTTTTTAGATTGGTCTCTTGGGCATTGCTCTTTGAGATTTACCGGTTAGGTCTTTCTGTCGAAGAGTAATCATCTCAGTTCTTCTTTCTTCAATCTGCCTATCGGAGGCTTCGGAGTTTGATTAAGATTGGCTTCTAAGGGCTTCTTCACTTTGTATGGATCTTCTGCCGAGTGGAATTATTTCTGACGGAGTTGCTTCTGGAAGGTGACCTCATCGGTGGGACTTTTCACGACGTTCTTGACGGATCAGATGGGACTTTGGAGATAAGCACAGTCGATACATGTTGTGTTGATCGTTTTGTGCTCTTGAATGCGCTGTAGACATAGATCTACTTCAACGGTACGTGTTATACCGGTCTTAGAGAGATGGAGTTATTTGGATCTTTGGATGCACAAACGTTACATGTCGTTCCGGGTGCTTGGAACGATGTATGCCTATCGGTGTATGTCACACCGTGTTCTTTGAATAATGTATGCTAATCGATGTATGTCACACCAAATAGTTGGTAGTGATGCATAGGCGGTGTATGTCACACCGAATACATCAAATGGAAATGCTATTTTTTGCATGTTTTTCTTTTGTGCGATGGGATTTTTATGCTCTCGGAATCGCTGAAGGTGTAATCTTGATGGGATTTTTTTAATTTTTCCTGCACACCAGAGCAAACAATTAGAATGTTTAGAACAATAAAAAAACATGGTGTTGGGGGTGTTCTTTTGGCTCAAGACGTCCAAGGTTGCCCCTAAACTCAGCTTAGCCAGGTTGGCTAGCCATTCTACATAGCCAAAGTAGATCCCAAGCTTTTAGCGCCGATCTGGAGATAAATACTACGAACAAGAGTGGAAAGATAATGAAGCAGTCGAGGGAAACTTCCTTGTCGAGCTCAAGAAGTTTTAGGGTGATGTCTCTTGACTTGATCAATTGGTTTCTATCCAACGCTCCGTTCTAGCTAGGGAAGGAGGGTTTAGTACATGTTATCTCGTGTAAATAATTTTCAAGGATGGTTTCTTCCCCTATTATGGCTGGGCTTTGCCGTTCGGTTATTGATAACATGCACCTCACACCCCATTAAGGGCCTTAGTTTAACTTCTTCGAACGTAAAGGGAATATGTGCAAGTGGGTTACTTTTGTGGGCAATTTTTCTTATTCGAAAAGTTGACAGTTGTTGTCGTAACTTCTTATTTTGTATAAGCTTTCCAGGCTTTGGATAGATTACCCTTGTTTGCTTGCTTTGAAAACATATTATAGTATTGTTTTAACTCGTAACAAGTTTAAACCTTCATTATCACCTGTCAAAATATCTTTTGGCCATTAGGCGGTCATCTTGACTGATATTAATAGAAGTGGAAAACTCCTAAGTTTTGCATTCTTAGATCTGATATACTTTTTTCTTCTTTTTCAGATTTTTTTAGCGCCACTAGCTCTTTACCATCAGGCGGAGTTCTTGTTTGGAGGCTAAGATTATTCTCACATGAGGAATCCCGAGGACTTTTAACCCAGAGAGAATACTTTCTTGGCGGGGGTGAAAAGAAGAGACATATCCATACACATTTCCCCCCCAGCTAGTAAAACTTTATTATATTTTTTATTTGTAGCACTTTCGATTTCGAACTAAAATTGCTCCGCTTAGGTGTTGTAATATAAAAAAGGAGGAAATCAGTTGACGATTGCCATTGTGACTTTCTAGGTGTCGACTTTTGGTGACTTTGAGAGTTCTGGACTTATTTAGAGGTATGTCAACTCTTAAACGAACTACTCATGCGATCTATTGCATCCCTAATTTTTGGGTTTATATTCCATAATTAGTTACAATTAGACCATTTCTCATTCCGATTTCGAAAGAAGTGTTTTTTTAGAATTTTCTTAGACGCGAACCGTGGCACAAAGTGCTTTGGTTGCGTCAATGTTTGTTAACCAACATATACACATTCCTTCTAAGGGCCTTTTTGATGAAGTACGGACCCTCCCATGCTGCTCCTTCGGACATGGTTGTTGCTTTTGCAACCATATCACTTTTATTATACATGGCTTTCTTTCTTGCATGTATTGGATCAGTGGAATCAGCTTTTCTCTTTCGAGATTCACAGCGTATAATTGCTTTCTGAAGCCAACGTCTCCTGTCTGGATCAACTTCCTCGGGTTACGGTGTAATGAGGCATGGCTCTTCTACTTATGGAGTAGACCTCTTAGCAAGTCAAGATCCTTCTCTTTTTACTGGTTTAGCATACCTGTGCTGGGAATTGGTGCTAGGGTATCTACACTAGCGGACAGTGGCGGAATAATGAACAAAAAATTCAAATAACATAGCATCAATTCTAACCTTAAGATCATACCAAATACATGTAGTTGTAGAAAACTAGTGAATCAAACCATAAGTTCAGGGGCTACAATCTTTGTAGCGTGTCTATATGATCGCAGAAGACCCGAGCTATACTCCGTTGCTGTAGGAACGAGCTTGCAAGACAATCTCCTGAAGATGAAAAAGGACATTTAAGGATGTGCTTATGGATTATACAGGCCCTACTATTATGATCTCCATCATAATCCTGGTAATCCAGCAAAAATCCTATGGGTATCATCATGTATTAGCGATACGTAATAGCTAGTAAAACGTATACACACGAATGGTAAAGACAAACCATATATCATATTATCATCTTAAGTAAGATTGTTCTATCCATATAGGTTCTCCTACAATTACAATACTTTCCTTAAGGGCATCTATATCCAACAATCTCCTACTTGCACTTAAGGCCAATTATTGCGGTATCGTATATCCAACTTCTCTAATAGCAGTTTCGAAAACCGTATTTGAGAAACAACCCCAGTGAGTGGATCCACTACAATGTTTCTAACTTCTTTTCTCTTTATCTCAATCTCGCGGAGATCAATTATCTCCCGAATTGAACGATATCTGCCTTAGAATTTGTTTGGATAGCTGATGGGATCAAGTTCAATAATGAACCTTTTTATCCAAATAATTTCTTAGGCTGTATCCACCCGTTGAGTCATACTCAGCACTCAGCGCAATGTTTACCTCAGTATTTCGCTTGTAACCCTTTCCAATATACCGCTCCTTAAAATAGGTTAAAGTTATAACTCATGAGAGATACTCTGTTATCCATGTCACCTCAGTATTCCTGTAGGAGGCTGGCATTACCATACCTCAAGAACATCCTTATATGTTCTTCACTGCTATCCTATATTTCTCCAGGATTGGACGGATACCTGCTTACTACATCAAGTGCATAAGCCATATCTGGTCTAGTACACAACATCCCATGACTGACCTTACTGCCATAACATGCATAATGTCATTCATGCGAATCCCTTTCCTCATCAGTCTAGAAAACATCTCTTTAGAGAGTATGACTCCATTACATGCGGGTATACTATTATGCTAGGAGTCTTCCATTCTAAACCATTTTAGAATGGTGTCATAGTACTCACATTGGGACAATCCCAAAATCCTTTTAGATCTATCTCTATAGATCTAGTCATCAGAATAAATAGTATACTACCCAAATCCTATATGGAGAAACATCTGTGAGAGCCATAGTTTAACCGAATTGCAGCATAAGAACAACGTCTCTATCAGGAGGATGTCATTCATGTGACAGTACTCCCTACATCTTTCTTATAAATATTAGGATCATCTACAACTTTGATGAAATCAAACACTTTGACGTTTTCATTAAACAGATGATCCACCTCCGCAATACCTGCTTTAGTCCATGAATAGAATTAAGCTACTTGCACACCTTTCTGCTACTCCAACTGACTACAAGGCCCTCTGGCAGAGTCTTATACACGTACACTTCTAAATCTCTATTGGAACGATGTTATAAACATCCACCTGCCAGATCTCATAGTCATAAAAAGCAGCAGTGACAAGTTATATCCGAATGGACTTCAGCAAAGATACCGAGGAAAAAGTTTCATAACAATCTATACCGGGTATTTGATGAAAACCTTTTATTTCAAGTCTTGCTTTATTAGGTTACTACCTTTTCATCTGCACTGATCTTGTTTTGGAAGATCTACTTACTCCTAATGGGTTTTACCCCTTCAGGAGCATTCAACAAGGTCCATACTTTGTTGGAGTGTATGGAATCCAACTTGGATACCTGGGCATCTAGCCATCAGTCGGAAGACACTACTCCCTATGGCCTGCTGATTCATTACATGACGCAAGCCTCATTGTCACCATCTACAAGAAAATCGTAGTATCTCTCGGGTGGCTGAGTTCACCTACTAAATTTATGGAGCGGCTAAGATTTGTCGGAGACAATTGAATTCTCAGGCTCTACTAAATTTTCAATAATAGTTTATGGTTCTGGAATCTCTTAATAGCTTATGGATTTCGATGATCTATTTATTTAGTTTTGATGATAGCTTAAATATGAATAGTTTGTTTAGTGTCACTTGCTTATCTTATCTATCATATCGACACTAAACTTGTATACACTTGATATTTAGTTTGCTTATCCTATATCTTGTGTATACTGAGTAATATATTAGTATCTCATGCTATACTTGTGTTATATTTTTGATATCGATATATTACTCTTATTCATTTGTTTTGGTAATTCATAATATGAATTTATATATACATGTGATCTATATCTTTCTTCTCTTATACCGTGTGTGTGTGTGTATTTAGTATATCAATAACTCATACTTTGAGTTTGAGTTATATCTTGATATTGATATAATATTCATGATTGTGATATAAAAATCAATGAATGTTCATATACTTGTGTTTATTAACTTGCTTATATTTTATAACATTGTATATGATGTGCTTGGTCTTTGAGATTGCATTTCAGGTTATCGGATATCTCGAGACGAAGCTCTATGAAAGGAGGATAAGGGTTTTTTGAGCTTAAACGGATATATCTAATGGAGGTTGGAGGATATGGACGAGAGCTTTCTAAACTGCATATCAAGCTCCGTGAGTTCAAGCTATGTAGCCGAGAAATAAGGATTCAAGAGTATAAGCTATGAATAGCCAAGAAGCTAGAAGCCAAGTCCAAATTTGAAGCGTCAAAGATCAAAGTCAAAGCAAAGTTCATTTGAAGATCAAATATCGACTTCAAGATGCAAGTGAGTGAAATGGCGTGTTTGAGTTTGAAGTGTCAAGTGCCGAAACTAATTGAAGATCAATCGACTAACACAAAGTTCAACCGAAGCGCCAAAGTTTCAAGAGCTCGTGTCGAAGTGTCAAAGATTCAAGATTTCGAAGAAATGTGACATCAGCATAGGATTCTATGTAAATACTCTATTGAATATGTTTATTATCAATTAGAGCTCTTGAAACACTCACACACGCTTGCACAAACGTTTTACATTGCATGAACTTTGGATTTTTTGATTTAAAATAGTTTTTCATCACAAAACACTAGTTTCTGAGTTTTTACACTTCAGACGTCTGTCCCCATATGCTTCAGACGTCTGCCGTCTTTCTGTGTTTTAACAAAATCCCTAAATATCAAAAATATCAGTTTTCATGCATTTTGTGCTTCAGACGTATGTTTATTGCTTATTCAGACGTCTATCTATTCTCTGCGTTTTCATATCGCTTATTTTTATGAGAGCAGGCGTATGCCTCTTATTTTTTTAGACGTTTGTTTATTCTCTGTGCTTTCATTGGAATGAATTTCTTTTAAGGAATAAACATATGAAGATATAGACAACAAACGTTTGTAGTTCAAAATCTTTGAAAATCATTTCTTCTTCAGACGTTTGTCCCATGTTCTTCAGACGTCTGTTTATTCTCTGTACTTTCTTTGGCCATTTTGAAAACCCATGGCAGACTTCTGAACCTATATTCGACAGACGTCTACAGTAGATATTTTTGAAAATATAGCCATTGGGTTTTATTTTATTAAAGCTTCAAACGTTTTTCCTATTATTCTTTAGACGTCTGTCCTTGTTGAAAAAATGCTGATTTGACTTATAATGGCTAGTTTTTTGTATGGGGTTATAAAAGTGTTTTGGGTTGGTTTTTTGAGCTCTTATTACTCAATATTTCAGTTGCCATTTTCCCTAAGTTATCAAGAAAGAAAAATCCCACATCTTGTGAGAGTGTAAAAAGATTTTTATTTGCTTATCCAATCTCTCACATACACACATACTCAAGAGCTATATTTTGATATCCATCTTCTTGAGTATTATTTGAGCTTAATTGTAAACTCTTTTGAGAGTATTGTATTTCAAGTGTAATCTCTTCTTTCTTTGTGTTTGGGATCTTGAGTGCAAAATTGTCATTATAAAAGAGGAGAACATCTTTGCAGAGAGGTGCGGCGAGCTTGTAAGAGTGGAGTGTTGTTCGTATGTCGAGCAACGTGAGGTGTTTGTAGGAGACGTATTGGTTTAGCCTCCATTGGAAGCGGGGTTATTGGTTGCGGGTGTGCAACGTGTGTGTCTCCAAAAAAGATGTGAATTAGTGGAACGGGCTCATGCGCCTAAAGAAAGTGGACTAGGGGATCTCCCGAACAACTCTAAAAATCTTGCGTGTTTGCGATTGATTGTGTTTTCAATTTCTTACTCTCTAGTTTTAGTTTCATAACTTAGAAATTGCTCAATTGCTTGCTTGATCTCTATATGCTTGCTCATATTTGATATTGCTCTTGCTTGCTATTTGTTTAGTTTGTCACAATTATAGCTTACTTAGCCACTTATCATATTGATATATCTTTTGCAAAATTATTCAATTGTGTTCTATTTTTTCAAGTGTTGTATAGAATTTTTAATTTGGGTATATAGTTAGCATAGTCCTATTCACCACCTAGGACTATTTGGTATGAGCTTCCGCGGTTTTTCAATTGGTATCAGAGCTTAGTGCCGTCTTGTTGGAACTTAGATCCTAGAGTGATCCATGGCTTCTTTTTTTCCTAGTTATTCTTATGATGATGATCCATCGATTAACAATCCTCCTTATTTTGATGGTAACAAGTTTTTTTATTTGGAAGATTAAAATGAAAGCTTTCTTGGTTCTCTTGGTAGAAGTTTTTGGAAATTTGTTAATGGCGATTATTCTATTTCTCTTTATGATAAATTAGAATGGAGTAGTCGTGATAGGGATTTATTTGCTACTAACATCAAAACATTAAAAGTCTTACAATGTGTTTTAGATGTTAATATTTTTAACAAGTTTTCCTCTTGGAGGACGGCTTATGATATTTGGTGCTCATTGGAGCAAACCTATGGAAAACACGTGGCTTGTAAGGAAGTAGAGAAAGCCAAGAGTATGACGTCTATAGCGACTTTGGATGCATCTCAATTAAAAGCCACTCAAAAGAGACGATCCAACTCTTTGGAGTCGGATTAGGGGTGTTTTGATCATTGCGTTGTAAGTAATCATTCTTATGATTTCAGCAAACTTATGCATGATCAATTCTTAGATGCTTTTAATACTTTGCATGATAGCCATATTTCATTAGCATCTAAAAATGTTTTGATTGAAAATCGTATTTCTATCTTAGAAAACAAGAGAAGAGATTTGGTTTCATGTTCTGAATCTTTTGATAATTTGAACACAAATTTGATTACCAAATTTAGTATTTTAAACTCCACTTATGATTCTCAAGTTGCTTTAATTGATAGATTAGTTGTTAAGAAGAATGAGTTGCTTTCAAATCTTGATTTACATTGTGCAAATATTGATACTTTGAAGGTTGAAAATGAAAATTTGGTTTTATCTTGTGAAAACTAGAGAAAAGAAAAGGATAAGTCGATTGCGAATTTTAAAAATGAGATTGATCTTTTAAAATCATCCATTTTGTCTCAAGAATCTCTCATTTTAGAAACACTTCTCTTAAGAACAAAAATGCGATTTTGGTTTCATCTTGCAAAGTTTTGAGAAGTGAAAGCAAAACTTTAATTTCAAATCATAAAAGAAAATTTGATTTGTTGAAATCATCTCTTACTTCTCAAAATTCTTTGATCTTTGAAAACCCTTCTCTCAAAACTCAAAATGATGTTTTGAATGCATCTCTTGCTAAGTTTTCTAGTATTGATCCTTTAGTTAGCAAGGAAAAGGTGGTTTTAAATCGAAAAGGCGTTGATCTTAAATCTTCAAAGTTTCTAAAATCCTCTTCTACAAGACGTGTCAAACATGCTTCAATTCATGCTAAATCCCATGCTCATTCACATGCATATCTTTATAGATTTAGCCCAAAACAAACTTTCAAGAAGCATGTGCATCCTACACATGCATTATCTCATGCTATTGACACTTCTAAGATTTCCATGCATGCACATACACACACTTGTCATTTTTGTGGTGCATATGGACATTTCGCATTTGCATGTACTTTGAAAAGGAAAATATCTTCACATGCAAATATTAGATGGGTTCCCAAGTTTAACCCTTATGAATCCAAGAAAACTTCGATACCGAAATCCCCTCCCATGCCTTATTTTGTAGGTATTGACAATTTGAAGAAATGAGGGATTCGGTTTGTGATGAGCAAGAGCAGTCAAATGGATATACTTGGTTGGCTCATCAATTTGTGGGGTATTGTATTCATTGCTATACTCTTTTTGAATATCGCCTATTTTATTTGTGCTTAAATGTTGATATTCTAACTGTGTATGATACTTTGATATATCCTTTGTGATGCACTAGTGTTAACTTGATTATCCTTTTAAGTTCTTTTGTTTCATGTATGAGATACTATTCATAGGATATTTTAATTGGTATTTACAGTTGATATCATTCATTTGCTCATTTGTGATTTCTTCTGCTCATTTGCTTTAAACTTGAAATATTTTTAAATTTGAGCACAATATGGTTTGAAAAATTATTTAGATTTGCATATCCTTATGTTTTCTTGCCATAAACCACTCTCACTTACTTATAATGTGTTATTAATCTTATAAGTGAGAGTTTGTATCCATATAGCTTTTATTTGTTTAAATATTTTTCATATGAATATAATTTGACACTTGTTTTAAGTTGAACCAATTTTCAATTGGTATCTTTGCTTTGTGCCTTGTTGATGTGTGTCTGTGCTTAAACTTGCCTAATTGTTACACATACACTTCTTGCATGAGTAGAATTATTCATTGGTATTGAATTCTTATCTCATCTTGCCAAATGGCTTCTACAACCCTTTTAGGGGACCCACTTGTGGATTTCATTAATTATAACTAATCTTACGGGTATAGCGGAGAGAATTAGAGATCCTTCACCGGATAGTCGATATTTAAGATGAGATAGTTACTCATACTTGCATTCACATAAGGTTCTCAATTATTTCCAATTTGTATCATGCTGTTTTCAATTGGTATCTTTTTCTATGTGAGTTGTTTGCATATTTGTACCTTTCATTGATATCATCATGATTATATGTGTATATTTTGATCCGTTCATGAGTTAGTATCATAAAATTTCTATCACTTGTATTCCATTATACTTTATGTTTGAGTTCTAATGGTTTGGTATTCAAGTGATTATGAGATAGGACTCATGAATCGATCTTTGGGCTTGCTTCTCGCACTTGGGAGATTCAAGTATTTGGGGGAGGTAAATCTCATGCTTATGAAGTTAATTTTTCGTATTTATTTCCTAATTCTTGTGTTGTGCACATTTTAAAATTCCATGCTTTTAAAGAAACAAGCACACACTTTGTACATGCGTAATACGATTATGACTATCTTTGACATCCTATGGTTCTTATTATGATATGTATTCTAATTCATAAGTTTCAAAACTTGTTTTACCTTTTATGAGTTAGCGCAAGTTTTTGAGCTTTTCTTTGTATATCGTTTTCAAAACATACTTTTGTGTATGAGTTGAGCCCCGCTTTTAAGACTGTTCATTTTCCATCGATATCAACTCATACTTGCCTCTACATGCTATTAGAACTTGTTTATATCTTGCTCATGTGGATATTTGTTACATGCATACTTACTTTATTTTGCATATCTTTTATATACATGCTTTTGGATACGAGTTGAGTTTCATTTTCAAAATTTGCATTTTACTTGTGCTCGTAACTATTTCCTAGTGTTCTCTTGTGCATACATTTAAGGAGAGTGATTCAAACGTTTGATTCGCTTTAGGTTTACATGTATATTTAAGGGGAGTAGTTCAAACGTTCTAATTTTTCTAAATACCCTTTTTGATTATGTCAAAAAGGAGGAGAATTATAGGAGTTTTTGGTATATCGATATCGGATATTTAGTTTTATTTGATATAGATATACTATTTGTCGGATATATATGCCCTGGAAGCCATTATTTGTAATGGGCAATATATATATATTTGTGTGTGTGCGCGCCGGCGCGCGCCCTAGAGGCCATTATTTGTAATGGATACTACACACACACACACATAGGACAATCTTGCTCGAAATGATAGTATGCTATCTGGTTTGACTTTATCTTAACATATGCGTATGTTCTACTTGTTATTACGTACTACTTATACATGTTGATAAAGCCCGTAGGATGTGCTTGACTACCAGCGTTGTGATGACGGTCATACTTATGAGGGCTGGGTAGTCTATAAGTATATCCTTAAACGTGTCCCCATTCGTAGGAATATCGAGACAGGGTATCGATATTCCAGAGTAGACTGGTGTATACATTTCTAGACCCCGACAAGGGGCGATGGTTAGTCTCACAACTATTGGTGTGTTTCACCTAAGATTCTATACATGTGCTCACTGTGGGTGGGTACACTGGACGGACTCGCCGAGAACTGCTAGATAGTATTATACCTAACGTCAGATGGCAGTTCTCGTGTGGCATGTGTACAGGTAGTCTGTAGACCTAAGATCATCATTTGTCTCGTGTGAGTTCCCACTGTGTTTTGACTACTAGCTTACCACGGCTCAAAGGAGTCGTGCAAACAGGTTTTAGTTGGGTACAGTCTCGAGCCACATGGAGGCAATGAGTGATTGTTAGGGATTCGTCTCTCCCAGTATAGGGAGTCGATGTCGCACTGTGTTTGGTTGGTCAATGCCATAAGCCCTGGCCAGGGCAGTTGAGAATTACTGATAGCTAGATCAGTAATTTCTCGGATGGTCTTGAGCCACGCCAGCACGACTTATCAGGGTTAGTAGGGGTCTTACGTTAACCGCCCCTAGACCTAGTATGCGATACCCTTAGACGAACAGACTGGACTGTACGGATATTGTAACGGTTAGGCTCAGTAGGGGTTCAGATGAGTTTGCTTGTCGGCCTTCTTTTTCGACAGGTACCTGGGTAGCCGTTATGTACAGCTAGTACCGTTGACACATTTATGGTTAAACCACTGCCAGTGTACTGTCGAGTCTTTAGAGTCCCACACAGAAGGTTTCTTTGGTTCAGGCAAAAAGATGTGGAGGCCGTATGTTTATACATGCAGGGTTCTAATTGATTGCGTGTACTAGTTGCGCGGAATTTAATCGGACGGTTTTTAATACTAGCGGGCTTAGGATTAAGCCGGTTCAATAAATCATATATTGATTTAATGCTAGTATTATTTTTAGTGGTGTTATTCTATCTCTTGGGTATTCGTATTTTGATACGAATACGGGTATGTATATACGGTAGAAAGTATTTTGTATTTATACAAAATACATTCTAGAAGGGGACACCTCATAATATGCATTTTTCTATTTATTGATAAATAGAAAATGAGGTATAAAGGAGGCATGGCATGAAAGATGGTTTGGACATTTATTGCCATCACTATTGAAGTATGGCTTGATTTCAAAAGAAAAGAAAAAGACTTAATATTATCTAGTAGTAGCCATTCTTCATGGTTGATAGAATTTTTCTTTAGCTTATTCTTCTTGAGTTTCCATTTTCTTCTTCCCTTTTACCCCCTCCTCTTCCTCAAACCCTACCAATCTCATGAGTTGAGAAACAAGGGTTTTGAGATAGAAAATTCACCACCAATCTTTTCCTCTCATCTTTGACTAGCTAGATTAGCAAACTAGCTAGTTAAGTTACTTTCATTTGATAGTTGAAGCTTGAACCTAGGACCTTCGGATGGATCATCTAGGATCCAGGAGACCGGCAACCAAACTACACCGAAAATCCCGAAAGGAGCTTAAGAAGAGGAATCAAGACCTGAAGGACACGAACCGATAGGTATAACATTCTAACGAGATAAAATATTTACCTATATAGTCTTGTTAGTTAGGGTTTTGTGGTAGATTTTTGTTAAAAAGTCTTGATGGCATGATCACAAAATTCGTTTTTTTGAATTTCCGCTTCTCTACAAACTTTGTAGAGCATGCAAACTTGACTTACATGGTATTAGAGACAGTCCATAAATCTTAAATAGCTAGTTTGCACATATTTAGAACTTCGATCGATAGAAATTATCTGAATCACATTTTCAAAACTAGCTTGCTGTTCGAATTTTAAAATGTTCAAAAAATATTTTCAGTCATATTAAAATTATGTGCATGCTTTTTTAGAGCCAAGAAAAAAGTTTGAGTACCTGATCACCAAATTGGACCACTAATCCGCCGTCAAATAGGTCATTTGGCCGCGGATCCGCAGCCCAATTTTGGCTATAGTGCTCCAAATTTTTTCTGGGTTTCAAGTTCATGGAAATGTGATTTTTGGTACATTTGGTTTTTGACCAGATTTGTTTGTGTACTGGTTTGTACATGGGGGTAAATGCGGAAAGTTTTAATCGATTGAAATTCTAAATTCTTGCTTTTCTGTGTATTTGTTTCTGCGACCGTGAATATCATTGAGCGGTATAACCCGACTGATTTCTATATGTACAATCAGACAGGTTTACGAACATGATATTCGTGTTGATGTTCTATGTTGCACTGTTATTATGGATAATTTTTCATGGTGGATATCCAATAGTGCAATGGTTGTAGTACAGTGTTGGTTCATTTGTATATTCATTATTGCGGGGCGAGCGTCCGATATGCGGACTGCCGTTTCCGCCCGTTTGTATATTCTTTTATCGGGGCACGACCGGATTGAGGTCGATTTCACCGTTGTATATAATTTTTTTCTTTTTCTGTACTAGGATTATCCCGTGGAGGAGTTCTCGAGTAGCCTGGTTCTATAAGGCAACGGGGTCCCATCTCTTAGTGTTAAGACTGGGATGCTTTACTCTAGAATTGGCGGGCTACTCGCCGCACTCGTAGGGAGTATAGGATGACCCATGGTAGGGTGCACAAGTTATCGGATTCCGTGAAGCGCTGGGTGGCCCATTCACTTTGTTGATTGACGTTGCCTCACTTCCGGGATTGGCGGGTAACTTGCCGCGTTCGTAGGGATCTAGGTTCTTCATCGCACAGGTTCTAAAATTATCCGCTATTCCTTTTTGCTTATTAGTTTTCTGTGATGTTGCTTATATCATGCCTAAGACGAATGGTTATATATATATATGTATATATATATATATACACACACTAGTAGATGTTGTATATGTTTTGCATCAGTGCTAGTCCTGCTCCCGCTTTGCCGTTAGTTAAGTAACCTAACGGTGCATGACGGGGCCCCATGGCGAATGCGGATGGCATATACGTACATTTTATTTTTGTTCTTTTCTGGTGTGATAGGAATTAAATGATAGGACCACATTAATGTAGGGTTACTTAGAAAGGCAGCAAGATTTCGGGTGGCATCGTCCATACGTTTTCAAAAATTTGCTGTTCTAAACAACCCTAACCAAGAATCTTAACTAGAGATATAAACAACACATCATGCAAACAACTTTGCAAGTCTAGTGAATGCGGAATACAACCTTTGTAGACCGGTCCTTCACTTCAAATGCTCCGTCTAGAAGTCCTTTCGCTGCGAGTAAGAATCTCCCGAACTCTTGAGAGGCTCCACAAGATGAAAAATACAAACTTGCTCGAAGTCTTCGAGGCCGAAGATGATTTACGTCAAGGAGACTCAAGCTCATGCTACCTCTTCACTAAATTAGGGTTTAGTGAAGGAAACACCTTAAACTAAATGTAACGTTTTAGGAAGAAAAAATCGTTATGCGAATTTTTCCGTTAATAGGTATATTAGTCGGTGTTTTCCGTAAAAACCCGGAATGTGATCAATTTTCAGTATATACTTGACTGCACCTAGTTTAACTAGAATATTGCTAGTTTGCGGTTTTTAGTGGTCACTTGAAAATTTTGGTTCACTTAAATATTTTTTTCCTAATTAAAATATTATTATAAGTTGTTAATTATGCACTTAATTAGTGGTAATTATAATTTTGGTTTGGGTTAATTATTTCTAAAGTGAACCTATGCTAATTTAATCACTAGATTAAGCTTAATCCTTCTCTCCAAAATATCTAGATATTTGTGAATTAAAAGAAAATTTTAAATGAAAAGAGAAGAGGTGGCATAAGATATTTGTTGCATTAATGAGCATTTATTAGTGTTTTTGGCTAGAATTTTCCACACAATTTCCTTAACCTCCCCATTTGCCTGCCTTGGCCGAGCCCCCCTCTATTTCTGCCCTCTCTTGCTCCTTGCCTTTTTTTCATCTCTTCAAGCTTAAATAAATCATCACAAATTCTCAAATAATCCCACAAACTCACAAATAAATCTCTACCCATCATTCTTCAACACTAAACAAGCTTAGATCTTCATGAAAGACATCATTTTGGAGGCTAAAATTTGGAGTTTAGTTGCTAATTTGTGATCTAGTGGAGGTATAAAATCATAACCCTAATCTTTTATTGTTGTTTAAATCATTAAGCTAGCTTATTAGATGTTTGATATAGCTTTAATTGCATATTTAGAATTTTCATGAAAGAGTTGTGAAGATCTAGTTAGGGTTTAATTTGTTGAAGTGGTTAATTGATAAATGAGGATTTGGAAAATATAATCTAGAGGGAGAATGTTATTTGTTAAATTCCCAATTTGTCTAATTGAGATTAATAGCGAACTAACTTTTACAAAATCATATTTGGGTGAGATTAAAATTGAAGTAAAGGTTTGGGTGACTTAGTTAAGTTACTTTGCGATGTTTGTGATCGCTAGAATTGTGTTAACTTCTAGACTTGAGCTAATATGTGATAAAGTTGTTTACTAGGTTTCGGTAAAAAATTGGACGTAGGTTCTAATGGGCGTTGTGCTGTTATATATATTATCATCTACGCTTTATAATGTATTGTGAATGCACGATCGGTACGATCGGGGTATAGGCTTGATGGTTGCGTAGTTTAGCGATCCTAGCTAGAGTTGTGCCGATATCGTAAGTGTTTTGTGTTAGTTATATGTATGCCCTAGAGGCCATTACTATACATGAGATGTATATTGTAGTGGATGCTTGGACATATATAGGGAGGACTTTTTTGCTCGACATGATAGTATGCTTTCTGGTTACTCTTTACCTTAACGTGTACACTGATTGTCTCTCTGTTACATGTTGGTAAAGCCCTTAGGATGTATACTTGACTACCTGGACTATGATGCGGATCATACTAGTGGGGACATGGTAGTCCATAAGTACATCCTTCAAGGTCCCTAGTCGTGGGTGTATTGAGACGGGGCATCGATATACCAGAGTAGACTAGCGTATACCTTCTCGACCCATATAGATGGGCGATGGATGATCCCATATCCATTGGTGTTTGACATAAGAGATGATATACGGGTGCTCAGTGGAGACTGGGTACACTGGACGGACTCGCCGAGAACTCTCAGATGGTATTATACCTCACGTCAGATGGCAGTTCTCTGGTGAAACTGGTACAGGTTAGTCTGTAGACCCGAGATCGTCATAGAGTCTTGTGTGATTCCCACTGTGCTTTGATTTTCACCTTACCACGTCCAAGAGGGCATGCAAAACGGTGGTTTTTGGGTACAGTCCTGAGTCACATGGAGGCAATGAGCGATAGGAGGGGTTTCGTCTCTCTCGGTATTGGGGGTTGATGTTGCGCTGTGCTCGATTGGCCATAGCAGGCTGGTTTAGAGATTTACTGGTAAGTGTTACCAGTAGTTTCTCGACCCGTTATGAGCCTCATATCGGCATGACTTATCGGTTATTGGGGTCTGGCGTTTACCACCCCTAGACTTGATATGCGACATATCAGACGAGAAGACCGGACTGTACGGTAGTGTCACCATCAGGCTTTTGCAGGAGTTGGAGCGGGCTTGCTTGCTGATCTTATGATCGCTCAATACCCGGGTAGCCGTTACGTCCAGCTAGTACCGCTGACATCTTGTGGGTGCTTGATATGATCATCACCTACTGCCGGCGTATTGACGAGTCTTTAGAGTCCTACATAGAGGTTTTACTGGCTCAGGCAAAACGAAATAGGAGCGCATATGTGCTATGTGTGGAACCGAGAATAATGCGTGTATATGATACCGTATTCTATTCTCGCGACTTTTGTATCGGTCGGTTATATGTGATATAGCCGGGTTATCGAATCAAGTGTTGATTCGATAAGTTGGTACATTTAGTGTTAGTCGGTTATATGAGATATAGCCGGATTATTAAATCAAATGTTGATTTAATAATTTAGTGTATAATTGTATATTTGATATACTAATTTACATTAACTAACATTGGCTCACTTAAGCATTCTTTTCTCACTTGTGTGTACATATAATATATATATGATATATATTAATGTGCATTGTTTGTTTTTTGTGTGTGATGGTTGTTGATACACACTACATGGGTGTATAAGACATACACCATATTAATTATAATGGTGGGGGTTTTAATATTCAAAGTAAATCCAAAATTAGTGGATAATTGTTGTATGCATGAAGTTTGTAGAAGCTTGTGTATGCTTTGACAATGTCCACTCATTTTGTTTTTACTTAGGATTTTTATTAACCTAACCACTATAATTAGCTATGGTTATATCTCTACATGAGTTAGTATATGATACCCACTCACCCATGGTTAGCTCAACTCACTTTGGATTAAATTCATTCTCATATCTTTCTTCATCTTCTTCTTCAAAAAGAAAAGCTTGCTAGGGTTTGATCCAAGTGAGGAAATATTGTGAGAAAAGAGATTCTAAAGTGAACCCATTTCCTATTTCTCCATCCTCTACTAGATTATCACTTTAGTATAGGGTGTTTGCTTCACTTTGGTGAAGTAGTAGCTTGAGTTCGTATTCCCTCGACGTAGATCATCTTCGGCCTCGAAGACTTTAAGCAAGACCGTTGCATTCTTCTCATGGAGCCGTCCAAGAGTCCGGGAGCAACATGATCGCAGCGAAGGGACTACTACAAGGAGCTTATGAAGTGAAGGACCGATCTACAAAGGTTGTATTTCGATTTCACTTAGATGTAAAATTGTTTACATATGATTTCGTATTAATTTCTAAATATCGATTCTAGTTTAGAGTTCCTTGAAACAGAAAAAAAAATTGAAAATGGCATGGACGATGCCTCCTGAAACCTTGCTGCCATCGATGGGAACCCTACAGTGGTATCAGAGCCTAGCTAGGAAATTATACGGATAATGTTAGATTACGAACACGAAACAAACTCCGAACTTGAAACCCTAAAATCCATGTTTCTGTCGATTTTAAAACGGGCCCTAAATTTTTTTTAAACAAGTACAGAGTCATATATATGTGATAACATGAACACTGATGAAATTTGGAGGCATTTGGCAACATTTGGGCCGGCGAGACCCCCCCATACCGGCCATTTCCGAGTCCGCCTCCAGATTTTTACAGTGTTTTATTACATAGGTTTTGGTGCTTCAGGTGTTGTTTATTTTTTCTAAATTGTCATGTGATGTTAATTTACTATAATGACAACTCGGAGTGTTTCGTTCGTAATTTTAACTGTTTTCGGATAACTTTAGACGTTATTAAAAAGTTCAATCGGATGTCAAATACCCACTTTTTCCCTTGCCGGAAAATTTTCCAAGTGTTGGATTTTTCCCATAGTTAAAAAGCTTTCAAAGATCATGCAAGTTATGCGATAGACCCTCTAGAAGAACAAAACCTTAACTCGATTATGTGACCGTCAGAACCGCCACTGGACCCTCGGGTTTGTGGTGGTCCAGCGGTGCCACATGTGAGGCGTTGGCTTGGCCCTTCTACGGCTGGTTCATTGGTACTGTGGTGTGTGCTGAAAAACTTTAAAACTACGCTCAAGTGTTGAGCTTTCTGGGTAATTTTGGGTGTTTAATGATTCGATTGGAATGTTTAACATCGTCTAGCTTTTTCTGTAATGTGATACAATATGTGGAATTCATAGTGTTAGGCATGAAATGCGAAGTATGTGATATTTCGGATTTATGATGTCTAAGGTGTTTGTGGATTCCAAATGTTGTAATTTTACAGTTTCTTTTCTGCGACCGTAAGTGTAATATGTGTTATCGCCGGTTTCGTTGCTATATATCAACGACAATTGGGATGTGCATATTTACTTATGATGTTATGTGTTTCTGGATATGTTATATTGGATCGTCGCGTTTTGAATAGCCGGGTTTTTTTTATGTGAGATGAGAGTTTTTATTTTCATTTATGTAAAATTAAATGTATGTAATATTCTTTTATTGGGGAACTTCCGGGTTGAGGTTGATGTCGCCATATGTATATTATTTACTTTTCCGCACTAGGATAGACCCAAGGAGGAGAGCACAAGTAACCGGGTTCTAGAGTCCAGTGGGAGACCAACTCGAGGAGTCGAGTCCGGGTCTCCTAACTCTAGAATTGGTAGGGTTGCTTGCCGCTCTCATAGGGGTCTAGGGGTGTAGGTTTGGCTATTCATCGCGACCGTGGAATCAGTATTTTATAGAGGCTCAAAATAAAACACGGACCTCCCAGTATATCCAATATTTCATATGTTTCTTCTGCTGTGATATCTGTGATGTGATCATTTGATATGTTGAGATAGATACTGTATATAGTATATATGATATATTATATAGACGTTGCTTATGTTTTACACCCGCTCTAGCACTGCCCCGCTCTACCGTTAGTTACCTAACCTAACGGTGCACGAGGGGACATCGAGGCGAATGCGGATGACATAAGCGTACGTTGTATTTATCTATGATGTTTAGGTGACTTATATGATGAGACTTCATTAATGTGATTAATGAAAGAAAAGAAACCTAAAAGATGTTGTGGAATCGAATTTTCAAAAACAGGTAGCTACAGTTCTTGCTTTGCATAGCGGTGTTGCTTGTAGAACATCCTGCACCTTATTCGATAAGGAAATGGCCGAGATCCCTTCACCGGGAGTGACCCCTTTAGCAATAACTGGCAGATGCTACAACCAT
Organism: Agapanthus africanus; assembly: GCA_030015575.1. Lineage (NCBI taxonomy): Eukaryota > Viridiplantae > Streptophyta > Magnoliopsida > Asparagales > Amaryllidaceae > Agapanthus > Agapanthus africanus. Next base: position 248,881,793 of record JASDDO010000004.1, on the reverse strand, counting down.
CGGTTTCGTTTTTGATTGTTTTTCTAGTTCTTGCTTTGCATAGTGATATATGTGATATATCCTGCACCTTATTCGATGAGGAAAGAGCCGAGATCCCTTCACTGGGAATGACCTCTTTAGCGAAACTAGCAAAAGCCTAAAAAACACTCCATTTAAAAAAATCATTTGATTCTGCAACGATACCAAGTTCATTACGCAATAGGTTTTCAGAAAAACCTGTCGTAGCCCTCTGTCATTTCAGATAAGTCCTACTTAGTATTCGTGCTGCGTTTGTTGACCTTGTCAAGACGTAGTGTGCGGTAGTTGACTAGTATTTATCTGCTTATGCATATGATGCAGATTGGATTAGGGTGGTCGTGCGGCCTTGTTGACCTTGTCAAGGGACGTGCGGGTGGGTTTAATTCAATCAAGAAATGATGGGTTGAACTTGACTTGCGGTCTATGGTTTGTTGACCTTGTCAAGGTCATAGATCGTTTGGGGAAAAATTATCGGGAATTTTAAGTGTTGATATTTGCAATGAGATTGCATACTTTCTATGAGATAGTTGGTTCCCGATACCCACTGCGAGTAATTGTTACTCCTGAAAGAATTTTACACTTTACAATTAGCCAATCAAGTAGGTGTCTAGAAAGGTGTCAACGGGGTTACGCTCCTGGGAAAACGAGGTTTATTTTAATTAGGTATGTGCAAAAGCACGGGGAACCTCCCTCAAAGTACCGGCATTGGCCTGGCTGAAAGATTGGCGAACTTGTAGGGTGTAATTTAGTCTTTTCTTTTAGAATTTGAAGGAAGATTTGATAAAAACAGTGGGAGCCATCCTGATTAGATAAAATAATAACCAATCTGATCTTGCAAGAGTGCACGCAGAGTGTTTTCTTCTCTCTCTCCAGGTATCGACCATGTCACGCCTTAATTAAGATAATAATATGGATGTAATCACCGAGCCCACTTGTTATACTGTGATGGGGAACGTTGGTCCCGCTCCAACTTATAATTGTTATAAGACCGAGCAGGAAATAGGGGATTACCAGGATTCCCGTGCCGCCCAAACGAAAAAAGTGCATACTGATGCATCTTCTTCGGGTGTATTTATTACCAAGAACTGTTTCTTAGTATCCTCTACGTCCTGGGTATGAGATACCGGATCAGGATCCCACATATGTAATATGTTACATGGGCTACGATAGGTAGAGAACTGAGAATGGGTGATAATATTTCAAGAGTTGAAAACGATGCAATTGTTGCAGCCAAGATGTTGGCAGTTATCACCCTGTATTACCAAATACATTGATTCTGAACGAATGTTATTAGATACCGAACCTGATATACAACATCATATCGGTCTTTTTATTACTAAAAAAGGATATAATTTTGTATTGTTGGATAATGTTTTGAACATTTCCTATATCAAGTGTTGATCGGTTCAGGCACGTTATCTAAAAGCATATACATTCTAAATCAAACCACAGTTCTTAATGTACAGAACACACACAAGAGGAAGAGTTCAGAAATGAACGAATCCTTCTTGAGGCATTATAGACTAGTGTTGGAGATAGTGCCCTCAGAGCTAATTATTGGATCACAGGCACGTGAATACAATGATTGAGAGAGGACCTATTCCGTTAGAACTGTCTTACTCAAGATGATAGTATGCTATCTGGTTTATCTTTATCATCGTGTACTATTTCAGGTGACCTTATATGCCACTATTGCACGTTGATAGAGCCCTTAGGATTCTTGCTTGACGGCCAGCAGTATGATGGCGATCATATACGTGGGAGCTGGGGTCTATAAGCACATCCTTAAAAGGTCCCTAGTCGTGGGAGTTTTCGAGACAGGGCATCGATACTCCAGAGTAGACTAGTGTATACAGTCGAGACCCCGACGAGGGGCGGTGGCCGGTCTCACAAGCCACTGGTGTCAGTTGGTTCACCTAAGATGTATACAGGTGCTCATTGGGTTATGAGTACACCGGACAGGACTCGCCGGGAACATGCTAGTTGGTCTTATACCTGACGTCAGATAGCAGTTCCCTGGTGACATGTGTACAGGTTAGTTCATCGACCTGAGATCGTCATTTGTCTCGTGTGAGTTCCCACTGTACTTTGATTACTACCCTACCACGGCTCAAAGGAGTCGTGCAAACAGGTTTTAGTTGGGTACAGTCCCGAGCCACATGGAGGCAGTGAGCGGATCTGCAGGGGTTCGTCTCTTCCGGTATTGGGGGTGAGGTCTCGCTGTGTCTAGGAGAGCCATTACATGAAGTCCTTGGCCAAGGCAGGAGATTTACTGGTAGGTATTCCAGTAATATCTCAGGGTGTTCTGGGCTACACTCCGACACGACTTGTACCGCTTTTGGGGGTCTGACTTTTACCAACCCCCTAGGCCCGCCATGCGATGCTCATAGATGAACGGACCAGACTGTACGGATATTGTCACTGACAGGCTCAGTAGGGTGTCAGGATGAGTTCGCTCATCGACTTCCCTTTTGGTCAATACCTGGTAGCCCGTTACGTATGGCTAATACCTCTGACGTGCCAGTGGTTAAATCCACAGCCAAAGTATTGACGAGTCTTTAGAGTCCCCCACAGACTGTTTCTCAAGTTTCGGGCGAAACGCTGTAGTGGCCGTATGGAGATATGGCAAGGTTCGATCTTATACGTGCGGTATTGCACGGATCATGATCAGACGGATAATACTAGCGGGCTTTGGTTTAAGCCGGATCCTAGTATTGTACAGTGTAGATTTTGTCTCTTTGCATTTGTATTCGGTCGGAATACAAATGCAGGTATGTATATACGGTCGTGGGGTTTTCCTGTAATTTATTACGGGATTAGTTTTTTGAAGTTGCCAGTTTGCATTCCGTTTCAGCCAGTTTTCCTTTCTTCGTTTCGTTGGCTGATAATTGATGGAGGGGCTAATTTGCATATTTGCAAATTAGCAATTGTGGAGGGTTTATTTGTAAATGAGGGATTATGATAAATCTAGCATCTTTTGATTCCATTCTTGGTGCACATGGCTTGCTTTAATGAGATTGGATTTGTATTTGAAATTGGTGTGACATATATACCTCTTTATCATCCATTTGCTTTTTAGATGATATGATGACTTTTCTTCTCTTGATTTTATTTGATCCATTTTTCCCTCATCACCACAGAAGGGGCCGACCACAATTTGGGTGTGGGTGGGGGGGATTCATTTTTGTGGGGAAAAATTGTTCATCTCATATTATGCTTGCTACACAAATTCATCAACCTCTCTCAAAAGTTCATTATTCTCCACCTCCTTCATGGCAACTTCTCAACCCCAATGAGACAAAGCTTTCTACACTTCATCTACAGTATTCTTGGACACGTCGGCTCGCCAACTTCGTGCCCGAGTTGCCTCGGTCCAGAGGTGGGTGCCCGTAAAAGAACCCGGCGATGTGGTGCCCGTTCCGACGAGGAGATGAAGACCGGAGATTCCGCGAGGAGATCGGAGTGGAGGCCGAAGACCGAAGGACACGGATCGCTCGGTATAGCATTCTACCCTTTCTCTTGTTAGCTAGCGTTAGGTTAATAGCCCGATCCGGGTTTTACAGTGCGCGGTAGTGCCGGTTTACAAGTTTTCGTTTCCGCATTTTGGCCTCGGATTGACGGCCGGGGCGCTGCCGTGCACTTACACTGGTATCAGAGCCACGCCATTAACCTAGTCTAGCTTGCTCTAACGTGTTTACAAGTTCGATCGAACAGATTTTCCAAAAACCGTATTTTCAAGCACAGTTTCTGTCGAATTTTTCCCGTGCTCTAAAAATTATTTGGTATATTGGAAAAATACGTGCAGGGTTTTTGGTGAACACTGTAGAAAAATGGTCACGTGATGCCACTGTAGAGCCGCGGAACCGCGGCCGTAACCCCATTTTGGCCGCGGTTCCGCCGCGGAACAGTGTCATCAATGCACCAGATTTCTACAGTGGTTCTCTAACTTAAAAATGGGGTTTTTGGTAAATTCTGTTTGGGCCCAGATTTTCTTTGAGTGCTACAGTAGTGCTTGGGGCCCACTTCAGTAAATTTAGTCGATCGAAAATTTTAAACATGTTAGTTCACAGTATTTACATTATATTTGCGACCGTGAATGTCATCTGATCGGTAAATCCTGTCTAACTGCTATAACCCTTTTAGACGGATTTGCGAACGTGACATTCACGTTGATGTTCTCTGTTGTGCTGTGATGTTGCGGATTTGTCGTGGTGGATAACCTGGATGCAATGGTAGTACAGTTTGGTTGTATATGTACATTTGATATTACGGGGCGAGCGTCCGACATGTGGACTGCCGTCACTGCCTGTTTGTATATTATTCTTTTGGGGCACGACCAGGCTGAGGTCGATGTACCCGTTGTATATATTTTACTTTCTGTACTAGGATTACCCTACGGTGGGGTGCACGGATAGCCGGGTTCTAGAGGGCAATGGGCCCGCATCTCATGGCGTTGAGACGGAGGGGGCTTCACTCTAGAATTGGTGGGCTATTCGCCGCACTCGTAGGGGGTACAGGTTGACCCAAGGAGGGGTGCTCAAGTTACTGGATTCCGTGAAGTGCTGGGTGGTCCATTCACATTGTTGAAGGGGGCTGCCTCGCTTCAGGTTTTGGCGGGTAACTTACCGCGCCCGTAGGGGTCTAGGATTTTCATTGCACAGGCTATCCACACGACAAGGGGAGCGTCGGGTTTCAGTAGCGGCTCTATGAAACCCGGGGATCCCAGATATCTGTATTGTTCTGTGATGCTTATTACATTACTGTGATGTTGTATTTTATCACGCCTTGAGCGAATATTATATATTGATATATATACTAGTAGATGTTGTTTATGTTTTGCATCCGCGCTAGTCCAGTCCCCGCTCTGTCGTTAGTTAAGTAACCTAACGGGTGATGACGGAACCCAGTGGCGAATGCAGATGGCATATACGTACATCATTATTTTCGTTCTTTATTGGTGTGATCAATTGATGGGACTGCATTGATTCGGATCAATGCAAGCTAAACAAACCTATTCTGATGTTGTTGGAACAATTTTTCAAAAAGCTGTTATTGCAAGGACGTTCTCTTTTGTTTTGCACAGTGGTATTCAGTTGGAATATCCTGCACCTCAGTCGACGAGGCAAGGGCCGAGATCCCTTCACCGGGAGTGACCCCTTGGACAGAAGTTTACGTCAGGGCAATAACTTCACTATAGTCGATTACTTTTGCTTTGCATCATGGTATTCAGTTGGAATATCCTGCACCTCATTCTATGGGGAAAGAGCCGAGATCCCTTTACGAGAGTGACCTCTTTAGCAAAGGTTTTCGCCACTATATTTTTAAAAGCTATCCAGTTCCTTCAACGATATCTAGTTCATTACGTTAAAGGTTTTTTGCCAGAAACCATTCGTAGCCTCTGTCATTTCAGTTAAATGTTCGTTAGTATTCAAGCTATGTATTTTGACCTACGCCAAGGCATAGTGATTGGTAGCTACCGGATATTTATCTGTTGCATAGATAGATGCTTTAGTTTGGGACAGTCGTGCTACTATTTTGGCCTACGTCAAGGGTATGTACGGGTGGGTTCAAATTAACCTGGACAATGACGGGTAGAACTTGACATGTGACTTATGATATTTTGGCCTACGTCAAGGTCATAAGAGCATGGGGCAAAAATCACATCGGGAGTTTCTAAAGAAACTGAAACTTGCCAGATATGCGCTACCTTCTGGAGTGTGATAACGTGAACGGATTCCGTCACGTTATCATGCGATGATAGTTGGATCCCGATTCCCACTGATGAGTTGGTTTACTCCTCGGGTGATCCCGATTAATTCTTCTTTCAGGTTTGGAAGAGAATTTGACGGTACAGTGGGAGGTTTCCAGATTAGATAAATTGATAACCATTCTGATCTAGGTTAGAGTGCATGCTGAGTGTTTCTTTTCTCTCTCTCTTTGGCAGCGACCATGACCCGAACCTAGACTATGACTCAGTGACCAAAATTAACCGAACCTTCTTAAACACTGGCTTTTGGATTGTCAGAGTTGCATACCTCATTGCCACTTCCACTTTTACCCTTTTCTCCAGGACACCCTGTATTACTACGAACGTCCACTTCCATTGGATAAAACCATCGTATGGTTATATACGAACTCGAAGGAATTTATTCGAGGATGGTTTCTGGTTCTGGAGAAAACGAATAGGACTATTCAGTTGTCTTTTCCTTTTACCTTCTCTCAGGTTGCGAGTGCTCCTTGGATTAGGGCAGTACACCCATTACGCAAATTGGATAGTCTTCTTCCAAACCATATGCAGGTGCCGACCGGTAGGGAATGAAAGAAAACCAATTAGCCTAACGATGGTGTACAGAAGGTATTAAGTAAAGACAAATAAAGGGATTAGTAAGAGGGCAAAGTAAATTGCGACTGCTATTCACAACCAAACCAAGTATTTCATTACCACTCCCATTTCACCTTTGTATTTCTCCAGAACACTCCGTATCACTACGAAGATCCACAGTTATTTGGATACTCCATCGTATGGTTATATACGAACTCGAAAGGAACTTGTTTCGGTTCGGGGATGGATTCTGGTTCCGGAGAAATAGGAATAAGGTTTATTCGGTTGTCTTTTATCTTCACCTTCTCTCTCATTGCGAGTGCTCCTAGGATTAGGATAGTACACCCATTATGCTTATTGGATAGTCTTCTTCCAAACCATAGGCTGGTGCCGAGTGGTAGGGAAGGAAGAAAACCATTTGGTCTAAAGGGGTGTACAGAAGGTAATGACTAAAGACATATAAAGGGATTTGGAGAGATGGCAAAGAAATATACGATTACAGTTGTGAATCTGATAATGGATGAGGCATTACTAGGAATACCCGGATACCCCTACGAAACATTTCAATGTTTCAGTTTCACTGTGTACTGTTAAAAGAAAATTGATTTCCCAATTAGCCCTTGCTCCAGGGTATGCATTTACCAGGTATGATTCTCACATCTGTATGGTTTTACAGATGATGAGTGGGAGTAAGTTATTGGGAATTAGGTGATCATCCTCATTATATCGGAATTCGTTGTAATTGGTGATATTTGAGGAAATCGCCTCGGCTGTTTGCCGGTCGACAAATATTTGGTTTTGAATATCCGTTGCTATGCACCAATTTCAAATTGATATATCTGTACGGCTATTTTTATAGAGTGAGATATACCTTTTTGAAATTATGTCCATGACATTTACCTATATCAGTGGATGGTTAGGTAAGGAGCATTAATACAGCGGTGTAATTCTTCTTAACCATAAGTACAGTTTTCAACCTACGACACACAGTGAGTGAGTCATTAGACTCAAGGGACTTATACAGAGTATTGTATGTTGTCCAGTATCCATTAGGACAGAGGGGTTGGTACTCGTACTAGATTCTATTTACTTGTGACTTCTCTGGGTCTTAGACATGTGTTTCGTAGAAACACAAGGTCCAAGTTTTGAGAAGTTATAGGTATAAGAATAGAGTAGAGAACCAGGTGTTGCAAGTATCAGGATTCTTCAAGGTGATCGAAGATGTAGATACTTGTGTATGGTGTTCAGTTGATAGTAATGATTGAGAGAACTTGCTTCTCTTTCAGGTTACTCATAATTAGAAGCACTCCTAAGTTGAGTAATGCTGATCGACCTCTTTCCATTTAGTTGACATGCACTGGAGACAGCTGTATAATTTGAATCTGGTTCAATTAAATCAGTGCTTCTGTTTCTGTATTGGATATAGAACAGTTCATATCTTAACGATGTTAAGGTATGGGGAGTTTTCCGGCTTATGCTTAAAACCAGACTCCGGATAATTCAAGGCACGTTTCTGTAATGGCTGTTTGTGGGTTGACCCGGGCCATGACGAGGGTTGACTTTCTACCATCTGGAAGATCAATAGTGATATTGTTCTAGACTCGCCACAGTTTTAATAAAAATGGATTTTTTCAGAAAACAGTAGTGGGAGTATGGTAGAACTAGAAGTGATTCCAGAACTGCAAACGATTACTGAAAATTTGATAAGAACCTAAAGATTCAATCTGGTTTGACATTCCATTGGCCACTCTGCAGATATGGTGGGTAACCTCAGGCACCCGAAAGGTACTCTGGTAGACTCAAGGACGGTGGCAGGGAGGTTCTTGTTTACCCAGACTTGCCATTGCTGTTGTTCCAGACTATGAGACCTGGCAGGAGGATGAGTATAGCGTCGTTCTGAACTAGCTTTAGAAGTGCACGTCTATATGACTCTGCCAGAGGGTTGTCGTAGTCAGTGGGAGCAGCAGAAGTATAGTGGACAAGTAGGTTATGTCTATTTATGGACTAAAGCAGATATAGCGGAGATAGATCATCTATTTCTGATGTCACAGTCATAGGTTTGACTTCATCAGAATAGGGGATGGATCTGTTAAGATGGTAGTAGGGTTTTATGTCATGGTATTTGGATGACATACACAGAGTAGGAAGTGAAATTCCTATACTACGATCGGTTATACTTTGGTTGTCACACAGTGGTTTCTCCACATGGAACTTGGATGTAATATCAATACATTCTGGTTACTGGATCTATGGTTTTAGATCTAGATTTGGGTAGTCTCCCAATCTGGGTACTTAGACAGCATTCTAAAGGTGTTTTAGAATGGATGACTCCTGGCACGGTAGTATACCTGCAGGTGATGGAGTCACCCTCTCTAAAAGTGTCTTACAAACTAAAGGGGAGAGGGATGTGCATGATTGACAGATCACTTGCTTAGGCAATTGAGTCAATCATGAGATGTCAAGTACCACACCAGATGTTGTTTTTGCACTAGCTGCAATAAGTTGATATTGATCCTATCCTGGAGAAACATTCGGAAGCAGTTTTAGAACATAAGTGGATGTTCTAGGGATATGATAACGACAACCTCATTCGGGAGACGGTTATCATTCCAGGCTTCCAAGGTGACCTGGACGGCAGACTGACTGTCAGAGTTATAGTTTTCCCTCTGACGAGGGGCAGTACTATGGACAGGTGGTCCAGGTGGATACTGAGGGAGGCATGGCGCAGGATACTGATTGGTTTCAGTTGACGATACAGTCTAAGAAGTTTGGATTTGGAGTTCATTTATGAACTAGGTCCCATCAGATATCCAAACACATTCTAAGACATGTATTGCTCATTTCGGGAGATGGTTTTCTCCGCGAACTTGAGATAAAGAGAGACATAGAAAGAAATATTAGAGCGGATCCACTCACAGAGGCCATTCCTCGAACGCATTAGTTTCGCAAGCTGGTTTTGTGAGACTGATTATTAGAGGAGTTGGGTGTTCGGTATCATATGGGCTGTGAGTATGCGACATCGCAATAATTAGCCTTGAGTGTAAGTGGGAGATTGTTGGAGATAGTGCCCTCAGAGCTAATTATTGGATCACAGGCACGTGAATACAATGATTGAGAGAGGACCTATTCCGTTAGAACCGTCTTACTCAAGATGATAGTATGCTATCTGGTTTATCTTTATCATCGTGTACTGTTTCAGGTGACCTTATATGCCACTATTGCACGTTGATAGAGCCCTTAGGATTCTTGCTTGACGGCCAGCAGTATGATGGCGATCATATACGTGGGAGCTGGGGTCTATAAGCACATCCTTAAAAGGTCCCTAGTCGTGGGAGTTTTCGAGACAGGGCATCGATACTCCAGAGTAGACTAGTGTATACAGTCGAGACCCCGACGAGGGGCGGTGGCCGGTCTCACAAGCCACTGGTGTCAGTTGGTTCACCTAAGATGTATACAGGTGCTCATTGGGTTATGAGTACACCGGACAGGACTCGCCGGGAACATGCTAGTTGGTCTTATACCTGACGTCAGATAGCAGTTCCCTGGTGACATGTGTACAGGTTAGTTCATCGACCTGAGATCGTCATTTGTCTCGTGTGAGTTCCCACTGTACTTTGATTACTACCCTACCACGGCTCAAAGGAGTCGTGCAAACAGGTTTTAGTTGGGTGCAGTCCCGAGCCACATGGAGGCAGTGAGCGGATCTGCAGGGGTTCGTCTCTTCCGGTATTGGGGGTGAGGTCTCGCTGTGTCTAGGAGAGCCATTACATGAAGTCCTTGGCCAAGGCAGGAGATTTACTGGTAGGTATTCCAGTAATATCTCAGGGTGTTCTGGGCTACACTCCGACACGACTTGTACCGCTTTTGGGGGTCTGACTTTTACCAACCCCCTAGGCCCGCCATGCGATGCTCATAGATGAACGGACCAGACTGTACGGATATTGTCACTGACAGGCTCAATAGGGTGTCAGGATGAGTTCGCTCATCGACGTCCCTTTTGGTCAATACCTGGTAGCCCGTTACGTATGGCTAATACCTCTGACGTGCTAGTGGTTAAATCCACAGCCAAAGTATTGACGAATCTTTAGAGTCCCCCACAGACAGTTTCTCAAGTTTCGGGCGAAACGCTGTAGAGTCCGTATGGAGATATGGCAGGGTTCGATCTTATACGTGTGGTATTGCACGGATCATGATCGGATGGATAATACTAGCGGGCTTTGGTTTAAGCCGGATCCTAGTATTGTACAGTATAGATTTTGTCTCTTTGTATTTGTATTCGGTCGGAATACAAATGCAGGTATGTATATACGGTCGTGGGGTTTTCCTGTAATTTATTACGGGATTAGTTTTTTGAAGTTGCCAGTTTGCATTCCGTTTCAGGCAGTTTTCCTTTCTTCCTTTCGTTGGCTGATAATTGATGGAGGGGTTAATTTGCATATTTGCAAATTAGCAATTGTGGAGGGTTTATTTGTAAATGAGGGATTATGATAAATCTAGCATCTTTTGATTCCATTCTTGGTCCACATGGCTTGCTTTAATGAGATTGGATTTGTATTTGAAATTGGTGTGACATATATACCTCTTTATCATCCATTTGCTTTTTAGATGATATGATGACTTTTCTTCTCTTGATTTTATTTGATCCATTTTTCTCTCATCACCATAGAAGGGGCTGACCACAATTTGGGTGTGTGGGGGGGGGATTCATTTTTGTGGGGAAAAATTGTTCATCTCATATTATGCTTGCTACATAAATTCATCAACCTTTCTCAAAAGTTCATTATTCTCCACCTCCATCATGCCAACTTCTCAACCCCAATGAGACAAATCTTTCTACACTTCATCTACAGTATTTTTGGTCACGTCGGCTCGCCAACTTCGTGCCCGAGTTGCCTCTTTCCAGAGGTGGGTGCCCGTAAAAGAACCCGGCGATGTGGTGCCCGTTCCGATGATGAGATGAAGACCGGAGATTCCGCGAGGAGATCGGAGTGGAGGCCGAAGACCGAAGGACACGGATCTCTCGGTATAGAATTCTACCCTTTCTCTTGTTAGCTAGCGTTAGGTTAATGGCCCGATCCGGGTTTTACAGTGCGCGGTAGTGCCGGTTTACAAGTTTTTTAAAAGTTTCGTTTCCGCATTTTGGCCTCGGATTAACGGCCGGGGCGCTGCCGTGCACTTACAACTAGGTCATATCAATGCGACCCGACTAGCTGAAGTTACATAAAAATGCATATTTAAATCAGTTTGAATTTACATCTTGTGAAACTTGCCAGTCATGTCACAAAGATAAGATGACCATAGCTCCGTTTAATGGAAACAGAGAAAGAGTTGGTGAACTCTTGGGATTGATACATGAAGATGTATGTAGGTCCCCAGTCTACACATGCCAGGTCTGGTTCTTTGTACTTCATTACATTCACTGACGATCTCTCAAGATTCGGACATATGTTCCTGTTGAAACACAAGTCTACACCTTTTGAGATATTCAATGAATATAAGTTAGAAGTAGAGAACCAAAACGGGTATAAGTATTATGTCCTTTGATGAGATCAGGGAGGAGAATACTTGAGCACGGAGTTCCTGGACTATTCTAAAGGAGAATCAGATTCTCTCTCAGCATTACTCCTCCGTATACACCACAGCACAATGGTGTATCGGGGCGGAGCAAACACACCCTATTAGATAAGGTGCGCTCTATGATGAGTACTACTGAGTAGCCTATTTCCTTTTAGGGAGTTATGCACTTGAGAAATTGCATACCTATTGAATGGCGTTCCAACCAAATCAGGGGCCTACCACTCCATATGCGATATGGTATGGGAAGAGCCCATCTCTTAAGCAAGTTAAGATTTGGGGTTGTCCGGCCTATGTCTAAAAGCAAAATCCGGACAAGTTCGAGGCAAGGTCAGTTCTATGGAAGTTTGTTGGATATCCCAAGCATTTGCAAGGGAATATCTTCTACCACACCAAGGAAAAAAATGTGTTTTGTTTCTCGGCATGCCACTTTTTTAGGAAAAGGAATTTATTTTAGGAACAAATTAGTGGTCATGAGGTAGAACTGGAAGGAGTTCCAGCTATACGAACTACAGCTGACGATTTGGTAGAACCGGAGGATTCAATAGCTCCCAACGAATCTCAGCCTCTCCGCTGATCTGGTAGGGTTCCTCACCCACCTGAGAGATACTTTGGTTTCTCTATGACAGTGGGAGCGAGGATTTCATCATGAGATGATGACCCAACTAGTTTCGAGCAGGCCATCAGGAGTGGGGACTCTATAAGAATGGCTGGATGCTAAGCGATCTGAGATGGAATCTATGTACACCAACGAAGTATGGTCTTTAGTTGCTATATCTAAAGGGTTATATCCCCATTAGGAGCAAGTATATCTTGAGAAGATTACTTGGTGTACATGGAAAAGTTGAGACTTTCAATGCTAGACCTGTTAAAGGTTTGCATCATCGACCAGGTGTGGCTTATGATGAAACCTTTTCTAAGTGCCTATGCTTAAGTCCATCCAGATCCTACTTGCCACTGCTACATACCATGACTATGATATCTGGTGGTTGGGTGTCATGACTGCTATTCTAAATGGTGATTTAGAAGGGAGCGTCTATAAGTACACAGCCAGGGGGCTTCGTAGACAGTGGGAGCAGCGGAAACATGTGCAAGTTGCTTTACAGGTTAAAGCAGGCATCGCGGAGTTGGAACATCTATTTTGATGTTGTAGTCAAAGAGTTTGACTTCATTAAAATGGTAAATGAACCTTGTATATACAAAAAGGAAGTAGGGAGTATGGTGGTGATCCTCGTATTGTACGTGGATGACATACTCTTGATAGGAAAGGAGTTTCCTATGCTACGCTCGATCAATCTCCTCTCACCTAGATCCAGGGTTTTGGATCTATGAGATAGATCTAAGTGGATGTTAGGATTCTCACTAGGTGTAGTGAGATGGTATCAATCGATCCTGGGGAGAATCACTGGATAGCTTCCAGGGTGGTAAGGTCGACTGAATGTCAGTCACATGCATTGTCTTTACCCTCAGTAAAGGGACGGTATGTTGGAAGAGTTCCAAGCTAGATACCATGACATACTAGACGATAAAGGCTTGATACATCGCTACCAAAGATGCTACCAAAGAGAAAGTCTGGGTGTATATTAGTTCATGAGATGAACTTCGTTCCTACCATTGTGTGACAATGGAGTTATGGCTTATGCCTACGAACCCCCGTCCCATCAGTGACCCAGACATATTCTAAGGCAGTATCACCTGATCATGGAGATGGTTGATCTCCTGGGGATCGAGGTTAGGAGAGTAGACTCAGAGGACACCATGGCAGATCCACTCACAAAGGCCTTTTCCCAGAGAGAGACTTTTATGGGATGGTTGAGTATGAGATACTACAACCACTGTTATCAGATGGCCCTAGTGCAAGTGGGAGATTGTTAGTTATATGTATGCCCTATAGGCCATTACTATACATGAGATGTATATTGTAGTGGATGCTTGGACATATATAGGGAGGACTTTCTTGCTCGACATGATAGTATGCTATCTAGTTACTCTTTACCTTAACGTGTACACTGATTGTCTCTCTGTTACATGTTGGTAAAGCCCTTAGGATGTCTACTTGACTACCTGGACTATGATGCAGATCATATTAGTGGGGATATGGTAGTCCATAAGTACATCCTTCAAGGTCCCTAGTCGTGGGTGTATCGAGACGGGGCATCGATATACCAGAGTAGACTAGCGTATTCCTTCTCGACCCATATAGTGTAGGTCCACATTACCCGTCCCCGGTTCTTTGGGGTTGTGGAAATAGTGAAAAACGATTTTCTACGGTGGGGGTAACATGGACTCAAAAACGGATTTTTGTTAAACTAACTATCTAACAACCTAACTAAGAGTTTTACCTACTCGGTTAGGGGGTTATACCTTAACTTGAACTCCTTCTCTTCGACTCTTTGTGGTGGTCGGATGGTTCTCTTCTCGTCGTCTCTTTGTGCCGAAGATGGATCCACCCGAAAGCTTCTACCTTTGGCTCCAACCTCAATCTAGAGGAAACTAGAACACTTGGCTTGCTAGACCTTGTATACTGGGATGAGTAGAGAAGTGTTTTGGGTTTTTATCTCCAAGGCAAATGATTCTCAACACATGAGAGGTTTTTTCCTTGAACTAGAGAAAGAGGGAGAGCAAGAGAAAAAGGAGAGCTTTTGCATGAGAGAGAATGCAAATGGTAGAATGAGAAAGACTTTTACAACCATCCTCTTCATAATCCAAAATAATCATAACAAATAATAATAATTGAGTATTATGTGATGGTTGTTATCATATCAAATGACAATATCATTTCATGCATTAAATGCAATGTGTGAACAAATAAGCAAGCAAAAGTCTTTGCCATGAAATGATAGCCATTGTAATGATGATGATCAACAAGTCCAACCTAGTCAACCGGTCAACAAAGTCAACAAGTCAACAAAGTCAACCTTTTAACCCAACCATGGCACAATAATATTTAATTAATATTATCATTAATCATATTTCTTATTCTCATTAGGGTTTAGCAAAAGTCAACAGTCAACAACCCTAATGAGAATCCTCTGCCTCTGTCTCGGTCAACCGTGCATACACACCCGCATCCGCGTTCCAAAGAACACGAATACAAACGAGATAAAACCAATCCCAAAACGTATACTAGGATCTGGCTTAACCTAAAGCCCGCTAGTAATAACTGCCCGGACACTAAACGTGCACAAGTGCACGGATGTGACCGAACCCTGTCGCAAAACCATGCGACCTCTACTCTTTTTGCATAAAGGCGAATAGCTCTCTGTGTGGGACTCTAAAGACTCGACACTACGCTGGCAGTGGGTTTAACCACAGACCGCAAGCGGCACTAGCTGTGCGTAACGGCCCCCAGGTAGATGCCGATAAGAAGACTGACGAGGTGAACTCATCCGAACTCCTACTGAGCCTGAATGTGACAATCTGCGTACAGTCCGGTCTGTTCGTCTGAGAATATCGCATGGCGGGCCTAGGGGGTGGTAAACGTCATTCCCCTAATAGCGGTACAAGTCGTGTCGGAGTGTAGCCCAGAACACCCTGAGACAACACTGGAAACCTACCTGTGTATCTCGCTTGCTCTGGCCAGGGACGACTATGTGTAATGGCTCTCCTAGACACAGCGTGATATCAACTCCCAATACCGGGAGAGACGAATCCTATCTAACCGTCACTGCCTCCAAGTGCTTCGGGACTGCACCCAACTACTACCTGTTTGCACGACTCCTTTGAGCCGTGGTAGGGTAGTAATCAAAGTAAAGTGGGAACACACTCGAGGCGAAGTGACAGTGTCAAGTCAGCGGACTAAGCTGTACTCATGTCACCTGAGAACTGATAACTGACGATAGGTATAGTACCAACCAACAGTTCCCGACGAGTCCTGTCCAGTGTACTCGTAACCTAACGAGCACCCGCATACTATCTCAAGTACGACGTACTGACAGCTGTGGGACAGACCGTCTCCCCTATTGGGATGAGAAGCGCATACGCTAGTCTACTCCGGAGTATCGATGCCTTGTCTCGATAGTCCTACGACTAGGGACCTGCATAAGGATGTGCTTGTGGATTACCCAGCCCCCACGAGTGTGACTGCCATCACAACGCTGGTAATCAAGCAAAGATCTTAAGGGCTCCACTAATGTGTATAGGAGATATGTTAAAAGAAACGCATGTACACACATTGAAGTAGAAACAAACCAAGTAGCATACTACTATTTTAAGCAAGATTGTCTATACAATGGTGAATATTCCAAGCTTCTATTAAGTAATATACAAACTAGTATGATACAGTAATGGCCTCTAGGGCATATACACTAACAATCTCCCACTTGCACTAAGGCCATGTACTGGCGTATCGAAGACCTATCATCTCGATCAGCCGCTCGAACTGAGTCTGGGGCAAGGCCTTCATGAATGGATCTGCAGTGTTATTTTCTGAAGCAACCCTCCGAACCTCTATCTCCTGGCGATCCACGATCTCCCTGATCAGGTGATACCGCCTCAAGATGTGTCTGGATTTCTGATGGGACCTGAGTTCCTTCGCTAAAGCTATAGCCCCGTTGTTGTCGTAATACAGTGGTATTGGATCAACAATGGACGGAACCACCTGAAGTTCCGTTAAGAACTTGCTCATCCAGACGGCTTCTTTTGCGGCATCAGCAGCAGCGATATATTCCGCTTCCATCGTCGAGTCAGCAACAGTTTCCTGTTTGGAACTCTTCCAACACACCGCCCCTCCATTGAGGGTAAAGATATAACCCGACATGGACTAGGAATCATCCTTGTCACTTTGGAAGCTGGAGTCAGCAAAGGCCTCGATCTGGAGGTCTTTTCCGCCATACACCAAGAACATCTCCTTAGTCCTTCTCAGGTACTTGAGAATGTTCTTTACCGCTATCCAATGCTTCTTCCCAGGGTTTGACTGATACCGGCTTACCACACTCAGTGCATAAGCTACATCTGGTCTGGTACACAACATCGCATACATTATAGAGCCTACCGCAGAAGCGTAGGGTATAATAGACATGCGATCCCTTTCCAAATCAGTCTTGGGAGACATCTCTTTGGAGAGGGTGATCCCGTGACAAGCCGGTAGATTACCGCGCTTGGAATCTTCCATACTGAATCTTTTCAGTATGGTGTCGATGTACCTGGACTGTGAAAGTCCTAATATCCTCTTGGATCTATCACGATGGATCCGGATCCCCAGAATGTAAGAGGCATCACCCAGGTCTTTCATGGAGAACATGTGTGACAAGAACCCTTTGACAGATTGTAGCATAGGAATGTCATTTCCTATCAAGAGAATGTCATCCACGTATAAAACGATGAATACGACAGTTCTTGCTTAAAATCTACTATAGATGCATGGTTCATCTGGACTTTTGATAAAGCCAAATTCTTTGACCGTCTCATCAAAACAGATGTTCCAACTCCACGATGCCTCCTTTAGTCCATAAATGGACTTAAGCAACTTGCACACCTTTTCGCTGCTCCCACTCTGAATGAAACCCTCTGGCTGGTCCATATAGACACACTCCTCTAAATTTCCATTTAGAAAAGTGGTCTTTACGTCCATTTGCCAAATCTCTTAATCGTGGAAGGCAGCAATGGCAAGAAGGATCCGATTGTATTTCAGCATAGCCACTAGAGAAAAGGTTTCGTCATAGTCCAAACCAGGTCTTTGACGAAAACCCTTTGCAACAAGTCTAGCCTTATAGGTCTCAACCTGTCCATCTACACCAATCTTCCTCTTGAAGATCCATTTGCATCCTACGGGTTTTACCCCGTCTGGAGCAACGTCCAAAGTCCATACTTTGTTGGTGTACATGGACTCCATTTCGGTCCGCATTGCATCCATCCATTTTACCGAGTCAACGCTCTGAATGGCCTGCTGGAAGCTAGTCGGCTCATCATAATCAATGATGCAATCCTCTCTATCCCCGTCTATGAGAAAACAGTAGTATCTCACGGGCGGATGAGACTGCCTACTACTCCTGCGGAGCGGCGCAGGAATGTCCAGTTCTTTCGAACTCTCTGGTTCTACTAAGCTTTCAGTAATAGTCTGTGGTTCTGGAATTTCTTCCAGTTCTATTGCGCTCCCACTTATTTCCTTTTCTAAGAACTGGTGTTCTAGAAAGTGGGCATTACGAGAAACAAAGACCTTTTGTTCCTCTGCGTAATAGAAAAGATACCCCCTGGAGTTCTTTGGGTATCCCACAAACTTGCACAGTACTGAGTGTGCCTCGAGTTTGTCTGCATGCTGCTTTTTGACAAAAGCTGGACATCCCCAGATCTTCAGATATTGAAAATAGGGTTTCTTCCCACTCCATATCTCATATGGTGTGGTAGGCACAGTCTTAGTTGGAACTCGGTTCAAAAGGTATGCAGCGGATTCTAGCGCATATCCCCAGAATGATCGTGGTAACTCAGCGTTACTCATCATGGAACGTACCATATCCAATAGGGTTCGGTTCCGTCTCTCTGATACACCGTTATGTTGCGGAGTGTACGGAGGAGTAAGCTGAGAGAGAATTCCATTCTCTTTTAAGTAATCCAGGAACTCGGCACTTAAGTATTCACCACCTCGATCAGATCTTAGTGTCTTGATACTTTTGCCTGTTTTTTTTTCTACTTCATTCTTATATTCCTTGAATTTTGCAAAGGCTTCAGATTTATGCTTCATTAAGAAGATATGTCCGAACCTTGAAAAATCATCCATAAAAGTAATGAAGTAAGAATAACCACTTCACGCATATGTAGACATTGGACCGCATACGTCACTATGTACGAGGCCCAAGAGCTCGCTCGCTCTTACTCCGTGTCCAGTGAACGGAGTCTTTGTCATCTTTCCTTTGAGACAGGATTGACAAGTTGCATATGAATGATATTCGAACGGATCCAAATATCCTTCTGTATGTTACTTCGTCAACCTTCTCTCATTGATGTGACCCAGTCTACAATGCCATAAGAAAGCGTGATTGATTTCTGGAGACTTTCTTTTGTGTGTATTCTGGACATTGAAAATCTGTGGTTGGTTTAATACGTATATACCATTGTTTAATGTACCCGACCCAATCAAAACTTGATTAAGGTGAATGTTCACAACATTACTTACAAATGCAAATTCATAACCTTCTTTAGATAATAAAGATACAGATATGATATTACAGGTTGCATTGGGTACAAAATAACAATCACGCAAAACCAAAACATGCCCATCTGACAATCCCAGGTGATAGTCCCCCACGGACTCAGCATCCATGCCAGCTCCGTTTGCAACTCTGAGGGTCATATCACCTGCCTTCAAAACCCTACACTTCTCAGTTCCTGCAAAGAATTATAGATATGAGATCCTGATCCGGTATCCAATACCCAGGATGTAGAGTTTATTGATAGACAATTTTCAATAACATACACACATGAAGCTGAAGCCGCAACTTGCTTCAGATCCTGGTTTCTGGCCTTCCAAGCCCTGCAATCATTTTTCCAGTGTCCACTCTTGTGACAGTAAAAGCATTCTTCCTTTCCCACAAGCTTTCCCGCTACCTTTGTTGCCTTTGTTTTTCCCTTCGTATCCACTTTACTAACATCGCCCCTTGGTTTGGCGGGGGATTTCTTCTTCTTTCCCTTGGCTTTCGCCTCGGACTTAGAAGAGGAAGATCCTCCTACAAACAAAGTGGATGTTTCCCTACCTTATGGTAGGGTGCCCTCTGCACTCCTCAGATTAGTGACTTCCTTCATCTTACTAACCCTTAGGACAACAACTCATAACTACTTATTACTAGTTCGTTTAAGAAAACTTCTAATTTTCTTAGTTTTCTTAAACTATTCCCATCTTTCATATATAATTTTTCACTTTCTATTCTTTTATTATCAAAGATTTTTTTTTAAAATTTTTTGAAAATGTTGTGCTTATGCAAAATATGATGCAAATTGATGCGTAAATAAGCACAAACCTCCCCCAAACTTGTTTTCAACAGTGTCCTCACTGTTGCTATCTGCTTGACCACAAAAACCTGTAAGCTTGGGAGGACATTATTAATGGGGGAAAGAATATATGAAAGTGAAAATCCTCCCCCAAACTTATTTTTGGCTCACAAATTTGAGGACAAAAGTTATGTTCAAGAGCCAAAAATATTCCCCCCCTCAAACATGAGTTAGACAATACAAAGCATTTTAAGCGGGGGTGAGTCATTTGGTCACAGTAAGACTTTACAAAGACCAAAAGTTAACACCAACCATTCAAAGATTTTATCAGTATAGCGTATAGGTTGGTGGAAGAATGTGTTGTATCGAATCAAGAAAAAATGGGGAAGGGATAAGAGGTGGTCGGGAAAGGGCTTGAAATTAGAGAAAAGAAAGAATGAGGATGAATGTGAATGATTAGAAAGAAAGAATGGTGACGGTTCAACCTTTATAGGTGGAGATTGATCAATCACAAAATCCGTATTGTTTAAAAATTCAAGTTCGTCAGCAAAAAGTTCATCAAAACTTTTATCAATGGTGTGATTGAACATTTTGCTGTCAAAGAGTTTTGTGCCAAAATTTATCCTACTTGATTCATAAAAAATCATTGAGGTAGAGGACTCGAAAAACTCATCTACCCCATTTTCAAAAATATCCAAATCAAGTTGAATTTCTGGTATTATTGAACTTGAATTAATAGATTGTGACTCATCAAAACTCACAGAAACTATAGGAACAGAAGAAGAACCGGAGAAAATGGAAGGTGAAATGGGTAAACGAATTGGTGTGTCGAGTGTCGCTGTACCAGATGTGGAAGATGGAGGCTGTATTTCTTCGGTCTGATCTTCGGGTATACCATTATTATCAACTTCAAGACGTATTTGGGGTTCGGGAAGAATTAAAGGCTCAAGATGATGACCACAAGGAAGTGAAAGGATCTGATGAATTGGTGGGACAAAATCATCCAAAATTTCGGGTTCATCAATCAATATATCCGCAACGTCAATCACCTCATTCAAGTGAAGGTTAAAATTCTCAAACACCTCATCAAAAGTATGGTTTTCAATCAGTTTTGGTTCAAGAGTGGAGGTGTAGAGATCACAAGGGTTGGGTATGGTTTCACTTGAAATGGACCCTTCACAGTCGGGTAAATCAAACACTACAAAGTCACACAACTTATCAGACATTCTATTTGGTGTACTTGATGAATCTATGAAACTAGAGTTGTGGATATCAGTTTGGAATGGGGAGGTTTGATTAGGAAGGGTGTACAGTTCTGTCTCACTACCCAAATTCTCATTTTGTCCTATGCCCGAATCATATACTGAAAATTTTTGGGCTGGTTTGAAATTATTTGCTTGCATCCACTCTGTCATTTGGTTCGACATTTCCAAAAAATTTTCTAATGTCTGCTCAAGACTAGACTTGGGTCGATAAGGGGTTTCAGGATAAGATTGAAATTCTTGTGGACGATTAAAACTCCCAAATGACTGATTAGACGAACTGTCTGGAGAAGGTGGAAAAGTCGGATTGGATTGATAGGAATAGAATGGTTGAGAAAATTGGGTAGGAGTAGGATCAATATTATGATAAGAAGAATATTGATATGGGTTTGTTGGTTGGCTATTTTCAATAGACATCTTATATCCCACAAACCGCCTATCAAACTCTTCTCTGGAAAGTGGTGGTGATGGTTTATATTGGTCCGGGTTGAAACTTTGGCCTCTAGACCCAGCTATGTGCTCAGCAATGGACATTCGTCTAGGGGCTTCCTCACTCTGGGTATGAACTGAAACAGGTGTAGGATTAGGATACGGTTGATAAGACCTAGACTGAAGTGGCCAACTGTTTCTTCCTGCTTGTTCTATATGATCTCTTAAGGACATGGAAGAGCCGGACGGTATACCGAAGGGATTACGAAAACAAGAGATATCTAGTTATGGACAGCAAAGCTCGGCAAGAGATCGTCTGTTTGGGTCACCCATTATAAGAAGAGATGAAGGGGGAAGGGTAAAAAGGGGAGAAAATAATTAGTTTGTTTTGAAAAATGACGGATTTAGACAAATCACACAAAAATGCACAAACAACCCTAGAACTATGGTTACCTAGGTCCAGTCTCTAGACCGCTCCTAGACTTCCAAAGGACAAGCCGCAGGATAAATCCTCGACCGCCTCTTTACTACTCTTGTAGCCAGGTAAGTGCCAGGTGAGTGGGAGGCTCCCCACTACAAAAGTAGTGGTCCTAATTATGTAACCACTCGCCTTAAACACACTTGCCTAGACACCACAAAAGTAATGCGGATAAGCGATAGATTACCCACGACCTTCCTCTGTCCTGATTGAGCGCGACAGTCCTTAGAGTCTGGTCTAGATATTTTTTAAATTAATGTAGGGTTGATGCAGATGCTCGGTTTGTGATTTGTGGGGCTTAGGAAGGGTGATGAAATCCCCACCTAATCTGGATTTTGGTCTTGCCCCTTAAAAATCCGTATTAAAATATGCAAAAACAAACCGCAAAACAAAACTTTGCAAAAAGATTTTTGAGCGGCGATATTTTGCAAAGAATCCTGAAGAAAAGATATTTTATTGGATTTCAGAGGAGAGAGAAGGAGGTTAGAATCGTACCAGAGAAGACTGAAGCCCTAGATCTCCTAACTGGCCGCGCTTCCGTCGCAAGAGGGAGAGATCAATTGATGAATTTTTTTCTGTGGCCTTCTCTACTTCTTTGGATCTCAATGAATGTATCCGTCTCCTGTTTCCTCAAGTCTGTGACTCCAGATTCCCTCGCAAAATTCACACAATAATCGTTAAATATACAATTTGCAGTTTTGTTTTATTTATGATATAGATCGTATAAGAATTCAACACAAATAGAAAGAATAAAAAATTACGCACGTATCCCCGGCAACGGCGCCATTTGATTGACACGAAAGAGTGTGTTTGTAGTGTAACCGCAATCAGAACGGTGTCGTGTGTAGCTAGACCGAGGTGAGTACGGGTCGTCCTCAGGGAAACGTTGAATCTTTTATTCTTATTTTAGATGTGTTGAAAAAGAGAGGAGGGATAAGAATGTTGAGGAATGGTTTCTAGATCTACGTTAAGCACTAATGCAAAATATAGATCTAGATTATTTATGGATGTAGTTAATATAAGAAGAGGGCTTGTAGGGTTCATTAGGATTTAGTAGTTATGGATGATTAATTAAAAATTACTTTTTTTATCCTTTAATATTTTTAAAACTAGAACGACGGTGATGCATGTAGATTAGGGTTTCTGGAGGGAAAAGGAATCCCACTCTTAACCCTTATCTCGACACGGAACTCTGTTCATATCTAGCCTTTACAAAAACAATCATTAATCTAATCTCTAATCGCGGTCGAGACTAACAATGAATTGGTAGCGCGCCCGATTAGGATGTTAATGATTCTTTTGATAAAGTTTATAAACTTTATAGGACTTAAAAAGAGTTTAGAGATGTTCATCATCCATTAGCCTACCCTAATCCTACGAACCCTAACAAGCGGAGAATTACTCGCGCATGTTGGGAGAAAAAGAGATGGAGAGAAAATGCAATAAACTACCTTTATTAATCAACAAGATCAAGTACACTTTGATTCCTTAGAAAATGATTACAAAAACCTAGTTTGCTTCTCGATCTCTTCTAAGGAGGTAGATGAACCGTTGATGATCAGCCTGGATGCGTGAGCCGTCTTGGACTTCGTGATCTCGTCGGCTTGATGATTTTTCCAAGAGGCTCTCGGTCTTTATTTATAGCCCCAAAGCCAGAACTTGTAGGGTTCCTAGGCACACACAAGAGGTTCCACAAGGCATCAACCATGCCAAACAAAAATTTTCCGGTGCCGAGAAACCCTAATATAGATCGTTAACAAGAAGTTAAGGCGAAAAACAAGCAAGTAAACAACTTTATTGCTAAGTGAAAAGGGACTACAACCTTTGTAGATCCGCTCCACCATTTCTTTAGCTCTGTGTTGATGTCCCTCCGCTGCGATCATCGGATCCTGGACTCTAGCGATGGTTTCGTCGGAGAAATGATCGGGTTAGGTCATTTACTTCGAGGCCGAAGATGATCTACGTCGGGGAGACTCAAACTCAAGCTATTCCTTCACTTGGTCAAAAACTTTGTGAAGAGAACACCCTATACTACATGGAAAGTAGTAGAGGATGAAGAAATAGGAAGTGGGTTCACTTTAGAATTGGATTTCTCACTCTTTTTAACATGGCACCATTGGAGCTCTCAAGCTTTTGTGAGCTTGATGAAGATGAAGAAGAAGAAAAGAATCATATGAATCAAAAGAATAATATGAATACTTATCCTTTTAATCATGGCACCATGGTTGAGTTAAGCCCTCATGCTTAACTCATGTAGAGATTTAACCATAGCATTAGGTTAAGAGTTGGGTTAGCTAATATCTTAAACAAATGACAAAGAGAGTTGACTTTGTCAATATTTATCAAGCTTCATGAAGCTTGATAACTTTGACCAAAGTCACACTCTTTTGTTATATGCTTAGGAAAATAGTAAACCCTAATCTAACCTTGATTTGGTTCAAGTCTCATACACACAACTTGTTTGTATCATCAAGCATGATACAAACATGTACACTTGCATATATCATATATAAACAATGTGCACATTCAAGTGAGAAAATCAATCTTAAGTGAACCAATACTAGTTAATGTAAAGTAATATATCAAATATATAATTATACATTAAATCATTAAATGAACACTTGATTTAACGATCCGGTCATATCGTATATAACCGACTAATATCAATAGTAACAACTTATCGAATCAACACTTGATCCGATAACCCGGCTATAACCGATCAATGTCACAAATCGCGAGAATAGAATACAGTATCACATACTGGTATTATTCTCGGTCCCGCACATATCTCATATGCGCTCCTATTTCGTTTCGCTTGAGCCAGGAAACCCCTGTGTAGGACTCTAAAGACTCGTCAATACGCCGGCAGCAGGTGATGATCAAATTAAACACCCACAAGCCGCAAGCGGTCTGCTAAACGTAACGGCCACCCGGGTATTGAGCGATCAGAAGATCAACGAGCAAGCCCGCTCACACTCCTGTGAATCCAACCAGTAACATACCGTACAGTCCGGTCTGTTCGTCTGATATGTCGCATATCTCGTCTAGGGGTGGTAAACGTCAAACCCCAATAACTCGATAAGTCATGTCGATATGAGCTCATAACGGGTCGAGAAACTACTGGTAACACTTACCAGTAAATCCCTAAAGCAGCCTTGGCCAAGGACTTCCTGTTATAGCCAATCGAGCACTGCGCAACATCAACTCCCTATACCGGGAGAGACGAAACCCCTCCTATCGCTCATTGCCTCCATGTGATTCGGGACTGTACCCAAAAGCCACCTTTTTGCACGCCCTCTTGGATGTGGTATTATGGAAATCAAAGCACAGTGGGAATCACACAAGACTCTATGACGATCTCGGGTCTACAGACTAACCTGTACCAGTGTCACCAGAGAACTGCCATCTGACGTAAGGTATAATACCATCTGGGAGTTCTCGGCGAGTCCATCCAGTGTACCCAGTCTCCACTGAGCACCCGTATATCATCTCTGATGTCAAACACCAATGGATATGGGATCATCCATCGCCCATCTATATGGGTCGAGAAGGTATACGCTAGTCTACTCTGGTATATCGATGCCCCGCCTCGATACACCCACGACTAGGGACTTTGAAGGGTGTACTTATGGACTACCACGTCCCCACTAGTATGATCCGCATCATAGTCCAGGTAGTCAAGTACACATCCTAAGGGCTTTACCAACATGTAACAGAGAGACAATCAGTGTAAACGTTAAGGTAAAGAGTAACCAGATAGCATACTATCATATCGAGCAAGAAAGTCATCCCTATATATGTCCAAGCATCCACTACAATATACATCCTAGGTATAGTAATGGCCTCTAGGGCATACATATAACTAACAATCTCCCACTTGCACTAGGGCCATCTGATAGCAGTGGTTGTAGTATCTCATACTCAACCATCCCATAAAAGTCTCTCTCTGGGAAAAGGCCTTTGTGAGTGGATCCGCCGTGTTGTCCTCTGAGTCTGCTCTCCTAACCTCGATCCCCTGGAGATCAACCATCTCCACGATCAGGTGATACTGCCTAAGAATATGTCTGGATCACTGATGGGACGGGCGTTCCTAGGCATAAGCCACAACTCCATTGTCATACAATGGGAGGAACGAAGTTCATCTCATGAACTAATATACACCCAGACTGCCTCTTTGGTAGCATCTTAAGTAGCGATGTATCCAGCCTTTATCGTCTAGTATGCCACGGTATCTAGCTTGGAACTCTTCCAACATACCGTCCCTTTACTGAGGGTAAAGACAATGCCTGCGACTAACATTCAGTCATCCTAATCACTCTGGAACCTTTCCCGTGATTCTCCCCAGGATCAACTGATACCTTCTCACTACAGCTAGGGAGGATCCTAACATCCAATTAGATCTATCTCATAGATCCAAAACCCAGGATTTAGTAGGTATCACTTTGATCCTATATGGAGAATCCTTGTGATAAGCGGAGATTGACCGAGCGTGGCATAGGAAACTTCTTCCCTATCAAGAGTATGCCATCCACGTACTGTACGAGGATCACCACCATACTCCCTACTACCTTTTTGTATATACAAGGTTCATCTACCATTTTGATGATGTCAAACTCTTTGACTACCACATCAAAACAGATGTTCTAACTCCGCGATGCCTGCTTTATCACATAAAACATTTTGCACATGTTTCCGCTGCTCCCACTGTCTACGAAGCCCTCTGGCTGTGTACTTATAGACGCTTTCTTCCAAATCATCATTTAGAAAAGCAGTCAAGACACCCAACCGCCAGATATCATAGTCATGGTATGTAGCCGTGGCAAGTAGGATCTGGATGGACTTAAGCATAGCCCCAGAAAAGGTTTCATCATTAGCCATAATTGGTCTATGATACGAACCTTTAACGAGTCTAGCTTTGAAAGTCTCAACTTTTCCATGTTCACCAAGTAATCTTCTCAAGATATACTTGCTCCTGATGGGGATTTAACCCTTCAGATAAAGCAACTAAAGTCCATACTTTGTTGGTGTATAAGGATTCCATCTCAGATCGCTAAGCATCCATCCATTCTTACAGAGTCCTACTCCTGATGGCCAGCCCGAAACTAGTTGGGTCATCATCTCATGATGCAATCCTTGCTCCCACTGTCATAGAGAAACCGAAGTATCTCTCAGGTGGGTGAGGAACCCTACTAGATCGGCGGAGAGGCTGAGGTTCGTTGGTTTCTATTGAATCCTTTGGTTCTACCAAATCATCAGCTGCAGTTTGTATAGCTGGAACTATTTCCAGTTCTACCTCATGCCCACTAATTTCTTCACAAGAAATTCCCTTTCACAAAGGTGGCATGCTGAGAGACAAAACATTTTTGTTCCTTGGTTAGGTAGAAGATATTCCCTTGCGAATGCTTGGGATATCCAACAAACTTCCACAGAACTGACTTTGCCTCGAGCTTGTCCGGAATATGCTTTTAGACATAGGTTGGACAACCACAAATCTTAACAAACTTAAGATATGGGCTCTTCCCTTTCCATATCTCATATGAAATGGTAGGCATCTGATTTGATCGGAACCCTGTTCAATAGGTATGCAACTTCATAAGTGCATAACTCCCTAAAAGGAAATAGGAAACTCAGTAGTACTCATCATAGAGCGCACCATATCATATAGGGTGTAATAGCTCCGCCCCGATACACCGACGTGCTGTGGTGTATACGGAGGAGTAATGCTGAGAGAGAATCTCATTCTCCTTTAGAATAATCCAGGAATTCCGTGCTCAAGTATTCTCCTCTTTGATCACATCAAAGGACATAATACTTATACCCGTATTTTGATTCTCTACTTCTAACTTATATTCTATGAATATCTCAAAAGGTTCGGACTTGTGTTTCAACAGGAACATATGTCTGAATCTTGAGAGATTATCAGAGAATGTAATGAAGTACAAAGAACCGGTCTTGGCATTTGTAGACAGGGGACCTTCATACATCAATATGTATCATCCCAAGAGTTCACTAACTCTTTCTCTGCTTCCAATAAACAGAGCTATGGTCATATTATCTCTGTGACATGACTGGCAAGTTTCAGAAGATGTAAATTCAAACTAATTTAAATATGCATCTATGTGTAACTTAGCTAGTCGGGTCGCATTGATATGACCTAGTCTACAATACCTCAAGAAGAATTCCTTCATATCTGAACTCTTTCTCTTGTGTGTATTCTATATACTAAGAACAGTAGTTTGATTTAGAACGTCAATGCTTTTAGATAACGTGCCTGAACCGATCAACTCTTGATTTAGGAAATGTTCAAAACATTATCCAACAATACAAAATTATATCCTTCTTTATCTAAATAAAGAGACTGATATGATTTTGTATATCAGGTTCGGTATCTAATAACATCTGTTCAGAATCAATGTATTCTGGTAATACATGGTGACAGTGACCAACAGACCTGGCTACAACACATGCACCGTTTTCTGTCTCATGAAACTTATCACCCATTCTCAGTTCTATACCTTTCTGTAGCCCATGTAACAAATTACATATGCGGGATCCTGATCTGGTATCACATACCTAGGACGTAAAGGATACTGAGAAACAGTTCTGTGTAACGAACACACCCGAAGATGATGCATCAACATGCACTTTCTTCGTTTGGGCGGCATGGGAATTCTGGTAATCCCCTAATTCCTGCTCTGTCTTATAACAATTATAAGTTGGAGCGGGAACAACGTTCTCCAGCTCAGTATAACAAGCGGGTTCGGTCAATATATCCGTTTTATTATCTTGATTAAGGCGTGATATGGTCGCTACCTGGAGAGAGAGAGAGAGAGAAGAAAACACTCTGCGTGCGCTCTTGCAAGATCATATTGGTTATTATTTTATCTAATCAGGATGGCTCCCACTGTTTTTATCAAATCTTCCTTCAAACCCTAAAAGGAAAGACTAGCCGGGATTAATTACACGCTACAAGTTCGCCAATCTTTCAGCCAGGCTAGTGTCGGTACTTTGAGGGAGGTTCCCCGTGCTTTTGCACGGACCTAATTAATGTAAACCTCGTTTTCCCAGAGGCGTAACCCCATTGACACCTTTCTAGACACCCACTTGATCGGCTAATTATAATGTGTAAAACTCTCCCAGGAGTAACAATTACTCGCAATGGGTATCGGGATCCAACTATCTCATAGAAGGTATGCAATCTCATTGCAAATTTCAACACTTGAAATTCCCGATAATATTTTGCCCTAAGCGATCTATGACCTTGACTGAGTCAATAAACCATAGACCGCAAGTAAAGTTCAACCCGTCATTTCCCGATTGAATTAAACCCACCCGCACGACCCTTGACTGAGTCAACAAGGCCGCACGACTACCCTAATCCAATCGCATCATATGCTTTGCAGATAAGCACTAATCAGCTACCGCACACTACGCCTTGACTAAGTCAACAAACGTAGCACGAATACTAACTATTACTTATCTGAAATGACGAAGGGCTGCGACAGGTTTTTAAGAAAACCCTTTGCGTAATGAACTTTATATCGTTGTAGAA
This sequence comes from Agapanthus africanus, assembly GCA_030015575.1. Classification (NCBI taxonomy): domain Eukaryota; kingdom Viridiplantae; phylum Streptophyta; class Magnoliopsida; order Asparagales; family Amaryllidaceae; genus Agapanthus; species Agapanthus africanus. Next base: position 248,852,235 of record JASDDO010000004.1, on the reverse strand, counting down.
CCAAATGATTTTAAATGGAGTGTTTTTGAGGCTATTCTAGTTTTGCTAAAGGGGTCACTCCCGGTGAAGGGATCGTCGGCCCTTTCCTCATCGAATAAGGTGCAGGATATATCATATATACCGCTGTGCAAAGCAAGAACTATAGGAGCAATCAAAAGACAAACCGAGGGTTGTAGCATCTGCCAGTTATTGCTAAAGGAGTCACTCTCGGTGAAGGGATCTCGGTCCTTTCCTTATCGAATAAGGTGCAGGATGTTCTACAAGGAACACCACGATGCAAAGCAAGAACTGTAGCTACCAGTTTTTGAAAATTCGATTCCACAACATCTTAGGTTTCTTTTCTTTCATTAATCACAATAATGAAGTCCCATCTTTTAAATCACCTGAACATCACAGAAAAATACGACGTACACTTATGCCATCCGCATTCGCCTCGATGTCCCCTCGTGCACCGTTAGGTTAGGTAACTAACGACAGAGCGGGGGTAGGGCTAGCGCGAGTGCAAAACATAAGTAACGTCTATATAATATATCATATATATCATATACAGTACCTATCATCACATATCAAATGATCACATCACAGATATCGCAGCAGAAGAAACATATGAAATATTGGATATACTAGGACGTCCGTGTTTTCAATACGAGCCAGTATAAAACACGGATTCCACGGTCGCGATGAATAGCCAAACCTACACCCCTAGACCCCTACGAGAGCAGCAAGCAACCCTACCAATTCTAGAGTTAGGAAACCCGGACTCGACTCCTCGAGTTGGTCTCCCACTGGACTCTAGAACCCGGTTACTTGTGCCCTCCTCCTTGGGTCTATCCTAGTGCGGAAAAGTAAATAATATATAAAAGGTGACATCTTCCGCAACCTGGAAGTGCCCTAATAAAAGAATATTACATACACCAAATTTTACATGAATGAAAATAAAAACTCTCATCTCACATAAAACCCCCCGGCTATTCAAGACGCGACGATCCAATATAACATATCCAGCAACACATAACATCACATATCATCAACGTAAGTAAATGTGCGCATCCCAATTGTCGTTGACATATAGCAACAAAACTGGCGATATCACATATTACACTTACGGCCACAGAAAAGAAAGTGTAAAACTACAACAGTTGGAATCCGCAACCTCTTTATACATCGCATGCCTAACCAAATGAATTCCTTAGACATCACATGCCTAACAATTATAAACCCCGCATTTTAGTCTCATTATCGAAAACACTTTTCAATATCAAGTCGGAAAATTCAACAAGATTCCCGGCATTTTGATCGAATGCTCGTCGCAAACTTTAGTAGGCAGCCACACCCCCGATGCCGTCGACGAAGTGCACTAAGGCGGAACACCGCTGCCGCGAGCACCCGAACGGATGCTTTCGGCGACGAGGTTCTCCTCCAGTCACTTGGTCGGGGCTATGGGGTGTGGCTGTCTATTAAGTTTACCCGGTGAGTATCCGCGTACGCTACGTGATTGCGACGGAAAGAAGATCACATCAAAATTCCGTGGCAACCGATCAAGTGGGACTAAAGTGCTATGTTTATAACATCCAAATCAGTTATCTCATAACTACTTGTGGATTCCAAATATTGTATCAAATTCCAGATAAATAGAAAATGTTAAACTTTCCGATCGAACAATCAAACACCCAAGTTTTCCCGAAACAGCTCAACACATGAAATAAGTTTAAAAACATCCACTTCATGCCACAGTACCAACGGTCCAGCCGTAGAAGGGTCAAGCCAACGCCTCACATGTGGCACGCCGTACTGCCCCAAACCCTAAGGTTCAAAGGGCAGTTCAAGACGGTCACATAATCGAGTTAAGGTTTGTTGTCTTCTAGAGGGTCTATCGCGTTACTTGCACTACTTAGAACGTCATTAAACTACGGAAAAATCCAACAATTGGAAATTTTCCGGTAGGGGAAAAATTGGGTATTGATATCCGGTCGAACTTTTTAACATGTTCTAAAATTATCCGGAAAAACACATAGACAAAGTTAAACAAACCGATCGAATCATTGAATCCCCAAAACAACCCGGAAAATTCAACTGTTGAATATAATTTAAAATTACCCAGAAAACACAGGAACCCATATAGGACATTACTGTGCAAAGCATGGACAAAGAAGCTACAGTGTGGCCGCGGAACCGCCGCGCAACCTAGGGTACGGCCGCGGTTCCGCGGCGGCTTGATGGAGTTGGGCCCACGTATTGCACAGTAATTCTTACAAAACCCTGCTGATTTTACTGCATATTTTTAATTCACAAAACTCTACAGTTCCAGAAAATGTACAGAGAGGGGTATTGGATTAGGGTTTCGGGTTCGATCGGGTTTCTAACATCGTCTACACTTCGCCTAAGGCTCTAGCTAGGCTCTGATACCACTGCAGGGTTCCTAGGCACACACAAGAGGTTCCACAAGGAATCAACCATGCCAAACAAAAATTTTCCGGTGCCGAGAAACCCTAATATAGATCGTTAACTAGAAGTTAAGGCGAAAAACAAGCAAGTAAACAACTTTATTGCTAAGTGAAAAGGGACTGCAACGTTTGTAGATCCGCTCCACCATTTCTTTAGCTCCGTGTTGATGTCCCTTCGCTGCGATCATCGGATCCTGGACTCTAGCGATGGTTTCGTCGGAGAAATGATTGGGCTAGGTCATTGACTTCGAGGCCGAAGATGATCTACGTCGGGGAGACTCAAACTCAAGCTATTCCTTCACTTGGTCAAAAACTTTATAAAGAGAACATCCTATACTACATGGCAAGTAGTAGAGGATGAAGAAATAGGAAGTGGGTTCACTTTAGAATTGGATTTCTCACTCTTTTTACCATGGCACCATTGGAGCTCTCAAGCTTTTGTGAGCTTGATGAAGATGAAGGAGAAGAAAAGAATCATATGAATCAAAAGAATAATATGAATACTTATCCTTTTAATCATGGCACCATGGTTGAGTTAAGCCCTCATGCTTAACTCATGTAGAGATTTAACCATAGCATTAGGTTAAGGGTTGGGTTAGCTAATATCTTAAACAAATGACAAAGAGAGTTGACTTTGTCAATGTTTATTAAGCTTCATGAAGCTTGATAACTTTGACCAAAGTCACACTCTTTTGTTATATGCTTAGGAAAATAGTAAACCCTAATCTAACCTTGATTTGGTTCAAGTCTCATACACACAACTTGTTTGTATCATCAAGCATGATACAAACATGTACACTTGCATATATCATATATAAACAATGTGCACATTCAAGTGAGAAAATCAATCTTAAGTGAACCAATACTAGTTAATGTAAAGTAATATATCAAATATATAATTATACATTAAATCATTAAATGAACACTTGATTTAACGATCCGGTCATATCGTATATAACCGACTAATATCAATAGTAACAACTTATCGAATCAACACTTGATCCGATAACCCGGCTATAACCGATCAATGTCACAAATCGCGAGAATAGAATACAGTATCACATACTGGTATTATTCTCGGTCCCGCACATATCTCATATGCGCTCCTATTTCGTTTCGCTTGAGCCAGGAAACCCCTGTGTAGAACTCTAAAGACTCGTCAATACGCCGGCAGCAGGTGATGATCATATCAAACACCCACAAGCCGCAAGCGGTCTGCTAAACGTAACGGCCACCCGGGTATTGAGCGATCAGAAGATCAACGAGCAAGCCCGCTCACACTCCTGTGAATCCAACCAGTAACACTACCATACAGTCCGGTCTGTTCGTCTGATATGTCGCATATGTCGTCTAGGGGTGGTACCCCAATAACTCAATAAGTCATGTCGATATGAGGCTCATAACGGGTCAAGAAACTACTGGTAACACTTACCAGTAAATCCCTAAAGCAGCCTTGGCCAAGGACTTCCTATTATAGCCAATCGAGCACTGCGCAACATCAACTCCCTATACCGGGAGAGACGAAACTCCTCCTATCGCTCATTGCTTCCATGTGATTCGGGACTGTACCCAAAAGCCACCTTTTTGCACGCCCTCTTGGACGTGGTATGATGGAAATCAAAGCACAGTGGGAATCACAGAAGACTCTATGACGATCTCGGGTCTACAGACTAACCTGTACCAGTGTCACCAGAGAACTGCCATCTGACGTAAGGTATAATACCATCTGGGAGTTCTCGGCGAGTCCATCCAGTGTACCCAGTCTCCACTGAGCACCCGTATATCATCTCTGATATCAAACACCAATGGATATGGGATCATCCATCGCCCATCTATATGGGTCGAGAAGGTATACGCTAGTCTACTCTGGTATATCGATGCCCCGTCTCGATACACCCACGACTAGGGACTTTGAAGGATGTACTTATGGACTACCACGTCCCCACTAGTAAGATCCGCATCATAGTCCAGGTAGTCAAGTACACATCCTAAGGGCTTTACCAACATGTAACAGAGAGACAATCAGTGTACACGTTAAGGTAAAGAGTAACCAGATAGCATACTATCATATCGAGCAAGAAAGTCATCCCAATATATGTCCAAGCATCCACTACAATATACATCCTATGTATAGTAATGGCCTCTAGGGCATACATATAACTAACAGAACTCTTGCTTCCAAATATGTAGGCTAACTATAAAGATCCACCCTAGAAAATTGCACTTTGTATCTCCTCAATATTGCCGCGGATCCGCGGCCCAAAGGGGGTATGGCCGCGGATCCGCGGCCATCTAATCTTGTCCATTGAATTTCTTTGTGTGGTTTCTCTTCTTGTGACATGTGTCTATCTCTGGTACCTTCAGAATTTGGAAATCTTCTCGTAGTTGCTGCCAGACTTGATTTCTTAATTTTGATTTCTTAATTAGGCAGGTTTGCTTTAACAACTTGATTTCCTTGATTTTAGACCTGAAAATTCTGCACAACAACTCAAATAATATTTGGTAGATTTTGTTCTACTACGATTTGGTCAATGATATTATTTGCATACATTTTCCTACCAAATGCTAATTATAATATATCAACACATGGAAAATAGTATTTTTACAGATAAACCCTCATATGTATGATATATTATAATAAAGACCTTTTTTAATATGGAAATGGTAGGAAAAATGTAATAACAAATGCGCATTTTTATCAACTGAACAGTGCCCTCTGCACTCCTCAACATATTGAGGAGCTCCGGAAGTTCAACCTCTTTTCCTTGCAAGTTGAAGTTCAGGATAAACTGGGCGTAAGTGGAAGGAAGGGACTGGAAAATCAAGTCCGTATAGAGCTCGTTCTCTAACGTGGTCCCAAGGTCCGTGAGCTCTTCAATGAAGCCAATCATCTTAAGCATGTGTTCCGCTACCGATGATCCGACGGCCAATCTCGTCGAAAACAACTTTTTCGAGACTTCGTATCTGGCGATACGGGATTGCTCTCCATACAGTTCTTTTGTATGAAGAAATATGGATTCCAGGTCCATATTCTCATGCCTCCTCTGATGTTCATTGTCCATAGAGGCAAGCACGAGGCACTTGGCCTTCGCGCAGTCGATCTCCCATGTCTTACGGATTTCTATATCCGCGACGCTGGAGGTGGGACCCGGGACAGGGGGAGCTTTGGTGGTAAGGAGATACCCCAACTTGTCGTAAGTGATTGCCATTTTGACATTCCTAAGCCAATCTTTGTAGTTTGGCCCTGTCAGTATGTTTTTATCTAGTAATAACTTAAGTCCGGTCATGACGATTGGTCGCTGCAATTAGGAGAGAGAGACGAAACACTCAGCATGATGCTCTTGCAAGTTTAGAGTGGCTTTTAGTTTGTCTAAACAGGATGGCTCCCACTGTCTCTCGAATCCCTCCTCAAACCATAAAGGAAGAATTAGTCGGGATCAATCTCACCGTACAATACTTGCTTAACCGTTCAGCCAGGCCAGTGTCGGTACTTCGAGGGAGGTTTTCCAACGCTTTCGCGAAGTTCCTTAATTTAAGAACCTCTTTTCCCTGGGGGCGTAGCCCCGCTAACACCTTTCTAGACACTTACTAGGTTTATAGCATTGATCGTTAAATGAGAAATTTCCTGAGGAGTAGCATATACTCACAGTAGGATCGGGATCAAAATATCATTGCGTGACAAAACTGAAGGAATCCAACCAGAATCATCACACTCCAAATGGTATGCAGCGCTAGCAAGTTTCAGTTTCTTTTGAAACTCCCGATGTGGATTTTTGTCCCATGCTCTTATGACCTTAGCGTAGGTCAAAATGTCATAAGTCACATGTCAAGTTCTACCCATCATTATCCAGGTTAATTTGAACCCACCCGTACCTACCCTTGACGTAGGCCAAAATGGCAGTACGACTGTCTCAAACCAATGCATTCTATCTATGCAACAGATAAATATCCGGCAGCTACCAATCACTATGCCTTGGCGTAGGTCAAAATACATAGCTTGAATACTCCGAATATTTAACTGAAATAATGGAGGGCTACGAATGGTTTTGGCGAAATCGTGATCGCAGTCAACTTGATATAATTGATGGAACGAGATAGCTTTTAAAAGGAGTGGCTTAAGCTCCGCGTTTAAAAGTTGTTTTTGAAAAGAAACCGAGTGGTTTTAAAAGTGTTCCAACGACTCAACTTTGGTTTATTTTCTTGCATTAATTTTAATGCGTCCCATCATTTAATCCTACCATTGCAGAAAACAACGAAAATATGACGTACGCTTATGCCATCCGCATTCGCCACGGGGCCCCGTCATTACCCGTTAGGTTACTTAACTAACGACATAGCGGGGGCTGGACTAGCGCGGATGCAAAACATAAACAACGCCTAAATAGATATCATATATAGATATATACATTCGTCAGATGCAATGATAGCCATTCCAGATCACAGATGAACACATTGGATATACTAGGAATCCGCATTCCGTACGAGCCTGTAACGAAAAGCGGATTACACGGCCGCGGTGAATAGTCAATACCCCACCCTAGACCCCTACGGGTGCGGCAAACTACCCGCCAAATACCCGAAGTGAAGCAACCTCCCTCAACAATGTGAGTAGGCCACTCGGCACTTCGAGGTACCCGGTAGTTTGTGCACCCCCTCCATGGGTCTATTCTAGGAGCAAAAACAGTAAAAGAAATTATACAATGACGGCTACAATCTCATCCCGGTTGTGCGGCCATATAAATAATATTACATCAATTACAAATTACATGAATTGAAAGATAAAGAAAAACTCTCATCTCACAACCCCCCGGCTATTCATCCGCGACAATCCAATGAATTCATATACAGATACCATCAACATTACAGATCACAGATATGTATAATCCCCACTAATCGACGTATAGCGATTAACAGACGTTCAATACATATATCACATCACAGATATATAACCCGTTAGCTTAAGTCCTTAGAAGTTCGATCAAAATACGGATTTTTAAACCCCAAAAACAAATTTTGCTTTCTGGAAAATCTGGCCAGAAAAATCATATTGTAAAAATCCCAAAACACCCTAAGACACACACTGCAGCAAAACAGATCCACAGCCGAGTCAATTCGGCCGCGGATCCGCGGCAAGAAGCTCTTCTTGCCGCGTTTCCGCGGTGGGTTGGTCGGCTCTGTGGATCGTTTTTCTGCAGTGTACACTAAAACGCCTGAGTCGATTTTTCAGATATGTTAAATCATTTTTAGAGCAGTAAAAAAATCGACAGAAAGTTTGTGTCTTGGGCATTTTTTGTGACTTTTTCTTCGATCGAACTTCTAGTTACTTTACTAACATGTTAGATAGTGTTTAACTAGGCCCTGATACCACTGTAAGTCCACGTTACCCGTCCCCGGTTCTTTGGGGTTGCGGAAATGGTGAAAAACGATTTTCTACGGTGGGGGTAACATGGACTCAAAAACGGATCTTTGTTAAACTAACTATCTAACAACCTAACTAAGAGTTTTACCTACTCGGTTAGGGGGTTATACCTTAATTTGAACTCCTTCTCTTCGACTCCTTGTGGTGGTCGGATGGTTCTCTCCTCGTCGTCTCCTTGTGCCGAAGATGGATCTACCCGAAAGCTTCTACTTTTGGCTCCAACCTCAATCTAGAGGAAACTAGAACACTTGGCTTGCTAGACCTTGTATACTAGGATGAGTAGAGAAGTGTTTTGGGTTTTTATCTGCAAGGCAAATGGTTCTCAACACATGAGAGGTTTTTGCCTTGAACTAGAGAAAGAGGGAGAGCAAGAGGAAGAGGAGAGCTTTTGCATGAGAGAGAATGCAAATGGTAGAATGAGAAAGACTTTTACAACCATCCTCTTCATAATCCAAAATAATCATAACAAATAATAATAATTGAGTATTATGTGATGGTTGTTATCATATCAAATGGCAATATTATTTCATGCATTACATGCAATGTGTGAACAAATAAGCAAGCAAAAGTCTTTGCCATGAAATAATAGCCATTGTAATGATGATGGTCAACAAGTCCAACCTAGTCAACCGGTCAACAAAGTCAACTAGTCAACAAAGTCAACCTTTCAACCCAACCATACACAATAATACTTAATTAATATTATCATTAATCATATTTCTTATTCTCATTAGGGTTTAGCAAAAGTCAACAGTCAACAACCCTAATGAGAATCCTCTGCCTCTGTCTCGGTCAACCGTGCATATACACCCGCATCCGCGTTCCGGGGAACACGAATACAAACAAGATAAAACCAATCCCAAAACGTATACTAGGATCTGGCTTAACCCAAAGCCCGCTAGTAATAACTGCCCGGACACTAAACGTGCACAAGTGCACGGATGTGACCGAACCCTGTCGCAAAACCATGCGACCTCTACTCTTTTTTCCTAAAGGCGAATAGCTCTCTGTGTGGGACTATAAAGATGCGACACTACGCTGGTAGTGGGTTTAACCACAGACCGCAAGTGGCACTAGCTGTGCGTAACGGGCCCCAGGTAGATGCCGATAAGAAGACTGACGAGGTGAACTCATCCGAACTCCTACTGAGCCTGAATGTGACAATCAGCGCACAGTACGGTCTGTTCGTCTGAGAATATCGCATGGCGGGCCTAGGGGGTGGTAAACGTCAGTCCCCTAATAGCGGTACAAGTCGTGTCGGAGTGTAGCTCAGAACACCCTGAGACAACACTGGAAACCTACCAGTGTATCTCGCTTGCCCTGGCCAGGGACGACTATGTGTAATGGCTCTCCTAGACTCAGCGCGATATCAACTCCCAATATCGGGAGAGACGAATCCTATCTAACCGTCACTGCCTCCAAGTGCTTTGGGACTGCACCCAACTACTACCTGTTTGCACGACTCCTTTGAGCCGTGGTAGGGTAGTAATCAAAGTACAGTGGGAACACACTCGAGGCGAAGTGACAGTGTCAAGTCTGTGGACTAAGCTGTACTCATGTCGCCTGGGAACTGATAAATGACGATAGGTATAGTACCAACCAACAGTTCCCGACGAGTCCTGTCCAGTGTACTCGTAACCTAACGAGCACCCACATACTATCTCAAGTACGACGTACCGACGGCTGTGGGACAGACCGTCTCCCCTGCTGGGATGAGAAGCGCATACGCTAGTCTACTCTGGAGTATCGATGCCCTGTCTCGATAGTCCTACGACTAGGGAACTGCATAAGGATGTGCTTGTGGATTACCCAGCCCCCACGAGTGTGACTGCCATCACAACGCTGGTAATCAAGCAAATATCCTAAGGGCTCCACTAATGTGTATAGGCGATATGTTAAAAGAAACACATGTACACACATTGAAGTAGAAACAAACCAAGTAGCATACTACTATTTTGAGCAAGATTGTCTATACAATGGTGAATATCCCAAGCTTCCATTAAGTAATATACAAACTAGTATGATACAGTAATGGCATCTAGGGCATATACACTAACATATAGATGGGCGATGGATGATCCCATATCCATTGGTGTTTGACATCAGAGATGATATACGGGTGCTCAGTGGAGACTGGGTACACTAGACGGACTCGCCGAGAACTCCCAGATGGTATTATATCTCACGTCAGATGGCAGTTCTCTGGTGACACTGGTACAGGTTAGTCTGTAGACCCGAGATCGCCATAGAGTCTTGTGTGATTCCCACTGTGCTTTGATTTCTACCTTACCACGTCCAAGAGGGCGTGCAAAACGGTGGTTTTTGGGTACAGTCCTGAGTCACATGGAGGCAATGAGCGATAGGAGGGGTTTCGTCTCTCCCGGTATTGGGGGTTGATGTTGCGCTGTGCTCGATTGGCCATAGCAGGCTGGTTTAGAGATTTACTGGTAAGTGTTACCAGTAGTTTCTCGACCCGTTATGAGCCTCATATCGGCATGACTTATCGGTTATTGGGGTCTGACGTTTACCACCCCTAGACTTGATATGCGACATATCAGACGAGGAGACTGGAATGTATGGTAGTGTCACTGTCAGGCTTTTGCACAAGGTGGAGCGAGCTTGCTTGCTGATCTTATGATCGCTCAATACCCGGGTAGCCGTTATGGCTAGCTAGTACCGCTGACAGCTTGTGGGTGCTTGATATGATCATCACCTACTGCCGGCGTATTGATGAGTCTTTAGAGTCCTACATAGAGGTTTTACTGGTTCAGGCAAAACGAAATAGGAGCGCATATGTGATATGTGCGGGACCGAGAATAATGCGTGTATATGATACCGTATTCTATTCTCGCGACTTTTGTATTGGTCAGTTATATATGATGTAGCCGGGTTATCGAATCAAGTGTTGATTCGATAAGTTAGTACATTTAGTGTTAGTCGGTTATATGAGATATCGCCGGATTATTAAATCAAATGTTGATTTAATAATTTAGTGTATAATTGTATATTTGATATACTAATTTACATTAACTAACATTGGCTCACTTAAGCATTCTTTTCTCGCGACTTTTGTATTTCGATTTCATTTAGATGTAAAATTGTTTACATATGTTTCCATATTAATTTCTAGTTATCGATTCTAGTTTAGAGTTCCTTGAAACGACAAAAAAAATTGAAAATTGCATGGACGATGCCTCCCGAAACCTTGTTGCCGTCGATGGGAACCCTACATTTTGTGCACTAGGTGCACAGTGTGTTATCTTGTGGGCGTTATCCTTGCGTTTCATTATCTTTGTGTTGGCATAGGATATTTAGCCTTATGTGTTGTGTTTGTGAAATTTTAGGATCGCCAGCGGGGACTTCGGACGCTGCGAAGAATTGGAAGTAGGTGGTCGGATTTTCTTAGCTCGAGATCATTCTGTGAGTAGATTTAACATCTACGGGGAAATCGCCCGTATGGCGTTATGCGTCAGGGCTGGATATGATATTATAGCTGTATGTTATTCGCATATGAGTTGATTGCGCATGAGCGTCGTTGCATATTATTACCTGTTGTGCCTTGACTTGTACCTATTGGACACAACACTATTACTGACGGTTCATGTTGCACGAGCACTAATTTGTATGCTACACACACACCATCGGTAATTACCATGACACGCACCACCCATATACATACGTGATATTGTATTTGGATAGGGATAATTGAGATAGTGACTCTTATTCCATTGTGCATATGAGGTACAGCTGACACATATACATACGTAATATTGTATTGGATAGGGATAATTGAGGTAGTGATTTTTATTCCATTTCACGTATACCTTGCTATAGCTACATGTACATCCTGCATACATACTGACATGTACACTTACATACCTTGTTACAACTACCTGTATATCATGCAAACATACTTACATGTATATCCACATACACTGCTATAGCTGCATATACCCCTAAGTGGTTTTGTATTGTCATTTGATATTGAGACGTTGATTATTGTGCTATTGCGCTTATGAAATGCATCATACATACTTGCTTACATGTAGATACTCATATCTTGCTATAGTTATATATACACCTCATATGATGCTGCACTTGATTTCGGAGGATATGGAAACCGCATGATATATTTTAAAGCTGGATTCATTTAAAAGAGCGGTTTTCCTTTAATGCTCATATTGCTGTTTTATGTTGCATATATCAGTTTTCATGGATTTACGCATTGAGATATGGATTTCATGTGATTTATGGATTTGAGAACCGTGGGGGTATTTCAAGAAATTTTATGTATTATTTGAAAACCCGGTTTCTCGTGATATGATATTTCAGTGCGCCCACCATGAGTTTTCTCGGTTCTGAGACTTGTGTTAGAAAACACGATGTGAGGAGTGGATGAGACCGTGTTGCGGGTTCATGGTGGACCCGGTATGGTACCCTGAGGCAAGAAAGGTATGTCGATGGATTAGCCGATGAGCCTGGCGGGGAGGTGCACTTCCTACCAGTGACAGTATTTGGACTCGGCGGTTATCTGGAGGATATCGACCAGAGTCATGAGATGGATTTAGGCTGACCTGTTCTACCGGAGCCCGCGGGCAGATCCCGCAGACGGAGCCTATTATACGAGGATTTACGTGTCGATGCTGGACACGAGTATTTCATGATATTTCGGGTGTCGATGTTGGACACTCAGGTTCATGAGATGTACAGATATGAGGGCCGGTTTTGGTGATGGCGCCTGAGGATTTTGGGATCTGGGGTGTCATTGATGGACAACAGGGTTTTTCCATGCTGATGATTTGTGCATGAGGTTTATTATTTATCCCCCACTCAGGATTTATTTGATATGCATTTGATTCATGTATATCTAGTACCCTGGTGGTGTACCTTGATCATGATTGTTGCATATCCATATTGCTATACTTATGCTATCAGACTGCATGTGATAGATTATTGTTGTTCGTGCATACTTGCGATTTTCATTATGATGTTATTTACTATTCACGAGTTATAAACTCACCCCCGTTGTGCTACAGTGTTTTGCAGGACTTACCCTCAGAGTAGTCGCGGCAGGACTTCTTGTTATCTCTAGTTTTGCGGATACCGCTACGGTTGGCTGTGAGGCCTTTGCTTTTAGGTGTGTTCGCGGTTATCCGATTTTTTTGTACATTGTATATCTTTTGTTGGATCTAGTACTCTCCATCTACCACTTCATGTATTTGATTTAGAGACGAGTTGTGTGGATCGATGTTGTATTATTTTGTGACTTTGGGTACTGTGCTCTTGGGAGCCGGTCTTGTTGTAAAGTTTTACTTTCTTATGCCGTTTTCATTATATTTCTTCGCTACGGCGTCGTATATATGCTTGTGGTGGTTGTCTCCACCGTTGGGCGTGATTTGCTCCCGTTTGGGATGCTTTATTTATATTCTATGTTGTGCCCGTTTTCGGGGCTAGTTTTTACAAAGGAGGTGCTGCCGAAATTTTTAAGAAAGTAAACTTAAGTTCAAAGATTTTTACTTGAGGTTTCCAAAGATTTTTAACTATATTTTCTCCACTTATCCATTTTTGGGTGGTTTAGATTTCTGGGTTTCGGCTTACTTAACTTGCGTACGCCTGTTGACGTTACGTGGTTTAAGTGCGGGTCACGTGCCTAAATTTGGGTCATGACAAAGTTGGTATCAGAGCGCTAGGTTTTACCTTTCGGAGTGTAGGATGACCTTGGTATGATGGAGTAGGTAGTTTAAGTAGAGTGGCGTAGAGTGTGTATGTTCCGCGGCATACTTACGGCACGGTACTCCGCCTAAGTGACCTTAGGACTTATTGCTTGAAATTCATTCCGTGATTACATACATCCTTGTGATTCGATTTTGGTGTTCTTATCGAATCCTGTTTCTATTTCCAGCCTTTATGCCGCCGAAGACTACGAGGGCACAGAGAGCGGCCGCGAGGGCCGAGGTCAGAGTTGACTCGTCTGAGACGAGGACTGACCCGGGCGGTATGCCTGTTGTACCGGAGCAGATTGCTATGCTAGGGCCGGTATGCAGGATTTGCGCCAGATGATGGGGTCGTTAGTTGAAGCCATTCGAGCGCAGAGACAGGAGGTTGTTCCACCTGTTGTGGGGACCGTGATGGTGCCTACTATTCCGGCAGTCGCAACTACAGCTGCGGAGGTTATCACCGTATCCCTGTCAGAGTTCATGAGGCCGAGGCCTCCGGTTTTCACTGGCACTGATGCAGCTAAGGATCCGTAGCCGTTTATCGACTGGATGGCCAGGATATGTCGTTCGCTGAGATACTTGCTATACGTCTGTGGACTGCTGCGAGAAGACAGTTAGGTTTTGTTTTCCCGGCGAGTCAGTGTTTGTTGTATAGAAGGACCGTGGTGCCGCCCCTCACAGTTTGATTTCTGTCCTTTGCTCTAGTCGGCTTTTGAGGAGAGGATGTCGGGGATTCTTGGCTTTCATTCATGATACTGGAGCCACAGTAGAGTCGTTGGACCGGGTTCCTACCGTGCGAGAGTTTCCCGACGTTTTTCCCGATGAGTTACCTGGGTTGCCGCTAGAGCGCAATATTGAGTTTTGCATTGATCTGATTCCCGGCGCGGGTCCTATTTCTATACCGCCTTATCGGATGGCTCCGGCAAAGCTTAGAGAGCTTAAAGATCAATTGCAAGAGTTGCTTGATACGGGACTTGTGCGTCCGAGTGTTTCGTCGTGGGGAGCTCCTGTTCTGTTCGTCAAGAAAAAAGGATGGCAGTTTGAGGTTGTGTATGGATTATCGTCAATTGAACCGAGTTACAGTGTGGAATATGTATCCTTTACCTCGCATTGACGATTTGTTTGATCAGCTTCAGGGTGCGAAACATTTTTCTAAGATTGATTTGCGTTCGGGTTATCATCATTTGCGGGTTCGGAATGATGACATTCCGAAGACTGCTTTTCGTACGCGCTACGGGCATTATGAGTTTTTGGTGATGTTGTTCGGACTCACCAATGAACGAGCATCGTTCATGGATCGGATGAACCGGATTTTCAGGCCTTTCCTCGACCAGTTTATTATTGATGACATTCTGGTCTACTCTAGGAGTCAAGAAGAGCATGAGCAGCACTTGAGAATTGCTTTGCAGACATTGAGAGAGCACCAGCTGTATGCTAAATTCTCTAAGTGCGCGTTTTGGCTTTATAGAGTTGACTTCCTGGGTCATGTGGTGACTGGAGATGGTATTCTTGTGGACCCGAAGAAGATCGAGGCTGTGCTGCTTTGGCCCAGACCTGTATCTGTGACTGAGGTCCGCAGCTTTTTGGGCTTAACTGGTTATTATCGTCGTTTCGTGCAGGATTTTTGGAGTATCGCTGCACCGCTGACCGGACTGACCTCGAATTGGGTTCCTTTTCTTTGGACTGATGCGTGAGAGCAGAGTTTCCAGCAGTTGAAGACTCGGTTGACGACGACACCAGTTCTATCTTTGCTTTCTGGATCGGGCGGCTATGTTGTTTACTGTGATGCTTCTCGAGTGGGGCTCGATTGTGTATTGATGCGGCATGATAGAGTTATCGCTTCAGCTGAAGAAGCACGAGCAGAATTACCCCACTCACGATCTTGAGATGGCCGCGGTGGTCTTTGCGTTGAAGATTTGGAGACACTGCTTGTACGGGGAGTCGTGCCAGATTTTCAGGGACCACAAGAGCTTGAAGTACATCTTCCAGCAGCGGGATCTGAATCTGAGACAGTGCCGTTGGATGGAGCTTATGAAGGATTATAATTGTGAGATCCTTTATCACCCGGGCAAGGCGAATGTGGTAGCTGATGCTTTGAGTCGTAAGCCCCGGGGTAGCTTGTCCCAGTTGAGCGCAGTTCAGCGACAGTCTTCTGCAGATTGGCAGATCTTGTGCGATGGTAGAGTACTGTTTGAGTTCACTTCCACTGGGGGACAGCTTGCTCATGCCCGCGCCCGTCCATTACTTTTTGATCGTATCAGTGAGGCGCAGCCCAGTAATGCCCGTTTGTCTGAGATTCTTGAGCTTGTTCGGCAGGGTACGGTTTCGGAGTTCATGATTGATGACCAGGGTGTGCTACGATGCGTGACTTGCTTGTGTGTACCAGATGTTGATGGGTTGAGACGTGAGATCCTAGAGCAGGCACATCAGTCAGCATTTAGCGTTCATCCAGGTTCCACCAAGATGTACCGTGACTTGAGAGACTTTTACCGGAGGGAAGGGATGAAGCGCGATATTTCGGATTTCGTTTCGAGGTGCCTGACTTGTCAGCAAGTCAAGGCTGAGCATCAGAGGCCGGATGGTGAGTTGCAGCCTTTACCCATTCCAGAGTGGAAATGGGAGCAGATTTCCATGGACTTCGTTGTGGGTCTACCCAGGACCAATCGAGGGTATGACTCCATTTGGGTGATTGTCGACCGGTTGACGAAAGCGTCTCACTTCCTTCCGGTGAAGACCACTTTCGGTTATGCTCAGTATGCTCAGTTGTATATAGATGAGATTGTACATTTGCACGGCGTTCCCACATGCATCGTATCCGACAGGGGCACCTAGTTTACTAGCCGTCTTTGGCAGAAGCTTCAGGAAGCTTTGGGTACCCGGTTGAGTTTTAGCACCGCTTTTCATCCACAGACCGATGGTTAGTCGGAGCGGACTATATAGACTCTGGAGGATATGCTTCGTGAGTGTGTGCTTGATTTTGGTAGCAGTTGGGATTGTCACTTGCCGTTGATTGAATTCTCCTACAATAACAGTTATCCGGAGACGATTCAGATGGCGCCTTTTGAGGCTTTGTATGGTAGGAAGTGCCGATCGCCAGTCTGTTGGACTGAACTCAGCGAGAGTAGGGTTTTGGGATCCCAGCTAGTTCAGGAGACTATGGAGAAGATCCAGCAGATTCAGGACAGGATGAGAGCAGCCTAGTGCGGACAGAAGTCTTATGCCGACCGTCGTCGTCGCGGACTTGAGTTCGCAGTGGCGGATCATGTATTCCTGCGGATTTCTCCGATGAAGGGCGTTATGAGATTTGGGAAAAAGGGAAAGCTCAGTCCCAGATTTGTAGGTCCTTTCGAGATCCTTGAGCGAGTTGGTGCCGTTGCCTATCGTTTGGCACTTCCGCCCAGTTTTCCGGATGTTCACCCCGTTTTCCATGTGTCGATACTTTGTAGATACCTTCATGATCCTTCTCACATGATTCAGCACTAGATCGTTCAGCTTGAGCGCGATCTTTCGTTCACCGAGCAGCCGGTAGTTATATTGGATCGGCAGGTGAAGAAACTTCAGTCAAAGATCATGCCATCTGTGAAGGTTCTTTGGCGTAGCCCTACTAGTGAAGAGATCACTTGGGAGGTCGAGGGCGAGATGCGGAAGAAATTCCCTCATCTCTTCGAAGGTACGTGTAGTTTTTTTTTTTAATTCGGGGGCC
This sequence comes from Agapanthus africanus, assembly GCA_030015575.1. Lineage (NCBI taxonomy): Eukaryota > Viridiplantae > Streptophyta > Magnoliopsida > Asparagales > Amaryllidaceae > Agapanthus > Agapanthus africanus. The sequence continues at coordinate 248,834,952 of JASDDO010000004.1, read as the reverse complement.
GAATTTTTTTAAGGGGGGAAGATTGTAACGTTTTAGGAAAAAAAAATCGTTATGCGGATTTTTCCGTTAATAGGTATATTAGTCGGTGTTTTCCATAAAAACCCGGAATGTGATCAATTTTCAGTATAGACTTGACTGCACCTACTTTAACTAGAATATTGCTAGTTTGCGGTTTTTAGTGGTCACTTGAAAAATTTGGTTCACTTAAATATTTTTTCCCTAATTAAAATATTATTATAAGCTATTAATTATGCACTTAATTAGTGGTAATTACAATTTTGGTTTGGGTTAATTATTTCTAAAGTGAACTTATGCTAATTTAATCACTAGATTAAGCTTAATCCTTCTCTGCAAAATATCTAGATATTTGTGAATTAAAAAAAATTTAAATGAAAAGAGAAGAGGTGGCATAAGATATTTTGTAACGTTTTGAAAATCGTTTAGGTGAAATTTCGGATAATCGGTAAAATAACTGGTGTTTTCCGAAAAAATCAAAATACAATTATTTTTCAACATAGACTTAAATATACATATTCTAGCTATGTAATTGCTAGTATTTGATTTTTAATTGGCCACTTTTAAATTTCTGGTTTACATAAAAAATTTCCGAAATTAATTATTTTTAATATTATTTTAAGCCTTCATTAATACATTTAATTAGTGATAATTACAAATTGGAATGGGTTAATACAAGTTTTGTATATCATGACACATTAAACCAAAGTGTAACATGTTGTTTTTGAAATGAAAGAAATTGGGCAAGATGGTTTAGAAAATGTAAAAGAAAAAAGCTTAAATTGTGAATTAAATTAAAGTAATTGAGGTATGGGGGTATTTCCTTCACTTGGAACTTGCTACACACACACCCATACTCACACCCCCCCAGTTTTTCCTCCCCATTTTCAGCAGCCCTTCCCCATTGTTTTCCCCCACTTCTTTTGATAAAAGAAAAGGAAATTGGAAAAAGAAAAGAGAATGAAAGAAGTATGGGTGTTATTATATTGAGGTATGGGTATTGCCTTGACTTTATTTTCCCCACCTCACTCTCTCTCCTCTCTTCTCTAGCAAGCTGGCCGAGCCCTCCCCCAAGCAGCCCCCCAATTTCTTGACCTCATTTTCACTTCAAAACCCTCAAAAATTCTTCAAAAATCGACACAAAAACCTCACAAATCCCAAATCAAGCATTTACCCATTATTTCTTTGCCCTAGCTAACATGAATCATGGAGCAAGGAAGCTTTTGGAGGCAAGTTGTATGTTAGATCCACAAATCTTGAGGTATAAATCTTATCCAAATGGTTAATTTGTTGGTATTTTGCTTAAAACTAAAGTAGTTAAATATTAATTGGGTTCTAATTTCAAGTTGAGAATTTAAAGTGAGGGTTTGGAATTTCAAGAATTGGGTTTCGATCAAAATAAGGGTTTTGATCATTTGATTGTGGTTGTGAGATATAGTTTAACACATCAAAGCATGTAAAACCTAATCTAGTTGCTAGTTTGCAAATTTTTAATTTAAATTTATACTAATTAAGCTATTTAGCAAACTAGGTTTTAGAATTAAGTCAAATATGTAAGATTAAAATATGGTTAGGGTTTTCATCACATCATTAACATTATAATTTGTAGTTTAACACCTTAGGTCTTGCAAAACCTAGCCTAGTTGTTGAATTGTGTATTGTTACTTTAAAATTTATAAGATTTTGCAAACTAGAATTTTGTGTTAAAGAAAATTAGCGAGATTAAAATATAGTTATAATTTGTGTGACTTAGTTAAGATATTTTGTGGATATTGTGGCCACTAGTTTGGTTTAAACATCTAGTTTGTTACTAAAACGGTTAGTTGATGCTTACTTGATTTTTGGATTTTAATCGATATTAAATTAAGTTTAAGGTTTTGTTTATATACACCCTATTTCATATAATAATTAGTGAGTTGTGAAACACTACGATTGGTACGTTTGGGTTTTATCTCGATCAATTGGCATCTGTACGCCGATGTCGAGAGTTAATTGGTTCTTTTGCATGAGCGGGTCATAGGTTTTAACCTATGTACGATCCGTGTACCGTTTTGATATTCGTGCATGATTTCTATTTACGATGCTATATTTGTACATATGTAGGTACCCTCGCGTGAACTTCGGGATGACAAGGACGAGTGTGGCGTCATCGACTTCGGCAAACAAAAATCAAAATGAGTAGATTATATCTACGGGGGAAGTTGGGTGGATGGCGTATAGCACCCCCGCAGTTTCGTAGTATAGAACGCGATTGCGTTATGATATTATACACACACACACACACACACACACACTTATGTGTTATGAGATGTGTATACCTAGTAAGAAATGCTTAGATAACTTTGGGTTAGTGTTAGCGTATTCGTAAAATAGTGATTTAGTTAGTTCTTAGTCGCGAACCCTAGAGTAGTGAATTGCACACACGCACACACTCATCCATACATTTTATTTTACTTATGGGTATATGGGGATATGTATGTATGTATACACACACACACACAGGTATGGGACTAGTACGTATATATATATATATATATATATATATATATATATATATATATATATATATATATATATATATATATATATATACGTATACATATATATGGATAATGAGGATAGTATATGATATTTGGAGATGAGTCGATGAGATTGGGCATGGTGCCACGAGATTGGTGATATGTTTTGGTTCGTATTATGAGATACGATATGATATTATAGCGGATCTTTAGGCGATGTGTTTTCAGACACACGCATATATATTATTGATGGTATCAGTATGTACTAGACGTAGATCAGTACCCAGCTCATGATATATGATGATAATGATAAGTGGAATAATGAGATAGATGTGATATTGACCCGTACCCTGATTTGGGATGCCGTACGATAGATTTACCGTACGAGATATAATTATGATGATTGATCCGCACTCTTGCTCGAGGATATCATATGATATATATATTGTATCGTACGTGATATTATTGAGGCGAGATCACTGATTATTATGTATATATAGATCGACTCAGATTTAGGTGGATTTCCTTACCCTTCCGACTAGTCTGTTAGTTTAGTTCTGTAGTTACTTAGTAGATGTTAGACTGAGCACGAGCCATACATATTTCCAAAACTAATGAATCGCGAGTATTTTAAAGACATGCCCTATTTTCTAAACACCACGATTCGTGCGATTTCAAATATAAAAAACTGTATGACTCGTATATACGAATGTATATTTCATTATTGCTGCATTTACTATTCATTGCCATTTATTCTGCTGTTCTCATTGCATTGCATGCTTATATATATTTTTGTGAGAAATGATGAAACTTGTTGTTAGGACACCCGCACCATTACCGATGATGCGTATGCTCCACGTACACTTGCTTGCCGGCTCACACACATTTTCATCGGTAATTGCTATGTCATGTACAGTTTAGAGAATATTATTTCATTGGCATAGCTTGCTAGTTGATAGTTCCTATATGTTATTGCTTTCATGTGCTAGTTTAGATATTGCATTACTTATTTAAATACCCATGCATTTTCATGAGATTGTTATTCACTGTTATTTACACTAGAGATTGTTATTTCGGATTTCCATGAGATTTCTGGATTTGGAGAAACCGCAAAGATTTATAAAACGTATTATCATTTTTAAAGATACAAAAGTGCGGTTTTCTCCTGATATGATTTGAGATATGTCCACCATGAGTTTTCTCGGCTCTTGAGCGATATCATACACCCGATTCGAGGAGGAGGAGGAACCGTCTGTGGGTGTATAGTGGACCCGGTGCGGTACCCCGGGATGAGAAGGTCGCAGATGATGGCGTTGAGCCTGAGGCAGGGGAGCACTACTGACCGGTGATTTTATTGTGACGCGCTGGATATCCGGAGTGTTTCCTGATTTAAAATCAGGAAAGCTTCTGTGAAAAGCTTCAGAAGAGGGTCACGTGCTTACACGTGACTAACGGTCACGTGTTGGCACGTGACACCTAAAAACGTCATCAAGGCAAGTTCGATTCCCTGACTACGAAGAAGAAAAGGAAAAGCTTCAAGGAGAGTCACGTGCTCCCACGTGATCAGGGTCACGTGGCGACACGCGACGTTGAAATGCAAGCGTCAAAGGCACGTCGGTTAACTGACCAAGTCAAAGAGAAGGCTTCAGAAGAAGTCACGTGCTCCCACGTGATCAGGGTCACGTATTGGCACGTGACGTTCAAGTCGGCAAACGCGTTTTCAGAACAATCAAGGAAAGAGAGTTCAAACAAGGGTCACGTGCTCACACGTGACCAGGGGTCACGTGGTAGCACGTGACGTTTAAGCAACGATCAGAAGACAGCGCAAAAGAAAGGAAAATGCTCATTCCAAAGGGGGTCACGTGCTCACACGTGACCGGCTCTCAAAGCCCTTTTTGTCAACAGAATTAAATTCTGAGAGAAATGCAAATCTTTCCAAAGGAACGCAACTATATGCATCCAATCAAATTAAAGATTCAGGGGTCATTTATTTATGGAAAATCTCGGGTTTGGAAAGATTTCCCCCTTAAATCTAACCAAAATAACAAGGGAGAATCTCTGGATTTAAAATCCAATAGTGAATAAAATTCACCTAATAATCCAAAGGTCCAGAACGAATGAAGGATGCAAATCAAATCTCTCAATGAAGATTCGTCACAAAACTAATTTATTCGGCTGCTTCTCCTATAAATAGGAGCGAAGAGATAAAAAAATACATACATGCGCAGAGAAGAAAAAAAGGGAGGAGAGCTTTGATACTTTGAAAAGACTCGGATCTTCTGCAAAAAACCCTAGGTAAGAAAGGGAAGGCTTTTTGAAAACAAAGAGAATTTAATTCTCAACATATAAAACAGAAGAATATATTTCTTCTCTCTTTGATAGAGGATCTGCAAAGTGCACATCTCCCCTTTAGGTTGAGAATTTAATTCTCAATGGGTTGAGATCCTGCCATGCAGGTCCAAAACATAGAGAGGGAATGCAAGCATGAGAATTTAATTCTCAGAACTACAGGAATTTAATTCCTTTAAGATAAAAGTAGGGCTTGACCCTGTATCACGGGAATTTAATTCCTTCAAAACAAAAGAAACAGGGTTGAATCCTAATTAAGAACATAGTTCTGTTGAAACAGCGGGAATTTAATTCCTTTAATCATAATTCCCAAAAAGGGGAGTTTAATTCCTTAAAAGCTTTTGTTAGGGTTTAACCCTGTTCAGTTCTTCGCATAAACGAGGAATTTAATTCCCACAGAAAATCTAGAGTTAAACTCTACCCCAGAATACAAGTCTTCAAAAGGAAATAGGAATTTAATTCCTCTAAAATTTAAAGTTCGAGGAATTTAATTCCTGAAAAAAGAGTAACAGATCCTCTAAAAACTACATAGAGGCAGGGTCACGTGCTACCACGCGACCCCCCAAAAGCCCTACAGAAAGCCCCTTTGAGGCAGCACCCCACGTGACCCACGTGACCCTCAGCAGAAGCCTTAACACAAAGGCATTTGAATGCCCATCACGTGATGGCACGTGATGCTCTGAAAGACGCGATAGTTTCGGCAGAACAAATGAAAGGAAGGCACTCTCACGTGCTGCCACGTGACCCTTCCTGCCTTAGTGTTTAACACTAAAATTAAAACTCTCGAGCCCAGTGTTAAAACACTGTCGGGCCTTAGCATTCAATGCTGATTAAAAAAGCCTTATTTGCAGTGTTCAACACTGATCTGTTTTAGTGTTTAACACTAATTTGAAAAAGCCTTATTGCTGGTGTTTAACACCAATTGTCTCTCAATGTTGAACACTAACTTGTCAACCGAGATGTCATTCCCAGTATTCAACGCTGATTGCTCTGAAGTGTTTAACACCAGGCTCAGGCCCAATTGGCTAAAGGGATAGAGGCAAAGCCTCTCCTGATTGGACTTAGCCCAAGCTGGCCATAAGTCCTCAATTCGTGATTAACTGGGCCAATGGGCTCATAACATAATTGATCAGTCTTGACCCAAATTGGGCCAGGGACTATTTAATCCACCGCGGTTCTAGGGTACATCTCTTCACTCCTTTGATACTTGGCATTGTAATCCCTCAATGTCTTCAAAGAGGTGACGGGTCCCGAAGACCACTCATGATATGGACTGTGGGGTCCTTAAACCCACGCATAATGCAAAATTCCTGGTTACGTGGAACGCGGATAACGTCACTCTTTGACCCCGTGGAAAACGTCCAGAGCGGATCCTGGTCCTCGCAGAGCACGGCAGTGAACCCGTGTGAAGCATCCAGAGCGGAGCCTGGTCCTCGCCTAGCACGGCAGTGAACCCGTGTGAAGCATCCAGAGCACATAACGGACTGTGGAGTCCTTAAACCCATGGACTATGACGTCCTTAACCTCGACCGAGATGTCTTTAAACTACCCATCGACCAAGATGTCTTTAAACTACCCATCGACCGAGATGTCTTTAAACTACCCATCGACCGAGATGTCTTTAAACTACCCATCGACCGAGATGTCTTTAAACTACCCATCGACCGAGATGTCTTTAAACTACCCATGGACCGAGATGTCCTTAAACTACCCATGGACCACAATGTCCTTAAACTAGAACCATAGAGCCTCTATATGCTCTTTCGTCGGATCTAAACGGTCCTGTTTAAGTTGATCTTAGCCTCAAAGATGGCTAACGCATCCTTAAACCTCCAAGCAGACTGGACTATGAATCCCCCTAATTAACTCTGGCTCGAGGGTACATCTCTAAACCCCTCTGACACCCGTCGTTGTAATCCTTCAACGTCGTCAGAGAGGTGATGGGTCCCGACGGCCATACATACGATGGACCACTATGTCCTTAAACTGGAACAATGAAGTCCAAACGCTCCTTTGTCGGACCTAAACGATCCCGTTAAGTTGATCTTAGTCTCAAACTAGACTAACGTATCCTTAACAAATGTTTGAGTTGATCTTAGCCTCAAGTATGGCTAACGTGTCCTCAAACCAAACCCCCAGACCCAAATCTAAGATAACACGGATTTGGACTGGTCCACGCCCTACGGGCGACGACATAACTTGGTCTCCGTAAACGATCCACGGGCAGGAAAACATAAAACAAAAACACATGACACGAAGTGACCATCTGGAGAAGGAGAAAGTTGTTACCGCGATGCGGTAGCGTAATTAACTGCAGGGGCTTGCGCCTGCAGGGAAGAGCGTCCCCACAATCAAAAACCCCTCAAATGAGGGGGAATCTGACGAAGTCTGCTACATCGGACGCATCCGTCTAAACCTCCGATACATGGCGCCATGGATCGACTTGGCATCCTCGGAGAGGTGGACGGATAGCACCTATTTGCATCTGCCCCGAACCTCAGGCGAGACGTCCCCACGTCCCGCGTGTCCGTTCGGAGGGGAACAGATTCTGGCACGCCCGGTGGGACCTTTTCCTCTTTCCACTCCACACTTCGTGTGTCGTGATTCGCGAACCAATCGCGGTTCGCTAATGGTTGCCCTTGGGTTTCAAGATACTAAGAATTGGCGTCTTGCCTATTGCAGAAAACAAAGGATCGATGGCTTCTACTTCTGCGAAATCCTTCAACTGCTCAAACTGCAATTGCGACCAACGCTCTACCTCGCCAGGAGGTATAGCCTATGGACCCCAAACTGCTTCGTTGTTCACAATGCCGGTGGACCAAGTGACTCAAGCCACTACCGGATTGTTCTTTGGGACTATACTCCCACCATCAAGCTTCACGGCGCCGGTGTTGACAAAGGAAGCGCTCAAGAAGTCGGTCTTTGATCGTCTTGCCCCTGCCGCGGCTCCTCTCAACGAGTCGCCCGATGCCAACGCCTCAGTCTTCTCTAGATTGGGCCAGAAATCCTGCGAACTCATCATAAGGCCTACAATCTCGGAGGAGGCTGCTTCTAAGAAAGTGGCCGCTCCTGCCCTCGAAATCGCCAAGGCGGCTTCTCCGGCCAAAAGGTCGGTCTTTACAAGGTTGATGGCTTCATCTCCCGCTCCCGCTGCACAAAGGACATCGGTCTTTGACAGGCTAACACCAACAACGACCCCCCACCTACACAGGGGGCAAGACGAAACCATTCTTATATCTGACTCTACGCCGTCTGCTCGACGTGCTCGACGTCGTCATTGGCGCCGAATAAGGAAGGCTGGGGGCAACTCCCCCTCCGGATTGACTCCACCAGCCCCGGTGGTAGAAGTTAATGCTGCTGTTCCAACTGGGAACAGCTTTGAAATGCTAAATAAGGTGCGAAGGAATTCCCCTACGGCAGTACTGAAGAGGTCTCCTCCCTCACTAAAAAAGGTTGTCGAAACAAAACCCGAACAACCCCAATTTCCTCAACGGCTGTCTTCCAAAATCTATAAGGTTTGGCGGCAAGCCCGAGACTCGATCATCGATCCAAACTTCTCCCGCCGGCACAAGAAGCCAAAAATCCAACCGGAAGCTGGTCACCAGGCTAAACCCCAAAAGGTTGTCTGGACGCCCGCCTTATCGGCCCCCTCAACCTCCGTGGCTCATAAAAAGAGGAAGCTGGAGAAGACCCCGCAGCACGCCACGACGGCTAAAAGCAATAAGCCCAGACACCCTAAGTCTGGGGGCACGGTGGTGCACACTGTTTACGTGGTCTCTGGAAAGGAGGAGAGCCGCACTTCTACAGGCCACCGACCACTAACCCGATCCGTAACGAAATCCCAGGAGCAGCAACAAAAGCTCCAAGAAATGATGAATGCTATGGCCGCGCTCACCGGGCCAAAGGAAAGCCCAGAAGCGTCCTCAGACGCACGCCGGGAGGAAGAAACCGACGCTGAATTCCTTCGCCGGACACTGGAGAAAAGGGACAAAGAGGCTGCTGAACAAGCGGCCAACATACAACGGATGGGCCTTCTCTTTCAAGATGTGATAGGAATGATGATCCAGCAAGACTTACCCGCCGAAGATCCTCCGATTATTCTTGAAGACGACCGAGGAGAGACGTCAAATCCACCACCAGCCCTCTCAACGGCCAAGGAAGAGACGATCTCTAAGGCTGACTTGGCTGACTACATAGCCCAGCAAATCCGGGTCCATCATGCGACTGAGGCAGCTGGTCAAGTCGTGAAAACGGGGCGGCCGTATCCAAGCTGGTACGATCAAATCAAATACCCGCAAGGCTATACGATACCGAAATTCCATGTGTATAAGGGGACCGGCAATCCTCATCAACACGTCGCCCAGTTCCGGGCCCTCTGCGGTAACACCGGCGGTGACGATAAACTGTTACTCCGTCAGTTCGTTGGCAGCTTATCAGAAACAGCGTTCGAATGGTATTCAGAACTTCCGAACGATTCCATCAAAACGTTCGCTGAAATGGAGCTGTTGTTCACTCAGCGATTTGCAAGTGCCAGCGAACGCACTCCAATAACTGCACTTATTAACGCCAGGGTAAAACAGGGCGAAACCTGGGTCTAGTACGCCATACGCTGGCGGAATTTGTAGTCGAGATGCGAGCAACGCATTGAGGAGGCACCCGCAGTGGGCATGTTTGTGGGAACCTTAGACCCCCACGCAACCATCTCCCAGTTTATGATGTTTTTTAAGCCAACCACATTCCAGGCTTTAATCGACAAGTTGGCTCAGATGGACCAGATGGGTCATAGGCCACCTCCCCCGAAGTCGGAACCTCGGAATGATAAGGGTAAAGGAAGAGCAACCTTTGTCGCGAATGCCCAACAGCAACCTGACGCCCCGAAATCGGCAGATCAACTGGAAGAAAGACGCCGGTATTATAATGAAAAGATGAAGCGTCCCTACTCGTTCCCACGAGACAAGACGAGACGGTTATTTGAGCTGGCAATACGCAACAGACTTATTAACCTCCCGAATCCAAGGCGACCGCCACAACCCACCGAGGTGAATAACCCCAACTATTGCCCTTACCATCAGACGGTAAGCCATCCGATTGAAGATTGCTTCGTCTTCAAAGGATGGATCGAAGATCAATACCTCCAGGGGAAGTTTGTACTGTCCGAAAAGTGGAAGGTGAACCCGCCACAACCACATACTCCTAAAAAGGCAGACACACCGGGGGCAACCTGCTCCTTTATCGAAGAAGTTCCATGGGAGGTCGTGCTATCAACGAAGACCAAAAGAATGCTGAGAGACCTTCATGCGTGCCCTGCGATTGAATGGAAGGACCCTTTCGAACCTCGAATTATCGAAGGAGCAGTGAAGCCCCGCGCAACTACAAAGACTGCTGATAAGGGCCCAAATACTCACACCCAGCCGTCAAAAGCTTCGAAGAAAAAGAAGAAGAAATCCAAGAAGCCCGCGAAGCTTGGAGACGAGCGCACGAACTTGCAGAAGCAAATCGACGCGCTGGAAGAATACAATCAAAAAGCGCGAACTCCTGTCACACTGCGAGAGTTCTTCAACCATACCTTTCAAGAGGGAGATGATGGAGAGAGCTCATCGGATGAATCCGAAGAGTATGTGGCAAGTTGTAACGTAATCTCCCACTCGTTTACCGACGACGAGAGAACTCCTGACACTAAGAAGCCGGAGACGGAGCCCGGACCAGAGCGTGCGAGGCTGACAGTTGATATGATCAATACCTTTCTGGATGAAATTCGCCTAAAAAGTAAAGCGGATCAGGAGCGTGAGATGGCAGCATCAGAAGGAGCCGGAGGCGGGCGACTAAACGAAAGAGTTGAACTACCCCCGCCTGATCAAAAGGCATTCGAAGTAAACAGGAAGATATTCAAGACGAGGAAAAGGTTCGCCAAAGCCATGTCAATGGGAATGAAGCTACCACCCTTGGAAGGAAACACACACAATGGGGCAGAGAAGCACCCCGGTTACTGCGCATATCATCGAAAAATCTCACACCCCACAGAGGAGTGCGACGCCTTTAAGATATGGTGGCAAGGATATGTTGCTCGTCGGCAACATTTCAAACACATGAAACGCAAAAGCCGTCGGGAGCAAAGAAGCACTGCCGACGGGCCCAACAGAATTACTGGCAACTGCTATATGGCTCATACCGAGGGGTCGCAAGTCCTCACCTTTGGGAGCGACTCTGATGAAGAAGTGACTCTGGGCCCTCTCTTTGAAGAATCCGCGCTAGGGAAAGATGAGGAATCAGAAGCCTGCGGAAACACTCAGCTGCGCAATCGCACACTCCCAGAAAAGAATCTCGGGCCTACGAACAGAAAAGATAAGGGAAAGGAAAAGGTCACTGAAGATATCACTTTGGATGACCAAGTCGCGAAAGAACTGGCTGCTAAAGACCCTCCTAGGAGGAGTAAAGTGGACTATAACATCCTCGCGCATCTAAGGAAGCTACCTTCTCAGCTTAGCATTCTCGACGCCCTCCTATTATCGAAAGAAGCACGGGACTCACTAATTAAGGCATTACAAGAACCTGAGCAATTCCAAGCCTTTCTCGCCACTGAGAAGATGAAGGACGAACTGGAAGAAGTGCATACGGCCGACGTCACTTTCGGTGATGAAGACCTCCTTCTCGGGACGTGCGATCATAACCGTCCCCTATATGTCTCTGGATACTGCCATGACATCAAGATTGGCAAGATCCTGGTGGATAATGGATCCTCCGTCAATCTCCTTAATGTTCGGGTGTTGAAGGAAATCTGCATGAGTGTGCAACATCTCGCTCGGGACAAAATTACTATCTCCGGTTTCGACTCACAATCGTCACGGACTCTCGGGTCCGTGATACTAACGTTACGCTTCGGGCTTCTCGTCACCGACATCAAATTCCATGTCATTGACGCCAAGACTTGCTACAATGCCTTGCTCGGCCGTCCTTGGTTACACGAGTACAACATCGTCCCTTCTACACAACATCAGTGTATGAAGTACTTTAAAGATGGTTTCGAGTATACTGTAACGGGTGAGCTGAACCCATTTTCCGTGAACGAAGTCCGCAAATACGAGGATGCAAAATACTTTTTGCCAGACTTCGAAGATACGGAAAGGTGTCGCAACTCGGAGAACAAAGCCGCCGCCACCATCCCTGTTTTCGGAAGCGATACCGAAGAAGAGGAAGAGATAGTTTATACAGGGCCATCTCAACGCAACAACCGGAGGACGCCCGCCCCCATACTGGTCTTCGGAAGTGATTCAGAAGATGAGGTCAATGCCGTATTCTCCAATCGGCTTTCAATGCAAGCACCCCTTGGCGATGGCCACAGTTTGCAAATCACCATGGTACCGCGAGAACACTACAAAGATCTCGACACGCTTCAAGCTCACAGTGTGCAGGACCTGCAGACGTTTTACGTCCCTCCCAGGCGAAGGGGTGAGAAGGTGATCCTACTTTACCGATCTCCAGAGTCGAAAACAGAGAAAGAGATCTGGCATGGCGCAGATGCTACATGCGACAGACTCCAACCCATCCGACTGCCCAGATACTATACGAACGGATTAAAGAAGCTATTGAAGCGCCAAGGAGTACCCTTAAAACAAACCGTTCGACAGGCTCGGTTCTACAACAGGATTTGGGATGTCCCTGGAACCCAACGCAAATTGCCCAACGGGAAGATGGAAACACTTGGGCTTGGATACGTGAGAACCGGAAAACGAGAGCGGGCCCACAGCAGCTACGCTATATATACCTTTGATGAAGAAGAGGACGCCCCGTCAGGAGATGCCGATCCCTCGTCAAAACCAGACCCTGCGATTGAAGCACCAAGTCCGTCGTTTGAAGAACAAACGGGCAAGCCTATAAGGGAAGTGAGTCAGAAAGCTCGGGAAGACCACGGCCGCGAAACGGCCATCTATGAGAAGGCCAGGACGCGACGTCTATTTCAACAGATTGCAAAAGACAAAGACGTTCATCTTTGTCAACCCATCATGCGAAAGACCCAATGCGGAGACGGAAATAAGTCGAAAAGCGGAAAGAAAAACCGACAACAACGCCGCAGGATTAGAGGGTTACGTAATCGGGTATTGCACAGCTCGGATTCGTCCTTCATAGAAAAGATGAGTCGAGCGTACTCCTTCCCCCGAGACAAGACGGAAAGGTTACTCAAACTCGCCCTAAAACATCGAATGATCGCGCTTCCAGAGTCTAGGCATCCTGAGCAAACTAGCAAGGCCTCTCATCCGAGTTATTGCTCTTATCACCAAGCCATAGGACATCCTACCGAAGACTGCTTCACCTTCAAGAACTGGGTCGAAGACCAGTACCGGCGGGGCAGATTCGCTTTATCCAACAGCTGGAGGGTAACGCCGCCACGAAAGCACGAGCCCAAGGCCACAAGAACGAAACCGGATCCACCTCAGTCCTGGGAGCGAATTCGTACCTGTTATACGATTACGACATTAAAAGAAGAGCCCAAGAACATGGATGACCTTCCCCAATGCTTTGAGAACGGCGATGGCGAGGTGATCTCAGAATTTCCGCCTGCTCCGAAAGAACTGGAAGATGGCATACATACTACGGCAGATAACCTCAGGAAGATTGAGTTGGGATCGGCAGAGGACCCGCGACCGACATTTGTCAGCGAGCTACTCTCTGAAGAAAGGGTGGCCGCGTTAAAGAGCGTGCTTCTACGGCATAAAGATTGCTTCGCGTGGAACTACTCCGAGATGCCAGGTTTAGATCCGGAGGTCGCTGTGCATAAATTAGCAATATCCCCAGATATCAAGCCAGTCAAGTAGGCGCCAAGAAGGATGCGACTCGAGCTTGAGATGAGCATCAACGCCGAAGTCAAGAAACTGATCGATTCTGGATTTATCCAAGAAGTCCAATATCCCGATTGGATCGCCAATATCGTCCCGGTGATGAAGAAGAATGGGACGGTACGTATATGCGTGGATTTCAGGGATCTCAACAAAGCCTGTCCAAAGGATGATTTCCCGGTGCCGGTAACCGAGCTAATGATAGATAACACGTCCACTCACGAGATCTTCTCCTTTATGGACGGTTCCTCAGGATACAATCAGATAAAAATGCATCCCGAAGACCAGAAGCACACCGCTTTCCGGACCCCTTTGGGTGTATTTTGCTACAGGGTTATGCCCTTCGGTCTAAAGAACGCCTTCGCTACCTATCAAAGGGCCATGACAAAGATCTTCGACGACCTCATACATGACATCGTCGAGTGCTATATTGATGACCTCGTAGTAAAGAGTATGTCATACGAAGATCACTTAAAGCATCTGGAGACTGTATTTCAACGCCTTCGGCAATATAATTTGAAGATGAACCCCCTCAAATGCGCGTTTGGAGTCTCCTCGGGCAAATTCCTGGGATTCGTCGTTCGACACCGAGGTATTGAAATAGATCCGTCAAAGATTAAAGCGATCATGGAAATGCCTCCGCCAAGAACCCTCAAACAGTTGCGGTCTCTCCAAGGGAAGCTCGCATACATCCGGCGATTTATCGCAAATCTTTCAGGCAAATGTCGCCCCTACAGTCACCTGATGAAGAAGGGAACCCCATTCGTCTGGGATCAAAAATGCCAAGGTGCACTAGACGAGATCAAGCAGTACCTGCAGAACCCGCCGGTATTGGCCGCGCCGGTCAAGGGAAAACCCCTCATTCTTTATACAACCGCCCTCGAAGGTTCCTTGGGCGCACTATGGGCGCAAGAGAACGATCAGGGGAAAGAGAGAGCACTTTACTACTTAAGTCGAGTCCTACTCGGGGCAGAAAGCAATTACTCCCCCATTGAAAAACATTGCTTGGCATTGATCTTCGCGATAACAAAGCTCAGGCACTATGCGTTGGCACATGAAGTCCGTCTTATTTCAAAGGTGGATCCCCTTAAATACTTGATGTCGAAAGCCATATTGACGGGACGACTCGCTAAGTGGGCCCTGCTCCTGATGGAGTTCTCGATAATGTATCAACCTCTCAAGGCAGTGAAAGGTCAGGCCATTGCCGATTTCCTCGCTGAGCACCCGATACCGGCCGATTCCCCGCTGAGCTGTGATTTGCCAGACGAACATGCATTCGATGCGATTGGCACCGGTAGCACTCGATGGGAGCTCTATTTCGACGGAGCATCCTCCATAAAGAAACAGAAGCAAGGTATCCCAATGATCAAATCGGGGATAGGCCTCATCTTTGCAACTCCACAAGGAGGGATAATGCGCTTCGCCTTCTCCTTAACAGAACCAAGAACAAACAATGAAGCCGAATACGAAGCCCTGATAGCAGGCCTCGAAATCGCTATTGACATGGGAATTGAAGACCTCCTCATATACGGGGATTCTCAGCTGGTCGTTAGTCAAGTAAATGGTGACTACCAAACGTGCAAACCGGAGTTGGTGAGATACGGCGAAAAGGTGCAACAACTGTTGGCCCAAATTCCCTCCTATACTTTGGAGAACATACCGCGCGCGGAAAACAGCAAAGCGGACGCGTTGGCCAAACTCGCTAAAGAACTGGCTGACGAGAACCTCGATGACGTCAGAATCGTGGTACAAAGCCGTCGAGTGCTCGCCCCGGCAGAAATATCTCCGGAATCATGCAAAGAAAAGGGAGCGACTGAGCAGATGACCCTACAAATGAAGGGCCATGAGAAGGCCGAGGACTGGAGGGAAATCTTCGTAGACTACTTTAAGTCCCGCCGAATGCCCGAAGAAGCGTCCTCAAGACATCAGCTCATGAAACGAGCTCTATCTTTCGCCTTCGTCAACGATACCCTATACAAGAGATCGCTTGATTCTCTATGGCTGAGATGCTTAGGACCTGACGAAGCAGAAAAAGTCGTTCGGGAAGTTCATGACGGACTTTGCGGTTCTCACCAAGCAGGCCCAAACATGAAGTTAAAGATTAAACGAATGGGCTACTATTGGCCCACGATGATCCAGGACTGCCTCGAGTATGCGAAGCAATGCCACTCGTGCCAGATTCATGGAGACTTTATCCACCAACATCCGAATCCGCTACACCCAACGGTGGCCAGCTGGCCATTCAAGATGTGGGGGACTGACATAGTCGGCCCCATTGAACCAGCATCATCTCGGGGACATCGTTTTATCCTGGCGACAACTGATTACTTCTCCAAATGGGCAGAGGCAGTACCATTGAGGGAAGTGAAGACGGAGAATATCCTCCATTTCTTCAAGACGCACGTCATCTATCGGTTTGGAACCCCACGGCGGATTATCTCCGATAACGGGCCAGCCTACAGAAGCCATATGATTAGCCGCTTCGCGCAGCAGCACAATATAGACTGGAGGTATTCTTCAGTTTACAGCCCACGAGCCAACGGTCTGGCCGAGGCCTTTAATAAGACCTTGACGAAGATCATTAAAAAGACCGTCTCCCGGAATAAGAGAGACTGGCACGAAAGGCTGCAAGAAGCCCTTTGGGCTTATCGAACTACGTTCAAGACGGCCACGAACACAACGCCGTACGCGTTGGTATTTGGGACGGAAGCAGTACTCCCCCTCGAGATAGAGTTACCCTCTCTACGAGTGGCGGTCCACCACGAACTGACAGACGAAGAAAATGCTCACCTTCGGCTTGAGGAGCTTGATGCCCTCGACGAAACCCGGCTCATAGCGCAACAACATCTAGAAGCCTACAAAGCAAAGATGACGCGCTCGTACGAAAGATTGACCAGGCCAAGGGCATTCCGCCAAGGCGAACTCGTGCTGGTAGTCAAAAGACCTATGATCCCCAATCGTGCCAAGCGAGGGAAATTCGAGCCAAACTATGAAGGCCCGTACATCATAGACCAGGTCTACCAGGGTGGAGCCTATCTACTCGTGGACATGCACGGTGAAAGGCCTTTCAGGCCAATAAACGGCAGCTTCTTGAAGAAATACTATGCTTAGTGAGCCACAGCCTGGGTCAACGGTAGATGACGACGACTATGTCCGCTCGCTATCTTCCTAGGCTCAGACTTTACAAGCAGTAGCTGGCCCTCCCATAACAACGGACCGAAACGTCCTTAAACTAACAAGGGACCGAAACGTCTTTAAACTATGAAGGGACCGAAACGTCCTTAAACTATCAACGGACCGAAACGTCCTTAAACTAACGAGGGACCGAAACGTCCTTAAACTAACGACGGACCGAAACGTCCTCAAACTAACGACGGACCGAAACGTCCTTAAACTAACGACGGACCGAAACGTCCTTAAATTAACGACAGACTGAAACGTCCCTAAACTACTGCCGCAGCATCCCTAGGCTGACGAGATATAAAAAAAAAAGAAAAGAAAAAAAAACGGTATGTCCATAAAGCGAAACGGGCACGGATGAAAACCCGAGAGGGCTCCGTGAGTAAAAACAGCAGGACTACCGGCGAGTGTTTGTGAAAACCCGAAAGGGCGCAACCTCGTTAAAAGACACTTATAGGGTCCTCTCGACCTTGTAAGGAGAAACCACCCGCGTGAGATCCTTACGACTCACAAAGGAGCAACACACTTAGGGATCCTCACGATTCCTAAGGAGAAAATACACTTACGAGATCCTCACGACTCGTAGGGAGAATTCTCTTATGAAACCCTCACGGCTCATAAGACTTGAAAGTCTTAAGTTACAGAACCCTAAACCTGTTCTTAAGCGAATCCCCCACAACCTTCGATATTGCCCTACAAGTGGCTCAATACTGACCCTTGTATACAATCCACGGGCGCAAATAAACATTTCCCCAGCAAAGTCCAACCTTTGTAGGTCCTCTCGACCCATAAGGAGAGAACCCTCTTGTAGGATCCTTACGACTTACAGAGAAGCACACACTTAGGAATCCTCACGATCCCTAAGGAGAAAATACACCTGCAAGATCCTCATGACTTGTAGGGAGAAATACCTCTGTGAGACCCTCACGGCTCATGAAGTCAAAAGCCTTGGCCGACAGGACCCTTAACCCTGCTTGCTGAGCCACCTTTGTTCGTCATCGACAAAGGCAAATGATGATTCGCTCCTGGCAACATTCCAGTTGTAGCGGTGCTGATGCCGAAATCGGTGCCTAAAATCCAGGCTTGCAGCGAAAAGCTAGCAAGCCACACATGCCTACAAAATAGCCGAAATGATGGGGCAACTTGCAATAAAAAGCAGCAAGTAAAAATGAAGGCATGAAAAATAGCCGAAATGATGGGGCAACTCGCAATAAAAAGCAGCGAGCAGAAAATAAATAAATAGCCGAAATGATTGGGCACCGCGAAAAATAGCCGAAATGATTGGGCAATCGCGATTTTCGCGATATAAAAAGCTGAAATGATAGAGCATCGCGGAAAGAATAAAAAAATGAAAGAATAAAACTTTTTGCCCTACAGGTGACGTTACGTCTAATCCTGTATACAATCCAGGGGGCACAACCAAAGAAGGGATCATACTCCTCCCCCGGGTTTCATCATAAGGAGAAGCCAAACCTCGGCGGTTCACAGATAGCCTAGTGATCACCACCGCGGCATTCGTCTCGATACAGCAGACGCGATACCAGCAAATGAAGCGAAGGCCAAATTCCTAGCTTCAACGTCTTGACGACACAACATCAAGCGAAACGGAACAGCGGCAACCCCAAGTTCCATGGCTCGATGACACACATATCACCAAAAGTCAAACCTCCATTCCGTGAAATGCGGATACAATCAACAAAACTTCCTGGTTACGTGGAAAGCGGATAACGTCACTCTTTGACCCCGTGGAAAACGTCCAGAGCGGATCCTGGTCCTCGCAGAGCATGGCAGTGAACCCATGTGAAGCATCCAGAGCGGAGCCTAGTCCTCGCCTAACGCGGCAGTGAACCCGTGTGAAGCATCTAGTGCAAACTTCCTGGTTACGTGGAAAGCGGATAATGTCACTCTTTGACCCCGTGGAAAACGTCCAGAGCGGATCCTGGTCCTCGCAGAGCATGGCAGTGAACCCATGTGAAGCATCCAGAGCGGAGCCTAGTCCTCGCCTAACGCGGCAGTGAACCCGTGTGAAGCATCTAGTGCGAACTTCCTGGTTACGTGGAAAGCGGATAACGTCACTCTTTGACCCCGTGGAAAACGTCCAGAGCGGATCCTGGTCCTCGCAGAGCATGGCAGTGAACCCATGTGAAGCACCCAGAGCAGAGCCTAGTCCTCGCCTAACGCGGCAGTGAACCCGTGTGAAGCATCTAGTGCAAACTTCCTGGTTACGTGGAAAGCGGATAACGTCACTCTTTGACCCCGTGGAAGACGTCCAGAGCGGATCCTGGTCCTCGCAGAGCATGGCAGTGAACCCATGTGAAGCATCCAGAGCGGAGCCTAGTCCTCGCCTAACGCGGCAGTGAACCCGTGTGAAGCATCTAGTGCAAACTTCCTGGTTACGTGGAAAGCGGATAACGTCACTCTTTGACCCCGCGGAAAACGCCCAGAGCGGAGCCTGGTCCTCGCCAAGCACGGCAGTGAACCCGTGTGAAGCATCCAGAGCAAATATCGGACTGTGGAGTCCTTAAAATCCACGGACTATGACGTCCTTAACCTCGACCGCGATGTCTTAAAACTAACGATCAACCACCCCTATTCCTTACAGATTTTTGCCTCGGTTTAAGGGTACATCTCTTCACTCCTTTGATGCCTGGCGTTGTAATTTCTCAACGTTTTCAAAGAGGTGACGGGTCCCTGCAACCAAACATCGGACTGTGGAGTCCCTAAATCCACGGACTATGAGGTCCTTAACCTTGACCGTGATGTCTTAAAACTAACATCGGACTGTGGAGTCCCTAAATCCACGGACTATGAGGTCCTTAACCTTGACCGTGATGTCTTAAAACTAACATCGGACTGTGGAGTCCCTAAATCCACGGACTATGAGGTCCTTAACCTTGACCGCGACATCTTTAAACTACAATACCTGGAGCAGCCTCTGACCCCGTGAAACACGGATAAGGGCGACCACATTCAGCACTTGCAGGTCCTCACGACCTGTAAGGAAGAAAAAAACTCTCTCGTGAGATCCTTACGACTCTCAAAGGAAAACCCGCTTAAGAATCCTCACGATTCTTAAGAAGAACTTACACCTATGGGATCCTCTCGACCTGTAGGGAGAAAAACTCTTATGAGACCCTCGTGGCTCATAAAGTGCAAAAGCCTTAGGAAGCAGATCTTAACCCTGAATCCTGAGCCATCGCTGTCCTGCAAGGAGATCAAGATAGAATATCCGCAGAATGCATTCAATGAAAAGGGGACACATCATTGAGAGGAAAATTGTATCTTTTATTCATAAACCAAAATGGATACAAAGTACAATCTATGAAAGAAACAAAAGAAAGGATACTCTTATCCATGAGTATGTACAAAGAAAAAAAAAAGGAAGAAAAGATACAATTCCTTAAGCCGGCAGGCGGCGCAATAATTTTACCAGCTCATCAATCTGTTGCTGAGCCACGGCTTCATGACGTAAGATCTCCAAAAGACGAGCCTCCGCCTGAGCTTGCTGAGCCTGATACGAAGCAAGCCGGGCTTCAAGCTCTTTCTCGGTGGCTTTATGAGCCTCGACCCTCTCACGAGTGAACGTGGCAGCTTTGTCGAGAGCCACCACCTCTTTGATGGACTCCTGAAGCACCCGCCAGAGTTCATACGCTTTGTTGGCCTTGGTGATAAGGGTAGCGCGAAGCTCGCTCAGCGCCTTGGAAGCTAGCTCCCTCTCCGAAAATTTACGGCCGAGCCTTTTTCTCGCATAACGATATGTTCGCTATGTGACCACGTAAGCTCGCTTTCGTGACCACGGCCTTGCAAACATGACATTTACGAGACCGTATAAATGGGTTTTCAGCCGACGGGAATAGTCGATCTAAAACGCGCTCATATCACCTGACGCGAAAGGCAACAAGAAAGATTTCCGACATATTTCAAGCATGCGTTCGCAATCATATGAGTATTCGAAAAAATAGTAATAGCATTTGCAATTGCATGAACATTCATAATGCCCAAAAAAGGTCTGATGTGCAGGAAAGTGATGATAGCATTTGCAATTAAAGAAAGTTCTCATGAAAAGAATCCAAAGTTTATTTATGCAAGCGGAAACATACATACTAGTACCAAGCCTACATCGAAGTTCTGCATAAAGCATAAAAAAGGAGAGACTAATTTAAAAATGTTCTACGCTAACGAAAAAGGTCACCAAACATGGGATCAACGGCACAGGGGTTAACGAAGCAAAGGACAAAATTCTCCATCTCTCTCTCTGCTTTCTCCAGCACGTCGAAGCGACGGTTCTCACGAGGAGTCGCTCCCCATCGATTGGCGCCGTGTTCGTCCGCGAAAGCAGACATAATAGCTCGCCGGGCCTTGATCTGGCCCAGCAGATGAATTGAGCAATCCTTCAGAGCCTGAGTGATCAGGCACGCTTCATGAAAGCCCTCGAGCTTCTCTTCCGCCGCATCAAGCATCGCCAGGGTCATCTCTGCTGGGTGAGGAGGGATGTCGGCAAGCACGGCCGCGAGGATCATCCGGAGCCAGAGAGAACCCATCGGGAGAGGAGACCCCCTACGGATCGAGAGTTCATGCATGGCTGACTCGCACTCGTTGTCGGTAAGGAGGGGATCCACCAACCGACCGGCAAAGCGGGGGATCATCTCCTCGATAGGCACTTCCCATGGCTGTCGACGAGCGTGCGGGCGGTTGCAGGCCATAGCGCTCCGATACTCCTCAAATTAAATCACGTCGATATGGGAATGAATTTCTCTGTGAAGAGAAAATAGGCTATGGCCTCGAGAATATAAAGAAGTGCATTAAGTGCTATGCGCGGAAAATCTTGCATGCGAAAGATGTTTCCAAGGCCCAAAAAAGGAAAGGCATCGAAAATCAAGGAGAAATAACTATTTCCAAGGCTCCTTTTATGCATCTGATAATGCGCGCTAAAAATGCGGCATGGAAAATTTTGTGAACAGTCCCATCAGATGATCTCACGTGTAGAACACGTGAGGCCCAAACCTAATGTGCATTTAAAAAAAAAGAAAATGGAGTGGTACCCTGCATATTAAAACACAAACGACAATAGTAACAGAATAATAAGATTTCAGAGAAAAAGCATGCAAACACACAGAGACATAACAAAGCTTATCATCCAGACTTCAAGAAGGCGATACAAAATAAAAGAAAAAACTTTTACAATGGTAAGGCTTCAGACGCGGGGCATGGATTGAGAAAATTGAAATTAACTTTATCCAAGATCTTCCAAGCATTTCGAACCTCCCGAGTATGCTTTCTCTCACGGTCACAAGCATCGGGGTCCCCGCGGATGTCCTCTACCCTCCGGTAGGCGCCCAATATGGCTGATTGTTGGAAAAGCTGATGAAGGAGATCAATGAGATCATCCCGCCTCCTCTTTGAGATCAAGCCCATAAGGTACACTGAATGCACCTTATCCTCGGCAGTGTCTAAGTCCCCGAGCGGTATGCCGGCGCAAAAGAGAGGAAGCGCCTCCCGGATCGCCAGCACGATCAGCCTCAGAAGAGAAGAGCGACGGGGGAGTAGCTTGTGATTGTACTCGTCAAAGCGGCCCATGATCTCGGCACACTGAGCGTCAGTGAATTCCTGGTTCTGACTGCGGCCCAGTGCACGAATATTCCCGTACGAAATGATTTCGTCGAGACGATACAGATGGGCGTCCATAATACCTGAAAGAAAAGTCACGAGAATCGTTACAAAAACCGCCATTTCATTAATTGCCGGAAGGAAAACCTAGGGCCAAGAGACCTTAGGAAGCCTCTGTGTGAAGGAAGCAAGTCCTTCATAGGAATTAAATTCCTTATTAAGAAAAGGGAATTAAATTCCCAGAAATATTTTTGGACAGAATTAAAATTCCATGGAGTCGAAACGCCATCGTTGTCCCCCCAAAGATCACCTAAACCCTAAGAGATCTACAGTTCGAAAGTCAGGTGGTTTCCTGTTCTTATGAAAAAACTTGAAGAAAATGGGTTCTTTGTGAAACCCTTAACGCGGATTTAAAATCCAAAGAGTTCTTTTAAGGACGAAGGCGCTTTGGCCGTTCAACATTATTACCTGAGGAAAAGGGATCCGTTGACAGAGTTAAACTCTGGAAAAATTTTTAAAACAGAGAACTAAGCTCTGGAAGCGAGAATTAAATTCTCAAAGAAGAAATTCTCAGAGGAAGAAGATGAATAAGGTGAAGGCTCCTATGAAGAGACAGCGGTATTTATAGAAGACAGTGAAAACGCTTCATCTCCCAAATCCCTAAATGAATCCAACGGTCGCAAGAGGTGACAGCGTTGCACTCACGTGCAGACACGTGAGAACAACGCTGTGGGGGCATTTGTTTCCTGATTTAAAATCAGAAAAGCTTCTGTGAAAAGCTTCAGAAGAGGGTCACGTGCTTACACGTGACTAACGGTCACGTGTTGGCACGTGACACCTAAAACCGTCATCAAGGCAAGTTCGATTCCCTGACTACGAAGAAGAAAAGGAAAAGCTTCAAGGAGAGTCACGTGCTCCCACGTGATCAGGGTCACGTGGCGACACGCGACGTTGAAATGCAAGCGTCAAAGGCACGTCGGTTAACTGACCAAGTCAAAGAGAAGGCTTCAGAAGAAGTCACGTGCTCCCACGTGATCAGGGTCACGTGTTGGCACGTGACGTTCAAGTCGGCAAACGCGTTTTCAGAACAATCAAGGAAAGAGAGTTCAAACAAGGGTCACGTGCTCACACGTGACCAGGGGTCACGTGGTAGCACGTGACGTTTAAGCAACGATCAGAAGACAGCGCAAAAGAAAGGAAAATGCTCATTCCAAAGGGGGTCACGTGCTCACACGTGACCATGGGTCACGTGGTCACACGTGACCGGCTCTCAAAGCCCTTTTTGTCAACAGAATTAAATTCTGAGAGAAATGCAAATCTTTCCAAAGGAACGCAACTATATGCATCCAATCAAATTAAAGATTCAGGGGTCATTTATTTATGGAAAATCTCGGGTTTGGAAAGATTTCCCCCTTAAATCTAACCAAAATAACAAGGGAGAATCTCTGGATTTAAAATCCAATGGTGAATAAAATTCACCTAATAATCCAAAGGTCCAGAACGAATGAAGGATGCAAATCAAATCTCTCAATGAAGATTCGTCACAAAACTAATTTATTCGGCTGCTTCTCCTATAAATAGGAGCGAAGAGATAAAAAAATACATACATGCGCAGAGAAGAAAAAAAGGGAGGAGAGCTTTGATACTTTGAAAAGACTCGGATCTTCTGCAAAAAACCCTAGGTAAGAAAGGGAAGGCTTTTTGAAAACAAAGAGAATTTAATTCTCAACATATAAAACAGAAGAATATATTTCTTCTCTCTTTGATAGAGGATCTGCAAAGTGCACATCTCCCCTTTAGGTTGAGAATTTAATTCTCAATGGGTTGAGATCCTGCCATGCAGGTCCAAAACATAGAGAGGGAATGCAAGCATGAGAATTTAATTCTCAGAACTACAGGAATTTAATTCCTTTAAGATAAAAGTAGGGCTTGACCCTGTATCACGGGAATTTAATTCCTTCAAAACAAAAGAAACAGGGTTGAATCCTAATTAAGAACATAGTTCTGTTGAAACAGCGGGAATTTAATTCCTTTAATCATAATTCCCAAAAAGGGGAGTTTAATTCCTTAAAAGCTTTTGTTAGGGTTTAACCCTGTTCAGTTCTTCGCATAAACGAGGAATTTAATTCCCACAGAAAATCTAGAGTTAAACTCTACCCCAGAATACAAGTCTTCAAAAGGAAATAGGAATTTAATTCCTCTAAAATTTAAAGTTCGAGGAATTTAATTCCTGAAAAAAGAGTAACAGATCCTCTAAAAACTACATAGAGGCAGGGTCACGTGCTACCACGCGACCCCCCAAAAGCCCTACAGAAAGCCCCTTTGAGGCAGCACCCCACGTGACCCACGTGACCCTCAGCAGAAGCCTTAACACAAAGGCATTTGAATGCCCATCACGTGATGGCACGTGATGCTCTGAAAGACGCGATAGTTTCGGCAGAACAAATGAAGGGAAGGCACTCTCACGTGCTGCCACGTGACCCTTCCTGCCTTAGTGTTTAACACTAAAATTAAAACTCTCGAGCCCAGTGTTAAAACACTGTCGGGCCTTAGCATTCAATGCTGATTAAAAAAGCCTTATTTGCAGTGTTCAACACTGATCTGTTTTAGTGTTTAACACTAATTTGAAAAAGCCTTATTGCTGGTGTTTAACACCAATTGTCTCTCAATGTTGAACACTAACTTGTCAACCGAGATGTCATTCCCAGTATTCAACGCTGATTGCTCTGAAGTGTTTAACACCTGGCTCAGGCCCAATTGGCTAAAGGGATAGAGGCAAAGCCTCTCCTGATTGGACTTAGCCCAAGCTGGCCATAAGTCCTCAATTCGTGATTAACTGGGCCAATGGGCTCATAACATAATTGATCAGTCTTGACCCAAATTGGGCCAGGGACTATTTAATCCACCGCGGTTCTAGGGTACATCTCTTCACTCCTTTGATACTTGGCATTGTAATCCCTCAATGTCTTCAAAGAGGTGACGGGTCCCGAAGACCACTCATGATATGGACTGTGGGGTCCTTAAACCCACGCATAATGCAAAATTCCTGGTTACGTGGAACGCGGATAACGTCACTCTTTGACCCCGTGGAAAACGTCCAGAGCGGATCCTGGTCCTCGCAGAGCACGGCAGTGAACCCGTGTGAAGCATCCAGAGCGGAGCCTGGTCCTCGCCTAGCACGGCAGGGAACCCGTGTGAAGCTCCAGAGCACATAACGGACTGTGGAGTCCTTAAACCCATGGACTATGACGTCCTTACCCATCGACCGAGATGTCTTTAAACTACCCATCGACCGAGATGTCTTTAAACTACCCATCGACCGAGATGTCTTTAAACTACCCATGGACCGAGATGTCCTTAAACTACCCATGGACCACAATGTCCTTAAACTAGAACCATAGAGCCTCTATATGCTCTTTCGTCGGATCTAAACGGTCCTGTTTAAGTTGATCTTAGCCTCAAAGATGGCTAACGCATCCTTAAACCTCCAAGCAGACTGGACTATGAATCCCCCTAATTAACTCTGGCTCGAGGGTACATCTCTGAACCCCTCTGACACCCGTCGTTGTAATCCTTCAACGTCGTCAGAGAGGTGATGGGTCCCGACGGCCATACATACGATGGACCACTATGTCCTTAAACTGGAACAATGAAGTCCAAACGCTCCTTTGTCGGACCTAAACGATCCCGTTAAGTTGATCTTAGTCTCAAACTAGACTAACGTATCCTTAACAAATGTTTGAGTTGATCTTAGCCTCAAGTATGGCTAACGTGTCCTCAAACCAAACCCCCAGACCCAAATCTAAGATAACACGGATTTGGACTGGTCCACGCCCTACGGGCGACGACATAACTTGGTCTCCGTAAACGATCCACGGGCAGGAAAACATAAAACAAAAACACACGACACGAAGTGACCATCTGGAGAAGGAGAAAGTTGTTACCGCGATGCGGTAGCGTAATTAACTGCAGGGGCTTGCGCCTGCAGGGAAGAGCGTCCCCACAATCAAAAACCCCTCAAATGAGGGGGAATCTGACGAAGTCTGCTACATCGGACGCATCCGTCTAAACCTCCGATACATGGCGCCATGGATCGACTTGGCATCCTCGGAGAGGTGGACGGATAGCACCTATTGGCATCTGCCCCGAACCTCAGGCGAGACGTCCCCACGTCCCGCGTGTCCGTTCGGAGGGGAACACGGAGGATACCGACGTGGTCTTTTATTTAAGGATTTGGGCCCGTCCGGATAGCCGGAGCCCTAGATATTGATATTTGATGATATAGGCCAGTCCGGATAGCCGGAGCGTGAGATATTGTGATATTTAGATTTACATTTTGTATCGATGCTTGACACTGATTCTATATTGATTTCATTGATGATACCTCGATTTAAATATACAGAAATCTCACTAAATTAAGAAAACAGTTTTCTCAATTATGATGTATTCTGTTTTCATTATATTGCATTCATACCTCATATTTATGATATGTTGCTACCTGAGGCATTAACACGAGCACTTGGTACTACACTTTGTATAGATGCTTACCTAGCCATTTTATCATGCTTCATGCCATATTATTTGAGGATATATTTGATCATATTGACCTAGAATTGAGTCATACATACGATTTCTGCTCGGTGATGTTTTCTACTCACGAGTTGGCAACTCACCCCCGTTGTGCCACAGTTTCTTGCAGGTTTTGCCGTACAGGTTTCGTTGCGGCTTTGCTGGCACATTGCTCCTTTTCGAGTGATTGCTTTGGTAGGTGGATTCACTCGCATCGTAACCACCATTATTGTAACATTTCAGAAAAATAAAATATTATTTTTGGAAATTCTTTTAATTAAATAATAAATATATTGAATATTTTAATGAGGCGGTATAATTAAATACCGATAAATTGGGAAAAATTTGGAAAATTATAGAAATTACTAAAATGAGGGTGTTTATATGATTTAAGCAAATTAAAAATCTATATGATTAACTATATTCACTTTTTATGCTAATCGCGATTAAATATCGTTAATCGTGCATTAAGCTTGTTTTGTGCACCAAGTCTTTTTTCACACTTGTTACATTTTCTACCATGGTTCTTCTTCTTTCTTGCATGGTTTTGTGTTAGAAAAGAAAGATAAAGAGAAAAAAACAAAATAAAAAGAAAGGAAAGAGAGGTGAGGGGTCTTCTTTGACCAAGGACTATTGCAATCATTCACCATCTTCATCATCTCTCCTCTCCCTCCTCTCATGGCTGCTGCCTCCCCTCCTCTTTCCCTCCTCTTAAACCCTCATAACATCATCAAAATAAACCCAAAATCTCATCCCCACTTCATTAAAAATGTGCACAAGCCCCCTATCTACACTTTGGACCAAGAAAGTAAGGATTTTGGACACTTGGGGCAACTCAAGAATTTCCTTGAGTTTCCAAATGAGGTAATTTCTGCACCATTAGACTAGTATTTCAATTCCTTAAGCATCCATACTTGTTTAGAATCGATATTGTGTGGTTTTATGAACTTTGAAAATTCTTAGATGAGAGTTGAGGAAATTTTGAGTTGTGTTATTGTAATTGAGCTTAGTGGTGACCTTAAGCCCCCTATAAGGATAGAAACCCAGACCAAACCCAACTAAAACCCAAAATACGGAAATTGAAAACATTCCGTGTCGGTTTGTGAGTTATTAGAGGGTGCAGGAAAATCTGGAGTGATCCGAGACCAATACTAGAAAAGCAAACAACTCTACTAGCCTAGATGGACCACCATGAAACCACCCTGCCAATACGAGACCTATCCAAGCATGAGGAGCCGAGGAGGCCGGATTTAGAGGGGTAGGGGCCGGCTACATTGAAGAGTTGGGTGCCCAGGTTTCTTCTGTAGGTCATATACCCTATATACATCACCCCAGTACTGTTTGTGCACCTTGTTTTCCCCTGAACTAAAATCTGGAGCATGTTTTCTTGGTTTCTGCCTTATGTTTTGAGATGGTTATGGATTAAAGTTTTGGTATTTGGTATTGTATTTGGTCACTTGACGTTTGTACGTCGATATCTGGTGTTTTGGGCTCTTTTGTGTGAGTAGACCATAGGTTTTGACCTATGTGAGATTCGCGTGTCGTTTTGGTTTTGAATTGGATTTTAATGCGATATGATATGTTATTATATGTAGATACCCTCGCAAGGACTTCGAGATGATAAGCAAGCGCGTGGAGATATCGGCATCGGTAAGCGAAGATCAAGGTGAGTAGATCTATATCTACGGGGGAAGTCAGGTTGATGGCGTATAGCACCCTCGCAGTTCGTAGTGTAGTGTATGGTATATATTATATGGATATATTTATATGTTTATTATGAGATTATGATTATGTAGATAGACTTTGGGAGTCATGGATAGCTTTAGTGTAATTGGATGATAGTATCGTTAGTCACTTTAGTCGCGAGCCCTAGAATAAGGTTTACACCCATACACACACACATGCTTATTTTGTTTTACTTGTGCGTATATGGGGATATGTATATATATATATACACACATAGGTATGGGACTATGTGTATATATATATATACGTATACCTACACATGGATGATGAGGATTGTATATGGTATTTGGAGATGAGTCGATGAGATTGGGCATGGTGCCGTGAGATCGGTGATATGATGTGGTTCGTATTACGAGATACGACATGAGATTTTAGCGGGCCTTTAGGCGTGTGTTTCATACCCGCATATATTTGCAGATGGTATCAGTTTGTACTAGACTTAGATTAGTACCCCCGGTTCATGAGATATGATGATAAGGATACCAGATAAATGATGAGATAAATGTGATATTCGACCTGTCCCAGATTTGGGATGCCGCACGATGGATTTACCGTACGAGCTATATATTGATGATTGATCCGCACTCTAGACTCGAGGATGTCATATTGTATATTGTATCGTATGTGATACTATTGAGGCGGGATCACCGACTATTATATTTATATATATCGACTCAGACTTAGGTGGTTTTCCCTTACCCTTTCGGTTAGAATGTTCATTTAGTCCTGTAGTTTACTTGTAGATGTTAGACTAGACTCGAGTCATACTTATTTTCAAAACTAACGAATCGTGAGTATTTTAAAGACATGCCAAGGGATTCTACGGATATTTCAAAGGACGTACCTCTTTTCTTAAAAACACCGTAGCCCCCATTTTTCCAAAACACCACGATTTGTGTGATTTCAAATGACAAACTGTATGACTCGTATAACTAATGTAAATTCCTTATTGTTGCATTTACTTTCCATTTCCATATATTCATGTTGTTATTAGCGCATTGCATGCTTATATACTTGTGATTTATGTTATATTAAATCCATGCTGTCAGGACACCAGTACCATTACCGATGATGCGTATGCTCCACGTACACCTGCTTGCCGGCTCACACACTTCATCATCGATAATTGCCATGTCACTACACAGTAGGATTGTTGCATCGAGATATGACTCCTTGCATGACATACTTGCGTACATACATATTGTACACCCATACTTGTATACATACATATTTGCATATACATAGATGATTCTGGCTTGATTTTTTGGAGATTTGGGAACCGCAAGATATATTTTAAAACTAGATTCATTTAAAAGAGCAGTTTTCCCTTGATATGTGCATATTACTGTTCCACGTTGCATGATTTACGAATATGTTTACGTTCCTATTTTATGTCGCATACATCATGCTTTATGATTATACGCATTGAGATATGTCATTTTCATGAGATTTCTGGATTTGAGAACCGTGGTCATTTTAAAAGAAAGTATGTATTGTTTTAAAAACCTGGTTTTTCTTGATGTGATATTTCAGTGCGTCCACCATGCGTTTTCTCGGTTCTGAGACGTATGACAGTGATACCCGATTCAAGAAGCCGGATGAGGCCGATTGTGGGTACATGGTGGACCCGGTATGGTACTCCGGGTAAGAAAGGAATGTTGTGCAGTAGACGGTGAGCCTGGCAGAGGGACTACTACCTACCGGTGATAGTATTTGGGCTCGACGGATATTCGGAGGATACCGACCAGAGTCGAGAGATGATATGGGCTGATCCGGACTGACGGATCCCGAGAGATATGAGGATTTACGTGCCGATGCTGGGCACGGTTTTCATGATGTTTTCGAGTGTCGGTGCTGGGCACTCAGGTTCCATGATTTTGATGTGTTGCGAGGGACACACGTTGATTTATATCCTCATATTTTCATGCATATGCTTTTATGATACATACATTGATGATATAGTTGGACGAGGTCCACATGCATACATACATTGATGATATGGTTGGACGAGATCCGCATGCATACAGACATTGATCATATGATTGGATGATATTCGCATACACATAGGTGTTGATTATATTGTTGGCACACATACAGATATGGTCACCCTAGATATCATAGTATTACCTTTATGATACAGTTGACCTAGGAGTCGCTGTTTATTCGATTTCTATCTGTTGATATCTTTCTATTCATGAGTTGGCAACTCACCCCCGTTGTGCTACAGTTCTTGTAGGTTGACCGCACGGATCAGTAGCGGCATCGCTGGCACATAGCTACTTTTGGGTGATTTGCTTGGTAGGTGGGACATTTGTATCGTACCCACTCTTGTATTACATTTCATATTGTATCTAGTTAACTCCATCAATCAAAACTAGTGTTTGTATAAGTAATAAGACTTAACAAGACTTTTAGTTGCGAGATTGAGCGATGGGGTTTATATTCGCTTTTTGGGTTGATGTCTTGCTTATTTATTTTCCTTTGTGGTGAACTTCGCCGTTGGGCGTCGTATACTTTTTTTTATGCTTTGCGTGGTTGTGATCCGCCGTTTGGCGAAGAACTAGCTTCCGCTTGGGGAGGCATTTATTATCTCTATGTATTTGTGGTTTTGGATCAAAATATACAAAGGAGGCGCTGCCCAAATTTTTAAAAGACGAAACATGTTTTCAAATTAATAAATTCCACTTGCATTTTTCATGATTCCTTTTCTATGAATTTAAGAAAACTTGATTTCATTATACCTTTATTTCAAAACTGCTCCTCTTTTTTTTTCTTAAAAAGGTTTAGATTTCTAGGTTGCGGCTTACTTGAATTACGTTACGCCCTTAGACGTGGTGTGATTTAAGTGCCGGTCACGAGCTAATATTTCGGATCGTGACAAAGTTGGTATCAGAGCGCTAGGTTTAACCTTTGTTCGAGTCTATGTTTGACTATGCGGAGTCTAGGGTGTGTATATATTTCGGAACCTAGGTTTGATCTTACGGAACTTAGACTTGAACAGGAAGGTATTAGACCCGAACTTTCGTTTCATAGGCTAACCCTGATTGATGGAGTATGTAGCTTGGGTAGAGTGACGTACCGTACGTATGTTCCGCGGCATATTTACGATACGATACTTCACTTAAGAAACCTTAGGATGTACATATTTTGAGATCTGTGATTATCTTCGTACCCATGATTATACATCCATTTGAGATCCTTGATTCTATTCGTTTCCATGATCATACTCTCATTGATGTTGTTCCTTCTTATGATCATATATCCATTCTGGATATGTCGTTTCCTTCCATGCCTTTGATCTGTTTTCTTCGATACACGCTTGAGGTTCCTGTCGCCATGGATTGAGCGCAGATTGAGCTGCTGCTAGTGTTGCGGTCAGGGCGAGCTCGTCTGGTACGAGAGCTGACCATTGTATTTTCTGGTGACATGGGAACGTCCCGATGTAGTGTTGTGTTATGACCTCTTATTGAGGCGAGTATTTGGTTTTGCACCGGATGATCGGGCCATTGATAGAGGCTGTCTGTTGTGAGAAGACTGTTGATGTACAGCATACCTCCAAGATCGTGATGTCGTCTACCGTGTAGACAGATGACCCGGTTGATGCTGAGATTGATAGGATGTCGCTTCCAGACTTTACGAGCTGAGATCGCTGGAGCATTCAGGCAGAGATACGACATAGGATAGCTAGTCTACTTTGAGCTGAGAGACGAAGGGTATTCACATGTCGCCTAGGCAAAGTTAAAAAGTTCGAGCGAATGTCAGAAACCCATTTTCCACAAGTTTAAAGTGTTTGGAGGAACATGCAAGTGATTCTGTGAACCCTCTAGAAGAATGAAACCCTAACTCGACATGATGACCATAGAACCGCTTTTGAACCTTAGGGTTTGCGGCAGTTTAGCGGTGCCTTCAGTGAGGCTTGGGTTTGCCCTTCTACGGTTGGTCCAGAGGTACTGCGGTATGTACCAGATATTTTTAGACTGTGCTCAGGTGTTGAGCTTTCGGGAAATTTTAGGACCTCGATGACTCGATCGAAAAGTTTGACGTCGTCTAGATATCATGTGATAAGAGATCAGCAAGCTGACCAGTTTCGGATAGAGGACCTCACCCAGATGCGTTGTGAGTTAATCGAGAACGGACGAGTATTGAGTATTCCTCCGATGGTTGGGGTGATTTCCCGAGGACGTGTTCGGATAGAGATTTTCTACAGAGTGATGAAGATACCGAGTTCGTAATTTCGAGTCCGTGCGAGAGACTCCGGATTGACTGTAGTTGAGGACCATTGCGGTACGCAGATAGCATGACGTGACGTCGAAGCAGACGGTAGTAAAGACGAGTGGAACAAGAGGTTCGTGCGAGATGCTGACGAGCTGTTTTTACTCCCCGTCGAGATTAGAGATCTGAAGTGTATATATAGGCGTTGGGATACGTCCAGTTTCCGAGGGAATGCTGTGCTGAGAACACAGATGTCCAGAAAACAAGAACAAATTATGTATGAGTACCAGCCTCCGAACAGTTCGGCATAGGCGAGATCGGAAGAGACCTGAGCAGGTTCTTTCCAGGACACTGCTGCAATAAGATTTGCACCGAGGATCAAATGTGTGACGTGTATTCAGAGGGCCAGAGGCCGACGCCAGAGACGTTCTGCTTTACGAGTAGTCATGATAATTGGCTGAGAGATGATCAGAGAAGTGCCAGAGCGGAATCGTTTCCGTTAGCACACCGGACCGGGTCGACGAGCCGAGGGATTGCGAGATTGGTAATCCACAGACAAAGTGAGGACCTAGAGACGAAAGATGCCAGACCGTGAGCAGGAGGCAAGCGGACGTTCTTTCTCTGCCTGTTTTGGGCGCACTGACATTTTTTTTGACATTATAGGAGGTGTACCTCAATGTCATTTGTTGCGATTTGCGTTTGTAATTCGAGTATCACGCTTATATCGCTTGGTTTTGAGTTTTGATGATTGGGTTTCATGATTTGTTTTCATGCACCATGGCTGTACCTGCTGGGTATTTACATTTTGCGCATAGTTATCGCACTTGATATATATTTTATACACCGTTGTGTTGATTTGCGATTTGTGCACATAGTTGCACATGTTTTTGATTTATACACCTTGGTACACTTGGTGTCGTTTTTATACGCATTTGAGTTATTAATGTGATTTTCGTGCACAATAGATGCACCAGATATTGTTGACGTGCACACCCGTTCCACTGGACAAATGTTTTCGTGCACACCCGTTGCACTTAGTTTTGCTTTGTGCCTATCGTGGCACCTCTATTTGGATTTGATTTCCATGCGCACCAGACACACATGATTGATGGGTACGCCTTTTGAGGTTGATTTTGCTTTTGAGCACTCTGTTTTCGTTTTAGGCACCATATTATATAGTGGCCAAACAGGATTGATCTGAGAATACCTGAGTACTTTTCATGCATCTAAAGTTTACCAAGAGGTTTTCAAAAAGGAGCTATAGTCTCACTATTTTCTACGTGTCCGTGAGCGACACAAACATTTACAAAGGAAAACCTTTTGGGATATTTCAAAAATGACGGGACGTATACTTTAGCAAAAACCTATATGAGCATATGTTTATTACCTGACAAAAGAGCGTTCGTCACTTATACCGTGAGTTACTTATCACATGGTGATTTAGAAAGGATTTTGCATGTGTGTCATTCTGTTTTTGGAGATTTTTCAAGGATGCGTGCTATATACATATTATAGTATTTGACTAGTGTATATTGGATTTCAGTAGTGGATTTCGAAATCTGTATCTCCATTCTAATTCCGATGATATGCATGCAGAGCTGATGATTTGCGTGACGCTTGACGGAGTTCGATTTTGAGTTTTATACTCGTTTTTCAGGCGCACGCGATGCGCTGTAGTGTTTTTATATCTTCCGTGATTCCGGAGCCCCGTTGATTTGAGTTGATTATTGAAATATTTTAGTAATTGGGGGCTTTAAATTTAAATTCAGGGACCGAATTTCTTTAAGGGGAGAAGATTGTAACATTTCAGAAAAATAAAATATTATTTTTGGGAATTCTTTTAATTAAATAATAAATATATTGAATATTTTAATGAGGCGGTATAATTAAATACCGATAAATTGGGAAAAATTTGGAAAATTATAGAAATTACTAAAATGAGGGTGTTTATATGATTTAAGCAAATTAAAAATCTATATGATTAATTATATTCACTATTTATGCTAATCGCGATTAAATATCGCTAGTCGTGCATTAAGCTTGTTTTGTGCACCAAGTCTTTTTTCACACTTGTTACATTTTATACCATGGTTCTTCTTCTTTCATGCATGGTTTTGTGTTAGAAAAGAAAAGATAAAGATAAGAAAAAAGAAGAAGAAGAAAGGAATAAAAAAGTGAGGTATGGGCAAGAGAGAGAGAGAGAGGTGAGGGGTCTTCTTTGACCAAGGGCCATTGCAATCATTCACCATCTTCATCATCTCTCCTCTCCCTCCTCTCATGGCTCCTGCTGCCTCCCCTCTTTCCCTCCTCTTCAACCCTCATAACATCATCAAAATAAACCCAAAACCTCATCCCCACTTTATTAAAAATGTGCACAAGCCCCCTAGCTACACTTTGGATCAAGAAAACAAGGATTTTGGACACTTGGGGGAACTCAAGAATTTTCTTGAGTTGCCAAATGAGGTAATTTCTGTACCATTAGACTAGTATTTCAATTCCTTAAGCATCCATACTTGTTTAGAATCGATATTGTGTGGTTTTATGAACTTTGAAAATTCCTAGATGAGGGTTGAGGAAATTTTGAGCTGTGTTAGTGTAATTGAGCTTAATGGTGACCTTAAGCCCCCTTATAAGGATAGAAACCCAGACCAAACCCAACTGAAACCCAAAATACGGAAATTGAAAACATTCTGTGTCGGTTTGTGAGTTATTAGAGGGTGCAGGGAAATCTAGAGTGATCCGAGACCAATACTAGAAAAGCAAACAACTCTACTAGCCTAGATGGACCACCACGAGACCACCCTGCCAATACGGGACCTATCCAAGCATGGGGAGCCGAGGAGGCTGGATTTAGGGGGTAGGGGCCGGCCACATTGAAGAATTGGGTGCCCAGGTTCCTTCTGTAGGTCATATACCCTAAATACATCACCCCAGTACTGTTTGTGCACCTTGTTTTTCCCTGAACTAAAATATGGAGCATGTTTTCTTGGTTTCTGCCTTATGTTTTGAGATGGTTATGGATTTCAGTTTTGGTATTTGGTATTGAATTTTGTCACTTGACGTTTGTACGTTGATATCGGGTGTTTTGGGCTCTTTTGTGTGAGTAGACCATAGGTTTTGACCTATGTGAGATTCGCGTGTCGTTTTGGTTTTGAATTGAATTTTTATGCGATACGATTCGATACGTTATTATATGTAGGTACCCTCGCAAGGACTTCGAGACGACAAGCAAGCGCGTGGCGACATCGGCATCGGCAAGCGAAGATCAAAGGTGAGTAGATCTATATCTATGGGGGAAGTCGGGTGGATGGCGTATAGCACCCCTGCAGTTCGTAGTGTAGTGTATGGTATATATTATATGGATATATTTATATGTTTATTATGAGATTATGATTATCTAGATAGAGTTTGGGAGTCATGGATAACTTTAGTGTAATTGGATGATAGTATCGTTAGTCAGTTTAGTCACGAGCCCTAGAATAAGGTTTACACCAATACGCACATACATGCTTACTTTGTTTTACTTGTGCATATATGTGGATATGTATACACACACACACACATAGGTATGGGACTATGTATATATATATATATATATATATATATATATACGTATACCTACACATGGATGATGAGGATTGTATATTGTATTTGGAGATGGGTCGATGAGATTGGGCATGGTGCCGTGAGATCGGTGATATGATGTGGTTTGTATTACGAGATACGACATGAGATTTTAGCAGGCCTTTTGGCGTATGTTTCATACCCGCATATATTTGCAGATGGTATCAGTTTGTACTAGATTTAGATCAGTACCCTCAGTTCATGAGATATGATGATAAGGATACCAGATAAATGATGAGATAAATGTAATATTCGACCCGTACCCAGATTTGGGATGCCGTACGATGGATTTACCGTACGGGCTATATATTGATGATAGATCCGCACTCTAGACTCGAGGATGTCATATTGTATATTATATCGCATGTGATACTATTGAGGCGGGATCACCGGCTATTATATTTATATATATCGACTCAGACTTAGGTGGTTTTCCCTTACCCTTTCGGTTAGACTATTCATTTAGTCCTGTAGTTTACTTGTAGATGTTAGACTAGACTCGAGTCATACCTATTTCCAAAACTAAAGAATCGTGAGTATTTTAAAGACAGGCCAAGGGATTCTACGGATATTTCAAAGGACGTACCTCTTTTCTTAAAAACACCGTAGCCCCTATTTTTCCAAAACACCACGATTTGTGTGATTTTAAATGACAAACTGTATGACTCGTATAACTAATGTAGATTCCTTATTGTTGCATTTACTTTCCATTTCCATATATTCATGTGGTTATTAGCGCATTGCATGCTTATATACTTGTGATTTATGTTATATTAAATCCATGCTGTCAGGACACCAGCACCATTACCGATGATGAGTATGCTCCACGTACACCTGCTTGCCGGATCACACACTTCATCATCGATAACTGCCATGTCACTACACAGTAGAATTGTTGCATCAGGATATAACTCCTTGCATGACATACTTGCGTACATACATATTGTACACCCATACTTGTATACATACATATTTGCACATACATAGATGATTCTGGCTTGATTTTTTTGGAGATTTGGGAACCGCAAGATATATTTTAAAACTGAATTCATTTAAAAGAGCGGTTTTCCCTTGATATGTGCATATTACTGTT
Organism: Agapanthus africanus; assembly: GCA_030015575.1. Classification (NCBI taxonomy): domain Eukaryota; kingdom Viridiplantae; phylum Streptophyta; class Magnoliopsida; order Asparagales; family Amaryllidaceae; genus Agapanthus; species Agapanthus africanus. Next base: position 248,797,207 of record JASDDO010000004.1, on the reverse strand, counting down.
CCATGTTGCATGATTGACGAATATGCTTACGTTCCTGTTTTATGTTGCATGCATCATGCTTTATGATTATACGCATTGAGATATGTCATTTTCATGAGATTTCTGGATTTGAGAACCGTGGTCATTTTAAAAGAAAGTATGTATTGTTTTAAAAACCTGGTTTCTCTTGATATGATATTTCAATACGTCCACCATGCGTTTTCTCGGTTCTGAAACGTGTGACAGTGATACCCGATTCGAGGAGCCGGATGAGGACGATTGTGGGTACATGGTGGACCCGGTATGGTACCCCGGGGCAAGAAAGGGATGTTGTGCAGCAGACGGTGAGCCTGGCAGAGGGGCTACTACCTACCGGTGATAGTATTTGGGCTCGGCGGATATCTAGAGGATACCGACCAGAGTCGAGAGATGATATGGGCCAATATGGACTGACGGAGCCCGAGAGATATGAGGATTTACGTGTCGATGCTGGGCACGGTTTTCATGATGTTTTCGAGTGTCGGTTCTGGGCACTCAGGTTCCATGATTTTGATGTGTCGCGAGGGACACACGTTGATTTATATTCTTATATTTTCATGCATATGCTTTTATAATACATACATTGATGATATAGTTGGACGAGGTCCACATGCATACATACATTGATGATATGGTTGGACAAGATCCGCATGCATACAGACATTGATCATATGATTGGATGATATTCGCATACACATAGGTGTTGATTACATTGTTGGCACACATACAGATATGGTCACCATAGATATCATAGTATTTCCTTTATGATACAGTTGACCTAGGAGTCGTTGTTTATTCGATTTCTATCTGTTGATATTTTTTTATTCACGAGTTGGCAACTCACCCCCGTTGTGTCACAGTTCTTGCAGCTTGACCGTATGGATCGATAGCGGCATCGCTGGCACATAGCTACTTTTGGGTGATTTGCTTGGTAAATGGGACATTTGTATCGTACCCACTCTTGTATTACATTTCATATTGTATCTAGTTAACTCCATCAATCAAAACTAGTGTTTGTATAAGTAATGAGATTTAGCAAGACTTGTAGTTGCGAGATTGAGCGATGGGGTTTATATTCGCTTTTTGGGTTGATGTCTTGCTTATTTATTTTCCTTTGTGGTGAACTTCGCCGTTGGGCGTCATATACTTTTTTTTATGCTTTGCATGGTTGTGATCTGCCGTTTGGCGAAGTGCTAGCTCCTGTTTGAGGATGCCTTTATTATCTCTATGTATTTGTGGTTTTGGATCAAAATATATAAAGGAGGTGCTTCCCAAATTTTTAAAAGACGAAACATGTTTTCAAACTAATAAATTCCACTTGCATTTTTCATGATTCCTTTTCTATGCATTTAAGAAAACTTGATTTCATTATACCTTTATTTCAAAACTGCACCTCTTTTATTTTCTTAAAACGGTTTAGATTTCTGGGTTGCGGCTTACCTGAATTACGTTACGCCCTTAGACGTGGCGTGATTTAAGTGCCGGTCACGAGCTAATATTTTGGGTCATGATATTTATGGGTATCAAATATGACACATCTTGAAGGTTTAAGTCTTACTTTAGATTTATGCTCATCTCCATGTACTTCTTTGCTAACGTCTCGGTTGACTGGCCAACTCGAAATGGAATAAAGTGAGCCGACTTGGTGAGTCGATCCACAGTAATCCAAATTGTGTCGTTACCCTTCGTGCTGCGAGGTAGAGCGGTCACGAAGTCCATGGTAATGTGCTGCCATTTCTATTCTGGGATTGGTAACAGCTGAAGTAGACCAGCAGTTCTGTGATGTTCAGCCTTCACTTGCTAACACACCAAACACTTTGCTACGCTCCTTACTACTTCGCGCTTCATTCCATGCCACTAGTAGTATTGCTGTAGATCCTTGTACATCTTCATACTACCAGGGTGTACCGAATACAGAGCGTTGTAAGCTTCTTTCATCAACTCTTCTTGAACAGTGCCGATTAGTACACATAAACGGCCCCCCCATATCGTAAGGATCCATCTTCGTGGATGATGAATTTAGTTCGAAAACCACTTCTTTCTACTTGTTCTCGGATCTTTTGTAGTTTGGAATCATTTGCTTGAGCTTCCTTAATCTGATTCACAAGAATGGACTGGACTTGTAAGTTCATCAAATATGAAGCGTTACCTGGCACAACTACTTCAATTCCCAATCCACGCAATTCTTGCTGTAGCTTCCATTGAGCGGTGATGTTTACTGCTAATGGCTGGCGATTAAAGGCATCAGGGACTACGTTCACCTTTCCAGGATGATACTATAGATTGATGTCGAAGTCCGTCATGAATTCTAGACATCTTCTCTGCCGCATGTTTTAGTTCCTTCTGAGTAAATACATACTTCAGACTCTTGTGGTCAGTGTATATATCCACTCGTTCTCCCAAAAGATAGTGGCGCCAAAT